>OY783200.1:21733778-22977104 GCA_963678675.1 Xiphydria camelus | reverse complement strand
CGAGGGTGTCTCGAAGAAGTATTATATATACACAGCGTATACACATATACCATAAACATATCACAAGTCGAAACCCCCTACTGGAAAACCGATCGCAACAACGGAACCCGTCCGTCGCACGATCCGTAGATCACCGCCGATACGAGAGGCCGCTTTCGACGTCTCGCGATACTTCGAGAGTCACTTCGGGGACGAAAACCCGAACGGTCTTGCCGCGGTGCTAAGGCAGCTGCAATTACAAACGGAGGAAGGATTGACAGGCGGAGGGAAGAGGAACTCGCGAGGCGCTTCGCGTCGAAGCTCTCTCTTCGTCGAAAGCCTGCCCCCCCCTCGGGAGGAGCGCGATCGATCGGACGATTCTCACGGCTTCACTCCCGGACGACGCGAGTGTCGTGACACTCGCCGTCGCCGCTGCCTCGCCGGTTCCGAATTATCGCGTAGCGTTCCTTGGGGAGAATCGATAGGGGCGAGAGAGAGAGAGAGAGAGAGAAGGGGGAGGGGCGAGCAAGAGAGAGAAAACATTCTTAACTCGCAGATCACAATGAGGAGTGGCGTATCGATTCGAAAAGAATGACAGTGAGAAAGAGAGGACTCGCTTTTATACCTCGAGAAAGTCCTTGAGCAGTGTGACGCGCCTCTTCTCGGCGATGTCCATTTGATTCTCCAGGTCGCCCCGATTCGTCGTCTCGGCGCGCTCGATCTTCCACGAGAGATTCTCGATCTCCGCTTCGAGCTGCGCCTGCTGGTACTCGAACTGCGTGTGTTCGCCGTTCGGGGAAATGAAAAGTGTTAACTTGAGCGCGAGCTTTCGACGATAAAACGATCGGCGATCCTCCTGAACGACGAGAGAGAAGAGAGAGAGAGAGAGAGAGAGAGAGAGAGATATGAGCGATCGCTCGATCTTACCAATTCCTTTCTCGGCCCCGGATCCATGTAGTACGCGTAGGGGTAAGTGTACTGCAGGGTGTAGCGACAGCGCGCCAACAGCGACGCGGCCTCGAAGAGGTGCTGCCAGTCGATCCACGTACCGCTGGCATTCATCACCTTCTTGTTGATCCGCAGCTTGATCCCCTCCAGCGTCTGCTCCTCCAGTTTCAGCGACTTGCTGTGGTTCTCCCACTGAAAAAGGGTTCGCCGTCGTACCTCGGATTCGGGGTGAGCTCGAAGGTATCGGCTCTTCGCGCGGCGGAAGCATCTCACCCTCTCGTAGTAATGAAGATACTTCTTCAGGGCCTCGCGCGCTTGCGCGTGGACGCTCTCGTGGGCGATGTTCGGATTCTCCTTGTAGCGCGAGCACTCGTAGTACTCGCTGCCGTGAGCCTTCCAGTCGCCCAGGCACATCCAGCAAAAGTCGTACTTGCAGTTGTAGCACTGCATGTGATTGCATCCGCCGTTCTTTTCTATACAAATGTGGCATTTCGGGCACTGAAAGACGAAAAAGACGGAGACGAAGAGATACTTCGGACGATCGCAAGTGCGAAGGATTTAGGTAATGTCTGTATGCGGACATCGCGACTCACATCTTTGGTGTGAGCACTGATGTAGTTCGCGGTCTCGGAATCGTCGGCGCACTTTGTCAGCCACTTCCTGATCGTGCCGCAATCGGTGGGCGCGTGGTAGTCCATGCCGCATCGGAAGCTAAAGTCACACCGAAACGATCCGCTGTATTCGGTGTACGAGACGAGCGCAGCGGGAAAAGGAAAGTCACGATTGTCGCAGCGACGCCCGGCTGTGACTTACCAGAATATCGTCTTGCACGAGGAACAAATGACCCTCTTCGCGCGCTGCTCCTTCGCGCGCATCACTATCTGGCAATTGGGGCCGGGGCAGAAGCGCAGCTGCGGGTGTGACTTGACGTAATCGCGGAAGACGAACTGCTGGTACCGCTCTCTCATGGTGGGCTTCGTCAGGAGAGAGAGGACGAAGTCCTCCGGCGCGAGAACGTCGCATTCTTGCGCCATGCAACCGATACCTGGCGACACGTAGTGACATCGTCGAGCGATTCGAGCCGCGTTTCGTGCCCCGAAGAGGGAAGACGCGACCGCAAAGACTTACCGGTGGAGACACCCTGCGTGATCTGGACCTCGAAGTGCATGCACCAGCACTCCTTGCAGAAGGAGTGGCCGCAGGTGAGCGTGGCGAAGCGCTCCGCGGGATAGACGGCCACGCAGACCGAGCATCCGCCGCCCCGCTGTCCCTTGGGCGTCGAGTTCGCGTCCGGCGGATACTGGGGCTTGATCTTGCTACTGACTAAGAGATTGCACGCGTTGCTGCGATACTTGGAGACGATGTCCTGCAACGCCCAGTTGTGCGCGTGCAGGAGGACTTTGGCGAGGGACGGCGTGATGTGGAGACTGCTGCTCAGGACCTCGACGTTCTCGTTCAGCAGCCTCTCCACCTCCTCCACGCGGAGGCAGTCGTGTATCGCGTACTCGGGATCCTTGCGATTCTGATCGGGATCCGCGTCGTTGTCCGTCTCCCCGCCCCACGGCTGGACGTTGTAGTAATCCTCGTAGCCGGGATCGCCGCAGTCCGAGTCCGAGTAGTCCATCTCGCTGTCGTATTCCTCGCCCGACATCTGCAAGTGTGAGAATCGACGGTGTCGTCGTGTCTGGGAATCAGTCGGGATCGAGTTACGGGTCGGAGATGCTCAAGGACGCCCAGATAACACGGGGTCGTGTCTAATGTATTGGCTTTTAGAGGTTTCCGCAAGTTATCTTCTACGGCATTGCCACGAATTTTGATTTTAAACATTCCCCTGACTCTTCCAGGTTTTCCACACCCTCAAAAATGTTCGCTGACGTTTCTCTGTTTTCCAAATCCAGTGCAATCCTGTTTCAGATGTCCCGGCGTGTCCATAAAGACTCTTTAGACGATTCCTTTGAGACGTTCGAAAGACCTCTTCGAGACAACTTTTAGTACGTCCGTAAAGGCATCCCAAAGTAAAAATCTCTTCGCTGCCGCCGAACAATTATCCTTGCGGCATCCCAAAACAGATTCCCGTCTTTTGGACGCCTTCAGGACAGGCGTGTTATCCGGGCGCTCGCGGAATCGCGCGAGACGAGGGGGGAGTGAACATAACCTCAAAATCCAGAGAATCTACTTCGACTGACGCGACCAGAAGCAGAGGTGGAAGGTTACCTCGTCGAGTAAGCTCCTAATCGAGGACGAAAACGTCGTCGATGATTCTCACGACGAAGGAAACGAGCGATGCCGTCGCGAGAAGAGAGCGATGACCGTCAGGGTTCAACGACGACGGGAAATTCTTTCGACGGGGTTCGTCGCGGACCTCTTCGCGCGACGTCAACGTAATTTATCGCGTCGGAATCGAATTTCTCTTCGTGAGTTTTCCTCGCGACTCGCGAAATTCGCCGTGATATATCCAACAAGATGCGTGAGTCGCGAGTGACGTTTCGCGCGAGGGCGACTTTCCCGAGCCTCGCGGGCCGTCCGCGAAAGCCCTCTCGCTGCGGGGTGCGCGTTTCCAGGGTCGACCTACCTTTGCGACTGTAATTATCACGAGAAATACATCTATGATGCAATTTTGACAGGTGAAACTATTAAATTTTGAGACGGACTCGGGTAACACCACCTCGTGCGACTGTTCCCCGCACTGCGCGCGAACACACACACACACCACTGAATCGCGCGTGGTGTGTCGTAACAGATGATCATCTGAGCGAGTGTCAAAATCACCTGGAGGCGCGAAAATGGTAGACTTTCTCTCTCTCGGCAGAACAGAGCGATGTCATGAAAATCACCCCTGCGAAATGCCTTGAAATTATTTATGTAACGAAAAAGCGAGGCTGCGGGAAATTAAATGTTCGCCAAAATGGCACCGCGAATCTAGCATTAAAGCGAGCAATTAAATACCTACCGCTGATTGCTGGTATTTAAAAATGCGCGAAAGTAAATCTTTGATTAAGATAAACAATCTAGAAATTATCTCCATAATCTCCAGATGACGGCGAACCCGAAGGAGGCCGAATATTACCGAGTTTAACCGGAGTTTGAGAGGTTTCGACTATAGCCGCAGTCGTCGCCACATGTGCTCGCGAGTTCGCTGGAGTTTTTTTGAGCATTTTTCTCGAGATTTGTCTCCTTTTTTAGTACCTATCATCGTAAAAAATGCGTCGTGACGAATGAGCTCCTCGTCGAATTTCGAGTGAGTGTGTTGAGTTCGAATGAGTGCCACGGTAAAAGTTCGTCGACATAACCTAGAAATATGGCGAACACGAAGGAATTCTTTTTGACGGCTACTCGGCGTATTTTCAGCAACTGGTCGGCTTTAAAAGTGAGTGAGAATCATTTGTACGTTTTGTAAAAATTCCGGGGAAGTTTCAGAAGCCGTTTGATGAAAACTGAATAAAACTGAGGTCGACGATTGCAGTTATTCGTTCAATCGTTTCTTCTCGCACTTGTGCCGTTTATTCGGACGAATAATCCCCATAAATCTTACTTTCCAGCTGGCCGTGGAGCACGGAATGGGCTCCAGGGAGAAGGCAGAAGATTTTTGTCCCTACGTAACGGAAATCATGTACATGAATGGTTCGTATAACATTCTTCAATTGGAAAAATCTTCCCCCGCTGTAAAATGTACTCCTGGGGTCACTTTCTAAAATGTCATTTTCGAATTTTACATGCCGACGAACTAATTAATTCTCATACTCTCATTAATTATGGCGGTGATTTTCATGGTTAATGAGAGCACGAGAATTGTTCTAGCATTGATCAGTACGTTTAAAAATGACCTCTTCATTCCCCTATTTTTGTAAAGTTTCCTCTTTCACCCTAAAAATCACAGTTTTCCACTTTTTTCTCTTGTAATTCGATACGTTCCCTCTAAAACCATTTATCATTCAGTTTCTTAGTTGAAGTTGTCTTTTCATCATTTCAAATTACATTAAATGAGTCAAAATGATCATTTTTGCTAAAATAATATAACTTCTACTTATCTATCTGCTATTTTGTTAAAAATATAATAACAATTTTTCTTATCTGAAACTCGATCCAAAACTAGTTTCTTTTCCTCAAATCAGATTGTTATACTGAGATTTAAGTTACATAAGAAACAAATGTTTTAATACAAAAAATCATTAATTCGCTTAATAAATATTGCTTTTTCGTTATAGCTATATAAAAATTGTTGTTTTTAAAACCACTACAAGTTTCCAACTTCTGAAAAGTCCCTTCTTTTAATCAAAATTCTCTTTTTCTTTTGCCAAAATTTCTCCTATTTCCCTATAAAACGAAATAAATAGGGGATGCGAGGCCTGCTTTGCAGAACTTGAAAATGACTTTATCCCCATTTTTTCCTTCTCCTCAGATAATTTGGACGGCAAAGAAATCGCCGCGGAGCTCGAGTTTTACATGGACGACGAGTTCGACACGGAATTGCAGGACAACAGTGCGCTGGAAATCGCCGAGGAGCTGCTGAGGTTCCATCGATATTGCGCGGAGGGAAAGGAGGCGGTGGCGGCGGAGGAATTGGAAAAATTACCGCCGCTGCAGCCGTGGTTCGTGCGGAGGCAACCGGGCGGGCGGGAACCGCCGCGAAGCGCGGGACCGTCCGAGAGCGCGGAGGGCGTCGACAGCGACTCCTCGGAAGGCGACGAGGACGGCGGGATGGAGGTCGACGAGCCGGAATGGACCGAAGTGAAGGCGAGAAGGAGAAGATGAAGCGGCGGGGTGAGTGCGGCACGAGAGAGAGGACGTTCTTCTCGCGAGGACGAAGTTTATTTCCGACGATCGTCGCGCTGTGTGCGTATAAAAATTAATTGAGAAAACAGGGACGTTGTATTTGGCTAAACAGTCTTTGCGGGCGCTCGTAGATCACGATCGGCGGCGGGTTCTGAAAGAGATCGATGTACAAATTTCTGCGAGTCTGAAGCTAGACGAATAAACACGAAACGAAATCGTTCGCGATTACCTGTGTGTCTTTCATTCGCTTTTCGCGACACTCACCCTTGCCGTTCGAAGTAACGCGCGCCACGAAGTAATGACTTTGTTCCGGCGGTACGTGTATCTTTCTGCCGATTTCCCTCCGCGTCTCGCATGGCCCGAAGAGGCTGAGGATTACCGGTAGGAATATCAGCCCGTGATAGAGACCGAATACGACGACGGAGGTGAATAGCTGCAAAGTGTCGAGATGGAGCGATCTCGTTCGGGAGTGTCGCTCTGATGGACAAATTTCCGAGACTTTGACTTTTCCGACTTTCTCTAGTAATTGGAACACTCAGACATTTTCGAGAAAGTATCCGAGTTTTCCAGAGAACGTCAGAGAAATGTCTAAAAATGTTGATTTTCCTTTCGCGCACGGAAACTTTTCTGGAAGAGTCCAATGAGCACTGACTGATATCTGAAGAAATCTGTAAGTCTGTACTATTTTTTTTTAAATTCTCAAAACGTCTATGTATTTGTACAGAAGATATGCATGTTCAAAAACGACCAAATCTCAGAGCTGGTCAGAAATTGTTCAGAATTTGTTTGAGATTATCAGAATTTTGTAGAAAAATAGATATTTTCGTTACATTTCTCTGCCAAACTCTGTCTGAAAATGTTCCAAATACCGCAGAGAGTCCGAGAAAAGTCGAGATATTTCAGTCTTTCGGAAAATCGTCAGAGAAATTTGTCCCTCAAGGCGATCGTCGCGTTACCTTGAAGAACGTGCTGAACAAATACGCCTCGCTGGCGCCCAGTAGAACGAATGCCAGGAAAGTACTGAGCCCGCCGTTGAAAACCGCCGGTCCGATCACACCGAGGGTCGCGATCATGCGTTCTGCAAAAATCGCGCGAGCTACGTGAGAGATCGTCGCGCGAGGCAAAAGACTCGGTCGCGCCTACCGTTCCTGGTGCCCGTCGCGCGCGTGAATTCGAGGCCGACGTGCGCCGCGTAATCGACGGCCAGACCCGCGCACAGCAGCACCATTATGCTCGACGATATCTCGACGGTGAGCCCGAGATAATACATGGAACCTAAGAGATCGACCAGTGTGAAGAGGACGCAGCAGATGACCCAGAACGACGCCTGCGGATTTCGCAGTAGCAGAATCGTAACCATCCCTACGGCCAAGATTTCCAGACCTAAGTTCCTTATTAATTCCTCGCCGATAATCTAAAAATCCCAGAGTCCATCAAGGAACTTTCGTCTCCTCGCTCGGTCTGGTCGATCGGCGCTCTGTCCCGCGTCCGATGCGGGTAACGCGCGCGCGCGTGCGCGCGTTTACCTTGTTCGCCGTCCAGGACACGTAGTCCGGCGAGAAGACGGCGATGTGATCGTATCCGCGGGTGAAATTGACGGC
The DNA here is from genome assembly GCA_963678675.1 of Xiphydria camelus. NCBI lineage: Eukaryota > Metazoa > Arthropoda > Insecta > Hymenoptera > Xiphydriidae > Xiphydria > Xiphydria camelus. Next base: position 22,969,803 of record OY783200.1, on the reverse strand, counting down.
CTTTATTGACTCTCTGATCGACTGCATCGCGCGCACCTGATCCGACGTGGTGTCGATGAGGATGTGCTGGATCTGTATCAGCGAGATCTGAAAGGCGCGGGGCGATTCGATTACGTCGAGGCGATCGCGAGAGGCGCTCGAGGCAACGCTCACCGTGACGTTGTAATCGCTGATGGGCGGCCTGTCGAATTTCATGTCGTTGATGTAAGCGCGTCCCTTCTTGGTGAGCAGCAGATATTCCGAGAGATATCCGTAATATTCGTCTTCGTGGTCGACCGCTGCACCGGGGGAATAAAACACGGTGTGAGCGGGTTGTATAAAATTCTCCCGATTCCGAGGTGACCGGCGGTATAATTACCGTAGCCGGTAAAGTCGAGCCACTTGTCGAACGCGACGAACCAGGAGTCGACCGTGCCGCTGTTCACGTAGCGATTGCTTCGCAGAGCGTCCATCAGTTCCGCGAGTGCCTCCCTGTCCTCGTAGTAATTAACCCCGGCCAGATAAACGGCAGCCCTCTTGCCGTACTTCGGGAAGTACTCCTTCAGCTTGTCGTTAAACTTGATCGGATAAGAGTCCTGATCGAGGTACCACAGGGGATCGAAGTTCTGCTCGAGCTGAAAGATGCCCCAGATGTTGGCGGCGAGCACGACGGCGGTCAGCAGGAGAACGACGACTTTCACGGGGAGCCTGGAGATGAAGGGACCCACGAAATTCTCGAATATCGTCTGCTGGATGTTGCGCTGACTGCAGGCGTTGGGCTTCCACTCGGGCTTCGCCGGGCTGCAGCAGCAGCCCTCCCTCCTCATCTCGAGGCGGCGCTCGTCGAGCGCGAGGCAGCTGACGAAGAAGGCGATCTCGAAGACGTAGAGGAAGAAGATGCCCATCGTGGCGAAGACGCAGAACGACTCGAGAAAGGGCATCACCGTGCTGACGCCGATAGCGAAGGCCGCCACGTTCGTGATCGACGTGACCGTGATGGAAACGCCCGATTGCTGGAGAGCCTTGGCCATCCGCTGAGGCACCTCCAGCGCCTTGTCGGCCTCCGGAAGGTTGTCCAGGCTCTGCATCACGACGAACATGTCGTCGACGCCGATGCCGAGCAGGAGGAAGGGGAGAATCGGGTGAATGGGCCCGTAAAAGTAGCCGATGTAGTAGCAGACGCCGTAAGCCGAGAGAATGGCTTGCCCGACCACCGAGACGCCCATGAGCGAGAGGTAAACCCGCTGCTGCACCAGGTTGCACCTCCCGAGCATTATTATCACGTAAATGGCGATGAGGGAGAGACCGCAGAAGAGAACGATCATGTTATTGTTGAGTATCTCGTGAATGAAGTCCGCGAAGCTCCTCGACGCTACCGCGTAGATCTCCATGCCGTCGGGCGTGCTGCGGTTCGAGTTGAGGACGCTGTCGATGAACCCCAGCTCCCATTCGAGGGAGTGCGGATTGGACTTCTTGAGGATCCAGTGGAGGATGGTCGCCTTCGCGCCGCGGATTTGTCCCGTTGTCTCGTCGTATTCGACGTCGGAGAGCAGAGGAGCTACGTCGAAGAGCATCTTCTTGTTGGTTCTGGAACACGGCGGTGCGGAGTGCTGGATTCTCGTTCTTCCAGGGAGCGCGGGACGACGAAGCAGACTTACTGGTCGTTAAGCGCGAGGGTGACGTCCTTCAGTGCCTCCTCTTCGTCGAGGTCTTGGATGCGCTTCGATTTGTCCTTTTGCCAGATCGTCAGCAACGATTGATATATGCAACCGCCGTCCTTCGTCAGACCGTTCATCAGGATTTCCTTCGGAAACGGTATGTCCTCCTCGTGAAACGTCTCCGCGCCGTTGTTCTCGAACCAGGTTAAATACCTGATCGCAAAGTGCCTCGAAACGTGAGCACCGGAGAGAAAAGAAGAAGAAGGAGAAGAAGAAGCAATTTTATTAACCCTAGGACGAAGCTCCTGAGAGCAAACCACAATAAGAGACAAAATAGCGAAAAGAAACTAAACAAAAACTACTTACAACTAACTCTATAACAACAAAAAGAAGAAACGACAATAGCCGCAAAATTAAGCAACCAGTGCCTAAAAACTAACAACTAAAAATAAAAGTAAGAGCGAGAGAGATAAGCGTCGCGGAATATCGCGAAGAATGAACGATCGTTACCCAGCGCAGACGTCATGCCACGTTTGATTGTTCGCTACGACGCCCTTCACCGCCTCCTCTATTTCGGATATCTGCGAAGAGGACGAACGAGATCATCGTCGACCTTCCTTCCCTTTCGACTCGCATTCTTACCGCCCGGAGAACTTTGGGATCGAGGACGTTCGGCGCCGTGACGATGATGCTCTCGTACAGCATATCGTCGCGGAAGTTTTCCTTCACCCAAGCCGCGTCGGACCGAATGACGGAGTCCAGGGGAATGAAGAGTTCCACGTCATCCAGCTCCTCCCTCCACAGCAGCATACCAGAACCACAGACGCCGCTTATGCACAGAGAAACGAGCAGCCATAGCCACGGTCTCGTTCCTATGTCGAGTCCTATACTGCAAGACGGTCGATTTTTCGTGACAACTAACAGTCGAGAATTCCGCTCGCAGGCTTCACAGCCCTTATTTATTTCATTTAAGAGGAAATAGGGGAAATCTTCAGAGCAAAAAGGGGGACAATTTTCATTAAAAAAGAATGTCTATCGGAGATTAGTAACGTGCAGTGGTATACAATAAAACACCGATATTTATCAAGCGAATGAAGGATGTCTTTGTGACTTAATAATTAAAAACTTAAATCTGAGTATCTCAATCTGATTTAAGGAAATGGGAGTCTAGTTTCCGGTAAGAAACATTAATTCAACTAGGTTTTTATGTATTAAGCGAATTATTGATGTGGGTAGATGACGTAGGGATTATAGTACCATTTTATAAAGAAAAAATAAATTGACCATTTTACTCTTTCCACGAAATCTGAAACGATGAAAAGACAAACTCAACTGAGAAGCTGAGTAGCAGATTGTTTTAGAGGAAAAAGGGGAAAATCGCGAGTTTTAGGGTGAAGAAGGGCAAACTTAAAAAAATTGGAGAACAAAAGGGAATAGGGGACACACAGAGAAGCCCGCGCACGGTTCGAGAGAGGGAAAGACTGGAAGGGGAAGCCCCTGTATTAATCGGCGAATTAAATCATAAAGAGGTGCACCGTTAAGTGTGGATTCGTTTCGTGCGTTTCAGGGAAATTCGCTCTGCTCACTCCTACCACTCGTCCTTCTATTCGCACGCGATCGCCGAGATACCGTGCATCGAGATCGACAGGATAATTGTCATCGCGCGTTCAGAAGGCTCGATTCTCGTTCCACCGACGGACAACCTTTCCCCGTAATCAGTCCTCGCGTCGTCTCAATCTCGAAAAGTAAAAAGCCCGGCTATACCGTCGCGTCATTAACAAGTCCAGCCACGTATTCTTCACTTAAACGCGTAATTGTCACGTCATTAAAGGCTGAGTTTGAAAGAAGCTGCACCGGCGACGAGCGTTATGCCCTGGACTATCCTCGGTTTCACTCGACGAAGAACTCGGCAAAATGTAAGGTGACTGTCCCAATGGCAGGACACGTCCTAGCAGCCGGACAAATTTGAGTATAATTCAAATTATTGAATGGGATGAAAAGGAACGATTAGTGGGAAAAAAATCTTCAATAATTTGAGGGTGTATGCAGGAAGTTTCACTGGTCAGAACCCTGAGTAAAAGCTGCTGTATGAATTTTTATTTCTTGCCGGCTATTGGGACATTTACCTCACCCCTCGATATTTTCACGAAAATCGAAATCTTTGTTATGGAGCTCTCGCCTATCCTATCCAATCTATTTCTTTTACACTGATTCTGAAATAAGAACAAATTTATCGAGGAAATCTCAAAGGAGCACTGAGATATCAATGATTATCTGAGGAAGAAAAAATCGTCACGCGTTAAGTTGAAGCCTGTGTTTCGTATAATCAGCGTGAAAAGATACACGAAATAAGGAGACTTCGATTTTCGGCAAAACGTCAACTCCCATTCGGTGTATTATTTCGTGCTGATTTCAAAAGTCATCGATTTATGAATGAAGTCTCAAAGACCGAGATATCGTCAATTTTGCGAAGGAAAGCAATTCACTTTACCGAATCTTTTTTGTATCACCACAATTCCTTTACCGGTGTAATAAATTTGCCCACAAGTGAAAGCATATCTCCAGTTCATCCCTCCCGTTCAATTCGTCACTACTGTCACCCGGTCCTCGCACGCGTCTCAATTACCAATAACTTCGCACCGCGCACGAAGGCGCAATATCGGTACACCAGAACGCATCGACGAACGAAACGTTGCGCAGCGACGAGAACGGGGGCGCGACTCACCGATAAAATATCCTATCGGTGTTCAAATGAACGTTTCGAAGCAGCTCCACGGACCACCTCCACGTGATTCTCGTCCTGGTTGTTCGTTGCGGGTCCATCGCGTCGGTCTACGCGGATGCTGCGCTATCCGAACGTTGACTGACAGCACGAGACGACCCCTTCCTGAACTCTGCGCTCGTACGGTCCGTCGTGCGCACACATACGTTGCGGTAAACGTTACAAGTAATCTACTATAATTATGTATGTAACGCGCTCGCCGGCTCGCTTCGTTCGTCTCACGGATGCGTCTCGTGGCCCGAGAAGAATACAATGCACGGGGTACATGTGCGTGGCGATCGCCTAAATACACACGCGTGCGAATTGCGTGCACTCTGCAAGATCCCGTTTCAAGTTCGCACCGAGGGCTCGACGGTGCGCGGTCAGGGGTCGTATATTCGTGGTATTCCTCCTCTCCCGGAGGTTTCTGGAATGCAAAAGAATCGGGGCTCGTCGCGCGTCCCGTTTTTGTATTTCTAGTTCGAGCGCATCGCGAGCGAGAGAATACCTAGTCGGACGAGGCGAGAAAAGAACGGGGAGTCACGTCGCGCTCAAACTTCCAAAGCGGAACGAAGCGACGACGAGTGCGTGTACACGACTCAATGTGTGTATGTGATAAATACACGTGGCGGTACGCGAACGAGTCGCTCCCTACGCGACTGACAGTGGCACGTCGGCGAAGACGACGTGACCGCGTCGTCGAAGAGGTCGGAAATGGGATTTGCTGGGCACGGTTTCGGGCCGTGACCCCATGGCGCGAGCGCAACGATGTCGCGACTCGCACACGCTTGGAATTAACTGTGTCTCGATCGAATCTCAATGTCTAGGTCGTTCACCTATTTATACGCGAACGGGGGAACGAGCTCCGCGTGCGTATCGCACGTGTGTAGGTATTAAGGTCGAGGCTTCCACCTCGGCGAGGCTTTGTCGCGCGAGCGTCGGGGGGCGCGAATTGGAAGGTTCTCGCAGATTTCGTACGTTTCGCACTGGTGCAAAAAGATCGAGTCCCCGTTATCGTCTGCTGCTTTGTCGGAGAAAGTCGATAACTTGGCGGGCGGGATGTCGAGAAAGTGACGGAACGTCGGTTATCTTGATATATCGGGGGATCGGGGCGAGTGATCCACGCAAATAGACGTTTCCCGTCTCTTTGAAAAAGTTGAGTAAGGTCGACGAGAGATCATCTCGGTTGGACTGCTGGACAGTCTGCGGTAGAAATTTGGAAAGTAACGAGAACCGTGAGAAATGATGTTTCATGTCGCGCGACACCGTCGAGTGTGCAATTTGTATCTTTCTAAGGGGCAGAGAGAGAGAGAGAGACGAGCAAAGTGATTCGTCGATTTGCCGATAAGCCATCCGCTAAAAAAGTATATTAACGGGAGAGATCCTGATGGCAAAATTTCTCTAATGAATTTCTGAAAAACTGATTTTTTTTTCTGTCGCAATTGGAACATTTTCAGATATTTTCAAGGAGGTATCAGAGCCTGTCAGAGAATGTCGGGAAAATATCCAAAAATGCATATTTTTAGACATTCCTCTACTTCCTGAAAATGATCCTAAAAATACTATAATATACAGGAAGTAAATAAAAAAAAGTAAACACATCTCAGTTTTTCCGAAATTTGTCAGAGAAATTTTACCACCAGGGGGGAGGCGAAATTCGGGAATCTGGGTCGTTCGCAGCGATCGGCGGAGTAGGCGAATATTTACGGAAGTCGAAGAACCATCGCCCAGAGCTTTCAGAGTCGTCCTTGGCGGATCTCGCGGCGACGTTGCGTGGACCACTTTCATCCGGGTGGGACGAACGCGAGGGATTCGAGTGGGATGGACGCGCGGGTTATGGGTGACGGATGAGGTGTATAGGTACCTCCAGGCGTGGCGTGGGCTTCGCCGGGTACGCGGTTAAAGTAGGGAATTTATCGAGTGAATGGCTTTCTCATCCTCGCGGCTTCTCAGTGTTTCTGCTTCCTCTCTGTCCGATGGACGCGATCAGCTTGTGCGCCCTTGAGACGGTGCAGCGCTGCGGATTGTCTTGCGAATCGTGGACCACGGCGTAGGGTGTTCGACGGAAGAAATTGGCTTCAACGCGGTCCCTCATCCAGCGGAGTGACGAAACCTCGTGAGTACCGAAAGTCGGGATTGGTTTTCGGACGGAAGTTTTGGGAAGATTTTAATTGAGGAGAGAGTAACGAGGAGAAGAAGAGTTCCTAACTGCGATAAAGACGCGATAGCGATCGGACCGTTTTACTTCAACCGCGATTATCTCATCATCTACGCACCGCGAAGCTCGATTGACCCTCCCAATTGGACGTGAAATTTGTTCCTTTCTTCTTGCACGGATGCGCCTGTGAGTGCCTAATCGCGAGCATCGGGGACCACGATCAAACGCGCAATTAAAACCAAATTGAGACGTTAATCGGTCGTAACTCGGTTAATTCGACGAAACTGGACTTATTTCGTATCCCTTTCGCCTCATTATCAAAATCTGCTCGAGCATTTATACTTTTCCCGAATGATCCTTCTATTTCTGGAATCTGTAAAGTGTTCCAAAGGGAGATGCGATTCGTGCCTGAATTCGTTGTACGGATTTCGATCAAATACAGACTTTCTGTTGGAAATTAACGGTTTCGGAGAATCATCAATTATGCAGCTAGTGACCGAGTCACGGAATTATTCCACCGGTGAATCGTCCGGCGAGGCATGCGGGCTTTCGACGTTTTTTTTTCTCACCGTGCGTTCCGTCACATTCTCTCTCTCTCTCTTTCTCATTCAATATCAGAGAGCCGACGACTTTGCGAATGGAAGCCCGGGCCACGGAAAGTCGGACGCGGTTTAGAAAGAAAAACAACGTTGACCCCGTTAGTAGAAAAATTGTGACGTTTTACCGCGTCGAAAAACAGGTTCATGGTGAATTTCGAACGATCACTGCATTCGCTTGATATCAGTTGACGACGAAAACGCATCTCATATCATAAATTCTCAGAGAAGACTTGTAAAAATCCCATAGAATCTTCACTGGAATTTGATATGTTTTTGACACAGCAATTTCGGATACCCACTAGTAAAAATCTGATAGGAATGCATTGGATTCTATGTGTATCTGTTGGAATAAATCCTTGTAAGGTACTATTAGTAATTGCAAAAAGAATGGTGTGTACACCCTGTTAAAAATGTCCGACAGAGAACGATAGAATATAGCAAAAATGATTAAAAAATATCATAGAGCGTGAAATCAATAGTTTCTTATAATTTTCATATTAAATACCGTAGAAACTTGTACAGATTTTTTATCGATCTTATTATTTTTTATGATGTTCAATGTAAAAATTATAAGAAATGACAGAACTTCTCACTCTACGATATTTTTGAACCTTTTCTACAATTTTCTATTATCTTCTATCGGATATTTATAGCAAGGCAGGTTTTTTATCTTTATGGGAGTTTACTTACAGATGCATAGAAAGTTCGATAAATTCCTATCAATCATCTCAGATACTCCTAGAATCCAATGAACCCCTATTTGTCCTTCTCAAACGTTTCCAGCGGATATTTGGAATTGCTGTGTCAGAAGCAAATTAGATTCCCATACAAATTCTCTATGGGATCGTTTCAATGAGGACTGCACGAAAGAAATCCACCGAGGAGAACCGGAAACCCCGGAACACCCGGAAAAGTTCTTATCTGCAGAAGAATCTGCGAGTGCGTCGCGTACATATTCCGAAATTTGAAACTTCATCTTTCCTTGTAACGTACTTTGCGCGAAATCAATAGAGAGAGATTAACCGCACGGTAAACCCGTAATTTAAAATTTTAACAAACTTCCTCGTTCCCAAAAGATCGGACTTTCGAATACTAAAACGGTGAGATCGCACCTTTTTTTTGTCAATAACGCGCGTTTTGAAAGATCTCGCCAACAGGTCACGGCAGTTTGCCTCGTGCCAATAGGAATTAATTTACAAAAATCCAGAAAATTTCACTGCAGCAGCGAGCGATGTAATTGCATTACGATAATTAAAAGATCCTCGAATTAACCCCTCGAATCTACAGTCGAATTGACCGCTCCGACACGTTATTCCCAATTTCTGCAATATAATCCCGTTGCGCGTTCGGCGTCTGGACCCACGATGCCAATCATATTTCACTCGTCGACATAAATGTCTACGAAATTTCTGACGGCGGATAATTACGAGTATCTCAATGTCCCCCTGACCCCGTGCCACGAGGAAATTCTCAATTTGGTTAACGGATTCTCAACGAATTCGTCACGTGATATTTTTGTACAACGAACACGGATCTCCGAACTGACCGGGTGTCCCGTTATTCTTTAATTACATCGACGGACGACTATACGTATGGACCGTCTTTCATTAATCGCCTTCAGATCGAACGAAAAGCCGCGCGGAATCAAAATCGAGAGTAACGGTTGGCCGATCGAAGATCCTTTCGTGCGTCGCGATCGAGTCGATCGTCGCTCCGTAAATCGAGAAGACGCAGAATGGAACAGGTTCGCCCATTTCTCCGCTTCCATCGGCGAGAATGTCGCTTCAATTTACCTTCGCCGCCTCCTTTCAGGACCATGAAGACAACGATGACGACGACGACGACGCTGGCGGCAGCGGCGCTTCTCCTGTCCTCGACGTTGTTCGCCGAGGCCCAGCTCAACTTCGACGGCGATCCGCTCAAGGAGGACGCCGAGTACACGGCGGAGGAGTCGCGTCACGCGGAGCGGTCCAGCAGGCAGAGTCAGCGACTGCGGCCCTTCAACGGCACCGGGGATGCCGCGGATTCGTACCTGGCGGCCGCCAAGAGCCTCCGGACGGAGCAGAAGTTGTACCCGGTGTACGCGAAGGAAACGAACAGTGCCTTGCGAAACGATCTTCGCGCGGCGGCGGATGAATTCAAGGGCGACCCGCAGGTGCTCTTCGTCACTCCTCAGCCGGACGCGGCGACGTCGTTGCCCCTCGAAGCGCAGCTCCGGGGCAATGCCCTCGAGTCCCCGGTGCCCTTAGATCTCGCCCTGAACACCTTCCTCAACTCGAAGACTCCCGAGGAGTCTTCGATGGCTCTCGAATATTACCTGCGCAGCAGACAGCAGCCCTCTTACGTTTCGCCTTCCGCGTCGCCGGTCGACCAGCAGCCCCGAATAGCGAACATCGTCCTCCCGCAGCAGCCGTCGAGCTTTCCCTCGTCGGCGGACCAACAACCTCGAACGGCGAACGTCGTCCTTCCGCACGCGTATCAGCAAACCACTCGGCAGGATTACAGCAACCTCGGCGACCAATTGAACGGCTTCCAGTTCGATCCCCTGGCGCCGCAGACCCGGAGCCCGTACGACTCCGCGTTACAGAGTCAAGATTCTTACCAAACTTCGAACTCGCTGGGTCCTCTGCCACCTCCTTCGCCGGCGATCCAAGCCAAAAACGACTTCCGGTATCCTCCCGGTCGCCGCGCGCCTCTTTACTCACGTCCGCCGCTTCGCAGGCGGAGCGGAAAGCCCTTCGGGCCGCAGTCCAGGATCGGCGGACCCGGTGGAAGGATTTACGTGGGTGCGGCGCCGCCGACGTTCCCCGGAAAGGGCCCCGTCGAGGTGATCTACACGAGGCCGCCGGGTTTCGGCCACCGGCGGCCGTCGCACTTCGCCGGTCCTTCGGACGTCTACGGGAGCGCCGGCGCCTGGTTCCCCGACGCCGACCACCGTCCGCCCGACACCGACGTGTATTACTCCCAGCTGTACGCCCAGTCCTACGATCCCAACTACTACAATTACATCGCCAAGACCGGCAAGATCAAGCCTCACCTCTACGGCAAGCTGGAGAAGCACGACGACGGCATCCTCGCCGAGCTGATGCGCGGCTTCAAGAACCACGGGCTGAAGAAGATGCTCACGCCGTCGTTCCTCCTGGGCATGACGATACCGGTGCTCACGCTCATGCTCTCCGCGCTGGTGCACAAGCGCTCGCTGGGCAGGTCCGATTCGGGCGACCTCGCGACGGAGGAGCGGATTCGCGAGTATCTGGAGCGGTGGCGCAAGGCCGTCGAGTGCTACGGGGAGGAGCGCGGTGACGCGGGCGAGGACGGGGAGTGCTGACGGCGCGGGAAAAGGAAAACCGCGCGAAGATAGTGAAATCCGCCCGCGTAACGAGGCGCGCCGGGAAACGCGCGCGGTTGCGGGCGATCACCTCTGACATTGCCGTCGTTAAGCGGCGCCTCGCACTTTCGCCGACGGATCCGCGTGTCACTCGGGGGGGCCGGGGTACCGTCGCGTCGACGTGCGAATCGGCGAGCGGGAAAAAACGCATCGCCGTCGACTCGTCGCGAAATCGTCCGGTGGATCGAGGTGCGATCTGCAAGAAGGAATGATCAGCGTAACTGGTGCATAAGGAAATTGTTGAAATGCTTCCGCGAGGAGCCGTCTTCTCGACCGGTCGGACTGGCTCGCGATAGCGCAACATCGAGAGGAGTTTCGCGGTCAACGCCACTCGTTTCGAATCCGGGACACGCGCAACCGGCACATCTGAGCGTCGCCGACGGCGAGTGGGCAGCGTCGGAGGAAGAGGAGAAGGGAGGAAGACGAAGAAGAAAGGAATCACGTCTGATTCCGTGCACCGTTACTCCGCCAAACTCTCGCGACGAGTCGACGTGAGCGGTTAATCGCGCGTATATCGCTGGAGTTTGTACTCCGTCGTCCCCTCCTCCTCCTCCTCCTCCTTCCTTCTAATTATTTATCGTCTCCCCGAACGGATAAGATGAATAAAGTCGACCGCGAGGTCGTGTATCTCGTGTCAGTGAGCAAATGCGAGGCGTTCACCGCGTGAATTCGACCCGAGCGCGACTCCCACCGAATTCTCTTCGCTCGCACGTTCGTTGATACCGCGTGTCGTCGATGCGACGAGTACCGCAACGAGAGTGCAACGACGACACGCGGAGAAAGTACTTCGCTTAATTCCGTAAAAAACGAGGTCGGCGAGGAGGGGAACTGGTTTTCGCGTAATCCTCGCCGATATCCTTCTTCGGGTGCGGACGGGTGGGGAGTAACGAGGGATGGAAAAGCTCACGCTCGAGTCGAACGTACATTTGTGTGCGAGTTATTCTAAGTCTCTCGTTTACAAATAAATTATTCTGTACCAATTTTGTGGCAGTCGCTCAATCTTACACGTTTCCCGCAATCGTACAACTATCCGGTCCGCTAGTCAGGTTTCGCAGCCCCTATTTATTTCATTTTAGGGGAACTTGGAGAAATTCGATTAAGAAAGGAGAAACATTAATTAAACTAGCTTATTATATTTTAAAGGAAATATTGATGCAAGTAGATTAAGTAGGGATTACAGTACCGTTTTATAAAAAGAAAGAAAAAAGAAGTTGATTACTTTGACCCTTTCCACGTAATCCAAGCGCATGAAAAGATACGTTTAACCGAGAAGCTGAATAATAAGTGGTTTTCGAGGGAAAACATACAATCACAGAGAAAAAAAAAGTGAGAAACCGCGAGTTCTAGGGCGAAAATGTGCAAATTTAAAAAATAGAGGAATAAAGAGGAATAAGGGATACACTGTGAAGCCTGACTACTATAAAAAGTCTAAAATCGAGAAGGTAAAATCGCGATCTCTCTCTTTCTCTCCGCTTAAGCTTCAGAAATCACACGGACGCTCACCCTGGTCCCGCTCGCCCGACGAGCAGACGACTGATGTCTCCTCACCGAGATTGATTGCGATCGAACTGTTTAATCGACCAATTGACGACTCTTAACCGGGGGTCATGAGATCCAGACGTCGCGGCTGGCCGAGATAACCGGTCAATTCGTTCCCGCGGCTACGAACGATTTTTCCTCCGAGCTTAAACCGTATCTCCCGCACTCAGAGACCCCCGATTGGGACGCTGACGTGCATTCTCGGGGACGTATGTAGAGCGAAGCGCGCGTGGATGGCTTTTTTTGTCGCGAGCCACGCGCGTTAAACTTCAAACTGTGAGTAAGCCGTGACGGGGCCGCCGTGTGCAACGGTTGCACCAATTACGCACGGTTTAACGAGGTAGGACGGTGTTAGAAATATCAACATGCACCGCGAATCGAAGCGCCACTGCGATCGAGATAAATATTACGTCACTCTTGGTAATAAACAATCTTCTTTATTGCCATTGTCCCGAAAATATCCGCGGTAACTGCACGTGCAACTTACCATAAAGAAGCGCACATCGCCGTCGTCTCGTTTTGTATTTATGTACAATTGGCTAAAGTATCGACGAACCGTTCGATTCCTAATTCCTAGTATAATATTGTATACCTATCTACGCATGTATAACAGCTATACGCGCTTCTAGCTGCGTATGTATAAATATACTTTTTTTTGTTCTATTCCCTATACACGTATTTGCATAATTTCCCAAGGCGACGCGCGGTGGCTCGAGAAATTGAGGCGTTTTCAAGATTGCAGGCTTCACAGCTCTTATTTACTGGATTTCAGGGGAAGTAGGAGAAATTTTGACGAAATCTCCTCAATATCTATAATGAGATTTTGATCGATAACAAACTGAGGGATCGCTACACGCATTTACTGTAACAAGGTGCCACTTCGTGGCGCAGCGTTTCGTGCTGGAGTCGGCCTGTGTACTCGTTAGGCCGACTCCTGCCTTGAACGCTCCGTGATCCAACATTATCATTTTATGCAAAGAAAAAAGTGACCATTTTCACCCTTTTCGCGTAATCCGAAACAAACTCAGCCAAGAGAAGCTGAGTATTAGATGATTTAAGAGGAAAAATATTGAACTTTAGGGGGAAATGGGGAGAATCGCGAGTTTTAGGGTGAAAAATGGGGAGATTTAAAGAAGTAGGGAAATAGAGGACACCCTGTGAAGCCTGAACTTGAAACGCGGTTTCTTTTCGTACCGTTTTACGTTGTGCGCGAGAAGACCGAGATTAAAAGACGAAGAGTGGAGGAGAGAGAGAGCGATAATTTCGGTTCCTCCTCCACCTCGATTTCGATCTCCCCCTTCGCTCGCTCCTAGCTCGTCACCCTATCGCGACTTTCTCTTTGCGATTCCCGATAGCGTCCGAAGGAACCCGGCATATCCGTCGACGCGAGTAGACGAAGAGGGACCTTCGTACGTCATCGCTGCATCGGCGCTTCTTAACGTCTCCCAGAAAATTCAGTCGCGGCTTTGAGCTATCGCTGACAATTATGCATACAGCACCTAAACAATTCATCACACGTAACGTCGCACCGTCCGACGACGAGCGTTTCTTGCGCAACCCGCGAATGCGAATTGCGCGGCATGCCAAGGCATTAAACGACCTATGGCTCGCGTCTCGACAGGGTCGCGCGATTCTATTTCGGTCAGTCTTCGAGATCGAAGTTCACAGCTCGCTCCCACGCTCGTAATTTCCTTCCGCGTTTTCGTTTCACGCCGAGACTCGAGAGTACCGAGAAAAGATCCTCGTCGCTCGCGCGTCGTTTGCCCGACGCGAAGTATTTCCGTGCGCGAGGTGGGAGGAAGGACGTCGAAGGACGATTCAATTGAATTTCTCCTCCTTGAAGGCGAGGTCGATCGCGCAGCCGACGTCGTCGACGACGAATGCCGGCTTGCAGAGGGCCTCGTCCACCGGTAGGAAGTCACGGGGGCTGTGCTCGGATACGAACGCGGTGTCGCGTCCGTGCACGCCGGTCTCCACGAGAACGCTGATGCAGGCCTTCGCCTTGGGTCCCTCGAACGCGTTTCCCACAAGCGTCGCGACGCTGCGTTTCGAGTCGCGCTTGCCCGACGCGTAGCGCGCTAATTGCTTGTCGTAGAGATTTGCACCGAAGACGTCTGTGTTGATGTTGTCGCTGGAAGAAGAGGGAAACAACGGACTCAGACGGCGTCGTCGAGGCATTCGTCGTTGCCGACCTGGAACGGGTCTCTCGGCTCGTAAATGACGTGGTAAATCAAGGCAGGGTGGTTGCGGAAACTCGATTATAAAATTTTCCGATTATTTCATGATTTTTTCCGGCCTTTTCCTGACTGCCCGGATGGAAAAATTTCTCTGACAAGTTTCTGAAAAGCTCAGAGATATTCTGACTTTTTTTCTGATTTTCTGTAGTATTTGGAACATTTTCAGACACTTCCAGGGAAGTATCATTTCTTGCGTAAAAACTTTCCTACGAAATTCCGGAAAATTCTCTGACTTTCTCTGACCAACTCTGATACTTCCTTGAAAATGTCTGAGTGTTCCAATTGCTAGGGAAAGTTAGAAAAAGTCAGCGTTTTTCAGAAATTTGCTGGAGAAATTTTTCCATCGGATTATTTGATATAAAGTTGCAAGTACATATTCCTGATATTGTTTGTTCATATTAGGAGTTTTGTATATCTCATCAAGTCAACAAAGCTATGAATAACTATAACACAATTGAACGAGGTCGCAGAGACCAGATCTGGAAAACAGGGAAAGCTGGAATCTGTCAGGAAAAAATCAGATAAATGTGAGGGAATTTTGGATGTTTACTGGAAATTATAAATAAAATCGAGTTCATTTCTCAAAATTTCACCATTGGTGCAGCAGCGCAAACTGCATTATAAAATATATCAACGGTAAAATATCGAAAAACGACCTCCACTTTATTTATAATTTCCACTAAAAATCCAGAATTCCCTGACATTTCTCTGACGGATCGAATTCTGCAAAAGAAAGAAATTACGATGTCTATAGACGTCTTCGGTCGATCGGATAAGGTCGTCGATAAAGATTACAGCATTCGAAAAGAGTCGTCTCGTTAACGACTGAATTTGCTGGCTGAGATGACCGCGGAATCGTTACCGTTTTGATGAAATTACCCGCACGCGATATCGGAGGGACTCGATATTATAAGAGATGATATAGCATTTAGCATTTCTACGCGAGGAACAGCCGGCATAATTGACGACCGCATGCTATGCGTGCACGCGACGAGCGTAAATGCCGAGAACCCGTTTTACGAGCGAGCAGGAAGCTAAAGAGCAGCCAAAGATCACTCGCAGAGGCAGCGGCGGACGCGATTGACGCATCAGCCGCGCCGTGCATTCGTTCGCACCTTCCACTTCCGTCATAATATGTACCAGACGCTCATTACCTCACGAGTATTTTATTCTTAGCGCGAATGTCGAGGCCAGATGCTTCGCGCGACTCGCAACACCTCCTGGGGCCAGGCAAAACATCGTGGCGAATTAAAATAGACCGCGATTGATATTTTGACATTCAAGCGCGAGATCGCATCGTCCTTGATTCGTTTATCGTTAATCTCTCGGCGCAAACTCGTCGAGCGAGAACGTCTCGTCGCGGAGAACCGCTTCGCGCTTTCCGTATCGACATGCAGCGCAATCACCGACGATAAAATCGTCAGTCTTTCTTCTCGTGCGAGGCCCTCGTCGGGGTAAACAAAAATGATATCTCAGCGACACAGTTGATAAGAAGCGAGAGGAGAACAAAATCGAGAGGCTCGACCAGAGCCGTTCGCGTCTTTTCACGCCGTCCGTATCGATGATAAAGAGCGATAACATCGCGATCCTTCCCGAGAATCGTCCGCGTAAACGAAATTTCCGTTCACGCCATAGATCCAAGATCCAGGACGGAGGATAGATACATAGATGCGTTTTTATTATATCGGCTCTAAGACTGAACGTCTCTTAAGAGCACAAAATGGAAGATTGACGGAAGAGGATTAAATAATTAAGTAACGAAGAATAAACGGTAAAATGAAGACGAGTAAAAAAATAAAATGAAGAAGAGTAAATGGTAAAACCGGAGCGGCGTAAATAACAAAACGAAGCCAAAGCAGATAAAGACTAAGAAAACTTGAGAATGAAAACTAAGCGAAGGCGAGCAGCGGAATTAAAAGTCCGTGACTAAATTAAGACCAGTAAAACGTAAAAAGGAAGAAGGAGAACCTCGGGGAGACTCACCCGATCGCGTATATCGTGTCCACGTTGCAATCGACCCCGATGCTTCTCGCGTGCCGCAGAATCATCAGATTCGCGTGGAGATAGGTCACCTCGCTGGGCTTGCCGATGAGCGCGGTGTAGACGAGATCCTTCCCGGTGATCTTCCTGTAGAGGGTCTCCAGGCAGGCGAGGAACGCGCCGTGGCCGTACCTCGGGATAGGCGCCTCGGAGACCCAGAGGAGGTCCATGTTGCAGGCCATAACGGGAATGTGAGGGTGAGGAACGACGGACGGCTGCGCGGTGGGCATGCCGTTGCACATCATCAGGTCCACCATCAGCTGCAGCCCAGTCTCCCAGTTGATGGGCTCGCTGAGCAGGACGATGGCCTCGATCCCGGGAAAGTTCGGATCGACCGGTCCGCACGTCGGGTCCCTGGTGTTCATGTTCACGTAATTCAACGAGGGAAAGTTCTTCACCAACTCGTCCATCGTCGTCGTCTTCCTGAAGCCCAGTTCTCTCGCTATCTCCTTCACCGGTCCTTGACCCGAGATCAAGACCCGATTGTCGTGAAATCGCTCGAACATTCTCAGCGGAGAATGCGCCATTATCACCTGGTCCTCCGAGACTTCCATTCCGATCCACTTGGAGAGGTCCGCTGCTTTTTGGCTTCGCAGCGCGTTGCCGCTGTTGGTGACGAAGACCGTGGGGACGCGGAACTTGCCGTCCTCGTCTCTGAGACGCTTGAACGCCTCGGGAACCGGGGGAAGAACCTTCTTGCCGCGGACTATCACGCCGTCTATGTCGAAGAGGAGGCCGAACCGTGGTTTGGAACTGAAATGCTACGAGGACGCGCATTCCCCGCCTTAGAGATGACGATACGTAAAGGGTCGCGGTCTCGAGGAGAAGTCCTCATCGCACGCCGTTCTATGGGAACTGCCTCCTTCTTCCCTTTCCTCTTTATCGAGTTATCGGCGCGAGTCGGCGTTTGCGACGGAGACGAAGAGTGGCGAGTGTTTAGCAGGCGACAAAGCGAAGCCGAAGCAGAGTCGACTACGAGCTTTGCGCTGCTCTTTGCCGATTTGCAAACGCCAAACCGCTCTCGGCGCATAATTACACTATTTTTCATGACACATGAAAGAAAGTGAGCGCATTTGTTTTCTATTGCGTATAACTGTTGCAGCGATCATTAAGTGAGCTCTGAACGCTGTTACTCTGTAAGGACACCGCTTACAACCCGCCTTAGAGACGCGCAAACACAACACTTTCCTTCAAGTGACACGAAAAGCTTTTTTCAATATCTAATCCACTCGCCAATCGCGAACGACGCGTACTTCGATTTTTTTTTCGGAGAACGCAAGTGCACGTCACTCGTGATAACTGGAAGCATACACCGCAAATGTGTGGCAAAATATATAGAGGCAACGGAGACGGCGAGTGCGAGGACATTTGGAGAACGCGGCGGCGATCTCTATCCGTAATCGGGGTGCGCGTTATCGCGGTGTTATCGCGAATAAATAGACCCCGCGCAACGAAAACCCGCTCCGAAATGTCCGTGGGCCCGGAACGCGTTCGTCGGCGACGCTGCGAAGTCTCAGACCGCGGACTTACTCTGTTTCCCGTCAGTTTCTCGACGTTGGAGCGCGAGAGGACCTTCAGAATTGCCATCCTGCCGCACGGAAGTGGGACGATTAATTCAGCAGGAGACTTAAAAACTAAGCGCTACTGAACGCCACGCGCTGCAATGACCACTCGCGAGACGAACCGCATAATAACAACTGTGGTTGAGGTTAGGTCGTGTATTTTAATAATGGTTCCGCCGAGCGCTGCGAGATGGCGCGCGCGATCCACTTGACAAGCGCGCCAATTGCAAAACGGAAATAACCCTGCCGTCGCATCTGGTGACTTATTTCTCCACCTAGTAACACTGAAATCTCGCTCGTGGCTAACTTCACGTTGCACTGCGATCAGCTGTAGTGTGTTTACGTTTCTGACAGCGAAGCGGTTATGTTGTGACGTGCGCGACCGTCTAAACGTTGACGGGAATAATAAAGTCAGACTTGACGTTGGTAAAAATTATTAAAAATGTTCAACAAACCGTTCAGGGTTAAATCTAACAATCAATTGAAGAGAACGGAGAGGTTAGTTTTGCTCCAAGAGAAATTTTGATTCGCAGTAGTTCTGCTTTTCCTCGAAATTCGTCGTCGTCCTCGTCTTTGCAGAAAGAAATTATGCGAGGAGATATCGAAAGCCTATCCCACTCTGACAGAGGAACAGATACAGAACCTCATTCCCAAGAAAGAGGCGATCAGTGCGACGAAGATCGTAACGCACAGCGATCGATTGGGCAAACTCTACTGCGTCGACAGAGTTCCGATGTTTTTTGAACTCGACGTTTACACGGAGACGCCGGGGCTGCTGCCGACGGTCTACACGCTGTGGCAGCATCCCGACCTCCTGTACAGCTTCACGACGCGTCGTGCGGTAGTTCCCAAATTGGCGGGGGGAGCGGATCTGATGTTGCCCGGATTGGTGCTGAAGGGACCCGCGACTCCCCGCTCCTTCGGGAAGCTTCGCAAGGGAGTCGCGGTCTCCGTCAATACAGAGGAGAATAAAGTACGCGATAAGCAGGGCTCCCGCTTGATCATTTTTTTTTAAATCAAGACAGTAGAGTCATTTTTATTCTTAAGAGTTGTTAGAGACTTCACAGCTTCTATTGATTTCATTTATAGCGGAGGTAGGGAGAATTTGACCAAAAAACGGGGACGATTCTTAAGATATATAACGAAAGACTAATATTTATTAAGCAAATGGAGGGTATTTTTGTAATTTAAACACATTTATATCTCATCTGTGTGAAGTAACTGAAATCTGAGTATCGCGATCTGATTTAAGAAAATGGGAATCTATAGTTTCTGGTAAGAAACATTAATTCAACTAGGCTTTTATATTTTAAACGAAATATCGATGCAGGAAGAATGAAGTAGGAATTATAGTAGTACTATTTTATAAAAAAAAGTTCATTCAAACGATGAAAAGACTCGAGAGAAGCTGAATAAGAGAAATATTGAATATCGAATAACATCTGACCGGATGGGAGCCCTGGATAAGAGTCTCGCAGCCCCTCCCAGCGCTTCCCTGGACCGTTTCCCATCATCTCCGACCTCTCCGCAGGCACCGGTCGCCGTGGGGATCACCGCGCACTCGAGCGACGACATGTACATGTCCGCGAATCGCGGTAAATGCGTCGAGATCTTCCACGTGACGGGGGACGCGCTCTGCCAGCTGGGAGTCCCGCCGACGAGGCCCGACCTCGGTCCCCCGTTCGAGACAGCGAGCGAGGGCGAGTCGCTGCCTCTGGAAATAGATCGTCTGGAAATTTCCGACGACGAGGACGCGACGCGATCACGGGACGAGGCGGCGGAGAAGACGGCGGAGGAAACGGAGACGTTGGATCGACAGAGTGACACGCCCCCCGCGCTTTCCGTTCAAGACAGCATCCCGGATCCCGTTCGGGAGATGGACGATCTACTGCGATACTGCTTCCTGAAGGCGTGCAAAACGTCCGTCAAGAATACGGATTTACCGATGCTGAGCTCCAACTTCTTCAAGAACCACCTGCTGGTCGTCTGTCCGCCCGGGCAGAGCGTGGACGTGAAGAAGTCGAGCTACAAGAAGATGTCCGTCTTCCTGGCGAGCATGAAAGCGCAGGGAGTCATCGACACGTTCACGGAGAAGGGCGTCGAGAGTTTGCACTCGATCAAGGTGAGGATTCTTTCGCGACAAGCGACGGCTCTTCCCATCGACACGACCGCGATCGCGTTTTGCAGAAAGATCACCCGCTGCTGAGAGAACTGGTCATCACCGAGGAGACTCCCGCGCCGGAACCCGTCGCCTCGAACGCCCCGGCCGTCGCCGAGTGCTACAGAGTGACCGCTCACGCTCTTCCGATAATGTCGAAGTTTGGATACGAGTAAGCGCATCCGCGGGGCTGGAAGTGGTCTACGACCTCTGAAACGGGGCGAACGGTGACCCCGCGAGCAAGAAAAAATGACCAAAATAACATTTATTTTTTATTTAGAAGGAAATTAGTTTTTCATTTGAATTAACTCATTTTCGAGGAATAAAATATTACAAACGAAAAGTCGGTATATCAAAGTTAGGTTGTCAAATTGACTTTAGATGGTAAAGAGTGAAAAATAAATGACCAACTTCCAGCCCTGTATCAGCTGCAATTCAACATCCGCGACGATGCGGCTAGGTGTTACCCAACTATTTACTTCCTCGCTCGTCGTTACAGAAAGGGAGACTTGCTGCGCAGAGCGGAAGTGAGAAAGTGCTTCCTCGAGTACCTGAAGAAGGAGAACCTTCAGGACGGAAAGTAAGTATGGACGACGCGATTTTCGGGATGATGAGATTTCTGACCGACAACGTCTTTCGAGACAGGATCGTCAAGTTGGATCCCCTTCTCGCCGAAACGCTGCGCACCAAGGAGCACCAATTGACGCTGCCGATAGAGGACGCGATAAACAAGTTCGTCGGGCGGTTTACTTACGCGTACGAGGTCGTCGTCGCCGGCGCGAAGCTGGTGCACACCGGGAAGCTCCAGCCCATCGACATCACGGTCGCTACGCGATCTGGGAATAAAAAGGTGACGCTGGTCAACGACTTGGAGACGTTCGGCATAAAGCTGCAAGAGTTCAGCAAGGAGTGCCAGGGAATCGGCGCGAGCGCGACCATCACGAACGTCCCCGGGAAGAGGACGCCGAGCGTCCTCGTCCAGGGGAATCAGGTGCTCTACGTGTACAAATTGCTGACGGGTGAGCGCGACGGACGGATAATCGATCGTTTGATGATTTGGCGGCGCCGCGCGACATTTCGAGCTTCTTTCTCTTTTTTCCAGAGAAGTACAAGATCAACAAGAATTACATAAGGGGATTGCAGTACGCGCCCAAGCAGAAGAAGTGACGAGGGTGAGAAGGCAAATGTTGTCCCTCGATTGAAGGTTTTGTAAGAATGGGAGAAATAAAATTTCAAATGAAGCATTTGTGAATAATTCCATTCGCACACCAATTCCCGTCCACCGCAGCGGCGTCCACTCGCGATTCTGCTTGTATGAATCCTTTAAAAGTTCAATAAACTAGATTCCCATTTCGTTAAATCAGATTGCAATACTCAGATTGAAGTTATTCGATGAGATATCAATTTTTAAGTTGCATAAACATCCTCCATTCGCTCAATAAGTACTAGTTTTTCATTGTAAATCTTAAAAATTGTTATCTTCTGAAACCATCGCGCGTTTCTAATTTCTGGCAGATCTTTTTCGATCAAAATTGTACCCCCCTTTTTTTTGCTTAAATTTCTCTTATTCCCTCTAAGATGAAATAAACAGGAGCTGTGAAGTCTGGAATATGTTTCCTACTCGTTTCGACGACTGAAACTCTGAAATTCACAAACACTTAATCCGGAAATCAGGGGAAATCTCCGGGAATCTTGAAGACAAATCTTTGTCGCCGCATTGCAAACTTACCCCGTCGCACTTCGCCCGCTCCCTGAGTCGTGAAGCCACGATTTCGTGGGTTGGAACGGGAACGCGATCGGCGCGCGTACCGCTCGCGCAATGGGAAACCGTCCGGTCAAAGTTTGTTAATATAATTTATTGTATATCGAGGTTTCAACATGGAAAAGTACAAATATTGCAATATAGGGCCCGCGAGCTCTCCTCGTGAGGGAGGGAGGGAGGGTGGTAGGGAGGGAGGTTTCGCAATATAATAAACTACGGAGAAAAGAGAGACGCGCTTGCGCGAAGATCGATGCACCGGTCGATTCGGCGAGAGGGTGTCTCGTCGCGGTCTGTTTTGCGGATAAAAGGAAAATTCCCCCCTCTCCACGGCCCCCGCATATATTTAATACTCATTCATTAATCCCTATACGCGTACGCATCGGGCGCGTCCCAGTGGAAGCTCCGCAATTCGGTTTTTAAGCAATTCTTTTATCGCAGATTCGAACAACGTGGGCAAAATTATCAACCCCGTGTTTTTCCTTTCAATTTTAGCCCCATCTAAGCTGGAAAACGGCATTTGAAGTGCAGCTACGTCATCGTGCCGTGAGAGTCTATCTCTCTCGCACTCGTTGCTTCACTGTTAAAAGGATTTGCAAATGTGCTATACACTTTTTGTACAAGAGTATTATAAAATTGCAAATCAAGTGCTGTAATGTGAATCGCTGAGAATTATTTGTAATTTTCGAAAAGAGTTTAAAATTTTACCATTTTCGCTAGAAAAGTCCTTCGATTTTGGTACATTTTTAGCGGTTTCATGGTAAATTTAAATCAAATCTGTAGTAAATTGAATCGTTTCAATCGCGTATAGCAATTTTAATGGATAAACATAATAAGCAATATGAATTTTACTACAAAAACTTGTCACAGTGTAGCATAAGTGCGTCTCTCTGGCGCTTCGATGACGTCACGATGTCGCAAAGAGAAACGCATTTACAACTCGGTGAATAATTATTCTTTCGGATATTTTCTTTTTCCCGCGATATTTAATATGTACGCGGATTACAGATTGAATTTAAAAATATGAATATTTCTTTTATTTAAAGACCGAATTGCAGCTCGTCGCAATCGTACGTGCGTATCGCGGACAATATTTAACTACGGTACTCCGACGATCGTAGAGTTTTCCTCGCGATATGCCATTGCGGTGGCAAAGGAGTTCCGCGTCGCGCCGAATCGATTGCCAAAAATCGACGAGCTCGCTCGGCGCTCTACGACCGCGGAGAATGAGTACTCTCTCTTTCTCTTTCTCTCTCTCTCTCTTCCTCTCTCTCGTCTTCTGCATTTTACTGCATCTGAGTAATTTCTTCTCCCATCTCCGAATGTTTCCTCCCCTTTTTTCTCTCCTCTCTCTCTCTCTCTCTTTCTCTCTTTCTCTATCTATCTCCCCCTTTCTCTCGTGTGTACGGAATTCCAGTTTTTTTTTTATGCAACACATAATGCGACTAGGTAGTACAGGTTAATTAATAATTAATATCATTATGTTATACAATAATAACGTATGACTAGACAATGCAAGATAATTATATCGTAAATAGTAATATAATCGTGGATCGCAATTTAGATCAACAATGTGACGGCGCGCGCGCTTCATGTATAAGAATGTAAATATATATAATATATTCGAGGTGTGTGTGCCTGCGAGAATACGTGTGTCGTGTGTGTTCGCGCGCGCGCGTGGCGCGCGTATATGTATATTCGTAGTCTGTCCGCGGTGTGTATATCGAATGTCGTTCAGAGGCGAGTGTGTAGAAAATCCGTGGCGCGAGAAAAATGTGCGGATAATCTTCCCTTCCTCCTCGTCTTCTCTCGTCCTGGTCCGTGTATTTCCCCCGACGTAGGTATGTGGCGTATGTACGCGCGGAGGATAAGCCTCTCTTTCCGTCCCGCGAATCAAATCTCGTGGCGCGAAAACCGCTACACTCTGGGAGAAATAATTGCTGGCGCTAAAGAAATTATTGGTTTCCTCGAATCAGAAACACGTCGTAATTGCAGGACCGAGCGATGGTTTTATTCGCGCGAGAAAATATTCGATGGGCACCGGTAATTGTTTTTTTTTTTCGCGCAAGAAGAATTTCTCGTCCCAACGAAGGTATTCTTGAATCAAGAATATAATATATTCTTCGATCAAGAATCCGCACATATATCTTGAAAGTGATTATTTTTTCAAAATACTGGACATTTCTAATCTCTCAAATATCTGTTTTTTTTTTAATCAAAATTGTCCCCTTATTTTGCAAAAATTTCCCTTAATTCCCACAAAAAAAATCAAATAAATAGGAGCTGCGAAGGCTGAACCAGCAATTATTTCTCTCGGTGTACACACGGCACGTGTGAACGTTCTCACTTTATTTTACAGTTTCCGGAACTCGGAATCCCGCCGAGGGAGCAACTGCGCGGATCGCGGTGCGACCGAACCGTAACCGCGCGCAACCACGAGGCATAGGTAATCGCGCGCGTCTCGCCCGACGCGCAACGCGCGATTTGTGCTACTTTTGTGCGATCCCCGTCGCCGTCGTCGTCATCCCGCGGTGGAAGAACGTTCGTCACCGGCGCGCGGAATCGAAGAGGAATCGAACCGAAGACTCTTTCTTCCCGCAGCGTCCGGAGCGGTCGGGCAAGCCACTCGCGAATTCGCCGGACCGAGTGTACCGCGCGCGCGCGCGCCGCAAAAGAACGTCACGCGCCCTCGTCGTTTCGGCGAATTCCATTCCCCTTCCTCGTGAGTATCGGATCGTTATCTGCGTATGTCGCGGGTGTCGTTTCGTTACTTCACGACCGAGTATTATTCTTCTCCCTTGTTTTTCGTCTCGCGTTTCTTTCTATTATATGTATGATAAACACGTTTCCCACCTACACGACATATTACGTATAATACATTGTATGGGGCTGAATTTACTCGCCAGGAAAGAAACTCGAATCACTGTTATCTCATTATCCATGGGCTTTTGACTCATAATTGTATAATACTTTTTTGAAGACTACATTTTTATCTATAACAAAGTCTTACATAGATATAGACTAAAAGTTCATAAATAGTGAGATTGGAGTTTATTTTTCCTGGTGAATAAATTTAGCCTCATACGGTATACGTGTGAATTTTATGTAGATACAAATATATTACATATACGCGTATGGTTACAGAACGTTTAAAATGTATATTATACGTATAGTGTACATATATTTCACGTGAAGAGATAACAAATGTAGAGTATATCATACGAGGCTAAACTTACTTGGCTGGAAAGAAACTTCGATCACTGTTATCACATTATCACATGGGCTTTCGACTCATCATTATATAATACTTTTTTGAAGATTGCATTTTATCCATAACAAAGTCTTACACCGATGCGGGCTAATAGTTCATAAATAATGAGATAATAGCGATTGAAGTTTCTTTCCTGGCGAATAAGTTTAGCCTCGTACGGTACGTGAATTTTACGTAGATACACAAATCTACTACGTACACGTATACGGTTACGAAAAATATACGTATTACTTATGTACATCTTTCGTTTCAATACTTACAGCAAATTTTAAATATACATTATACGTACAATATACATATATTTCACGTATGGAGATAATAAAGATACACAGTATACATATATCAGCCGGTCTACATTAATTTCACGTATAATTACGTATATCATACGTAAGTGTGTCGCGTAGGGCTGTAAATGCTAAGTAATGATTACGTAACGGATACGTTAAAATGTCGTATTTATTTAACAGAGTAATTATATCACTGTTACACAAATAAGTGCGAAATGCTCATATATCCGTCACGTAAACTGTTGCTCAGTTTTCACTGGATGCTCTCTCTTTCCTTCAACCTCGATATCAGTTAGTTCTACCCAAAGACGCGCCCCCAAAAATTCGGCGACGCGTCAGGCTCTCGTTTAAAGTCCGTTGGACGACGATCGAAATGCCGGAGCTCCGCGAGAGCTCTGGAGCTTAAATCCGTCAAGTACCGAGTATTTCAAGCCGATCGTTAGACGTCCTCGTCCCAACACCGCGAATATCCCCGGGATATAATCTCGATCTCGTTTTTTTAGTTTTATTTTTTAGTAATATTTACCACAGCAATGGTCGCTCTATCGTTACAATAGTATCGTTATTATTACATATAAACCCGTCATAAAATACATTATTTCATTATATCCACATATGTCTTTTTAATATCCCCCCTCTCGCGTCCCTTCGTCTCGTTTGAATCGATAATCGTTCTTCGGCTGAGATTCGAGGGTCGTACGGTAATATCCTTCGTCGTTTGTCTTCCTTCGTTACGCATCCCTTCCCTCCTCCTCCTCCTCCTCCTCCTTCTCCGTACAACGACAGCGTTTCGCGGAGAGTATCGTATAATAAAAATTCGCGGTCGTCGTGCGACGCCGTCGCCGACTGAGCATCTTCGTTGCGCGCTAAAAAGATGGTCTCGAACTCCCTCCCTTCCACGTAACATTAGTTCAACACGTTCTAAAGCTAACAATTTTTTTGCTCTTTTTCGCGATATTTTGTAAAGAACAACGTCCGCCTCGTAAATTTGTTCCTCCGTTCGTTCGTTTCTTCGAGTTTGTCTCTTTCAAAAAAATCCTATTCTCTCCCCCTCGCTCGTATCGGCACGCGATGCCACCCTCTTCCCCAGTTAAGACTGAGTAACATTTGCGTAATAGATATATAAAAATTTCGCGCTCATCTACACGACAGTGATATAAATGAGTGTAAAATGTTGATACATCCGTTACGTAAATGTTATAATACTTAGGGTTTACTGAGTCGTCCCCGTTTTTTTCATCTCCCTACACTGATGGAAATAATTGCAGGTGCCAAAAAAAAAATGTTTTCTCCAACCAAAAATGCGATATAATTCCAGGATCAAGCCATTTCGAGTTTTCGTCTTCAAGCAAGAAAATATTTGATAAGCTTGAGTAATTGTTTTTTTTTGCGCAGAAAGAACGTCTCGTTCAAACGAAGCTACTCTTGAATCAAGAATATATATTCTTCGACCAAGAATCCGTATTCTTAAAAATTTGTAAGATCACATGTTCTCGATTCAAGACATTTTTTTGACACCAGCAATTATACCTCTCAGTGTACACCGATTGGCCTGATCCCTCGTGTACAGCCCCGCCCGAGTGTATAATCTTGTACATATATAAAGATATATCGTGACCTTGTAAATCTGATAAAGAAGTCGCAACGAACCTTCGTTTGCCGCCCTTAGATATACATACGTTACGTTAAATATAAACGTGTGGACTCTGGACAAATACTCTCTTCCTCCGGCCTCTAAACGCGTCTAACCCCCCGGGAAAAAATGTTTTTATATAATCATATTATGGTCATATGCAACTGAATATAATCAAATCCGAAATTTGTCTCTATCTGATTATATATGAAGAACTATATATAATCATATATTACGATATATGATCAGATATGATTACATATATTTAGATCTAAATAAGATCGAAAATTTCGGATGTGATTACATCTAATCTTGTTTCTTCATGTGAGGCTAAAGAGAGACTCGAAAAAAAATTATCTTATTATTTATGAACGCTTGGCCTATACCGATCTAAGACTTTGTTGTAAATAAAAATGTAATCTTCAAAAAAGTATTATACAAATATGGGCCAGAAGCTATAGATAATGAGATAATAGCGATTCGAGTTTCTTTCCTGGCGAGTAAGTTTAGCCTCATAATATGGTTTAACATCATATATGATCGTACATAAAATTTTTCCCCCGGCGGGAAATTTCGCGCGCGAATAATACACGGTGATTCGTTAACTGTTATACCGTACGTGTATATATATATATTTATAAATTGTGTGTATATTTGTGTATATATACCGCACTCTGTATATCTAATACGCGCTGAAAAAATGACGCAACGATACCCGGCTCTTATTGCGTGGAATGTATCCGAATGTTCGTGATCGAGTCGTTCGTCTCGCGGTTCCCAATTCGCGCGGTAACGCGCGCGAGGAGCGAAGGGAAATCTTCCGCGGGGAAGAAACGGTATCTCGTTTGGAAAAATTCGAGAGCCCGCGCACGTTCTCTCGCACAACCGGATGGAATGTATGGACAGGAAGTCTGAATTTGAAACATTCCGTAGCCGCCTATTATCCGTCGTTCGATCTTCCTCTCCCCTTCCCCCCCGAAACCACAACCAGACCGAATTCGCAAAAAGTTCGAATCGCCTAGCCGGCCCAACGAGTGCAACTGAAAGGGGGAAGAGCTTCGATCCCGTCGAACCGCCCCCCAGGACAAATTGCAACCACCGAAATGTACCGCCCGTATATCCGCTACTATAGTATATCGTAATTAAATATAGTATTTTATACACCCATTGACAGACTAGCTACCACTTGCTTTTTTTTTTGGTTCGTTAAATATACGCCTCTTTTCTCGTTATAGATATCAATTAATTAATTAATAGTTATCGTGATAATTATATGATAATTAATTAATTAGAATAATTTAAAACATGTACAGAAGATTATAGATTATTTTCTCGCTCGCTCGCGCGCTCATCTCTGTTCGTCTCATTTTTTTTTTTGGTTTCGTCCAAGGATAAGTACCCCACGTTCGGTTTCTCGTTGTTCGAGTGGCTCATCGTGTTTCAGAGTTGATGAAACTTGATATTCCCCCCCACCCATTTTTTATCTTCCCCTCATCGATTAGTTTAGATAGTACGTAAATATTTGTTTCAGTTAGGCCTACAGTGAGCTAGAGCTTTCTCGCGCCGTTTTGTCACTCGAAAGAAACGCGACCGGACGCGCGATGCCAATTTCATTATGCATTTCCGCCGTGGCGTGAGTTTGTCGCGTCGGGATTTCCGTCTCGATGGTATCAGCCGATCGGTTTGTCAGAGGGTGATGAATGTGACGGGGGTTGGGGGATTAAAGAGGGTGCAATGTACGTTGGAAATGAAAATTGTTCCTTTGTCCTGATGGAAAAATTTTCCTCACGAGTTTTTCAACAATTATGACTTCTGACAGTCTGAAAAAACCTCGGATTTCCGCCTAATGACATATGATTCTATTCCATCAAGGCGCGCTTCCCCCTTCCGCGATAAAATGCCTAAACGCAGTTGGACCGTCGAAAATGTGGAAGAAATGTGATTACCGGTACCGCATCCGGGAGAGAGGAGCTTGGATTCGTCGAGGGGATGAACCGGTGCATAACGCGGGAACAACCCCAACGCCCGCTCGTATCATGCATCAGATAAGACTATTTACACACTCGCAGCGGTTGCAGTTTTCGAACAATCGGCCCGGTCGACCGTGGCGTCGCCGGCGGGAAAACGCGCAAACCGAGACCCGAACCGCGCGGTCCGCGGATGGTAAAACGGTCGCGCTTAGAGTTTGAGCCGTTCGCCGTGAGAGGTCGGACCGATAATTGAGAAATCTTCTTTATCTACCGGGGCATTTTTTTTTTTTTTTTTAAATCCCCTCACCCCCCAAGCCCCGATATCTCAACCCAGATAACACAATCCAAGACATTATGAAATCATCTGTAGCCTGTCTAATGTCCACCTGTTTGTTAACTTAGATTCGACATCATCTAAAAGAGATGATTGTTGGATAGTAATTCGAAATTCAAGTTGTAAAAAATGAGACATTAGACTGCCTACGGATGATTTAAAAATGATTTCTTGAATTGTGCTGTCTGGGAAGTCGTCGATTCTCCGGAAGTAGGAAACGCGATTCCCAGAGACGCGCATTCTTTCAATATCGATGAATCCATCGTCTCCCTCTCTCAATTTCCTTCCGCCAACTTAGATTCTTCAAAATTTGCCCCTAATCGCGTCCCTGTTTTCATTTCGAAATCAAATACATGTACCGTACACGCGTACAGTCCCCCCGTGTATCGTGTAACGGTGTCGCATTTCCCGTTGCATCCCGCGGTGGACGATAATAAGTTACGAGTAGTGTGTAAGTACTAAGATAGTAGTACGATAATATAATGCGACTAATAGTTGATATAATAATCAATAAATGTAATATCGTATCCCTTACACAAATAAGCCAAAACGTTTCGCCCCTTCGTCTTGCTCTCGTCGCCCTCGACCCCCCGAAAACACGGCTGACTTAAACCCATCCCTCCTGTTTGAAAAAAACAAACTCCCGTCCTCCACCCAATTCATCATCGCTAAAGACACTTCTCCCGCGCGTTTCCCTGCGCTCTCTCATCCCCCGTTCCACTTCCCGTTATCCAAAGAGATCATCGCGATATCATCATCATCGTAGCGGTATAACTAACAACGATTATTAAGACATAAATACAATACACATAATAATATATCTAACGCAATAGTTCGTATGTAATATTATATTAAGTATATTAGCGTGGATTCATTTTTGTTTGTTTGTTCATGTGAGATCATATAATTGCTGCGAGCGAGTAGGGCCGAGGCTTTTTCCTTACGGGGGTGGGGCTCACATATCATACTCGAACTCGTCTACGCGTTTTCTATCCGTTCGAAGAAAAGTAGTATATCTCGTGCGCATCTTCTCCTTTTCTCTATTTGTGTCGTGCGTCAGCGGTGTGCGTATATACAGGTTTAGTTCCCCCCTCTCCCTTTCAACCCTTCGCTCTAGCGCCCTACATCTGCCTACGGGTACGTGTGCACGTCCTACACCCGGTCTTGTGCGTTTTCGTTACTTCCGGGGAACGGCGTCTAGTCGTCCGGTCGCGGAGTTCGAATCGAGTGCACCGGAAATGCTTCGACTCCGTCTCCCGGGTTTCAGGGGGCGTGCCGCGCTCGCGGTGCACCGGAAATGCACCGACTACGATACGGGACCAGCTGCTCGCTTCCGGTGCGGAGAGCGTTTGCGCGCGGTGAGGTAAAATCGGCGGAGCGTATCTCGTCGGCGTGCGTAAAATTCGCGCGCACATGACGCGGAACCGCCCTGATACGAATGCGCGGATCGGTCGTTGTTCGGCGACCGCGTGCCGCGCTGGGGAAATAAAGGGGGCGTGGCGCGCAGCCGTTTCCGATGCGGTTTGCCTCCGCGGTGGCGATTAACTTGGCCCAACTTGACACGATCGTACTTACTCGCTCACCCCCGGAACTGCATCGGCAACGCGAGCGTGTCCGGTAAAAAATGTCATCCCTCGCACGGCGGCCATTACGACGAGCGCGTCGGTCCTCCTTTTCGCTCGGCGCTGATCCTTCGCGACGCACTATCACTGTCCACCGATTACTCATCGCGCGACGGTGCACTTTATCCTTCCCGACGATTCACCGGCCCGCCGCGTGTCCGCGTTCAATCTTCGCGGAAAGACAGACGCGCGCGCGCCCGTCTCGCGAACTGAGAGCGGCGGCCATTACGACGAGCGGACGTCTTCCCCCTTTCCGGTGATATCGCGCGAATCTCGGGCGAAAGTATCGCGTGTATCTTATCGTTTACCGATTTCTCGTCGCCTGGCACCTTCATCAATTCGCGGAGCGTTTATCTTGTCGCGAATTCGCGCTCGATCGCGGTTAATTTTCGAGGAAAGACCCGACGGGAAAGCCTATGCTCCGCTTCGAAACGTGCAGAGTAGCGAACTGATGCGAGCAACGGCCGCGTCGACCAATGGGAGCGCCGTATTTTGAATGGCCGCGGCGAGGAGACATTTCCGCTTATTGCGAGAAAATTCGGATGGTTACTCGCGCAGGACAGAAGGAAATCCTGCTTGAAGGATCCGATTAAATCTGATTCAAACCAATATATTTCTTCAATCGGTTATTCCGATTTCTGTCTTAGTATTTTCCTACTTGAATCTTTCGTTTTGTTCGAGAAATATCAACCGGTTTG
Source organism: Xiphydria camelus (assembly GCA_963678675.1). Lineage (NCBI taxonomy): Eukaryota > Metazoa > Arthropoda > Insecta > Hymenoptera > Xiphydriidae > Xiphydria > Xiphydria camelus. The sequence goes on along the minus strand of OY783200.1, from coordinate 22,938,150 downwards.
CATTTGAAAATTCCAACTCGTATTGTGTGTGTGTGTGCAAATTGGATTTAATCAGAAAATATGAAAATATAAAAACGAACCACAACTCTAATCGGTGTCAATCGGATCCTTTAATCAAGGAATCCCCTTCCAGCTTGAAAATTGGCCGCTGACGACAAAATTCCTGCTTCGCTTTTACACATTCGCAGCGCTCGATCGCCGAGTGCCGAGAGAATACGCGATCGATTACATCGAAATCATTCGCATTTCTTCGCCGCGGGGGATGACGGGGAATCGTTTGGGGCTTGCGGGGTCGAGGACCTGTCGAGCGAAAAGGACTTTGCCGGGGAACAACCGCGCGCGTAACAGATAATAAATAAAACAAACGACCATTGTGAACCAAACACAAATCAGTTTAATCCTTAAATAAAACATAATTGCTGTTATGTTATATAATAATAATAATAATAATAATTAAATAAATAAATAAATAATCAGTAGTAGTAGTTGTTGTGGTAGTGGTAGTAATAGTAGTAGTATTAGTAGACGTTATAGAAGGTGGTGGTCGGTGGTGGTGGTGGTAATGGTAGTAACAGATGTTAAGCGTGTAAGAGTAAAGTAAGTACGTATAGTAGCATGTAAGAGTAAAGTAATAGTGATAAGGATTATACGAAGATATATTACGACAAAAGACCCAAAAAATATACGATAGCGTTAATAATAATAATAATGACGATGATGATAATAATAATCAGAATAGGAAGAATAAGAAGAATCATAATATGATAATAAAGGGCGAAATATTATCCGAAGCTGCTACAACTATACCTTCCCTTTTTCCTTCCTTATCCTCCTCTAGAATCTAATAAATATTATAAACCGACCACGGGGGAATAATAACTTCTCTCCCACCGTACGGTCTTCCTTTCCCTCGGATTCACTACCCTACGCAATTCCCTCCCTAACCGTCCTCGCGTTCAAACTCCTTTCAGTGATCGCTTCGCGTCACTCCGTCCCTCTCCAACGGGTGAAATTCACGCGACAACATCGAGTGGCTAAGTAAGTATACACGGTTAAATAAATAAAATAATATCTTATAGAAAAAAAATTGAGAGCGGTTGTCGGTGGGAGGTGGGGAGTGGAAAGTGGCCGACGGGATTCGCGTCCCTCCTCTTATCTTCAGCCGTGGCTCGAGGGTCGACTCACTCTCACCCTCACACTCTCTCTTTTTCGCGCGCACTCTCTCACAGCACTCCGAGACTAGACACAAAAAGGTACACTTAAATAATGACATGATACATCTATTCTTTGTTCCACTACTTGACTCGCGCGCGCGCGCGCAGACGAATCGACGACGCCGCGTCACCGAAGAGGAGTCGCTCTCGCGTCTGGCGTGACGAGGAGAGATCGTCGTGGATCGTAGATCACCTACTTTTGCACTCGACGAATCCTCGTCGTCCCGACGAATCGATCGCTTCTCCGACTTCGAGCCGCGCCCTCGAAACGAAAGCGTGAATTTCGCGACGATCGCGCGAACAACCGACCCTTACTTTACTCGCCATCGCCTCGCGCGAGATACAATGTACTTTTTTTTTTTCGTATAATCTAGCGTTAATCTTAGGGTGCGCGGCGGCCCCGGGGGGCCTCTAATTGCACGCGGACTAGACGTATCTCTCGGACTCGATCGAGACGTTTCACACCACCGCTGTCCCTCGATCCGACCTTGCTCCTTCCCACCGAACGCAGTCGCACGACGTGTCCCCGATCGGGGATAAAGATTTCCACCGCTTCGGAAGAATCGTCCGATCGCGGCTGTCCGGTCTGACTCTAAGCGTCATTCCTAATTTAACTACCGTAGACTCTCGTCGAGTCCCTCGTTAATTTTCGCAGTGCACGCGCGCGCGTACGCGGTCGATAAAAAGAAAACGGTGCGCTGACGTTCGTCCCTCCCACCCCTTCGTTTCCTCCGACAAGCGTAAAAGTTAACCGGCGAGCGCGATTTTCCGGATTCGGCGCACGTTTTCTTCTCCGTCGCGACACGCGACCCGCCCCCCTCCTCCGCGGCGGGATGAATTCGCGCCGGGAAACGCGGATCGACGTGCGCGGTTACCGGCGTTTCTTCGCGATGATTACTACTTCGACTTACCCTCCCGTCTCTCCTCGCTTCGCAAATTCATTAAGTGTAATAATTTAGATAAACTACAATTAAGTACGCGTCGTATCGTCTACGTCTCACTCGCGATTGTTGCCACGACTGCAGCGTTTCGACACAACCCAGCAGTCCGAGCCCCTAAGCCTCTATGCGAGCCCTGCCCTGTGTTTTCTCTTTTTTTTTTCTCGACGTCACTCTGAGTTCTTCACCTCATCACGTCACAATGATCGTATGGATTTTCGACTTTTTTCTCTCCCTTCCCGTCCGATTCGACCTTAATTAATAATACCTGTCGGATTAACAGCCCGTGTACACCAGGACCCGTCCTCGCTCACGGCCCGGTTGTGTGTATGCGCGTGTACTTTGTGTATATTACGATTCGTCCGTTATTCAAGTCTCCCCCCTCTAAACTTTAAAACTGTATACATAAACGAGTATGTATAACTTGCGTAAGTACGACGCGCCTCTGCCGCGCGCGATACGGTCGCGGCCCGCGGTGCGCGGGGTCTTCTCATCTCCCGCGTTTTCAACGCGTCCTCTCTCGCGCTCGGTCCTCCGCTTCGACGGGCGCGCGTCGCTGGTAATTTCTCCTAGAGCTCTTCGGCGCGTCGCGAGAAACGCGACGGAGCAGAACCGACGTCCGCGGTTGCCCCGCGCACCTCGGGCGCGCGGCGCTTTTGAAATATAATAATAATAAGTATATTACAGAAAAAGAGCGCATTTATAATATTCTCCCGTCTGTCTTTTAAAGTCTCCGTTTTTTGTTTTCTCTCAGTTCCCCCCTCCGTCTCTTTCTCTCTCGCGTCCGTGCGCCGTTGAGAGCGCGCGTGCGAGCGCGCGCGTACGGCATGCGCTCGCTCGCGCGCGCGCGCCTTTCTACATACGTGTGTGTATACATATATAAATCACAATATGTACAGAAATCACTCGCAGCCGGAGGAGAGGGAAAGGAAAGTCGAGGTGATTCGTTCGCGAAACGCGGGCGAACGTCCCCGATTTCCTCCTCCCCTTCGCGCCACGGGGGCTTTACGGGGTACGGCGTGCACCTTCGCATCCTGGTATCCGCCCTTCCGCTTTCCCTTGCGGAGGAGAGCGGCGGCGTGGTCGAAACTCGCGGAGCCGGCTCTGCCTCGCGCGTTCCCCTCCGTCGTGAACGAATAAAGAGAAACGAGAAAGGTTAATCAATGATAAATACGTGAGGGATCGTCGGCGCGACGAGAGAGAGATCCGAGGTCGCGCTCCTCCTTCGGGTGGATTCGCCGTCTTCTCGAAGGACGCCCCCGTTTCTTCGTTCTTCGTTTTCCTCCTCCTCCTCCTCCTCCTCGGCGCACACGAATCTCACGGTAACTCTCGATGTTCGCGACACTTGGCGCACTTCAGGACTGCGCCTTCCTGCCGAGCCGAGCGAAAGCCTCGATGATCTGCGTCGGCCACTTTGGATGCGAAAGGCCATCGTCGTTCCAGCGCGCGGCCGATAGCTTCTGATGATGACGATGGAGTTGACGATGATGTAGTAACTGCGGATGACCCTGCGGACGCGGTCGCTGCCGCGGCGGCTGATTCGGGTCGTGGCGCGCGACGACGGCGCTGCTCTTGCTGTGGTTGCGGTGGTCGGACGTTGGCTGCAGCGCGCGCGGCGTCGGTAGGAGCTGGTGTTGGAACGTTGCCGTTGCTGTTGTCGTTGCCGATCGCTCGTCCTACGCGGCTTTGCTCTTGTTCGTCTTGAAGCTGACCTGGAGCACGCGATTGCCGAGCGTGTAGCCGTTCAGGCTCTGAATGGCGATGACCGCCTCCTCGTAATTCGTCATGGTGACGAAGCCGAAGCCCTTGCACTTGTTGGTCTGCAGGTCCCTGATCACCTTGACCGATTGCACGGCGCCGAACGGCCCGAAGAGCTGCCACAGCACGTTCTCCTCGGTCTCCGGCGCGAGATTATACACGAAGATGCACCAGCCGGAACCGTTCATCGCGTTTCCCGGGAGCATCGAGTTCGCAAGGAGGTCACCTGCCAGAGGGCTGTACCTGCAACATCGCAGGACCAGTTGGAATCAGACTCCGCCGACGGTCGACGCGCCGAATTATTTGCCGACGACGACCGTCCGCGGGCTCTGACTCGCGCATCTGGACGTTATCTTCGGGCGGCCGTAATCGTTCACCGGGACCCGACCCTCGGTTTTTGGGCCCCGGTAGGATCCGTCTTGTCGCTAATTTCGCTCTTCTCCATTAGCGACGCGATCCGAATATTTCGCGTGCGTATCTCGACGAGGGAGATTCCCCGAGGATAGCGAGACGGAATGCGTCGGAGAATTTTTAATTAATCGAGCTCCGAGAAGAGGTAGAGAGTGCGAATTAAAATCTTAGCGTGTGTGAGAACGCTACGAGGAAGCACGGATATACTGAGAGAAGTAATTATTGGTGTGAAAAAAATGTCTTAAATGAAGAACACGATATAATCTTACAATTTTTTAAGAATATAGAGATTCTTGGTCGAAGAATATATACTTTCGATACAAAAGTACCTTCGTTGGATAAGAAATTCTTTTTGCATGAAGAAGAAAACCGCGGCTTGATCCTGAAATTATTATACCACATTTTTTGATTGAAGAAAACATTTTTTTTCGGACCAGCAATTATTTCTCTCAGTGTACCAATCCGAGATGACGTGATCCTCGTGGCGTTCCCTTCCCTTTCATCACCCCGACTATCTACCCCCGACCCTTGGAAATAAAAATTTGGGACAATAGCTGTGTCATTCCGTAGGAGTTGCGTGCTACTCTGCGTGCCAATGGGGTTGAAAATCTATGGGAAGCATCGACGAGATCGATGGGAGGACGTTGCAAGGTGATGAGCCATGCGGGAACACGTGTGATTTTCCTAGCTACGTAAATTAAACGAAGCCAAAGGGTTCGAAAGGAAAGAACTGGAGCATCGAGCTTCGACGAAACAACAGACTTTACCGAGAAGGACCGAATTTTTTGGGAAAAGAAGAGAAAAGAGACGGCGTCTCGAGTAGGGCAAAGCAGGAGCATTTCGAAATCAAAAAAAGAAAGACGACAGAGACACAAAAAGAAGCGAATACGAGGAGCGCGTATAGATATATGTAAAGACAGTCTACGTACCTACTTGACGTCACAAGCCGCGTTAAAATAGGGTACATCTCGGTGAGTACTCGATATAACGCTGAGACCGCTTTAAAATATGCATCGCACATATCGAATTGGTCGGTGAGACGTTTTGAGAGAGCACTTTATGAACCTGGGTTATTACTTTCGGATATATACGTATGCGTGTGTGGGTGCGGAGCGTGTTTTTGAAAAGGGAACATTGGAAACGTACTGCAAATACAATTATTCCTTCCCTATTTACAATGTTAGTATCGTACTTTATCACTGCAAAAAAATTTGTATTAAATTTAATACAATTGCATACAAAACTTTTGTCCAACATGTGATTATGAAACTCGATATACTCCGTTATGAAATTTATAAGGGCAATTTCCTAAGGAAATATTTCCATTCTCATAATTACGGAGTAGGATTAATTTCACTGGAAAAAAACACTTTATATAAAAGTATATTAATTTTTTTGTATGGTGTACATTAAGAATAATTTCTATTAAAATTAATATAACCGTGTATAAAGCTTTTATCCAATACGTGATTATAAGAATTAATATACTCCGTTATGAGATTTATAAGGGCAATTTCATAAGGAAATATATTAATTTTCATGATTACGAAGTATATTAACTTTTATAATTACGGGGTACATTAATTGTCATAATTACATATTGGAAAAATACTTTTATATAAATAAAGGGATGTTAAAAATACAAATTATTTTTACAGTGTAATGCCTCGCGCGCATAAAAACATTGGACTGTAAAAAAGAAAGGGGGCGGGGGATAATGTTGTCTGAATGGACACTGAACGATTAAACAGGTTCCCGTCGGTTTGTCAATTCCGGCAAAACGGATGACGATGCTCTGCTCGGCGTCGCTTCGTATTTATATAGACTTCACGAAAATGAAGATCAAAAATATATTTATTTTAAAAACATATACACATTATACGTGCATGCGTGTAATACGGCGTGTAAAAAAAAAAAGTAAAACCAAGAGTCTAGGGACCACTTCGTTCGACAAGGTGTCTTCCTACGTTTGTACGTGGGTGGGTGATGTAGAGGGCCATTCGAAAGAGCTCGTGCACCTAATCTCGCTCGACTCTACTCCGAACTACTGCCGTGATCGATTCGCTGCCTGTATGTACACACGGAAAATAAAAAGGAGAATTTCAGAGGAACCGTCTTCGCAACGTCCGCGAGAGGCCCTTCGACTTGGGCCTTTGCGCCATCGATATCGGAGACGAGAGCAGGTCCCGCGTCTCTGCTTGGCAACCCCGTCAAATTACAATAGAAATGGAGCGAGAGCCCGAACCGTACCGCCCCTCGCGGTCGTTGCAGATCGCGTGCCTATAATTAGCCAAATGAAAACTGCAGCGAGAGCTGCCAGGTACTGGAAAAAAAGTACGATTCCAGAGATTGCGCCAGCGAGGTGAGTTATCGCATTATGTATTTGCAACGCGATGCCATGTGAGGGTAGACTTACTCGCCGGAAAAGAAAGTTGAATCGCTATTGTCTCATTTTTTGGCTCATGCTTTTTTGAAGATTACGTTTTTATCTACAATAAAGTGTCACATCGATGTAGGCCGAAAGTTCCTAAATAATGAGATAATCGTGATTGAAATTTCTTTCCGGGCGAGTAAGTCTAGCCTCGCATGGTACACGGAGGAAAAAATCGATTTGAAATTACGATGCCAGCATGAAACGAATCATTCTACGTAACTTCTCGAAATAACTGCTACGAACATATTCTTTTTTCCTAGATGCTAGCATCGTAAAATTGCGTGGTAGCGTCTGAAAGAAAAATATGTCTGCAGCAGCTATTCGGAGAAGTTATGTAGAATGTTTCATATTGTCGGTATGGTCCGGTCATGAGATGCTGACATCGTAATTTGAAATGGAATATTTTCTCCGCGTACAGGGGGACGAATGTACATTCGATCAAGAAAGCAATTTATAAAATTCGCAGTAAAATACGTTAAAAAATGTCCGACGACGCCGATTTATATCGATCATTTCGTGGGATCGCGGTTCTCGTGAACGCGGAGCGAGATTCCCTCGAGAATGCGGAGGATTGCTTTTCTGAAAACTCGAAAAAATCGAATCAGAGATACTCCGCACTCTCGAGGAGAACGCGGATATCCCTGTGTCGCTTTTTTATTTTTCTCTTCGCCCCACATCTTCGTACAACATCGTCACCCTGAGCCTCGACTCGTTCCTCGCGGATCGAGTCGATTGGGGCTCCTCTCTCTCTCTCTTCCTTTCGTGGTTTCGGTTAATTACAATAACGAACAATAAGATAAATAAGACTGCGTACTGTCCAGATAAAGGATGGGGATCGACAGAGGGACTCGGCGGAGAATGGAAGAAAGAGGACGACGGGATCGGAGTGAAATGCCGTAAGAGAAAGCGCGGAGGATCGAGGAGGCGAGAGTGGTTGAAATGAATGAATGACCGCGAAACAAGCCACACGAAAATTCAATGTTGAGGAGAAAGGTGGAACGAAAAGTGAAAACAAAGACGTAGAGTATTCAAAAAAAATACTGACCTCTGTAAGCCTTTGTTAATGGCAAGCATGGTCTTGCCAGTGCTAAAACAAAACACAAAAACAACAACGTAAGAAATACTCCGAATCGGGGTGGAAAAAACGAAAAACGAAAAATCTGCCAATGTGTGGACTTTCCGATTGATTCTTTCCCTTCTTTTTGCCCTTCCTCCTCTCATTCTCTTCTTCTCCGGCGACGAGAGAAGACGGAAGCGAAGGCGAGGAGGAAGATGAGGCAGAAATCTCTCAGAGGCACAGAGAATAATTCTCTTTAACTCTTCCTGCAATTTTGTCCTTTTTCTTCAATTGAAAAGAGGCTCGAGTTTGTTATACTCTTTCCCCGCAAATAATATTACGAGTGCGGGTTGCGTAAGACTCGCGATAATCTCGGGAAGTCACTGGGAAACGTTCGAATCAAAATTCAATTTTTTCAAAGGACGTACAGACGAACAAACGTATCATGTGATCTCTCATCTTCAATATTTTATTCCGTCTGAGGAACATTCGACTGCTAACGTTTGTGTGCCTTGCTGCTCCGTGTATCGAGGTAATTGCAAACGAAAGGCAGTCTCGCGGTGGGGAGAAAAAATCAAACGATTTCCCGGGACCGAACTGAATCGTAACGTCGGCCTTCCGCTTTCTGCTCTCGTTTCTCGGACGATCGAAGCGGGAGAAAGAGCGGGAACGGGCGGAGCGCGAGGACGAGTCGTGGTAAGGTGAAAAATTGAAGAAAACGTAGTTGGCACGATCGTAAATAAAAGCGTGACGAGATCAGCGGGCATGCCGATTAATTGAAAGCACAAACCCTCGCGCAGAGTACTGCCAACGTCATGGATTAGACTTTTCAAAGTGTCGTTCTTAAACGTACTGGCCAATGAAAAATTAATTCTCGTGCTCTCGTTAGCTACGCTGACATCACCAGGTCAATGAAAACATGAGAATTGATTCATCATTGATCGGTACATTTAAAAATGACATTTTAAAAAGTCACCAGCGACGGAAGTACGTTGATTGCGAGACAACGATCGCACGCTGGACGTTCTTTCCTGCTTGAAGGATCCGATTGAAACCGATCAGAGCCAAACAAAACGGAACAAATCCCATTTGCAACAGGAGTTAGAATTTTTCCAATTTAAGCCAATATTTCTTAAATAAGAAATAAGTTCAAACAGGAAAATACCAAGACAGATTGCTTGAATCGGATGTAACAGAATCCTTTAAGCAGGGTTTCCAGGCTCCTTTTCCAGGTATTCCAGAAATCTCTGACCACTGAACACCGCGATATTCCCGCGAGTTCTCGCGAGTAAACCGCGAAACGAATTCCTCGAGAACTTCCAACGTGAGATCGACCGTCGTTAGTAACTCGACTCGAGCGTTATCGACAAATGGAAGACGTCACAGCGAAATCCACCGGAAAATACACGTAAGTAAAAGAAAAAAAAATCGGGAAGCCTCACAGCGACGCGTATCCTCGACTTCTTCGTAAAAAAACCGAAGAGCAGCGACGAAGCCCGCGCCGGGGACGCGGGACGGGGTTTGAAGAAGCAGCCGAAGGGACCGGGAAGTGTGACGCCGGGCCGAGGACGGGTCGGGTGAATGAGCGAATGAGAGTAGTGTGAATGAGCGAGTGAAAGATCTTTGGGTAGAGCGAGTAGAGGCGAGTAGGTACCTGGATAGTGACGACAGTGGAATGTACCTGAAGCGGCCGGTCGGATGGTGGATGGGGCCGCCGAAGCGGCGGGTTGTCTGTGGTGTCAAGAAGGCTGCCAGTGGCGGCATCGCCTTGTTGTTGCTGCTCGGGTTGTTGGCGAACTTGACGGTGATCGGTTCGGAGGAACCCTTGGGAATGGTGCCGTTCAGCTCCTGGATGGCTCGCTCGGCCTCGACTCGTTGGTCGAACCGGATGAACCCGACACCTTTCGAAAGGCCTGCCAATGTCACAGACAGAAAGAGAGACCAAGGCGTAAGCGAGGGTTAGGGTCGTTAGTGCGCATTTTCAATGTGAATCGAGAGTTAATCTTGTTAATGGTGAGAAAGGCAGACGCGACGTCGCGAGCTTGGAGGCCCGAGCTTCTCCGACGGCAAGGCTCCCGGTAACTTAATTTCTCGAAAAAGGTAAAAAAGTGATGTCCTGACCGAAAAGAAAGACCAAGATTTGTGAAGAGGAAAGCTTGTTCGAGGAAACTCGAGTAACTTTTTAAGAAAAACGTAGAAATAAGGAATTTGGCTCCAAGATGGAGGACCAAACCCTTGAAAAAAAAAAAGAACGACCGGGAGCCGTGCGACAGTAGTCGACATTTTTCTCCACCGTTCGCGGCGGCAAAGCCCCGACGTCGCGCTGGGCACGGAAGTAGGAAATAGCGAGGATATTGCGACTGCCAAAAAAGTATCAATCGGTGGCTGAGCGTTCGTCCAGGTGAAACGAGAAAGACGAACCAACTGTCGCAATCGTCGATCGAAGCTGCGGCGTCGCCGGGTATATTCCCTGGAGCCGACGCGATTTCGATGGTTCATCCCCGCGGAAGGCCCTTTCTCCCTTTTCCCGCCGACGAACCCGCGACAAATTCGCACCCCCGCTCCCACGTCGGCAAGGGGGAAAGAGCTCTCCCCGCGAAACGTTCACCTGGCGGTGTCGTTAGTCGATCAAGGTGGGCAAGCGAGTGGCTCGGTGCGCGCGATATATATTGTCATTCAAGGTACGGTTGTTATTGGGTTGCTGATAATCATAATGATAACGATAATAATAATCATAATAACGACAAACGAGTTCAAGCGATACAAAAACACAAACGACGCCAGGAGGATGCCAGGCTCCGGATACATAGATGTACGGCAGAGATGTGTGTGTTTGGATGTGTGTATGTGTGTGGGTGTGTGCGTTTTTTCTCTCAATTCTCGCGTACGCGCGTACTTTTGCGTTTACTTGGAACTCCGTTTTTTCTTTCTTTCTTTCTCTATTCGCCTCCCCGTCGAATTTTCGCGTCCCTCGCACGACGCTCGGCGAACGAGCGAGCCGAGTCTTTATTCCCTTCCGTTTTTTTGCTTTTCTCGTTACTTTCTTTCACTAGGAGAAGAGGAAAAAAAATTGTGAGTTACGTACCGGGCAAATTGTCTCCGCCGCCAGTCACAAATTGTCGTACTAAACAACAGAAACGCAAAATCATATCTCGTTACATTACAGACAGGTCTCACGTCTCCCTCCCCCTCTCGCACTCTCACTTTCACTCTTTCTCTTTCGCTCACTTCCTCTCATTCTCTCTCTCTCTCTCTCTCTCTTTCGTCGCTCGCCCCTAATTCGACTACATACTTCTTTTCGAACATCGCGGGGCGCGAGGTTTCCCCTCAATCGGTCGGAAATTTCGGCTCGAAAGGGAGGAGAAAGAGCGTTTCTCCTTCCTTGCGCGCGAAACGAGACGGAAAGCCTGCAGCTCGCCTCGACGATTTTCGGAGCGGCGAAACCGCGACACCGTTCCGACCTGCTCCAAAATTAGGGACGAGCGATTTCGAGCGAATTATGCTATTTTCTTGGTCCCAATGAACAGCGCGTCGCCGTGGCTCGCGTATCTCAGAGGCACGGGCGACGGCGATGTCAGCGCGAAATCAAGAGTAACGACAACGCAGGACCATAAATCCACACGGCACAGACGATCGGGTTCGAATGGATATGGTATCTCGGCGATGCTCCGCGCGAACGTTTCTCGGATTTTCTGTGGTGTGCCGCGTGGCGAGTGGAACTGAATAAAAGAACCAAAGAAACGAAATGAAAAACTTGCAAACGATACGAAGCAAAGGAAAATAACGATGAAGTCCCTTTCCGTCCAAATTTACAGTCTCGATAGCGATGAATCGTGAAGCGAAAACTCAAGCGGGACGCGCGTCGACGCACGACATGACGGAGAATGGAGAAACGAGGGAAAAACGAACGAAAGATTTGATTCTGGAACAGAATGGGCGCAAAGCAGGCTTCACAGTCCCTGCTTATTTAATTTTAGGGGAAATAAGGGAAGTTTTGATAAATAAAAAGGACAATTTTGATCAAAAAAGGAGATATTCTAGAAATTAGAAAACGAATGTTTAAGATGTACAGCGAAACATTAATATTCATTAATAAAGGATCTTTTTGCAACTCAAAAATGTATATCTCGCGTTGTGCATCTTAAATCTGAGCATCAAAATTTGATTTAAGGAAACTGAACCGTTTTAATTCAATCCGGTTATATTTTACACGAATTATTGATGCAGTTAGATGAAAAGGGTTGAAGTAGGGTTTCTGGTATCATTTTAGCAAAAAGAAAATGACCATTTTCGCCCTTTTCACGTAATCCGAAGCGGTAAAAAGACACTCAACCGAGAAGCTGAATCGTAGGGTGGAAAAAATGGGGAGAATCGCGAGTTTTAAGGTGAAAAAAGGGGAAAACTTGAGAAAAAAAAATAACCGTGAAGCCTGCGCAAACAGATCAGCGGAAGAAACGAAACCACGAGAAGATGACGGCAAAGAAGAAGAAGATTGCAGAGAGGATGAGAAATAACGGTAACGATGGAGGCCATGAGGCTGCACAGCAAGGAGAGAGGCGCGAGAACCAAGAGGCGTGTGTCGCAACGTAAATCGGGGAATATACAAATCATACATCTCTCGAAGTATCCGATCGAACGAACAGAAAACAACGAACCGAAAGCGAGGATCATTGTGAAAAGAAGGCTCGATCGGCAGCGATTTTGCGTCGTTCGTCGTGACACGCGAAAAGTGATTCGCAAGAGGCGGTGTGATCCTTTTGCGACTGAAAGATTCTCGAAGCGAGACGCACCGACCCACCCCCGAACGAGTAACCCCATGGCCTACTCAGCTACCCTTATCACGGTGCAGTTAAGTTTCTTTGGTATCCTTATCGCAGTTCACTCTATTTCCGATTGCGATCCTGACGATTGCTCGTGGGAAAGGAGATTCAAGGGTTCGTCGAGATCGTCGTAAGGTTCGGGCAACGCCGAGGTTTCGTTCGTTTTCAATCAAGAGAATCGTCGGCGCGGATCGTTACGCGATCGAACGAACCTCGGCGTTACTCCGGATGAGGTGTGCTCCACGTTCGGCGTCGTGATCTTCTTCGTTTCGACCGAAGTCGCACAGTGGGACGAAATCAGAGAAACGCGCGCGTTCGCTTTGTTCCGATTTATACTAAATTGTACGGTTTGAAATTCATCTTTCGAGACTATCCGCGCGTTTTTTCGGACTTTGCCCCACTCCGCGTCACCGCGCACGTCCGGCAGACCCGCGTCCGCGTAATCGCGCACCGAAGGACGAGGCGAAACGCTTCGCACGGAATCCCTTCGGATCCCCTCACGCGCATTCGAGCGAACCCATCGATGTCCCGGGAAGACGCTGGATTACTTACCGGTGATGTTATCGCAAAGGATTCGGGAGGTAATGATCCTGCCGTAAGGGCTGAAGAGATTCTCCAGATCCTGCTGGGTCATGCTCTTCGGCAAGCCGCTCACGTACAGGTTGGCGCCCTTGATGGCCTCGCTACTCGGTCTCGCGTACGACACCTGAACGACGAATATATCGTGAAAATCCCGGAGTGAACGCGAAAGTACACTGTAAAGGGGCCGGGAAAATTCACCGATTCCCTCGAGTTGTATGCTTCCCGACTATTTTCCGTAAAATTCCCGAAAAAGAAATATGTTTACAGTGTATCGACTCTCCCCGATCGGACCGCGAAAGCACCGAATCGCGCGCGAACGACGACGCGCTCACCTTGATGGTTTTATTCTGCAGGCGAAGACCGTTGAGCGTGTTGATGGCCTTCTCGGCGTCTTCCGGTCGGTGATAGTTGACGAAACCATAGCCCAAACTTTGACCTGCAACAGCAGTACGAATGGTAATGCGCGATCGGACCCGGGCGCGCTTCCGTTCGGAGTTCCCAGACGCGGAAGCGAACCGAAACGTCGTTACGGGGGGAAATAGTCGGATGGCCCAGGCCCCGAAGAACGCGAGTGACGAGTGAGCCTGACGGATCGGCTCGACGACAACCGTGTCGACGTCTCGCGACAAGTGTCATCCGCCGCGCCGTATGACGGATCTCCGGGCGAGCGTTCGAAGCGGACACCGAAATTGCGCGAGACTCCTCCGGGGATCGTCGGCGGGGGGATCCGATCCGCGGCGTCGCAGAATTTCAATGAGGCCTCGGCATCCCGACCCCGAAGAGCCGAGAAATTCCCCGCCGCGGCGCGGCTGTATTTCGCCGTTTTCCGCTAAATATAGTTTCGCGACGTTTGCGCCAGTCCAGTGCCGCGTTTGCGCTCGAACGCGGAAGCCGGCCTCCAATTTCCCCGTCCGATCGATACGCCGACGACGACCGAGGCTGTCGCTCGAAAAAGCGAAATCTCCGACGCGCGGGGCGATCAGTATAGCGGAAGGAGAGACAGACGTGTATCGAAGTTTTCCGTGAAAACGGGAACGGGCTCAGCGAGGATGAGCGCGTCGACGGCGGCGGCGCTATAATGCCGAATGTAAAGCGATCGTGGCGTGGCGGCAAAAAGCTTCGATCGAAACGACGCCCCCGCGCCTATCGCGCTCAAAATAGCGTCGCGACGGCTTCGCATGCGGCCGTCGTCGTCGTCGTCGTCGTCCCGCGCGCACGCTTCTGCTCGTCGAATCTCCACGCACGGTCGCTCCGACGGGGGAGGACTGTGCGCGATATTCCTGTAGATCGCGAGCAGGGAGCGAGCGGCGAGATTTTCGAGATTCTCCCGTCGCGTCTCGCTGTGCGTCCTGATGCTGTAAGGGAGAAAATCGTTCGCCGAAGAGCCTGGAAATCGATCGACGGGGATTTCCCTCGCGTTCCGCGCCTCCCTGGTGGCTTCTCGCGTTCAGAAGGTGTGCAGGCAGAGTGGGAAAGTCTGATTCCACCGTCGGGAATGGAATTTAAAGATCTCGAGGCGAGAGCGCGCTATTACGCGCGAGTCGGTTATGCCGGGGAATCTGGAAAATAAGGCGAACCGCGTGGAACGCGCGAGTCGCGGTGACGAGAGACACGCGGGAACCGAAGCACACGTTTGCTTTTGGATTCTCGCCATTTCTTTTCTCTCCGCCTCTTCTCCCGGCTCCAGACGCCGGATAGAGTAAACACGACGGAATCTGGTTCCACCGGACGACGATTATGGGAGGACTGCCCGGAATACGCGAGTGCGATTTGGTAGGAATACGTTATTGAAGAGATATCATAGATTGTCGTAGAAAACTTGTAAAAATCCTGTAGAATCTCCACGGGAGATTGATGTGCTTCCCTGTTGAAAAGAACTCGTTGCATTCTTATAAAGTGGACAAATACCGCATAGAAATTCATACGTTCTCATGTGAGATATGTCAGAATCTATGAGGATATGGTAGACACTTTGCGGTATTCGTTCAGTTTATAAGAATCTCTTGAGCTTTTTTCAAAAGGATATTGACGCGGCAATTCTGAATACTAATAAAAATTTAAGAGGGATGAATAGAAATGTATTGGATTCTGCGTGTAGATGCAGAAACAAATAAAATCTTGTAAGGTTCTATTGATAATTATAGAACCGCGTATACAGGTTTTTACTATATTTATGGGATTCTACTTGTTTTTACAGGGAATATTTCGTATGAGGCTAAACTTAATTGCGCCAGGAAAGAAACTTTAATCACTACTATCTAATTGACTATGAGCTTTTACATTCTTATCTACAACAAAGTCTTATATCAATGTAGGTTTGAAGTTCATAAAAAAATGGGATAACAGTGATTGAAGTTCCTTTCCTGGGGAGTAAGGTTTAGCCCTATTATCATCTCAGATACACATAGAATCCACTGAATTTCTATTCATCCTTCTAATACTTTTCCAGTGGATATTTGGAATTACTGTGTCAAAGATACACATCAGATTTCCATAGAAATTGTCTATGGGAGTCTCAGGCTTCATATAGCAGCTATTTATTTCATTGAAGAGAAAATAGGAGGAAAGGGCAAAAAAGGGGACAATTTTGATTGAAAAAAAGAGATCTACCAGGGTGTCCAGTACAATTCCATAATGATATTCAAGTACTTTTCTTAAAACTTAAAAATTTGTATCTCATGCTAAGTCACTTAAATCCGAGTACTGCAATTTAATTTAAAGAAATAGAAATCTAGTTTCTGTGGTAAGAAACATTGATTTAACCAAGCTTTTGCATTTTAAACAAATTATTGATGCAGGTAGATAGAGATTATGGTACCATTTTATTAACAAAAAAAAAAAGAAAGAGGAAAGAGAATATGACCACTGCTCCTTTTCATGTATTTGAAAAAAATAAACTCAACAGAGAAGCTGAATAATAGCCGATTTTAGAGTGAAAAGGGGAAAAATAACGAGTTTCAGGTTGAAGAAGGGCAAACTTAAAAAAAATAGGGAAACAGAGGACACACCGTGGAGCCTGAAATTTTCTATTCAACAGCACACATGGACGCGCGAAACTGGAGCCGAGAGGATGGAAATTCCACCGTAACTCTCGAAAAAACCATATATTCCCGCGCATTTCGTTACCCCATTCGCGAGATTGAACATTGAACCCAGGTCAGGTTAGGGACTCACCAGTGACCTTGTCGCGGATCAGCTTGCAGCTCTCCACCTCGCCGATGCTGCTGAAGAGCGAGCGGATCTCCTCCTGCGCCATGGTCTGCGGCAGGTAGTTGACGATGAGGTTGGTCTTGGACTCCTCCTGCGAGGTCTGGCCGAGGGTCGAGCCCCCATTTTGTTGTACCACGGTATCCATTCCGTTCGCCATCATTGCACACCTCCTTCACACACACGCGCGCGCCTCCGCTAGCTACGCGTACGAGACCTGCAAGTACACCGGCGTTTTGGAGGTTACGTTCGGATCGTTTCGGATAGGTTCCGGATTGAGTTTCTTCCCGCGCGCGCTCACGTGGGAGCGACCGAGATTCGCGGCTACGCGGGAAGGACGCGACGGCAACGCGATTCCCGTGGAACGATCACGTTCGATCGGACGATGATCGCCGTTCGATCGCGAATAACCGCGGATTCGATTCACTCACACGTGGTTCATCGGCCATTTTCGTCGCGCACGCGACTCACGCGGTTCGCACCCCGAAGGCTTTCGACAACTTCCCCACGCTCGATCGAGGATTTATCGTCTTTCCCTTCGGGAGAATTTGAGCGAGTAAGAAAGCATTTTTCCGGTGCGGGGAAATTGCGGAGATCCGTTACGCCGCGACATTCGTCGAAACTGCGGGAAGCTGCAATCCGCGGTGCGCCGCGGTGATCTCCGCCAATGAGAACGCAATACGCGCTTGTCGCCGGAGCGACGTTTTTATGGGATTGGCTCGGCGTTTCCATGCGCGAAAAATTGTGCAATCTCCTTGAAATCGTCGCGAATTTTTATTTCTCCATCGCTCGATCACGCGTTTATGGGAACGCGATACTTCTGAAGAGCGACTCTTCAATTTTCGTCAATTCTTTGCTTCCCGAGCAAAGAAGACACCCGGTTTTTCGTAAATTGAATGTTGCGCGGGCGTCGAGCGACGGCATCCAGTTCGATGGACCAATCCCGACGCGCCGAGAGTTCCTCGATTCTCCACGAGACTGCGCAGTCGTCGCCGTGAGCCGGTCGTCGGTAGACGTTTTCCCGCGCGAAAATCACGTTTTTTTCTCATTGTTTATGCCGCTCGCCGTCAAAACGATCGCTGATCCTTCTCGAGCATGACTCGGCGACGTACGCCTCGAGTTTTTCGAGTGTCCGTGACGTTTAGGTGGTACCGTTATCCGCGTTATCGTCTCGCGGTCAATCTAAAAAAATTCTAGCCCAATCTTCGGCCATCGGCCATTTTGCGTTCTTCACAGTGGTTTTTGCTCATTTCCCGGTATCGCCGAGCCGGTCGATCGCGACTTTTGCGAAAATATCGAAGATCGCCCTTAATTTCGTGTGATTCGATCGAATTCGGGGGTCGAGTCGTGTTAATTTCAGGGATACGACGACTCGAAGGGCGCCTTTGGAGAACTTTTTCGCGTCCAAGATGGCTGAAGGGACGGTCGCGCGCGCTCGCTCTTTTTTCGGTTTTTCTAATCGCGATTTTTATACGAGATGATAGATTTGGATTCCACTGTCGCATCGCCCCACACTGCTCGCTATTTATTTAGTGTGTCCGGTAAGTAAAAATGACTTCCCCTCTTTCCCTTGATCTTTTTTTTTTCATTACGACCTCAAAACTTTAATTTCCCGAAATCAAAGTACTTTTCAATCGTGCAGAATGCTTTGCAACGTGGAATCGTCATACCGGAGCGAAGATATTCGAGGGAATGTACGTTCGAAGGGATCGATCGACTCTACGAGGGAAAGGAGGCAGTTCTTCGTTCGGTGAGTCATCAATCATTCTGAATTCTGGCTCTTAAATTATCGGAACATCGTCAATTTTTGGAACAACTTAGGTACTTCATTCCCTTTACTTTTTCTGTGAAGCAGTTTTTCTCTAGATTTTCCAATGCCTAGCGCAGATTGCACACAGCAAGCGGCAAACTGAAACTTCAACACTGTCGATTATTTCAGAAGCATCAGCAGTGGAGTGGAAAATGTCCATTTCTTTTTTGATCGGCTGTTGCTGTAGTATGCGCTAGGCATAAGTCCTCTCATTTTGAAATAAAGGATATTTCACTTATAAACCTTGATGTTTTTCTCCAAGGAGACCTTTAAATTGTTATACGATATGGTCTTGTATTTTATAAATTCAGGCCTCACTGTGTGTCCCTATTTACCCTAAAAGTATCTTAATATTGTAAAATATATCCTAAAAGCACCCTATATTAAATAAATTGAACGAGAAAGTAAGGATAACTAGACAGCGTACGAGCTAAAAGAAGCCTTTAACTCGTCTTCGAGACAACTTATCTCCCACTTTTAGATGACTTTTAGACATGACTCGTCTTAAAGATATCTTCCAATGGTAAAAGTAATCGAAAAGTGGGTCATAAGAGGCCTTAAAGATGTCTTTTAGCTCTGTGCTGTCTGGGATATTCTTACTTTCTTGAAGTTGAACTATACTGAATTATTATCAACAGAATTGCTCTCATTCCCGTCTCCCCTAAAATAAACTTTAGGGATGCCGTGAGGCGTGGAAATGTTTCTTTCATTGAAACATTCTAGTAGAAAAATACGATCTTTAAAAAACTGAAATCACGTTTAAAAATTTCCAGGTTTTCTTTGCGAGTAAAGCCATGGTTTTTAAGTGAAATGTTCTTTATTTCAGAATGATAGGATTTTAAAAAATCTAGGTAAAACAATTCATAAGGATAAATCAAAGGGAAGAGATTCCTTTTAAGTCTTTCTTCCGTCCTTGTCGTGCATGAATTGCATAGGAAAAAGTCGACGAAACATTCCCAGGCACATCCGCACCCCGAGTGCCCGAAAACTCAGCGTTTCTGGACCCCCTCGATGAATAGCAAGATAAAAAATTCGAATCTCATCTAAAACAATGTTCGCCATTGCCGCACAAACACGCTCGCAAATACAGGGATGACGCGAATAACTGTAGAAACTCCCTCGTCCCCCGCGAAATGAGCTCGGAGTCATTCCCAATGAGGGGGTGCGTCGCTCGGAGCGGTTTAAAGGGTGCGACGACCCCCGGGCTAAGGACGATGCCATTTAAAGGGCTCCCTCCGGGCCCCCGAAACTCGGAAGCCCCCGACCGTCGGTCGCGGGGGAATATTCACGCACGCACACGCGCGAGAAACACGCGTAAGTGGCAGATACACGGCTCTACGAGTTTTTTTTTTGCGTCACGGTGGAGAGATTACCGCACGCGAAAGACGGAGAGGGCAAGAAGGGAGAGAAAAAATAGGGAGCCACGCGCTGAAGGCCCCCCCCCCCCCCCCTTTCGTGCATACACACAGCTGCCGTGACACATATATCAGCCGGCTCGCGCGTCATATTTTAATACTTTTCCTTCCCTGGACGTACGCGTCGGCGTCAGCTGTCGCCGCGAGGTCCTCGCCCCCTTCGTGCGCGCGTACGGTGCATTCGGAATTCGAAAGTGGTTGCAACCCCCCACGCGCGTCACGAGTAACGAGCGGTGGGGTGCGTGGGATTACGGTTACGCGTCTGGCGATCGCGTGCGCTGCACGAGGAAGTCGGGGCGAATATGTGTGTTCGGTTGTCTCGTCTCGACTGCGGCGTTTCGATTAATGACTTCACGTTTTTTCCGTATCGCGGAGCTCGAGGGGGGCTGTTAATTATGACGCCAGGGTTGCCACAGGCCGGGGAATTTTTTGCTGGGTAGGTATAGGAATCCTGGAAGTCGGAAAAAATTCAAAAAAAAACTTCTTGGAAAAGGAACGTCGCGCTGTTTGTGAGGCTGTTGATGCGATATTAATTTTTAGTGCATTATTCCTGAGGAATGTTTGACGAATACTTTATGACAAGGCTTAAATATGTATATAATTTATGATTGTTTTTTGCAAAAATATGATCAAAATGTCGGTAAATTATAATTCGTATGTAATACCTTCTCTTTATCGATCCGTGCATAGAGCGAATATATTCTAGACAGAGAGAGGCGTATATTAATCACTATTATACTAGATGATAAATTTAACATTTTAACAGTTTGGTCATCATCTCCAGGATTTTAGTTTGATTGACTAAGTTATTTTTCTCAGTGTATTACATTGCAGACCACATTAATACTTCTTTCATTTGCCCAAAATATTTGTATAAATCAATTAAATGGTAGGAAGAAATGCGATTTTTGCTCTACGAAATCAAGGGGATTTTTAAAATCTGAACTCGTGGCAGCCCTGTAACACGAACAACGTACATACATTTTTTCTCTCACACCGGCGCGCTCCAAATTCGACGGTGCAGTTGTATCGGCGATTTTCCGAGGACCGAAATCCCGGGTGAATATTTCTGGCGAAAAACATCGCTCTGCGCGCTCCGCTGTAAAACTTCTTTACGACTCGACGAGGTGTCATACAACGCTGCGACGTTGACGTATACAAACATGAAATATTTCTTTTGTCTCGCAGGCCGGACTACATTATTCTAAATCACTTCTCGACGCGTTCCTCGCATCGCCGGCAGCACCGCACGCCCCTCCCGGCGTTCCCCGTATCACCGGCGGCACACTCTTCGCACGTCGCCATCGATCCGCACCGAAAATAATCTCTACCGTGATTGCCACCCGCGTACGCGCGCGGGAATATGTGGTAACACGACCGCTCGCGGGAGTGGCGGAGTGACGAAAAGAGAACGGGAGGGCGAGGGGGTGGAATCGATCCGCGGTAGTAAACACAGCGGTTCGTATATACAGGGTCCTGGCGAAGGTTCGTTAACATAAGAATATACCGTGGTGGACTCTAGAGTCCGAGCTATTGACCGATCGAGGCTGCTGTAGTTCAGAGGTCAGAGAAATATTGTATCCCTTCCGAGCGTCGCGCGCTCGTCGACCGAGGTCGTTTTCGACGGTGTCGATCGACCCCCGGTTCTTCGATCTACAATTTTTACTTGGAATCGTCGCGGCGCGGCTCGTTTTTCCCTTTCATTTCGCGGAACCTGAAGTTCCTGACATTCATTTCAACGAAGAATTTCGAGTTTAAGAGATTATCGCGAATATTGAGTTTATCGATTACTAGATCTGTATAGACATTTTTGTGAACTAAGTATGCGACTGTCGAAAATAAAGTACATAATCGAAAGATTCAAAAGTGGCCATGGTTTTTTGATGTCGACATTTTTCGTTCGAATGAACGTTCGGAACTTCAGGCACACGTTTCTATGTACCTGAAGTTCCGAACGTTTATTCAAAGGGGAAATATCGATTTTCAGAGATTGCTGAGATGTTTATCAATTGCTAGATGTGTAGAGAAATTGTTGCGAATTGTGCGACCATCGGAAATAAATTCGACGGTGGCCGTGGTCTTTTAAAATCGGAATTTTTCGTTCAAATGAACGTTCGGAACGTATTTTCATCAAGAAGATCGCAATCCGCGTTCCTCCCTTGACGCGTGTAAGAGTATCGATCACTCCCCGGTATTTTTAGCATATCGATCGGCACCGGCAGCCGCTGCGCCGAGATATTTGGAATTCTATAAACGATCCCCCTCGAACTATCGTCGTCCCCGTCGCTATCCGATACAAAGCGCGATGCGCGGCGTATTTTAATGTCATCGTTTACGCGACGTTAACTCCTTTGACCCCTGCCGAAAGAAATTTACGAAAGCGATATAAACGACGCTCGGGCGATAAGCTGCATCGAAAAAACTGAGTGAAGTATTAGATCGTATTTACACGGACTAAACGCCAAGCAGCATTTAGAACATTAGAAGGCCCGTTTCGGCGTAATTACTTCGGTCTCGACGATTCTCGTCAGGTTCTCTATTAGCCGATTAAATGTTTGTTAAGATAATTGCGATTTTTGGAGTTTTACTTTCGTCTATTTTTGTTTTATCATGCAATTCTTCGCGGGTATCAATATTTTCTCTAAGTGAAATATTTTAACGTTACTTTACGCATTTGATTTTTCGGGCGATCGTAGCTTCAATATTCGTATGTTACGGGTGAATCTGTTTGAAACACAATCTTTTGCAGGCTCGTATTTACACGGATATAGTGGCAAATTAACGCGAGGAGCCGCGGGGAACGATAAGGCATAAGCTTTTCGCACAGGGAGGGGCGAGGGAGCCAAAAGAAACCCCTCCGGCAGAGAAAGGTGGAGTCAATGTCGCGCGGCGTTTACTATAAACACAGAGCGAGTGCGTCCTGTCGCGCGACAAGACGTTTTTGCGGGGCAACGACAACCGAAACGGTAATTTTCCATGATTGAAGCGTTGAAAGAAATTGCGAGAGAAAAGCAGAGACAAACGGGGAGAGAGAGAGAGAGAGAGAGCGAGCTGTAGATGATAGGGATCTCCGGCTGTGACCCAGGTGGCCATGGCGACGGATCATGAAAATCGCGTGGCTGGGAGACCGATCAATACGTGCGCGTCCCCCGGTCTCTGCCACTGCCGGGAGAAGCCCCCCGCGCTGCCTCTCCACTACCGTCAGAGTCGCCTCCACCCGGGGGATCCCTCCAGCACCCCCCTTTCTTCCTCTTCTCGCCCTCCCACCAGCGCCAATCGCGAAACCCCCCCCCAAACTCCGTACCGAAGCGCGGTACCCGCGGCGCGTATACGGCGGAACCGCCACCCCCGCGACACCTCCCCTCGCGTTCCTATTCCCAACGTCACCACACGTGCTCCTCCGAAAACTCCGCACCGCGAGCACGTTCTTCCTTCGTTTTTTCCTCGCGGAAAAGAATCGTCTATCGTTGGACACGAAATACGTACCTCTCTCGTCGCAGCAGTCGCAGGGTAGAACGTCCCTCGCGTGCAACCCTTATATAGCGGCACGTCAAGTTTCTCCCCCCCTCCGAGCACGAGTTATCGCTTCCAGTGAGAATCTACCCCTTCCGATAAACGGATCACTCTTTCGCACCACCGCCCGGAACGTTACGAAAAATAAACGAACGAAAGGTGTACGAGACCGGTGCTCGCGCGAGATCAGCAGCTGACGGCGGCCGCGACGACGGCGATGATGATTCTCATTCCCACTGACGCGCACCACCGTTTTTTTTTTTCCTGGATATTATTACCGCTTTCGATATCTTTCCCGCCGCGAACCCTTGAAGAGGGGGAACGGGTTTGTTTGTCAGTCACTGGGATCCACGTTATCCATGACGACTGCGCGGAGTGAGCTTTTTCATGACAATTTTTAAACCCTCGATCCACTGGTCCTTTATCACACCTTATCACGGCGCGAGCTTTAGAGAGGGACACACACGCGACGCACCGTATGTGTGTTTCTGCTTTTTTTTTTGGCTTTTTAATGTGTTTTAAATAAACTGATAACTATACTAAGGAAACAAAGGAACAACGTTACACGGGCGGGGGCTGCCTAGAGACTGAGCCGGTCGGGAGGTTTGAAGCGCCCCGCGACTTGCTCGGGCTTCGGGCAATTCCGCTCAACTCGGCTGAGGTCGGTCCTGGTGGTCCCCACCACCATCCGCGCGCGACACCCCGAAACTATAACTCATTTCCCCTCTTTTTGACTGACCTCTCTACGTCTCTCGCTACTACTCCTTCGACCCTACGCCGCCGCTATCACGATTTCTGGTACCCCTGACGTTGTGTGTGACACCCTGCCTTCTCACCCTCTCTCTCGCTCTCTCGTCCGGGGATGGTGTGACGTTTCTATACCACGCGAGACAAGTTTAATCACTATTTTCTTATTACCAATGAATTTTTGGTCAATATTGTTATAAGACTTTATTGTAGAGAAATGCGTAATCTTCAAAAAAGTATTATACAAATACCTATGAGCCAAAGTTCATGGGTAATGAGATAATAGTGATTGAAGTTTTCACATTATTTTATGAATTTTTGGCCAATATCTATATAAGACTTTATTGTAGGTAAAAACGTAATCTTCAAAAAAGTATTATACAAATATATGAGCAAAAAGCGCATAGGTAATGCGCATAGATAATAGTGATTGAAGTTTCTCATTATTTATGAATTTTTGGCCAATATCAATATAAGACTTTATTGTGGATGGAAACGTACCTATTCTACAAAAAGAAGTATTATATAGATACGAGCCAAAAGTTCATGGGTAATGAGATAATAGTGATCGAAGTTTCTTTCTTGGCGAGTAAGTTTAGCCTTACGATATGTGGAATGGTATACAAGTATGGGTTTAGTCGGGCGCGCTTCGTCCCATCGATAATACGTGTAATTGGGAACGATGGCGAAAAGGGGAGACTTTTATATCTGTCGCGCAATGAATCTCCGATCGTCGAGGGAGAAACAAGATCGACGCTCTCTCTTCGCCGCTTTCGCGACGAGATGCGAGCGACTCGCCCTTTCGATCCGCACCCCGAGCACGGCACCGACCATCTGCGCGAGTCGAGCCTCGCGAATCTACATATGTATATGCGCGCATATGCATAAGCCGGCCGGCGGCTGTGTCATTGGTCATAATTATAAACGCCGAGCAAGAGGGGGAGCATCAGGCTCGTCTTGTTTCGTTTGTCTCTCGCGAGAATTTCTGACTAATCGAGGTTGTGTCGTCAAAGTTGAAAAGCAACTGTTTTCCTTCTCAGACGTTCGTCGATCGCTGTTCGATCGAATTTTACGGGGAGCCGTCCCCCCTCGGCCCCGGCACGCGTCCCTCGATATGAAAAGACGTCGGGGGACACTCGCACCCCGGGAAAAGAAAGCGGGGCTACCTGAAAACCACCTCTCGTCCCAATTCCCTTTCCCGGGGTCGTTGAACCTTAGCGTCCGGTCGCGCGGTTTAAACTCGAGTTCTCGGAAGGGAAGCGAAGGGTGTCGAATATCCACATGTCGCATTTCGCTCGGAGAATTTCACGTTCGATCGAAACGTACGGCACGATTTCACCAGCACCGAGGATAGCGCCGAAGGAATCGCGAATACTTGGCCGTCGAGCCAATCGCGGCGAGCCAAAGTTTTCTTTGAAAATTATTTCTGTTCCCGTCGCATATCGACTGGCGGACTTGGGAATCGTCGGCTGACCTTCGGCAGCAATTTTCGACGATACAGTTCAAAAGAACGGGAAAGGAATAGCTGACTGTATAACAGTATAGGTATGTCGATTGTCGTCATACAGATGAGCACCGAACTCCAATACTTTCCCCAACATATTAAATCTATTACCTAGAACAGAAGCAATTAATCAACTCTTCTCCCCGTGCAATTATTTTCCTCAGTGTAGTAGACTTTACGCGCGCCAATATATTTTTCTACCCGCAGGACTGACTAAAATTTTGGCCGTCTATTCGTTCAATTACCCAGCAAGAGTATCAGCCCCGACCGGATCACCCCACCGGTTCCCTCGCCCTCGCAACATCCGCGTTGCGGATCGGTTTACGCTTCGACCAAGTACTTCCCGTCGAGACTGAAGTGGCGCGATCGCGTGTCGATACGGCCGAACGAGATCGTTCGCCGGATCGATCGCCGCCGTCTCGTTTAAGGAGGTTCCCTCGATAATAGAGTTCAAACCTTCTCTCGAATAAGGGTCTACGTTAGAAAAGATAATTGCTAACATAGACCCTTATTCGAGGGAAGGCTTCAATTAACAGAACGATTTTGATCAAATTCGGTAAATCGACATGTATAAGTATTAGAACCCTTCAGTCAAACTTTCGTGATGATTCGTTAACTGGTATAAGACGTATAATATAACTAAATTAATGCCCATTTGACGTGGAATTTTATGAGAAGCGACATATTCGTTTCTTTTATTTCTAAATTGATAGATATAAGTGTTGGGACCCTTTAGTACAATTTTTATAATGATTCCTTAACTATATATCATTCTTTTATATTTATTATACAAGGCGGTGAATCGTTACGAAAATGTAACCGGAAGATCCTAACACTAATAACTATCGATTTATCGAATTTAATAAAAATCGCTCTGTTAATTCTACTATCGATAAAACTTCCCCAACCGGTCTCCCTTTTTCGAGGAGCGCTCTCTCAGTCGGAGGGGAGGAATGAGCCTAGCTTCGCCGACGAGAACGGTGCCCCGAAGCGGACGAGGTCCGCTCGGCGCAAACTATCTCGACCGAAATTATAAATACGTCGTCGTATAAACACTATAAATATACGCGTTTTCCCAGTCATGAAGGATAGGAAGGCGCGTCTCTAACCCGGATTGTGACTGTGCGTCTGGCTTGTAGACATTTTTAAGGGCGTTTCTTCGCGGTTTTTTTCTCACTCATTAATCGAATCTGTTTCAAAGCGGTCGAGTTTGTCAAAACTCTAAAGTCGCCCCGAGCGACGCGATTCGTTTCGCTTTACTTCTGCCTTTTTTCCAGGGCCAAATACCCACGTCATGGTTAATAAATGGACAACCCCTCTCTTTCTCTCTCTCTCTCTCTCTCTCTCTCGTCGGCCACGATACAGCTGTCGATCCTGCAACTTCGACGGGGTTGCCCGCCACGGATGACGAACGCGAATGTTTGCTGGGGTACTTCGAGGGTTGGGGCCCTGCCATCGATTTCCCGCTCGGGTCAGTGAACTCCTAGAATGATTACGGAAGGGTCGACCGTGCACCCCTCTCCCCTCATCTTTGCATTATTAGATGCAGCTCGAAACACGATGCATGATGTCAAGTTTCGAGGCAACTTGAAATTTTGACTTTTTCCTCCTCTCGTTCGCTGTCGCGACTCCCGCGATTGTCACGCGATCGCGTCGCGGTTTTCGAAGGGTTCGCTGCAATTTCCGATCTTCATTGACGTGGCGCGAGCGAGTCGGAGAGAAAGAGGCAGCGTACGGTTTTGGCGGCGCTCCATTGATTGGTCGCTCGCATGGGTCGGCTATGTCGGCGATGCAGCTACCACGGGGGGGTGTATACGAACCCCGACGCAGCCCTCTCTTTCGCTCTCCCTTCCCGGCCGACCATCACCCTCCCTCTCTCGCATTTCTCCTTTTCGTTCACCCCACGATGGAAACGCAAGCGCACATGCGAATCCGGCGCGATCAATACCCGACGGAGTACGTCGTTCTCCCTCCCCCTCCCAACCACTAGCCGATCCTCCCCTCGGTCTCTCTCTTTCTCTCTGCCCCGCGCTCGAGTCTCAGTCGACGCTGGAAATATGCGAAGACGCGAATTCTTCGAAGCGTATTCATAAAGATGAATCCGAGCTTCCGCTTCCCCGCGCGATTATTCGTGAAAATTGTCGGTTAAAATTGCGCGAAATACACCGCAACCTTTCAGCGAACACTCCGTCGACTAAAGCTATGATATTTCAGAGACACAATTCGATCCGGAGATCCGGCATTCGCGGAAACACACTCGCAACGACAACGCAGCTGACATATCACCACGAACGATTCGATACCTGCCTGCAGTAAAGTTCATTCGCAAAGTGGTTCCAAAATGCACTCGCCGTCGCATTTCGACCTGCGATCGTCCCGGCAATATCAACGCCTTTCGGGAAGAGGCAGCGCGCCGGGAGGCGGACGATCCGCTCCCGCGTGTCATCCTCTAGGTACGCGCAAAAAGACGGGGGTAGGACGATCGAACAACCCGGTCGTTGCGCGCGACGCCACGCCCAAGTTGATAGCGTGTAGGTGAAAACTCCGGTACTTTTTTTTTTCGTCTCGATGTAATTCGGTCCTTAAGCGAATAGAAGATGTTCATATTTTAATATCAATTTGTCATTCGCGCGAAAAAGGAAATATCCGACGGAGTAATTATTCGCACAGTTATAAATGCGTTTCCCTCGGCAACATCGCGACGTCGTCGAAACGCCAGAGAGACGCACTTATGCCGGATAAAGGCGAAAATGAAAAAAATTGCTCAAAAACCGAATTTCAAAACGCTCTCGCCTACTCTCGAGATTCGCACACGATCGAACCATCTGCGAATGTATCGGACGCACTTGTATCACTTATTCGCACGACGCAACGACGGGGCGGTTCGAGTGGGTTTACCAGGTGCACGAGATTTCCGGAAACGGTCTCCCTCGGCTTCCCAGGGGGGATCGAGTGCGGGGAACGTGCATCGGGAGGATCCGGGGGATATCGACGGGCGTAACTTATCCGAGAGATCATCTCAACACATATAAATCGGTTAATTCAATCAATCATATCAGACACAGAACACAAAGTAAAGAAATAAATGAACATACCGGTTAACGATGAAAATCAGTGGTTGGAGGATGGCTGACTAGCGTAGATTTCCCCGGCAAAATTGTCTTTTTTTTTTGTGGTAATTGAAGATTATCAATCGTTCGGTTTAGACGAGTTCGATCCGCGCTCCTTCCTCGTTTAATCGAAGTTTAATCGCGACGAAGTTCCCGGACGAATCGGCGATTTCGATAGGATTTCTAGCGTCGTTTTTTTTCCTTCAACTATTTAACTCCGTCAAAATCAACCCGAAACGTCTCTCTCCCGCCCCTCGCCCCTTTCTCGCTCCTGCTCCCCGCTTCCACAGGCTTCTCTTCTCAAAAATCTTCCTTTGCTGATGACGTTCAGTGCACGGCGGTACCGGCCGTCGCTCGTTTTTGCTTTTTCTTTCGATTTAATTATCGGCGCCTCCGAAACTGACGAGATCGCGACGCGAGCGCGCGACAAGCATTTGTACCGCAGAGGTCCGACGCGCGACTTGACCGAGGGACTCCCGTGAAAGCTCGTCGCGGTCTTTGTTTCTCCGTGCTTTTTTTCCGAGATTTGTCAAACCCGATTTTTATCTACCGAATCGCCGAGAGTTTCCTTTGTCCCGCTACCGCTTTAACTTGCTTCTTTTATCGAACGAGGTAAACGTATTTTTGGGTTTCTTTCTTTCGTTTCATTAAGGTATTTCGCGAGTAGACTCGTTTTTTTTTTGTTTAGGCTCTTTTTAACGCGTTTGTCGGAGGTATCGAAAAAGAAAGGGGAACTGGGGAGCGGGGAAGAGGGTGGCCGGCTCGCAAATTTTGACAAGTGGTACACGGAAGTAAACTGAGGGATCGAGAGAAAAACCAGGCGATACGAATTCAATGTAATCTCAATCAAGATAATTAACTGGGGAATTATAACGAATATATGTGAACGAATTAAGTAAGTAAGAGAAGTAAGATAATAATATTGCGGGTAACGGTGTCTACAACGCAATGCCTTATGTGGTGCGGTAACTAAACTGACGAGCCAGCCGGGTCCGCGGTTGCACCGCGAACGGAGGGTGGTCAGTGGGGGTAGGGGAGGTTTCCCAGGCGTGGGAGGGGCGGTCGGCTCGCCACCCCGCCAGTTTCGAGTCCGCCGACGCGAACGCGCCAGGGAGGGGCGGTCGGGAGACGACGAGGGGGTGGTAAAATGGCGCGAGGTGATTGTAGGAGCGCGATAAAGGGTGTGTAGCTTTTTTTCGCGGGTGAGTCTCGGCGAACCGTTTTTCGCGGCAGCGTTCGATACGTCGGTTTCTAGCTCCTTTTCGAGCTACTTCCATTCGACCGAAATCGAGTTGTGTCGCTTTCAAGGAGAGAAAAAGTGAGGCTGATGTAGTTTGGTACATTTTTCAAGATCATATTTCAATCTGCAAGAGAGAATTGTACCAAACACATTTGCAGCCAACGAGATAATTCAGTCAAATTCGATCGGAATAATGAGGATTTACCCTTACGGGGAAACATATTGTAAATATTTGTAATACCGTAATCTTGCGGGGAGGCAATTTTTGTGCCACCCGGTAGGTGCATTCGCGTTATGAGATACGGGAGATAGGCGGATAGGAAAAGTGACGGTAGGAAAAGGGTGTGTATGAGGGAGAAGGAGAGAGAGTTGACACAATGGTGGGAACGCTTTTTCGCGTGTGGGTGCATACGCGTGTCGGCAATAAAGAGAGAGGAGGGTGGAAGAAGGAGGGTGCACATTGACGTAGAGAGCGTTTTTTGGGGGGATATCAGCGGACAAAGAAGAGAAGGGAATATCTTGAAAAAAGGAGGAAGAGAGAGGAGAACTAATTTTCATCGTCGAAATCGTAGCGCCCGGTTTTTGAGGCTACTTAATGAGAAGTTTTTGATGATTACTATTGATGTTTTCAGGAAAACCAACATTTCTTGAATCGAGTTCTCAGTCATCTTATCCGATACATTTTTTTGAAGCTGATTACGAAAATAATAGATTTGTCGATTGAAACAGTTCGTAGTTTTTGCGGTAATGCGTAGATTTTGAATTCTGAAAGTACAGATCTACATAGAAATTATTTTCGCTGGGCTTTGTGTATCGTACAATATTTCGGATTACGCGGTACGCATACGCGACTCAATATTTCCGGGGGGCGAGAAACTCGGAAAGATCTCAAAGCACCATTATCCGGAATCGTCCTCATCGTCGCTCGCGGCATCCCCTCCGAGGGATGCCGTTTTTTCCGTAGGAATTCTTCCATTGTCCGTCACTTTCTCGCTCTCTCGCGAACCCCTCTTCTTCTGTCTCCTTCGGGAAGGAATCCCTGGGAATCGCGCACCAACGCCCCGCCGCTCTACGCCACTGCGCGATATAGTAGCGTCGACGAGAAGCGAACGGGGGGGGGGGTGAGGGGTTCGAATATCGATCTCCAGAGTCGCGTGCTCTCAGCCATTCACTCTCTCTCGCTCTTCCCTGTCCGTCGGAACCGCAGCCCTACCAACCCTCGGCGGCCCCCGGTAACCCCCAGAAGCGCTTCCCCTCGATCCGCGACGAGCCACCCCTCCCCCTTCCGTTTGGGGTAGGCGCAAGCGCCCCGAGACTCATCCGTGCGTGCATCGCCGGCTACCGACTATACGCCAACTTCTGGTAACCCTCGCTGACGCCCACGTCGCGACGGCGCTCAGGCAACCCCCTTTTTACACGATATTTCCACTCATTTCGTGATTCCACCGATATCGCTTCCAGCTCCTAGACTCGCCGGTCCTTTAATCGACGCTTCGCGATGGCGTCGTGGCTCGAGAAAGGCTAATCGTTCGACCGATTTTGACATCAGCGCAGGTGCCTTCCGCGGAGCGACGGGGATGGTTCCGGGACGGGAGAGGCCGGCCGGAGTGGCGAACGCATGCGCCACCGTCGTCTCGCTGCGCGTGCACCAACCGCCAACCCCTCGACGACCCTTCGCACACCTACGTCACGAGCACTTTGGCGAAATCCCTCGATATTTTTGGCCGGGGACGGAATTCCGACGGGTACTCGTTAACCTCGCTCTCGAGCAGAGGGCGACTCGACCAGGCTTCACGGTGCATCCCCTATTCTTCTTTATTATCCTGTATTCTTTTTCAGTTTCCTTTTTTTGTTTCACCCTGAAACTCGCGATTCTCCCCATTTGCCCGCTATAATTCGATATTTTCCTCTGAAGTCACTGAATTATTCAGCTTCTCAGTTGAGTTTGTCTTTTTATCATTTTGGATTAGGTACGCGGAAAGGGCGAAAATGGGCTCCAAGGTGTCAATACTTCGCAGTCTGTAGTATTATAAGCACTCTGCTTATATCAGTAGTGGACATTACTGCGCACTGCTAGTAGCTTTTTTCCCCGTAAGGATGTCCTCTTATTCGTTGTCAAAATTCCCCCAATTTCCCCTAAAACGAAATAAAAAGGAAAGCCTGGAGTGCGGGGAATCCGAAGCGGTCGATTCTCTCCTATCGCCGCGCGCGTATAGCCGAAGCGAGAAACAATTGAAAGTCGCGGGGGCGGTATTGCCGCGGCAGGTCGATTTCGCGCGGTTGCACCACGATCCGCGTACGCAGGCATGTGCATAGCCGGGTGTATATGCATCGCCCGTCATTGCACTCGACGTACGAACTCCGCCCGCGCAAACTTCCGTGCCGGGATAACGAGCCCGGGCGATCGCGATGCGCGCACCGGCTCGACACGCGTGACGCTCCCCGCATCGATCCAACAAACCAAGGAAACAGGTGAACCGGTCAAGTGTCTCCAAGTCTCGCGTTCCAACTTGGAAAGACCGACTGTCAGTCCTGTCGCAGAACCGTCCCCCGCGATATGTCGGACGCCGAATCGGGTACGTGTATTTCGCGCGAGGAGCGTATCGTTCCTCGCCTCGCTGTCCGTCGATCTCCTCTTCGATCGGAATCGTTTTAACGGTCACGCGAGATTCTCCGGGGTAGGAGAGAACTCGACGACCGCTCCGGGCATCCGCGACGCTTGGCATTTGGCACGACGAGTTCAACAGGGCGAGGGCGCTATCGACTCTATAAATATTCCGATCCAAATCGCTTCTTTTGAGCGCACCGAGGACGACGCGCTGGAGAGACGCGGGAGAAATTGCGAAACTTTCGCAACTCGTGACGCGGATAACGAAACTCGCTCTATTCCCACCGGGCGGTGATTGTTGGAGGATCGAGTCGAACGAAGGAAAAAGTTGATCGTCGCTACTTCCCTCAGTTTTTTCTTCCCGTCTCGAGTCGTTTCGGGGGTCGTTCGAATTTCTCGCGGGGTGCAGCGGCGCGCGTGGGATTGTCTCGTTTTTCTCGCCGTTCGAGCATTTCTTTCGGCACATTTTCCCCGCCCGGTTCCACTCTTAATTGCTCCACGTTCGCCTGTTTCCTGTTTTCTTTTTAATTTTTATCGTGCCGGAAATATCGATAAGCCGCGCGTTTTCACTCTTTCGAACCACATGACTGGTTTTTTCTTCAATCAAGTCAGCAGAAGGTATTTTTTCTTATTTTTAAAAAATGGTATGTGGGAAAAGATTTGTTGAAGTATTTGTTCGTTAAAGATTGATCTAATTTGTTATCTTTTCTATACTTCACAATTTCGATGTGTTCTTATGCATGTAAATTATTTCAATTACAAACCTCAATTATTTTCTTTCGATATTTCCTCAAAACTTCGAATTTAATTGAGGTCGTTTTTTAAAAATAAGAAGTTACTTTAAAACCCACTATTTTTTATCATCAGAATATGTGGATAGGAGCCCAGGATTTCGCGTATTACGTATGTAAGTGTGAGAATATGTAAAAGCATATTATTCTTTTTCTCTTATGCATAAATTTATTTTTATCCTCACATATAAATTATACTGTTATGTATGAAATTTTCGTAGTTTTATACATGCATCGTAGTTTCGGTATGCTCTTATGAAAATCAATTATTTTGATTACTAATCTCAATCATTTTCTCTCAATATTATTTTCGGAAAATCTCGAATTTATTAGAAACGCCATCACATCACTTTTTCTTATCTATTCACAATGCTCATGTAAGGAATGATTGGTCATTTTGAAGAAATAAGAAGTCATCAAATCCCACTGCTTTTGAACATCTGACCGGATGGAAGCCTCGGAAGTAGAAAAACGCGCGGAGTCGATAGATTTCCCATGATTTCAATTACCGAATCGATATCTCAGAGGAACAGCGATTCGTCGATGCCGACGATCGAAAGTCCCATCGCGCACGACACACACATCTTTCGCCCGATTTCAATCGCAGTGGCGAGGGCGGTTCGCGCGACGAGAACTGTCGGCGATCGTGCAGCGGGAAATGCAAATCGTCACGTCAGAACTGCAGCCACGCGAGTGAATCTCGAACGTCTGCCGGCACGATTGAAGTGGCGTGGAAATTGGTAGCACGAACTCGCGTCGGAGGTGTTGCACGATTCCTCGCTGCCGGACGTCAGTCTATCGCAGGTTTCCAGTTGGCACGGAGCCTTTCTCTTCGCTTCGTTTCCGATCGAGCCTCGTTCCGCGCGATATGGCGACCGATCCTCTCGAGCACACCAGTCTTTATCAAAGAGCCGGTCAGGGTTTCCCTCGGTTCGGCTTTTCGTTAAATCTGGAGAATCGTGCTCTTCCACATCTCGTTCTTTCGCGTCGAAAAATCGCGCTCGAAATTCGTCCGAATCGTCCTTCGAACTCGCCCGCCTCGAAATTTCGACTCGCGTCGAATTACGAACTTCGAGGGGTACTTTCGAAGGGTGTATCTATCGCGTATCGCATCCACCCCCACGGCGTTATTTCCAGAGAGCGAAGACAGCGACGCGGAGGGTGGCCTGGGAAACGTGAACAAGCTGGTGATCCGTCCGCCGGGTCACAGCGGCAAAGCCAAGAAGGGACACTTGTGCTTCGACGCGTCCTTCGAGACTGGAAATCTTGGCAGGGTCGATTTGATCTCGGAATTCGAGTACGACCTCTTTATCAGGCCGGACACGTGCAGTCCCCGGCTGCGTTTCTGGTTCAATTTCACCGTGGACAACGTGCGCTCCGATCAGCGAGTGATCTTCAATATCGTGAATGTGTCGAAGAGCAAGAACCTCTTCGCGGAGAGCATGACGCCGTTGGTGAAGAGCACCAGTCGCCCCAAGTGGCAGAGGGTTCCGAAGAGCCAGGTCTTCTACTACAAGTCGCCCCAGCATCAGAACCATCACGTGCTCAGCTTCGCGTTTGCCTTCGATCGCGAGGACGACGTCTACCAGTTCGCCCTGACCTACCCCTACTCGTACACGCGCTACGTGGGCCATCTGGACAATCTCTGCGTCAAGTGTTCGGCGGTCAAACGCGAGACCTTGGCCCTGTCCATTCAGAAGAGGAAGGTGGACCTGATAACGATCGCTTCCGCGATGGAGCAGCCGAGGAGAGTCGTGGTGGTGCTGAGCAGGGTTCACCCGGGCGAGTCGCCCTCGTCCTTCGTGTGTCAGGGCCTCATGGACTTTCTCGTCAGCGCCCATCCGATCGCGCAAGTTCTCAGAAATTACGTCGTCTTCAAGATCGTCCCGATGCTGAACCCCGACGGAGTCTACCTCGGGAATTATAGGTGGGCCGCGGTGGATACGGAGCGACGCGGGAAAGCTACCGGTGAACGCCGAGATGAAATTGGAGTCCGCGTTAAAATTTCAGGGCTCCCGGTCGTTCATTTCTTGAGGGTTTGGTCCTTTTTTCTTTTTGGAGCAAAATTCCTCTTTCTACTTTTTTTCTCGGGAAAAATTTGCCGCACCATATCAGGCTAAACTTATTATTATCTCACTACCTATGAGCTTTTGGTTCATATGCGTATGATACTTGTTTGAATCTACAATAAAGCATTATATCGAAATGGGCCCAAAAATTCATTGATAATGAGATAATAGCGACTGAAGCTTCTTTCCTGGCGAGTAAGTTTAGCCATGGTATACCTATAATCATTATGATCATATACCGGATGATTCTTTAATATTGCGATAAACTTCAGTTGTTCGATTTTACCTGTGATGTGGGAAGTAGTTTGCAAGGCTTCGCGACTGTATTTGTATATGATTTCGTAAGTGGTATTTCTAAATAAGCATATTTTCTCAATACAAAAGCAGATTAAAGAGGACTAATTACAATGTTATTTGTTACTGACCGCGTATGACCCTTCAAAAAATCGTAAGAATGTAAAGACCAAATATTTCGAAGCAATAGTCATTCTATAATTAACGCGCTATGGATGAGTTTCTTCTTCGTGAATTATTTATCGATCGTGATTCTTTGACCCTTCCATCTTAGATGCTGCTTCTCTATCTCAAGTCACTTTTAGTGTCTTTTTTTCAATTAGGACGTATCACTCCAACGGAAAAAGAAAATCCACGCCAATTTATATCAATTCCACTCTAAAGTATGGAATTTGAAACACATTTGTAGTTTTCCATAGTATGGCGTCATATTTCGCAGTTAGCAGTTGATGAACCTAGAATTTCGTTATTATTATGATTAACTACGCGCAATGACTTCGTTAATTACGTCGTATTACGAAAAACTACAGGTGTTCCAAATTCCGTACTTCAGCCTGGAATTGACATAAATCGACGTAGGTACGTTTTCTTCCGCCAGGACACTTTCTTACGTTTTTCGACAAATTAATTTGCCGGGGGAGCCTTGAAATTTAAAAGTCGACCCGCGGTAGCCGTCCCGATGCTCCCCATTCCACCTTCAAACGAACGTCGAGCCGTTCGAAGGGATTTCCGGGGTTCTCCAGGTCGACGCTGATGGGCATGGACCTCAATCGATCCTGGAATCGCATCTCGGACTGGACCCATCCGACTCTGACGGCGACAAAGGCGCTGCTGGAATCCCTCGACAAGAGCACGAGCGCTCCTCTGGACTGCGTGCTGGATTTGCACGCTCACACCAACGCGTCCGGTTGCTTCGTCTACGGGAACACCTACGACGACGTCTACAGGTAAGGATGGTCACGCCTGCGGGAGAGATCTTGGAGCCTGATTCACGGCTGCCAGCCATTCAGGTACGAGAGACACATCGTCCTGCCAAAATTGCTGGCCCAACACGCCGAGGACTATCAGCTCGGCAATACCATGTACAATCAGGATTCTCACAAGGCTGGCACCGCTCGTCGTTATCTCTGCTCCGTGCTGAGCGAGCACGTCAACTGCTACACGGTTCACGTGTCCATGTACGGCTACAGCAGGAAGGGAATCGCCGGCGTGCTGCCCTACACCGAAGACAGTTGTATCCTTCTCCAGCGTGGCTCGATTTTTTTTTTTTTTTTCAAGCAGCGGAAGACAATTCGCGAATTTAGGAACGCGCAGATTCGATCGCGTCTCGCACAATGGCCTCGAGAAGCTTTTAACGGAAGCAGTCGACGATTCGACGATAGACGTTATTCATTCCCTCGTCGGGAATCTAGTTACAACGGGCGAGCGACTCGGCGTCCTTAACGACTGGATTCGATCGCTTCAGATTACAGGCTGGGTCGTAATCTGGCCCGCGTATTCCTCGAGTATTACAGGTTGACGGGGCTCATTCCCTCGGGACTTCCCGATCAGCCGTCCAACAAGCGGGGCCACCAGTCGCGCCAGCGACATCGGGTGCCACGCGATCCTCGCCCGCGAACCGCCAGGACACCCGCGCCCGTACATCTCGCCAGCATACACGAGTATTTGTCGAGAAAAGTGGTAGTCCGGTGGTATTTTTCCGCGGGGACGAGCGTTTAGGATCGTCGGCGCATCCGATTAAATTCCACGCCCGATTTGCAGGTACTTTCGGGAGGAAGTAGTGGTGGAGCCGTCGTCCGGGACGCGTTACCGATCGATGAGCGGCACCCGGATGAAAGGCGTGTTCCCCGGGGGTGGAACGGGTGCGGGAGCGGTCACGGGAGTCGGGAGACACTCGAGCCACAGGTTGTCAAGTGGTCAGATTCGTTTTTCACTCGGTTGAAAGTCGTCCCGGTCATTCGCGTCGCGATAATTAATTATCGTCATCGAAAGTCGCGATCGATGGGGGAAGAGGGTGGCGCGTCGCCGGGGGAAGGTCCCGTCCTCTCGGTGGGCAAGAAGACGCGGCCGGTCCGGGAAACTTGCCCGTCGACGGATCAGGGTCTTCGCGCGAGGGGGAGGGAAGGTCACTGCAGTGTCGCCGTTATTAACGCAGATTTCGCAGTCCCGGAGCACCGGTCGAGAAGACGATCCCGTACACTCGACCCGTGGAACCGAGGCTCACCATTATCGATTTCAATCAGCTGACTAGGGGCGGCCTGGACCTGGCCACCGGAAAGAACAAGGCGAAAATCGCTCGGCGCTCTCCGCCGCGCCACCCCAGACCGCGAAGACAGTGAGGAATTCTTCGCGGAAGAGATCTTCCAGCGGAGGATCAGTTTCATTCGATCAGAGTCTTCCTCGTTTTAATTTGATCGAAGAAACTCCTCATTTTCGTATCGGGACAGAATTCACGATTCCACGCTTCAACGCAACATTCAAACTTCGAGTCGAGAATTTTATTACTCTTAGGCTCTATCGTCGGATAAAATAAACCTTCGTCGTCGAATTTGTACACATCGCACGTTATTCTATACGCAAAATATATGCCGACTACGTTTCTATCTCAAAAACCTGCGTTATTACTGCTTAACGTCAGACGACGATAATAATTAGCCACACGTGATGTGAAACTTCAATCGCTATTATCTCATTGTCTATGAACTTTTGGCTGATATTGGTATAATACTTTTTTGAAGATTATATTCTCATCTACAAAAAAGTCTTATATCAACGCACTCCAAAAGTTCACGGACAACGAGATAATAGCGATTGAAGTTTCTTTCTCGGCGAGTAAGTTTATCCTTGCACGGTACGCAGAGCTACTGAACTCGGAGCCTCTCGCAGCTCGCATCAAGACTCCCCGACCGTCGGACGACCGCGTCAAAATTTTTCGTAGCGTCAGCCAAAAGAGTTGGCGACACCTGTGGCGCTCCTCTTCTTATTTATCCCACGAATAAGAGGGTGAAGGGCGCATCCTATAAAGACCACGGGGTCGATGCATTCGCGATCCCGCTCCCAATATAAACGACAGCGGGGAAGAAAATCGTCCGAGGGTCTTGCGAGCTTTGAGAGCTTCGGAGAAATGGACGTGTGTAGGTGCTACATATCCTCTAGGCACGTACCTGAATGATATACGTTCGAAAAATGCAACCAACCCGCGAACAACCGACAACGACGCGCAACGTACGGGACCGACGGTGCACCCGGTACCGCGCCGCGTGATGCGAGGGAGACGTGCGTGCACCACGACCCTTACGATCGGGAGTACCGCCCGAGAGATGGGTGGATGCGCGAGACTGTGCGCTTTCTCTCTCTCCTCGCAGCCGATGACGTCAATCAATTCGAATGAACGAACGAACGAATCAATCCAATCAATCGTGAACAGAACCGAACTAAAACGAAAGAAATGAAACTAGCGAAAGAAGGGAGCAGACAAGCGGCCAGTAGCTTCTACCCCTGGGCTCGACAGAACTGGCTAGCCAGCCTGGTCGGTACAGTGGGGCTCCCTCTGGGCTCGGGACGATTGGGGTTGGCCGAGAGCAGGGCGGTGGTCGTTGAACCAACGTATATAGACGGGGTGTCTGCGTGGACCGGGTTGCGCGGATGCGTGCAACCCCCGTCGCTTCGCCCCCTTCCGTGCGGGAGTCTCGCTCCCGTTTCCCTGGAGGAACCACCCCGCGAGCTCGAGCCGTTCGCCCGCCGATCCGACGAACGCTTTGCGGATTGACGGAGGGCTGCGCGAGGGGGTGGGCGGGGTGATCGGCTGGGAATATTGTTGTTGAGTGTGAGGATTTTTTTTTGCTGTATCTCTTGCAGGAATGTCATAGTCCTTCTAAAAATATCTGATGGAAAATGATAGAGAATTGTGGAAGAGGTTCAGTAATACGATAGAGTGAGGAGTTCTATCGTTTCTTATAATTTTCACATTGAATATCATGAAAAATAATGGGATCGACATAATATCTGTACAAGTTTCTATGGTGTTTAATGTGAAAATTATAAGAAGTGATTGATTTCACGCTCTATGGTATTTTTGAATCATTTTTGCTATTTTCGAAATCGTTTTCTATCGGAAATTTTTAACAGGGGGATGAGACTAAACTTACTCATCGGGAAAGAAACTTCAATCGCTGTTATTTCCTTATTTATGAACTTTTGGCTCATATTCGTATAATGCTTTTTTGAAGCTTGCAGTTTTATCTGTAACAAAGTCTTATATCGATGTAGGCCAATATTTCGTAAATAATGAGATAATAGTGATTGAGATTTCCTTCCTGGCGAGTAAATTTAACTTCGTATGGTACATCGAAGATACTTTGTTTGATGGACACGTTCTGGATGGGAATATTTTGTATCTCCTTTTGCGCTCTATGCTTTATTTTATTTTATTCTTTCAGAAGAAACGTAAGACGAGAAATTCTTCTATGAGAACATATTATGCAGTTGTGATTTCGATTTCGTAGATCGAAACGTGATCTCTTCGAGAGAATCTTTTGCCAATTTAGTTCAAAAGTAGACGAACAACGAGACGATTATGGCTGAAGCGCTGATCGAAATAATATCACTTCACTCTGAACTCTATTCCAGTATTGAATATTTCATTCATATCATGTGAGGCTAAACTTACTCGCCAGGAAAGAAACTCGAATCACTATTGTCGAATTCTATGAACTTTTGGCTCATATTTGCATAACACTTTTTTGAAGATTACACTTTTATCTACAACAAAGTCTTATATCGATGTAAGTTAAAAGTTCATAAATAATGAGATAATAGCAATTGAAATTTCTTTCCCAGCTCAATCAACGAAGATTTGTAACTATGTACATAGTTTTTTCCGATATGAGTTTCTTTTTATGGCAAGAATAATTCTATACTTACATAAAATGACAAAGGTAGTAAATTGGTTTGAGGAATTTATCCTATTCAGCCTTCAGTACAGTTTTACAACGGATTTGAATTTTCGCGCAGCTTTACTCAGTGTCACCATCTATCAGCGCCTTGCCGAAGGTTCATTGCAAATGGCTGCACTCGAGCCAATCCCGTCTCTCTCTCCCCCCTCCGTCGCAGTCGCGACGCCATATTGTCGGAACGAACAACGAGCCCTAACCACGCCATTGTGCGCGACACGGAATTTCTCTCGGTTTTTTTCGGCGAAAAGTGCGTTAGAGACGCTCGGATTCGTGATTTTTGCGTAGTTTACGCGTGGCGAACAAAGTGCTCGGTGAGAAGTGAAGCCGGCGAGAGAAATTAGAAGCGGAACGGGCGAGAGCAGCGAGGTAAGTCGCACTTGAGCGTAC
Source organism: Xiphydria camelus (assembly GCA_963678675.1). Taxonomy (NCBI): domain Eukaryota; kingdom Metazoa; phylum Arthropoda; class Insecta; order Hymenoptera; family Xiphydriidae; genus Xiphydria; species Xiphydria camelus. Next base: position 22,897,286 of record OY783200.1, on the reverse strand, counting down.
TAACCAACGCCTGATTCCTCCCACGGCACCTTCTCCTGCACCTCCTCCTCCTGCACCACCTCCTCCTCGATATCATATGCTCGAGCTTTCGAATCGACGTCGTCGTCGTGGCTTTGGTCCGTATTCGAGGAGCACTTGGAGATTCGAGCGAGATTTCTGCCGATTTTTTTTGGCAGTACGTGTCAATTAGAATTTCTCTCCAACTGTCACTCGCCGAGTTTTTACGGTGTCATTATTTCACTACACATCCACGAGCCCACGCGAAAGTTTAACCGATGATCTGTTCAGGAACTTCTATCGACTTGTTGAAATCCTGTCCCTTTGTTTGAAACCTTTAGCCTATTGTTCCATTCCGAATAATAAGAAATTACAATCCAGAAGGATACGGTTCGAGGTATCCTCGTCGAGTGAGATGAGGAGGAGCTCCTTGTGATACTAGCGGCATCTCCGGATGTTAATGTCGGAGGCTCCGAATCGTCTTCCGATACTCTTCCGTTCAGGAGATCGCTTTGGTTCTTGTTTCAGCTTTAACGAAAGTCTTAAGGAGGTTCTATCGATACTACAATTAACCAAGGAATTTTAATTACATTCGATAAAGTGATAAATGTTAGTGTTAGGACCCTCCGGTTTAATTTTCGTGACGATTCATCACCTTGTATAATAAATGTAAAACAAATATGTAGTTAAGAAATCATCGTACAAATTTTACTAAAGGGTCTCAATACTTATCTATTGATTCAGAAATAAAAGAAAAGAATATGTCGCTTCCGATAAGATTCTGTGCCAAATGGGCATTAACCCTTGAAGTCTGGAGTTTCTATAAGAATGCTGTTGCCATATAGCAACGTCAGACCTTCATGGATTAATTTATTAATATCGTACGTTTTATACAAGGTCGTGAATCGTCAGAAATATTTGACCAAAAGATCCTATTACTTATATTTGTTGATTTACTGAATTTTGTCAAAATTGTTCTGTTAACCTTTTACTCTCGCTCACCACATTGTGCAAAGGGTTAAATCTATTGTTGAGGGAACCTCCTTAATCCACTCATGATGATTTATTTCCTTTAATTCAAAAGTACAAGGCAGGCTTTTTATTTCTCCCTCATTATTTTTTCCCTTGCCAATTTTGATATTCTGAAGCAGTTAAAAATTTAATTGCATTACTTTAAAGCTGAGAACCTATTGTGTAAGAAAATATGAAAATTATTGTAAAAAGTTGAACTTTACACGTCTATCGATGTTTAATCGGAAGACCTGGAAGTAGATCCTTGAACGAGTGCAGGAACATTTAGAAAATCCCAAACTCTCGTACAATCCTTGCATAAAAGCAAGTTGTTTAAAATTCGTCAACTGCCTGAGCACCAGGAGCGCAAGATCTTCAAGCAAGGCTACTTTCTTTAAAATTAAAAGTTTTCGCCTTGAGATCAAGTTTTTCGCAACCGCTCTTATATTTTTTTTTATAGTAGGTTCTAAGCTTCAAAATAATGGCGAAACTATAAGCTCTATAAAGTCACATGAAAAAAACCGTGCAACTTTAAAGAATGCACCACTTCATAGAGCTCACACGAGAGATAGAAATTAAAAATCGATTCATACGACCAAAAGCCACGAGCAAAAGAACGCGGGAGAATTAAATGCCGACCTTTTTTTTGTCGTCGACCTCACGAAATCCAACCCTCCTCCCGACCAACCATCCAGTGAACCCTGAAACTGAACACTGAAAAGCACCTTGGATCCTTTCAGGACCGCGACAAATGCATGGACGACATGTATAACAGCAACATAGATCCCTGGGAGCCGGGCTACGGCCCGGAGCGACGGGGCCACAGCTCGGAGTACGGCGATTACCGCGGCGACTCGTACAGCGGCAGCAATCGCTCGCCCGACTACGGGGAATCGCACCGAACGGACGCCGATTACCGGGAGAGGGACCACCGCAGCCCGGATTATCGGAATCATCGGGGCAGAGACCGCGATCGCGAGAGGGATCGCTCGCGCGAGAGGCGGGATCGCAGTCGGGAGGACAGAGACCGCAGTTACAGGGACCGGGACGATCGCTACGGTCGGCAGAGGGACAGAGACTCGCCGGACCGCGAGCGTGATCGCGACAGGGACAGGGAGAGGGACAGGGAGCGTTCGCGGAGGGATCGCGACAGAGACCGGGACAGGGATCGCGACAGGGATCGCGATCGCCGCGGAAAGCGTGACGATCGTGATCGCGATCGCGACGACGATCACAGCCGCGAGAGCTTGGACTTTGAGCACGAGCACGGCCGCAATTACGGCTCCTCCATGGAAGGGGTCCACTACAAGACGCAAACTCCTAACAACACCATAATGATTCGCGGTCTCGCCCAGCACATATCCGAGAATGACGTAGGTCTTAGAGAGCGGCTCCAGAGATAGTATGTGACCGAGGCGCGCGCGCGACGATTCCCGTCGGCAGAGCACCGCGCGAGGCTCGGTATTATCATTGTGATGTGTGTATCGCAGGTGCGGCAAGACATCCTCAATTGCGGTCTCATGCCGAAGGACATCAGGCTGATTCGAAAGAAAGACACAGGTAATTATCGCCAGTCGGGAATCGGGTCCTTTCGCACTTTCCGTTATCTCTACTGTACGTCCGTCGTTTTCGCTTCTGGTCGATGTTCTTCTCTCGATCGGGATCGATCGAGGGGGAAGATCTCGTCGAACGCTCGAGGCTTCCTTAGAGAGAGAGTATCGTAGTTGCGTTTAGAGAAAAAGTCGTGCTTTAGTTGTCGCCAAGGTAAGTCGAGCACTCACGGCGGTGCTTAGGGAAAAGAACGTCCCGTTCCGCATTGTCATGGAAGCGTGTCTCCCTTTGAGGGACGTAGTAACCGTGCTCTCGCACCACACCGAGTTTATCCGTTTCTCTCCCGGTCCATCGTCATTTCTCATCCGACTTCTCAACTCCTTTTTGCGCCACTTATCTCCGAGGATTCGACGTTTCTCTTCCTTTTCTCTTCTTCTCCCGGTCCATCGTCATTTCTCATTCAACGCCTCAACCGTTTTCGCCACTCGTCTTTGAGGATTCCTCCGCATTTGGACGAGTCTTTGACGTTTTTCCCGTTTTTCTCTCCCAATCATTCGATTTCTCAATCCCTTTCGCCGCTCACTTTCGACGATTCTCTCTTCGTCTCTTCCCTTTCTCCCGGCGCGCATCGTCATTTCTCACACGATATCTCCACCCTTTTTGCCACTCGTCTCCGAGGCTTCCTCCAGATCCGACGGAATGGCAAGAAGGGAGGAGGAGTACGCTCGTTTCTCCGCCCTCTCATCCCGACACTCCTCGTTCCGTCGACCGGACGCTAGTTTCTGGCCGAGCTTCAGGTATGCGAGAAAGAAATGCACGCGTCGAAACGAGGGCGAGAAACCCCTTCGTTCGGGAAGTCAGTCTGTCGATGGTCGGTGCTGCGATTGCCTGCCCTCTCTCTCAGAGTAGAGATCCCTCAGGCAAAACGTGGATTAACTCTGGATATGTGTGTATTTTGCTCTGTATAGGTGCTTCGCGAGGTTTTGCGTTCGTCGAGTTTAACGCGACTCAGGAGGCCGCACGGTGGATGGAGATGAAACAGGTAGAAAGAAGTTCGGTCCAGATACCCTACCGATGCGTTGTGCGCGTGCCACCGACGCCCCGTGGCGGCAGGGCACGGTAACGCAGCCTACTGGCCTTCCCCATGGCCATGGCTGTGCACCTTATCTCACAGGCTACTTCAAAATCTACCATACCTAATTATTTATTTATCTAGGGCTCCCCACACACACGAACACGTTACACACGCGCGTACATCCTCGTGTCTTTGATCGAATAGAGTCATCGCTTTTGGGAACGATAATTCGAAGGGTTGATTCGTCGAGATTTCAACCGGTTTCTCGCGGTTCGCGCCGCGATATCCTCTGTTACATATCCGCTTTGTCACGCGCGCGCGTTTTACGCAGAGTCGTCGTCTCGGTTTCTAACGATCTCTGAAGTGATGAAAAGAATCGGATCGACACAAGACGCGATGACGAACTCCAAAGTTCGACGTTAACGTTCTGTGCCTTCAAGAATGCACGACGTCGAGAAACGTTTTCGATCGCTCTTCGCGCCTCGCGAGTCGAGCGAGAGTCTCACACGCACGCGCGATACCACGAACACCGTACAGCGGGAACGAGAAAGAGACACGGAATTTTCGCTCGCGGCACAAACAGAAAATGAGTACAAGCTATATCGAGTAGAGAAAACTATAATTTCGTCAGCGCGAGAAGCAAGCTTAAGGGACGTACGGAGGCCCGAGCGAGGGAGTGGATGGGATAACGCTGTAATTCTCTGTTTCAGGGAGTGCTGATGCTCCAGGACCAATATCGCGCGCTCATGCAGTACAGCATACCCAAGGACTGCCATGTGGATAAGCCACCGGCGAAAAACACGCAGGATTGGCATTGCGTTAAGGTGCGTTGTCGAAATGCTGTTTTTCTCCTTCGATTGCGTCCTCCTGTCCGCGATTTCGTAGTTTGCCGTTTTTGCTTAATCCTTCTTTTTCGCTGCTGGATCCGATTTGGGTTGTTTGGATGGGAGAGGGGCTGTATTCATTCAGAAAATCTCGCTTGAAATTAGAGAAAAATCACGTAAGAAATCTTTTGAGATCTCTTGAAATCTCTGGAAATATCTGGTAAACTCACATGAAATCTCTGGAAATCGTAGAAAGATTTCCTTCAGTTTCCTGAGCTAATAACTTCTGCTTTCTCATTTTCTTCTCTCTGGTAAAGTACATACACCGAGGGAAATAATTGTTAGTGTGAAAAAAATGTTTCTTGAATCAAGAACATGACGTGATCTTACAAATTTTCAAGAATACAGATTTTTGGGCCAAGGATATGTATGTATGGAAGGGTCCCGAATTTGCATCATACTTTTGATCGAAGAAAACATTTTTCTTTCCGAATCAGCAATTATATCTCTCGGTGTATAAAGCGAACACCGACATTTGGAGCCCCAGTATCCTCGCGACGGCGTAAATTCCTCTAAACAAAATATGTTCGCCTTCGACAACCTCGCGACGTACTCGTTCGAATCGCCAACAGTGCGGAGCGCACAACTTCAAAAGGCGCGAGACCTGCTTCAAGTGTTCCGCCTCGCGAGCGGAGAGCGAGGAGGGCGGTGAGGGTAGCGACGAGATAAGTCCACACCCGACGAACACCGTCCTGCTGCGCGGCCTGGACGTTCTCACGACGGAGGACTCCGTGCTGCACGCGATGAAGAACCTCTCCTCGCTACCGATCCGCAGTATTCGCATCGGCAGGGACACGCTGACGAACACGTCGCGCGGTGTGTGCTATCTGGAGATGGCGAACGTCGTGGACGCGATGTACCTGCACACGGCGCTGACGAAGCAGAGCCTCGTGGTGGACGGGCGTAAGGTGGAGATCACCTACTGCAAGCTCCATCAGGTCAGTAGCGTCGGAAGTTGGAAGGCGAACGACAACCAGTCGCAGACGTACACCCTGGACGACGTGACGCAGCTGGCCGAGTACAGCGCGAACATGTACGCGAAGACGCCCGCGCAGAAGGCGCACTACCTGCAGTATTACACGCAGTACTATCAGAATCAGATAATGCAGGGCTCGGCGATCACCCTGCCGTCGCTGAATCAAACGGACAGGGTGAACGCCGCGGCGGCTGTCGCGCAATCGGCCATCCAGCAGCTCCAGGCGTCGAGAAAGATCGGCGACGCGGACGAGATGAAGTCGAGGCCGACACCCACGGCGCCGACCAGCACCACGCTCGCCAGCGGCAGGGTCCCCGCGCACGCCAACGACGGCAAGGTTTACTGTGAGTTTTCCATAACTGTGCACTAGTTGGCGATTGATTTATATCGCGAATTTCTCTCCCGCATTTTTTTGTTTGCGATTCTCGTTCCCGTATATTCGAATGTGTGATATTTTCGTAAATACTCTGGGGGAAATTACTGAGATTTTTAACGATCTGAAACGCTCAAGGAAATTCGCAGATTGAATTGAAAAGTAGGGGAAATGTGTTAGAATTCGAAGATCGGTCTTGTGACGTCGTTGACAGGTCTCACGGTTTGCTCCTATTTACTCTAAAAATGCCCTATCTTAGCACTATACCCTCAAAGTATCCTGATTTATAAAATGTCCCGAAAAGCATCCTATTTCAAATAATTCGAGCACGGATGTCAGGATATTCCTACGTCTATGAAGTTGTATTGCGTTGACTACAAGCAATTTCGTACTGTTATAAAATGTATAGCGTACGATTTACATTTACACATACAAAAATAATTCTCATTTCCACACCTGCATTATTAGGTATTGCAATTTGTAAATTTAGGACAAACAATTAGGATTTACTGAAAACAAGGTCTTGTTCAAAAACTGCGTTTTGAAAGATAGCTCCTCATATGCGAGCCGACCTTGGAATTCGCGGAATTTCATGAAAAATTCGCCGAGGACTTTTCTCCTCGAGAATTGTGTCCCCGAGTAGAATAACCCGCGACAACCTCACACCGAGAGTCGCCTGACGTATTTTCTCCTCGATTTCTCAGCCGTGCCCGACGTGAGCACATACAACTACGACGAATCCTCGGGTTATTACTACGACCCGAGCACGGGATTGTACTACGATCCGAACTCTCAGTACTACTACAACAGTCACACGCAACAGTTCCTTTATTGGGACGCCGAAAGCCTCTCCTATCAGCCGGCAAAGGTAGGCATCACACACAGTACACCGCGCGGCGTTTCCCCTTGGTACTACGACACCATCAACCCCTTTTCCGTCGTCGTTCTTCCAGACCGAAGACGGCATAACGCAAGCGCCCGGAAGCACCGCGACAACGACGACGACGGTGACGATCGCGTCGATGCCCGACAATTCGAGCACGATGAATCAATCGATCACCTCCTCGTTCTCCACCGCCGCCGCGACGACGTTCCCGACCTCGAATCAGGAGCTCGCCCCGGGCCTCGACACCGACGGGAAAAAGCGCGAGAGCAAGCAGGACAAGGTAAAGGTCGCGAAAAAGATCGCCAAGGACATGGAGCGCTGGGCGAAGACGCTGAACCAGAAGAAGGAGAACGCCAAGAGCAACTGGAGCGCGGAATTCTCGGGGATCGACGGCCACCAGGGCTCCGCGAGCGGAGCGGCCGACGCGGGCTACGCGATCCTCGAGAAGAAGAGCCTGATGAGCGCGTACCACGAGGAGGAGGACCCCGCCGGGAGCAACGGCCTGGTCGCGGCGTACGGTGGCGGCAGCGACACGGAAGAGGAGATCGAGGACGTGCAGCAGGAGGATCGTCAGCACACCGACTGGAGCAAGCTCGCGTGCCTGCTGTGCAAGCGCCAGTTCCCGAGCAAGGAGGCGCTCCTGCGTCACCAGCAGCTCTCGGACCTCCACAAGCAGAACCTGGAGAATTGGTACCAGGTGCGCGGTCTCGATCCGAACGATCCGCAGCAGCGCAACAACAAGTATCGCGATCGCGCGAAGGAGCGCCGCGCCAAGTACGGCGAGCCGGAGCCGCCGCAGCCGAACAAGCTCAAGGAGAAGTACCTCAAGACGCGAGTGGAGGACGCGCCGGTGTCCTACGAGGAGCCGACGAGGGCCGGCATCGGCTCGGACAACGTCGGCAACAAGCTCCTGCAGAAGATGGGCTGGAGCGAGGGCATGGGCCTGGGGAAGACGAACCAGGGCAGGACCAGCATCATCGAGGCGGAGCGGCGAGTACCCACGGCCGGCCTCGGCGCCAAGCTCGCGGCGTACAGCGCGCTACCCGGCGACACCTACAAGGAGTGCGTGAAGAAGATGATGTACGCGCGCTATCAGGAACTCTCGGACACGTAATAGGCTCTCGGATCGTTGTATTCATAGGTTTTTCTATCGTTGATAAAAACGCGGAAGGCTCGAAACGTGCGAGTCTCGCGCTTTTGGACGGACGTCGGGACGCGCTCTCTCGGGTACCGCTTCCGGAGAGGAGACCGTCGCAGCGATGAAAGAGACGGGGAAGGAGGTTCCTCGAGGTAAGCTTCTCCTTTTTCTCCCTCCCGCTCCCTCCCCCCTCGCACCTCGCAATATCCGTAAGTCACATTTAGAGGAAGAAAGGGGGGAGGAGAGAGAGAGAGAGAGAGACATTTATCTGCCACGCTCTCAGGAATCGCGGGAGGGAGAGAAGCCGCTGAATACGCGCTCTCTCTCTCTCTCTCTCTCTCTCATCCCCGACAATCGAATTATTATCTTTGCGAAGTGTATTTATTATATATGTGTATACATAGCGAATCACAGAGAGAAATTTCGCAATCTCGAACGTATTAATTGTCTTTCTGATTTTATTGACAGTGTAATTATTGTTGCGTCACCTCTGCCAACCGCCCACCCACCTCGCGTATTTTCATGCGAATATATATTTACAGCTATAGATAATATACCGAGCACGTATACAGCGAAGTACTCTTTAATCCTTTCTTCTCGCTTCTTTCGTATCTCCGTTTCGTCTCTCTTCCCAGAAGAGCGAGGAAAGGCCCTTTTTAACGATCGAATCCGAAGGCACGGCTTTTTTCGTTGTCACTCGCTGTAGGGAGACGCGTGATTAAACGGACGTTCTTACGATTTAATATTATTTTTTTTTAACGTAATCTTTGGAGATTCATATTATGTATCCGAAGGGTAGACGTGGGTGAGAAGTAATAAATATACACTCGACGCATTGCTTGTACAGAACGGAAGAGAGTTTCTTTGCAGAGGCCGGCGTAGGAATACGCGCGTGTGAAATTTGAATCACCGCATCCGATATTCGGGGTGACTACAGAGCCGGAAAATCGGGAAATATCAGGGAATTTTGGATTTTTTTTGGACTAAAATTAATCCATCAACGTTGTTCTCTTAGTGTATAAACGTTTTCGCATCGTCGTCTTCTTGTGATACAATTACTTATAACTTTGTTGATTAGATTATACAAAACTTCTAATGCAAACAAAAATATCCAGGAATACTTGCAAAATTTGATCTGAAATAGTCAGGGAATTCTATAATCTAGTTTTTGCAGCCACCCTGGGAATTAATCGAGCAACAATTTCGATTTAAATTAATCATATGAACCGTTCAATCGGTGGCTCCGCGTTAAATTTAATCAGATTTTCCATTTTAGTCATTATACCAAATCACTATTATCCCGTTATTTATGAACTTTTGGCCCGTATCGATATAAAACTTTATTGTAGATAGAAAAGTAATCTTAAAAAAAGTATTTTACAAATATGAGCCAAAAGCTCACAGGTAATGAGATAATAGCGATTGATGTTTCTTTACTCGCAAGCAAGCAGCCGCATATGGTATAACATTCGAGGAATGGAAGAGGGACGGGATAAATGAGTAGTAAACTCGACGCTTCACTCGCGTAAACAGAGGAATCTCTTTATTTGATTCTCTCCGCGCTTACATTCCAATGAGTTTTTGTGAGATGTACAGATTGCAATAAATTAAACGGCAAATCGAACCGCGTGACGATAAATCGATCGACTTTGGTCCCGGAATAAGATTCGAGATCTGTTGTTTTCGCGATAAAACTGATTATGTACTCTTTTTTTTCAATATCGTTGCGGTATATTGCTTAATGGTAACGCGCATATCTACAGCTGTCTTAATAATTAGGAGAGATTCTTTCACACAGATTAAAGCGATCGCGAGACTACTGTTTACTGAGAAATCCGCGAGCTTTTCGAGAGACTCCTAACATCGCGCCTAGTTTACAAGTGACACCATATTATCCTACATTTGCGAGAAACTTTCACAGAGCCTTTCTCAATTGGGCAAAAGAAGTGCAGCAGTTTAATTCATCACAGAAAGTGTTTTTTTTTGTTTAAAATCTATGCGCTTCTCTTACTTCCAGTTTTAAGAATGCGCTTCCTTCGCTGAAAATCGAGAATCCGCGAAAATTGTATATTTACCTAGTCGCGGGATCCTTCCGCGCGAAGAAACGAACGTTCGGCGAGATCAGTCGAGGAGGGAAAAGGAACGCGCGTTTTCGCGACGAGAAAAATTATCCTACTTGACTAGACGTCGGCCAATATCCAGGAGTAGAGCGGACGCAACTGGTGGTCCAACACTTTGTACTCGAGATTGTTGATGCCGTCCGTTTCGTATCTGCGAGAGCCGCTCTCGAGGTTGACGAACCTGGCGCTACTGGGAGGCTCCTTCTTGTGCGTGAGCATGTAGTACTGCGCCACGTCGGGGCTGAACCTGGTGATCTGAAACGGAGGTCGGATCTTAGAAACACGCGCGACTAACGGCTCCTCCCTCGGATTACGTCGATTATCCCGTAAAACCCGCCGCGTTACCTCAAAGCCTCGCGACTGTAGCCTGCTGTAGAAATCATCGTCCTCGCCGCCCCAGCCGTAGAAGACGTTGCTGAAGCCGTTGACCCTCTCGAACTGCTTCCTGCTCAAGGCGACAGCCCCGCCGAAGAGGCCCCTGTACGGCAAGTTGTATCGGAACGTATTGACGCTGGAGCTCATGTGTCTGGGCATCTTGGTGCAGGCGTACAAGTTGTCCGGATTCTGCGGTATCAAATCGATGTCCTGAAAGACGAAGCAGTGAAAGTCGTTGATCTTCGTGGCCTCCGTGTAGCCGACGTTGAAGAGCTTCGCCCTGTTGAACTCGCGTATCGGGCTCTGCTCGATGACGAAGATCCGGTAGTCGAGATTCTGCGATTGGAGGAACGGGTGGATGTAGTTCATGAAGACGGCGAGCTGCGACTGTCGATTGCGGTAGGGCAGAATGATCGCCACGTTGAAGAGCGGATGGCAGTTGAGCGGCTTCCACTGGCCGCCGGGGAGGATGCTCAGGCGCCGTGCCAGGGCCACGGGATCTTCCCGGGGATGCTGCTCCGGGTAGCGCAGCTGCGGCGGACTACGACGACCCACGTGGATGGCGCAGGAGTTGTCGCGCGGCGGGTACGATCGCTCCAGCTCCGCGTGGATGTCCTCCGTTTTGATGAAGCTGTAGTGAGAGGCGAAGCGTCCCGGGTGAAGGCAGTAGGACAGCACCAGGAGAGCCGCGACGATGTAGGAGAGACTCCGCGCGTGTTCGTGGAACAGCGCGGAGAGCGTCTTCGGGAACGCCGTCGCGCCGCGCATCGCCGAACGTTCACGGGAGTCGCGCGGTTAACTTCGACATCGCTCGACCAGCTGCCGACGCCGAGGCCCGTACCGCGAGCGTTTCGCGTGGCGAACGCCACGCACGCAAATCTAACCTCGTTCGCGATTTGACAGGAGGCAATTTCTCGTTTGTATCGTGGGCGCGGCCATTTTGGATCTGCTCCGGCGGCCATGATGGATTCTCATCGAGAATCATGGGCGCAGACATCTTGAATCCGTGCCGGCGGCCATCATGGAATTCTTGTCGAACCGTGTTTGATTTTGTTCGTCGAGTCGTGTATTGAAAGTAGTGTGCGAGTGCTGTGGAAGTGTTTTTTTCGCTGTGATCATTGTGATTTTCACGTGAATCTTGTGTAATTCTCGATGATGGTATTCTCGCCGACGATGGGAGCTCATCTAGCTAACGCTGCAGCCCGCGAGACGAGAAATGTGGACCGATCGAAGGAGCCGGCTCGTAACATAACCCCATTTGGTGCTGGGGTCATTCGGGATGAGTTATCGCGAAGAATTCATTGCACGTGAGTTAGTTATTATCTTTTACCGTTACTCTCACGCTTCCTGCGATCACGCGTTATCTTCTAACGCCGCTGTCGCACTCCAAAGAGATCAAGATGCAGCTTTTGGTGTTCCTGAACTTCGTCGCAAGACGTTCGTAAAATTTCCGGTTTATTCGAAGTTTTGAGATTTTCTTAGCGATTGATTGTACGAATCCGATAGAACTCGTCTTCGAGATACAATTGCCTATGCTTTTGAAGCAACGAAAGGGGTTTTAGTCGAACTAATTTCGCTTGATCACTGAAACGTCGATTGTTTACTTTGATAAATAGGCTCATGTCGTAACTCAACTGATAGTCACACGAATCTGGCGATAACTACTTGTCCTTGAGTTCTAACGATAACTGAAGTCGCGCCTTATCGCACTGCTACTGTCTATAGGTCGTAAAAAATAGCAGTCATTCCGTAACTATCGCTAGCATTTATTTTTCGCAATTTCAACACTAGTCTGACTGTTTGGTAATATATGGGTACGTCGGTTTAAATTTATCGTAGCGCCTCTTACGTAAGAGTCGTTTGAACCTAATTCTTTCTAGCTCTAGGTCGTTCTAACGTGACTCAACTCGCGTTACGACGAATTCTCAGCCGAACGAATGTTCGTCTCATTTTGATTTGTTCTTTTTTTACATACTTTCGTTATATCATCCTCGTGGTTCATTGGTATACGGTAGAAAGGAGTCGAGAGAGATATCGATTAATGGAAAAGAAATACTGATAGCGATGATAAAGATTGCGAATTCTTTCTTTTATTATTCTTCAAACCAAGGCTTCGCCAGAGTTTGAAACCACTTCGGTCTTGGATCGAACGGTGCTCTGTTTCTCGCGCATAAATAAAGTATCGTCGGTGTAAACATTTTCTCTCTACGATCCACGCCTTCGTCAATGGACCGAGATGACGCGCGGCGCGTCCTCCGTCTTGGTCTTCGGCACGTTCAGGCGATGGAACACTTCCAGCGTGTCCTGTACGAACTGATCCATCATTGGCACGGTGTGCTTCGGCGTCGGCGCCAGCCTCAGCTTTTCCTCCCCCTTGGGAACCGTGGGATAATTGATGGCTTGAACGTAGTGGCCCTTTTCTCGCAATAACGCGTCAGCCAGTTGGCTGCTCAGGAAAGGATCGCCGATCTGGGGGGAGCGAAGAAGATGCATTTATCACACGGCTCTGAGATCTGAGCGCTTCCTACACCGAGGGAAAAATGTAGTGGATTTAATTGAATATACAAGGCTCCCGTTTGGTCATTTTTTAAAACGATTGCTCTGTTTTTTCCAGCAAAGTCAGTAGAAAGCCATTTTCATCTTTAACAGTCGCTAAAAGTCGTTATTTTTTAGATTTCGTCCCCTGATTTGTCGTATAATTTTCGCGATACTGTCTCGCCGCTAAAAAATTACAGCTATTCGTATTCGTATGAAGTCTCAGACGGTCGTGTTATCAGTCTCCAAATTCTGTAAATCGTAATGGTGACGCGTAATAAGGAGATATTTGAATCCACCCCGGGCGGATCCGATCATACGCATTTTTTTTTCGGTATTTTCTTAGTAGGTATAATTTGGATATGATAACAGATTGGTATGTGATATGGGTATACTCTCAAGTATACCGATGATATACTGATAAAATACTCAAATTATACTAGAATCATACTGACATCTGCAGCGTTGAGTATCTGTGATTTTCCGTTATTATTACGGATAAAATTCCAAAACACACCGTATTTTTCGGGTACGCCAGGATCCGACAGAGCATCGCTCTTTAACATCTTACCGAATGGCAGCCTTGAAAAAATGTACCATTTTTTCTCTCAGTGTAAGAAGCACAAAAGAGAAAGGGAATTCGTCAAACATTCCGATTGCCGATTTCGTGGGCGGATCCCGCGCGATCTCACCTTTATCGGAATGATGTGGGAAGGCGAGTTCTCCAACGGAATGCCCGCTTCCGTCAGTCTCGACTTCATGTACGCCACGTTCTTCTGGTGGCTGGCCCTCAGCGCCCTCCCCTCATCCGAGGCCAACACCTCGACCGCCGCGAAGGCGCCGTACAGGACCGTCGGCGGCAGCGAGGTCGTGAAGATGAACCCCGACGCGTAACTCCTGATCATGTCCACCAGCTTCGCTGTGCCGACTATGTAGCCGCCGACGTTGCCGAACGCCTTCCCCAGCGTCCCCGAAATTACGTCCATCTTGTGCAGCACCCAGTCCCGCTCGCCGATACCCGCGCCGGAGTAACCGTAGAGCCCCACCGCGTGGACCTCGTCGACGAACGTGAGCGCGCCGTACTTGTGCGCCACGTCGCACAGCTCCTCCAGCGGGCAGACGTCACCCGTCATGGAATGCACGGTCTCGAAGGCCACGATCTTCGGCACGCTCCGGTCCACCTTGGCGAGCGACTCCTCCAGGTGCCGCGCGTCGTTGTGACGGAATATGTGCTTGGGCACGCCGCTGTTGCGGATCCCCTGGATCATGGAGGCGTGGTTGCCGGCGTCGGAGAAGATGTGACACCCGGGCAGGCTCTTGGCGAGCGTGTAGAGTGTCGAGTCGTTCGCCACGTAGCACGAGGTGAACAGGAGCGCGGCCTCCTTTCGGTGGAGGCTCGCCAGCCGTCGCTCCAGCATCTCGTGGCCCGTCGAGTTGCCGGATATGTTCCTCGTGCCGCCGGCGCCCGCGCCGTACTTGTCCAGGGCGCGTCGCACGGACTCGACGATCGCGGGATGCCGCGACATTCCCAGGTAATCGTTGGAGCACCACACGGTTATCGGCTTCTCGCCCCAGGAGTACTCCAGGGCCGCCGGGAACTCCTCGGCGAGACGATTGACCTTCTTGAAGACCCGGTACGAGTGGTCCTTCTTCTTGCGCATTATCTGCTCGTGAAAGTGCTCCTCGTAGGGGAACGCCTCGGGGTCCTTCTCGGGCGAGGCGGGCAGCGCTATCACGTCCTCCTCGACCGCCGGACTCGCCTCCTTGATGGCCTCGTTCAGCTCTTTCTCCTTTGAGAGAAACGGACAGTGGCTCGCGACCGTTTCCCGGGTCTGCTGCTGCTCCTCCTCGGACGGCGCCAGGGAGCCGGACATGCGGGACATGACCGGGCAGTGCTGCCGATAGTTCATTAGCAGCGACGTGCCGTAGTTGCGGACGTAGCTCGCCGAGAGGCGCGTCAGGAAGGGACACGGCATGATTTCGGGGCGACCTGAAACACGAGACGCGCTGTGATAGCGCCGAAGCGAGAGTTGCGAGGCTCGCGGTCAACGAGGGCAGGCGCGGACGGAGAGAAAGTGAGAGAGCCGCACGTCGCGCGGACGTCCTTGCGACACACGTTTCCCCGAGATTCGCGTCGGGCGACTCACCTTTTCGGAGATTGACGGGGTAACGACTCGCGTGACGAACGCCGCTTCGAAACAGCTGAAACCAGAGGGTCGTACGGGAATGAAGAGCAACGGGGTCCTCGGAAAGGGTGCCAAGTGGGTGTCGGTCGAACGGCGAGCCACGGCACGAGGAGAACCGTTCGCTCTGGCGGGCAGCCCGTGACTGTGGAGTCGACCTCGGAGCGATATCCGCGCGCGCGCACGGTTACTAACCGTCGTGGAAGGGAGGTCTCTCTCGTCGGTAAATTTACCTTTCGAGCCGCGGCCTCGACGCGCCGTTTCGAATTGGAAGTCTTCCCAAACGTACAGTCGATCGCTGGCGGGAAGCCGCGCGAAGGACGAACGACGCGGGGCGCGGTTCGAATCGCGGGGGCGCATTTCCAGCGAGGGTGGAGAACCGAGGGATGAGGTAAAGTCGTGGGCGGAGGAGCGGTTTGAGAACGAATTTTCAACCGCGCGGTTGCGGCTAGAAGTCGGGGGATTCGGGTGACCTTCGTCTCCGCGGTACGATCTAATTTTCTCTTCATCGATTGACTTTTAATGTCTCCGTCGCTGTCGAGCGGAACCTACGGGACTCCCACTTGGTCATTTTTTAAATGATTGGTCACTTTTTGCAAGAAAGTGAGTAGAGAGTCATTTTTACTTTTAGAAGACGTTAAAAGCAATTATTTTTACGGTTTCGTCAAATAATTTGACGGTCTTGCGAAGATAAATTATTTCCTTTACAAATCTAAATCATTTTCTTTCAATATTAGTTTCTCAAAACTCTACCGAATTTATTACAGCGACCATCAGACCACTTTTTCGTATCTCTCTTCGCAATGCTCAAATGCGAAAAGATTGGTAATTTTTTTTTTCAAATAAGAAGTCACTAAAACCCACAATTTTTGAACATTGACCGGATGGGAGCCCGAAAGTTGACATGACCTTAAAATATCATCGCAATGTTTAGAGAAGTGCGTATCGTCTTTATTTTCGGGAGGAAATAGCGAAGAAAGGAACGCTTTTCTTAATTTGCAAACAGGCAACGCGCGTCGAAGTACCGATTTTGGCTTTTTTCTTCTCCGTTTTCGTTTATCGCTTTACTCGAATGGAACGAGTCTCTCGAATCAATAGATCGGCTTCTCGTGTACAATCGAAGCGTTGACATCTTTTTTTTTTTCCAGAAGTAGTTCAAAACGTACGAGCGATCGATTAATTCTGTCGTCGGTTCTGTTTACGAAGAACGACGCGCCGAGTCATCGAAACGCCTTGTTAAATTTTTTCGCGTCGTCACTCATAACTCCACTTTTCAGTTATACGATGAATACCGATGCGTACGGGTGACGCAAGTCGCTCGCATCGAAACAATCACCCTCGCGATAAGCTATCATGACATCAGAATTACTTGACACCGAGGTGAACGCAAGTTCATTCTCCCCTCGTTATCGTACGTTATCGTATTCAGGGTGGCCCGCGACCCTTGAATTTTTAGGAAGCTTGAGAAATCTTGGATAAACCCTTGATTTTACTTCGAGAACCTGGCATTTTTTTAAGACCAAAAAGCAAAGGCGAACGAACGCTACATGTCATGTTCGAAGCTTCCCGCCAAGATTTCATTATTGAGTTTAAAATTGCTATTTCGTGAGTTAAGCTGAAGAGATGTTGAAAGTTAAATTAATATGAACACTCTCTCTGGAAGAGCAGAATAAAAGTTTACTTTCTACTATGACTACTTATGTATATCAAGTAGTTTCGCTCTATTTTTGTTTTCAGCAAAATTCAATATTTAGTAATCCTGAAAAATGGTGCTTCGTAACCTGTAGAACTTGAAAGCATTGATTCGCTGGCCACTCTGTTATCGCACGTGAAATTGCATTTGTCGTGAGACGCGTTATCATGTCGTGCGCGAGACGGCGGTGATAAATGTCACGCGCGTGAGTGCAAAACGTGACAAAGACATCACGCTTATCTCGACGCGGAAGTGATATTTTTGCTTGTCGTTACCTCGGCAATTTTCGTAAACGCGAAGACACGCGCTCTTCTAATGAAACGAGAAATGCGTAGACCGATCGCCTTTTTAGCATTGACTTTTATTTCGATCTAACGCTCGCGGCACTCTATACGGTCTCTGCGGTTGTGCCGCTCACATTGGAAGGGGGATACATTTTTAAACCCTGGCACCAATTCTTACGAATGCGACCGTCAAACTTTAAAGCCGGTTTTGCAAGTCGATAGTTTTCGATCGACCTTTGACCGACGAGCGCAACACGGTCCCCATTGAAAAGATCCCATAGATTCTCGGAGACCATTTGTACGAGAATTTGATGCGTTTTTAATACGGTATATTTTTAGATATCCGCTAGAAAATTTGAGAAGGATGAATAGGAACCCAGATAGACAGATGTACGTTGATTGTGCAGAAACTCTCTTTAGAAACATTAAGTGCTTTCAAAATATTACAAATGAAATGCTAAACATGTATTCAACATTAGCGCAATTTTTTGCAAATATCGTTGCTACGATACATACAGCGATTCATTTGAATCACGTTATCATGTAAATTTGACAATTTCTTTAAGAATATGTAGTTATTTTTTAAATTCACGGGGCAAAAAAAGCGAAAGCTTTAGAACGACCAATTATTTTAGTTCGTATAAACGCCGTGACGATCATACAAGTCTATCTGGGAATTCATTGGATTCGATGTGTATCCGAGATGATAAATAGGAATTTAATGGTTTTTATATGTATTCGAGAATACAAGTAAAATCCCATAAAGGAAATAAAGACCTGCACCACGTCATTCCATTCGTAATTACTAATAGAACGTTACAAGATTTTATTTGTTTCTACGGACACACACACAAAATCCAATACATTTCTATTCATCCCTCTCAGATTTTCATCAGTTGTCATCGAAAATTGCTGTGTTTGAGATTCTATGGGATTTTTACAAGTCTTCTGTGAGAATCTATGGCATTGTTTCAATAGGAGTTTGGATCATCGCGGTAGCCTTGAAATTACCGAACGCGGAACCGTTTCGATCGATCGGGGTCAACGCGAGAGTCTAATTGCTATCGTGCCGTCGCGCGATTAAACTTCGTTAAAGTGATGTGGCTTCTGGGTAGCCGCTTAATTAAATGGAAGTAGTCGGGGTTGAAAGGGGCGGCGGGGTAAGTGTTCGAACGCGAGAGGAACCTTCGTTTTCATTTCCGTCCACGCGAGCAATTAGTTGAAAACGCCCTGCGTCGTCTATTTTCATCCCCGTTCATTCTCCCGTCCCACGAGAAATTTTCTACGATGCTTCGTTACATACAGGGCTCCCGCTTGGTATTTTTTTTGTTTTATTGATTGGTCATTTTTCGCAGCGCTTCGAGGCATTCGCCAAGACTCACCGAGCCGCACGTGAAGAGCGATAGCGCCGGTGACATAGCCGCGAGGAGACGCAACGACGAGATCTACACTTTCATCCACCGACTTCCAAATCCGGCCGATGTACAAGACGTCGCACCACTCACTCCGTTTGCTTCCGCTGCGAGACGGAACGCGTTCTCTACTGGTCAACGCTTCCGGGTGAGCCGTTTTCTTTAAATGACTTTGCGCATCTTTGACTCGGCGTCGCCTGTGAAGTGGCAGGGGTAAAGAGACGATCTTTTTTTTTTTTTTTTTTCGCGAACTCATCGAACCGACTCCACGCCACTGCTCGCCGATCGGCGAATCATCAGCACTCGACTCTGAAAGTCAAATGACACCTCGCGTACGCGGCGCGCGAGTTGATCGCGATCGCCCGCGGGAATCGTTTCCGTCGCCAATTCATAATTCCCTCTCGGGCGACCGCAGCGGAGATCTATTTCCGTTGCGCCTCTACACGCGGTTCGTTCCGTGCAGATGCGTTCGAATATATTAATATCCGTGCGCAAAGTTGACGCGCCCCTTTTTACGCTAGCCGCGATCGATCGCCAGGAGCTTTGCCGATGCTTCCTTTCTTTTGGGAAGCTCTGCTTTTTGCAATTCGTTTCCTCGTCGCGATTAAAATGAGACGCGCGCACAGAGTAATGTGGTAGACTAGCTGTTCTACCCGGGTTTTCGTCAATTTTGCAAGGTAATAATTGTCGCCGCTCGGCGGGAAATTTTATCGGAACATCCACTTTGGCCGATTTCCCCGCCGTTTTTCAGATATTTGCGAAGAACTGAAAAGTTGCGCGCGTAAATTTTGCTCAAGGAGGTGGAAAAGGATAGTGGGGGGGGGGGGGGGTAAACCAAACATGGACGATATATTCCGTCTTATTTAAAAGCATACGTGGTGTGTGCGAAATTTCATCGAGATCGGATGAAAACTGAGGATTTGTATGAAGAACATACAAATATACAAACGCGCATATATGTTTAGGTGACTTGCATATATAGATATTTCAACACGTATCTCAAATTTTTCCATAAATACATATTCGAGTACCGTATGCATGTATGTATGAGGCGCACTAGAAATTCAAATGTGTATCGGAAGGAGGAAAATGCACGTGGAGGAAAAACGATCCTCCTGCTTGAATTACAGTCCGGACTCCACCGCTTCTATTACTGGAATTTTCATCTCTCATTTTTCTTCGTAACAACGACGTGCTGTAATTTCAATGCGCTCCCCTTATTCCTTGAAAACATCGCATCGGGATAATTGCACCGTTGATTTGGCGAACGACAGGAAACGAATGATTCGAAAATGTTGAAAGGAAAATAATTTCCAGATAAAAATTCCTACCAACTTCTGCTAGGAGTACCGAAGCGTATGGTGTGAGTCCGAACTTACTCGCCAGGAAAGAAACTTGAATCACTATTACAGACTTCACAGTGTGTCCCGTATTCCCATTTATTTAACTATTTTTTAAACTTCCTGTTTTTCACCCTAAAACTCGCAATTTTCCCCTATAACTTGATATTTATCCTCTGAAACCTTCTATTATTTCACGCTTCTCAATTAAGTGCGTCTTTTCATCGTTTCAGATTACGTGAAAAGGGTCCAAATTTTCAATATTTTTTTAATGATACTATAACTCTCTGTCTCTATCTCTTTCTTGCCTCAATATTTCGTTTCAAATATAATAACTTAACTGAATAAGTGTTTCTTACCGGAAACTAAATTTGACAAATGGTTTCGTTTCCTTAAATCATTGCGAGAGGCCCAGATTTAAGCTGCGTAATATGAGTTACACATTTTTAAGTTGCAAAAAGACCCTTCATTCGCTCAATAACTATTTTCGTTTCATTGTATATCTTAAAAATGTTTTTTTCTTAAACCATTGCACGTTTCTTAATTTCCGAAAGATCTTTTTCTGAATGAAAATTGTCCTTTTTTTCGTCGTTCAAATTCAACCCTACCTCTCCTGAGGTAAAATAAATAGAATCTGTGAAGCTTGTACTATTATCTCATTATCTGTGAACTTTTGACTCATGTTTGCGTAATACTTCCTTAAAGATTACATTTCCGTTTACAACAAAGTCTTATATCCATCCAGGCCAAAAGATCATAAATAATGAGATAATAACGATCGGAGTCTTTTCTGGCGAGCAAGTTTAGACTCATATGATATATCCAGCGCCTAGACTTCCAGAGAAAGTAACCTGAATACCCGAGGCGATGTTATATATATTCCGCGCGTAATTATTTTCCTCGCAGAACGAATCAGTCATCCTTGAGGGTTTCTTTCGTAATAGCAATGTCGTTCTTACATAATGCGCCTTTTCGCACGATTTACACTGAATGAAAGAGGAATAGTTGTAGAAGGATAAAAAAAATTCTCGAAGCATTTGAATGACTTTTGTAAAAGTTTCCTATACGGTGAAAATTTGCGTGATAGAGAGAAATCGTGAATTTGCGCGTGCTCATAACGCGAGTGCCGACGGGTTAAAAGAATACCTACCTGAACGAGCGATGTGTCGACAGTCGATAGAGTAGAGCTCTACAGCGACAACAAACGCTCATCTCTCCTGTGGTAAGCAGATTACTTATCGACCGAGAACCGCGCTGGTTCGATCTTCTCTACCATCAGTCGTCGGAGTTCTTTACAGAACTCTACTCATTTCGAAATACCGACAAACATCGGTGCAAGAGCAAAAACCAAACAAATTCGTCGCGATTATCCCTAATTCCGTTCCGCGCGTCGACGTGACCCACGACACACGGACTTCGCCTCGAACAACAATACCGAGTAATCCAGGCGTTGGAAGGAACTGCGTCGCGATTTTCGTTCCGGGAAACGTGAGATCTGCGCCACCCTCCCCTTAAACCGAGCACCGTGACGCTATCGCAAACAGCGCGTATCATTCTTCGCAGTATTTTTCAAACGTAAACTACGACGGACTCTCCTTTCCCAAGCGATCAGTCGCCTCGCTTCGCGTCGCAGCGATCGAGACGAAGTCGGGTCGATCGAAGCAACGACCAAAGCTCGAATTTCGGGACAAAATCATCGTCCCCTACGACGCGTCGCCCCTCGCCGAGGCGGTTCGACAAGGCCGTAGACCCCGCATGGGCGAGAGCCGATCAATGACGCGCGTCCCCCGAACGCGGAGCTTCGACGCAACTTTGCGGTCCTTTCCGAGTCGGCGCAATGGAACCACCCTTCGAGCGCCCTCTCCGCGTAACAACGGGTGGAGGAACCCGCGCACCCGGCGGCTCGGACCCAACAAAGCATTTCCCACACGGCTGCAGGGCCAGTGCGATCGGTCGCTGAATCCGAGCTCGCGGCTGCTGTCCGCATCGCGCTGGAACCGCGCTTTTCCGACGCATCATTCGCTCGACAGCACAGCCCGCAGAGCGACCCGATATCCGGCGGTATACGAGCGCGACTACGCGCCACGCACTCGTCCACCCGCATCGCCGATCAATTGGCTAAAGGTAAGCCAGAACTACGTCGCGAAGGGGCGCCCAGCTGTTGCACGGCTGCGGTGGGAATACGCGATCGATAGGGTTTTCGTTTTTCTCTCGACGCTGCGTAGAAGGAAAGAGAATACGGAGGATAAAAGGGACGAACGGGGAGGTGCGTGGCTTGCTTAGCCCGAACGCGGGTTCTTATTCCGTGTCGAGGGATAATCTCCCGTCTTTGGGTGGCTTTTTCGCGCAGACCTCGAAACGGTCGAGGCGAAAGTGGCGTCGCTCGAGTTCGGTGCGATGTTTTACTTCGTCGTCGCTCTCGCGGAATTCGTTATTTCTTCGTTCCTCGCTTGTATTGTTTTTATACGCAATACGCGCGGCTGCGCGAGGATCGATATATCCTCGAGTGTTCTTCGCGGGGTGAACACGGCTAGCGGCAGCTGGATATTACGCTGTAAATTGTTGAAAGTGGATCTATTTCCGACTCTAATGGCATTCGTTCGAGCGCGCGGTGTATAAGGAAGTACGTCGCTCTCGTATGTGACTCGCACGCTCCGCCGTGCCGCTCGATCGCGATTGCGAATGTACTCGTGTTGTTTTCATCGGCGGGTGACGTAACCGAGTGACGTAGGACATCAAACTGCAGCACTCTCGAGTGGGCCTGATGGACACGCGCATTTGACGGGATCGAAGGAAATCGGGTTTTTTTTTTTTTTTTTTTTCGGGAATACAGTCGGACCTCGATTATCCGAACGCAGGCCTGTGTCGCTGTTAAAAGCGGCCTCTTTTAGAACCATACCCGAGAAGTATATTTTACATTAACGTTTACATTATCTGTGTGACTTTCACTCATATTTGTATAATAATTCTTTGAAGATCCGATTTTTATCTGCAACGAAGTCTCATGGCGATGCAAGCCAAAAGTTCATGAATAACGAGATAATAGTGATTCGAGTTTCTTCCCTGGCGAGTATGTTTAGCCTCGTGTGGTATGAATGAAAAAAGTGTTTTTTACTGTGAAATTCATACTCTGAGTTTAAATAACTGAGTTTAGTTGCAGGCTGCAGAATACTTGTTCGATTATCCAAAATTAGTCGTAATAATCGAGGCTCCACTGTATTTCATTCGATACGACGATCAGTTTCTTTAACCGCAGATACGACTGTGATCTTAAAGCACTTGTTCGTCGTAACAACGAGGCAGATCTTTACCACCGTGAGACGGTAAATCAATCGCAGCGACAATAAAGAACCCGCGCGCGCAATTGGCAGCGCTAACGGCATTCGAGTAGCACCGTTCGCCGAGTTCAATCGGCCTCTGCCGCGTCGTTACGCAAGATTTAATCCCGCGATCGCGCGTATAGCCACCGATCTCGCGGATATGTATTTTTATCGCGAGCCTCTTGTCCGCGAAGATACTCGGTCGAAATGTCCTTCGCGCCAACAAGGATACCGCGAGATACCGATCTCACACTCGATGTAAACAGATTTTTCGATCGAGCTCGCAGTTCGTCTCGATAACGATGATTGCTTCGATGAGATTTGAGGGGTTCTTGGGAATTTTATTTTCGTCGAGACGGCAGTAAAAATCTCGTCGCTCTCGGATATCCTTCGGGGGAGAGCGATAAGTAATCGAAACGCATCGCGTTCGCCAGCTTCGGCGTCACCGGTTCGTCCTACGGTGTGTGTTTCGTGCCGAGGCTCGCGTATGCTGCGACTTCAATGACAGATAAACCGGGTGACGTCGGTATCGCGACGCCGAGCTCGTTCGAACGCATCTCTTATCGACGTTTGCATTCCCGAAGACGACACCGCGTGGCCTCGCATCGGTGACGTGTTTGAGATTTAACGCGCGTCTCTTGGAATCTCACGATTTTCGTCGGCAGTGATGGTTGTTGCAGAGCGTAGATTTCGGGGTAAATGCTCGTTGGGACGCGCGATTTTCGTATTTTGATCATCGACTTCGACAATTCCCAACAGATTTCTTTAAATTTCTTTAATAAACTTCGGAAATATTTCGAGATACTTTGACTTTTCTCCGACTTTCTGTAGTAATTGGAGTATTTTCAGGAAAGCATCAGAGTTTGCCGCAGAGAATCAGAGAAATGTTGAAAAAAATATCAATTTTTCTTTCCCAAACAATTCTCATGAACTCAGATACATGTATGACCAAATTCGGGAAAATTTCTGATGAGCTCTGGAATTCGGTCAGTTTTTGAAAACGTATAATTTCCGTAAAAATGCATACAGAAATTTCGCAGGACTGCAGACTTTTCCAAGTACTCGTCGGTGTTTATTAGACTTTCTCGGAAAAGTTTTTCTGCATAAAAGAAAAATGGATATTTCGAACATTTCTCTGACGAGCTATGATGCTTCCCTGAAAATATCTGAAAATATTCCAAGTACATGCTCCATAAAGTCAGAAAAAGTCAGATTTTGTTTCAGAAATTATTCAAAGAAACTTTTCCATCAGAGCTTATAGATAACACGATACCAATATCGATACCGATACGATAGCTGTAATGTATTCTAGTGACTTTTTAATAGCAAACCTTATCGCGATAATATCAGACACCCTCTCACCGCGATAAGAAATCGCGCGCGCGACTCTGACAAAGAGATACGCGCCGTTTTTTCCCATCCGACATGTACAATCAAAGTACGCAGTCTTCGCCTGGCCGGACTAAAAATTATAATCCTCTCATAGGAAGACGCCGCTGACGATTCGTCGTCCACATGTTTCTCTATGGGACGCGCGAACCCGTGTTCCTCGTCTCGTAATTTCAATATGTAATGTTTCCAGAAGCGATATCCCCGGTTCCTTATCTCGGGTGAGATTGCACCACGTGTTGAACAATAACTTGACTTCGAGTCGTGGAGTGCCCCGCTGCACGTTCGCTCTCGGCAATCAAAGATTCGTTCCGATCTAATTTTAGCCTCCAGTCGTCCGACTTTTCCAGACTTCAATTTCGCTTCGAAGCGCGACCGCGACTCGGTGCTCGATATTGAAAATTTGTCGATAAGCTCATCGTTATTTAGAACTCGATTGGAGCCGAAGCCGCACGTGCGGCTAATCGCGCGCGCGTGCCCGTGACTTCGGCAAATCGAGCGAGTTTATCAAATCCGCATCCGATCATCAACGTCGTCGCATTGTCGACCCGTAAGTAAACCCTCATACGCTGCTTGGGTGATATTTAACCCATTTCCAATTTCGAGCAAACTATACAGGCCTCATAGTGACTTGGTGTAAAATACGATTAGGTGAAATATATCACGTAATGAGAGCTCATGCGTAATTACTTCTAAGGAGAGTATGAGAGTTAACTTCGCTCGTCCCTTTCCGCAAAATAACGCCGATCGGCCGCGCGAATCCGATTTTCCGGCCCACTTATTTCGACAAACGTGTCACGCGGACGGCGCAAAAGAAATCGCGGCTGTTTGCGCGCGACGGCCTCGACTATCGACGCGTTGATTATTCAGTCCCCGCAATTTTTCTTTGTCCTTCGCGAACGCCGCAAATTTGCAGAGGCGTTCTCGGCGCTATCCAGAAAAACACGGTGTCATGAACATCGTCGCGGAGGCCCGGCCTGTTTACGTCTTCTGGAACGCTTTCGCGCACTTTGGACCCCGACGCCGATGGGGCCTCCTCCCCTCTTTCTCCGCTTCCGGAAGGCCTTCCGAAAATAGTCGTCTTCGCGCCGAAGCCGAGAAAACCGTGCCTCGCGTAGAAAGCGCCCGAGTTCAGCCATCGATCGGTGTTCGCGGTGCCCCCCGAGGTCTCCACCTTAAAGCGAAGCGACCACGATTCACTGTCAGGGCTGAGAGCATGCCGAAGCGGAGAACGGAGAATCGATGATACCGGAGAACGGAGCGAATGAAAACAAAGCTGTACTTTCCCATTGGAGTACGTCGGTTGTACAGAACGAGTTCAGGGCTCGTTCAGCTCAACCACGAGACGAGTTGAACTCGAGTTCAAAGGTATGTAAGATAGAGAGAGAGGGAACAGAAGTATTAAGCTTAGTTGAACGTTAATGCAGCATTGTGCAATTGGAGTTTGAAGTTAAACTGAGCTTGATTCTCTATCCTGCATACTTTTGAATTCGAGTTCAGGGCCCGCTTAGCTCAGCCACGAGACGAGCTGAACTCGAGTTCAAAGGTGTAAACGAGTCGTTTATACATACACCAACACCGATCTGTGTACGGCGCGCGTGCCTATATCCATGAATTCCGCGCGGTGCCTCGAATGCAACTCGGCAACATTAATTCGACACGTGCGAGCTGTCGAGCAGATTGGGTTGAAAGTCGCGTTATTTTTGCAGTGTATCGTTTCGCTGAGTCGGAAATGTCAGTGCTGCCGCGCATACACTACAAGAATAATGAAACAACGGGCGGTGCTGGTGCACTCGTGATTGTGCATTTCTTTTAATTTCATTTCTTTGTTAAATCTGTGCTAATAATATTATTGCATTTTACGAGGAAAGTCTAACAGATTGAATTAGGAAATGAAACGGTGGTGGGTGTCTTACATTGAAAACATTTGTAATTTTTACATTTTCTATGCGTTTATTATCAATTTCACAAACATCCTTAAAGCTGTGCCTTCAATACGGCAATGTAGTACTGATTGTAGCGCTTAACGGGGCATCGAACGATCTTCTGCCTCATCTATTCTTAGCTTTTATTCAAATTTTTTTTTCTTTAATTAAAAGCGCAGCTTTTATGTTTTATCAATTCAATTTACCGGGAACGGTTAACCGGCGATGCGCCTCGTCGATAACGGGTGGCAATGACATCACGGCTACTTCCTCACGGCACTTTGCAGCAGATAAAGTCCGCTTTTCATTTTGCTCGTCTGCAGCGCTTGCTGTACTACCTGTCTGCGAACATTTGGATCGTTGATGGGCGGAGCATTTATTCCGAAGTTTTTGCGCAATGCGTATTGAGTGACTATCGCTGCACGTTCGTTGCGTAACTCTTCCAAGGACCTGAAAGGACGAAATGCGATGCCGCTATTATATTTTCCAGGAGAAAACGAAAGGCAACCAGGAATTCCGTTTATCGTGAAATATGAAGCGGTATCGCCTTATCTTTTGATTGACGTTCAATGTGAAGAGGATGTTCGTTCGTGCGCGCGTTTGTCTTTCCAGTAATTAGTTCCTGGATGCAACTTTTATACGGATGAAGCTAGCAATTATTTCGTAGTGGCGTTGGATTTCCAGCCCGCAAAAACACAGGAAACGACTACCGACTCGATCAACTTTTTTCGAGCGCCTGGCGATCACTCTGGACCGAAAGCGGATGCTGGGGCCTCCTATAGCGTCACGTAAAGGTTTGAGGGTAGTCGTCTTCTACGTTTTCGGGGGTTGGGAATCTAATGATGCCACGTAAAAAAATCCAAATTCATTCGCGCAAGAATTGCATACAGCAACATCGCGAAAGGAATCGAATATAGGTAGTATTGCAAATAATTTGGAAAGTCATAATCGAGGAATTGAAATGCACTTAAAATCAAAGTCAGAATTACTTACTGCTTAACATCTCCATTGGACGACATTGTAACGAGGAACAAGATGCACAGTAAGACGAAATCCGTTCTACCTCCAGGTTCAACAGAGTTGAAATGAAGCACAAGATTACTGGCAACTGCTTCTTATATTGTCGTTATCCCCACTCCGATAATTCGCGACTTTACCGAGAAGAGTACAATTGAGTAAAGCCGCGTACACACTCGGCGAATGTGTTCGGCCGAGCACCAGCGAACGCGTGCATTCGCCAAGAGTGTGTACATTTAAGCGAACGTTCGCCAAAAGTTCACGAATGCATTTGTTCGAAATTCAAGGCCTAGACAATTAAATGCATTCGCTGGTGTTCGGCCGAACACATTCGCCAAGTGTGTACGCGGTTTAACGATGCGGTTGGGTGTGTAAGGTGTCGGTAATTCAACGCGGAAGGGAGTCACTGAGGAAAGCGATAAGAGAAAAACGTCTCCTTAGAGCAGAAGTATACGAAGTCCCATTGGTAAATGTTGGACTTAGTATACTTCTGCTCTAAGGGGACGAAATATGCTGTGCAAGTGGTTCTGACGCAGCGGCCGAAGTCAAACGAGAAACTAATATTTGACGAGCGTGCACTTGAGGGTATCAATTGACGAGGAAGGACATCTGGAAATTTTAAATAAATTCGAGATTATTTCTCGCGATTTAAAATTTTTTCAAATGCTTCAAATGCTTTCAGATTTTTCGATGCTTCAAATATCTCCAGTAGTAGCGCACGTGTGTCTCATCGACGAGAACTAGGGTCTGTATCATCGACGTACTTTTATTAGCGTATAAACCTCTTTGCAGCTGCAGTCGAACCTCGATTATCCGATTTAATTGGGACCAGACCACGTTCGGATAATCGGACAAGTATTTTGCAATTTTACGTTGAAACAAAATTTTTCTTTCACTTGACAAACGTAAAATCACTGGATACAATGCATGTCCAATGTAGTACTCCCGGCGTCACGGATTCCGTCGCTGGTGACTTTTTAAACTGTCATTTTTAAACGTACCAACCAATGATCAATCAATTCTCATGCTTTTTTTCATACCCAGGGCAAACGCCGCCGTAGCTAACGAGAGCACGAGAGTGAATTGTTCCTTGACCGATATGTTTAACAACGACATTTTAACAATTCACCAGCCATAGAATCCGCGACGCCTGGGGAGTACACATTTAAAAATTACAGGCGAGCTAAGCGTCTTGGAGAAATCTCGAAAAATCGTAGTACAACTCCAGTTTTGGAGAATCGGCCGCACTAGGTGTCTAAAAAAGAAGAGAGAGAAATCGTACTCGTATTTCAAGTGTGACGCGATTAAATTTCTAATTCAGTTCGGATAATACAGGCACAGAAGCGCTTGGATAATCGAGGTTCGACTGTGCTCTCGTAATCTCAAATGTGTATTGCAATTATTCATAGCTCCGTCGATTATACAAAACTCGTAAGACGATCGAAAGTGCCTGTCAGGAAATATTTACAAGATTTCCGAAATTCATAGTCAACGGCAAACTCTATAATCAAGCTGCCACAGCCACTCTGACTTTGCTCTCCGCTCCAGCATGCTCCAAGCCCGAAGCGAGGCTGACACAACGCGCGCGACCGGGTCTTCGTCCAGGTGACGCGGGGTTCAATCCGCGCGACGCAACGCGCTCGGATCCGTGTCATCCGGCGTGGCCCCCCGGTGAGTCATCCGAAAGAGAGAACCGGTCGATTCGCTCTCCTCGATACCGTAATCTCAAACGACACACCAGGCGACGGAAGACGGCAGAGGAAGCGCGCCGCGTCGAAGAGCCCCTGAAATACACAGCGACTTCTCGAGAACGTGAGAGCGTGCGCGCTCGAGTGAATGAGGCGGCCCCCTGAGCACGCGGATGCCCGCTGATGTGCACGTGATCCCAACGTGCCGCGCCGCGCGGCATCGACCGCCGCCCCCCACGAGCCGAGCGTGCCGCCGCAGCCGCGCGCGCGCGCGCGCCCGTTGGTTTCGACGGGAGAGGCCCTGATCTCACCTCGCGTGGAACGACAAACGGCCCGGCTGACCGATCGCTCCTTGTTCGCTGGAAACGCGTGCTTCGGTATTTCTTTTTTTTTTTGCCCCCAACGAGCTTTCCTCTTCATCTCGACGAGCCCGACGCGTCCTTCGGACACGAGGATACGACCGCGAAAACGCAGCTGCGCCGCAGTTGGTTCTCCAGCTGGCTCCCGAAAAGACGCAGTTCTCGTTCGCGGATTTATTCGATCACGATTCTCGCCTGCGTTTCATTGTACTTTCAGAGGACGGTTCTCCGGATGCCCCGCGGCGAGATCGTCCCGGGGGTCAGTCTCGTTGACCCCTCGGCGTCGGCGCGATCACGGGGTACCGCGAGGAGCCGGCGAAGCCTCCCCTCATTCGGTGAAGAACGACGGGCGAGAAGAGGGAATAGTAATTGTAGCCGAAAATCTCGGCGCAATGCGAAACCGAAATCGCTAGTCGTACAGGGGACTCCCGTTTAGTCATTTTTTAAAACGATTCATCATTTTTTTTCGTCAATCACGGCAGTCGGAAGTTATTTTAATTTCAAAAAGTCGCTAGAAATCATTATTTTCAAGATTTCGTGCTTTCATTCGTCAAATTTCACGATGCCTTATCAATCTGTTTCAGCTTTACTACATGCTAGTACTTTTCAACTCAAATACTCAAGTACGGTTTCTTATCACTTGAGCTCCATTTATCTCGGCGTAGTTTGGAATCATTTGATGACACAAAGTTACTGTACAATCAACGTACATTTATCTATCCGGGCGGCATCGTTGCGCGTATTGCTTGCAAAATGAGAAAG
The DNA here is from genome assembly GCA_963678675.1 of Xiphydria camelus. Taxonomy (NCBI): domain Eukaryota; kingdom Metazoa; phylum Arthropoda; class Insecta; order Hymenoptera; family Xiphydriidae; genus Xiphydria; species Xiphydria camelus. Next base: position 22,866,993 of record OY783200.1, on the reverse strand, counting down.
TCTTGTGATACGAAGGTTTGTCCGAGGTATTATATTTTTTTTCGTTAAAGAGGCCGAACCAAATTTGTTATCTTCTATGCCTCATCATTTCGATGCGTTCTTATGAAAATGAATTGTTTTTTTTTTACACTGACCGAACACTATTCTTTAACATCTGACTGAACGGGAGTCCCGATCGTGGAACGGTTAAGCGAAAAGACGACGATTTCACTTTTCTCCCGTGGACCTCTGCGACGAATGACTTAGCGATCGTTTACCCCGCGCGTCGCAATCAGCTCGCCACGCGTCGTATCGCAAGAGCCTCGAGAAACGGAGCATCTCGCTCTCGCTTATCGGATCGACCGTTTAACGGTGACGTGTATTCGCGCCGATCGAAGCTAAAAACAAGCCTCGTTATCGCCGTGTGTCGCGTGGCGGGAAGCGACGCCCGTAAAGAAATACGCGAAGCGATCGCAATGTTGTGCCAACACAGCTGATTTATGCGCTCTGGCGGATGCGACAGTCGTATCGGCTAATCGTGTTTTGCGCAAAGGTCCGCGCTATTCGTCGCAAGCGCTGCTCCGACTGCGCGGCAAATTATCACTGCCCTGGTATTATGGAAATAAATAGCCACGTGTGCAGAAAGCTGATCGATTGATTCACGAAAAATATGCCTAATGTACGAGCGAAAGTGAATTGTTTCTTCCGGGCAGTGATAAGACGTCTTTATATTATGTCGTCCGTATAAGAAAAATTCAGCCTCTCTCTCTGGACGGACATCAGGCATTTCAATCTTCGTAAACGAGTCGGTCGGCTTTTTGTATATCGCTATTTTTTTTAGTATATCCGCCCAAGTAACGCAAGATTACGATTTTCAAAAAGCTATCCGAATATAGCGCAAAATGTGTATCCGATGTCTGTCCGGGAAATAACTGATATTTCGGATGTCGATCGATCGATATCCGCCCAACGAAATATCGCCTCCCCCGCAACCCCGGCGTTTTGTTTAGCGGCGAGGAAGGGAGCGCAGCGGCTGCAATCGGCTGACCTTGCACTCTGTTCGCTCGCTGATTTGCGGATAACGCGCGGCGAACGGAAAAAAATCTATTCGCGGAGATCTCGCTTACGACGCGTGCAATCGCTGAAATCACTGAATAACATCGTGTTTGCGCGGCTGTTGACGAATGCGTCGTCGGGCACGCTTTGCACGCGCCTGCGAGTATCGCCGGCAATTCTCATGAATCCATCGACGTTCGAATTAGAGCGCTTGTTGACTCTCGGTACCAGAAGGTCAACCGCTCGATGCGAGCCACTTTGATCGATTCGAAGGGAGGAGATTCGCCGCGCGCGTGTCACGGGCTTTACAGCTCTTATTTATTTGATGTTAGGGGACATTTCGATGAAAAAGTGGACAATTTTGATTAAGAAAAATCTTTCGGAAATCAGAAAGACGTAGTGCGCCTATAAAATGAGAATTTTTAAGATATAGGTATAATAAAGCCAGGCTTCACAGGCTAAATTTGAAAAATTTATATTTCATGCAATTTAAATCTGAGTACCACTGTCTGATTTAAGGAGAAGAGACCATTTGTCGAATCGAGTTCCTGATGAGAAACATTAATTTAACAAAATTGTCGTATTTCAAACGAAATATGGATGCAGGTGGACAAAGTAGCAGTTGTATTAATTTAGCAGAAAAGAATCGACCATTTTGATCCATTTCACGTAATCTGAAACGATGAAAAGACCAATTCAACTGAGAAGCTGAATAATAAGTCGTTTTAGAGGGAAAATATCCAATTATAGGAGGAAAAGGGGAAACTTAAAGGAACACACTCTGTGAAGCCTGGTATTGCCAGGGCTTTCAAAAAACTCTACATAGGTATACCCCGCGTTTATCCATGGAAAAGTCGCGCGCGTTCGCCTCCGATTGCTAGCTTACGAACATCGCTCGCTTTTACGAATTGCGCCGATATCAAAATAGGTCTATTACGCGTATAGTATGTATGTACCATGCAGCGAACGCCCCCCACCCCCCTTCATTCTCCATGCACTCATGTTGTTGGATCACGTCGCGCGGCGCGATGCGACGCGTGCTTTGAAACGCGAGGAAACACCCGTAGAACACGCGTATCGCGAGTGCTCGCCGCTAGGTTATCCCCACTTGAAGTAAAAACGAGCCTCTCCTCGCTGTCCTCTCACGCGGCCCCCTACTCCGGCAGCGCGTTGGACGCGCGTATAAAGCGGCGGAAACGCGGTCTCGCACGAATTCACATTTCTTCGGCAGTACGTGACACAGGTCGCTCCGATCGTGCGTGAACGTTTGTTTTGTTTCTGTTGAACGACAAAGAAGTCTACGTGCGTCCCGTCGATTGTGATAGTGACGTTTCCCCTGGAAAAAAAAGAAGCTTATGAGAGTTTCCGTTGGGTCGATCAGTGTCTGAGAACTCTTATCGTATCGAGGAAACGAATAGTCTTCCGGAAGGTTTCGGAATCTTCGAAAATGCCCATCGAGGTGGAATCGATCGCGCCGCACGCTCACAAGCCCGCTCCGTGCGCACCGTGCAATGGGTAGGCGGAAACTGTTGTCCCTCTTTGTTCTCGGGAAACCGGTGGCGTACTTTAGTTTTCACTCGGACGCGTGCCCGCGTTTCCCTCTCGTCGGGGAGAGATCCTGCGTTCGATGGGTTTATAAGGCGGAGAGAAACAAAGTACAATAGCGCGCACTTTCTTTACTGGCGAGTAAGTTTAGCCTCATATGGTGTTACACCTGCGGCTAATGGTTCTGATCGATCCGCTTTGGATGACGGAACTTAATTGAGTTGACCGTAGCTAAACGATTCGAGCGAAACTTATATAGCATTTTTCTCTGGGTTTCACTCGCTGCACCAAGTGTTCCTCTATTTCTTGTTGGCGTTAAAGGTATAAGAGGAGGATGCAGATGCACTTGGTGCAGCCCAGGAGAAACGCTTTTATTGCTTTGCCACGAGAGCTAAATCTGGTTGGTCCCTCACGGCTAAATCTGGTTTAGCTACGATCATCCCTATAAAGTACTGTCATCCAAAGCGGGTCGATCAGAATCATCGACGCCCAGCTGCTGCAGATCCCGCGACTCGTGCAAAGGATCGCTCCTTTCCCGGTATTGTCAAGTGCCGCCAATCGCGCCTCCCCGTAGTCTAACGCACGCGCGCGATTCTTGCAGAGAGCGCAAGATGAATAAGCTGTGCCGCCAGCTGTCGATCGAGAGCCCGAACTTCGCCGGTCGTGACTGCGTCTTCAGCTTCGACGTGCCGGTGCCGGACGTCCCGTCGCACGGCGCCAGGATCCGCGTGGCCTGCGCCGGCGCTTGCTACCATCCGCGCCGCTCGCCGAGCCTCGCGAGCATCAACTCCGGCTCGAGCACGGGCAGCGCCGCCACGGAGGTGTCGGTGGAGGGCGACTTCCCGGTGGCATCGCCGCACCACCACGGCGTGCGCGACGCCGCCCTCTTCCCCGGCTACGAGGTCGCCGGGATCGTCGAGTCGCTCGGCACCGAGGTGCCGGAGGACTGCGGGTACGCGGTCGGCGACCGCGTCATCCTCTATCCGTACGAGGGCGTGCCTAACGGCTACGTCGAGTACATCGTGGTGCACGATCTCAAGTATCTCATCAAGATCCCCGACGACATGGCGTTGAGCGTCGCGGCGATGCTGCCGACCGGCGCCCTCCTCGCCATGAACACCGTCTTCGCCGCGCACGAGCACGTGCAGTCGTTGCTGCGGCAGCGCGGCGACAACAGCGTCTGCAAGATCCTCATCGTCGGCACCGGCGGCCTCGCGCTCTGGGCTCTCAGGATCGCGGCTTACCACTTTCACAGCATGAAGGACCGGGTGACCATCACCATCGCGTCGCTCAAGGACGACGGATTGACGATGGCGCAGGAGTTCAAACGGTAAACTTTCCACAGGGTTTCCTCGCGTACGAGACGAGGGGCGCGTCGATGCTCAAACCGGAACGTATTTCGGGGGTCTCCGGCATTCGGGACGATCAATTCTTAGGGTCGGAAACGAACGTATTCGAGTTGCCAATTTCATCGATCCGGTGAAATAGTTGAGTGTTTCCGATCGAAATATTTCCAGAGTATATTAAGGGGCGTCTTTTGGTATTATTGCGCGTTGCTAAAATTGGCACAAATCAATAGTCCCGAAATATCTCTTTCACTGCTTATCTTTATACGCCGCTAACGTATTATCAGGCCGCTAGCGCGCGGTTTTTTTTATTGTAAATCGTCTAAAGATTTATTCGCAGCCGATACCCATTATCATCCATGATGGCAATCATGCGGTATTAGAATTATTTGTGTACTTGCAGAAAATTCGGTCGCGCTAGTGGCTCTTAGATTACTCCACCGTTATATCAGATAATATATTTAATATCTTGGGGAAAGCATTGCATCCATTGCTCTACTGTATGACAGCTGTTGACGTACATATGTACATCCAGTGAACTTCGTTAAACGTATGTCTGTTCTCGTCATACGGTAGGAGCAATGGACGCGATACTCTCCCCCAAAATGACAAATCTAACACCTGATATAACAGTGATCAATGCACTCTTCTCTCTTCCCTCCGTTATCTGTCATCGATTGTCGTAGCAGTAGAAATGACAGGCTCGAAAAGTAGCGAGTAGAAAAAACGGTAGTAGTCAGTAGTCAATCGCCAGTCGCGCGAGTTGATTAACGAACGGGGGATCCGGTGTGCGTTCGATTCATTCGCTTTATTCACCGCGCAGCATCTACACTGATTACAGCGTGAACGTGGTACAGTGGAGCGAGGACCTCTACGAGAAGCAGCTGATCGAGCGCACCATGGACGCCTGCCAGGGTCAGGTCGACATCGTGATCGATTTCGGCACGACCTCGCGCAGCCTGCACCGCAGCATGCAGTGCCTGAACAAGGGCGGCGTCGTCTTCGTCATCCGCGAGGTCGCCGACAGGCTCCTCCCGAAGTTCAGCCGTCGCGCCGACGAGCGACAACAGAGCATCAAGCCGGTGGAGCCCGGCACGCTGGAGCAGCTGCGCGAACTTGTCACTCTCGTCGCCTCGGGCGAGATCGAGCCGCCGCCGCATTCCGTCTATCCCGCCGAGCAGGCGCTGGACGTCGTGAATAAGCTCTGCCACTCCGAGATAACCGGCAGGGCCATCCTGCGCTTCTACTCCACGGACTAGGCGCTGTTTTCGTTCAGCCTGATCGATCTAGATTAAGGGAGCACGCGTACGACGTTGCGAGGTACGCGAGACGATTTAGCGATCGCGGCGCGGCGCGTAGACGAGCACGAGTTGAACGCGCCGCGAATTTACGGGAGGAGAGGAGACTTTGAGACGGCCACCGGACGGAGGAGAGCTTTTGGGAGCCGTTGAACATCGCGCGCCCGTCTTGGCACGGAGCAGCGGATTGGAACGAGAGATGCGGTTCTTTGTATATCGACGGCGGGGGGAAGCGAATCCGATGATCGGCGACTTGGACGAAATTTTGGTCGGCTCCCTCGCGATCTCCGGGAGAAATGAATTTCTCAGGATCCGCGCAAACGATCGTATCATCCAAGTTCGTCGCGTTTCGTCTTCTTCCTCGGTCCTTTGTCAATTCCCCGCAAGAACGAAATCTTTCTCGATGTTCCGTTTTCCGATCGCGAGCAGCGCGACGGGAGAACGCGCGCGACGCTCGGACTTTGGCGTCGCCGCGACGAGTTTCCCCCGAAGGGCGATACGAGTCTCTCTCGGAAACTCGTCGTATCGGCACCGCCGCGTAGTTCTTAATTGTATATAATATGCATATATACGTATATTTGGAGCGCGGAAGTAGTCCTCGTCGGAATAAACAGAGCGTCACCGCGCGTTAGTAACGACGATGCACGCGCGTCTCGTTGGAACAGTATTTTAATTTAGCGTAAGGTTTACTATTCCTCTCTCACATCGATTACACTATCCACGTTACGCGAAATGATATATATCTTTCTGTCGCAGTTAAGTGATATCCTTGTACCTTGAAAGACTGTTACTTTATTTAATTTCTTTTTTTATTCGCCTTCAAAGAGATAATCCGTAGTGTGTAAGATAAGCGTTGTCACTTTATCTCCAATTGCAAACTGTTGCCCTAAACAGTGAATGTATTATATGGTAATAATATAGCGAATATACATTTTCAATTAGATCGATTCCCCTCTCTCGATGTCCCAAGGTCCTTCCTCGGTGGAGAACTCGCCGGTAGAGCCTCGTCGCGCGGTACATAGGTACTTCTACTCCGCGCGAGCACGAATCCGAAAGAAAGTAATGAGCGGAGGCTTCATCGTCGCACGAAGAGTCACGAGCTGGAGGTACTCGCTCGGTTCGGACGAAGAATTTCGGTGGTTCATCTTGTATTCGGGGCAGAGGCCCTTGGAGAACGAGTATTGCGGATATTTGAGGAGCTCCGAATCAAAACGCAGTTTTCGAAGGCTGAAAATTGGTTAGAAACTGCGTTTTGATTCGGAGCTCCTCACTTGGTATAATTACAGGAGGCCCTATTGAAGAAGCATATAGATTCTCACAGAAAACTTGGAAAATTCCCACGGGAATTTGATGTGCTTTAAGAGACACAGCGATTCGTGATACACTCTCATAAAAATCTGAGAGAGATGAATGGTAATGTATTGGATTATACGTGTATCTGTCGAAGCAGATAAAATATCGTAAGGTTCCAGTGGTAATTACAAATAGGACGGCGTGTGTACAGGTCTTTATCATCTTTATGGGATTCAACTTGTTCTTACGGATGCATGTAAAATTCGGTAAATCCCTATTGATCACCCCAGATGCACATGGAATCCAATGTATTCCTATACGTCCTACTCAAACTCTTCTAATGGATATCTGGAAGTGCTGTGTCTGAAGCACATCAGATTCTCATAGAAATTGTCTATGGGATCTATTCAATAGTGGGAGAAGAGACCCAAGTAAAATAAATGTCAGAATGACATCTTCGAGAGACAGATCAGTGAAATGTCTTGCAGACGTCATTTCAGTGGACACAATACATTATCTTTGCACGGTCCAAGGCATCAGAAAGATGACTGCTGGACGTCTTCGTGCTATCTGGAAACGTAATCGTCGAACGACTCGCACCATTCGATTGGTACTCTTATTTTCTTAAGTACTGATAAATCGAGCGCGATATTTCAGCGTTTTTAGAGAGATCGTATAATTATGATTAACGTACGATATCTCTCTACGAGTGTTAGGAAGTGATCCGCTTCGTTTCACACGCGGAAACGGACTACCCCCTGCGAACCCGATTAGTTTTTCAATTATATAATATACTTCCTCAAAAGCATCCTTGATATACTTAATACTCTTTCATTAGCTCCAGCACACTTTCCACATTCCTAATACTCGTTCGAGAACCCCAACGCATCTCCTTCATTCCTAGCAATTCTTTTGAAACCCCAACACTCTTTCTATATTCCTTATACGTCTTCTAAACCCCAATGCATCTTCAATGTCCCGACAACTTCTAAAGCACCAATATACCTTCCATCTCTTTAATACTTGGTGGAAAGCTTAAACACGTCCTTCTCATTGGGAATCCAATCTTATTCTCGTCTTCCCTAGTACATATTTCAAATCCCTCTGATACACCTTTTGCATCCTTTATATGTTTTCTAAAACTCCAGCATAATCCCTTCAACCCTAATACTTCTTTTAAATTTCCAGTACATCCTCCTCATCGCTAGTACTTACTTTAAAGCCCCAGCATACTTCTAACATCCCTTACATATCTTCTAAACATCCAGCATACCCTCCACACTACTAATACTACTTCTAAAGCCCGAACACAGCTCCGATATCCCTTATATATCTTCTAAACCCCTAGTATACCCCTCGCATACCCAATATTCCTCCTGAATCCCTAATATACCGTCCACATCTCTAATACTTTTCCTGCGGGACCTGCAATACATTCCCTACATTCCTTCCAAAGAGTCTCCTTATTCGAATACCATCTGATCTGCATACCTAGCAGTTTTTATTTAAATAAGATATTTTTATTATACCTGTCACTCTTTATTATATACTGAATGTATGTATGCACTGAGTCGGTCTTAAAAGTCTAATGAATAATTCTGTACTTCGGATATACGAGTGTATAAATATCTGTACCATACAAATTTACAATAAAGAGTACTTTTACCTACTTTAATGCGATTTGCTTTCTCACTCCTTCTCCAACTGTAGTTTGCTATTTCGAGGTCCGAAAATCGTCAAAGTATCAGGAACATAGAATCACCGAGGAGGTATTCGCAGGCGCCTGCAAATAGGCAGCCCCGAATACACCGATGTGTGCGGGGTTGTATATTTGCAGGGGCCGCAACTTTTCATACCGGCGCCTGCAAATAGGCAGCCCCGAGTACACCGATGTTTTCGGGATTGCCTATTTGCAGGGGCCGTAACTTCTCATACCGGCGCCTGTAAATAGGCAGTCCCGAATACACCGATGTCTTCGGGGTTGCCTATCTGCAGGGGTCGTAACTTTTCATTCCGGCGCCTGTAAATAGGCAGTCCCGAATACATCGATGTCTTCGGGGTTGCCTATCTGCAGGGGCTCTAACTTTTCATACCGGCGCCTGCACATAGGCAACCACGAACACATAGGTGAATTCGGGGCTGCCTATTTGCAGGCGCCTGCGAATACCTCCTCGGTCATTCTATGTTCCTGATACTGTGGCGATTTTCGGACCCCGAAGTTCGAAAATCGCCAAAGTATCAGGAACATAGAATGACCAAGGAGGTATTCGCGGACGCCTGCAAGTAGGCAGCCCCGAATACACTGAGGTGTGTAGGGTTGCATATTTGCAGGGGCCGCAACTTTTCATACCGGCGCCTGCAAACAGGCAGCCCCGAGTACACCGATGTCTTCGGGGTTGCCTATTTGCAGGGGCCGTAACTTTTCATACCGGCGCCTGTAAGTAGGCAACACCAAATACATCGATGTGTTCGGGATTGCCTACATGCAGGCGCCGGTGTGAAAATGTACGGCCCCTGCAAACAGGCAATCCCGAACACATCGGTGAATTCGGGGCTGCCTATTTGCAGGCGTCCGCGAATACCTCCTCGGTCATTCTATGTTCCTGATACTATGGCGATTTTTGGACCCCGAAGTCCGAAAATCGCCAAAGTATCAGGAACATAGAATGACCGAGGAGGTATTCGCGGACGCCTGCAAGTAGGCAGCCCCGAATACACTGAGGTGTGTGGGGTTGCATATTTGCAGGGGCCGCAACTTTTCATACCGGCGCCTGCAAACAGGCAGCCCCGAGTACACCGATGTCTTCGGGGTTGCCTATTTGCAGGGGCCGTAACTTTTCATACCGGCGCCTGTAAGTAGGCACTCCCGAATACACCAATGTCTTCGGGGTTGCCTATCTGCAGGGGCCGTAACTTTTCATACCGGCGCCTGTAAATAGGCACTCCCGAATACACCGATGTCTTCGGGGTTGCCTATCTGTAGGGGCCGTGACTTCTCCTAGCGGCGCCTGCACATAGGCAACCGCGAACACATAGGTGAATTCGGGGCTGCCTATTTGCAGGCGCCTGCGAATACCTCCTCGGTCATTCTATGTTCCTGATACTATGGCGATTTTTGGACCCCGAAGTCCGAAAATCGCCAAAGTATCAGGAACATAGAATGACCGAGGAGGTATTCGCGGACGCCTGCAAATAGGCAGCCCCGAATTCACCGATGTGTTCGGGATTGCCTGTTTGCAGGGGCCGTACATTTTCATACCGGCGCCTGCATGTAGGCAATCCCGAACACATCGATGTATTTGGTGTTGCCTACTTGCAGGCGCCATATCTTTACATACCTTGATTCGAAGTCCGAAAATCGTGTAAGTATCAGGAACATAGAATGACCGAAGAGGTCTTCTGAAGCCCCTGCAAATAGGCAACTCCGAATACTTTGATATCTGTGGGGTTGCCTATTTGCAGGGGCCACGAGGAAGGAAGAAATAAGACGTAATTTACTTAAATAGATATAAATGATCTGTATTGTAAATGTTCATAATATACATTGTTATACATACATACTTATATTAAACATTCTTATTACAATACCGTAGACTATATCACACATACAGGGCGGCTCTTAAAATATACAAGTTCCACTCTATATTTGTGCATACAAAATCTCATCCCCATAAAATCTTGGTAAGTTTCTACCCCTACATACATATTGTAAATATCAATGAGATGACGAGAGTATATTGAGACCTGCAGGAAAAGTATTAGGGATGTGGAGGGTATATTAGGAATTCATGAACGAGTATTAGGAATGTGAAGGGTATGCTGAGGGTTTAGGAGATATATAAGGGATGTTAGAGTTGTGTTTGGGCTTTAGAAGGAGTGTGGAGGGTACGCTGGAAGTTTAGAAGATATATAAGGGATGTTAGAAGTATGCTGGGGCTTTAAAGTAAGTACTAGCGATGAGGAGGATGTACTGGAAATTTAAAAGAAGTATTAGGGTTGAAGGGATTATGTTGGAGTTTTAGAAAACGTATAAGGGATGCAAAAGGTGTGTCTGGGGTTTGAAATATGTACTAGGGAAGACGAGAATAAGATTGGATTCCCAATGAGAAGGGCGTGATTAAGCTTTCAACCTAGTAGTATTAAGGAGATGGAAGGTATATCGATGCTTTAGAAGAAGTTGAAGATGCATTGGCGTTTGGAAGACGTATAAGGAATATAGAAAGTGTGTTGGGGTTTTAGAAGAATTGCTAGGAATGAAGGAGATGCGTTGGGGTTCTCGAACGAGCATTAGGAAATTTACCCACCGAGCGCCAAGCGTAGGTATGTACCACCGACGCGATTCTCGGCGCTTCCTCCGCGCGGCCGCTCCCCCCGCGAGCGCCACGATAGCCGCGCGGTTGCCAAACCCCGCGCCTATATTTACGATACAATTCGCCGCGTGCGACGATTTATAAGGGAAAAAACCTCGCGAAAAAGCCCCGACGATTATTAAAATCGCGCGGGCTACGCTCGCGTGACAATTCTTTGCGCCCTTACGGCGATCCCACTTTAGTGCGTTGTGGAATGTGCAACGGACAGCTACTGTATTACGCGGCTCCGCGTGATGCCGTCGGAAAAATGACCGTTAAAATCCGCCCGACGCCGCCGCGACGGCGCGCGAGACGACGCTCGGCGTCCCGACGTCGCCCGCGAATCCTCCCGCGACGGCTGGCCGCGCTTATCGGCGAAATAAACGTCGGTCGCGGATTTTTACACGGGCGCCGCGTACATCTGGCAACGCGGCAAACCTCTTCCTGGTGGGTGCCTCTGTCACCACTTCCTAGTCGGGAGAATTAACTCGGCGCGGAGGGAAAATACGCGCGACGCGGGCACGAGAAGATCGCGTGCGGGCAACCCGGTGATTCGAGAGTGCGCGAGGACCGCGGCTGAGTGCGGGCGACTTCCCGGTGGGCACGACGGCGCGCCGCGACGCGCGAGGGCGCACGCACGAGCGTCGCGCGTTCTGCGTGTGTCGAGTGGAGTGGCGTAGCCACGCAACGGCGAGTTCCTGGCGAACGCGGGCGCTTGGGTGATCGAAAACGCGACGGTCTATCGCGAGGAACGTGAGAGATTAATTCTACGCGGGGTGCGTGCGATTTCCCTCGGCTCGGCGAGATCCAGGTGAGTCTCGGCATCGAGCGTCGTCCAGGAGTCAAAGGTGTATCGGTTCTGTCGATTCGCAGGTGTCTCGGCTACTGTGCACCGATGCCGGCTCCCTCGAGCTCGACGCTCCTCGTGGGAACGTCCTTATCTCCGGGAAGACGCTCGGCATTGTTTGGATCGCAACGAAGGCTTTGCAGGATATGAAGAGCTTTTGAAAGCTGAAATTTGCAAATTTTGTTCTCTCGGCATTCGGCGGCTTTGTCAACTCCCCTTCGCTTCTACCTGTTCGGCATTCCTCGAGGGAAGGTCCACATCGTCGGGAAGACGCTCGGCATCGGCTGAATCGCAACGAAAGCTCCGTCGGATACGTAGAGCTTTCGGAAGCTGAAATCCGCAAAGGGCTTTGTTCCTTTGTCGGGGTTTCCTTGGCGCTCTTCGAGGGAACGTCCTCGTCGCCGAGAAGACAGCATCGGTACCTTTATCGGATACAGAGAGTTTTGGAAGGCGGATCGCGAACGCGCAAAGGGTTTTGTTCTCACCGCGCCCCCCGATACACCCGAAGGAGCGTACATGCTGTCCTCTCCGTCACACCAGGTCTTCATGCGGTGTTCGTGCCGCAGAGACGCTCCGTTCGTCAGGAAGATAACTTGACGAAAGACTCGCGAACCGCGGCCGGCAGGAGGCGAGGAGGAAGCGCGTGAGAGAGCGGGAGGACGCAGGGAGGAAAAGTCTCGCTAATGGTACTGCGTCGATACCGCGGTTATCCTCCGAGCGGAAAGATGGAGGAGCCAGCGAAGAAGAAGCAACGCGTGGAGAACGGCGAGTCGGAGGACGAGGCCGCGTCGGAGATGGAGCGCTTCCAGAGCAGTCTGCTCGCGCAGTGCCTCTGCGACGTGCCGGAGAGCAGCCTGCGCAAGCCGTTCACCGGGAGCGCGGTGCGATCGGGCGACGGCGGTTATCGCTCCACCACCCTCTCCGAGTGGGAGCCCGACAAGACGCTCGAGTTCATAAGCGCGCTCCAGCTGCTCTTCGATCTGGCGATCAAGCAGAACACGCGCGGCGTCATGTGCAGCCGCGTCGCGGACGTCTGCGAGGCGCTCACGCGGAACGAGCACGGCATAATCGACCAGATAATCGACCTCTCCTGCACTTCCAACAAGTTCATCTCGTACACGGCGAGCCGCGCGCTCGCCACCTTCTTCATCGTCACCAAGGAGAACGTCGAGGCCTCGTGGCTGGAGCGGCTGACGCAGTCGCTCGTCAACACGCACTCGCCCAGCCAGATGCTCTTCACGCTGGACGTCGTGAAGCGCGTGGTGGAGCACAAGGACTGCACGGTGCACCCGCTCGAGGAGAGCGACAGGTCGATCCCGCCGCCGAGCTGCAACACGATGACCATCTCCGACCCGGAGAGCCTGGACAGCACGCCGGTGAAGGCGATGTGCGTGAAGGCGCTCGAGTCCAAGTGGACGGTGCTGGTGTCCAAGTTCGACGCGATCCTCGGCTCCTACACGCCGCAGCACGAGTCGGCCGTGGTGACCTTCCTCGATCTCTGGGAGTCCATCATCTCCGTGAAGGCCAACCTCTCGGTGATAGACACGAAGCTCTTTTACTCGCAGCTGGACAATCTCGTGGTTCTGCTCAACGCGAACGTACCTGGCGTGATCTGGCGGCACCTCCTGGGCCTGTTCAACGAGGTGCTCTGCTACGGCAGCACCCTCGCGCTCCAGGACGTGCTGCCGGACGAGCCGTGCTCGCTGGCGCACCTGATAGTGCGCGCGGTCAAGGACTGGCGGCTCCTCGACGCGCTGCCCTATCGCCACGGCTCCGGGCGATTCGGCGGCGGCACCGGCGACGGGGACCGTCCGCTGCTGCAGAAGGTCGTGCTACTGGTGCTCAAGAGCGTCGCGGTCACGGTCAAGGAGACGCGGAGCGACTCGAGCGACTCGTCCCTCGGCTCCGAGGCGGAGGACCTGGACGCGGACATGGCGGTGATCGAGCGCAGCATTCGCGAGGTCTTGCGTCAGCTCGATCAGTGCGTCAAGACGCTCATGCCCTTTCATCCGGAGACGCCGCTGTCGCAGTGGGTCGTGCAGATGTTCCACGATCAGGACGACTTTCTCATCGAGGGCATGGTCTGCTGTCTGGACGTCGCCGTGGGCCTGTTCTACCGCGGCCCGCCGCAGAACGACCTCGGCCACATGCTCAGCCCGACCCTCACGTTCGTCCAGTTCGTCAGAGCGGTCTCGCACGATCCCGACGTCCTGCTCGACTTGCTCGTCAGCAACGAGACGTGCTTCCTGCTCTACCTGCTACGATTTCTGAAGTACGTGCGAAGAAATTGGCCCGAGTTCGTGTCGTGCTGCGGCCGAGAACTGGACGATACCATGACGATACTGATCAGGCTGAGGCTCGCGATCGACAGACTCGTGTCGAAGGCGCTCTTTCCGTATAACATTAATCCGGTCCTTCGTCTGCTGGAGAAGTGCGAGTCCTTTTACGAGGGTAACGCGGAGAATTGAGCGAAGAGTCGGGGTGCGAGAACTCGAGGAAAAAGAGAGGTGGAGTCTCGCGCGGTGGGAATGCTCCCTTTCGCGACGCGATAGAATAATTTAAACGACGGATATCGTGTACATAGATTTAAATAGTTGCATCTCGAATCCAGCAGAGACCGTTCTCTATAAGGTTTACCGCGAGGAGAGACGACGACGGCGCTGCCTAATTTTCTCTCTTTCTCTCGCGCAGGACTCGTGTTTCGTTGATCTTCCAATCGCGGGCCGAAGGCTGACGCGCGTCGGTAATCTCATTATCAACCGACCGTCAGAGTTCGAAGAACTCTGTCGCCGCGGAAAGTTCTGCGAAATTAGCGAAAATTAATCGTAACTCTTTTAGTTTCTAGGCCCACGTCTCTGCTCCAATTATTTATTGTTTTTTTTAAGAGCCGCGCGTCGCCGATCGCGGCAAGGAGAAACGCTTACCTCGGCGCTCGCCGCCCGCCCGCGTTTCTCTCCTGTCATTATTTTTCTTTGGTTTATCAGGCTTCACAGCCCCTATTTGTTTCACTTCGGGGGAAATGGGGGAAATTCCGACAGAAAAGGGGATCATTTCGATTCAACAAAAAGGAGAGCTTCCAGAAGTTACAAACGTGCAGTGATTTAAAAAATAACAATTCTTAAGATGCCATGTGAGGCTAAACTTATTATTATCTCATTATCTATGAACTTTTGGCTCATATTTGTATGATTCTTTCTTGAAGATTACATTTTCATCTATAACAGAATAAAGTTTTATATCGATGCAGGCCGAAAATTCATTGATAATGAGATAATAGTGATTAGCGTTTCTTTCCTTGCGAGTAAATTTAGCCTCAATGTGATGTACAGTGAAGCACCATTATTTATGAAGCGAATAAAGGATGTTTTTGTAACTGAAACATTTGTTTCTCATCTGAAGTAACTAAAATCTGAGCATCACAATCTGATTTAAGGACAAGAGACCATTTGTCAAATCTAGATTCCGGTAAGAAACATTAAATTCAACCAGATTTCTTATATTTGAAACGAAATATTTATACGGATGGATAAAGTAAGAGCTATATATGTAGTACCACTTTAGCCGATAATGAATTGATAATTTTGACCCTTTTTTACTCAATCTGAAACAATTAAAAGGTAAACACAATGAAGATGTTGAATAATAGGCGGTTGTAAAGGAAAAACCTCAAGTTTTCCGGGAAAATCGCGAGTTCTAGGGTAAAAAGAAGAATAGGGGACAAACTGTGAAGCCTGATCTATTCTTCGACGGAGACGCGTCGGCGTAGTTTCGGCCGGAAGCTGCGTTCGCGCGACCCCGCGTACTCCTTTGTAATTACGTCCATTCACGGCATGCCGGGGAACTCGAGGATTACACGGCACGGCGAAAAAGACGCGCAGCTCTAGGAAATACTCAATCGGAAGCTATAATATTGTGTACATTGTGCTACCGTCGTTTCGCGTGCAACGAAACCGAACTTCGTCGTGCGAAGCGATGGCAAAACGAAAAAGAACCCGGTGCTCGCTTCTGTGAAGTCGTTTGGTGGAGCGTAAGAAAAAAAGAAAAAGCTGGAACGCGCGCCAGAATCCTCGGGACTCGCCGACGTCGTTCCGGCGTTCACCTTCGAAAACGAAGGCTTACCGCGTCAAAGACCGGCCGGAAGATGCGATCGGCTTCCGCGCACCGCGCATTCGTCACGATCTGATCGGTTTTCAAATCCCTGCCCTGTAAATATTTATTACGATTGTTAATCACGTACCGTACCGATAAGACTTCCGTGTATAGGTATACACAACTGTAATAAAATAATTTTTAAATATTTTTACCTCTTTTGTGTGTGTGTAATCGTGTCGTTCTTTATTTCAACGATCCTGAATTATTATAACGTCGCGTCTCACCAGTCGGGGTGGTTATCTTGGTCGGGGTCTTAACCCGTTCTATGAACATTAGTTAATTTGTTCCAATTTTTATTTGTTATACCAGGTACCCATAGCAGTCGGGGAAATTTGGCTATTTCAGACTGGAAAACCCGGAAAAATCCGAGAATTTATTTTCCATATTTTGCCAAAAAACCGTGTAAACATTTTTGCAAGCTCGTATTCTTGTATTACAATTATTTACAGTTCTGTTGACTCGGTTATACAAGAACTCCTAGTATGAACAAGAATATCAGAGAACGCCTATACAATTTGATCTAAAATAGTCAGGACAAAATCAGGAAATTCTATAATCAAGTTTTTGCAGCCACCCCCACTCGACGTTGCACGCGATTCACCGCGAGAAGCTCCTGCAGCTTTCTCGATGGCGTTTCGCGCCGCTCGTCGTCTCGTAGCGTGGCCGAGCTTCGTATGCAAATCGTTCCATCGACCCGACACCTGACGCGAAACGCCCCGGGTGAATATCACGACGCACCGCGGGTCAGCGTTTCGTACGGATGCGGCAAAGTTGCGCGGACGACCTCTGCACGTCGATCAATCGCGGAAGAATAATTTCCCCCGCGGGCTCCTACACCGAGAATAAATATCGGTTGAATCGATCTAGTTGGTTTGAATTCATTCAATCAGTTGTATATATTTTTTTTAATTCATATAATTACGTTCATTTCGATACTCGTCGGGGAAAAACTTTGATCACTAATTACTCCATTATTTATGAACTTTTGGCTCATATTTATGTATATTTTTAAAGATTACATTTTTATATATGACAGCGTCTTATATCGGTGCAGGCCAAATGTTCATAAATAATGAGATAACAACGACTGAAGTTTTTTTTCCTGGCGAGTATGCTTAGTCTCGTATGGTATACTCGATTATTTTAAGTAGATTCGCCGAAATATACCGCTCGCGCATTATGTCGAGATTGACCCTAAAAATTACCGAGGTATATATATCGCGGTGATGCTAATTGCCAAGGATCGATATTCATATTCCGACCATCGTTTGTTCGGAACACTTATAATTGCTGTGAATAAAGAGTATCGTATTACACACAATTTCCTTAATTCAAATGAATATACAGGGTGTAAATTTACCATGGGTCACATCCATTGATTTCCGTTATTTGTTATTTTACAAAAGAATCTTTCTAATAAAAGTAATTTGGTGTCGAGGAGGACGTATAATACATGTAAGTCATCTGTATTTTTCAAATGGAACTCGACACTTTCGTTCTTATAAAAATTAGAGCTCATCGAGATGTGTGAACAACAAAAACTGATAATTACCAATAGAACGGCATTTATTTTTATGGGATTTTATTTGTTTCTGCATATGCGTATGGAATCCAATAGATTTCGATTTATTCTTTTCAAATTTTAATTGGTGGGTATTCGGAATTGCTGTTTTAAAATACACATCACGTTTCCCTAAGGAATTGCATGGAATTTCTAAAGTTACTCTTATATTTTGAGCGGCAATATCTCACAAACGGTCCAACGAATGCGCCTTTCACCTTACACCTTTTCCGTCCATCTCGACGAGCTCTACAATTTCGATAAGAGCAAAAATGTCGTGTTCCATTAAAAAAAAAAATAGAGGTGACCTTCGTATCTCGCAAACAACGTATCCCATCAAAAACCACTTACACGTATTACACGTGGCGCTCGACGTCAAATAACTTTTATCGGAATGATTTTTTTTTTTCGCAAAACGACAAATAACGCAATTAAATGAATGTATCCCTTGGTAAATGTACACCCCTCCATTGTTATTTCGACCAATAATTCGAGCCAGCTAAATCTTTCAACCCGACGGCGAGAAAAGCCGAGCCAAAGAAGTCCCTTCGTCCCGCGAATGACTCTGCAAATGATAAACGGGGACGATAGGATCGCGGTCCGAGGATTCGCGCGCAGAGCCGACATCGTCGCTCCGCGATCACCAGCTGAGATCTGCCCCCGCGACGAGGGCGCGCGCCTCCTCCTCGCAATCTCCCCCTGGAGAACGACTCTCTCACTCTCTCTCTCTCTTTCTCGAGAGGGGTTCCAGTCACGCGAGCCGAGAAAGACCCGCGGTGCGCGTCTCGCCGCGATCAGTCAGTCGATCGGTGAGCCGGTACGATGGAGCACGTCGCGTGGATGGTCTTCGCGTCGCTCTTGTTCCTCGGGACCAGCCTGCCCCCGGTGCGTCCTCAGAGGACCCACGCGCGCCAGGGGATCACCCAGGATCCGCCGACCGTCAACGTGCCCGCCCAGGGAACGCTCGCCGGACGCGAGGTGAAGCGCGCGGTCTCTCGAATTAGCGCGATAAATTCGCATCGCGCGGAGGTGCGAGGGAGCGGTCGATTTTCCACACAGTCGCGAGATATTTCATTTTGCGCGACAGATCACGCTGAGCCGCACGCAGAGGGTCACGGTGTACTTCGGCGTTCCCTACGCTCAGCCGCCGCTGGGAAAGCGGCGCTTCTCCGCCCCGGTGACGGACCCGCCGCCGTCCTGGGACGGCGTGAGGAACGCCTCGCACTTTTGGCCGTCCTGCATGCAGATCGCGGGCCGGCGGAAGTTGCACGAGAATCTTTACAGGCGGGTGCTGCCGGGCGAGGAAGAGGACCCGGGGGTCAGCGAGGATTGCCTCTTCCTGAACGTCTTCGTGCCGGACGGTGAGTAGTCGAGCGATGGCGCGTCGCAATCGAGGGGGGAAGAAAGGGCCGAGGCGATCGCGTGACCGCGCCCGCCGTCCTGAGTGAAACGGCGGTGGTTCCTGGTAGCCTCCTCGCGCGGGGCGATTAGGGTATCGCCGGGCGGAACTTTCGCGGCGCGCCATACCACCCCGCGCGAACGGCGAGCCACGCGATTCCATCCTCCGCAGTGACGACGCCACGGCGATAACCTTCCTGATATTAAACTAAATAATACAGCTTGATGACGAATAAGCGGGCGGATAAGGATCGTCTGAAAGAGAAAACGGAAACTGCGGTATTATTGTACTTCCCTCGGAGTTCGTTTCCAAAGTGCGCTTGAGTGGCGGCGATCGGTAGGGCGATGAGCGGGGGTTGGGAAAGGTGCGCTTGAAATAATTCATCAGCCTCCGGAAGACGCGAAAGGTCAAAAGCTTCTGTGCGCGAGGAACTGGAACAGTGAATAGTCGATGGGAATCCCTTCGCGATGTTTTGTCTCGATGGAACCGTTTTTGAAGAATCAATTTAAGCGGTGAAAAACGGATTCTCATGGATAATTTCTATAGGAATCTGTGATGTGCTTCAGACACAGCATTTCCAGATGTTCTCTGGGAAAGTTTGAGAAGGATGAATAGGAATTCATTGGATTCAGGGTGGCTGTAAAAAAGCTTAATTATAGAATTTCCTGACTTTCCCTTGACTATTTCAGACTAAATTCTACAGAATTTTATTTTTATCCGTAAAAGCAAATAAAATCCCACAAAGAAAATAAAGAACGGTACACGCCATTCTATTCGTAATTTTATTTGTCTCTACTGATACGCATGGAATCCAATGAATTCTTATTCATCCCTCTCAGATTTTTATTAGTGGCTGTGTCAAAAGCATATCAAATTTCTAAGGAGATTCTATGGGACTTTTACAAGTTTTCCATTAGAATCTACGCAATTCTGTAATATTTTTTCAATGGAAACTGAAACCGGCGATGTACATTGAGAGGAGTAATTGCTAGTGTCAAAAAAATATTTCTCGAATCAAAAACATATCATCTCTTACAAATTTTTAAGAATACAAATTCTTGATCAGACAAATACTGATTTGAAGAACATATATTCTTAATCAAAGAATACCTATTCTTGATTCAAGAATACCGTCGTGGTAACAAGAAATTTTCTCTGCGCAAAAAAAACATCGATTACTCGAGCCTATCAAATATTTTCCTGCACGAAGATGAAATATACATTCCTGATCAAAGAATACGTCATATTCTCGATTCAAGGAAACCGTCGCGAGAACAACAAATTCTTCCTGGGCAAACAAAGAACAATTACTCGAGCCTATCAGATATTTTCTCACGCGAAGAAAGCCACGACTTGATCCTGAAATCATATCATGCTTTCGATCGAAGAAAACATTTTCTCGACACCAGCAATATTCATTCCCTCAGTGTACAAGTAGACGATCGTACCGATACCGGCCACCCACCGCGATCGGGTATCCCCCAAAAAAAACATTATTTCTTCGGCAATTCGCGCGCGCGCGGCGTGAAACGCCAATCGCCGCGCAGTTTTCGCGCGGCGAAAAAAGGAGGGCCGGCCCGAGAATTAGGCCCCGGAGAACGATTTGGCAAGTAAATCACACGTTCGAGCCCCACGTTTGCTCGGTCGATACAGCCATGTACCTGGTAGCGGTAACGGTAACTGGTGCGCGTAGTGGCACGCGATCTTTTAGGGCCGGCGGAGATGCCGCGATAGCAGACGGCAGTCACGAAACCTTTCCTTTCCATTACTTTCGTAAGTAGAACCGAACCGAGAGGCCAGACCGAACTCGGGGCGGTTGTACACCCCCCTCCCATTCCTCGCGAGCTTTTCTCGGGGCCGGTGGTAAAGTGGAAGGGGCGCGCGAGCCACGCGCTCCTCTCGCCCCCCTAATCGTTATCACCGCGCGCCCCCTCGATCCGCGGCGAGTCGCTTCAACGAGAAGCCCTCCGGGGTCAAGGTGGTTCGACGAGGAATTAACGTCGGTCGCATGAGTTATCGCGACATCGCGTGGGGTTCGACGAGTCTTACGCGGTAAGACGCGTACATCGGGAATCGACGGTCCTTTGTACTCCGTCGGCGGAGTGCCCGCTTCCCGAAGAATTTCAATTATTCGCGCAAACGCGACGCGATAACGAGTCGGACGTCGCGTTCGCTATTATCGTAATTGGCACGCTACTGTGCGCCGTCTCCGGGGCGGTACGGCAACCCCGAGAATTTGGCACCGGCGCCCGACAAAGGGACCGGCGTTCCTCGCCATTATCCCCGCGGCGACGACTCCGAATAACGAGGGTCTTTCCCGGCGCGTTTATCGCGCCGCTGACAAACAGCGGATGCTAATGAAACGAGTGCGACGCGATGAATTTTCAACGCCCCGCGGTGGCGCGGTGAAAAGACCGGAAGTACGTAAAGCGGAGAACGGAACCCCTTCGAATGCGACGGGTTGCGCAACCCGACGCACTTTCGGCGGTTCGTAAACGCTGACGATTGACGCAGGTAACAGACCCCCCGACGGATGGCCGGTGATGGTCTGGTTTCACGGCGGCGACTTCAACACCGGGACGCCGGCGATCTGGGACGCGTCGGTTTTCGTTATCAAGCAAAAGGTGGGTGTAACCGGGGCGACGATCTCGCGCGATTCGCCATCCCGGAGCTGACAGCTGAGATACCCCCTCGGAGGTTTACAGCCTCTACTTAATCAATTTTAGGGGGAAAAGGGGAAATTGTTAACAATTTTAAAGATGTATAATGAAGCGCTAATACTTATGAAGTGAATGAATGATATTTTTGTAACTCTAAAAGATTGTATATCTCATGTTATGTTACTTCAATCCGAGTACCACAATCTGATTTAAGGCCAAGAGACCATTTGTCAAATCGAATTTCTGATAAGAAGCGTTAATACAACATTTCAAATGAAATATCGATGCAGATAGATAAAGCAGGAGTTATGTAATTTCAGGAAAAACAAAAATTTGACTAATTTCGATCCATTTCACGTAAACTTGAACGATAAAAAGACAAATTCAACCGAGAACCTGAATAATAAGTGGTTTTAGAGGAAAATGGCGAATTTAAAGGTGAAAAGGGGAAGCCTAAAAAAAATAGGGGACACACTGCAAAGCCCGTTTCAGTATTCCTCGCTCTTCAGGTACTGGCGGTGACGGTGGCCTACCGCCTCAACATCCTCGGCTTCTTCACGACGACCGACGCCGAGGCGTCGGGCAACTACGGCATGCTGGACCAGATCGCCGCACTGGACTGGATCCAGCGTAACATCCGGCTCTTCGGCGGCTCGCCCACGAACGTGGTGATCTACGGCCACAGCTCGGGCGCCATCAGCGTCGGCCTGCACATGCTGAGCCCGCTGAGCCGCGGCAAGTTCGCCAAGGCGATAGCGATGAGCGGCGACGCGGTCGGGTCCGTCCGCACGCCCGACCTGGAGGCGCGGATCGTCGACACGGTCGCCGAGAAGTTCGGCTGCTACCGCACGCCGACCTCGGCCCTCATGCAGTGCCTGCGCCGAGTCGACGCGACGATCCTCGTGCGCGAGACGTCCGACATCGAGACCTGGGGCCCGATCGTCGACTACGAGACGAACAACGCCTCCGAGCCGTTCCTGCCGGCACACCCGCGCGACCTCCTCGACGGCGGCAACTTCAACGCCGTGCCGCTGCTGGCCGGCTACACGAGGACCGAGCAGGCGCTCGCCTACATGGAGGCGATCGGCGACGACGCGGAGGGCCGCCTGTCGCTCTCGCGGTTCGAGTCGATGATCGTCGACGAGACTTACGCCGCGGTGGAGATGCCCGACGAGAACAGCACCTGCGAGGTGAGGCCGCAAATGATAGCGGACGCGGTGATCTTCTTCTACAGGCCGCACCCGCCGAACGCCGACGGTCGGCTGCTGCGCGACCGCTACTTGGACCTGCAAACCGAGAAGAATTACGCGGCCGGGCTGACGCTCCTGGCCGGCAAGGTGTCCAGGTACGAGCGCGCCTTCGTGTACAGATTCGATTACCGGCCGCGGACGCCCGCGGTGATCAGGGACGTGCCCGACTGGGCGGGCGTGCCGCACATGTTCGAGCTGCAGTTCGTCTGGGGTCTGCCGTACGCCGTGGCCGGCCCGGTGCAGTGGAACGCCGCCGACAAGAGGACGGCGGACGTGATGATGACGGCGTTTGCGAACTTTGCGCGCACCGGCAACCCCTCGCAGCTGAACGTCAAGTGGGAGCCGTTCGCCGAGGAGTCGCCCAGGATTCTCATAGTCAACAGGACCATCGAGATGAGCGACGCGAACGCGGTGGACTACAAGGCGCTGGCGTTCTGGAACGAGTATTACCCGCTGGTCGTGGAGGAGGCGACGAACAACTGCTGCAACATGACCGGCTCGTCCGCGCGGCTCGCCGGTCTTCGCGGAATCGTCGCGGCGGGCGTGATGACCGCGCTGACGTCGCTGCGGATCACGTTCTAGACGGGGTGGGAGAGCGGGGCGAATACGGGGAAGGAGGAAGAAGCAGCGCGTAGAGTCGATCGTCGCGGAAGATTACGGTTCTCGTCGTTTGCATTTACCACGCTGCGTTTTCCGAGGGGGGGGACGTATAGTCGTAGCCGCTGCCGAGGTAACTGTCCCGATAGTAGGATACGGTCCTGGTAGCCGGACGCGTCTGAGTGTAATTCAAATTATTTGAATAGGATAAAAAGGGACGGCTGGCTAGTGGAAAAAACCTTAATAAATTACGAATGTATAGCCAGGGTTGCCACAGATCTGGAAAGACTTCTATGGGAATCTGACGTGCTTTTAACACAGTGATTCTAGATATCCGCTGGAAAATTTTTAGAAGGACGAATAGGAATTCATTGGACTCTATGTGCGTCTGAGATAATAAATAGGGATTTATACCCAATTTTATATGTATCTGTAAAAACAAGTAAAATATCATGAAGGTTCTTTTGTAATTACTTAATCTTAAAAGATTTTATTCGTTTTTGCAGATGCAAAACAACCTTTGCGTTTATACTGCCATGACAAAAAATGCAATTTTTGTCGTGGAAAGCTCGGAAAAGTCAGGCAATCTTTTTAATAAAAATCTGTGGCAACTCTGTATAAAGAAAGTATCACTAGAAAGAGAACCCCGAGTAAAATCTGCTTTATGAATTTTTACGCCTGTCCGGATACTCGGTTTCGTCGTCCGGCTATCGGGACGATTACCTTGAGCACGAAGACGGTCAAGGTAAAAGCACCAGTGGCCAGACACACCACAATATCCGGACGTATCGACGCATAACATAAATCATTGAACGCGGTGAAAAGAATCGATCACCGGGAAGGAATCTCTAATAAAATAGGAAAAATTCCGCGAAAAAATTCCATCTAGTTATAACGCTCAATGAAATCTGCTACATATATTTTTATGTTTCGTCTGGCCACCGATCTCAACCGTCCGGCCACTGCTGCTTTAATCTCACCTTAATCGCGGGGACGTCGACTCGCTCGTAGCCAAGCGATTTTGACGCGTGAACGGAGAGGAACCTGGAAGCACTCGTGGACAAAGCGCGCGCTCGCGCGTTCCCTCTGTCAACTCGCGACACCCGATGTCCGACGACGCGTATCGTAACATTTACTGAATTTTTATTATTTGCTTTACGGAGAGATATAGAAAAACATATATTGTTTGAGAGAGAAACAAACGGTTCGATAACTTATGAATATTTTGATGCTTTGATGATAATAATAATAATATTAATAATAATAATAATTCATCATCATGTATGGTACCGTCTATGTATATTATATTATATAAGGGTGCGCGGGCGAGAGCGATGCATCGGGGGGGGGGGCTAAATAACAACACGCGTCGGTGGCCTCTGCTGCGCACGCGCGCACCCCCAAACACCTCCACGGTTCTTTCTCTTTTATTTGCGCGTTTTCCCTTTCCTTCCCTTCAATTTGCCGCGTTAATCGCGTTCCTCCTAAATATATAATAATATTATCAATTAATCCGTTTTTTTTTTTTTTCGTTTCAATGCAAAACTCCTACAGCGATAACCGATGTCGCGCGGGGTCCTCGTGACTACCTCGCATTCCTCGCGCGCCGTTGCAAGCGCGCGTGCACACACGAGCCACCCCGGGACGAACGTATGTATATACAATATTTTCCAGCCCTAAGCCTTCATTCGCCACCCTCCGTCCGGCTACGCACACTGCCTCACCCCCGCAATCTCCCACCTTTTACAACAGTCCACACGTCGCAGCGTTTCCCCTATTTCCAGCCGTGTTCCATCCCTCGTCGTTATCGCGGCGGTGGTCGTCGTCGTCGCCCGGTACCTCCATCTCGTGCGTAGCCCGTCACTCACCCTCGATCCCTCCCCACCGCACTGGTATCCCTCGGATTTGCACGCGGGTGAAACAACATCGGCCTCGGCCGCGCGACTCACTTACAGAAGTAGGCACAGCGATTTCTTTTTCTGCTTCATCTTCTTCTCCGGCGATTTTTTGTTGATTTGCCGCACCAGGTCGTAGAAGATCTGGAATCGATCGGAAGTGGGAGCGAGGAAAGTCGCGGGAGATCGGCGAATTTTCGCCGCGACGCCGCGAGACTTACGTCGTAAACGTTAATCTTCGCTTTGGCAGAAGTCTCCATGAAGGCGCAATTGAATTGCCGGGCGAGGTTGGCGCCCTGGTCCTTCCCCACTACCCTCTCGTCCTCCAGGTCGCACTTGTTACCCACCAGCACCATCGGCACGTCGTCCGTATCCTTTACTCGCAGTATCTGCTCCCGCAGATCCTGCAGGTCGTTGAACGTCGATTGCGCCGTTATCGAGTAGACGAGCACGAAGCCCTGGCCGTTCTTCATGTACAGATCCCTCATGGCTGTGAATTGTTCCTGTTGGATGACGGAGGGAACAACGATAGAGACTCTTCGTTACATCGTCCTAGTCCTACACCACGTCAAGAGTCGGCGTGGTCACTCGAGATTCCGCACAAAAAATTCCCTGACTGAGAAACGACCAATTTTCCCTGACTTTTTCATTTGCGAGATGCGAAGGAACAATTGAAAAGCTGCAATATAGTCCACATACCATAAGAAAAAAAATGCTTACGTATTTGTTCTAATCGGAATATTTCACATATTTTAACGATAATCGAGTGAGGGGTAAAACTGACAGGCAAAAATTATTATACCATATGAGGCTAAACTTACTCGCTAAGAAAGAAACTCGAATCACTATTATCTCACTACCTATGAGCTATTGGCTCATATTCCTGTAATACTTTTTTGAAGATTACATCTTTATCTAGAATAAAGCCTTACATCGATATAGGCCAAACATTCATAGAAAATAAGATAATAGTGATTCGAGTTTCTTTCTTGGCGACTAAGTTTAGCCGCACATGTGTGTGTGTGTGTGTGTGTGTGTGTGTGTGTGTGTGTGTGTGTGTGTGTGTGTGTGTGTGTGTGTGTGTGGTACACGTATATCGAATAATAAATTCTGAAACATGTTGATATGTTATTATCAATTATCATAACTTATCATTGTCACGCAAGCGTTTATTTAAGTTATATGAATATGAAAACAATATGAATGCACAGATTATCATTTTTAAATACATGGATACGTTTTCTGTTTCAATATCTTGTTACTCCTTAGGATTAGATTAATGACTACAAATTTATCATAAAATATTTCAAGAGAAAAGTCTCTAAAACCCCCTAGATTTGTCAAAAATTCCCTGAAACTACCCTGACCGATCAAATTCCCCGACATTTCCCGGTTTTCCGATTGAGTGGCCACCACGAGAATCCGGCCAGTCTTACTCACCGTGCCGGCTGTGTCTAATATCTCCAGCATGCACTGCTGACCGTCCACTTCGACCTGCTTCCGATAGCTGTCTTCGATGGTCGGGTCGTACTTCTCCACGAAGATCCCCTGGACGAACTGGACGGTGAGGGCGGATTTGCCGACACCGCCGCTACCGAGCACCACTATCTTGTACTCGCGCATCTCTTTTCCCTATCGACCCGTGTCTCTGTGTCACAGCCGAGGGGTCACCGAATTCGCCACGTCTTGCCCTCCTTGGTTATCAGCGAGATAGATCTGCAATGCGAACGAGAGGAGCGTGTCAGGTACGCCGAAGAGCTGCGATGGGGATGATTTCGGTGCGGAGAAACGCGTTGAGGATGTCTTTTTTCAGGTAAGTACGTACGAGCGCACGAAGACACTGTATGATAAAGCACACCGAGATAAATAATTGCTAGTGTCAATGAATATATCTCGAGTCAAGAGTACAAGACCTTAAAAATTCTTAAGAATCGGAGCGACATTTCCCTGTGTAGTTCAGATCAAATTTTGTAAATATTCCCCAATATTTTCGATCGTATCACGCGTTTTGCATAATCGACGAAGCTACGAATAGTCGTAATACAAGACAACAAACAAAGTGCACCGAGAGAAGCATTTCACGAATATGAGCCAAAAGCTCACAGATAATGAGACAACAGTGGTTGAAGTTTCTTTCCTGTGGCGAGTAAGTTTAGCCTCATGCGACATAATCGGAAACGGGTTATGAGGGAGACACGAGGGTGGCTTTCCACGTCCTTCCTCCGCTGCCCTCTCTCTTTCTCTCTCCGCCGGAGAATCAATTCACCCCACATCTCGGGGAACCCCCTCCCGCGACACGATCATTGTCGGTATGTAGTGTCATCGACGTTGAGCGCCCCGCTGGAAGGGGCAACGTCTCTCTTCCTCTCTGCCCGGTTCCCTGTAATCCTCGGCTCGACGTTCAATTGGGACTTCTCTCGATAATACCGTCGTCCCACGCAAGAGTCACACGTATGCGCGTACTCGCGCGGACCACCACCGCGCCAAGAGGCACAAGGCGATGGCCTGGGTAACGGCCCAGTTGCTCGGACGGACGGTAACAGGTCCGATGTCCGCTTTGAGCGATAAATGCGTTGTCTGCTCCAGCGAGTCGCGATACACTTGATCGCACATGCTCGCCTCCGCACCCCTCCTACCCCCGTCGCCGGTGCGTCGAGTCATGTAAGCCCCCGCGTCCAGCGGAAGCTGACCGAAAAGGGGCCGGTGTGAATCCGTGTAGCGATCGTAGGGGGGTTTCCGATTGCTCGACGGGTGGATGTGTTCTTTTACAGGGCGCGACGATCTTGGAAAGCTTCCTTGAGCGATTTAAGGGGGGGTACCATTGATGCAAATCGCTGGTCCCGAAATATCTCCTTTTCCTGATTATTCATATGCGTCGAAATTAATTTCAGTCGATCGCATCTAATTATTACCAGGCCGCTAGCGCGCAGTTTTTATTTTTAGTCATCTACAAATTTATTATCTGATTAAGAAAATCGCAGGCGACCCCCATTACAAACCATGATGGCAAACAAAATTTGACAGGCGACAATATTTCAAGCAGAATTACAATGATTCGTGTGCCTAGAGTAAATTTGATTTCTTGACTGATTGAGCGATTTCCATAAATGTTGAATCGGTGTATCCTGACTAACCATCATCTGAAAAATTCCTATGACCTGTTTTCAAGGTTCCCAGAATTGAAAGACGCCCCTCAGCCGGCGGACCTTGCGGTGCAACGAGACGCGATTGAATCTAACGATCTCGAATGAATTTAGATGCGAGGGGAGAGGGGAAAGAAACAGAGTCCACCGTTTTACGCCCTCGTCGGAAAGGGATCCGAGGGCGTTCGCACCCTCCTCGTTCCTCGAATGCGACCTACCGTAACCCGCAAGGGTCACCAGCCCGGCAGCTTCGAGGGGATGGACGGGTTGGGGTGAAAATGTGTCTCGCGTGCGTCGATCGTCGGTCGTCGCACTGATCTGCGAATCACCCGTTGGGTGGACCGTTTAAACGCGAAAAGAGAAACAATCCTGATGGTCGGAAGGATTTCTGCGTTCGAGGGGAAGAGAGTTGATTTAAAAAAGATGCCCCGCGTTCCCCGGGGAGAGGACGAATTCGTTTAACGGTCCTGCAGTGATTGGGACGAAAGAAAAATGAGAACTGCTTCGGTGAGATCCAAAGGGCGCGACCTCCTTTCGCGATCCCTTCCAATTTATACGACCTACCATAACCGCCGAGGGGTCGCCGTCCCATAAATTTTAAGGGGATGGATGAAAAAATGTATCCCTCTTCGCCCTTCATAAAATTATCTTCGCCTCCGAGGCATCCGGCTATATTTTATCATATTCCCCGTCGATCATAGTCGGCTCTGAGGAGTTGGCACCTTATATTTTGTAAAAAATACAATTTTATTCAAGGTTCTCAATTAATTTCGAAGAGCTCGAGGGTTCATTATGGGTTCTAGAAAAAGTTACGGCGAATAAAGTGTAAAAAAGCAAGCTTGAAGCTTCAGCAAAACGAGATTAATATTTAATGTCATCTAATAAATGTAAAATTTTTACTGAGCAATCACATCTGTTGGACTATATATATAAACGCGCCTTGAATAAAATTTAATAATTCCTGAAAGTCAAACAATCGAAATTACGCGATATCTCTGCACGGATAACAGCTATGATGCTGGAAAAAATTTTATTGCATTCAGCGAAATAATCCAAAGGCCACTAGCGCGATCGAATTTACTCTGGAAGTATAAAAATAATTCTAATGCTGCTCGAAATACCGTCGCGTTTCAAATTTTGTTAGCAATCATGGACGATAATGAGCATCGCCTGCGATTTTCTTAATGAAATAATAAATATTTAGATGACTAAAAATAAAAGAGACGCTCCTTAAATAATTAAGCTCAATAAAAATTCGATATTTGTCAGATGACATTAAATATTAACCGATGAGAATCGAATATTGATTGAGCAATTTTCATCTGTCCATCCTGACCAACTATAATATCACCCGAAAAATGTCTATGAGCTATTTTCAAAGTCCCCAAAATTGCAAGCTGCCCCGTAATCGCCAGAACTCTCTCTAGAACCCATCAGGAGCCCTAGAACTTCTCGAAAAGAACTCAGAACCCCAAAATAAAATGTTATTCTCTACAAAATGGTGTTCCAACTTCACCGAGATCGCGTGCATTGCCCTCTCACATCGGCGAGTATATTATAGGTACAGCGGATGCCCCACCATGTCTACGCTTCAACGCGGACGGTTAGTCGCGCGTAATAATATTTTAATCAGGCCGCGAACAAAAGTGGCGCAGTCACGACCGCTCCCTAACGCGAAGGCTGTCGTCATGAATGGAGAGACGAGGAGTAGTTTACAGCGTGCACATTCGGTGGAGAGAGAGAGAGAGCCAGTCGGACTACTCCATTGTCTAAAAGTGTGTCACAGTGACTCGACGTTCGCGAAGGGTTGGGTGGAGCTCCGACAGCATCCCTCCCCACCCCACCAACTCTATTTTCCCACCCCAATCGTCGTTCCTCGATTTTTTCTCTGCCACAACCCCCCCTCGCTCGTCTCGCCGTCGAACTTCATATTCAGAACAGCGGATCGACGAATCGCGACTGTAAAGGGGCTCGATTGTGCGGCAAGGTCGCGTCGAAGGACGAAATGGATCGTGGGTTTCGGTGTCGTTCCTTCTTCGCGTTTGGGGCGATTTTGCAAAACTACGATCGACGTATCCATGGTCAACGTTTTTTTCTCGAAATTTAGGTAACACGCCTGTCCTAAAGGCGTCTGCTTTTGGAGTCACCGAAAAGATATCTACCACATGAGAGAGAAATAAACAATAAAATAATTTAATTCTATCAAATCATATCCCCGTCTAATGGCTCTTTTTTTTAGAACAAAAAAGAACTTAGATACATACGTATACATGCATGGAACCCCTTTTTAAAAAATTTCTGTATAAATTCTTCGAAATTTTAAGCGACCAGATGTCAAGCTATTTGCGAGATCTGAGTATTCTCGCAAAAATTCAGAAAATTCCTTATCTTCCCTGACTTTTCCCCGACCCACATAATTTTCCCTGACAATTCCAGATTTTCCAGACACCGTGACTCTTCGGGGACGTCTTTTCGGCAACTTTCGGCACGACTCTGTGTTATCTGGGAAGTTATCGGCGGTCGTGTGGTGCGCGGGACAACTGGACGTGCGTGCGCGAACGCACCGTTGCAGCGCGACACGGTCAGGACACGTGCATCGAAACGGCCCGCCGGAGCCAAGCCTTCGCGGAGAGAGATCCGCGACCACTCCTTCGAATGCTGCGATATTTTTACAGATGCCTACGTAGACCTGTCCCGAGCTATTTGTGCTACGGGGCGATCCGACCGCGGCGCAAGGTAGAAATTGCCCCTCGACTCCGCGATCGCTTTCGATCGACGCGAATACAAGATAGTCTCTACCGATGCACCTATCACCGCTGCGGCCCGCGAATAACACGTGCCCCGTTCCGGGATTCAGCGCCGTAAAAATCGCCCTGAATTTTCCGACGTACGAGCGAAGCAAATTCCCCTTTGCAACGGCAGCGCGACGACCGAGCTCGCCAGAGAGGGATCGGATTAGAAATCCCTAAATCGAACGCCGCGCGCGCCGAGCGACGGGGGTAGAAATAAGAGTTTTACGGCGTCGTAAAGCGAACTCAGAGGGAACGCCGTCGCGTGTCAATTACCCTCCGACGCGATCCACCACCCCGTCGAGCCGCCCCCCACGGACCTCCCTTTAATTCGAGAAATTGGAGCGGTTATGAAATATTAATCGCGCTTCGAGATAATTGTTTCGCGTGGAAGCATTCCGTTGACTTACGGTCGAACCTCGATTATCCGAAGTAAATAAGAAATTGTTTTCTTGATTGCGTCACTTTTGACATACAAGTACGATATCTCCTTTTTTTTAAATCTAGTATAACTGATTCTCCAGAAATAGCAGTCAAGGATGTACGATTACTTCAACCATGTGCGATTGATCTGAAACTTATAATTTCATTGTTTATTAATTACCTCCGTAAATATCTAGCGACAGAGTGTCTAGCGATCGCTGGACACCCGGAGTGAATAAAAAAGTGTTTTAATATAAAATTCACGCTCACAGCTGTTCAGTCCCAGGCTGCAGAGTAGTTGTTCGATTATTCGAACGTTCGATCATCCGAATGCAATTTGCTTTCAATTAGTTGAAATAATCGAGGCTCGACTGTACTCGACTCGCAGTGATAGCGAGCCTTCGCGACCTTGGACTCGTTCTTTCTGAACCAACTCGGGAATATTTGATGCACGACGGAAAGGAAAATAGCTGTGGTCCGCTTTGAATAATCTCCAGCGAGTATATTACCGGGTAGAGCTTCGCGGAGTAATTTCGGCCCGTCGCGTGATGCCGGAGTCTTCCTCGTTGCTCTATCGATCAGTTTTAGGGAGGCCGGTAATGATAAAACTTCGTCAGGAGCACCGTAACGACGAACGACGTTGTATAGCTGCCGTGTCGTAAATTAAAACGCTCGCGGCGATATTCCCCGACGCCGGAAACCGGGCGAGTTTTTTTTTTAAACAAATATCGCTTTCACAGACCGTAACGACGATTTGGCCGTTCGATTTATGTGTTCTCAAATATATCTCCGCTTCCGACTTATTACTGGAAATCAACTGTACCGCTTTCGAGGCCACATCCTGCGTAGATAACGGCTCGCGCGCGGGGGGGGATACCGCTGCAGCAGCGCTCGACAAAGGCACCGGAGAAACGTACGCCGAAACGATTAGGGATAATAAGTTTTCGTATTTCCATGATTTCCAGGCGAAATCTCTGTACTTTCCCGTGATCGTACCTGTGGTTTTTTAAGTGCAGGCTTCACAGCGCCTATTTATTTAATTTTAGGGAAAATGGGGGAAAAAATTGACAATTTTGATTAAAAAAACATCTTCTAGAAATTAGAAACATAGTGATTTTAAAAAATAACAATTTTTAAGATATATAATGAAACACCAACATTTATTAAATGAATAGGGGATGTTTTTTTGTAATTAAAAAAAGTATATATAATATTATGTTATGCAACTAATCTGATTTAAGGAAAAGAGACCATTTGTTGAATCGAGTTTCTGATAAGAGACACTAATTCAATTAGATTATATTTTAAACAAAATATTAACGCGGATAGATAAAGTTACATTATTTTAGCAAAAAGAATTGACCATTTTGACCCATTTCACGTAATTCGAAACGATGAAAAGACGAATTCAACTGAGCAGCTAAATAATAAGTAGATTCAGAAGGGAAATATCGAATTATAGGGGAAAATCGCGAGTTTTAAGATGAAAAAGGGGAAGTTCGAAATTATGGGACACACTGTGAAGCCTGCAAGTGCTTATGCAGGATTTTTTGCTACAATAATAACAGGACCAATTCTTACTATTCCCTATCATTGATCTCTTTCGCAGCCATTAACGCGAAGCTCATCGATCGCACTTTTAACATATCCGGCATCCAGAGACCACGTGAATGTTGCAATTAATAATCTTTCCATAATTCCAGGATTCTTTCAAACTTGAAAAAAAAATTGTACGATCTTCCATGATATTTTCATATGCAGAAAAAATTCCACAATATTTCCACGATCGTTAGAGACCCCATAAAATTCAACTTTCGAAAAGTTGCGGCTAAATCAGCCCACCCAGGACTGCACCGCGACGCTACACGTGTCGTTTAGTTCGGCAGACGTTGGTGCGACGGCCGCCTAACGCAGCCCCTCTCTCGTTGTACGTCAATTTTAAGCCCATCAGTCAATATCGCCCGTCTTTTTCGCCCGAACGTCGATATTATGCGCGCGCGCGCGAGAGTAAGCGAGGGAGAGAGAAAGAGAGAAACCGAGACAAGGGTTGAAAATTCAGATCGCACGAACGAGATACCTCGTTGACCCTGCCTATCTGACCTCGATTCGCCGCGTGAGTACAATTTGAAGAAACGCCGCGGTTCGAAGTTGCGCGCTCCCGAATTTGATCCGCTCGCACACCGAGTTGCCGAAAAGATGCCCTCAAGGAGTCACGGATATCTTTTGGCGTACCGCGAATCGTGTCTGATGTCCCGGCTTTTAGACGTCCCCGGCGTGTCCGTACTGAGAGAAGAGTTTATTTGTAATAAAAAATGTTAGGCTCCTGCGGCCATTGTCAATATAGTTATGAGTATCCAGACAACACAATCCAAAGAGTTATCTTGAAGTCATCCGTAGGCAGTCTAACGTCGGACTTTTTGTTAACTTAGATTTCGTGTTATCCAAAAGACGACTGTCGGATAACTCGAAATTTAAGTTATCAAAAAGTGAGACACAGACTGCTTACGATTGACTAAAAGGCAGTTGTCTGGGTGGTAATACTCATAACTAGATTGAGTTTATTTGTAGTTGATAAATGTATACTTGACTATGGTGAAAGAAGCATTTCGTTGGGCCAAGTAAATGTACGCTGATTATTAGAAAATCTCTTTCATTCAAACAGAGCTAAATTCAAATAATAACGAATGAATATTTACTTGGCTTAAAGAAACATTTCTGCCGCCATAATCGAGTATATCCAAACAGGAGACAAACCAGAAATCTGT
Organism: Xiphydria camelus; assembly: GCA_963678675.1. Classification (NCBI taxonomy): domain Eukaryota; kingdom Metazoa; phylum Arthropoda; class Insecta; order Hymenoptera; family Xiphydriidae; genus Xiphydria; species Xiphydria camelus. The sequence goes on along the minus strand of OY783200.1, from coordinate 22,832,646 downwards.
CTTTTAGTCATCCGTAGACAATCTAATTTCTCACTTTTTGATAACTTTCCCAGACAGCACATGAGCTGAAAAAACGTCTTTAAGTCATTTTCAAGGCGTCCTATGTCCCACTTTAAAACGACTTTTAGTCATAAGTCGTCTTGAAGACGTCTTCCGATAACAAAAGTAGTCCGAAAGTGGCTCATAAGAATTCGCCTAAAGACCGATGTTCGACCCCCCCCCCCCCCCCTCCTGCGCGAGTTATCGCCTATCCGTTATTCCGGGCTCGTACGTTTCAGGTGCGATCTCTCACTTCCCGTAGCCACTTCCACGTCGCCTTTACCGGGCTGTCGGGGCTAAGGCACGCTCCGTGACGCAATCCGCCACGACGTACGATCGCGGAGAGGATTTCTCGAGGTGACGAGCGCGCTCTTTCGACGCGGGCAGCTCTCCGGAGCGCGAAACACGAGGAGATTCCCGGCGTCTTTCTCTCCCACGTCGCCGATCTTCCGCCGCGTCTCGCCTGGCCGATTTCGGATTCCGGCGCGTCACTCGGACCTCGTGACGCGAGGACGTCGCGCTGCGGGACTCCTCCGTCGAGGGCCGTTCCTGTTCGGGAGGAAGAAAAGGCATTTAACGCGGAGAAAACGAAAACGAAACCGAAGCCAGGTGAGAGGCGAGTCGTCGGATACTTTCGAGCGGAAGCGAGGAGCGTCCGACGCGTCGCGCAGGCCTGCGAGTATCCCGCGATAAGGTCAACGAAAGGGAGGGGCACTGTCTACGGATTTCAAGGACGCATTTCCCTGGGGAAATCGTATATTCACCGCGTGTATACGAGGGTTCCGGAAGCGAGGAGGTGGAGAACGAAGTCGGTGACTAATCGCGGGCTTCCGCCCGGTCCCCTCGCCTCCTCGTGGTCAGGTTGCGCGATCTTGCTTATTCGCTTCGTTCTTACGTTAGTCGGTGAGACTTGTTCCCGAGTCGCGTACCTCGCAGCGACGCCCTTTTGAGATTGTGCTACGACTAGACAGAGCGATTAAGGTTGTAAAATACAATTGTCGGATGACGAGCTCTCGCGTCGATGGCGTTACGTAAAGTACGTAATTTTTCCAGAGGCTAGCGCGATTTTCGGCGAAAAGTTGTCTCTGATGAAACGTGGATTCGTTTCTGCAATGGTTAGGAATTGGCTTCAGAAATTGTACTCTTTTTTTAAGTAAAATTATGCTTTCGGATAAACTTGTTAAACAACGCGAAAATGATTAATCCAATGTCTCAAACAAGAAATTACTAAAATAATGGATTAATACCAATTAGAAAAGCTGTAGATATTTCGAAGCACATTGAAGGTTCATCTCAATTTTAATTTCTTCTGCGAATCTTAATTCACTGCATTACTTTGCCTCTTCTTCATATTATGCCGTAACGTATCTGGTATAATTTTTTTCGTTTCTTTCATTCTCTCGTAGTCTTTCCAGGAAGAGAACTTCAATCACTATCATCTCGTTATCTATGAGCTTTTAGCACATACATACTTATATGATGCTTTTTTGAAGATTACATTTCAATCTACAATAAAGTCTTACGGCGATATGGGCCAAAAGTTCATAAACAAAGAGATGATAGTGATTGAAATGTCTTTCCTCGCGAGTAAGTTTAGCCTCATATGGTATATGTATAATACACATAACAATAAATACTTTTAGGGTCAAGTTGTCAATTTTACGGACTCTCAGGAGCTTATAAAAAACAAAACAGAGACCGCAGGTACTTTATAGACATATCCGCGAGAAGCCTGGAATTAAATTCCAACCGGTCGATGAGACGCTGCTTTCCTCGACACAGAAAATGTGTGCGGATGCACGTCCCTTTCTCAGGGAGCAGCGCCGGAACGAGGTGCAGGCGCATCTAATTACCGCAAAGGAAAAAAAAAAAGAACGAGGAATGCCGCGTTCCCACAGATGGGCAAAGCGCCGCTCATTCGCTCCTGCGACGATCAAACCACGTGAGAGTCGTCGCAAAGGGCGCGAGACTCCAAAGGACTCGATGTGCGCAGATTTGAATGGTGTCGCTCACCGCTACGAAAGGCGTTTACGCGGGCACGCGTGCCGCATTCGACGTGGGCGGGGGGGGGTGCAGCCCGCGCTACTGTGTCCTGATTTATTTTGAACAGTCGGCAAACACTCGTCAATTGTTTCTGCCGCGTGAGCACGTGCCCAAACGATGACTCTCTTCGCGCGCGCCGATCGCAGTGGGAGAATGCCGCTGCGATCCGGGAAATCGCGGTGCCACGCGCGTCAGGTGCGACGTCGAGGGAGAGGGTGAAGATCCGCGAACGCGTGTCTCACGTACGCCTGCAAAAACGTCGAAACTGTTAATCGAATTCAAACAAACGATGCTTCCAGATCGAACGACGAGGACGAGACGCGGAATTTGGATTACAATTTTAAGCGAATTGAAAATTCTTTCTCGCGCAGGAGAGCGACATTCGTGGGCTACCGTTTCCCTGCCACAAGTGGAAGGTTAAATCCAAAAATAAGCACGGATTGGAAAAAAAAGAGAATCTATAGCGAGAGGAGTGCAGAATTTTCGGATAACAAGGGGTGAGATTCTGGGTGTTAAGGGGCTACCCATATATGAGGATAAATTTACTCGCCAGGGGAAAAAGAAACTCGAATCACACTATTATCTCATTATTTACGAGCTTTTAGCTCATATTTGTATAATACTTTTTTGAAGATTACGTTTCAAACTACAATAAAGTCTTATATTGATGTAGGCTCAAACATTCATTGATAATGAGATAATAGCGATTGAAATTTCTTTCCTGGCGAGTAAGTTTAGCCTCATATTGGTATTAAAATTACCGCCATTATGCAAGAAATCAATATCATTAAAATAAAGTCGACCGGTTTACCATTACACCGGATTCGCGCGGCAGTGATTGGATGAATTCCTCGCTTTTTTTTTCTATCGCGCGATGGGCCAAAGAAATCGATAGCCGGTGGTTCGGCGTTTCAATTCGAGAGAACGGGCGAATCGCTGGTTATACATGTGACGACGATGACACTGACCCCGTGGAACACGTCAATAACGGAGACCGTTAGTCATCGTGTTACGTTAATTGGCGCAATCGAGTAATTAATTTCGTCCGATCGACGAAAATTGGGCGACTTGCGGTCGAGGCGACCGTCACAGAAATACTCGGCCACGACTTGAGACTCTGTCAAAGAGAAGTAATGTTAACGGTGGAAGGAAGAGTCACGCGCCGGTTTCCCGAACGGGATCGATTCGTGACTCGCGGCGATGATTCACGTAACCGCTGAACTCGACCAGATTCGGCGAGGATTCGCATCGCTTCCCTCTTCGCGGAGTCACGAATCGACATGATGAATCGACATTCCTGGTTAAAAATTCCGAATCGAGATCAATCGGGCATTTCGTGAGAGCTGATTGAAAAAGATTGCTTCTGTATCGGAAATTTCTGATTGAGACATGAATCGGGATTACATATTAGATTGAATAAAGTCTTGTATCGATATAAGCCAAAAATTCATTGATAATGAGATAATAGAGTGATTGAATATTCTTTCCTGGCGAGTAAGTTTCGCCTCACATGGTATTTATCCTACACCGAAAAACGTCGGTTAAATATTCTTTAAAAATAATGCATTTAAAATTAATATCACGTCGGTAGCTCAATAAATGGCGCGATGTTCTTTTTTCAAGAGATTTTATTGAAATACTCTGACTTTTCTAGGTTTTCCACCCTCTAAAAAATTATTCATGACCTTTTCCAGGATTTCCAGGTCTGTGCCAATCCTGCAGACAAAAATCCGATTAAAACCTTTTGAATCCTATTGAAAATCCTACCGGCTTCCATTGGCTCGAATCGAATTTTTTAACGAGAAATTGCTGCATCTCTTTTCCTGAAAATCGCTACCGTGAAAATTCTAGACCCATTCCTCCCCCCGAGGAACATATCCTTCGACACGGTTAGCCCAAAAAACCCCTCTGCACCCCTAACCCGAAACTCTCGCCCCATCGAGCGACGGTCAAAGGGTAATCGGTCCGTTCGGCTCTTTGTCGTGGGGCTAAATTTATCTTATCACGCGAAAGTGGCAAATCGAATTGTCGCGAACGAGCGAGCAATTACGGTAAATTGAGTAAAATGAAGGAGACTCCCGCGGACGCGACGACGAGGTGGAAGAAGGGGACGTGGCGACGGAGAGAGAGAAAGGAGAGACGAACGAAAAAGAAGAAAGCAAAAGGTGGACTCGCGAAGAGTTGCGAGGAAAAATGAAAAGAAGGAGAAAAGGCGAATGCCCGCGGAGAGAAAAATCTATTTTTGCGATGTCGCACTCGCGCGCGCGTGCGGATCTTACTTGGCTCTTTGCGAATGACTCACAACGCGTCAGTCGCCAAGTCACCGGAGTTCTCGCGAAGCAGGAGCAGAGAGGACAAGGGTCCGCAGCGGCGCCGCTCATGGGGTGCGTCACTTCCAAAGCAGGACTAGACGTCCGGCACCGTGAGAGGAACACCGCTTTGGAAGTGGCGCGGTCGATTGTCGACGCTCGCGGAAAAATTGGTACTAGTAAATTTAACATTATTTACAATAAAAGAGGTGCGCCGAAGAACATTTTTTTTCTTAAAAATTTGTAAATTATAATGTAAACCAACACGATTTTATGTTTTCAAAAGAAGAATTCCCATACCGCACTGTAAAAACATCCGAAAATTCTTATGTGCATCTCTTTTATTGTAAATACGCGATAAAATTGACTGATATTATTCTGCTTGTGCTTTATACTGAGAGAAATACTTAATTGTTTGTGAGAAAAAAAAATATTTCTTGAATCAGGAACACGTGAGCTCTAATATTTTTAAGAATACGAATTCTTGGTCGAATATACATATATTCTTGATTCCATAAATTCTCAGAAAATTTCTATAAAAAATCTGGTGTGCCTTTGATACCGCAATTCCAGATAGCACATGAGGGTAAATTTACTCGCTAGGAAAAAGAAATTTCAATCACTATTATCTCATTATCTATGAACTTTTGGCCCTCATCGATATAAGACTTTATTGTAGATAAAAATGTAATCTTCAAAAAAGTATTATACAAATATGAGCCAAAAGCTCATAGACAATACGATAACAGTGATTGAAGTTCTTTTCCTGGCGAGTATAAGATTAGCCTCATATCGTATACACTGGAAAAGTTTGAGAACGACGAATAGGATTCCACATTACACCGAGCTAAAAGACGTCTTTAAGGCGTCTTATGATCCACTTTTGAATTACTTCAATCATTGAAAGATATCTTTAAGATGACTTAAGGATTCCTTTTAGCTCGTACGCTGTCTGGGTATCCTTAACATCCTCGTTCAAGTTATTTAAAGTAGAATGCTTTGAAGGATATTTTACAATATTAGGATACTTCTAGGGACACACTGTGAGGCCTGCGATATGAATATACGACTCAGAAGGCGATACATTTTGACAAAAGACTTAAAAAGTCTACGGCACGCGTCGCTCGAGGTCGATGGAAATCGAGTTACGTCACTTCTCTGCTTCCCACGCCGGTTCAAATATGAATGACCGGCGCGCGGCGGGTTGCCGCTCGATAGGGGCGCGACAGAAAACTTCCTTATCGACGCGCGAGAGGGTGGACGTAATTCTCTTTCCCCCGCTCATCCCCTCCCGTTTTTTCCTCGCGGAATGAAGCTCGACCACCTCGTTTCGCCGTGGGCAGCCCGAGCGTTTAGCTCCTCGAGGGAAAACGTCCACCGCAGCGAGCGAGCTAACCTCAATTTTTTCGACGAGTAGGCGCGACAACGCTATCGACTGGTCGCCCCAGAATTTGGGAATTCGCCAAGTTTTCGAACCGGCGTCGACCGGGCGCCTCCGCGGAGTCGTTTGAATTTCGAACGAGAGTTTCTTACTTCAAAGTCTCTGCGTTATTTTCCTAATCGAGGGACGAAGTAGCCCTAAATAAAGAAAAATACATTGAAACTCAATTTCTGCTTCCTCTCCATGTCTATTGCAATAAATTGCGTGGAGTTGGAGCTCCGGAACTGCGAATGTGCTCGTTGTAATTTATGGCACCACATATTCCGTATGTGAATGTGTAAGCTCTGTAGGATGCTACATTCTATAAAGTTAAATGGAGTTTTTCTTATACAGAGTGAGGATAACAATCTGCCTTGAAAATTCCCTGGGATTCCCCTGATTTTTGGGTGAAATATTTGCAAGTTTACGTGTTGCAGTCGTCGAAATGAGTGAGATGTTTTACACATTATTTCTAGAAGGTGATTTTTCATGATAAACCCTTTTTCTCTCTTCATGCAAAATGAGAAACAATAAATCAAGGTACCATTTTAAAGACCAAGTTCTCCTTCTTTGGCAAATAGTTAATTTTCAATTGCACGTTGTATTATTTGTTAAAAAATCAAAGGCGAAAATCAATCTTCTATTATCTACGGAATTTCTGCACAGGGCTACTGGTATTTACTTATCGGCTGAGCAAAAAATCCAAATTCAATTCACATGCAGAATAACGTCATTAGTACCTTCTACGTTACGAGGCTAAACTTACTCACCAGGAAAGAAACTCGAATCACTATTACCTCATTGTTTATGAACTTTTGGCTTCGATCGATATAAGACCTTTTTGTAGATAAGAATATAAGCTTCAAAAAAGTATTATACACCCGTGCGCACGCAATAAAATTTCCCTTTCAAACTTCCTGTCAAACTCATGAACATTATTGACCATTTTGTACACCTAGTGTCAATAATTATGATCGATCTGCTTTGGGTGACTGTACTTTAATCAAGTCGACCGTGGCTAACGAATTCGGGTGAATTTTGGTGTTTTACCATGAAGACTAAGTTTCATCGTTGCCTCGTGGCAAAACAAGAAGATCCGCATGAACCGTCCAATTGCGGTCGACTCAATTGAAGTACCATAGGTACCTCAAAACTCTAAAAACTGTGAAAATTTCTGCAGCTGTCGAACTGTCATAGCTGTCTGTCCGTATTCCATGAACGACTCATTCGTTTTTAGACGATTGCGTTCAACATTTTTGAATATCGCCTCAGATCCACTTATTCGTAAGAAAATATGCAGAAATGTAGATATTTAAGAAATAAGAATCCGTGTTTACAATAGGTACAGAAGCGCGCAAAATGCTGGAAACTAGTTTAGAAATAGTAGTTTGTCGGCAACGTTGAAAAGCTTAATCGCGTGCGTTCGCCCTATAAATACGAGCCAAAAGCTCAGATAAGTGATTAAAGTTTTTCTTCTGGCGTGCAAGTTCAGCCTCACACGACAAAGCGTACAGTTTCACACAGAACAACACCACGAGCCGCAGTGAATTCGCGACCCGAATACCTCCTTCCCCCTCGCGCCGGAGCGCGAAGTCGGACCCCGCGGATCGTCCCGTGCCATCGAATTTCGTGGGCAAAATCGTCGACCCGAAGTAAGCGCGCACCTCGCGATAACTCAGCGGCGCCACGTCGTCGCAGCATCAATCCACGAAGAACCGCGAACCGCGCGCGAGCATCCTACGAATTGTCACCCGGCGCCGCGTCACGCGTCACAATTGGTCCGAATTAGGCGATACATCAGCGCGACTCTCGTGGGCGAGGAGAGAGAGAGAGAGAGAGAGATCGCCGCGGATGCGTCTCCGTCTAGTCGCTGCACCTCGTATATATCACATCGCGCTGGAAGGCGTGCGAACGAAAGCGATCGCTCGACTTTCCTCCGCACTGGCTCTACTCGCGGTGTGCGCGCGATCGCGACGCGGGGACGGTTTTTTTCCTTCCCCACGCGTGTCGTTTGAACTTACGCACCTCCCGTCTATCCCGCGCCGAACCCTCGCTGCTCCGCGGCCGTCTTCCTTCCTCGTTTCTCCCGCGGCCGATTTTTCCGTACTCGCGGAGACTGCACCCCGGCGATTAGTCGCTTCCCGTCCCGCAGCGGTAGCTCCGTGGCGCGACACTACACCGCCATGAGTTCATGTAGGAGAAAATAACGTGGACACCGCACACTGCACGGGAACCTCGGGGTTGCGCACGAACGAGGCGGGAGGGGGGAAAGAGCGAGAGAGCGCCCCACCGACGTTTCACTGTGTATCCGTGTGATCCGTGGACGAGAGAACTCTCGGAGTGTGTGCGGGGGTCCTTCTCTCTCTTCCGTGCGCGGGCGGGGGCCTTCGCGCGCGACTACCTCGTTCGTTGCTTCTCGTTCGCGACAACTGCGCGCGACACGGGTGCGGATCGGTTTCTGCGCGCGGCCCGGTACGACGGTCTCTCGATTTTTCGCGTCTGCGAGACAGCGGCGACGGCGACGGCACGCGATTCTACCGTTATCTAGGACGATGCCTCCTCCGTGAGCCGCTTTGCCCTGTGGCACTGATCGCGCGACTGTGTAGACCGACGACTCGGCGGCGAGATTCGGGTTACCGAGCGAGCGCGACGCCGTCGCGCTCAGGGCTGGCGCCATCTGTGGCGGAAGTCGTAAGTTTGTTCGAATCGACTTTTCCTACATTCATCCAGAGGGCTCCCGCTTGATCACGGCCATTTTTTTTCCAAAGAAATTATTAGAAAGTTATTTTTATTCTTAAGATTACTTTAAAATGTCCACATTTTCTGTGCTAAATTAAAAATCCCATGCCCGGTTTTGTAAATCGTTATGATGGCGCGTAACAAGCAGTCGGTATTGTCCCTGTTAAAAATTTCCGATAGAAAATGATAGAATATATAGCAAAAATTATTCAAAAATACTATAGAGCGTGAAATCAATCGTTTCTTGTAATTTTTTATATTAAATACCATAGAAATTTACACAGATCTTATGCCGATCTTATTGTTTTTTATGATATTTAATGTGAAAATTATAAGAAACAATAAAACTTCTAGCTCCATGGTATTTTTGAACCTTTTCTATAATTTTCTGTCATTTTCCATCGGCTATTTTTAGCAGGATTGGATTTTAGTAGTATCGACTACTGAATTTCAGTAGTTCCCTGTGGTAATTTCATTCTCTCAGTAGTTTTTTTTTTTCGTAAGGGGATGGGAGCCCTGCTGAAATAATTGAAGGATCATTCGCGTTTTACGGTATTTAATGAGAAATTCGAGCAATTCGAAGATATACTCCGTGAAAAGACGCGAAAAATTACGTTTTTCTCGTAAAAAAACTTCGTCGAGCAGCGATAGTTTCGCTCAAAATTCTATCAATTGCGAGAGAATGTCCCCGCGCGACGAGCGCGCAGTTACCGATGATCTCACCGTGGGCGATTACGGCACAGTCATCGGTTCTGCGTGTGTCTGTATCGCTCGACTCTCGCTCTATACAAAACTTTTCTTCCCACCCAGAATTCGTTCCACCCTTTGAAAATGAAGGCGGGAACGACGCGCCACGGGAGCGATCTGCGACCCGCGAATCCCGCGGAGATTCTGCGCGCCCGTCAAAGGGACGACGACTTCGTCGGGCAGCTGCGCGAGGGTTTCTCGGACTTGCTGCACAAATTCGGACGACGCAAGACGCTGCTGCACCTCGCGCAATCGGAGCTTCCCGTGAGGTTGCTCTACTTCGTGGCCACTTCCGGCTCGGGCAATCAGACACTCGGCGAGGAGTACACCGGCATCGTTCAGGCGAACCTGAAGGCGCGGAGAGTCCCTTCGCTGATCGTACGTAATCGCGCGTGATGCGAGATCTCCGTGAAAGTCCCGACTGCGGAGTTTCTTTTTTTCAGGGTGTCCAACGATCGTTGGAGATCGTGGAATTTGGTTTGCATACGGAATAACATGAGAATATCGCGTAACTCTATGGAACGAATTATTGACTCAAAAAAAGCCGCCGTCAGTTCTAGGGATTTTGAAAATAGGTGGAAGAAACTTCTTGCGCGACGTTTGAGAATGATCGCCGCTGTCGATAAAATAGTGAGATCCATTGGCACAGTAATGCTGAAGAGTATATCGTTTCTAAAATATCATGCTTTCCCAAATCAGAGAAATCGCGCGAAAGGTTTCGGTGCCTTTCAAATTGATCTCAAAGATTCTCAGTCACGACAGTTACAAATAAAATTTGACGTAACCTTAAATATAATTACTTTTAAAGTCCTCTAAAAAGAAAAATGACTCTCTACTGACTTCATCGAAAAAACCGACCAAGTCGGAGCCCTAAAAATACGCAAACTTATCATCCCTGATCGCTAGCCATCCTGATTTTCAACCGGCGTTCTCTTACCTCTCAACATTCGCCGATCGCACCCCTCGCTCCTTCCGCAGGCCCGAGTATTGGCCGCCGTTCTGGAATGTTTCGGCGAGCGTATGCTCCTCCAACTGCTGGACAGGCTGCGCGCTTCCGTGAACCGCGCCGACAGCGAGTTGACGCCGGCGGCTGTCTCCTTCCTGAACGCGTTCCTCGTCAAATTGCGAGCGGCGATTCCCATCTTCATTCTCGTCCATCGTGGATTGTTCTACATGCTCGGCAGATACTACAGCTTGGGAAGAAGATTCGCCGGGGTTGGTTACGTCAAGGTATTGTAATCCGAAAAAGAAAAATCGAAGGTAGGAGGGAATTATCCGACGCATCTCTCGAAATGAAACGCTTGAAAACTCGAAGGTATACGGACGCCGTCCCGCCGACGACGTGAGCTGGGGATTGCGCCTCCTCGGCGTCGCGACTCTCGCCCAGTGCGTCCTGCGCCTCTGGCGGGACCGGATGTCGTCGGCGGCGCTGGAGAGCGATCGAAAGTCGACGGAGCTCGAGGACGGCGCGGGCGGCAAGTGCCACCTGTGCCTCGAAGCGTCCCCGACGACGGCGACCCCCTGCGGACACTTGTTCTGCTGGTCGTGCCTCGCCGACTGGTTGCGCGGGCGACCGCAGTGTCCCCTCTGCAGGGAACGCGTCCCGCCCTCGAGGATCGTGCATTTGCTGAACTTGTGAAGCTTCGTTCGTTTGTGACATGTTCTTTATCAAAGCGACGTTCGAATATACGTGTATAATATATATATATGTATGTATATATATTACAAAAATATCAAGTTTATTACGCGACGCGCGCGCCCTGGGCGTTACGACGGCTCGTTGCGCGCCGTGCCGCGTCGACGTGAACGGTAATGTACAAAGAGCGTTTTATTCTCATTATTAGCTCGATCCTCTCTTGATAAAATTCTTAGTCAAAACAATGAACGACGGGGATAACGAGATTAGAGTCATGATTCCGCGACGTGTGGTTGAGCTGCGGCTCGGCGTGACGCTCCGGTCACAAGGATGTGCGTTGCACCGAGAGGATACCTACTTTCTCGGCGAAGTTGCCGAGCAGCTGGCCGAAGCCGCTCGCTTCCGAGTGATCCTTCATCCGGAAGCCGACCGTGTGACTGTACGCGTTGTAGAATATCCTCCGCAGACACTGCAGTCGTTCCTTTCGCGATCTGCGGACGCGAGAAAGGACGAAACGTGGATCAACGGCTTCGGTAATTCCCTGGTCCTTTTCCTTTTCGAGTTCAGACCGGAAGGCGTCTCGTTGCGATTGCCTCGCTGCAATTTATTCGCAAGAAATACTCACAGAGCGACGGAGGCGCACGTGGTTTCGTCCTCGATGATGGTCGTGCTCGACTCCTGCGAGGCGTGTCCGGTGCAGGTCTCGCAAAGCGGCTTGCAAGCCAGGCTCGACGAGGGGAGCGCGTCCGCGAGCAGGGCGCTGGCAGTGGTCGAGCCTCGCAAGCTTCCGGTCCCGGAGATCATCTGCCAGGAACCGCCGGACGACGAGGACTCGTTTCTCTGTCGAAGCCGGCCGGGGACGGGCACGGCGACGGGGGAAGTCCGGTTGGGCGGCAGCGGCGAGCGCGAGGCGTGACCGCCGCCCTCTTTGTTCGGGGAGGAGTAAAATGTCCATGGCATAACGTTTCTGTCGACAGTGCGCGGAATATTAACGCGCGCGGCACCCAGCGTCGCGATTTCTTCGTGAATACTTTCTTCGACTCGTGATCGAGCGAATACGCTAAGCAAAAAAAAAACGGACAAATAGTTATGATAAGTGTTCCAATTCTTAACTAGTTGAGGCCAATTCCTAACCACTTGTATGTTCAGTTCTATTGATTAAAGTATAACATTGCTGTGCCTTGAGTTAACAAAAATATTTATCTAAATAATAAGAGATGATAAAGATATTCGTGTGAACAGTCTACGGTAAGTTGATAAAGAGATATTTGAGGATTTGGTTAAGAATTGGGACATTTACTCTATGTTAAAAAATACGGGTATATCGCGGTATTATGGCGAGCTACAGAGTGGTCAGCAAACCGATGTTTTCAAATTCAAGGGATTTTCCGGGTTATGAAGTACCATTTTTTAAAGGTTTTCTTTACAGACTAAATACCATATTTTGCTAAAAAAAAATAGAGTTAGTGGTTAAGACCAAACCGTGGAAGTGAAACTTCTCGACGAAAAATTGCGAGTGTTAGGGTGAAAGGGGAAAATAAGGGCCACACTGTGAAGCCCGAGGTTTCCAACGATTCAAGAGTCGCTGACCACCCTGGATCTAGCAGTACATCGCCGGAAAATGAAATTAAACGAGGGCAAAATTTCAGCGTATAGTCGCCGAAACGCTAACGAGCGCAGAGCTATTATAATTACCCGTTACTGTGGGATTCCTCCTGGACCTCAGCGGAAGCGCACTGAAACACGGCCGGTGGATTGTTGTCCTGACTGTCCCGACTGTTCTGGCTGACCGAGCTGCACCAGCTGTTGAGGCTGAGGTTCGAGCTGACGGAGCTCAGCGTCACCACCGACTCGCTGTCGAACATCACGTTGTCCAGCTGCGAGTCGCTGTCGTTCCTCAGCACCGCGTGACGCGGCCGCGGATGTCGCGGGTGCACGCTGAACTCGTCGTCGTGTATGTGCTTGAGGAAGTAGAAGCAGAAGAAGAAGATCTCCTCTCCCTTCGTCAGACGATCCTCGAGATCGTGCCCAAAGAGCATCCAGTCGTAAGCGATCGTGAAGTAGAGGATCTGATAGGCGTTGAGCGACGTGTGAACCGCACCGTCCGCCCACAGACTGATCCGCAGCAGAGAGACGAAGAGCGGTGTGCGATCCCAGCCTGAAAGCATTTCGCGCGCGCGCGCGCCGCGCTTCGTTAGCCTTGACGATCGAGATCACGTCTTGATCCTTGCGACTGGGATCGATCATTCCGCGACGACGCGGATACGATTTCTAGCGAAACGTCGAGTCGAAATACGCTGGCTTTTCTCGACGTATCAGAAAGCATAGATACTGGCGATTGGCGATGAATAAAATAACGCTGTACGACAGGGGGTGGCGACAAAAATCAGTTCTGGAAATTCCCTAAGATTTCCGGATGATATGTTTTCGAATTTCAGATCTGCAGTTGTCAAAACGAGTGAGAAATATTCGCACGGAAAGCCATTTTTATTTCTAAATCACAAAAAGTCATTATTTCTAAGATTTCGTCCTTTGATTCGTCAAATAATCTCACGGGACCTTCCCGCCGCTAAAACGCTACAACAATTCGTACGAATTGTTATCTTCCACATTTCACAATTTCGATGTGTTCTTGTGAAAATAAATAATTTCAATTACAAATCTCTATCAATTTCTTTCAATGTTATTTACTCAAAACCCTACCGAATTTATTACAAACACCATTAGACTGCTTTTTCTTATCCCTTCGTAATACTCAAATGAGAAAAGAACGGTCATTTTTTTTTTTTTTCAAATAAAGAGTCATTAAAACCCACTATTATTGAATATTTGACTGGATGAGAGTCCTGCAGTATACTTTAAGACATCGCAAGATTAATCTTCGAGTTCTAGCGTATTTCCGTGAGCTTATAAATTCAGTTCGCGACTTTCCCCGAGATTTCTAGATCGTTAAATATCCCTTATGCGAGATTTCCCGGTTCTGTCGACACCCTGTCGGAGCCCGCATCTCCAGGATGAAAACGACAACGTGCGCGTCGCGGAACGGAATCGCGATGGAAGAGCGAGAAGGGAAGCTGTACCTACCAGAGATGCAGTGAATCAGCATCCCGCTGCTACTGTCGTTCAGGTACCGCAGTATGAGTTTCAGGTAGTTTTGCGTGAGCTTGACTAGGTCCCAAACTTGGTACTGGTCCCAGTTGACGCGCAACTGGCCGGAGATCGGATCCTCCGGCACGCCAATGTTGGCGTCGACGTAAGTCTGGGACCAGTCGAAGACCAGCCCCTTGGCCAGGTAGTCGTTCTCCCTGAACTCCCTGAAGAACTCACACCCTGGGTATGGCAGTGAAACAATGGTGAAGTCGGAGTACCTCTTCTCTTTGTCTACCTTCTCCGAAGAAGTCACGCTGAGTACCGAACAAAAGAGCTCTGTTTAAGGGCCTCTAAAAGCGGATGCGGACGATGCGACGCGCATGAAACTGAGCCGACGTAACGGCCGATGCGATTTTCTCTCTCTCTCTCGAGAGAGCGTTCGCCCGTCAACGCGCGACCGGAGAACGAAACGACTCTCGATTCCGATCGAGAGCGCGGTATCGCGAAGGAGGAACATTGCGGGAATCGCGGTGCGAGGCGAAGGGAAACAAGAGAGGCGACGACGCCTCGGGAAAACATTCCTCGGACCTTCCGCTTTCGCCTTAAAAAAAATCCCGAGCCAAGATTCCCGCGTCGCAATTACAAGGGCGGAAAGAACGAAGCGACGATCCGCGACACGCGAAGGTACCCCGGCAAGCGACGGCTCGCGCCGCGAACTCACTTCATGCCGAACTTGACCTTCTTCTTCTCCACCATGAAGTCGATGATGGTGCCGACGTTGAGCGTTTTCAGCAGCTTGATGTCCTGGTGCCTGACTTTGTCGAAGAGCTGCCAGTCGTTCAGCATCGCGGCTTCGCCGCCGCCGCTGGCCTCGTCCATCTGCTGCTGCAGAGCGGCGGCCGTCTCGCTCCCGGCGAAGAGGTAGTCCAGTCCCGAGCGCCCGTAGATCTCCGGTCCCCCCGACAGCGTCGCCGAGCGACAAATGTGCTTACCTTTGTAAAGTATCACCGGCAGGGGAAACCTGGAGCGGCATCGCGCGAATCTCGCGCTCTTTATCAGCTCCTTCAGCTTGTTCGCGTCGTACATACTCTCGTAGATCGTCTCCGTGGTCCGCGGCGGTGGCGGTGGCGGCGGCGTGTCGCACGCGCTCGAGTTTCGCTGCTTTTCGTACTCCAGGATTATCGGGTGGCTCGGGTAGTGGGCGCTCAGGTCTCCGCCCACGTTGTCGATCACGGAGTGCGCGTAGTCGAGCTCGGTCAGCAGGAGGCAGCGTCGCATTATCGATTGACTCTGGGAACCCGAAGATTCTCCTTCTGCGACTCGTCGGAGGGGGAGAGGGTTTCGAGGGGCTTCCATTGGGGCGCGACGAGAGGTACTTACCGTGCTGTCCGGATCCTTGGCTCGGTAGGTGTTCTTGGAGAAGTAAACGAGCAGGTCTTGCAAGTCCTCGATTGTGATTTCGGACATGACTAACGAACGTGCGGAGGCGAGCCCCGCCGGAGTTCGACGAGCGTGCGACGCCTTCCGACGATTTCACGGGCGGAGGAAACGACTCGAACGCTGATGCCGAAACGTGGCGCGCGACATGACTGCTTCTCCGTCGCGCTTCGGGGGCGGCCACGTGTTACGGTGAATCGTCGATTCGACCTGCGCGCGATGCCAATCCGAAGCACGGGGAGGAATCGACTTCGATCGAAGCTTACTTTCGTGTCTCGATGCGCCACGAACGCGACGATTTCTCAATTCATCTCGGCGGCGAATAGAAAGGTCTACGACGAAATTCGAGAAGCAAATTCGGAAAATCCCGCCGACCCAGCCCGCCTGTTACCACGAAGTCGACCGGGGCACGAGAAATTCCACTCCAAGTCTCGAAATTTCCCGTCCCTCTTATCGGAGGGCGGAGGGAAGAAGGGCTCGACGTTGTAGTCTTCGTAGCGATTTTCCACGTGAATTCTCTTACGGAAAACTCCCTTTTTCGACGACAGCACGCTACCGACAGCGAGCATAACCTCAAAACTGGCACGACTCACCGCGTGTACCGCGGGACGTGGCAGGTGGCGCCACCTGACGATGCTGTCGCGAACGAGAGGAATTCCGTCAACCCCGAGGAGACGAGGTTCCGACATCCCCGGCGAGCCGATGCGGAGGATGAAACGCACCCGAACGAACATTCACACCACCGCGCGAAGCCCACCCATTCGCGGTCTCGGTCGCTCGCACATCACGTGATTATCGCGGCGCACTTCACTTCGATGTCTCGACGCGCAGTCTTCTACTGCTGCACCGTCGACGCGGTCTTCTCGATCGGTCCGCCAGATTTTCTCCGCGACTTCTACCACCCGCCCGCACCGCACCGCGTGGCAACGTTCCGAGTTCTACGTTTCGTTCACTCGCGACCCTTTCGGAAGCATGGCCCCTCTTCTTCGTCGCGCTATGACGCGATCGACGGTGTCATGTTTCACGAGACACCGCGGCGGCTGCTGCTGCTGCTGCAACTTCGGGACGTGCCGCGAGCGCAACGCTGGACCGCGAATATCCGCGCGAGATTATTCGGTCTCGGACGATGTTCGCCGCGCCTTCCTCTTTCCGCGTGTAGATACACCGATCGCGACGCGCGTACGAGCGCAGTGCGTGGGAAACGAGCGAAGTTCGGCCGTTAACTAAGCGAGAATTGAACTGCCGCGAGAGGAGACGCGGTGCGATCGCGATTTTCGCGCGATCACGGAAGCCGTACTTAAGTCGGAGATGACGAAGAGACGCATCGCGACTCCATGGTTACTCCGCGAAAAGATTTCAACGGGAGATCAACTCCACTGCGCGATTCTTCAACTGAAAACTCGCGACCGAACGAAGCGGCTCGCGGGGTCCACGTGCGCGCCGACATTTCCCGGTGTTGACCTGACGGTTTTCACGGAGCAACTGCGATTCGCACTTGTCGTACGCGTTTATGATTACTTGCGCGGAATTGTTTCATCGCGGAAGACTCGTTTCGATAAAACTGAGATAGCGGCCACCTGTTGATTTTACGAGAATCTTCAATCAATGGGCGGAATTGAAAGGTTCGCAGTCACGTGACACACGGGGGCCATTTTGTGTTCGCTCGCCCGCGCGCTGTTTTGATGGTGTAGTACATACATACGTTGCACAGTGATTGATTTCATGCAAAATAGTGATCAATCGTTCGAGATAGTGGACATTCAGTTCGCGTTATGAGTCGCGCGTCCGGGAGCGACGAGTGCGTCTTTTACCCGCGGTGCGTGCTCTTGGAGGATACCGTCGCCGAACCAAGTGAGCTTGTGAGAAGGACGAGGGCTACGCAGGAGCGGCATGAGGATATTTTTGCCATACGTTCTCCAGGACCCAATGCCAGGAGAAGGGGACGAAATCCAGACGACATTGAATCGCAGAGTTGAAGAATTTAACAGGTAAGTCTTTTTTTCTTCTTAATCGATTCATGCAGCAAAGCCAAAGGATGAAGAACGTCTTTTGGGTCGTCGAACGAGCTAAAGATACTTAAGGTATTTGGACCGCTATAGTACTTTTCGAGTAATTTTTTACAAATTTTGTCAGATTTTAGATTATAAAAAAACATAACTTTTCTTCATGAATGAAATCATTCTGACGTTTAGAAATAGAGATATTCGGCCGTGTGGAGCTTCCGCAGTCGCGAGCGCACGTGCGTGCGCGCGACGTAGTACGGCCCTGTCTCTCTCTCAATGATTTCAATAAATAAATAAAAAAAAACCGAATATCTCTATTTCTAAACGTCAGAATGATTTAATTCATAAGGAAAAGTTACCAGTTTTTTTATAATCTAAAATCTGACAAAATTTTTACAAAACTGCTCAAAAAGTGCTGTAACGGTCCAAATACCTTAATACCTGCGCGAGCGAATTACTTCAGCTTGCCGTTTTCAAAATTACTATCAAATTGAACGATTCATTTACCACGAATAGAATGCCCGTCATATTGGGGTGTGAAATTCTATATTCTCGCGAGAAGATTCTATCACAAAATAGCAGGCGTTGGTAGATCCATAAGACTCGATGTCGAGCGTTACGGATCCTTCAGACCGTACCACGAGAAGGTCCCTGCTAATGACGGTCCGCGACCATCGATAAGTTTCTCGAAATCTAATTCCCGATATTAAATATCAGCGACAATAAATTATCACGCGATGCTTTCGGTATGCAAGGGGCGGCTGTATAAATAAAAAAATGAGAGACGCGAATGGAAACTTGTTGATGCCCTTACATAGAGTTATTAAAAACTAGTTTAAAAGCTAAAGTCCGCTTCCATCGTAGAGTTTTACTAAAATAATTAATAAGACAAATTCGTTTTTTTAAACTTATCCTTACAAGTAAATGAACTCCCTACATGTAAGAAAGCTCCCCTGTCTATGCAACAACACCATGCTTATGACGGCTTTTACTTTCTTGCCATTTAAAAGTATGAAAATGTACTTTTGGGATGAAGGGCAAATCGAGGAGCGTAATAGGAAACCTGTAGAATAATAACGAAAAGCCTATAGAGACGACGAGGAATTCAAGAAGACCGAGCGAAGCCTATAGAGGAAAGTCCATGTACCTATCTACCTATAACAAAGACCTCGAGACTAAACGAGATCGAAGCCTTTACGAAATCGAAGAAGAGCCTAAACGAGATCGAGGAGCCTATGCGAAAGTGATGAGAAGTCTATACGAAATAAACGAGGAACCTATACGAGTTCGAAGAGTCTATACGAATTCGACAAAGAACCTACGAGTTCAAAGAAGAATCTACGAATTCAACGAAGAGCCTAAAAGCTTAAGACACCAACGACGAAACGACATTGCAGGAGGATAATTGAAAGGATGTGGTTGATAGCCGATAACGAGACAACGATCAAAGAGAGATAATAAAGGAAAAGCAACTGGTGCAATTGCAAAGACACGGGAGCTGAAGATGAAATATAATACCCTAAGATGATGAAGCCTAACTAATGATCATAAATCTAGAGTTACGTGTATTCCCACGGCGACAAGTGTTGAGCTCTTTTTTAGAAGTTGAGAAATCCAGTGTCCCGAGAATAAGACCAAATCTATAACTGGAACATAAAGCTGAACGATTAATAGTCTTATTTAAATATAAAAGACAGTCGCAGTTTGCCTGAAAAAGATGTCATCATTAAAATTTCGGCGATCTGAAACAGAAAGCAAAATGATTAGTCATCTCATGTTAGATAAAAAAATTGCCGTAGACCGTCTGAAGAGTAACGCCGTATAATGGCACCAAATTTGACGAACTGAAACAGAAAGCAGAACGATTAATTATATCTAATTTTAGCTTAAAAAATTGCTGTAGTCCCCCTGAAAGATAACGTTTTATAGGTAATTGCACGAAGTTTGACAAACTGAAACAAAAAGCAGAAAGATTACAACTTCTCACTAGCTACAACAAAGCCCGATAGCCGAGTGTCACAGAGTGCTATGATTTTGGTGACAAGCTGCCATTGCAAATTGCATTCCATTTGTAATTTTACAGCAGAGTAACAGAAATCTGTAACACTTGGCTAATCGGGAAAGTAACTTATATCTATATTCCCTGAAAAAGAAAGTTTCGTATTAATTCGTAGATCTGAAATAGAAAATGATTAGTAGTCTTATTTTAAATGGATATATATGATATTTTTAAAGGATTCTTAGTTGGGAAAAAGAGTGATAAATGATTAATTCCAATTAATCATTGCTCCATCCTTTACCCCGATTTGAATCCTTAAAAAATAATGATGTCATATGAATGGTTAGATGAGGGAAGGAGACATAGATATATTTCTTTATTAAAATTATACAAATTCTCTTATTCTATATGAGAGGTGAACATTTTTAATGGATTCGTTGCGGGGAAAACGAAAGCGATGAACGCGATCAACGTTATTCGATCGTTCCTCGTTTCTGACTCCACTATGAATCCCTTAAAAATAATGATAGATGAGGCGAGGGAAGAGTTTATTTATTTATGTATCAATAATATACATAAATATCGGGTCGAAGTATCCTTTTCAGGATAGGATGCCCGAAGGCATTGGGGATTAAGTGGGCGTCAAGCAAAAAGGCGAGACGCGCCACATTTTATATAATAAAGAATGCCTCACCGTGTGAGGGTGGTAAATTTCCGCGGAACTCAATTTTTCCCGGAGTTCACTGCTACAAGGCAAGTACTTCCTCCGGGGGTCAAGACCGGAGCCCCACTGACGTTTTGAGCACATTTAATATGTTCTCCAGTGATTAACTCTTATGATAAATATTCTTCAATAATTGCAAGCTTGATAAAATTTCAATATTATAATTTCAGTAAAAATATCTTATATTTTGTGTATCGAATGCAATTCAAGATTCTCTGAAGGAGCTTGAATGATATCATTTTAACAAGTATCTACATTCTTTCAGCGTTAAGCGCATTGTAAATTGAATTAATAAAATTTATTGATACAATAATTGTGTAATATGAATTTAGCATTTTCTATGCATAAACTGCAGTTTCATTTGAACAAATAAAGTTCAATACTACTACGTGTTTCAAATGTAATTAGGACACTGCGTAGTGAGACTCCGGTTGACAGAACTTATACATCTAATCCACTTTTACTTCAGTGGTACTCACCACGTTTTCTTAAACTAATACATGGTATATGCGAAATGTATATATCAAAGTAGGCGTGCGATGCGAACAGAATAATACTATTAGGTGTACGACTTTGCTTCCGCCGTTTTTCCTCCGCCGTTCGATTCAAAAGATGACCAGTTTTTTTAACGCGAGATTCGTATGCTACCCGAAAGATGCGCTCTTATGCATGTGCCCGAAATAATTACGAACGGACCTAATGTACCTACTACTACCGC
Source organism: Xiphydria camelus (assembly GCA_963678675.1). Taxonomy (NCBI): domain Eukaryota; kingdom Metazoa; phylum Arthropoda; class Insecta; order Hymenoptera; family Xiphydriidae; genus Xiphydria; species Xiphydria camelus. Next base: position 22,811,742 of record OY783200.1, on the reverse strand, counting down.
CTTGAATTTCGGAAAAACGGCGGAAGCAATGCTGTACATCTATTGGATTGAATCTTTTGAAAGTATTATAGCCATGAACCTTATTTGTAGTGCATCATTAGTTATACGTGGAACTATTACATTTCTTTTACTATATTTCAGTTTGCAAAAAATCATTTTCTTTATCAAATTTACGATTAAATAAGAGAACTAGAAAATCTCACAAAATATTGCATATTCAATGTGCACCAGAAATAAATTTTAAAGCTTATTAAACGATATAGAATATCGTTCAAAGAGAATTGACTTTTATCAAAAGCAAGGAACTTGAATAGATAAAAAGGAGTAGTCAAATACATTAAAATTAATTAAATTGAACTAGAGAAATTAAATATTTCTTAATTGAATTTCTAAAATTCTGAAAATTATATGTTCAGAATGAATGCATATCAAATCGCACGCCTACTTTGCTTTCTTCTGAATATAGAAGAAAAAATATATATAGAGAGAAAGATAGAGGAAAAGAAGAAAAACCATAGGACGTATTCAATTCCAGATTCATTCTCGATATGTTCTGCAGATTTCGAAAATTTGCAGAAGAGTCTCGAGAACTCCTCCGAAATTATACGAACCGTTATGGTCGGGTGCGTGGTGCAACGACCGGCGTCCTCTTCACTGATGACTTCTTTCTTCTTTCTTCTGGCAAGGCGAAGTCGCAGACGGCTTGCGAAACCGATTGCCACCATGCACCACGCAGCACGGTGTTAGCGACCTCGCCGTTGCCTCGCCTAACGATCGTTGGAAAACGCGGGCGAGAGCAATGGAACGCAATTTTTAGAGTCTCACGGTGCATTGCTGTACCGTCCCGAAATTCAATTGCACGCGAACGCGTTTCGTGAGCGCTCCAGAGAGTGATAACGAAACTTTTAAATTGAATTCGCGAGAGGATATCCTTCGCGTGTCCTTGCCTACCGCTTTTCGAATTCGATGGAAACCTTCAAACATCGAAATGAAAGCCGCGCGACAACGAAGAGTGATTATCTCGCGAGTTCGAGCCGGAAGAGAAAGCGAAACGAGACCAACGATCGTTAGCCGCATTAATACTAGCAGCGGGCAAGACTGCAACGGTGCAGTTATCTGAAAATTCATTCAACACCTCGCACTCTCAGTCACACTTTGGCCAAATTCGCGACGCGATAATTCGTAGATCGGAGCCCTACCTAACCACCTATATTTAAAAACGATGGCCATAATCGCGAAAAGCCTACCTAACCCCTGTATATCCAAAAAAACGACCATGCTCACCAACACATGCATTCAACATTCGCACGTGGTATATCCGCGGTTCCTCCTTTGGATAGCTCCCTCGCCGTGTGAGAAGGGGGAGATTCTTCCTCAACCCCTTCTCAATTGCTGAAAACGACGCGAAAGACAGATCGGTTCGCGATTGTCCTATTCTCTAAGACTCGACGCCGCGACTGCACTTTGGAAAAGTGCTATCGTATTTTTACCGGACGACTTTAACCAATTTATTATTAGCTTTACGATGACAAAACGAACGAGAAGCTACTCTGAAAGAAACATAAGAAAACTCGAATTTTTGAACGCGACTCGACCCCTGAAAAAAATCCAAGAAAAATAGCCGACCGCGATTCAAACGCGTGAAACCAAGCTTTTACGTTGGTTTCAAAGTGTCACCAGGCTCCCTTGAGCTCTGGCAACGATTCGACAAAAGTATTCAAGTATTCGCGTACCGCGATTGAGCGAACAAAGTTCCCTGATATATATTCCGATCGATGCACAGAACGTTCGATGTTAAATTTTTAAATAAAAGTCGGAATTTCATTTGATTCGCGTCCACCGAACGTCTGCGCACCTCGGGCTTAAATCTAAATTTGCAGCGAAAATTAGAACCCTGATTCGAGAAGAACCGTTTACAGAGATTTGATATTTCCCTCTCAAAAGGTAAAATAATTTTGATAAGTATAATATGAACGAACTGAACACAAAACGTTCCGCTCCAAGCAATACAATTGGGAGCTGAGTACAAATTTACGCGCATTTCGCTGCAAATATCACGGACGTCGTTGCACCACGCGAATAAAGGATAGTGAGAGGATAGATAAATACGACCATCGCTCTCGGTATTTCGCCAAATCGCGTACCGAGAGACGGTGGAAGAACTTTAACAGCTGGGACTTACTCGGCGATGAGGATCCATCGACGCTCGTCTCGTGAGATGTAGCCTTCCGATGAGTATCTGAAATGGACAGACGATTGCGGTTAGAAATTGCTGTTTTCTTGAACGAAATTCGGTCGATCGTCTTTCAAATATCGAGAGGATTTTATATTCGATTTGTACTCACCGTGAAATTCACGAGACGGAGCCAAATGCCGACGGTCTTCGGTCCAGCCGAAGCTATCGGCCCTCGAAGTCGACTTTATCTTTAGTAATAGCTCCGGCTACGACAAACGAGCAATTGAATCAACGAGGGAATATATTTTGAGAGGAATCGAGCAATGATGCGAGAACCGGTAGAATTTACGATGAATTGAGCTTTTTTTGATAAAAATCATAGTAAAAATAAACGCACAGTGCAGTGCATAACTCGCGAACTAATGACCGCGTTCGAAATGGAATGTAAATTTGATTTCAAATGAAGAGAAATTAGAACTTACCACGAAATATTCGTGACGGAGGCCCAGCGACGACAGCCCTTCGCGAAAATCGCAGCTCGGGCCTTGATTTCGTCGTCGAATCGAACGTCGTATTCGTTATTCGTTCCATCTGAGACACACGAGTATTCGGATCAACGAATGAATATAATTTGCGGAAATTCGAGCAATATATCGCGAGAATCTACGATGAACCGAACGTTGCGTAGATGAAAATCAAAGTTGAAACGTATACGCGAGGGAAATTCGAGAACGAACGACTGCGCATCCGAAATAGCGCGGCGAATAATGCAATAACTTCGCGAATTAAGAAATTAGTCATAACTCACCATGATTACTCGTGATGGAAGCCCGAGGATGGCAGCCTTTCGCACGAATCGAAGCCGAGGCCTCGTATTCGCCGTCAAACCGGACATTGCATCCTTAATTCACTCCGTCTGCAACAATTAAATGATACCGACCGTTGTATTTCTTTCGAACGGAATGACAGCACGAGAACTGACGGTCACTGCGCAATAGAAGGAATAGGTATGGTATGGAGAACGGAAGCCAGCGTTTTCGACCAATCACATCATTGCTTTAGCAAAGGATGCTCTAAAGCAGTGATGGGATTATATCGAGAGCACTGTTCTGTTTCCCGCTCATTATTCTTCCTATTGTACAAGTTTCTAATATATTTATTACGTGAAAGATAGTCGAGGATTCACATCGACAAGATTCAAAATGAATATCCCCCGTTTATACGAAGAAAACTTAAAAGCGCGATGATATTCCCAAAACGACGAACGCGTTCGAATTTAACCGATGCACAATCGCAGAACGCTCCCGGGATTGAAATAAAATAGTACTCACCACATAAGACTCGTGACGGCGCTCGAACGTCGACAATCCGCGGTTTAATGGATATGTCGACCCCCGAAGTCGACTTCCTATGTTCTCCGTCTACGATCACGAAATAATTACGCGATTAGCGAAATGATTTCTTTCAGGAGAAAACGACGGACGACGAGAAACCGTGATAAAAACAACGATAAAGAACTTTCGGATCGAATTCGCGTACGAAGACGAACTGCGCAGAGAAATTTTTCGAACGAATTCGACCGACGACGCGAGAACCGACATTGTATAATAAGCCGATGTTCGAATCATTAGACAACAAGATTTTAAAATCGCACTGGAAATGAGGAGCTCGCGTGCAAAACCGGATATATCCACTTTTACAAATGTTTCAGGAGATATGAAAAACACACTACACCCTTCGAAAGTTAAAAAAAAACTTGGCGTTATTGGCAAAGAAACATTGAACATATCCGGTTTTGCACACAAATGAGACACATAGAGTAAAAAAAAATATTAATTTTGTTTAAATAAACAAAATAAGTAAGTTATTCAAGTAGTAGTTGCAAAAAGAACAAAAGAAATTAAATATGTATTGCCGTCTCTTTGTCCAGGCGAAATTTGGATATAACCGGTTTTGCTCCAAATGTCGAAATTCACTTAACAATATTAAAGGGATTTATACGGTTTTGGCTGTAGACGAATATATGCACCTATAGATATAACGCGCGCGCGAACTACACTCGGAAACCACCAAAACGAGATTTTGTGTAAAAAGTGGATATATCCGGTTTTGCACGCGAACTCCTCAAACAATCTCGAAGCGATTTGAATTGGAGCGACGCACGAAAAACGGATGCACGCGGATGTACTTTTCGAAAGGAATCAATCGACGACGCGAAAGCCGATAACTTCTATGATAAGCAAATTTTCGAGTCCGCGGATCGATCGAATTATATATTGCAGAAATAAATAACACTCACCACATAGTGTTCGTGACGGGACCCTAGTCCACGACCCAGTCGAAGCCCGGGCGTGTAGTGGACTTTTCATCCTCCTTCGCTCCGCCTGCGACGGAGAACAAAAACTACGATTAGAGACGACCGCGTTTTCCCGAGGAAATCGCTCGACGAAGCAAAGCTCCACGAAAATAGAAGCCGAAACTCTAGAATTCGCTCCGAGCCGGTCGAATCGACACGGAACGCATTTCAAGGATATCGAATCATCGCGAAACGCAGAAACACATCGCGATCGCAGAAACACATCGTAGAAACACATCGCGAACATCGAATCATCGCGAAACACAGAGAAAGCGGGAAGAAGTGAAATCTCACCGGAAATCTCCGACGGAGATGCAAAAACCGGCCATCCTTGGTCGAGCCGGGCACTTGGTCTTCGCTCGTCTTCTTCTCTCTTCTTTTCTTGACCCACCCACCCATCCCACCCTTCCTCCTATCGCGCCCGGATTAAACGGCGCAAGAGGCGACTATAAAGCCGCCCTACGCGGAATATTCCGGGGGCCCTGGGCCCCACACCCAGGCTCCTTGGCTCGGCATCGCAACCCGTGAATGCTTTCCTCGCATTCGCCGGGCCCACGGCTCTCGCCGATGCCCCAAAACGTCTCGAACCGTGCTAACGATTGAGCCTGATGCAGCAGATGACCGAGACAAGGAGGGGGAGCACCTCCTGTAGGAAGCCAGATAAAAAGCGTCCCACCGTGTTACCAGTGGGCTGACAACCCTTGGGAGACTCCGCCGAAATCGCCGCTGCGTTCGGTAATATAGTTCAGCCAACAGGTGGTCGGGAGTGGGGGATAGAAGATTCTCGAAAATTCACGACCATGAGTGCGAGTGAGAGAGCAATGGAAGACCGCGAGTGCGAGTGAGAAAACCGAAGCCTCTCGAAGGTTCTCGAACGATGCGAGCGAGAGGGCACGATATGCGCGTCGTGCGGTCGATAGAGAGATAGAGCGATAGACGGCGCAGCTACAATGTATCCCTTAGCCAACTCGCCTGACCTTCGTACACATTGAAACCCGTGTCCGTGAGTTTACATGTTGCAACTTGCTATCCAGGGGAGAACGAGTTTAATAACCCTCTACGAAATACTACAGGGAAATAATATCTATAAATCACGACGAGCTTCGAAAACTCTGGAAGATTCCTGGGCTTTTCGGATTAAAACGAATGTTTCTGTAATACCCCGAGCAATATTAATTACGTACGGAACTCGATGAATGTTTCTTACAGTTTTAACCCATAACTGGTATACTGGGGTCACTCCAGACCCCAAGCGCATTAAATCGTTACGTTAGAATAAAGGTGTATACTAGTTAAGGATTAACATTTGAAGCATAAATTACGCTTGTAATCGTTGTCAAACGACATCGGTACAATGCAGCCGAGCGTTTCGTGTAACTTCGCGTAGGAGAACGTTTCTGCAAACGTCTTTCGCATCATAGCTGCCGAGCCTGCATAGGCATGCATTGACTAGACTTTTTGACGGTTGTAGAGATATGCAACGAGTTTCTAAGTCACATTAAACGATACCTGCATTGTTGCTCGTCTTTGCAAACGTCCTTGTATCTAACACGGCTCCACAAAAAAATTGAAAAAATGCTTCCTCTCTGACCAGACCATAGGTATATCTTTATGTTTTTGGGGTCGCTGAATCCGAATCCGGTGTCCGTTTGTCTCCATCACGTCACATTTTTTTTTAATCTCAAAAAACCATCAATAGATCATAATTTTCCAAAAGTTAATGGACTTGAACCAAATTCGCTATAAGGGGGTTTTTTGGGTCGCTGATCACGAATCTGAAATCGGATTTCAAAAATTTATGATGGATCCAATATGGCGGACGAGATTTTTGAAAATCGACGGATTCATACCGAATTTGGTATAAGGGGGTTTTTGGGTCGCTGATCATGAATCTGAAGTCAGATTAAAAAAATTCCAGATGGCGGATCCAATATGGAGGACGAGATTTTCGAAAATCGACGGATTCATGCCAAATTTGGTATAGGGGGGTTTTTTCGATCGCTGATGACGAATATGAAGTTATATTTACAAAAATTCAAAATTTTCGAAAAATCGTCCTCCATATTGGATCCGCCATGTTGAATTTTTAAAATCTGACTTCAGATCATGATCAGCGACCCAAAAAACCCCCTTATACCAAATTCGGCATGAGTCCGTCGATTTTCAAAAATCTCGTTCGCCATATTGGATCCGCCATCTTGAATTTTTGAAATCTGATTTCAGATTCGTGATGAGCGACCCAAAAAACCCCCTATAGCGAATTTGGTTTAAGTCCATTAACTTTTTGAAAATCATGATTAGATTGATGGTTTTTTGAGATTAAAAAGAAATGTGACGTGATGGAGACAAACGGACAATGGATTCGGATTCAGCGACCACAAAAACATAAAGATATACTGGTCTGGTCAGAGGAAGCATTTTTTCGATTTTTTTTTGTGGAGCTGTGTAATCAATGTATTTCGCTGCAATTTTCACGTCTACGATACAACGAACGCTTGCACGATATTAAATGCACATGGAAAGTAATAAATGTTTTTAGGCTTCGCAAAATGATATTTGTAGCATTAAATCGTCCGGTTCAACATATATAATATAGGGAGGATACTCACGTTTATTGCGCTAACGTTTTAAAAATTCCTGGCATGTTTCGAGCATCCTCCCGATTGCAATGAATGCATCTCCACTGAGAAATGCATCGTTGATCGACATTGATATGACGTCGTCTCGAATTCGACTGACGTCGATATACGACGTTACTTTTACGTCGATCGACGATTCATTCATTCAAAGTGAAACGAATGCTCATGAAATTCTTTCTACGACATCGCAGTTGGTTATAAATACGACACGTGCCTCTGAAAGGCGTCGAACCATTTGCCAATGCATCTGCACGATCGGTTCATGCATTTAGCGGTCAGTCGATCAGCTCGGAAGAACGATTACGATATCGTCGACGATTTCGCGATATCACGAGTATCCGGAAAGATAATCGATCGGCATTTGTCGCATCGAACGAATGCGTTTAGTGGCAGTCTAAAAGATACGGAATTAGAGCATTGGCGACCTACGGTATGCAACACGCATATTTTACTTCCACCTTTCTCGTTTCATCGTTCGGTATTAGAAACCTAATTTGGGGTGGAGAATGTACAAAACACGCTGTTTTGAAAATAGAGGAATAACGCGGTATGCGCCAACCGATAGAGTTTTCGGTCGCCCTTTTAGTCTATAAACGATTATAAGACTGCATTTGATAGGAAAATTGCATCGAAACATCTTCTAAATCTTAGAAAGTACCATATAAAAAATTATCCGAAATCTATTGAATTTCTGAATATAGCTACCGATATTGCACTTCGAGCGGCAATATCGCACGAAGGATTAGACAGAGGACAATTTCGCTTTCCACCTTCTTATTAGTCTTAATGAGTCGAATAATTTTTGTATGAACGAAAATTTCAAGATCTATTTAGAAAAAGCAAGGATGATTTTAGTATCTCGAAAATTACGAGCTGTTTCTAAACTCTTTCATATGCATCGTATGCCCCTTTTGAAATAAAATAACTGATTCGAAAAATTGTTTCGTCAAACGATCAATAACGGAGATAAACCTAATTTTTCTCGCCCAGTTCGGCTGATCCTTGGAGAGCCGATGTTTTCGTTCGGAATAGTACGGAGACAGACCCGCTCTCGCTTTTACGGCCAGAGGTACGTAGTGCAGGGTTACTGACCGAAGCGGGGCAACAGCTGACCAGCTGACTGCACTGTCTGGGTCACTAGGTAACACAGGAGTGCGTCAGTACAGTCTGGCTGGAAAATAACAACCCGGCGAATTAAAAACTGTACAGTCTGGCTGGAAAATAACAACCCCGCGAATTAAAAGTTGTATAGGAGGGAAACTATACGAAATATCGCAGTCGGATAAATTGCAATCCGATTGGCTCCTAGGAATGCTTCATTGTCGTGATTTCCAAAGCCTTTGTCATGGGTTACGATTATGCAACGGAATCTGAGAGAAAGATGTAGCGAGCCAACCGTCGAGATTTTGCAAAGTTTTGGTCTAATCATTTCGGTGGACTCAAAAGAGCGAATTGGCTAATTGTAAATGCAAAGACAGTGCTGCTTAGCGTTTCGAGTAGCTCCTATTGATTCATCGTTAGAATGTTCACAGTTCGGAGATTCCAATCATTGTTACAATCCTTTATAGAGAGGAAGGAGGATATCCTTCGTGAGATATTGCCGCTCGAAGTGCAATATCGGTAGCTAATACGTTCAGAAATTTAATAGATTTCGGATAATTTTTTATATGGTACTTTCTAAGATTTAGAAGATGTTTCGATGCAATTTTCCTATCAAATGCAGTCTTATAATCGTTTATAGAGAAAAGGGCGACCGAAAACTCTATCGGTTGGCGCATACCGCGTTATTCCTCTATTTTCAATACAGCGTGTTTTGTACATTCTCCTCCCTAAATCAGGGTTCTAATACCGAGCGACGGAACGAGAAAGGCGGAAGTAAAATATGCGTGTTGCATACCGTAGGTCGCCAATGCTCTAATTCCGTATTTGTTAAACTGCCACTAAACGCATTCGTTCGCGCATCTACGCGCTGTCTATATCTAGATTTCGACCACATTTATACCAAATATAGATATCATTTTCTAGACATATAGACATCTTATAGATGTCTGACAGATATCCTCTGCTACTAGGGTGTCTGAATTTGTTTGACTTCCACTAAATTCAGACAGCAACTCATTCTACAATAGCTTTTAATTAAAATTTTTAATAAGCTTTAAATGCTCCTACTGAAATTTTGAGATGTGACGGTCTTGTCGGGAAGCAGCGATATGTTGGAGCGTATAATGCTACGAATCGAACGCCAAACGGTTGAATCTAGATTCGGCCCTGCGCCGAAGTCGCGTGACTCTGGCGAGAAGAACCGCAGTTTCGCCGGTTCCTTCGACGCGCTCGCACGTGCGGCTTGGCGCGGGGAATCGGACTCTGAATTCGCGGATAAGCGGTATCGACGCGGCAGGGAGGATCGCGCGGATTTATCCTCGGAGAGACAGTGAGGCGATCCTGCGGAGAACGAGCGGCCCGGCATGCCCTGTAAGCAGAGATTCCGACGTGGTGAGAAAAACACCTCCTCGTCGGCCATTTTAAGACGGTCTTGGGCTTCGAGAAAATTTCTTCGCGCCGCGTTTTCTTCTTGCGACGGGAGAAGCGTATCCGTCGGTCGTTTCGTCGCATTCGGGTCGCGGTGTCGCGTCGTAATTCGCGACACGGAGAGACGTAAAATCGCAGAGAGGCGGACAGTTTCATCGGTAGTCGTTTCCGCGCATCGCAGAGTGGCTTCGAAGACTCGCGAAGCTCGTGGCGAGGGAGACAATTTCTCCGGGTAGTTGAGTTGCGACGGTCTTGTCGGGAAGCAGCAATATGTTGGAGCGTACGTTACGAATCGAACGTCAAACGGTTGAATCTAGCCTCGCGCCGAAGTCGCGTGACTCCGGCGAGAAGAACCGCAGTTTCGCCGGTTCCTTCGACGCGCTCGCACGTGCGGGTTGGCGCGGGGAACCGACCCTGAATTCACGGATAAGCGGTATCAACGCGGCAGGGAGGATATCGCACGGATTTATCCTCGGAGAGACAGTAAGGCGATCCTACGGAGAACGAGCGGCTCGGCATGCCTTGCGAGCCGAGATACCGACGCGATGAGAAAAATACCTCCTCGTCGGCCATTTTAAGACGGTCTCGTTCTTCGAGAGAACTCCTTCGCGCCGTGTTTTCCTTTCGTGACGGGAGAAGCGTCTTCGTCGGTCGTTTCGGCGTGTTCGGGTCGCGGTGTCGCGTCGGAATTCGCGACACGCAGAGACGTAAAATCGCGAAGAGGAGGACAGTTTCATCGGTATTCGTTTCCGCGCGTCGCAAAGTGGCTTCGAAGACTCGCGAAGCTCGTGGCGAGGGAGACAATTTCTCCGGGCACCTATCGCTTCGACGTATAACATTCGGACGGCAGTGACGCGTTGACACAAAGTGGTGCAGAAGATCGCGTGCAAATTTTTCGTTTTACGAGAGACAGTGACGGACTTTGTCGCCTTCGCGTTTGTAAAAAATTCTACATCAGTCGCGTGATCCTGTGGAGAGAACTCCGTACGAAGGCGCTGCGTTGGGGATGCAGTAGGCAGAAGCAAAATCGAGAGCTCGTTTCATATCTAGAATGCCAAGATCGACGCTACAGCTGCTGCGGATGTACACGCGACAACTAACGGTAATATTTATTGCAATTTTCGTCACGTTCAGTGATTTTTTGGGGGGCTTTCGAAATACGGGAAAATCGTATCGGTGTTCGAAAATAGAAGTTCTGTGCATTCTTTCGAGTATCGTAAGGGGGGCTATCTCTCTCACATTCGTTGCTTGACTTATAACTGCGAATAAGTATTCCGCCGAACGTCTTTCTCTTCGTGCGATATTGAATAGGTATATTATTTCAAACTGAATTTAAAAATAGCAATAAATATTTATTTTATGGGAAGACCATATTAAATAAAATTACAGGGAATACCTCTTCGTACTCTAAAACAGGCTCGGGTTTATTTCGATTCGTTGCATCGTTCGACGCTGAACGTTGCGATACTTTGTTTCGAGCGTGTCCTATCTAGGTATAGTGAGAGAGAGAGTGAGCGCGCCTCACAGCCGAGTCGCGACGATCACCAGGTAACGCCAGCTGTTTAGCTCGCAGCGGTAGGGTATGCCATTTTGGCACGGTCCGGCGTACCGGGTGCGCGCTCTCGTTTCGCGCTCCCCCCTTGCGTATTCCCTTTTGCTTTTCCGAGAGAATCGTTGAAGTAGAACGACTAGACATTGTTGGAAATCCATTTCGAAAACCGGAGAGCTTCGCGAACCGGGAGAACGACCGCGGTGCTCGCGAATCCTTCGATAAAAACCTCCCAAGAATTCTAGAAGTTTCTCGGTGATCGCGATACAGAAATTTCGTGTTCGCCACGTTCGTTTCCTCGCGTATTTTATTCTCACTTCGACGCGCATGATACACTCCTTCAAATATCCCCCGTCGGCTTCGTAAAATCTGCCAGGTGATTTGGTTCGCCCGAAACATTTTCTTTTTCGTGTGACATTAAATACGTACAAGAGTAGAAATTCGAAATTGAATTTAAAGATATAAAATTTTTTTTAGTTAAATATCGTATTCTTTTACATGTCGCAGGTGTCAATGCTGCGGGCCTATCATCGATCCAGGACGAGGTCGCGAGGACCGATTAATTGCATCGTAAGTATGCATTTCAATGCTCTATCGCCTTCGAGCTTCTTTCATTTATAATACATTTTTCGACGATCAGATAAAAAAACTGCGCGGTAGCGGTCTAGAAGTAATTAAATATGATCGATTAAAATTCATCACCAAAATCTTGTATACTTCTAAAAGTTGATTTTTCGTAACAAACCCTTTTTCTCCCTTGATACGAAACCAAAAACGATAAATGAGCTATCATTTTAAAGATTAAATTTTCTGCCTTCGTTGAATCGTTAATTTGCAATTGAACCTCGTATATTATTTGTTTAAAAATCAAAGGTAAAAATTGACTTTTGTCAAAGAAAATGCATAATCCAAAATCATTTCGTATTTTTTTGCATCTACGTTCCTTATCTTACGTAGTCTGCAGTATTCTGTATAACATTCCCCCGCGAACCTCGAATCAGCCATGCCTCGGACTCACAATTGTTCTGTTCTTTGTACAGTAAACTTTGGATTACCGTTTTACGTCGGAGCTAGAACGGCGGTAGCTGTAATCGTCATCGGTGAGTGCCCCCTTCAGATTTCCTCAAACCGACTTTCGGTACGCGGAATGACGCGCTATACCGAAATCGGTTCGTTGTATATGCCTTTTCTTCGCTCATTCTATCCATTTCTCTGTGTGGCGCGACGATAACACTTTAGGGGATTTGCAGCGAGACGCGTTTTGGAAAGATACTTTTATACTCAGTTTTATAGTTTTCTCGTTTGCTATTTGGATAACTGTCGTCGAAAACTCGCTGCAAATATAATCGCGAGGTGGTATCACCGTTCGATGCTCGCGAATTAATTGAACTCGAGAAATAAAAAATCGATAACTGGTCGAACGGTGAATACTTCTTCGTGTAGATGAATTCGAGAGGAATCTTTGTCAGGGAAATTTGTTCGTTTCGCGGGACGCGTTGCCGATTGTATTGTTGCTTCTTGAGCTGATGGAAAAATCGCCACAGCCCCCTTAAGTTGGGCTGAAGCCTGGCGATGGAAAGAAAAGAGCCGATTTGTATTATGGTGCTGGTAGCGGATCCGTTTTCACTTATCTTATCATCTGAATTTGAATTTTTCTATAAAGTATTAAGGAACTCGATTGGTAGCGGCATTTTAATCAGACCAGTCTATATTTTCTTTAATTTCAATGGAATTTTTCTCGTTACATAATTATAAAATACGCTCTCTTCAATAAAATTTGAATTTCAAAGAGATGCTTTATTATTTTTATATCATCACTCAAAGAAATGTAGGTAATAATCGAAAGCTCGTTAACACTTCGCTTTACCTCGTTTTTTCTAACACTCATAATTTTCGTATGAACGGCGTGTTACTCCTCTCATTTGCCTAGAATATTCTGATCGCTACTAGTTCTAATACGGGCTCTTTGAAAATCGCGGTAGCTTCGTTTGTTGGATTTTTTTCAGGGTCAGATATCTACTCTGCTTATGATTCTTTCAGGGTAGCTTCTCAGCTCGTTTTATACCTTCATCCTAGAGCTAATAATAGGGATTAAAGTTCGACCGATAAACTCATTAGCAATTGTCCTTCTTTGGACGATTAATAGAAAGTCACGGTTTAGAGTCCGTAGCTTAAAAAATCCGCGATTCCGTGTATCTCTTTCGCGTCGTATTGCAGCTCCTGCGAGGGGGTGGAGACGAGATCTCCCCCCTCGACACTGGATCATCACCGAAGATCAACATTAGGGAATGATTGACGAGACGAATGCATGTATCAGTGCGAAAATGTCCGAATTTTTCGAATATAGGTACTCTCGCTGATTTTCGCGATTATGTCCATCCGTTTTTTTTAAATATAGGTGATCTCAGTAGGGTCCGTAGAATCTCAACGCATTTTTTTTTGCCAATGTATGCTTGAGAGTGTGATCGTTCAGAGTCTGCTTCGGGCGGATTGGTCTTTAGTACTTCAAGATCGCGAGGATTTCGTCTCTGTCATTTATTGCTAACGATTTCTCGTAACTCGGTGTTTGAAGATTCCTCCGAACTCGAGCGATCGTCGAGCAATAAAACGTGACGAATTACTCGTACGCACAGGAAGAATCTCATCAGCGAAGAGGACGCCGTTCGTCGGGCTACACCCTTTCCGTACGGCGTGTAAAATTTCCGAGGATCTTTTGAAATTTTCCACCCAGTTCTTGACACTGTGGGGGATCGTTTCAGAATTAACTCTGGAATTTTTGTGTCGCACGGATCTTCTTGCACTATCCTTCTCTCATACTGTCGCTTGTCTTTCTCTAGTGGGCTTGCGAGAGTGAATTTTCTATATTTGCTATTTTGACTTCTTTGACTAAATATTACTTAAAGAAAAATTACTTCATTACATTTCGATACGTATTTCATTTTTATTTAAAAGTTAAAGTTATAGCAGACATTTTTTTTAGTAAATTTTTATCGTATTATTAAAAAACATGAGTTTGTTGTAGATTTGGTTGTGAATCAGTGTCGTCAGTTGGGAGGCAAACTGGGATATTCCAGAGCTGCTGAGATTGAATCACAACTGCTTCTAAGAGAGAGCAGTCATTTTTATATTAAATTAAGATTCTAAATCCCTGAAAAATCAGAAACGTTATTAATTATAATCGAGACTCAAATTTACTTGCTTATTTATATGTGAAAAATTATGGTCGACTTATCCTTTTTAATAAGATTAGCCTCGCAAGTCTGCCAGACATATTCTTTGCATGTGTGTGTAACTGAAAATTAAAATTTGTACCCTAACGTGGTACCGTCGATCAGCGTCGCATTGGGATGCACTTTTCGTTGCAAGTTTATAAATACCGCGTTTTTGTCCAAGGCAATAATTCTATCTCAGTGATTTTTGATATCTAATTGATATATCTTTTTCATCCATTCTGCGACGCCGGTTCGATAAATCGGTGTAAAAGCCGTGTGGGTCATTACTTGTACCAGTTTGCAAGGAACGCCTACTGTATTATCTTATCTGAACCATGTCTGAAAGCTTCGCAAATTGTCGCGCATAGAAACTTTTATTACTTTGCAGGTCTATTCTATATTCTACGAAAGTCGGTGCGACTCGCATTTTTGCCTGGCGCCCGTAAAACATGAAATATTATAAACTCTCTATTCTAAGAAAACCTATGAACAGATTATACCTCTATATTATATTCCGAATATTTATTAGTCGAATCATTATCGACTTAGTTGTATCATGTCGCGGACTAATTAATGCAGGGTTTATAGCAAGCCATTTTTATTAAAATTAAATTAATTTTGTCTTCAATTATTCATATTTTGCTTGATATATATGAGAATTATTTTTCTACTCTGTATGAGTATCTAATTTTCGACTGAATATAAACTGCATTTTACATCGAATTCCCAAGGAGCACTCGCAAGGATGGTCGTGCTCCAGTTTCGACAGTCCTGGAAAATATCCCTACTTTGCCTCCCGAATGTCGATATTAGCGTACGATTTTCCCTGCGAGAATATTTGATTTTTCCTTTTCAAGAGAGAAGTATAGGCGGCTATCACCCCTGCAATTTATGATATTAATTATATGGATAAGAATTTATTGTACCTTGAATTGATACTATATTTTGTATATATTAATCGCAAATTTGTTCAGTTAATTGATGGGCTCATGCTTTATAGGAAGTCTCTTGATCCAATAAGACCACTGATAGTTCTGCTTCTTATTTCAGCCACAGCTGATTCTACAGTTTCTCAAAATTTCAGATGATACCTTTGTTGTAACTATCGAGTCTCTGGTTAAAATTTTTAGACTACTATGCTATAGCATAAATCAACGCTATCTGGATATTCATTCAATCTTTGAAATCAACAATAATCTTTCAATTCGATTGGAGAAACTCAATTTGGGGAATTTTAAGATCGATGATACGATGTGCTGCAACGATCGAAATCATTTCGAGTTCTTCCTCCAGCATTATTTAGGTATGTTCAATGTTATCGTAGTTATACAATATTTCGACGAATCGTGTAGAAATTTACGCGCAGCTGCTCCAGCATGTAGACAACCCGTTCAACCGCGGTGCTTACCAACTGATGTTTGCTTCTCGATGAAAAAAATTAAATGACAGAAAATCGTTATTATTTAGTATAATAAAAACGAATAAATTTTAGTTGCAGATTTTTACTTCGATAAAAACGAAAAGGATTTAATTTCGAGTGCGAGGCAACCGAAAAATCAGTTGTAATGTATCGAACGGAATTTATTTTGGAACTGTTAATTAAAAGATACCTATACATTGTGAAAAATTCTAATGGAGCTACTATGACTGTACAGAATCACGGTAAGAAAAATTTCAAACCATATTTATCCCTTTTTTTTTTTTGAAAATCACTATATTGAAAATGAAACAATTATACCGGAGTAGAATCAAACAGCCAGCACCATCTCCTAGTCATTCCCTGAAATTAACCGGGCCGTGCATTCGCGACTCTGTAGTTCATTGACCCTCCGGCATCTGCGACAAGTGTCCAAAAACTTGGGCAATCAAAACCCAATCAAGCAGAAATTCCCACATTTCGATACATTTTTTCTATCCGACTCCAATCAATCAGATTCTCTCGTGTTTCAAATCGACTCCGAAATTTTAAATGTTAGTCGAATCATCATCGACTTCGTTGTAGACGATAGTCGAGATTTCTATAGAGACTTCGAGTTTTGCCAAAATTTCAAAAAAATATCAAGGAATCAATCGCTCAACCAGCCTATTTCGCGCTGATTACGAAGAGAACGGTTATTAGTCGGATGTCTCAAAGGGGAGAAATGAGATATCGCCAATTTTAAATATAAAAAAAAAAGTAATTTTTGTTCATGAGAAGTCATGACTATGATTTTCGTAATCAGCGTGAAAAAATACACGAGATAGGGTGGATCGGCGATCGATTCCAGAGATTTAGATTTTTCGCATCTCCCTATCTCGCGTTTTCACGCTAATTACGAAAATCATGACCATTAGGTCGATATCGCGATGGAATTATAAGATATCAGCGATTTTGTGTCGAAAAAAATTATTTTTTCACGAAAAATCATCAATATTTCGGTCTTCCTTTGAAATTTCATCAATACAATAACGATTTCGGAATCAGCGTCAAAAAATACATCGGATAGGGTGGTCGAGACTCCAATTTCGAAGATTTTCATTTTTGCGAAAAATTGAAAAAAATGCAAAGGGATGCGAAAAATCGAAATCTCTGGAATTAATCGCTGATTCACCCTGTCCCATGTATTTTTTCGCGCTGATTACGAAAATCACACTCATTAGGTCTCATTATTTATGAGTTTTTGGTCCACATAGATATAAGACTTTGTTGTAGATAAAAATCGAATCTTCAATAAAGTATTATACAATATAAGCCAAAAGCGCTTATAGACAGAAAGTTAATTTTTTCTTCCAGGCAGCGATAACGCATCTTCATGTCATCTGTAAGAAAAAGTCAATAATCCCTCAGCTTTTTGTATATCGCCATTTTTTTCGCCCCAGAAAACGTCATCCTCCGTCAAATCAAAACTCGCGTATCGCCTTGTCGGAACAGCAGGAATTTTCGTTTTCGTTTCGGTCCATCGATAATACTTTCCGAACGAAAAAAAAAAAAAAACGCACGGGACACAGGGGTACGAGGACAAAAATTCGTCGTCGATCTTCTCGGCACTCATTCACGGATTTTATTAACGAGAGAACAACGGTTCGAATAGAAGTTGTGGACCGGCTAAGATATCGGCTAGAGTAAAAGCTCTCCTCTTTGAAGGGGAGGGAAAGAGAGAGGACGAGAGAGGGATAGACGTAGTCGAAGAAAAGGAGAAGGGGTGTAGAGAGAGGAGCGAATCGAAATACTCGTCAGCGCGGAATTATAGCGTCTCGGCGGAGCGGAAAAAGAGGGAGAGAGCGAAAAGTGGAGAGATCGTACGCAACTCTTCCCCTAATCTATAGCCTATACACTACGAGAGATTTATCAATGATAAGAATGATAATGGTAATAATAATAATAATTCTAAAGTCAATAGCAACGTCATAGATACAATGCAATATAGCCTTTTCTTTCGATAATCCATCTGCGCTCTTCCACGTTCTCAGCGATCGGTCGACGATCGGCGCAGCGCTTCGGCCCCTCGTCGGAAGGCTCTCCTCTCTACGATCGATCAACGATGGGTACAATACGATAATAATCGTTCAACCTTCCCTCTCGAGAGACAGCGTCGCAAGGATCCAAGTTCGAGAGTCGAGAGAAGCTGAGGCGAGAGCGAAGATCTGCGAGTTTCCGAGATCGAGTACACGCGAGGATCTCGGCATTCGAGGGTGAGCCGAGAACGAAGGATCTCTCGTCAAATTATACAAATCATCGAGCGACTATCGGCTTAATTATTGTTTCAGCGCACTTATCCTAGGAAACGGAATCGGGCGGATGAAGATGCCTCTCGCGCAGCTTCTTCCACCGGGGACGAACCGCACGAGGGTTCCTCCTTCCACCGTCTCGACTACTCCGACGAAATGATTCGCTCGGCGCGCACCTCGACCCATCGTCGCGATTACCGGAGCTCCGAGACGTTGCGTTTCACCCGAAAACGGAGAGATCGTCGACGTCGATAACGATTAAATCCTCCGTCGAGCGAAGATCAACGCAGGGCGCGGAGAACCGGTAAGAGTTTTCTCCCTCGAGCTCGCATCACGGTTAAATGCTTCAGCGGACACGATTCGTCTTTTCCTTCACTCGAACACGCACTCCGATCCGCATGCGTAATTCCGCGCTTCGCCACGTGGAAAACGTATCGTTTTTTTTACGCGAGGGGCGCGAAGCAACTCTCGCGCGCGTCCCAAGTAAGGCTTCGAAATCTCACCCTACACGTTATCTTACGCGTACAGTTAATTATTCTATGTATCGCTCCGTCGTCCGCGATACGACTCTACGAATTTTCTCCGACGTCGAAAGAAATGTACACGCTCGAGACGCCTCGTCTAATGGAGGAATGAATCGAGGCAAATTATTTCCCCCCGGGTCGAAGGAGAAAGAGATCGAGTGGATGACTCCTTTCGAAGGGACAACTCCGGGGACGCTCGAAGGCGAGTCGTCGATCGTATCGCGCTCGGCGTCCTGGACGTACGCTTCTTCTATAATACTTTTTTTTTTTGCTGATCCTACGGCCTTTCCTAGACTTTCGAGCTTCCTTCGTTTTTCTCTTTTCAACTCTTTCTACGCTTATTTAATCGGGTGGATGCGAAGGAACGTCCTAGGTGAACGTAGGTGGCTCACTAGCGAGATCACCGGCGCGTGTCGGTGACTAAAACCAGCTGGTGGCACCGCCGAACTTGGTCGAAAGGCCACCGATGCCCTTGCCGAACATGTTGCCCACCTTGCCGACAACATTGGCAGTGACGTTGGAGATGTTCGCCGCGTAATTCGCGTCCTCGCCGGTGATCGTCTCCACGATCGTCACTTTTGTCTTGGGTCGCTCCACCTCGTCGTCGTTGCCGTTTTCGGAAAGTCCTCTGGAAGCGGTTTCAGAGGTATTTTGGGGGGAGGGACCTCGCACTTTTTCGACTATCTAATTGTCGTTGGAATCGAGCTCCGGAGACGATGATTATGCGGATTGTAAATTTATTAAAGGAAGATCCATTTAGTTTCGTTATTTGTCATGTTGTGAAAAATTCTTTCGAATAAAAGTTACTTGGTATTGAGGGAGACGTATTATACGTGTAGGTGGTTTTTGATAACACGCGTTATCTACGAGATATGAAGGTCACTTGATATTATTGTTCTTGTAAAAATGGTAGAACTCGTCGAGATGAAGAAAAAATATATTAGACGAAAGGCTTTTTCGTTGGACTTAAAGTACAAGAGTAATTAAGAGTTCAGAGAACTTTTCCGCACGCAGCGCAACTTACTCTTGGCTTCACAATGTGTTCCCTGTTCCTCTTTATTCCTATTTGTTTTTTTTTTATGTTTGCCCTTTTTCACCTAAAACTCGCGATTTCCCCCCTTTTTCACTATAATTCAATACTTTTCCTCTAGATTATCATTCTGCTTCTCGGTCGAGTTTATCTCTTCGTCGTTTCGAATTACGTGGAAAGAGTAAAAATAGTTAATTTCCTTTTTTCTTTCTCCTTTTTTTTTAAATAAAATAATACTATAATCTCTAATTTATCTACATGCATAAATATTTAATTTAAAATATAAAAGCCTGGTTGAATTAATGTCTCTTACCGGAAACTATAATAGATTCCCATTTCCTTAAATCAAATCATGATACTCAGATTTTAGTTACTAAACATGAGGTACTTTTTAAGTTACAAAAACATTCTTCATTCTCTTAATAAAAATATTGGTGTTTTATTGTACACCTTAAAGATTATTTTTTTAAACTACTGCACGTTTCTAATTTCTAGTGGATCTCTCTTTTTTTTTAAATAAAAATTGCCTTCTTTTTTTTACAAAAATTTCCTGTAATTTCCTCCAAAATTAAATAAACAGGGGCTCTTATAACACCTTCTTTTTTTTGTTAATCTTAATGAGCTCTACAATTTTTATGAGAACGAAAATATCTAATTCCACTTGAAAAAATTAAGACGACCTTCATATCTCGTTGATAACGTGTTATTAAAAATCTCTTGCATGCGTTACACGTCTCCCCTAACACCAAACAATCTTTCTTCGGAAGATTTTTTCGTAAAACGACGAATAACGGAAATAAACGGGAGATCTTCCCTTTTAAATTTACACCCTAAGGGGTCAAGAATTTTCACTCACTCTTCGTTCTGAGCGCACATCGTTAAGGCACAAGTTGCTTCTTCCGTCTGCATCCTCTGGAATATCGTCTGATATGTCTTCGAGTTGAGTTTGTCCTCCGTAACTCCCTGCAGCTCAAAGTCGGAATAGATCTTCTTCACGATGTGGGCGAGACAGGTACACTGATACAGGTGCAAGCTGTGATCCAGCCTCTCGGATAGCCAGTTGCACAGCATCTGAATCTGTGCCGTGTACCATTGCTGAAGAAGACGAGGAAAACACGGCGAGTTGTTATCAAACGATATCTTGCACGCTCATCCTCAAAGAGCAGAAGCCTCACCTCGAAAAAGATCAATATCCAGAGCTCGTCGATCACTTTGCTGCGAATCTGATCCATGCAGTTTCTCGTGAAATTCACGTACGCCTGACCCATTTCCTTTCCGCTTCCCGACACTTTCTGAATGACATTTAGAGGGAAGAAAATGATTCGGGGTGTCGATATTTTCGCGGATCTCGGACGAAGATCGATGAGAGCGACCGACTCACCGTAAAGCTCAGAATCGAGCCGATGAAAGATCCCTCGTCGTACCGCGACAGCTTGGAGAGCGTCGTTTCGAGGACGGTGACCAATTTGTTGATCATTCCTTGAGTCATCGCGGCCAGTGTCTTCTCGATGAGGTCGTCGATCTTCGTGTGATACTGATGCTAAAAGGAGAATTGGAGAGAGAAAATGACCCGACGAAACTGAGTTCGGGGATCGACTACTTCGAGGGAAACCTATACTTTGTGAAGCCAGGAGGCGAGGTTCGCTGGAAGAGCCGAGAAACTCGAAGGGGAAAGAACTCGAGGCTGCGAGACGGCAACGAAAAAAGTTTCGACTGCGACGAAAGGAGAAAGAAGAAGAAGAAGCGGCGGTAGCGAGCAGAAAACACATGGTCGGAAGGACGAAGCGGAGCGATAGAAAGAAGTTCTCGAAGAGTTACCCATCGAGTCCCTTCGGACTACAATAAATGGACTTACCACGTCGACACCGTCAACAGCGCACAGTTTAAAACTCTGATTCTTCGCATCCAGAATAACATTCACCATCGCGCACATTTCCGACGGTATAATGTAATCCGTCGAGATAAACGTAACGCCCTTCTTAAGCCACTGCTGGAAGGCGTTGTCGGTCCTCTGAATGCAAGACTCGATCATGTCGCAGGCCATCAGCTTGAGCCTCTGCTCCAGGTGCTGCCGGAACTCCTGATCCGGCCAGTGGAGGCCGCGAATGAAGGACTGGAGGGCGTCCAGCTTCCAGAACAGATCCTCCGAGGTGGCGCACCCGTTGCCCTTGATCTCCCATCGCTCCTTCTCGAAGCCCTTGTGGATCGATTGGGCGATCGAGGTCTCCATGAGGTCCACGTAGCGGACGACGAGCGGCGCGAAGGTGTCGCGAAGGTGCTGATGAAACCTCCCGTTCTTCAAGTTATCTGTCGAGCGACGAGCCACGAGTTATCCGTCTGCGAGATCGCGCTTCACCGCCGCGACTCACCGTCGGTCCTGAGATAATCGTTCAAGATCTGGAACAACGGGAAGCTGTCCCACGTGTCGGGCGGTTGCTCGGAGAGCACCTTGTCCATGTCGACGGCGAAGAGCGACCAGAAGATCTCGGCGTGCTCCACCAGGAGGTCGCTAAACCAGGCGAAAGCCTGCGGTGCGGTGTAGTAGGAGCGAAACGTGAAAATATTGGACGACACACATATACGGCGGGCGGAATTCGCATCTCCCGGAGCGGTGGGCGCGCCGCCCCGGGCGCGGGACTCTCGAACCGACCGGAGGACGAAGCGGGACGCGGTCGACGACGGACGATTCGCGCGTCACTCGGTCCCGCGTCCTCCGCAGCTGGATCCTCACCAAAATCCCCGAGAGCCCCGGACAACGAGCACTCGGTTCTAAAAACCTAACTAATACCTCCGAATAATGTTCTTCGTTTTGCTGCAACAGGTCCACGCAGAGCTCGGCCAGGTGAATGAGATCCTCCAGCTTCTTCGCGGGCGAGACGCAGACCTCGCCGCTGAAGTCGTCCTCTATCTTGGCCTCGGCCGAGAGCCTGGTGTAGTTGACGAGGGCGGCCGTCTCGAGGCAGGACTTGATCATCCCCCTGACCTCCTCGGGAGGCACCGGCGTCACGACGTCCTTCATCAGGACGCGCTCCAGCAGCGAGAGGGTCGCCTTCAGCGCGCCTTCGGGTCGGCCGAAGGGGAAGCTGTATCTGTTTTTACGGGCACGCGTCGGGTGTGACGGAACGACGAAGACGAAGCGCGTTTTGACGACGTGCGCGCGGGGAGATCACGAGGTCTCGAGGGAGTCGAGCGCGTGGTGGCCACTCAACTGGAAAACCGGGTAGTGTCAGGGATTTTTTTTTGTAAATCCAGAGGGTTTTAGAGATTCCTCTCTTTAATTGTTTGATCAGGATTCGCAGTATGTTCCTTATTCCCCTTTGTTCCTATATTTTTTTTTAAAGTTTACCCTGTTTCATTCCAAAACTCGCGATTTTCTCCTTTTTCTTCTATGTATAATTCAATATTTTTCGTCTAAAACTACCTATCATTTAGCTTTTCATCGTTTCGGATTACATAGAAGGAGTCAAATGGTGAATTTTCTTCTCTCTTTTTTTTTTTATAAAATAGTACTATAATCCCTACTTCATCTACCTGAATTAATATTTTGTTTAAAATATAGAAGCTTAGTTGAATCGATGTTTCTTACTGTGGAAACTAGATTTCTATATACCTACTTCACAATCACATTAATTTACTCAAATTTAAATTACAAGAACATCCTTCATTCGCTCAATAAATATTCGTGTTTCATTATCTATTTTAATAATTGTTATTTTTTAAAATCACCACGTTTCCAATTTTTAGAACCTAATTCTGGGCGGAAATATGCTTTTGAAATATATAGAGAAAACGTATATCTATTTTTAAATTGTATGCTATGTAAGTACAGTTAATTGTTCACTAATATTGCTTTCAATACTCTTATCAAAACCTACATAGAACCTCATATTGAAACAGAACAAAATTGACCTTTTTACCGTTTTCACGTAATCCGAAACGATGAAAAGCCGTATAATAGGTAGTTTAAGGAAGAAAATATTGAGTTTTAGAGGAATAAAGGGAAAATCGCGAGTTTTGGAGTGAAAACGAACAACTGCAGCATTTCAGTTATTTCTTTAGATCTCTCCAATTAAAAAAGTCAGGGAAAATTAGTGATATCAGTCAGGGAAACCGGGATAAATCAAGGAATTCTGTGAGCAGAATTGAGTAGCCACCCTGTGAACAGTGCGCCCGAACCGGGGCTACCGGGGATTACCTGAAATTGGTGATCTGCTTCTCCAGGAGTTGCCTGAGGCGTTCCTTGATCTCTTGGAACTTGTCCTTCTCCTCGTGGGTAACGGAGCCAACGCCGTCGGGTCTGTTCCCGTAGACGTGGCTTGCGCAAAACGCGAAGCTGTAGTGGATCAGGGTGGGATCGATCATGATCCCACGCTCGGCTCTGTCCAGGAGGTCGCTGAGGTAGTACAGATGCCGATAACAGCCGCGCACTCCGTATCTGTGGGATGTGATTGTAAGCGGGGGGTTCGCGGGAGAGAAATATTGACGGGACTCCCACTTGGTAATTTTTTTAATGATGATCTTTTTTCAATCAAGCCAGTAGAGTTACTTTTACTTCAAAATATGTCATTGAAAATCGTTATTCTTAAGATTTCGTTCCTTGATTCGTCAAATAATTTCGCGATACCTTCTCGCCGCTAAAACGCTGCAACAATTCGTATAAATTCTCAGTGTTGAGATGGTCATGCTATCGGTGCTCAGATTCTATAAATCGTTATGATAGCGCGTAACGAGCAGTCCTTATCGTTGCACGTGTTTCTTGTAGTACGAGAAAGTCTTATCCCCGATGGAAATATTTCTCTAACGAATTTCTGAAAAACTCTGAGATATTGTGGCTTTTGTCTGACTCTGTAATATTTGGAACGTTTTCAGACATTTTCAGTAAAGTATCGGAGTAAAGACTTTTCTAAAGAGCTCTGATAAAGTCTGACGAATATCTGACAGAACTTTGAAAAATTCTGAAAAATTTCTAACCAACTCTGAAATTGAAAACGTATAATTTCTGTAAAAATACATGTAGACATTTTCAGAATGTTTCAAAAATTTTGCACTTACAAATCGGTTCAAATATTTGTCAGTGTTCATTACTTTCAGAAAAGTTTTCGCGCGTGAATGAAAAATGGATATTTTTAGACATTTCTCTGACTTTCTCCAAATTACTGAAA
Organism: Xiphydria camelus; assembly: GCA_963678675.1. Classification (NCBI taxonomy): domain Eukaryota; kingdom Metazoa; phylum Arthropoda; class Insecta; order Hymenoptera; family Xiphydriidae; genus Xiphydria; species Xiphydria camelus. The sequence goes on along the minus strand of OY783200.1, from coordinate 22,786,857 downwards.
ATGTTCCTATTTTTAGAGAAAGTAAAAGAAGTCAGTTTTTCAAAATTGTCCCATCGGCGGTAGTACGAAAGTTCGTTAAAGAGGGATCAGATTTGTAACCTTCCATACCTCATAATTTCGACGTGTCCTTATGAAAACAAAAATTAGGTACCTATTTCAATTACAAATCTCAATCATTTTCTTTCAATATCATCTCCTCGAAACTCAACCAAATTGATTGCAAAGACCACTAGACCGCTTTTTCTCATCCCTTCATAATGCTCAGATGAGGAAAAATCGGTAACTTTTTCCAAACAAGGCATCACTAAACCCCGCCATTTTTTAACATATGACCGAACGGGAGCCCTGCACTTATACCCAAACAATCGTCCCTCACCTGGCGCAATACTCGTCCAGGACGAAAACTTGGCCCGGCGAGAACCAGCCGAGCGAGCTGTACGGATCGTTCAATCGGTAATCCAGCGTCAGACTCTGGAGGCTCTTGAAGAGATTGGCGTGCTCGAATTTGCAGGGATCGGCGCTTATGAAGTCCTCCATGCCGTGCTTGCGCGCCCGGTCGGCGTCGCCCTGGATCTTGCTGATGGTCGAGTTCTTGTCGGCCACCGAGACCGGCGGGGTCGGCTTGTGGGACTGGCCGGTCGCTCTGTACATCGCCATCACCCACAAGGCGCACTCGTTCTCGTCGTCGGAGGCGAAGACGATGTTGTCGCCCTCGCGGACGGCGTTGAAGAAGTACCTGCGGTGAGCATCGTCGTCAGCTTTCGTTCCTACTTCCCCCCCCCGCGCGCGCGCGCGCGCGCTTGCCTCTCACCTCCCGCCCTCCAAATCCATGCCGACCATGAGATTAGCAGAAGCGGACTCGATATAGTCCACCGTATAGCCATCGAGCTGCATCATTTCCGACGGCTCGCTTTTCTTTTCCTTGTACGAGCACATCGCAAATGTGTACTGCGAGACCTGGACCAACACGTAGTACCGCTTCTTCCACTTCTTCCAGACCGATTTGCCGAGCGCGTACAGGTAGCCGCAGTGCTTCATGTTGAGCGGCTTGTCCATCCGGCAGGCGATCTTTATTTGGAGATTCTGGTCTGGATTGTTCTTCGGGACGGTCATGCCGTGCCACTCGGGCACTTTGCAGGACAGGGGGGTCGGCCGTATTATCACCTTCCCCAGCTCCTTGTCCTCGAGAGCCAGCATACCCGGGTTCTCCGTGTAGAGTCTCACTTTGACCACCGGCAGGGGGTGCGCCGTGGAGAAATCTCCCTGGGTGTCCCACCTGAAAGTTCGAGCGGAGTCGATCGTTTCTCCCGATCCTTCACCGCGACACACGGTGTCGCGTCGCGGAATAAAACGCGACGTCGAGAGAGCCACATTTACATCGGTTTGGAGGCTTCGGCCTGATCGGTTTGCAGCTTCTTGCCGCCCTCCACCTCCATCGTGCAGTACACGATCCGATTGGACGCGAGGCTCTTCAGGCCCCTGACCTCCATGACGATGACCTCCAATTGGAACGTCAACACGACGTCCATCTTGGTTAACTGGGGATCGGAGTCCGCGGAATCGCCCTCCAATTTAGCGAGGGAGCTCTGACTGCGGCAGCGGGAGCGCTCACCGCGATTGTTGTAGCGCTTCAGCTTCTGCAGCCCGTATTTGCTGTCTATCGAACCCTTGGAGACCGGCAACGACTCCAAATTAGCCATTAGCAGGTTGATAGACGACTTGAGCTCCTCGATGTAGAGCGACTCCATCTCTTTCAGGAGGAACCTCGGCATGAGCTTGCGGTTCTGAAATTCCATTTGCGGGGGAGTTTTCATTAATTCTTCGAGTTCCGGGGTGGCCGCAGATCCGGAAAATCGGGGAAACCGGCAATGTTAAGGAATTCTGGATCGTTACTGGAAATTGCTGGAGGTAAAATAGAGTTAGTTTCTTGAAATTTCACCGTGGATGCATTTTGCAATGGATAGGTACATTTTTCGATCACTATTATCTCACTATTTATGAACTTTTGACCTATATCGATATAAGACTTTGTGTTGTGGATAAAAATATAATCTTCAAAAAAGTATTATACAAATATTAGCTAAAAGCTTATAGATAACGAGATAATAGATGCGAAAAAAAAATGTCAGGGAATTCTTACAAAATTTGATTTGAATTCAGGATTTAAAAATAAAGAGCAATTTTTGTCAGTCACTGCTTATAATAATACAAAAATTCCTTTTTACGGATATGAACTGAAGAAGGCAATAACAGAATATTATTGCTAACATTTTAGCAGCAAAAATTAAAATATTTTGTGAATACGGTTCTTTTTTTCTCTGTTTAAAATAGGGTAAAATACTTCGTAAAGGTTAAGAGCATTTTTTGGCAAACAAAAATGTCATGCAAATTTCCTCTTACCCTTTCTTTCTTAAAGACGCGTGGTAAATGGATCGCACTGATACTGCTTCGTATATTAAAGCGGGTCTTTTGACATCAAAAGGAATCAATTTTCTTCGTATATTAAGCGGAATCGTATCTTATCCGTACGTATCTTAAGCGGGTAATTTTACACAGATTTAATAGGTATTTTTCAAGGGACCGAAGAAAATTCGTATTTTTTAAGCGGGAGCATCTTAAACGAGTTTTATTGTACTTGCAAAATTTGATATGAAATAGTCGAGAAAAAGTCAAGGAATTCCATAATCAAGTTTCTGCAGCCACCCCGAGTTCCGTCCACAAATCCGGATTTCGGATTGTCCGCTTGGATACTTAATTTTTTTTGCATTTCGTCGGCTTCACATGAAAAGTACATAATTCCAAAATGACTGTTTTTACAGTAGATTAAAGAAACTGTTTAAAATAAGCGTCTCTTATTCTAAGAAATTCAGAAGCTATACGTGGGATTATCAAACAAAAGTTCAAATTTTTAGATAAAAAACTTGACAGTAAAATACTTCCAAAAACCAGTTTAATTTGCAAGACGGCTTGTTTCTCACACAATCAACAGTCATTCTGGACTTGCGCACTTTTCACGCGAAGCCGAGACGATTTGTTCGTTCGGGTACTCACCTTCTCCATCTCATTGACCTTCTGTATGCGACCGTCCAGCTCCCTCCTGATGGCGGCAGCCTGCTCGTCGGCTGAGTCCAACAGAAGGGCGTTGAACAGAAGCTGATGCTCAAACTTCTTGATCCCGAGTATCTGCTGGAACATGTCGTACAGCTGCTCCTTCGACAGTATCAGCTCCGAGTTCAAGGACTGCTGTTGCATCCTGGAGGGCCTCTTTGTGTCCTCGTCGCCCGTGCCCTTGAAGATGCAGTCGAACTTGGCCATCCAGGACGTAAGAACAGTCTCCTTGCTCAGCCCGTCGATTTCCGGAAGCGAACGGACACGCTTCTCGATGTTGTTCCTGAACACCTCGCGGAAGTCGTACTGCGAGCAACTCCCGCTCTGCACCATTCGCACGACCCGGTCGGACTTGAGGAAGACGTCGTAGTAGCTCTGCACCGCGTTGTGGAAGGCCTCGTCCGCCATTATCTGTGTCTCGCCCTTCAGGAAACTCTGCGGGAGACGAATTCGCGGTGACGAGACTGCGTTCCGAGTCGAAGTCGAGGATGAATGTAACGATGAGATCGGCTTTTTGAATTCCTTAGTTTACAGGGTGTTAATTTGCCGAGGTAAGGTGTCTAACGATCATTGAAGTCATGGAGGTCATGGAAAAATTATGGAATTTTTTTTTTCATATAGAATATCATGAAAATTTAATGGACCCATTAAAATAATTGATTTATTAAGATTTATGTGATCTTGGGATGCTGAATACACACGTTGGAAGATCAATGATAGAAAACAGTGAGAATTACTCTGGTATTGTCGAAACAAAAACTTATTTCTATTTCAGCAGAAAATTCTATACAGACCTTAAAAGTCATCTTGTACGATTATAAAAAAAAATACAGACTTCTCGTCTGGAAATCGTGGAAATATCATGGAGATCTTCACGAGTTTTATAACTTTTATAAAAAAGATATAAAACTGAAGAATGTGTAATGAATTCGACGATGATCTTCCATAGCCAACAATCGATCGCTCGACGAAACCGTCTTGCATATGTATTTTGTCCGTTTTGTCGCGCTGATTGCGAAAGGAAAGGAGTACGAGATACCCTTCATCTGATAGAAAAGCAATCGATTTCCCCGATGAATAGGAATAACTTCTAAGAAAGTACGAATACGCGCGAAACTAATTTATCGAAGAAGGTGAAGGTTAACCGCTGCAGAAGGATGTCCATCGCGGGGCTTCGGAAAATTGCTCGATTCGCTTCAAGGGCTTCGCCTTGTCTATGATATCATAAATACACCGCTCACGATTACATCGGTCGCTCGGCGATCCGGCGCGCAATGATAAGCGAGCTCGAAAGGTCCTTCGCTCGGCTCCTTGTTAGTCTGGCCAACGAATTTACCCGAAAATCAATTCGAATCGTTTGATCCAGTCTGGGGACTCGACGACTGAAAGCGAATCTCGCTCACCTGAAAGCGAGAGCACAGAGTCTCCAGCTGTTGCTTCGTAATCTTCATCTGCCTCCTTGTCATGTCCGTGGGTTGCTTGGCGTTGAACGGATAAGCCACGCATCTCGACACGAAGACGTAGAGCTGTATTCGAGTTTTTCTCTCTTCCTCCTCGCGCTCCTGCTTGTCCTGCGGGAGAAAGAGACATTTAATCCCCCACATCATTCATTCCAGGCTTCACAGTGTGTCCCTTATTTCTCTTTATTCCCTTATTTTCTCCTTTTTTCACCCTAAAACTCGCAGTTTTCCTCTTTTTCCTTTATAATTCGATATTTTCCCTCTAAAACCGCTTATTATTCAACTTCTCAGTTGAATATGTCTTTTTATCGCTTCAGATTATATGAAATGGATCATCATGGTCCACTTTGTTTTTATTAAAATAATACAACTCCTACTTTATCCACCTGCATCAATATTTCGTTTAAAATATAATAACTTAATTAATGTTTCTTACCAAAAAATCGATTCGACAAATAGTCTCCTTTTCCTTAAATCAGATTACGATACTCAAATTTAAGTTACATAAGACATACATTTTCAAGTTACAAAAACGCCTGATAAATATTGGTGTTTCATTTTATATCTTAACAGTTGTTATTTTTTAAAATCACTACGTTTCTAATTTCTGGAAGATTTCCTTTTTTAATGAAATGTGTCCCCTTTCCCCAAAATTTCCCCTATTTCCCCTAAAGTTAGATAAACAGCCCAGCTAACAATTCAATTTCATGTTCTATAAAAATCGCAAGAACGTTTCCAGAGCAAATTTCAGGCACGTTTATAGAGCATTTTCAAAACGTTCTTACAACACTTATAGGACTACATTAGCAGTTATCCTATAAATGCTCTGTAAATTATGCTCTATTAAAAAGCAGTTCAATTTCTGAAGGCAAAATAGTCTCATGCGCCACATTAACGTAACAATTCAGTGTTCCAGATACAACTGTAAAACATTAACAGAGAATCTAAAACTCCTATCACTCTAAATTTATATGTATAACTACTTTTTGCTAGCTGGAAGGGGCTGTGAAGTCTGACATTCGTTTGTACGTTCCAGCAACGACATCGCGGATCGATCGTGACCGATTTCTTCGCGCCTACTATACCTGGAGCTCGGCTTCGGTCTTCTCGCTGGCCACCGACGGCGAAGGACTGGTCGGCCTGGGCACGGACTTCGTGTAGTTCGCGGCGTCCTGCGCGGCGCCCATCGACGGCGACAGAGAGTTCCTCGCGCTCGACAGATTCGGCACGTCCAGCGCCGCCGCGGCGGCCGCTTCCTGCTGGGCGGCCAAGCCCGTCCCGCTGAGGCTCCTTCCGTGGGCCCCGTGGACGCTGCCGCCGTGGACACCCATGGGACTGCCCGAAACCGCATGGCCACCGGGCGAAGCCGTGGAACCAGAGCTGACGGAACCGACGCTGCCGCCGAGAGCAGGTCCCGAACCGCCACCACCCGAGTGATGAGAGCCGTGGCCACTTCCTCCACCGCCACGGCTTCCACCACCACCGCCATGATGTTGGTTCTGGTCCTCCTCGCTCTCCTCTTCGGAGGAGCTGGGGTCTATCATGGTCTAAGGGACGCCGACGTCGGCAACGACGTCGGAGGCCCCGGCTGGCGCAGAATGTGTCCCTGCCGTGTCTGGTGTCACGCTTCTTCCGCTGGATTCACGCGGCTTCCGGTCTCGTTCGTCGCGAGACGAGTCCTCGCTGGAAGGATCGTCGGGACGAATGTAATTTCGGGCGGAGTTTGAGGGAGGAAATTGTCTTATTTCCTTACGAGGGGCGGGAACCGAACTCGAAGGTATTTCGAGAGACTCTGGAAGTGTCTGAAAATTTTAGGATTGTACGAAGAGGAGCGACGATGTTAAGTTCTACGCGTGTAATTGTCTGGTTACTCCGATGGAAAAGTTTGTCGAAGAAATTTCGGTAAAACAGGTGTTTTGATGCTTTTTCGACTTTCTGCGGTACTCGGAACGTTTTCAGATATTTTCCGGGAGGTCTCAAAATTTGTCGGAGAAAATCTGATAGATGTCCAAAAATATCATATCATCTTTCACGCATAAAAATGTTTCTACAAAATTCTAATACACCCAAACAAATATCTGACAAATTCTGAAGAAATTCGAATTTTAAAAAAATTACAACTGTAAATAAATACGTACAGATATTTTGCAGAATTTTACAGATTTCTCTAGACATTTACATCAGTGTTTATTAGACTTTCAGGAAAGTTTTTGTGCACACGCATGAAAGAAAATAAGTAATTTTGAATATGTCTCTGACTTTCTTTAACGAACCGACACTTCTCGGAAAATATTCGATGATATTCCGATACCTTCGGAAACAGTCAGACGTTTTTCAGATACTTGTCACAGAAATGTTTCTTCACCGGCGAAACGAAATTATTACATCATCGGGGCGACGATAAATTCTCAATCCACCTTCGACTTCTCCGTGACTTCTCGCGACGTCTTCCCTCGAAATCGAACCACACCGCTCTAATTTCGCCGAACAAACACGAGAAAACCAACGATCCTCCCGTTTAACCGGCTCCCAATCGTCGGGCGTCCAGGCGACCGCGAAACCAGGCGGTCGCGCAAGCTCCACCGGAAACCGCCGCGTTCCCGTTAATTGGACGAAAACTCGGCGTCTTCCGGCCAAGCGAATCGCCGACGTTTCTCCACGGAGGAAACGGACGGACTGTGCGGAGAGGAGGAAGACTCGATGCTCTCGTCACGGTGCAAACATATTGATTGTCTCTCTGTGCCCTTCTTCTACTCCCCCAACGGAGGGGGGCCCCACTTGCTCTTTCAGGAAAAGAGGCACCTGACACAAACGCGTACACCCGCGCGCATCCACCCACACCGCGCGCACGAGCTTCTGACTTTGTGAGCATTGTGCAATGTACGTTCGTACGTGTGCGCACGCCTCTCGCGTAGGACCCGTACGAGCGGAAGCGTACTAACCCAGAAATGCAAACGCCGTCGTCGCCCGGCGTTGATACCGATAACGACGGCCAGCGAGAAACGAGTTTGCGCGCGGTACGAATGGATGGAGCAGAGCGTAGCGCTGCAGCTGTTCTGGCCGGTTCCTTGGCAGAGGAAAATTGAACGGTAAACCGTGCAAGAGATTACACATTTTTACGACTTGTAATTGGCGACGGATGAGTGTAGGAAACTGTAGTCATTGATTGAATTCCACAGATTTACGTAATAATTTGAAGCGCTGAATTTACTCGTCAGGAAAGAAACTTGAACCACTGTTATCTCATTATTTATGGACTTTTGACTTACATTGATACAAGACTTTGTTGCACAGATACAAATTTAATCTTCAAGAAAGTAAAATAAATATAAGGCAAAAGCTCATAGATAATGAGATAGTAGTGATTGAAGTTCCTTAATTGGCGAGTAAGTTCAGACTACGTTCAGATATCTTATACGTCTATCTACGTGAAATTACTGATTCCCTGAAGAGAGTGCTGTTATTTGACGTTATTTTTCCATGAAACGTAGAAATCCCTATGGATATCTACGATTTACTATATTGGATAATAAAATACGCGTGTACTTTTATATCGTTTCGCATAGCTTCGATAAATTAGATACATTATCTACATGTAACTTCCATTTCTTCATCGAAACGACGTAACTTTCCATGCTTTACCGTTAATGTCAAGAATTTTACGTCAATCTACGGCAAGGTTGATTGAGTCTAGAAAGAAAAAGTAGTGTTTGCCTACTTATCATTGGTATTTTCTATATAAAGCAACGCATAATCACGTGTCGACACTGAGTTAATGAAATTAACGTAAATTATGGTAAATTACGGGAATATGTAAATTCTTTGATATATCTATCTACATAGAATTTCACGAATTCAAACAGTCTACGTATTGCCGTAGTTTATGTAACGTAAAATCTACTGTTTTTCTTTTCATACTTCGCTGGACATCATGCCAAATTTGGTCTTCAGCTAAATGTCAGGGGATACGTTTCGATTCGGATATCCGGTATCTCTCAACCGATCAGATATTTAATCGAGTTTAACATTTCTCTCTCTCTCTCTCTCGTAACTAACTTTGTTATCAGTGCGTAGGCATCGCGTTGGACTTCTCATCGCACGCCTGCTCCCCGTTCGAGTGTATCGCAAACGTCGATCGCCGTCGTACTGGAAACTAATGCGTTTCTGTTTACAAGATGTACTTCATCGATCCGAGGGATTTTCCCGCATTTCGCATCTCCGACAATGTAGAGCCTCGCGTCCGTGACACGGCGGCAATGGCCCAGATAGGCTTATCGTTCGTTCGCGCGAAAATTCGGCGCGCCGCCCTGTCGCGCTGGCGTTAACAATCGTTCCGTGCGTTCATGATACTTTGTATTTTCTAGGAAAGACGTTGCGATTCCAATTATAAAGGGACTACCGCCTGAAGCCGTCCGAATTGTTGGCAATAATCCACTGCGGGGAAGCATATTTGAAATCTACTATCGCTGTGAGAATAATTTCAACGTCGTCGCACCTTATGAATCGAAACGTGTTCGCGCGAATAATTGGGAAGGTAAATTGGGATACGCGAAAGTGTCGAGTCGCGACGGTGGAAGCGTTTCAGCGCATTTTTAGGCTTCACAGTGTGTCCCCTATTCCCCTTTATTCCATTATTCTTCTAAGTTTGCCCTCTTTCATCCTAAAACTCGTGATTTCCCTTTTTTCCCTCTCTATAATTCAATATTTTTCCTCTAAAACCACCTATTATTCAGCTTCCCTATTAACCATTCTGCGCGAGTACCTTGCAAAGAAGAGGAAGCAGAAAACTATAATATAATAGTTGGCTTTTGGGAGCTTCTTGCAGCAGATATATTGCAGCAGTATTCATGCAATATCCACCAGAATGCAGAGAAAAAATGCAAGTTGCTTATTACATTTTCTTCGCAAGATTGCTGAAATTCTGTCGCATGACAGCTTGTGCGAGAAAAATTCGAAGTTTTTTGGAAGAGGCTTTCGTAAGACTGATGGATGAGTGCTTTGCGCGGATAACTTGCAGCGGATTCTGGTTACGAAGGTGTTCAGTTGAGTTTATGCTTTTATCATTTTGAATTACGTGAAAAGGGTAGTCTTTTTTTTTAATAATATAATAATTTAATGCTATAATTTATATTTTATCTCTACCTGCATCAATATTTCGTTTAAAATACAAAAGCCTAGTTGAATTAATATTTCTAACCGAAAACCAGATTTTCATTTCCTTAAATCATTATAATACTTGATATGAGATATAAATTTTTATATTGGAAAAGTATCCTTTATTCGCTTAAAACATTAGTGTTTCATTGTATATCTTAAAAATTGTTACTTTTCTAGTTTCTAGTTTCCGGTAGATCTCCTTTTTTTAATCAAAATTGCCCCTTTTTTTGGCCAAATTTCCCCTGTTTCCTCTGAAATCGTATAAACAGAGGCAGTGAAACCTGCATTTCCGACAATCGACGCTTCATTCTCGCTTTTCGCGCGTTCCTCGCCCCTTTATTTCCACCCGAAAAGCCATTCATCCCCGAAGCTTCCGTTGTTTCGTCGCATTCCACCGACTGAAATGTGGATCGCGCGCACAACGCGACCGTTTTTTCCCATCCCGACTCCGCACAAAGTTCAACGACCGTCGACGAGATGCTCGGGGCGAGTCGAGGGTCGCGCGAGGGACTGAATAAATCGTAAAACCCCTCCGAGAGAAAATCGTGTCAACCGTGTTGAATTGCAGAAATTCGCAGAGACGCTCCGCTCTCGTGCGAGGGGGGAAGTGCGATATCATCGATGACCTTGCGGACGGCGAACTAATTATCAAACTCAAGGTCACGGGCCAAGGACCAAAAGACCGAGGCAACGGTATCGCGTCGCGCACCAAATTCATCCCGGCTGGAAAATCGCGTGGTCATCCGCAACTCGCCGCAACATTTTCCCATCGATCGGATTCGGTTCTCGCGATGTTCTTTTTTCTCTCGATATACCCGCGTTCTCTCCAAAAAAACGATCTCACTCGAATTTTCCCCGAAAATTCCACAGCTCTATACCTCGCCCGATGAAAAGCGCGAATCCGGAAAAGCGAGCCCCGACGAAGACACTCGCCGGAAGACGCCAGCTTCTCCCTCCGCCCCCGAAACGTGTTCACCGGGAAGCGAACCGGAAGGTCGAAGGCGGGACTCGGAAAGCCGATGAATCGCCGAGAAAGCAGCGAGTCGCGCGCGACGCTCACGTCCGAGAAACGAAAACTGAGGGAAGACGGACGGAAAGAGAGGGAGAGATAGAGAGAGAGAAAGAGCGAGGGTGAGAGCCGCGTCGCGTCCGCGGCCGCGTCGTGAAATTCTTCGCGGTCCGTTATTGATCTACCCGCTAGTTTGAAGCCTCGCCGTTCCCCTAGCCGCCGTCTGGCACACACATGTCCCCCGCACTACAGGGTGTGTCGAGTGGCGCGCGACACCGAGGGCTCGCCCTCGGGCGACGACGTCGACGGGGGGAAAAATGCTCTTATTCGGCTTTAATCGACTGACCTTGGCGCCACCCTTAGAGACCCCGAGCGAACGGCAGTCCCATGTCGTTCTCGCGGACCGGAGGGTGAGTCGCGCCCTTCTCGTAGACGGAGGCGGTGACGTGTGCCGCTGCTGCCCCTTTCGAAATTCCAGGGTTCACCGGGACGACGACGACGACGACGACGACGTGTCGAGGGGGACGAGAGAAGGAGTCGCGCGGAGGAGGGAATTCGGGAAGTCGGCGACGGAGAAGCGGAAGGGAGCGGCGCGGTGAAGAAGAGCGAAAAGGAGTTGGCGAGGACAGAGAGAATGACTGGAGGATCTCGCTCCCTTATCGGGGCGGCAAGTCGGCGTGTTCGAGACTGGCGGCTCGGTGGTCCGAGGTACTACTACGCGATGGAGAGAGGAGGAGGAGGAGGAGGAGGAGGAGGACGAGCGTGGGCGCCTCCACGAGAGGGAAAGAGCGAGAGAGGGAGAGAGAGTGCCACTGGGGCATCGATCGGCTGCGCGGCTGCTGATGGAGCAGCTGACCGTTCCGCACAGCCGGATTTTTCGACGCTCCGCCCGTGCATTTTCGCCCGTGCATCATCGTCGGGGTGGCTTTCCTCCGGGGATCCGAAGAGAGTTCCCCGAGGAACCGGACTCCGGTTTTTCCGTCGGCGAAGCGCACAGCTTTCTCGCCCGAATTCAGCGAGATCACGACTCGTCGTTCCCTTCGCGTTCCTATTGATTCGGGAGGGGGAAAAACGTACCTACCTGTTTTCCCGCGTGGAGAGAGACGCTTCCCTCCGTCCGGACGACGCGAAAAAGTCAGCGACGTTTTGCGGGAAGTCTGGCGCGACGCCAAGTGCGGAGAAATAGGTTATCGATCAACCCCTCCGTCGGGGGTCCTTGCGATAACAACCGTGGGCATGGATCGCGGGGAAAACTGGGCTGCGTCGCCGGGGCACGACGCGACCGTGGATCCGCATCCTGTCTGGCGCGGATGATGAATTTTGTCCTGCAATTTTATCCGGGGGGAAAAGGATTTTAATCCACTTTTCGTTTCTTCCATCAGCCTTTCCGTTTATTCGATATTTTGCTGCAATTTTAATTTCTTCCTCCGGCTTGTCGTTTATCGTGTCTTTAGTCATTGTATGACGTATCGATGCGAAGGGGTATTCCTGGTATAATTCTGAGATGATCGGCTATCGTTATAATGGACGTCTTGGAGGTGCATTTTTGACTAGTCTCCTCCGAAAGAACTATTTTTTAGAAGCGGATTGAACGTTTCCTTGAAAAGCTAGCGATGTCTCGTGCCGCGCTGCGTTTGAATTCGCCACGCGCAGCGTCATCTTCGACCTGAGCGTCGAACTTTTCAGTCTCATCGCGATCTCTTTGACCTTTTTAATTCAGAGAGGTTGGAAATCGGGAAATGTCAGGGAATTTTGGATTTTTACTGGAAATGATAAATAAGTTGAGTTAATTTCTCAAAATTTCACCGTTGATACATTTCACGATGGAGTTTACGATGGGGCGAATGCACACGGTCAAACTGTCCATTCATTTTACCGACGTTATCGACAAACTACTACATTTCCAGCCCAATTTCCAGTATTTTGATTGGTGGACAAGAAATGGTCGATAATTTGATAAAATAAAAAAATAATTTAATTGATAAAATTTGATCGTGCGCGCGCGTGTCTCATCAAGTAAAATCAAGGTCTCTAGTACTATCAACGTCACTTTCGTACACCGGGACCTTCAATTCCCAGGAATTGACAGACGATACATTTTGATATGTTAATATTGGGACCTCCAGATATCGATTGGTGTAATTTTCATGCCCTCAAGCCCAACTTCTCGTGCGAAGTCTAGACTGACGCCGGTGAAAGGATAAAGGTACTCTCAAACCAATGCGGGACTGCGGGAGCGGGAGCGGGAGCGGGATTCGCACGGGACATAATTACACTGCGGGAGATACAAGCATACATACAAATGCGGTAGCCAGCTCGACGAAACGCAGTCGTGCTGCGAAATTATATCGGTTCGTGCACCATTTTTCCCGCGATTCGCATTCCAAATCTTTCCCGCTCCCGCTCCCGTTCCCGCAGTCCCGCATTGGTTTGAGAGTACCTTTAATTGATCGCTTGTCGTTCGTCGATCGACGATCAAACGGTCTCCGTTTCCACGTACGCGAATTCAAACGTGCCGGGCGATCTTCTTCACCGACTAAGCGCGCGTGCTGCCATCTCTCCACTGCGAGCCGAACTCCCCGGCCACCCGTATCAAAGATGGCCGCCGCGCGTTGAGCGTGTGCCAACCAGTTAAGTGTCAGCGTCCCTCCTGCCTGTGCTCTCGTTCGGATACCTGGAGGGGAGCCCCGTCTCTCCGAAACGTCCGCGTCCTGGAGTCGCGTGGGCAACGAATGGAAGCGATGACGCGTTCGACGGCTGTCGGAAGTCGGCGTGCGGCGCGATGAGACAGTCCCGCGGCGTCGAAAGAGCGGCACGAACCTCGGCCGATCGGCGGCTTCCAGCGCGAAACCGCGAACGGTCCGCAGTATGGGAATAAACGGTGGCGCGACACGCCGCGAATATCCAGTGCCACTCGCGCGACAAGGACGACGCCGTGAAAGCCCCGTCGCGATAAGCCTCGCGGTAGATCCCGCGCCACCCTGGTGCGGCTAGTCGTGACGGAACGACGGAAACATCTCGGCGTCATGTTCCACATCTTTCACCTCCGCAGTCGCGTTCTGCAGGTCCTCATCCTCGGACTGATCTCGCTGACGTTCTACGCCTACTACAGGTCCACCGTCGGCGACCCTCGTAACGTCGGTGAGTTGTCGGAGAGGATTTGGATATTTCATCGTTCGCCACGGTTTTGCCTCGCGGATCGTCGGAATCCGGCGATACCGATTTTGCGAGGACGGCTTTAGCTTTGTCGGCGAGAAATGCTTTGCTTGCCCCTTTTCTCCAGCTGCTTTGCCGTTAGCGGAGGTGAAAAAGACGTCCGATATTGATAGTCGAGAAGAAGACATGGTTCTCGGTATTCGGGGTCGTTAAAACGCGACGATTCGCCCCAGGAAGTCGTCGACCTACTGTCGAGTTTTTTGTGCTTTATCGTGTTTTAACGATCCTCGATAACCAAGAATATTCTTCCTCGTATCTTCGATTTAAATTGAGGATACATCGCGATTCGATGGCGAATCGTGACGATTTTCATGTTAAACTTGGCATCATCATTCTCCTCAAATTTTGCATTTCATTCGACACTATAGATTCGCTTGTGGAGGCTTCAAAATTCGATATTCATATCTGGGGAATAACTGTGCTTATCGCCAACAATCGAGATGTACATATTTATCTCTGAACGCGGATCCGAGGCGTAGATTGATTTGGAGTTCCATGAAAAACGTAGAATATCGATTAGATATTGGCACCCGCGGTGCGTTATCTTCGCAAGCATGAATTGCTATTATCCCCGAAAGATACGGCTGATCGCTTTACCCTGTGGAGGTGTTGAGCGCGATCTATCGAGACGATAAGGTTTTCATTTTTGCGGGGCGAAACTACGCTTCGCGGGGAAACATCCTTTGCCGCGACGATCTAGCGATCGCGTTGTGAGATATCGTCGCGTTAAATGCATGATCGAGGTTTACATAATCGTTGAAAGGGACAGGGATTGCGCGAATCCAGATTTTATGGACGCTAATTGCTAAACGAAACTCAGGGTGGCGACAGAACTACCAAGAAACAATGCATAAAAAATGTATATTATACAAACAAAATTAAATCAACGTAGTTTTTACTAAGTTGATCTTTTTTTTTGGGCTCTTGTATAATATACGTTTCTTATACTTTGAGAGGTGATTGTTTTATCATTCTTGATGTACCCTATTTTGTCCCTATTTCGAAAACAAGTTCCTCTGCTTCCCCGAAACCAAAGTTTAGAGGCGCTGTGAGGCCTGGAACTGGGAAATCAGGGAAATCTCAGTGAAATTTACGAAGTACCTGAAGTTCCGAAAGTTCATTTGAACGAAAAATTTCGACTTTAAGAGATCGTGGCAAATGTTGAGTTTATTGATTATCCTATAAATGAAGACTGTAAGAACAAAGCAATCAATAAACTCAACAATGGTCATGGTCTTCTAAAGTCGAAATTTTTCGTTTAAATGAACGTTCGGAACTTCAGGCGCGTAATTCGCGAGTTAAATTAAAAACTTAAGAAAATATCACATGAGGCTGAACTTACTCGCCAGGAAAGAAACTTTAATCATTATTATCTCATTGTCTGAGAATTTTTATCTATAAAAAAGTCTCATATATCGATGTAGACCAAAAGTTCTTGCCTTCCAATTTCCGCATCTTTCCTCCCATCGGCGATGGGAGCTCATAAATAAAAGATCATCGAACGGTGAACTCCCGTGCCGACCTTTCGTCACCTTCTTAATCGGCGATGATGAGCGAATCAGGAAGCACGCGCCTCAGAATTTCCGCCGCGGCCTTCCCTCGTTTCCATTCGGCGTCCAGAGGACGATGGACGACCGGGAAGGAAGCTATTCAAAGTTCCCAGTCACGCGTATCTATCGCACGAGTCGCACGTCCTTGATGCATCGAACGCAACGGCAGCACGGATTCCTTGGGAATTCGTGGCGTCGAACTCGGAATCAATTTTCGATTTGGTAGATCAGCGGTAGTTTCGAAAACATCTCGTACATTTTCTCGCTCAAAGTTCGTCGCTCTTGATATCTCGCCCAGCTCGCGTTAACGACCGAAATTTCTTCTCAAGGACGAACTTTCGGTCACTTTCGACGACATTTCGTTAGAATTCGAAAGAGCAATTGGAATTCCGAATTAACGACGTCGTTGAAAATGACCTTTGGGAAAGTTTCGATGTAATCGCGAGGACGGGCTCGCTTTCTTCCGATCGGACGGGAAGCGTATCACGGCGCGGTTCACCTTCCAGGCTTCACAGTGTGTTCTCTGTTTTTTTAAATTTGTCCCTTTTCATTCTAAAATTCGCGATTTTCCCTTTTTTCCATAATTCAATATTTTTCCCCTAAAATCACTTATTATTCAGCTTCTCATGTCAGTTGAGTTTACCTTTTCATCGTTTCGGATTACATAATATGTGGAAAGGGTCAAAATTGTCAATTTTTTTTTCCTCATAAAACGGAGCTATAATCCCTATTTATCTACCTGCATCACTATTTCGCTTAATATATAAAAGCCTAGTTAAATTAATGTTTCTTACCTGAGACTAGATTTTCACTTTCTTAAATCAGATCGCGATATTCAGATTTAAATAACCTGACATGAGATATATTATATATCATATATTTTAAGCTACAAAAACATCCTTGATTTGCTTAATAATTAGTATTTCATTGTATATCTTAAAACCACTGCTCATTTCTAATTTCTGGTAGGTTTCTTTTTTCTGCTCAAATTTCCCCTATTTCATGATGTCCAGCGATCAGGGAATTTTGGGAAACCTGGAATTGCCAGGGAATTATGTGGTTCAGGGTAAAGTCAAGGAAAATATGGAATTTTCTAGAATTTTTCGAAAAGATTCAAATTTCTCAAATAGCTTCACTTCTAGTCTGTTAACATTTTTAAGAATATATATATAAATCTAAAAAAAGAGTTTAATATGTGTATATGCATGCAATTAAGTTTTCTTCTTCTAAAAAAACTATTTAAATAATATTAGGTGTACAACTTTGCTTCCGCCGTTTTTCTCGTAAGCCATCCATAGGAAAACGGCGTAAGCACAGTTGTACACCTAATAATATATGATTTGACAAAGTTAAATCATTTTAATATTTATCTCTCCAGTTGTTATAAGCCGTTCTATGAATATATTTAGTTGATTTGTTCATTCGACAAAAAATGATCGATGCGTAACACTTTATAGTAAATTTATATCCATGGTGACCAGGAAAATTTGGCTATTTCAGATTGAAAAGTCAGTAAATTTCTTTTGCTCTATTCCGTCTCCTTCCTCCGCTTCGCACAACGTCATCGTCCACGCTTCCCCCGGCGCTCCGAGCACCTCCCGGAATCGCCGAAAGCTCCGCGCCCCAGCCTCGCCGATCCTCGGTACATAAACGCCGCCCGGCATTTCTTTTCGCAGGCCACCTACCGCTCGCCTACGAGGCGTCGCTGCGCTCGAACGTCGTCAACGCGAGCGCCGACTTCCAGTCGACGTCGTCGCCGAAAAACGCGACGCTCCTCGACACCTCGGCGCCGCACGCGAACGCGTCGCGCGGCAACGTCAGCAACCCGTCGACGCTGCTGGCCACGTCGTCGTCCAGCGGCAGCGGCAGCAGCAGCAGCAGCTCGCAGTCCCCGTCCTCCTCGCGCGCCTCGACCAACGTCAAGCCGAGCGACGAGAAACCCGCGAAGCCGATCACGCCGCCCGCGAATTCGAGCGGGAGCGGCCCGCCGAACAGCGCCTCGGCGCGCGCCATTTATCCCCCGGGTCACGCGGTGTCGATCCCCGAGCGATGCCCGAACTACGGCAGAGGAATGGACCTGCTGGTGGCGATAACGTCCGCGCCGAACCACTTTGACGCGCGGACCGCCATCAGGCAGACCTGGGGCCACTTCGGGCAGCGCAGCGACGTCGGTGTGCTCTTCGTCCTGGGCGCCACGCTCGACGCGAGGCTCGAGAAGATCCTGCAGCGCGAGCAGGAAGTCTACAACGACGTGATACGCGGCCGGTTCATCGACTCCTACTCGAATCTCACGCTGAAGACCATCTCCACGCTGGAGTGGGTCAACGACTACTGTCCCGAGGTCAAGTTCCTGCTGAAGACCGACGACGACATGTTCATAAACGTGCCGCGCCTCCTCTCCTTCGTCAGCGGCCACGCCGCCGACAGGAACGTGATATTCGGCAGGCTGGCGAAGAAGTGGAAGCCCATCCGGAACAAGAAGAGCAAGTACTACGTGTCGCCGGCGCAGTACAAGCCGGCGATCTATCCCGACTTCACCACGGGACCGGCCTACCTCGTGTCCAGCGACGTGATAGCGAGGCTCTACAACGCCTCCCTGGAGCAGACCTATCTCAAGCTCGAGGACGTCTACACCACCGGCATCGTCGCGAGCAAGCTCGGCATCAAGCGCGCCCACGCCACGGAGTTTCTCAACAAGAAGATCGCCTACAATCCCTGCAACATCCAGCGCGGCATCAGCATACACATGGTCAAGTACAGCGAGCAGTTCGACCTCTGGAAGAAGCTGCTGGACGGCAAGAGCAAGTGCAAGTGATGACGGAGCGCGTCGCGTCGACGGATCCTCGACGGAAAGAGCTGTGAAGAGTGGCGGCGGCGCGAGTCGCCGGGAAGCTGCGCGACGGGTGCGTGCGACGTCGAGCGACGCGCTCGGGCGGCGATGCCGCCTCGAGTCGGTCGATCGCGCGCTCGTGCTGCTCCGAGATGAGAGGGAAAAGGGGGAGAAAAAGACTTTCGCTGTCGACGCTCGCCAAGTCGAACGCCGAGCGAACCTCGGAAATTCGGCAGCTATAAAAGGTCGGTCGAGTTTGTTTGACGCTGGAACTACCGAACGGGTCGCGCGGTCTGGGATTGTCATTCGGACGGAGGGTTATCTCGTTATCCTATACACGGGGCTAAACTTGCTCGTCGGGAAAGAAACTCGAATCACTGTTATCTCGGTATCTGTGAGCTTCAGGCTCGTATTTGTATGATACTTTTTTGAGGATTACGTTTCTATCCGCAATAAAGTCTTGTGTCGATACAGGCCAGACATTCATGGATAATGAGTTGAGAGTGTTTGACATTTCTTTACTAATCTATGGATTCTTGGTTTGTATTGCTGTAGAACTTTTGTTTGCAGATCAAGGTATCGGATTGATGCAAAAGTTCGTCCCGTTTCGCATCTCAAAACTGAAGTGTTATTTGAGTTTTGATGTCGTTTGGTAGCAGAAATTTCAGAGAATTATGGGGGAAAAATTGTGTTTTTTAATTTTGCCAAGCATTGAGATTTTGGTCGCAAAACTTCCTGAACCACATTTTAGAAATTAAAATGCACAATATGTCGAAAATGTTCCTTATTTTCTGCCATTTTTAATGCTTAACAAAATTCAGACAATTTTTTCCCAAATATTCTTTGAAATTACTACTATCAAGATGTTATTTCCTGCCATTTTTAGTGCTCAACAAAATTCAAATAACACAATGTTTTCCCCAAATATTCTTCAAAGTTCTTCCATCGAACAACAATATATTCTACAAAAAAAATCATTCTACCAATTTCGACAAAAACCTCACGGATTACGAGATAATCGACGTTGAATGGCACTCCGAATAAAACACCCGTTAATTTGAGTGCCTGCGGTAGTTCTAGTGTTAATTCATGTAGAGATGCTCGACGAAAAAGAGAGAGAGAGAGGACGATCACAAGTAGGTATATTATATATTCGCGAAACACAGGAAATACTCTGATTTACGTAATTAGTTATTTACACAAGTGCCGTATCTGTACTTAGGGGTTCTCGTCGGGCAATTGAAGGCTTTATCGGAAGCCGCCATCGTTTGTCGACGATCCGAGAAATGTTTTCGTCATTTTTATTTTCACCTTTATTTTTTACTCTTCATTTCTCCGACCGTTCGCACTCCACCGAAGCTCTGGCCCGCATTGGACCGCCTCTTTCGGGGAACCGCGCCGGGCGCGTGGAACCGGAAAGGGTCGAGCGATCCATCCTCAGCTTCGAGGGGCTCACGGTGCTTCGCGATAGATCTTCTTTAATTGCCGATCTTATAGTGGATTATTTTCTCCGCGGTCCATATCGTATTCATTTTATTTAATCGGCGCGTTTCTTTCCTCCTCGCTCCGAGGCGAGCTCATTTTCGAACGCAGATTCCTTCTCCCGCGAGGAAAGGAATCACCGAAACGCCGTTCCGGTCTGGCCGCGCGCGTCACGAACATGAGATGGGATACCGACAACGCGCCGCGGCGACGCGCTGATAATTCGCCCGATTCAAGGCCCTCCGCCTGTACAAATTCTTTCGAGGGCAACACTATCAGCGCGGCGTCGCTGAGTCACTCGAGAAATCCGCCAAGGCCGCATTCTTTCTTCCTTCCCGGAATTTCGTCATTCCCCGAGCGGGCTCTTCTTCTTTTTTCTGCGCAAATTGCCGCGACGACGCTTCATTCGAGATCGACAGCCGAGCGAGCCGGCCGGTGATTCTTTACGCCTGACGCCCGCTCGGTTAATCCTGTTTTTTTTTTACTTTCGCTCAACGACGACGCGGTAATCGAGACTCGAACCCGCTGAAAGCGCTCTTCGATTATCTCGCTCGTTCGCAAAGTTCTTTGTTCGAGCAAGTGCCTTATCGTCGACGGGATCGATTCGATCCCGATCCTCTTCCTTCGCGCGCGAGTCAGCCGCTCGGCAGTTAGCGCGGCGAGACTCCGATTCAGTGGATCCTCGAGCCGCGGACCACGTCCTGGCATCCCATCTCGCGTGCCATATAAGCTCGAATGTATTCCGTGTCGTACTTATCGTCAGTACCTTAGTACCGTGTTCCTACTGCGGCGATGCGACGAAAGCATTGCACAGTTAACGAAGCCATATTACTTAAGGGGGTCGGAAGAAATCGCGTGTACTTCGACGACTCGCCGATCGCTGAGATCTTGCAGCGACGAGACTGTCCGAAACCAAGTTTCCCCCGAGGACGGCTCGCTAATTTTCTTGCCACTGCTTCGAAGTCTCTCGTCTTTGCAATTATTTTTGGCGCGATCATCGACATTCGACGCGTGCCCTTTTTCACACCGGACGACGCGGACGGGGTGTGCTACCGGGAAGTGTCAGGGAATTTGAAACATCGGGGGGGAAAGTCAGGGAATCTTGGATTTTTACTGCGCGTCCCGGAGCGATCAAAGGCGTGAATCGATTGTCGATAATTTTTTTTGGGAAATTGGTACTTCGAACACGTGCACGATCCTCGTGTAGACTCGCTTCTCTCGCCCCGCGTCGAGGCTAAAACCTCGCGCGAAAAATTATTCATTTTCGTTCCTTTCAGACGTTTGTAGCGCGGATCAGTCGGCGTCACGTCTTCGAATTTTTCATTCTTACAGCTGTGGCGAGGCGCGCCGCATTTTTACCTTGTGTTTTTTACCGTGAGACACGCGCTCGATCGTTCGTTTGGCTTTCCGCGAACGCGAGTGCCGCGCACAAATATCGCTGCTCGAAGAGAGATCGATTTTTCGGCTTTTACTCGAGCGATCTCGATCCACGAGACGCTCGACTCTACGTGCGGCCTACGCGAATGAGAAGAGCCTAAACTGTTCTAAAATTAATATAAATATATACAGCGATTGTGTGGAATGTCGATTCTAGGTACCATTTTGCGCCTCCTATGGATATACTTTAGACGCAGTTATTATATAGATGCTTCATCGATTACTTTTAATCTATTTCGACGCGTGATATTTATTTGGAATTTCTTTTGATAAGAAAGATAAAGCGAACGGCCGTTCGGAACGGGACGTGCTCCGCGAGCAACGGTCCGATTTCGCGTAAACGGTCGTTCCGCAAAAACTGTGTAAAGGGATAAATGTAAAAAAAAGTTAATATATGACGATTGGAGTTGCACTTGGGCGTTCAATTGCATTGCTCCCGGCAAAAAATAGGTTCGCTTCGTTACGGAGCATGATAGTGTCTCGTTACACGTGGATTTTTCGTCCACGTCGATATACTGAGAGAAATAATTGCCAGAGTGTCAATGAAATAATTTTTGAACCAAGAACACATGATTTTAAAAATGTTCAAGGGGCGAATTTTAGCATTATCGTGTGTTGGCAAAGTCAACAAAAATCAGTAGTCCCGAAATATCTCTTTTTCTGTGTATTTATACGTATGCGCCGAAATTAATTTAGATCGATCGTATCTAATTATTACAAGGCCGTTTTTTTGTATTTCTGCGTAAAAACAAACAATTATTCGAGTCCATCTAATATTTTCCTGCACGATCCTGAAATTATATCATAATTTCGATCGAAGAAAACATTTCTTTGGCGCCAGCAATTATTTCTCTCAGTCTTATGATCTTCCTTTATACATAGATCGAGGTTTGATCTAGAAAAACGCGTCGTGCAAACTCGGCGCAGAAGTTCACAGACAACGAAACACCTCTTACGCTGTTAAAATATTTTCCCGCGTGAAGAAAATCCTGGCTCGATCCTGGAATTGTGTCACGTTTCACAGAGAAAAAAGAATTAGTCGGATTGACTACAAATTACTCGCGGGGTCGCAAGTAATCATTTATTTAGATCAATCAGATATTTTTTTCCAACCAATTCTTTTTCTTCGTCACTGTCAATTTCTTCTCTCAGCGCATGATCTTTCGTTGATCGGCGTGTGATCTCGGAAAACGCGTCGTGCCAACTTGGCGCAGAAGTTCACCGACGACGAGACACCTTACGCTATTTGCTCTCCGCATCGTCCTTGTCGATTAGCATATTCGCGCCGCCGTGTATACAGTGCTATTGATCCCGAACGATATTTCGAATGACCCCCCGAACCGGCAGCGCGAGCCAGCAACTCGTGCGCAGCCACTCGATTGCGTTATTAACTTTTTTCGGAGGACGCCGGATCGTCCTTGGCGGCGCAATTACGCGCCGCTCGCGAGGATACACCGCGCCTCCGTCCTACGTGCCGCCAAAAGTCGCCCTCGACTCTCGTCTCTCCGCCGGCGCCGCCCGTCGAGCGACTTTCTTTTCCTCGCGCCGCTCACCGCTTCGATCCCGATATTCCGCGCGGGTCGATCGGCAATTTATTTGGAATTTCCTCCGAAAGGAAAGTTGACCGTGGGACGCCGAGCGAGCGACCTAGATTCGCGATCGATCGCGCGAGCGCTGGCCCGCGCAAAAATCGATACCTCGCCGTCGAGGCGCCGCGCGAATTCTGCGTAATCTGCGCGAGATACCGTCGGCCCGGCGACTTTATCTCGGAGGACGTCGACGAAAATCGGCGGTTGTTTAGGGTGTCTAGCGATCATGGGAATCGTGGAATTTTTTTTGCATGTGAAATATCTCGAAACTATCATTGATTTATCAAGTTTCGCTGAGAAGAAAGTAACGGCCACGACACAAAAATGATTTTGTTGAGTACATTTTGTCGATTCCACCGAAAGGTTTTGTTAATTTACAAGAATGTTTGATTTTGAATACAAAATAGCCGTAATATGTTTTGCAACGTGATAAAAATAATTTTCACCATTCATTTTGATAGCGCGACAAAGTTTCGTTCATCGAAGCAAATTTTTGCTCTGAGAACAAAACAAAAGTTAAGAATTATGTTGCCGCCAGAAGAAAGTAATTTCGTTAACTCTATTTCGTTAAAATTCGTACGTTGTTTTAACAAAACGACACGCCACGTTGTTAGTTATTTTGTTGGGACGGCAAAATGATTTTGATGCGAGAAAAAAGAATTATTACACTCGAACAAAATCATCTTGATGAAATAACAAAATGATTTCTTGCGAGTGTCTTGCGAGTCAATTAAGTGATATGAAAAAATACGATACTTGCTCTGGAAAACCTGGAAAAGTCTGGGAATTCTTCGAATCAAAATTAGTGGCAACCCTGAATTATGGAAAAACACAGAAATCTCGTCTGAAGATCATGGAAATATGTACGGAAATTTCTTATCTCTAAATAATCGCTAGACACCCTGTTATCAGCCGCGACACCTCGGGATATCGATCGACTTTGACAAGGATGACGCTCTCCTTTTCCGACCGGATCGGTCGCGCCGTTATTGCGCAAGTGAACGTAATTCAAGCGCATTTTTCCGCGCCAGGTATTGCGCGCTCGAAGGGACCGTCTCGCGGGGATAATCGCGTGCGTTTCGAAAGGCTATTTATTCCGTCTTCGGCCGCGGCGGTAATAGCAGCGACAACGTCTTTCGAATGTATAATCATTGTTGAATTAAGAGAGGTTTTTTTCACCCGCGCAAAAAACCACCGCAAGCCGTGGATTCGACGTCACGACGCGTTACGAATGCCGCGAACGGCTTCTACGCAATCTCGTGACGGAGGTACGCGCGATATGTACCGATTGTATATTACGTACGGGCCGATCGCTTTTTTCGTCACGCGCTCGCTTCCCGCGCGATTCATTCCGCGGCGAGGCGAATCGCTCGATCGTTCTGTCAGGGCTGGAAGTTGGTCACTTTTTTTTTCATCAAAAGTCACTTTTACATCCTAATTTTTTGATATTTAGACTTTTCATGTGTGATTTAGAAAATTACATAATAGCAAACGTTCTGTATAGATGTCCTCATATATATATGTGCGACCACAAGTAAATACTTTACGTATCCTGTCAAAAAATGTACATAACTTTCGTTCAATACATAAACTTCATCAAACGGCATGAGAATTAGTCATTAAAGTGTTGAAATAAAAGTAAATGTAATGTTTAATCTTTCTTTTATAAGTGGACATTTGAAATCACAAACATAACATTGCGATACTTATCTATTCCTTGGAAATTAGTTAAATTTAAATAAAAAACTAATTTCCATGTAAATCAAGATGAAGTGTTATTTCGATCACTTTATGTCACTTTTGTGCTCGTGGGGTCACTATTCCCCCTATTTTAGAGATCGTAGACAACTTCCAGCCCTGTTCCGTTCGCCAGCTGGTCTTCGCCTCTCCGCGCTGCGCAGTCCGAGCGCTGTAAACGTTAGCTATTAATATCGCATTAGTTTTCCGTCGTCGTAGCAGCGTTCGCCCGACGGCGCGACGAATCGCGCGCGAACGTCGATGGTTTTAAGCGCGAGTTCGGGCTAACGAAGGCCCGAGGCAAGGCTTTCCTCGCGCCACGAGGCCCTGACATCATCAGGTTTCGAAGCGATTACGAAGGATGACTCGACTCGCTTATCGATTTTACTTTCCGCGGATGATCTCAGCCGCCAATGCCGAGCCGCCGATTTTCAAAACGAAACGCCGATTCCCCGGTTGACGCGCAGAGGTCGACCGGTTTTAATCACCTTCGACGCGTGGAAACGCGGAATCGTTCTCGCGCAGCTTTCATCGCGATACCTACCCAGATAACACAATCGAAAAAGACACTTTGAAGTGATCCGTAGGCAGTCATACTTTGATATTATCAATTTGATGATCTGCCAGTATTGACAAATTATATCGGAGACGTTTGAAAGAGTTTAACAGTGTTTGGACAATTTCTAATTAATTTCTCATAAAAGTAGACAGATTGTGTTGAAAAAATGTGTCTGCGAAAATCGATACAAATAATGAGTAGAATTTGTCAAAATTTGCCATCGCAACTTTTATAGAATTGGTCATATTCCTTTGAATTTTTCTTTAAATTCCTGGACAACACAATTAAAAAAGTCATCTCGAAGTAATCCGCAGATAACCTTGATTTCGCGTTATCCAAAAAATGACTATTGGACAACTCGAAATCTGAGTTATCGAAAAGTGAGACATGGGACTGCCCGCGGATGACTGGAAGACAGTTTTCTGGCTTCTGTTGTCTGGGTACTCTCGTCCGATCGACCGCACGCGCGTATTTCGCCGCATGAATTGTAAATCGGCGCTCGCGCGCGTCAACCGCTCGTCGCGGAGGTATCGAATTAACGCGCGTACTACCGCCGATACTTACGCCCGTGTACGTGATATCGGTCACATTCTCCCCGTGGTCGATGGAAACCCGTTAGAAAACCGGAATCCTCTCCGCGGTTTCTCCTCGCCGCGCGTGAGAGGCTGCTTGCATTATTAATGTACCTGTAGCTGGATGCACGTTGAGTTATAGATACGATGCGTGGGGGCGATCTCGATGCGTCTTCAGGGTGGCGACGGATTAGGTAAATCAG
Source organism: Xiphydria camelus (assembly GCA_963678675.1). NCBI lineage: Eukaryota > Metazoa > Arthropoda > Insecta > Hymenoptera > Xiphydriidae > Xiphydria > Xiphydria camelus. The sequence goes on along the minus strand of OY783200.1, from coordinate 22,760,948 downwards.
GAAAATTCACTAACAGAATTAAAATTTCAGGGAATCTGTTTGAGGATGTGAAAAACCTGGAAAAGTCAGGGGATTCCCCTTCGTTTTCCTCTCGGTTTTCATCCAAACGAATGATGGAAATAATAGCGGATGAAGTGGTGGTGCTGCTAGAGCGATGCTGAGAATAATGGCCAGGAATTCTTGTCTTTTTTGTGCTCTCCAATGTTGGCGGTAATCTCATAATGACGGGTAATGTAATATTCGAGCGAACCTCCGTTACATCCCGGGCGTTATCTCGCGTCATCGAATTTTCCTGGCGTTTGGTCGTTTAGAAACGTGCGGGAAATGGAGCCGGTTTTAATAGTCTCTCCAACCTCGTTCCAGAAATTTACGTCGGCCGTCCGTAGCGTCGACGTAACGTTTCTTCGATAACCGTGGAAACTTTGGTGGCCTCTGGTTGCAATACTTGCCAGCGGCGAGCGGGGGCCATTCGATTGCCCCGAGCTACGACGCTTTTACCACGATTTTACGGGCTCTCGCGTTACGGTGAGTGAAATTCAGCGAAATTCTCCGCGATTCCGCCGAAGGGTGGGAAAATGTGGCGAGGGAGAAGCGCGTTCCTAAAACACAAAGTGTCTGGCGATCGTGGAAATTGTGGAAGGCATGGAAATATCGTGGAATTTTTTTTACAGTGCGGTATTATTGGACCAAAAACTTTTTTATTCGAGCAGAAGATTCTGCATAAGCACTGAAAAAATTATGAGTACGATCGTAGAAAAGTACAGAGATTTCGCATGGAGAAATCATGGAAATTTATTATTTCTAATCGCAAGACACTCTGTAAAAGCCCACCCTTCTCTGGCCCAACGTGACGTTAGAAATGTAGTTTAAAGCTCGGCATGAAGAACACGGAGGCGTTCCCGCTACGCGTGCATATCAACGTAAGTCCTCGCGTAATCCGCCACGCGAATGAAACGATGAATGGTCGCACCCCCGACGCGCCGTTACTCGGAGACTAAAGCATGGTAAACAGCTGCTATTGTCGCGTAAGCAGGTGAGAAACATTGCCGCTTATATCGTGACTCGCGTGTAAGTATGTGTTTCACGGTAGAGCGAGTAAGTGAATCATTCGTCCGGTATTATTCATACGCGCGAGGGAAAAGAGTCACGAGGCGGATGTAATGTAGGTATACGCGAATATCTTGGCACACGTGTCAATTACAAATTCCCTCGGGGAAGAGTCGAAGTTGAATCGTTAATTCCTTGTTAAATTCCATTTAATTCTAGAATTACCGCAGGCAGTCTATTTGACCGGCGTTTTATTCAGTGCCATTCAAACTTGATCATCTCGTAACCCGTGAGTTTTATGTCGAAATTATCGCGAAGGAACAATCAGATGCCAGCGATTTCACGCAGGAAAATTGTATTCTTCCTCGGGAAATCTTTGACATCCTCGTTGTTGCTCAGAGATTTGCTCGATGTATCTGCTATTTTGTGGAATCGGCGTGAAAAGATACATCGAACAGGATGCTCGAGTATTCAATTTTTGCGAAAATTTCGAGGCCTCCTGGAATCGTCAACTTGAAATTCCCGCAATTTTCTCGCCGGTGACGCCACCTCGCATCCCATCGTCGAACCCGGTAGCGCGACAGCCGCCACCCAGCGGCTCCTCCCGGAACCCAGTAGCGCGACAGCCGCGGCAACTCCATTGAGCAGCGCCGACGTCTCCGCGTCATAAAGATCCGCGTAAGGACACGACACGGGTCGCGAGTGCGTGCGTGCGTGCGTAACGTTTAATTCGCCAGTACTCGGCGCAATCCAACGGCGAACGTCCGTCGCGTTTCGCGTTCCGCCCTTCGCAGGCCCCGTCGCCCCTCAATCAGTGCCGAGTCCGCGGATCGTGTGCACCTCGCGTCCGCAGCGAGGAGAAGAGACGACGAGGGCGAGAGCTCGACGCAGAGTCGAACGACATTATGACCCGCCGTGCCACGGGGGGCAAATGTTTATCGGCGCAAGCGAAACGCGTCGAATCGCGATAGAGACAGGAGGCAGGGCCGACAGTCGCCGCGGAGCGCGCTATCTTGTCCCCGCGAGGGCGTGAGGCCGCGACCCTGAGCCCGATCAGCGCCGCGGAGTACGTGCCAGCGGCGAGACCTCCGTACCGCCGCGCGAAAGGAGCTTCCGCGCGACGAGAGGCGAGCGAGCGAGCGGCCCGGGGAAGTCGCAGGGGAATATCGCGAGGCGATTTGCGCCCCCGGATAAGCGCGCGTGCCGCGCGATAACCCGCGAGTGTGCGTGCCGCGCGCGTGTTGGTGTCGCTCGCGCGAGCCAATAAGGCAGAGCGCGCGCGCGTTCGCGGATCTCTCTTTTTTCCCTCGGCGCTTTTTTTTTCCTTCTCGTTGCCCCCTCCCGCGACGACGTCTCGGCGACGGTGCAACCTGTCGCGCTCTCCGCTCCCTGCCGAGAATTTTACCCCCGCGGAGGATTGCCAACCGCCCGGACGGCGGCACGACGGTCGTGCGAGGTGCTGCGCCTCAGGTTGGCAGCGAGGATGCCGCTCTTCGGTAAGAAGATCAAGAAGGACGACAAGTCGCCGTCCGTCGAGGAGAAGTACGTCCTCAAGGAGCTTCTCGGGACGTGAGTGTGCGATTCTTTATATCTCTCTCTCTTTCCCCGTCCTCGCTCTTTCTCTCTGTTTTCTCTTTCTTTCTCGCTTTCTCTTTTCTCTTTTTCCCTTTCTCTCTCTCTCTCTCTCTCTCTCTTTCTCTTTCTCTTTCTCCCTTTTTCATTTTCTCATCATTTGATTCTTCGCGGCGCGCGGATCTCTTCTATCCATTCTCGCCGGCGCAGTGGGGGGGGGGAGAGGATGTCGCGTTTCGACGCTTTTTTTTTCCAGGAGAGCGAGGACGAGATAAATGAAAGGGACATTTCTACGAATACATGGAGTTCAAAGGTTGCGTCTCCCCCTTCCCTCTCCCAGAACAACTCTTGGTGACCCCTCCCCCCCTCCCTGGTGACTCCTCGCGGTTTGACAGCTCGACAGCTGGCACCTCCGCGCTTTCCCCGACCATCCTCCTGTACTATCCGACTCTCCCTTTTCTACCGCTCCTTCTCCTTCTCATCTTCTTTCTGTTCGTTTTACTTCGCTCATCGTCTCCCCTCTCTTTCCCTCGCATCCCCTTTCACTCCCTCACCGCTATCGCATTACGGGGGAAAAGAATTACGAGAGGCGATGATCTCCCGCTCTAGTAATGCATAATACACTTTCGCGGCAGCGCGGCCGACTCCGAAGTCTTTGGGCGAAATGTAATCCTTTATTCAGATCCGACGGAGTCGGATGTCGACATTGCTTGTGTTGTCGTTTACTCGGGGTATCGTCGAGCCGACAGCCTCCGAGAGTGTTCTTACGCAATCGAAAATCTCGGGCTGATAAGAGATTATAAATAGCGGGAGATCTGCCCCCGTGTTGTTTCTAGGCTAAGCGGAGTCGGCTGAATTCGTAAACGGTGTATTATTTATTCGGGAGAACGGGAATCGTCTCTTCGGTTTCTTCTCGAAGCGCGTGCCACCGGGATGTTAATTGAAGATGAATATTTAGGGGCCGATGAATATTTCAACCGCGTCGAATGAATTGCACTTCGCTCGGATAAATATTTATCGGCGGGTAACGGGCTGATCTTTCTTCTTTTCTTTTGAGAGGAAATTACGTCTTTTCGCGTAAATTCATCGGTACCCTGGCCCTCCCTGGAAACTTCCTCGATAAGTGTTCTTGGAATCGGCGCGAAAAATACGCCGGCCAACGCGGTGGTCGAGAATCATCAATTTCGGAGATTTCGATTTTTGGCAAAATTCGGAAGCACGATTGCGGCAATTTTCAGGGCTGGTTGCGGGTCACTTTTTTATAGGCGTTGAAACTTTTGTCATTCTTTCCCCTTTTTGTTTTCATTTTTATGATGTAATGATTCATTTTTTTTTCTAATCATTTAACAAACTGCATGCAATAATTATTATAAGAAATGCTGCCTGCTTCAATCTTCTCATAGGAAAATAGCCATATAAACTTATACGATTCTAGGATACAGCTTGGATATAGGTATAGATCTATCGTTATCCGTATTCCGATAAAAATATTCGAGTAATACGTATAGGTAGAAGCACATTAATTTTCAACGCATCAATCCATAAGATCCTCCTTCACTGTATTTACAATTCATTTCTTGCTATTTTAATCGTATCTGATAAGGGACTTTTCAGTCAGCTTTTCCTGACTACAAAGTCTAAATCATGATGTCTAGCGGTCAGGTAATTCTGGAAAACCCGAAATACCCAGGGAACTATATGAGTCACGGTAGTGTCAGGGAAATTAAAGAATTTTTAGGAATCTTAAAAATAACTTCATAAATGTTGTGTGCAACTGGGAGTTTTCTATGACTCTATTCTGTTTCTTTATCAATAGTGAGAATATCGATTACCGATGGAAGCACTGTAATTATACCATATGAGGCTAAACTTACTCGCCAGGAAGGAAACTCTAATCACTATTATCTCACAACCTATGAGTTTTTGGCTCGTATTTATATGATACTTCTTTTGAAGATTACGCTTTCATCTACAATAATGTCTTATATCGATATGAGCCAAGAATTCATAAATAATGAGATAGTAATGATTGAAATTTGTTTTTCTGACGAGTAAATTTAGCTTCACATCGTATGGATATTCGTTAATCCGTTCATTTGACGGAATGACTGATGCCAAGATACTTCATACTGGATCTAGGCCCATAATGATCAGGGAAAATGTATCATTTTAGACCGGAAATCCTAGAAAGGTCAGCCGGACACCATGTAAATTCACTTTTTCGAATAAAGTAAATCGCTACCAGAGCCCTCGACTTCTCACACCGATGAGCTCTCCTGGTTCTCGCCGGACGACGTCGAGAGCCATCTGATGCGGTTTGCCGAGCAAACATCGCTGCGCGGAGCTGCGTTTGACGCTGGAGAGAATGCCGCCACGAGTTTTTACAATGAACTTATCTCGTGGTGCGCGCCTCCGTCAATATTTGCAGCGATAAATATCGCGAGTCCAAAGCAAACGTTTTCCCAGAGGAGTTATCTCACCCTTCGACAAGCCGAGCCGAGCCCACCGGAAGCAACGATTAGACGCTTTTGGAATTCACACGCGAGAGATAGCGAATTCGCCCGATTCCGGGATGGAAGATAATCCAAACTGCACAAGCGAGACAGCTGTTTTTTTCAAGTCATTCGTAGGCAATCTGATGTCTAACTTTTTGATAACTTAAATTTCGGGTTATACAACAGTCACATCTTCTCAGGCTTCACAACGTGTCCCTTATTCACCTTTGTTCCTCTATTTTTTAAGTTTGCCCTTTTTCACCCTGAAACTCATGATTTTCCCCTTTTTCCTCTAAAACTACCTCTTATTCAGACTCTCAGTTTAGTTTATCTTTTCATCGTTTCGGGTTACGTGGAAAGGGTCAAAATGGTCCATTTCTTTCTTTCTCTTTTTACAAAATAGTACTATAATATCTACTTTTTATCCACCTACATCAATATTTTGTCTAAAATACGAAAGCCTAGTCGAATTAATGTTTCTTACTGGAAACTAGATTCCCATTTTCTTAAATCAGATCACGACATGTACTCCGATTTAAGTTACTTGACATGAGACATAAAATTTTAAGTTACAAAAATATCTGTCGACAGACTGTACAATTAATTTATTAACAGTTTCGACGATATGTACAAGAGTCTCGACATCATGTGGTGTGAATGATGGTGGGGTATGAAGCGGATTGAGTGACGCTTCGGCGAGGGGCTGACTATGTAGTAACAGCCCTGACGTGACGTGTAGATACGTCGGATAAAAGGGGTAGCCAGCAGCGTTTGGGGGTTTTCCAAAAATGTCAGCGTTTCCCGATTCGTCATTTCGTAACGTTGGGAGTGTTGAAATGACGAACGGGATCTAAGTCATATACCCGCCTTTTTGTGGACAGTTGCCACGGAATTCCAGGATGCATGATGCACTCAGGTCAAGTAATGAGTTATAAAGTACCCATTATAGGACACAGGTACTCGACCCACGCGAGGAACTGTTATGCGGGCCATAAACGCTACGGTCCACCGGAGAGGTCTTCAGTTCATTTCGCTATGGCATCGATCACAGACGACGACGCATTGGCAATGCTAGGTCTTGTGTTAATCTTGCAAAATGATATAAAAACAGTGAGCAAGAAGCGAACAAAGCGGTGTAAAAATATATTATACATCCCATATGAGGGTAAATTTACTCGCCAAGAGAGAAACTTAAATAATTACTGTCTTATTATTTATAAATTTTTGGCCTGTATCGATATAAGACTTTATTGTAGATTGAAACGTAATCTTAAACAAAAAAGTATTATCTCGTCAATTTATCAGCCAAAAGCTCACAGTTAATGAGATAATAGTGATTCGAGTTTCTTTCCTGGTGAGTAAGTTTAACTTCATGTGGTATTTTAAAAAATTGTTATTCTCTTTAAAACCACTGCACGTCTTTAATTTCTGGTAGATCTCCTTTTTTAATTAAAATTGCTCCCTTTTCTGCTCAAATTTCCCCTATTTCCCCTGAAATGAAACGAACACGGGCTGCGAAGTCTGTCTTCCGAATAACGTGAAATCTGAGTTAACAAAAAGTGAGACATTAGACTACCTACGGATGGCTTAAAGACGACCTTTTGAATCGCATTGTCTGGGCGCTCAACGTTGCGCGAAACTCTCGAGGACGACCCTTGAAAGATCTTTCATCGCGACTCTCTCGGAGACGAACAGACGCCGGAGGTGCCGGCGCTTCGCTCGGGGCATCGCCTAAACTCGTTGTACGTTTTTCAGCGGCGCCTTTTCCGAGGTGAGGCTGGCGGAGAGCAAGGAGAGACCCGGGCAGATGTTTGCGGTGAAGATCATCGACAAGAAGGCGCTGAAGGGGAAGGAGGACTCGTTGGAGAACGAGATCAAAGTCCTGCGAAGGTAAGCCCTCGAATTCTCGTCGGCCATTTATCTCGACGATCGCTCTCTTTCTCCTCGATATTATATATTCTCTTCCGCATGCTCTTCCTTCTCTCCTATAACGCGCGCTTCTCACATCCGAAGCCTTCGTGCGCCTGCGTATTATATCATTATATAATTATTGTTTTCACAGTATTATGTTATATTTTCACACACGACGTATATTTGGAGCCATCATTATACTTGGTTAGCTAGCCACGGCGGACGGTGATAGTGCAACGAAAGGAAACGGGGAATGGAACGTCGTCGTCTCTCTCTCTCTCTCTCTCTCTCCCTGCTTTCGTTATCGCGTCGAAATTTGAGTCGCGATGGTCGATGAGTCCGACCTGCTTTCGATAACTGGAGTCGCGCACCCGGATAACGGGTGCCGTTTTGCAATTGAAATCGTTCGCCGAACACGTTCCAGGCCCTGCGCTGAGAGAAATAATTTCTAGTGGCAAAGAAATAGTTTCTAAACACTAAAATATGGCGTAATTCCAGGATCGAGCCGTGGTTTTCTTCGCGCGAGAAAATATTTGATGTGTTCGAGTAATTGCTTTTTTTTTTGTAAAGGAAGAATTTCTTGTCCCAACCAAGGTGTTCTTGTCTTTTGTCAAGAATATACGGGGTGTTCTACTCAGGATAGTTATCCTGTTTGTTTCCGTTATTTGTCATTTAACAAGTCTCTAAAATAAAAGTTATTTGGTGTCGAGGAGTACATATGATACATACAACACATTTTTGATGACATGTGTTGTTTCCCTATGGAAAAAGATCCTATGGATTCCCATGGACATTTTCAATGAGAATCTGATGCGCTTCAGACACCGCAATTCCAGATATCGACTAGAAATGAATATTTTTGTTCTCGTAAAAGTTATAGAATCGGTCGAGACTAATAAGAAATGCATGAGATTAATATCCATCCGTTGCACGGCTTTTGAGATTTCTCCGCTCAAAGTATAAGAGTATATTCCGCTGCGTGTGCGACTAAGTCTCTAATGCTCAGCGAAATTTACACTTTAAACGGAAATATCTCACAAACCCCGTTCAACGGATATACATCTTATACCTTTCTTTTAGTTTCGATAAGCTCCATCACTTTCGCAAAAATAAAAATGTTAAGTTTCGTGCGAAAAAATGAAGGCGCCTTTCACATCTCGTAAATAACAGATTATTATCAAAAATTTGTAGCATGTATCATATGTAGTCCTCGACACCGATCAACTTTTGTTTGAATGACTTGTTCGTGAAATGAAAAGTGACGGAAATAGGCAGGATTAAAATTTTTTTCAAGAATCAGTAGTCTTGAATATTTTTAAGATCATGTTCTTCATTCGAGAAATATTTTTTTGACGCTAGCAATTATCTCTCTCAGTGTACTCCACGCCGGACGCGACGAGAGCGCCGGCCGATGATTCGAGGATGCATCTTCCGAGATCGAAAGACGGAGACGAGAATTGAATTCTTATTTCGAACCTCGGAGTGGTGCTGCGCGCGAATCTTGGCACTGTGCGCTTTCGTCGCACCCGGTACGTACCTAGCATTGGTCGTAATTGCGCGCTACTTCTGTAATTTATTATTATTTCATCGTACACACTGGCAGTTGCACTCTCTCCACTTTATACGATATATATTCCGATCTCTGTGATTGTGCTATGAAGTATACATATTATATCGTCAGATGCGAACTCTCTACGATGGCTGTCGTCTGCCCCGATCCACGTTTTTATTGCTCCGTGTGTCGTGTACATATATACGTACCATATCAGGCTAAACTTAGTCGCCAGGAAAGAAATTTCAATCACTATTATCTCATTATTTACGAATTTTTGGCCCACATTGATATATTTAAGACTTTATTGCAGATAAAAATGTAACGTTTAAAAAAGTATTATACCATAATTTTTCCAGGCAGCAGGGAATATTGGTAAATATCGTTGAGATATTCGAAATTGTCTGAAGATATTCAGAATATCTGTACGATATTGTCAGTATATTTGTGATCAGATATTAAGCAGAAAATATTCATGAATATTTCACATGTTCTTTGGATATTCGCAAATATTGCCTGCTTGATGTTCGATCAGGTGATCACAAATATACCAGCGATATCGTGTATAGATACAATTTTACTTCCATCGTGAATGGTATTCTGATAGATCCGCTTTCAATTAGCGATTTTTAGTATCTGTGACTGGTGGGGATAATAAATTCGACTAATCCCTCGATTCCTGAGATTTGTAAATCGAAGGTGAGCTGATTAGAATAAAATTATTGTGCGCTTTTCAGTAGTAAGCATTGCAAAATGGTTTCGCCCTTCTTTCTTCCGGAATCCGGTTAAGTAATTGATCGAATCTAATAGAATAATATTATCCGTAGGTGTGTAATAGGACGCAGCTGTCGCTTGCAGTAGATATCGATCCTACATATATCTGTAGATTATTTTTGAAATATTGCTAAAATATCCATAGAATATTCAGATAACTGAAAAATGTGTCATGGACATCGTCCAAATATAAACAGACATCTCACAGCCATTCAACAATATTTGTAGGATATATTTCTGCTGTCTGCGAAGTATGAGCCAAAAGCTCATAAATAATGAGAGTGATTCGAGTTTCTTTCTCGGCGAGTAAGTTTAGCTTCATAACATATGTGGTTAAACTTACTCGCCAGGAAAGAAACTTCTATCATTATTATATATATCTCATTACCCATGAGCTTTTGGCTCATATCTGTGTAATGCTTATTTGAAGATTGCGTTTCGATCTACATCAAAGTCTCATATCAAGAGGCCAAAAACTCATAAATAATGAGATAACAGTGATTCGAGTTTCTTTCCCGGCGAGTAAGTTTAGCCCCACATGGTTCACAATATTCGTATGTTCTGTGTTATGGTCAATGATCTCTCTCTTCCTCTCTATTTACAAAACTCTCACATACACCTGTACGTTTCTCCTCCGCACACCTCGCGTCACGATCGCGCGCCAGGGAATCGTCCTTTTTTATCCATCCGATCGGTCGACCCACCTACAGGATCACGCGCAGGACGACGCGAGGAACGATCTCTTCTTCCTCCGTACGCTTTGTGATTCAGTTTCTCGCACACAACACGAAAAAGAAAAAAAAACACCTCTTCTTCCCCACCTCACACTCTCTCGATCCCACGCTCGGCTCTTCGCACTCGAATTCGCAGTCCGACGGAGTCGGGAAAAATGAAACGGGAGGAACGCAAGAGCGGCGACGATTGATAAGCTCGGAATTCGGAAAGACGCACCGAGGGCGTAGCGACGACACTTCCGAACAATGCGTTACACGGTGTATATGGTGTTATTGTAATTCGTAGGTTCAGTGAAACTGTGACACCACAGAGTGGTGACGGGCCGCTCAAGTCGGATAGTAGTGGCGAAAAAAGATGGTAAGTGCGGGGCCCTTTGCACAGGCACCAGCTGTCTAAACCATGGCACTATGTTTCTCGTCATTCGTTTATTTTTTCATTACTCCTTTTCTCTCATTCATTCTCTCTCCCGTACCCACATCATTCCGACAAGTACTCACGGGGACACGGATTCTGTCGCTGGCGAGTTTTTGAAACGTCATTTTTAAGCGTACCGGCTGATGAGTAATTAATTCGTATGTTTTGATCAGGTACGACTGCCCTGATCGATGAAAAACCATGAGAGTTGATTAATATTATTGGTTGGTACGTTGAAAATGTCATTTTTAAACATACTCGTCATTGAACAATTAATTCTCACGCTCTTATTAGCTACGGCGGCGTTTGCCCTGGATAATGAAAACACGAGAATTCATTGATCATTGGTCGGTACGTTTAAAAATGACAATTATTTAAGAAGTCACCAGGGACGGAATCCGTGACGCTTGAGAGTACCATCGATCTATCGTCATTACGATTCAGACCGAAACACACAACGCCTGCCTGCGGCATTACAGAGACAAAGATGAAACGACGTTCTTATCGCGCCCTGTGCACAACTCTTTCGTAACGATCATTCGCGTGACGATAGCAGACTTCTCAGCTCTCGCGACAACGCAACGCGCGCACCTTTTGTCGTCCGGTTCGACGGATGGCTGGACGAATCGATGCGAGGGAAGCAAGACGCTCTGCCGATCGTACCGGAATAATTTTAACCGCGTTAGATAAGGCGCGAGATAATACGGCAAGCCGTTCGTTAATTGCAGAGGCGTTGCGTCGAGGCGCGAGGCTTGACGGGAAGGACGCGTAACTGCGGCGGCGATAATTGGGTTGGAAAGTTGATTCCGTTACTGGGGAAAAAAAAAAAGAAAAACGGCGTCGAGGACTGCGCCTGCACATTGCGGAAACCAGCAGCGAGCCGGAGACGTTCGCAGTCCTCGGCGGTCGCTTATTTGGAAATATGAAAAGAGTCCCGCGAAAGATTTACTGGAAGAAATCGCGCCGACGATTTATCGTACCTTTGAGATACGACCCGATCGCAGGCTTCACAGTGTGTTTCCTATTTCCTTTTATTCCCCTATTTTTTTTTAAGTTTTCACTTTTTCACACTAAAACCCGCGATTTTCACCTAGAATTCGATATTTTTTTTTTATAAAACCACCTACTATTCAACTTCAATTCATCGCTTCAATTTACGTAATATAAAAAGGATCAAAATGATCAATACTATATTATAGCTCCTATTTTATCCACCTACATGAATATTCCGTTTCAAATATAATAATCTAGTTGAATTAACGTTTTTTACTGGAAACTAGATTTGACAAACGGTCCCTCTTCCTTAAATGAAATTGTGTTGATGCTCAGATTTTTTATTTACAAAAACTGGTGCTTCGTTTATATCTTAAAAATTGTTATTTCTTTAAACCGTTGAATGTCTCTAATTTCTGGAAGCTCTTTTATTTGTTTCATCAAAATTATCCCCACTTTTTTTTGCCAAAATTTCCCCTATTTTCCCTGAAATCAAATGAACAGCGGCTGTGAAGCCTACGATCGAGGCCACGTGCAATTCGTCGGACGCGGGACGCTGTATTATCGAGACGACTGTACCTACATCTTATCCGCAGTGCAGCATACTCCGACTATAACGTTTTACGACATATATGGACACTCTACATTTATAGGAATGTATCGATAGCGTGGAATAGGGGGACGCGTACGGAAGATCGGTTCCCTCGTCGCATTCTGCACGCATCGGGCCTCCTTCGGTCTCGGCAATTCGATCGCATGATCGTGTCGATGGACTCGTTTCAGTCTTTGACCCTTAGATGCGTAGGTCAGGTCTGCAGGAAAAGAAATACTGTAACTCGTAATCGATGATCTACATTTATATCAATTTTCCGATGATAAATATGTTCAGATTGCAATATGAAGAAGCACGTATAATACCATACATTATTTTATTCGCTAAAAAAACATGGCATTTTATAATCAAAATGCAATTTAGATTATAATTCGTATTCGCGGGAGACCCGACTTATGCGCAGGAGTGAAACTTTTCACGCATATCGTATGAGGCTAAACTTTCTCGCCAGGAAAGAAACTCGAATCGCTATTATCTCACAATATATGGGCTTTTGGCTGATATTTGTGTAATACTTTTTTGAAGATTACGTTTCAATCTACAATAAAGTCTTATATCGATATAGGCCAAAAATCCATTGATAACGAGATAATAGTGATTCGAGTTTCTTTCCCGACGAGCGATTTTAGCGTCGCATGGTAGATCTAAGAATTAACGAAAGATCCGATCTTCCGCGCACCTCTACCACACTGAAAGAAATAATCTCTAGTGTCTCCAAGAAATTTTCCCGAACCAAGAACATTTAATCTCAAAAATTCGTAAGAATACAGATTCTCGATCGTAGAATATATATTCTTCTTGCGCAAAAAAAATAATAACTCAAGGCTGTACTCAATATTTCTTACACGAAGAAAACCATGTCTCGATCCTGCAATTAAGTATATCATGTTTTTGATCGAAGAAAACATTCCTTCGGCACCAGCAATTATTTCTCTCAGTGCACCCGAATTACAAGCCATTACTCCGCGAACAAGATCATACTACCAACACGAATTCCACATACGTACACTCTCGCTTGAACAACTGAGCACGCTATGGTGGATGGCTTCTCTGGTATAATATATGTACGTGTATATGTGCGTGGGCGTATGTACATCGAAGAATATTATATGTGCGTGTCGTGCGGCAAATTGGTCACGTATTATTAGTCGTCAATGTGTACGTCTAACGCGTGCGATCGGTGTAACGTTGCGCTTGTCTGTTCGTTTATCTGGCTTTGGTACGTATCGTTGGCCTGTCGTTCAGGGAATCGCGGCTTGATTAGTCCTAAGCCTCGTCTTTATTTGGATGCACGCACACGCTCGCCAGCGTCGCGGCGCGCGCGCGCCAAAAATCGTCGGACCGCAATCGCACCTTGCATCCCGCCGTGACTTTTGAAATAGCGGCGCGCCGTTGCAAAATCCTCGGCTCCGTACCCTTCGGACGCGTCTCGGGGCGAACGCGTGCACGCGCGAGCCATCGCCTCGAGAATTCGTCGACACTCGTCGGTCTTTCCCGCGCGTGTCGAGAATTTATTTGCATCCCATCGGAATTATCATCCGATCGCGTTGCGCCGCTCGTCGAACATGTTTATACAATTTCTCGTGCGGCGAGTCGTCGATTACCTACTCGTTTGTCCGTCGAGGATGTTTCTGGTAATGGGCGAACGATCGGAATAATTTATGTTTTTTTTTTTCTTGGACAACGGTACATCGATCTCGGGATGACGCGACTCGAAATGAGAGATTTGTGGGCTTCCGTTCGTCGGAAGGGAAGTCGTCGACTTCGTCCAACTCGATTCCAGGCTTCACCGCGTGTTCCCCTTTATTCCTCTATTTTTTTTTAAGTTTCCCTCTGTTCACACTAAAACTCGCATTTTCCTTTCTTATCTCCTACAATTCGATATTTTCCCTCTAAACCCACTTATTACTCAGTTTCTCGGTTGAATTTGTCTTTTTATCGTTTGAAATTACGTGAAATTTTTTGGTCAAAAATTGTCAATTTTTTTCTCCTAAAATACCTGGGTTGAATCAATGTTTCTTATCAGAAATTCGTTTCGATAAATGATCTCTTTTCCTTAAATCTCAGGTTTAACTTACATAATATTAGATCTCAGTTTTTTAAAGTATAACAAATAGCCTTCATTCACTTAATAAATATTGGTGCTTCATTATATCATGTAAGGCTAAGCTTACTCGCCAGGAAAGAGACTCGAATCATTATCTCATTATCTATGAGTTTCAGGCTCACGTTTGTATAATACTTTTTTGAAGATTATATTTTTATCTGTGCAGTCTTACGTCGATGTAGGCTGACAGTTCATAAATAATGAGATAATGATGATTCAAGTCTCTTTCCTGGCGAGGAAGTTTAGCTTCACGCAGTATATATTACAAATTGTTATTTTTTAAAACCACTGCACCGTTTCTAATTTCTGGAATATCTCCCGTTCTTCGCCAAAATTTCCCCTCTTTCCCCTAAAATGAGATAAACATTAACTGTGGAGCCTGCGATCCGAAAAATTGTACAATACCGCGAACGAAATGACAAATTCGAGCGGCTCCCCTTGCTCGCGATTCGCATCCCCATCGTTAGTGCATCCTTCGCGGTAGGGTGGCATGCGGACGGTTCGCGTCCCGTCGATAAGCGGGGTACACGGGGCACGCCCGAGCAGCTACTCGATGGTCCACCTATCGATACTTTCGTAATTGTTCCAGGCTGACCCATCCGAACATCGTCCAGCTCCTGGAAACGTTCGAGGACAAGCACAAAGTCTACCTCGTGATGGAACTGTAAGTTCGCAACGCCCTTTCCACGCTTCGCTTTCCTCTCGACTCTTCGCGTATCGCCTCGAAAAAATATTTCACGCGACGAGCGCACAGCTGCGCGCTGTTGATACAATCACGATGGATGGCGCTTCGTTTCCCCCTCATTTGCGGTGCTAATTGAATTAACGCCGTCTTTCGACAAATCGTACGAGGTCGTCAGTCGTCATTGCGCGCCAACGAGCCGGCGATGATTCCACTTCTCCGTTGCTTTCGGTTTCGAGCTTTCCGAAGCTTCTAAACCTTCGGCAATTTGGCTTCAGGGTCACCGGCGGGGAGCTCTTCGACAGGATCGTCGAGAAGGGCTCGTACACGGAAAAGGACGCGTCGGGACTCATAAGACAAGTCCTGGAGGCCGTCGATTACATGCACGAGCAGGGCGTCGTTCACAGGGATCTCAAGCCCGAGAATCTTCTGTATTACAGTCCCGACGAGGACAGCAAAATAATGATCAGTGACTTTGGTCTGTCGAAGATGGAAGACTCGGGTATCATGGCGACGGCCTGCGGCACGCCCGGATACGTCGGTGAGTCTCTGGATAACCGGGACATTTCAGGGAATTCGATCCGTCGGAGTGAGGTCAGGGAATTTTTGATAAATCTAGAGGGTTTCAGAGATTTTTCTCTTCGCTTTGTTGATTTGATTATACAAAACTCTTAATGCGAACACAAAATATCAGGAATACTTGAAACTTTATGTGAAATAATCAGAGGAAAAAAAAGCAGGAAGAAATCTAGAAAAGTCGGGGAATCGTATAATCAAGTTTCTGTAGCCACCCTGAGAAATGTCGCGCGTCGTCGAGAAAGTTTCTCGCCAAATTCTTCGATATACTAAAGCGCGTCGATCGTCTTTCGCCGCAGCTCCCGAAGTCCTGGCCCAGAAGCCTTACGGCAAAGCGGTGGACGTCTGGAGTATAGGCGTCATCTCGTACATCCTGCTCTGCGGCTACCCACCGTTCTACGACGAGAACGACGCGAATCTCTTCGCGCAGATCTTGAAAGGTATCGTCCGGCGATTCTTCGCGCCGATTTTCCCCTGCTACTGGCACTTGCCGCTCGATAGTTTTCCGCTGCAATTTGACCCGATAAGATAAAGTCGTAGCTCTGCTTTGAGGATCCGATTGAAACCTGTTGTAGTGAAACAAGTCGGAACAAGGCCGATTTTTGTCCTGGAAACTTCCAACTCGGACGCTATTTTCCGATTGAGTTTTTCAAATAGGAGTGAATTGGTCCGAATAAAATGAAATAAACGGGAGCTATGTGAAGGCTGTAAATCTAATACACTCTAAATACGCTTTCTGGTAATTCCATTTAAAATAGGAGTTTGAAATTTTCGAGTACAAACCGATCGATATATTCCTCAAATAAGAAATAGGTTCAAATAGGAAAATACCAAGACGGAGGTCAGATTTAAGCCGATCCAAGAATAGCGAATAGGTTTGAATCGGATTTAATCGGATCCTCTAAGCAGGGAGGCCCTACAGCAAACAGCGGCTAACCTGACTGTCGTAGGTGAATTTGAATTCGACTCGCCGTACTGGGACGACATCAGCGACTCGGCCAAGGACTTCATCCACAAGCTGATGTGCGTGAACGTCGAGGAGCGCTACACCTGCAAGCAAGCCCTGGCGCATCCTTGGTAAGTCTTTCCTTCACCCTCCCGCACCGTCGAGAATGTATCTACACGCTCTCGCTCTCTTTCTCTCTACGTCTGTCCACCTCTGTTTACTTCTCTGTCTACTTCTCTACCTTTACCGTTGTGTATGCCAAATACTCCGATCCGTATCACGGCAATTGGCAGTATCAGTTGGCTACGCGCGCACCGGTGCCGCGGTTGGTGTCGAGCGAAACGAATTGGCCGTCCGAAGAAACGAACACGCGGTAGCCACTCAACTGGAAAAGTCGGGGAAATGTTAAGGAATTTTTTATAAGTCCAGAGGTTTTATTTTTTCTTATATATACCTATGCACTATATTATTGCAGCATTTCAATTGTTTCCGAACATTTCGCCAATTAAAAAGTCAGGGAAAATTAGTGATTTCAATCAGGAAAATCGGGAAAAATCAGGGAATCTTCTCAGCGGAATTGAGTTGCCACCCTGAAACAACTATATCTTTACGAGATCGAGGCGACGACGCTCTTTCCGAAAGAACCGCGAGGTCGTTTCTCCTTCCGTCAAAACGCTTGATATTCTCGCGACGGCCACCGTCGCGACTCTCGATGCGAACCCGCGCGGCGTGCAATCGTTGCGAATCGTCCCTGAAGACACCCTAGAGACGCTTCCGGATGTGGGGGAGAATAAAAGACAACAGGGGCGTCCTCGACACGTAGAAGCGCGACTCATCCTCTCAGCGCGCACATTCGACTCTACTAATTCGTTGTTTCCAGCAAGACTATGTATATCCGTATGTCTAGTGCCTAACTAACAAGAAGCGAGCGAGTGCATTTACGCGTGTGTAGTGTTGACTGGCATTTCCTTATCGCTTCGTCCCAGGTAGCGGTGAACGTTGTGCGGGCTCCGTTCCGTCGTCTCCTGAAAAATGAAAAGCGCGAACGACGAAAGCGTTCGGCGCGTAAGTTCTACTAGAAAGGAAAGGTAACGAAACGAAGGAAGACTCGTGTTAGTTTCCTCCATCGATTCGTTCACTCGCCCACGCATTTCATCGACGATCAAAATTGTTCTTTGAAAGTTCGGTCGCCGACGTTGGACTGTCGTCCGTTGTGCGTCGAACTCATCCATCCAATTCGGCGTATCCGCCTTCGTAACGGCGTTCCCGACGCACGATTCATCTCCTTGGCGATAGCGGCTACTAACGCACGTTCCTGCACGCGAATAACGCTTCGCGCGTATAACAGGCTTCACAGTATGTTCCCTATTCTTCTATTTTTTAAGTTTCCCCCTTCTCACCTTGAAACTCGCGATTCTCCCCATTTCTCCATGTCATTCGATATTTTTCCTCTAAAATCACTTGTTAGTCAGCGTCTCAATTGAGCTTGTCTTTTCATCGTTTTGGATTACGTGAAAAAAAAGTAGAAATAGTTAACTTTTTATTTGCAAAAATGGTACTAGACGCTCTACTTTATCCGCCTGTATCAATATTTCGTTTAAAATACAACAACCTGGTTGAACAAGTGTTTCTTATCGGAAACTGGAATTGACAAATGATTGCATGACATAAGGTATCGATTTTTAATTTACAAAAAACCTCCTTTATTCACTCGATAAATATTGACGTTTCATTGTACATCTAAAAAATCGATATTCTTTAAATCCACCGCACGCTTATAACTTCCGAAAGATCTTCCTTTTTCATCAAAATTATCACCCTTTTTTTTTCTCAAAATATCCCCGATTTCCCCGAAAATTAAACGAGCAGGAGCTGTGAAGCCTGGTATAAATATTTCGACTAACGATTCGTTTGGCACCTCTTCGCCGGATCCAAAAAAACTCACTAGCACAAATCCCCCTTTTTCGTTCCCCCCCTCTCTCTCTCTCTCCGCCTCTCGTCCGTCGATCTCCACCTCGATAACTCACCAACGACACCCGTTGATTCTTGCAGGATATCCGGCAACGCGGCTAGCAATAAAAATATCCATGGTACGGTATCCGAACAGCTTAAAAAGAACTTTGCCAAATCGCGGTGGAAGGTTAGTATGGGTGGTCGATTAGCACAGACGGCTGATGTGTGTGTTTCCTCCGCCAGGCTCCGTAGGAAAGTCTCCCTGTTGTCTCATGGTTGCAGCAAGCTTACCACGCGGCCACGGTCATACGTCAAATGCAGCGGCTGGCCCTCAACAGCGGCCAGCAGCAGCAACAGCAGCAGCAGCAGCAACAACAGCTACAGCAACAGCAGCAACAGGGCCCAGGGTCGACAGGCCCCTCTACCGGCAACCCCATG
The DNA here is from genome assembly GCA_963678675.1 of Xiphydria camelus. Lineage (NCBI taxonomy): Eukaryota > Metazoa > Arthropoda > Insecta > Hymenoptera > Xiphydriidae > Xiphydria > Xiphydria camelus. Next base: position 22,742,140 of record OY783200.1, on the reverse strand, counting down.
CCACCGCGCCCCGAACAATCGCAAGTCAACCCAAACCACCAACACAGGGCCCCGGGGCCCCCGAGCAGCTACAATTGAAGGAAATCCCCGTCGCCGAGCCACCGCTTTCCGTCGCTCACGTCGTGGCCGTTCCCTGTCCCCAGCCCCCGCCCCCGCCCGACTCGGCACCGGGCTCCTCGCCCCTCTATCTGCGCGGCAAGCGCTCCAAGCTCTGGGGCAACACGCGCACCGCCCTCTCGACGCTCTTCCGCGCGAACGTCTCGTACCTCCGGCGCCAGCGGAAGCAGAGAAAGAGCTGAATCCCGCGCGCGGTCGCTCTGACGTGAAACGTCGTCGCGCGTCCTCGCCGTCGGCGGGGTCGTTCTTCGCACCTCCGTCGCCGACCCGCCGCCCCCTTCGGGTCGGTCGGGCCGTGAGGGAAGAGATGTTCGCGGCGTCGGTCCTCCCCTGTTTCGCGGCGGGGGAACGCGACGTCTGTTGGTTTTTCTTCTGTCTTTTTTCAAGGGAGCCGAACGCCGGGAGATTCACCGCGAGATCTCGAGGATACCTACTCTCGTTGGAATCTCCCTTCGGGTGTTTCCTCCTGCCACATGCCGCGGTGAAACGCCGTAGCTTACACTCTTTATGAATAACTTTTCGAAGATTCCGCGGGAGAAAGTGAGCGCGCGTGGGGCGCTCGCCACGAACCGCGGTGCGTCTCCTTATTCGCGAACTTCTTTTTAGCTCGAGAGATGGCCTTGGGAAAAATATTTCGAAATTTCGATCCGTAGTCCACGGGTGAGGGAGAGGATCGCGATCGAGGCGAACGCTTCGGTGCGGATCTCGGATTCATTGGCTGTGCTCTCTAAGAATTCTCACTGTTGCTTTTTGATCGAGGTAGACAATCTCGCGGTGTTTGGTAAGGGCTCTCTGTCAACATTGTTGCGATTGGTAGTATTAAACAAGTTCGCGAGAAGTTTTCAATTAATTTCTAATGATTTTTTTGCAGCGAAATAATTTGAAAACAATTCGACATTATCTTTTACAGGTCGGAAATAGGTTTTCACGACTAAACATTTATTAATTGATTATTAAAACTGGAGCAGATAACCGTCACGGCTGAGAATGTTTGAAGTCGATTTGACAGGCACCGAAACTTTCAGCTGGTTTGACATATCGTGTGCTTACGGTAATTTCAACATTTCACTATGACATCGTGTTATCACACAGCGTTATTACTCGGAACGCGGATAACGCTGTAGCGGACCGTTTTTCTGACATCTAGTGAGTATTTCGTTTTTTCACCTTTCGCGCGAGTGCTACACGTCACTCGTAGACGTAACGATCAATTTTTTTTCTCTGGTTTGATTAACCATGATATTCAGAAACGACATACTCTTCAGCGTTACTGTGCCAATGAGTTTCACGACTCAACCGACAGCGAAAACATTCTCAAATGTCGCGCGCGAAATTTCTTCCGCGGATTTTCAGAGTCCCTAGAACCGACAGAGGGCCCTTAACCGCTCCTCGAGCGACACTTACGACCCTTCTTCGCGGTCGCATCCAGCGAAGGCTTCGGCGTTCGCGCCTATTTATCTCGTCTCTCACGATCGAAGAGGAATTTCATTTCCGATTCGAGCGCGTTCCACCGAGAGGTCCTTTCTCTTCTCACGTCTACCATTCGCTCGTCCTTCCAACTTCCATCGTCCTCGTCGCGCGACAAAACACGGAGTGCGTCCTCGCCCGTGAAAGGGACGCAACTAGCGAAAGGGGGGGGGGGGGGACGAGAAAGTCGGGGGAGGGAAAGTAAAAGGAAAAAGAAATGTGTACATAAAATTCCTACTAATATATACATATAGTCCTAGAAGCTGTGTAACGCGCGTTGTATTGCCTTTTGCGATGTGTATAAACGATATATAGGTATGCTGCGCCGACGAGGGCACGAAGTAACGAGGAGAGATGGCAAAAGCGTGGGCTCCGGTTCATTCGGTCCTGTAACTGATGCGTGGGTGGGTGCTCAAGTACGTGACTTAAAAGAAGATAACGAAGGAAGGGGGTAGGAGAAAAAGTGGGAGCGAAGAGTATATTCGATTAAATACATATATATATATATATATGTGGTTACGCGCGACGAGCAGCCCGCAACTTCTCAGCCCGAGCGAATCATCCGACGATTGCATATTCCTGCGTTATATATTTTTATTCGGAGCGAAGCGCGGCGCGGCGAATCGCGCTGCTCGCGAGCGTGTAAATAACGATGCGGCTTTTCAGCGATAGTGGAAAAGGAGGAAGAAGAGAGGCGGAGTTTTAACCATGACTAAGCGAAAGCTTCGCGCGCGCGGAGAGGCAGTAGCTATCGTTCGGCAGCTTTGAGCCTGTTTTTTCTCTTTCTCTCTCTCTCTCTCTCTCTCTCTTCTGTATAAACGTCGTCTGATAAATGACAACAGCAACTTCAGAAAATGGCAACCTGTTCTATTGTGATAATAACGTAATGTAAATTGTAGCGAGCTATACGGACAGCGCGCGGACGCCTCGCTCCGGCTGTCCGTTACGTCTGACCGACCGTCCATCAAGAGCAAAAGAGAGAGAGAGAGAACGCGGCGATCGCCGTTTCTCTCTCCCTCTCTTTCTCTGTTTGTCTAGCTAAATTTTTCCCACGACGCGCGACTGGTTCATCGGAAATCCTAGACACGACAGCGACGGATAGAATGACATTCAGTCGCGAGATCTGATCGCGCGGAGGGGGAATCACCTCTCCGGAGAGTGTCAAGCGGTGCGTCTCGACGCTGTCGATCTTCTCGCGCGATGAGAAACGATCGCCCGCGTCGATGCGCGTTGGAAAGTAGGGAGGAACAACGCTTCGACCCGATATGTGTACACGACAGGCTTCACAGTGTTTCCCCTATTTTTTTAGTTCCCCTTTTCTCATCATAAAACTCGCGATTCTCCCTATTACCGTCTGTAATTCGATATTTTTCCTCTGAAACCACTTGTTATTCAGCTTTCTCAAGTTCATTAAGTTCATTCACTCTTAATGAATTTTGATGTTTCGTTGTATATCTTAAAAATTGATATGTTTTCCTTAAACCACTGCACGTTTCTAAGTTCTGGAAGATCTTTTTTTTTTTAATCAAAGTTGTCCCTTTTTGTCAAGATTGCCCCTGAAATAAATTAAATATAGGGGCTGTGAAGCCTGACACGAATATCGGTGCGTATAATCGTGCGGGCGCTTAAGAACCCCTCCGCAACGGAAGGATCCTATTTTAATGAGAAAAAAAAGGCGATTCGCTGGTTGATCGCTCTTCATTGAGCCGGCATTTCTCTCTTTCTCTCTATTCTATATCACTATCTCTCTACTTCTCTCTATTCCGTGCAACATAGAACTAAACTGTGCCACGATCGTTACCGCGCTTTAAAGTCCGCCGAGACTCGAAAGACAATTATTATTAATATTATTATTATCGTTATCGTTATTATTATTCTTACGCGAAAAGAAAAGATGTTAACAGCCTCTTTTTTGCGGCGAGGAAAAGACGAAGGAGAGCAAGAAACACGAGGAAAGACCCATTTAAGGATCTACGTTATATTCTTTATTAAACGCGACACGAATAAACATTAATTTGGTATATAGGGGAAAAGGCGAAGAAAAAAAAAACTCGTTTCGAGCGACGGAGCGCGCCGAGCGCTTAATCTTTACCGAAAAACAAAAAGATAAAACGACTCGCGGACTGCCTTTCGCTGCGAGAATTTAGTCGGCGAAGCTTATCGAAGCTGCCAATTTAATAAACAGATTCGACCATCGATCAAAGTACATCGAACGTCCGAAAGACGAGCCCGCCGATCCCTCCAAGACCCCTGCGAGAAAAAACGCACCTATCGCTCTTTAGAAACGTGATTCCAGAGGTGGGATTCTGTATCGACGGAAATCTACAATCGCTATTCTTGCGCGTAGGTACTCAGGATGTCCAGCGGTCCTTGAAATCCTTATAAGTACTTGAATGATACTTGAATTTTGCTGCCCTTACTTAAAATGTTCTGGAAATTGACTTGCTTTTTTTAATGTAGATTCTTAAAAATTTATTTTCCTCCCGTTTTACCAAAGCACTGAATTTTTGAAAGAGCAAAGTTTAATTTGGATTGGGCACACCGAGCAGTGGGCGGTGACTAATGAGAGAGAATAGGTATAGTTTATTCACTTAATAAATATCCTTGTTGTTTCAGTGTGTGGGTCATTTTATTCGCTTATCACAGAATCACGTACATATCATATATAGCTTATCACGGAATCACGTACATATCATATAGCTTATCACGGAATCACGTACATCTCATATAGCTTATCACGGAATCGCATACATCTCATATAGCTTATCACGGAATCGCGTACATCTCATATAGCTTATCATTGATCGTTTCGCGTTATTTATGTAAACGGGACCAGGAGTACAGTTCTGGAGGGAAAATATCATAAATCCTCGTCAAGTGGACCATCTTTTCGGCCGTGACATCGGCCCTCTCGATTAGCTGCATTAATAACCAGAAACGATGATCTTTCCAATGCTTGAATGGGATATTTAAAACTAGACCTGCAACATCTGCCGATTGTCCAATAACCAAAGAGTTCAAGGATCCAAGTTCGTTTGAGTTTACGTTAATAACAATCCCGTCTGTCACATAGACGACGCTGCCCTCTCTCTCGTAGACACCATCCTCTCTAATCCGCTCCACAAGATATCGCCTAATGTCATCTGGGTCACTCTTCAGGCTGGATGCGGGACCGGGAGACGCAGGCTGTACTCTTCTTGCGGCTGTTTCTTTATTTATCATCAGCCTCAGTGTGTCAGCTACTCCGTTGATTGTAGTTACTACTTTTTCAGTCTTGTCGTAGATTGCCTTTATCTTCTCCCCTTCCTCGACTAAGGATTTTGCCTCATCAACTTGCTTTTCCGTAACAGTTAAAGAGCTGGTAGAGGCTTCCTCCTTGACTCTAAGGTGTTCAGAAAAGCTGTCCTCTATTCCGATCGCATAAACGAGGTGGGCAGTTCCAGCCACCAGTGCCCCGGCTCGTGGATTCATCAGAAAGGCTTTCGAGAAGTTCATCTGGATTTGTTCTCGAATGACTTGCGGCATTTTGCTCAGCGTCCGTAAGGAATTAAACCATATCTGTTGGATCTCGAGATCTAACTCGGGCAATCCATGTTGCACCTCTTTGATGGCGGACTCCCAAGACGTATGCCCCAGAATAAATTGAGTAAGGGGATGTTTAAAGACCTCGGCAAAGGGGTCTGCCTCTGTGTCCATGAACTGAGGTGATGATTTCAATGCGAAAATGTCCGGTTCAGCCATTGTTCGGGCGCCGTGCGATCAATGCACTCGTTCGTTATACGGCTACCTACCAAACATACCGCAAGACGGATATTGAGATATCGGCTGTTGATTGGATATCGAGTGCTACACGGCAGGACCTCGTAACTGACGAAAAGGAAATTTTACAGGAGAGACACTAAAATCTCTATGACGTTTTAATTCTAAACGTGATTAAAAAAATGTTTTCAGTGATAAATTAGCTCTCGTAATTGCTTGGAGCTATTTTATCGCCGAAAACATTTTTTAAGTCACTCTTAGAATTACAAAGTCATAGTTTTTAGTCTCTCCTGTAAAATTTCCTTTTCGTCAGTTAGAGGCCGTGTAGCACTCGATATGTGATCAGGTGGGTTTAAACCGATCGGTTAGTTCGAATGATTCGACATTGCACTCATTATATTCGAGTTAAAGAGATACAGTAGGTTGATGATTAACCGAGGTTGACAATGAGTTGAGCCGTTGAAACCCAGAATGGTGTAAGTCACATTTCATGTAAGCTGCGATTATTTGACTGCAAAGAACCCAGAATGGTGTAAGTCACATTTCATGTAAGCTGCGATTATTTGACTGCAAAGTTAAGTACAATTTGAAAAATCTGTCTAGATGATACAAAACAGATATGTACGATTTAAAATATCCGTGTGTATCATCTAAACAGATTTTTCAAAAAGTGCTTAACATTGCAGTCAAATAATTTCGGCTTACATGAAATGTAACTTACACCATTCTGGTTTTCAACGGCTCAGTTGTTCCGAATGCACTGTACAGTGGTCCCTCTATTACTCGCGCGAGAGGGGAAGTGATTGCCCCCACTCCTTCCGTGACGCCATGACTGCTGCCATAGCACGAAGTGCGCATGAAAATATAGAGAGGAGAAGCCGGTACCGTAGAATAGTAGAAACCACGCTGTCTCTTTCTTCTCAGAACTCTGCGAATTTACAGCTCCGAGACGCGCGAGTAATAGAGGGACCACTGTATACGCCTTTTGCGTTAGAGTCCATGCACACTATCACAAGTATGAATGTGTATTGTATGTATACGGAAAACAGCGCCGCCAAACTGGGTTTCTTGGCGAAAACTCGGGTGTAAATTCTCTATATGCACATGTGTAACGCAAACAAAAGCTACGCTTGTGAAAGTACGCAAAAGGCCTATACTGCTCAACACTATGGAGAAAGGCAGTAACTGTTACCCGACAAATTTGTGGAAAATCAACTTTAACTTCGATGCCTTTAGCAGAAGAGTTTCCAAGGCAGATTACTAATAAAACCTAGCTTTAACACTACAAAAGGGTACGAAATTTGGGTACAAAATAATTCAAGATATTCAATGGTACCAAAAAACGCACTTCGATTTGTTTTGCTAGTTACTGCCTTTCTCCATAGTGGGACAGTATACGATACACTACACTGGCATGCCTCGGACGGCAAATTCACTGACTGGTTACCTGAGTAAAACGGATATAGACTTTGGTGAAACGAACGGCAAGTTGAAGGACTTACTACTTGAATGCGCTGGATACACTGGATGCTAGACGAGTCACTGTTCACTTGATTAGACACAGATTGAGTAAAATGCACAATTACAGTCCACCGCTCTACCAACTGAACTATCGAAAGCTGATGAGTAAAATGCATTCGGTTGCGGTTTATATGTCTTACAGCTGATAGATAGTGGGGATAGCGTGAGTGATACGGTGCGGTCTGATTGGCTGAATGAGAAAGACGCCGTAAGTAGTGGGGGTTGATGCGGTGCGGCCCGATTGGCTACGAGAGAAAGACATCAGAATATAGATGACGTTGGGTAGTTTCCGCGTCCCGGTTAACGGGAAAGGGTACCGTTGCTTGTCCTTGGTCATAACGAGGATTCAGGCTACGCGAAATTTTGAAACGATCCTCTATACCTGATAAGCCAGGTATTAGGTTTATCGGAAGGGTCACCTATTTATAGGTGAACGGTATTTATGAGAGGCCACTGTGGGGGAGACTTACTCCTATCCATCCGGTAATTAGCCTTCCGAGAAGGACGTGGAATTATAAGTATATTTGCAACCTTTTTGATCGAGCCCTATCGTCTTGCCATTATACCTAACGACGAGTTTGACGCTAAATTAGAGGTATTTAGATCGCGATGATAATGAGCGGTAGGAAGCGGCGTGCAGAATTATCGTAATGAATGTGTTTCCGAGAAAGATACGGGACTGCAATCGCGTCAGCAGCACACGCTTGTCGAAACAGCCATCGTTAGCTTGGGTGGGATGTTCTCTGAGTCATGAGCCGTTATGTATGATTGTCGCATTTCAGGGTCAAAGAACACCTCTTCGATACTCGAGCAGGTAAATTGATAGATTTAGAAGAGGGCCGAATTGGAGTGGAATGTAAAGAACTACAAAATCCTTGTGGCATCTATTGTATTGTGACTTCGGATCTGCTCTATGTCCATTCTCTCCGTCTTGATCGCATCTTCTCCGATGGAGTAACATTCATAGCTGTAAACTCTCTCTCTACTCGATATTTTGTCACGACAGCGCGAGACGCTGCTTGGTAGCGAAAACGATTTCGTTGACGCGAGCGATGAGTTTTCCTTCAAACAAGGCGTCAATGGCCACGACCAAATGAGTATCGGGAATTGCAGCCCGATTCCCATTCCTAGTGAACGTTATGACCCGGTTAGCTTTTGCCTGCAAAGTTGACATGTCGCATAGCTAAACGCTAGCTATATGGCGTTTTGCTCTTACATCGTCGGCTCTTACTCGTTTCACGTTATCGAAAATCCTTGAAGAGTCTTTGAAAAGTACTTGAACATCGTTATGAAATTGTACTGGACACCCTGATATTTTTTTCAAGTACAGTACTCCCTCCACAATTCAGTATGACGGGGCTTTGAAAATTCTAAGAAAAATGAATTATGGAATACTCGCACTCTGTCCGTTAGAGAGGTACATACCTGCGCGCAACGTGCGTCATAACAAGAGTGGGAGAATGCTTCTCCTCTTGTGCTGCGGGCGCTCTGAATTAACGAGGGAATTATGGAGGGAGCACTGTATAACAAAACGCGCATGACGATAGCGACCGCACAATTCCATCGATACAGAATCCCAGGTACTCGGGAAGCTAGGATACTACACCGTTGCGTCGCGATCGATCCCCGAAGAGGAGAGGTTCTCGCTGTTACTCCGTTGCGAGGAATTCAGAGCTTTACCGAGAGTCGGCAGTCCGCGCGACAAAGATTATAATACGCAAATGGTCTGCGATGGAAAGTTGCGCGCGAGCGTTACGAAAGACGGGGGTGTTTCGAACGTTCCCCCGTCTTCGCGACGCGACGGAGGGGAGGAAGTCGGCGCGACTTTATTCGGATGAAAATAAAGCCATACGCAAATCACTCGCCTGGGCCGTCTCTATCCTCAATCGCGGCGAAGATGAAAGTTTATCAAGGGGAGGAAAACACGTTGCGACGATGCTCATGATTATACACATTTATTAAAGCGCCGGTACGAGTCGCGAGAACCGGTGTTCTCCAGCGATAACAATAACATTTAAAAAATTGCGATAGCGCAGCGTTGTCGAAAAAAAAAACAGGACACGTTTGTACAACTGAGGGGGAGAGGAGGGGAGCGGGAGAGCAAGCGGGAAATCGGCGGTGTGAATCGCGCTGTATAACGTTTTATGTACACCCTCAACGCGATCGAAAATCGTTCTCCACACATGATTGTAAACATCGCTATACTCGTATAAAAATAGGACCTTGCGCGGGGCTCGCGCAATGAGCTTCGCGGCACGCGACTAAAGCTGCCTTGCTGGAGGAGATAAAACGGAATAAAATCGTTTCAGAGATTTAGAGTCTATCGATAATTCATATTTCATATACAATTATCGTGTTTCGTGAGGATCGAATCGCCGCGTGGCGCGCCGAGGCCGATTAAATGTACAAAAATTAGGATAACGGAGACAATACTGAGTGCATTACCCCGCGCCGCGATCGAGACCGAGTACGAGAAACCGTCGAATCCGCGCGACGCGTTCGGGGCGAGACTGGCGCGCCTTTTCGTCGATCCTTCGATCGCTTAAATGCATTTTTCTGCGAATATGGTCCCCTCTGGCATATATGTACAAATTACTCACGCGCGTCGCACTTTAAACTCGTCCGGTCGCGCGAGCCTCGATGCGGGAGAAATGCCGTTCGCGAGGAACGGGCAAGGCCGTCAGTCGCCGTAGGCGTCCAGCGCCTCCTGCAATCGGGCGACGATCTTCTGGTAGAAGCAGATCTGCTCCGCGAGGTGCTTCTTTATCGCCTGGTTCATATGGATCTCGCGCTCCGTCCGGAAGTGCGACTCCTCGGCCATGAGCGCGCGGGCGATCACGTCCGTGCGGTGGGAGAGCTCGCGGAGCTGCTGCGACTCCATCTTGTGCTCGTTGACTAGCCTTTCAGAGTCCTTTCGTTTCTGCAAGGCGCTCTGCTCATGGAGGAAGAGAGAAATTAGAAAATCGCGCGCGAGTTCGCGTTTTAACCCATTAGTGCTCGCGAGAAACTCCAGTTGATGAGCAATTTCTTGTCTGCGACATTGGATTAAACGACTTTCGGGCTCCATAGCTTCTGTTTATTCAATTTTAGAGGAAATGGAGGAAGTTTGAGCTAAGAATAGGGGCTATTTTGATCAACAAAGGACGTCTCAGAAATTAGAAAGGTGTAGTGGTTTTAAAAAATAAGAATTTCTAAGATATACGAAACATCAACGGGGCTCTCAATTCCCAAACATCGCAGAAACGATTAATCGAATATCCGCGAACAAGAATTGTTCGACAACTCGGAATGATTCCGAGCACTAACGAGTTAAGCCAGACACCGATAGCCGATATACTCGCCTTGTGTATGCCGATGACGTCGGGGAAGCTGCTGATGATTCCCCGGTAAATGTGAAACTTGTCGCCGAGCGGCTCCCAGTCGTACTTGGGCTGCTCCTCGTACAGCCTGCCGATGTCGTTGTAAGCCTCCCCGGTCGCCTTCAACGCGTACGTCAGACCGCCGCGACCGACCTCGTCCGACTCCAAGGCGTGACCGAGCGAGGCGAACGACTGACCGATCTTCTGAAACTCCCTCTTGTAGAGAACCTGATGCTTCTTCGTCTGATCGACCGCGAGCGCCATCAAGTTCTTCACCACCGGGTCCAGCCCGCCGATGAACTTGGCGAACGCCTCGGTCTCCACGTCGGTCTTGATGGGGTCGAGCGGCGACGCGTCGGGACACTGGATTGCGTTGAAGTAGGTCGCGCCCAGGAGCTCGTCCTTCTCCGCCTGCCGCTTACCGGCCTTCCACCGCTTCTCGTCGGTGCACGTCGTGAAGTGCTCCCAGACGCGGCTGCGCGACAGCACCGGGTGCCGGCACACGTAGTCGACGAACTCCTGGAGCTGGATGCGACGGTGCTCGATGAACTGCTCCTCGTAGCGGCCGGATATCTGCTTGTCCGGCAGCGGGGGAATCGGAATGAAGCAGAACTTCTCCTCCAGCCGCTCGTGCAGCCAGTCGAAGTGCTTGTACCGCCGGGAGACTTGGATGTTGTTGAACTGCGAAGAGGGAAGGACGCGATCGCGTGAGTCTCGCGTCGCGGGGCTCCCATCCGGTCAGATGTTCGAAAATGGTAGATTTTCGTGACTCCTTATTTGAGAGAGTCTTGAGAAAATGACCTTCTACTTATTTTATTGGGAAAAAAATGGTACTTGAGATATGAGATATACATTTTTAAGTTGCAAAAACATCCTTGATTCACTTCATAAGTATCGGTGCTTCGTTACGTATCTTAAAATTTTTTTTTTTTTAAATTACTACACGTTTCTTACCTCTGGAAGACCTTTTTTAATCAAGTTTCCCCTTTTTTGCCAAAAATCTCCCCCCTAAAATGAACTGTTGACAAAAAGAAATGACCAAATGGGAGCCGCGGCGTCGCGATTTCAGGGACGCGGTCGAGAGCGAAAGTTCGAGCGCCGAGTTTTACCGTGGGAGTCAGCTGGTAGACGATGAAGCTCTTCAATCCCTTCAGCTTGGACTCCTTCTTCGGCGACGTGACCACGCACGTGTAACTCTCGCCGGTGGAGGCCCAAGCGCACCTCCCTCCCTCAGTTTCCTCGACGAATATCTTCTCGCTCTCCGGCACGGCCACGATCTTCGTGCCCATCAGAAAGCTCTCCTCGCCGGACTTGATGAGCGTGGAGAACTTGTTGTTTCTCTTGGGAACGTTCGACGCGGGCCGCTCGGGTATCACCGAGTGGATCGTGTGCGTCGACAGGGTGTCCGAGTAGTCCACGGAGCTCGAGGGTTGGATGCTAGGAACGACTTGGTTCTGTCGCGTCGCCGGCGGCACGTAGGCCTGCGTCTGCCCAGCCTCCGAGTCGTCGTCCCAGTCGTCGTCCCAGTAGTCGGCTGAGCTCTGCTGCGACACTGTTCCTGCGTCGTTACTCGCTACGGGAAGGATTTAGCCGGTGAATTTCCTCGCTCGCCGTTCGAACGTGACTTTGAGGTCGGATTTCGCGGCTAGCCGCAGCGTTCGGCCGTCGTGCGTTGCCGGGAGGTCTTTTAACCGGAGCGTTTTCGTTACAGAGGCCCAATCATAGCGTCTCGAACGTCCGTCGTCGACAACTGCGTTTCGACCGCTTCAGGACCAGTCGTAGACGCGGTCGTCGAATATGTGTATTGCAAAGCAAGTGTTGATGTGTTGCGCAAATTCAGTTCTGGGAATGATGATCCACTTATCGAGGAAGTAAGGAAGTTTGAAGCTATAATCAATTTCTATAGATTCTAATAGAAAACTTGTAAAAATCCTATAGAATCTCAGTGGGAATTTGATGTGCCCTTGGCGCAACAATTCTGGATAACTACTGATAAGAATCTGAGAGAGATGAATAATATGTTGGATTCTATGTGCATCTGTGGAAACAAATCAAATCTTGTAACGTTCTATCAGTAGTTACGAGCGGTGCGGCACATGTACGGATCTTTGTTATCTCTTGATGGGATTTAACTTGTTTTTACGGATACATATAAAATTCGGTAAATTTCGGATACGCGTAGAATCCAATGAACTCCTACTCGTCCTTCTCAAACTTTTCTAGTGGATATCTGGAATTGTCGTGTCTGAAACAGATTCCCATAGAAATTGTTTGAGAATCTATGGGATCTTTTCAGTAGGACTATGAGCTTTTGGCTCATGTTTGTGCAAAACTTTTTTGAAGATTACATTTTTACCTTTAACAGTCTTATATCACAGTGTCTTGCAAAATGTGAGAGAGAAATCCCCTTGATTTTCCAGGGAATTTCTTTTTTTCGTATAGTTTTTTTAGAACATGAAAGAACTTTGATACATATTATACATATACACATACAGAACACTTTAGATTTCTACATAAATTCCTAACAACTTCAACAGACCAAGAGTCAAGCTATTTCCAAGATTCGAATAATTTCAAACACTTGCAGAAAATTCTTCAGTGATACTCTTCAAAAATAACCTTCCTATATTAATTTCCATTCTATACAAAAATGTAGCATTCTTGGACATTTTTTATCGCGCTAGGAATAACTTAACGAAGTATTATCAAACATTCCATCGCCACGCAGTACGCATTGCACCGCTGCCGATCCAAAATTCCTCGACCAAAACCAGCCGCTTCGACGAAACCGTCGAACCGTTACGATCGGACGTCGCGGCGAAATCCCACCTTCACCCCGGCACCGAGCCTCACCTGTGGGAACGACGGCGGCCGCGTCGACGACCTGCACGTAGGCAGCAGGGAACAGTCCCGATTGCCCGTTCTGATTAAATCCCTCGCACCACCCGTCGCCCACGTTATCCCTCATGACCGTGAGTATCTCCCCGGCGACGATGGACAGCTCGGCGGTGCCCGGCTCCCCGTTGAACTCGTAGAGGGCTCGCACCTGGAATTTCCATCGTACAACTCTCGCGACGACGCTCGAACAAAAGAAACGCTCGGCCGTTACACGCGAGCAGTCGGTCGTGACTCACGGCGAGCCGTCATCGGCTCGCGGGAACATCGCGATTCCGCTGTTTCGCGAACGTACCTGCTGACCCTCCATCGCGCGTGTCCGTCGAGCGTCTCCCTCCCTGAGGAATGCGACACGCGATCGCGCGCGGATCTCGTCTCTCTATTTACAGTCGCGAACACTCCGCGAAGACTTCGACGTACAACCGAAGCATATCAACGCGGTGCACAGTGGGCGACCAACTGACGTTTCGCGTCCCACTTCTTTATCGGTGGGGCACTGGCTTTTGGCGATGGCGTTACCGCTCGGTCACGTGACCAAGTTTATTCGCAAATAAGCAGTTTATACCATTTTACGTGCGTTTTGTTATTCGAGTGATGCGAATTGTTGAAAATGAAGTTTGCGAAATGTTTAACTGTTTGTTTAGGAATTATCTCGGTCACGTGATGTGTTTGACGCCGAAAATAAGCGTCGAGCATCATCTGCATGAATTTAGCGAGGAGAACCGGAGTATTTCTCATTTCGAGAGATTGCTATGCGGAGAATGGGAAGTATGAAGGAGTATTCTAATTATTTATCAAATAATTAGCTATACACTCGGCTCAGAAATCATGCTCGCGTAAGTTGACATTTCGGGGTTTTAAATTTGCCGGCAGCCATCTTGCGGACTATCGAGGAATCGATTGTACCGAGCGAGTTCGATACTCGGCGGCCATTTTGGGTCGTATCGGTACAATCGATCCGACGCGATGGACGTCGACGGGATCGCGCGGCTTCGCGACACAATTAATTAACTGATCGTACGGTGCTGTCGTCCTGATTAATAATTAATCGCCGCGCTCCTCTTCCTCGGGCGACCGTCGAAACGCGGCGGTCACGGATGCCGTCGTTCGCGCGGGCGCACAACACCGACAAGCGGCACAGTTCACGGCGTTCGAGCGAATGTCATCGTGTGCGTCGCTGCTCCTGTTGACGTTTTATCAGGCATTTATCGCGATAAGAGGCGGACGGGCGTGACCGCGTTTCCCCGAGTCATGAGACGGGGTCGGTGCTGAGTTTTCGTGTCGTCGCGGGTCGCTTAACCTAAAAATTCGTATTGTATACTCGATTCACGTAATCCAGACGAGATTTACCGTTATTCTCGCTCACATCGCGCATCTTCGAGCCTCTCGCAGAGAGAAGCAGACGAGTTTGACGCGATTCAACGGTGTCCGAGTCTCCGTGCGCGGCGGTGATGCTCATCCAGGATCGCTCCGACGCGCCGCAGCGACTCGCACGTCCCTCCTTCGGCGTGGATCTGCCGGACAACGCAGCGAAACGCGCTTCGCGGACTGGAATGTGATGTAATCGGGGCATTCGGCACACCGCGCTAATAATATGGGTGAGTAACGCGCGTCCCCGAGTTATTATTTTCACGCGTCTTCGGCGTCAATAACCCATTAGCGTGCCTTCAGTGATGGCAGGAATAGAGACGGCGCCAGGGTCAGGCATGGAAGAGCCGCTGTCCGCCAGGCTGCAGTGGCTGCGGCAGCGTCGCGAGGCGCTCCAGGAGAAGCTGGCGCGGAAGAACGACGAGCTGAAGAGTCTCTGCGTCGAGGAGGCGGAACTCACGGGAACACTGCCTCCCGAGATACCCCTCGAGCCTGGAGAGAGCCCGCCGGTCTTTCGCAAGAGGGTCGGCACCGCCTTCGCCTACCCGCAGAACCTCGTCGACAAATCCAAGAGCAACGAAGCGGTAAGTCCGCGCGAGGATGAAAAACGACGGCTGTCCTCCTCCTCCTCCTCACCGACTTCCTCTTCCTTTCCCGCGCGACAGGAGGAGGCGAAGCTGGAGCTGGAGCGCCAAGTGCAAGTCGGCATCGCCGAGGCGGCCCTGGGCATCTTCAACGACCCCGCGGAGAGCAAAGCGGTGCGTCGCAAGCACCGCCTGGTGTACCAGCAGAGCCAGCGACGGCTTCACGAGCTGGACGCGCGACTGAACTTCGTCAGGCAGAGCCGCGGCAAGTCCACCGCGACGCACCGCCAGCAGAATCAACCGGCGCAGCACGCGCCGCGCAACTCGCAGCATCCGCAGGCCGTTAAACATCGAACGAAGAAGCCCCGCCCGCCACTGGACGGTACAGGTAAAGGGAGACGTCTCGAGAGAGCAATCCGCGCATTCGTACACGTTTTCCCAACGATCGTTTCGCTTCGTCGATCCCGCCAGGAATCGAGAGCAACGCCGCGTCAACCGGAAACATCCTCCGGGAGGGCGGCGTGAGCCTGGGCCCGCTGGGACCGGAGTACGACTACCACACGTATCCGGGCCACGGTTATCACGACGCGGATCGCGTCCTTCCGCCGCCCGCCTCGCTCTACAATCGCAACAATCGCGCGACTCACCCGTCAGCCGCGAGCCCGGTGTCGCGTCGCCATAGCCCCGGCAAGCTCATCGAGCACGATCTCAACGACAACCACAACGTCTACATCCTGCCCGATCAGCACCACCGCAATCGGACGTATTCCCACGGGAGCGGAGGCTCGCGCAATCAGAATCACCATCCCGACGTCGAGAGGAACTATCGGCACGTGCCGAACACCTACACGGAGCAGGAGCGGCAGATGCGCTACTGCCAGCTGCAGCAACTGCACGCGCTCCAGCAGTACCCGGATTACCGCGCGACGGACAATCGACAGCTCCCGCCGCAGGATCAGCCCCAGTCTCAGGCGTACTACAGCGAGCACGACTCTCAGTCGGGCGGTCATTACGCGCACACGCCCGACTATCAACCGCCCTACGCGGTGCAGCAGCAGCAGCAGCAGCAGCGATCCCTCCAGCAGCGCAGGGAGCGCGAGCTCGCCAACAGCAGGATCCTGAGAAACGCCGGACCCACCACGGATCCCCGTCAACCGCCGGGTTACTGGATGCGCTACAACGACGAGATAGTCTGGTGCCCCGACGACCAGCAGCCGCCGGTTGGCGAGAGATTCGGCAGTCTCGATCGCCGGAAGCACAACACCCTCCAGCACGCGAACAGCGCCGGTTCGGACGCGGGACAGTCGCGCTACCACACCGTCGCCGGTATCAAGAGCGGCGGATCCGCCTCGATCCTCCCGCACCACCACCACAACCACCACCACCACCACCACGCGCCGGTTCACGCGCCCCCGGCGACAGAGTCGACCCCGTCGCCGAACAGGTTGCTGCTGCGCACCCAGTCCCTCGGCAGCGTGGAGACCTGGCACGCGAGCCACCCGCTCGAGTCGCCCGACGGCAACGACGTCGCCGACAGCGCGAGTCGCAAGGGAAAGGAGAAGGAGTGGTACGAGACGTCCCTCGACTCCGGCTCGAGCCCGGGTCCCGCGACGACGGTCCCGCAGGGTGTTGTTCGCCAGCAGCCGAGCCTGAAGAAAGCGCCGATCAGCGACCGAGCGACGGAGGCGGTTCGGGAGACGCGAGCGAATCGTCGCAGGGAGATCCCCGCGGAGGAGGAGCAGCAGCGGCACTATCAGGCGACGCAGACGCGCCACCACCAGCCGCCCAAGGTCCTCGAGATCCCCGCGGAGTCCGCCAAGTCCTCGCCGGAGTGCGGGGGCGTGCCCCTCGAGTCGCCGACGAACCGCACGATCGTCCAGGCCGGCAAGTATCAGCCCTACCGTGAGGTCACGAAGCCCTTCGAGATGTCGGACTTCTACAAGTACTCGACCAAGTATCGGAAGAAGGCGGAGAGCGCGCAGGGGCGGCACACCGTCGCGGGGGGAAATAACAAGCCTCCGCAGGATCCGCGAGTCGAGGCGACGCTCGAGACGAGCCAAGAGCCGCGGCTGCCGGGCGGTTGCGTCGCGGACGATCGCACGGTGCCGAGTCCCGTGCAAAAGCGAATTTATCAGCCGCTCCAGCGAATGACTTGTCAGCCTTACGGCGCACTAAGGTAACTCGAGCGTCGCGCGCTGATGCGTCGGGTATGCCGCTTCGGGGGTTGAAGGGGGAGCGCCGTCGTCGCTTCGCGTCTCCCGGACCACGACTCGTTCCCAATTTAAAACCCACGTAATCGTTGCAGGCAAGAAGATTGCGGCGGTGAGTGGAATGCTAGGTCGGAAAGCGAGCCGGCCTCCAGCGCTACGCTGGTGTGACGCGCGGTGTCCGAATAACGGGAGGGACGTCCGAACGAACGGCGTTTCTTCGCACGCGTACGTCGGATCTCGCATTCGTCCCGCCTTTCCGGTGTTCTCATCCGCACGAGACTGAGGAGGGAGGAGAAGAAACGTCGATCGTTTCTTCGCGTCTTCGTTTTAAGACTGTTCGTTTGCTTATGATATTTCGCCTTTTCTCGTTGTTGCGACTTTACGCGCAGCCCTCGCGACGTGTGCTTTCAGTTAGACGTCAGGTGCATCGCGACGAAATCGCCTGCATCCCACACATAACCGCACGTGCCTTAAATATTGCGATACCAGTTGAGTGATATACTTGTTGTTAGAAACGCGGAGAACCGCTCGAGGCCCGAGAAAGAAATACAGTAAAATCCACTTAACTGATTCTTCAAGACAACCTCACTAAATATTCAGACGCTATTTCCCTAATACGAATTGATTGTCTTATTGTCGCTTTAACGCTTGCAGAGAAATTCGTCTCTCGATACGGATGCCCGAAAACGATCGACACCGATCAAGGTAAACATTTCACCAATCAGATTATGAAAATTTTCTGTAGGATATTTAAAATCCGCCAAATTTTAAATCTACAGTTTTTCACCCGCAATCTCTGGGATTTCTAGACGTGCTCGTCGAACCTTCATTGAATATTTGAAGCACTACTGCACACGAAAAAATACACGGGATAAATGGGTTGGGTTCGGTAAGGTTTAAACTCAAAAGATCAGCAAGAAAAGCGTATAATACGGGAAATCGTGTTAAGCGGATTCTACTTTATTTAGCTCAATCCCGGCGCCTCGTCGCGCCCGCAGCCAAGGACCGAAGGTCCATTTGATATTGCGTTAAGTTTTTTGACATTGTACGTACAGGCGGATGATTATCTTGCCTGCAATTAGGAGTTACATATTTTTACGTTTAAGATTCAACGAATCCAGCTTGGATTCTTCGACGGAAATTTGATAATTCTCTATGTATATACCTACAGCTATGTGTATATCGATCGACATTAGATGAGCTTCCGGGGTTCGTCTCTCTTATCGGTGCAACATATATCATATATTTTTACGTTGATCGCTGATTCCGGAGGTGATAAGAGAGAAGCCAAAGGACCCGATCGTTTTTCAAGTGCCTTCGTACGATAAGTAACGCGTAAAGGGGAGCCCGCATTTTATAAGAGCCAAAGACTACGCGCGACGATGTATACGGATCCGTACGTCTGATATTTATTTGAAATAAATACAATAGTTTTATACGTTTTCGCTGTGTGTGTGTGCAAAGTGAAATTCTTTTCTTACAGGGATAAGATTAACGTGAAGAGGACCGCTACCTATTTATTTACAGAATCCGTGGTATCGTATAAAAATGATGAAGTAATTATGCACTACTCTGATAAAAATAATTGCTAGTGCCAGTAACATGTTTTCTTCAAGCAAAAGCATGTTACGATTTCAGGATCAAACCATGACTTTCTTCATGCAGAAATATATTTGGTAGGCTTGAGTACACAATTGTATTTTTCGCGCTGGAAAAATTACTCTTATTCAATAACTTATTGTTACACAAATCAAGGATATACCTATACGACCGATTTTCCACGTATCAACTAGGTATTTTCCTGATTTCTCTCGATTTTCCGTCAAAAAATGAGCCATACATCTCGCTGCAATTGTATGATCGCGTCAGTGCGCGCAATCCGAATGATCGAGAGTCGCTCCGAGGTGTCGAAAAATTCACGGAGGTATCAGGAACATATGATGACCAAGGAGCCAGTTGCCTCCTGATTTAGTCAACTGATCAACGCCAGATGGCGCGACTGACTTCTTCCAGAAACTTAACGTAGCCAATCGCCACCTTCAGTAAACTTAATGTAGCCGATCAACGTTAGATGGTGCTTTCGACTCCGTTGCGAAACCAAAGCATCTGCGTGTCGAAAAATCGACCGACTTATCAGGAGAATATGATGATCAAGGAAGTCCTCGAGTTTCGGTCCAGCTGATCAGCACCGAAACGCGCCAATGATCCCTTTCCGAACTAATGCAGTCCACTGACCTGACCTAACCTCACCTCGCGATCAAGGATGAGAATATGTAAATAGCGTCAGGTGATCGGAATCGTTTCACTCGTCGTGCGTTTCCCGAAAGTGCGTCGATCAGTCGCGACCGATGAGGTGCCTCCGATGAGGCTCGTTCTTGCACAATTTTCGGCCGTGACGTGATTTATCGAATTATTCGGGTGAGTGCGAATGAAAAAAATGTCTACATTGTCCGTTCTCTGTATAAATTGACTCTTCTGCTCCTTATCAACACTCATAATTCGATCCCCTCGAGGCGACGGCGTATTCGTCGAACGAAAATTTGTCATACTTTTGTTTCTCTTTAGCGATCGTCGATATGACCGACAAAATGCAGTCCGGGACGCCGCAGCCCATCGTCAAGATAGGCCACTATACGCTAGGCGCGACGCTGGGCGTCGGGACGTTCGGCAAAGTGAAGAGTAAGTTCCTCTCGGTCCTCGCCGCGATACACTGCTCGAGAAATGGCGATACTCGCGTTGCTTTTCCTCCCTAGTCGGCGAGCACGTGCTTACGAAGCACAAGGTCGCCGTGAAAATCCTCAATCGGCAGAAGATCAAGAGCCTGGACGTGGTCGGCAAAATCCGCAGAGAGATACAGAACTTGAAGCTGTTCCGGCATCCTCACATCATCAAATTGTGAGTTTATTACTCCAGCGTCTCTTCATAGTATAAGCAGGGCTTCCAGTCATTCACTTTTTCAGGGTTTGGTCTCTTTTTTGTTAGAGCAACATTCCTTATTTGTACTTTTGTCTTGAATAGTTACTTAAATTCCCTTTTTTCATATTGGATGGACAATTCTTCCTATTCGTAAATCTTATTCATAAGAAAGTATCCCAGTCATTAAGTCGCTGGGAGCCTTGTATAAGAGATTCCCCATCGTCGTACCCGTCTCACTCCTCTGTTTTTTTCCAATCGCTCCAGGTACCAAGTGATAAGCACCCCGACCGACATATTCATGATAATGGAGTACGTTTCCGGAGGAGAGCTCTTCGACTATATCGTCAAGCACGGAAAGCTGAAGGAGTACGAGGCGAGGAGGTTCTTCCAACAAATCATCTCCGGCGTCGATTACTGCCACCGCCACATGATCGTCCATCGTGACTTGAAGCCTGAGAATCTCCTCCTCGATCACAATCTTCACGTCAAGATCGCGGATTTCGGTGAGAATACACCAGCTGTGATATTTCGCAAAAGACGGGATACGCGCGCGCGATATTTGGTCCGATTTTGGGAACGGAATTTAACGTAAATCTCCAGGACTCTCGAACATGATGATGGACGGTGAGTTTCTGCGCACCTCCTGCGGCTCGCCGAATTACGCGGCCCCCGAAGTCATCTCCGGGAAGCTCTACGCGGGTCCCGAAGTGGACATCTGGTCCTGCGGCGTGATACTGTACGCTCTACTGTGCGGAACCCTTCCCTTCGACGACGAGCACGTGCCCACGCTCTTCCGGAAAATCAAGTGTAAGTAAATCCCTCCCGAGAATTACGCACAGGCTTCATAGTGTGTCCTCTATTTTTTGAAGTTTCTCCCCTATAATTCGATATTTTCCCTCTAAAACCACTTATTATTCAGCTTCTCGGTTGAATTTGTCTCTTAATCGTTTCACATTACGTGAAACGGATGAAATGGTCAATTTCTTGTTTGCTAAAGTCAAAGTAAATTAACTGGGGCTGTGAAGCCTGCGCGTAAATCGTAAACGAACACGAACAAAGGGTGAACTTGTCGATTTCAGCGGGAATCTTTCCCATTCCGGAGTATCTGAACAAGTCCGTCGTGAGTCTCCTCTGCCACATGCTACAAGTCGACCCGATGAAGAGAGCGACCATCGAGGACATCAAGTACGTTCCTTCGGGAGAAAATGCCGGTAAAAATTAGCGTTAAAATGACTTCCCGACTCGCAGGAAGCACGAGTGGTTCCAGAAGGACCTGCCGACGTACTTGTTCCCCTCGCCGGTCGAGCAAGACTCCTCCGTGATCGACATAGACGCGGTGAACGAGGTGTGCGAGAAGTTCAACGTGAAAGAAGCCGAGGTGCACTCCGCGCTCCTCGGCGGCGATCCCCACGATCAACTGGCGATCGCGTACCACTTGATAATCGACAACAAGAGGATCGCCGACGAGGCGGCCAAGGCCGAGCTGAAGGACTTCTACGTCGCCTCCAGTCCGCCGCCCGTCGCCTTCAGCCCGAACGACTCGAGCAGCAGTCCCCTTCGACCTCATCCCGAGAGAATCGCCCGTAAGTTATCACGTGGAAGCGCGCGCTTCCTCCGCGACGACTCATTTTCACGTCGAGCGCTCCCTCGTCGTGTTCCAGCTATGCGAGAACGCCAGCTTTCCCAAGGCAGCGTTCCCACGCAAGCGCACGGCCAGGCCGTGGGCAATCGCGGCACGCCGGTGAAGCGGGCCAAGTGGCACCTCGGAATCCGATCGCAGTCGAAGCCCAACGACATCATGAACGAAGTGTATCGCGCCATGAAGGCCCTCAATTTCGTAAGTAGACAATCGGCGAAGGGCGCTCGGTGGAAACGCGAATGAGGGTTACACGACGATCTGCGCGCAGGAATGGAGGATCATAAACGCGTACAGCGTGAGGGTTCGACAGAAGAACAAGCTGAGCGACCGGTACAGCAAAATGTCGCTGCAGCTCTACCAGGTGGACTACAAGAGCTACCTGCTGGATTTCAAGTCGCTATCGAGCGAGGAAACCGAGGATGTCGGCAGAGGTGAGTCTCGAGAGAAAGAGAGAGAGAGGAATCTCATTTCAAAGCTCGATCGCACTCGTTCTCGCTTTCAGATCTGTCGATTCCACCCCCGCAAGCGACGGGGCACCACACGATGGAGTTCTTCGAGATGTGCGCGGCCCTCATCACTCAGTTGGCCCGATAAAGGCGGACGACGATTTCCGCACGGGTCGGATACCATTGAAATCGATTCTTGTCGGTGTTAGAAAGTCCGACTTCCTCCCCTCTTGAATCGACCCGCAACCGGTGGACCGAGAACGTAGATAAAGTACCAAAGAGAATAACGCGGCGCGACGCCAGACTCTGTCGAAGTCCTTTTCAGTCCTTTGTGAAGGTCGTCATCCTCGAGCTCCGCGTCAGCGGTAGTCGTCCCTTCGAAATCATTTCGAGAGCTCGGAGGTCATCCGGTAAGCCTAGATAACACAGTCGTTCGAAAGTTGCCGAAAAAACGTCCCCAAAGAGTCACGGATGTCTTTTAGCGAGAGTATAAAAATGCCGCAGTTTAATTGTCTACGTCCTGACTTCGATGCGGAGCAATCTCCTTCCCCGCTGGATATGTTCCTCGAAATACTTTTCGTAATCCTTCCTTCTGTGAATCGTCTCGACTCGCCAGTCAAGAAATGGTAGTTTGTACATAGATCGCAATGTTCCAAAAACAAAAGAAAAGAAAAGGAGAGAAAAGGAAACTAACAAATAATATCCCCAATTGGTTTGCGTACTCTCACAATTCGGAGAGGGGTAAGTATCTCATCTCCCGGCCACCCTTCGGTTCGAAACTAATCGCGGAATGTATATAAATCGTCGCGTCGAGCATCGGTGCTAGAGGTAAAAAGATGGAGCGACGTCGTCGTGAACCGTATAATTATACATTCGGTTCTGGACGGGCATCGTCGTAAATAAATATGTGTAAGTAAATATTCATCATAACGAAGTGTTCTCATTGGGAACGAATAAAAGGAGAGGATAACTCCGGGGTGGCGACATACCGGGAAATGTCGGGGAATTTAATCCGTCACATTTTTATACTCGCACTTTTGCAGCCACCGAAGGCGCTCACATTCGTGCATTCAGCGAGCTAGAAACTCGAGGAACTGTGCTCTGTCGGGGGGAAAGGATTGATACGCGAAGATCGTTAAACTCCTCTGGTAATTTTCTATATTTATTATCCGTACGCGCGATGATCGAATATTACATTAAGTAGGATTTATCATAAATTAATAATACTTAATCATCTAACCGGTTGCGTGTTCGCTCACCTCTCGGGTCACAACGCTCGTCTGTAAATATGCGTCTACCCGATTAGCCGCGAAGAGGAAGCCGAGCCAATACGTTTCCGTCCGGCAAGCGCGCGCGTTTCTCTGTCTCTGTGTATGTTTAGAAAAATATACATTGTCGTTACAATAATCATCGTCCCGTTCGGGTTCGCCGGCAACGACTCTCACGCCGATGAGGTCCGCGTAATTGATATACAAAGATAATAGTTCACGGGGACAGCTATTATGCGTTTGCTTACGTCGGTAAATAGGTGTGTGTATATATATATATACTATATATAAGCCTCTCCCCTCCCCGCCGAAGGAGGAGGGAAGAAAATTCCTCTCGCGCAGCACCAAATCGTCGGTATACATTAATATCGATGCTCCATCCTCACGCCTCCTTCTTTAAAAGATAAAATATACATACAATGGCACGCGTTCGCTTCATCTCTCGCTCTTACATTTACTTTATACAATTAGGGAGCTACTTCTTCTTCTTCTCCTCCTTCCTCTTTTTCTTCGTCTCACCACCCCTCTTATCATTCTCCCGTATCGCTGCCAAAGAACTGCCCTCGTGTGAGTGGCGCGTGTCTCCAGTCGTGAGTCCGACGCGACGCGACTCTCTCCTACCGATATATCGTAATATTCTGCTAACCTCGCGCACGCTAAGCTCGCGTATGAAAACGGGAAGAAAAATGAAATGCATGAGTCGAATGTGTGTTTCGAGCAGCAGGTACAATCGCCCCGCTCGGACGTGGGAGAATCCGCGCGAGGTACGGGCCCTCTCTCTTATTCTCGCGACCGACTCCTCGTATAGTGGATCGGTCCTGCTTAATACTGCGCATTCGCCGAATGGAAGATTACGGATCGAGGAGGGCGTTCCTCCGCGCCGTCTACCGATGCCGAAGCTCGAGAACGGCTCGCGAGGAGGCAACCGCGCGGGAACGACTGCCCGGGACATCGCGCGACAATGACTAGAAGGTAAAATTGTGCGATTCTCTGCCGCGCGGGCTGCCGATCGCCTCGCGACGAAGGGTACATCGAATCTTCGCATCGGTAGACGCGAGCGCGCGCGCGCGCGCGCGCGCGTCGACGACCCTTCTCACGTCCCATCACCATCGTCGCGCGTCTCGCGGATCCGCTGCGCCGGGAGGTTTCGTTATATCTCCTGGTTGTCCTCGCCGGTCTCGTTGTCGACGAACTCCACGTGCGTGAAGGGAAAGTGGCCGACCTTACCGTGCAGCTCGCCCTCCCACTGGCCGTTTATATTCGTCTTGGTGACCTTTATCATGTCGCCCACCTCGAGCTTCAACGCGGTCTTGTCGTAGGCGTTCGGCACGCGGGCCTGCTTCACCTTGGCGAACGCGGGCAGCGTCCGCTGGATGTTGGAACGCCTCGCCACCGGGGCCTGACCGCCTGTCGACTCCTGGTGGACCAGCTGCGAGGACGGGGTCTGCGCCAGGCTCGAGTTGGTCGAGCTCGCGCTTCCGCCGCTCTCCGGCCGTAAGCTGTTCTCCGCGTGGCCGTCCTCCTCGTATCTCTGGACGTAGGGAACCGGCACGGAGCCGGTCTGGCCCAGGCTGTTCTTCGCCGTCCACCACTGCTCCTCGTCCTTGGATATCACCGTCAGGATCTCGCCTGTGGGATTCGCGATTTGCCGGTCAGACTTTTCGACTTTGATTAGCCAAAAGTTCATAGATAATGAGATAATAGTGATCGAAGTTTCTTTCCTGGCGAGTAAGCTCTTAATGTGTGTGTGCCTCATGTGTCGAACATGGCGCACCACTTAGATTGCCGCGAATTCAATTACCTTTCCTAAACGGCAAGTCGTCGGGATCGTTGCCCTCGAAGTCGTACTTGGCGACGACCCTCTGGATCTTCTTGGGCGCCGGTCTGATCAGCGGCGTGGTGTCGAGGTAGTGCAGCTTGTAAAACGCCAGGAGATTGGGAATATCGGGGAACATCTGGTCGCCGATGCGGTAGCGTATCTGATCGCCCTGCTGGATCTTGTTGATTATGTAGTGACTGACTTTGCTGTCCTCCCGGACGCAGAGCACGAAGTCTCCGTGGATGGAGGTGCTGTCTCGCACCAGGAAGACGCCTCCCTCCTTCTCCGCCATCAGCAGATCCGACGCGTCCTGCCTCGACATCGGGCCGAAGTACCAGCTGAAAGTGCATGGCGTTAAGTGGCTGCAAAAACTTGATTATGAAGTTCTTTGACTTTCCCATGACTATTTCAGATCCAGGCTTACGAGCCCCTATTTTTGTCATTTTAGGGGGAAATAGGGGAAATTTTTGCAAAAGGGGATAATTTTGATTTTTTAAAAATGAGCTCCCAGAAATTATTATAGAAACTACTGGAAATAACTGAAGCCACGGCGCAAACTCCATTATGAAATGTATTAATCCGTGAAATTTCAAGAAATCAAGGAGGGGTTTTTGATTCTAACGCTTTACTTTGGCACTGAAAGACTGCCGCACGGGTACGAAAATGGTATCGGCAATGGCAGTGAAACGCTGATGGTAGAGCATGAATTTCCGTTGTGCTAGTGGTTCTCCTTTCACGCTGAGATCTCCTTTTGCGTCGTAAAGTTCTGATATCGATACCAGACCTCTTCACGATAGGAAAACCACTATGATATCCAAAGTTCACGTTCTATCATCAGTGTTTCATTGCCGCTGCCGATACCATTTTCGTACTGCTGCGTTTCACTGCAGCGATAAAGCAGTGGCATGAAAAATCACTCCCTGATATTTCCCGGTTCTCCAGTTCTGTAGCCACCCTGGACAAACTAAACGACAACGTCCGCTCCTTCGCGCGAAGATCCTCGTTCTCCGCTCACCTGGCCTTGTCGTACTGATCGAAGGTAGCCGCCATTGTCTCGTGGAAGTGCTCGCGAACACGTGCGCTTGTCGAGCGTCTCCGGGACGTCCCTCGTCGCCGTCGTTCTCAAGGTTAGGACGCCACCGAACGTCGGTCGACCCGCATAGCGACGAGCACACGCTGAACCATCCACGGGGCGGCGTGACGCGACGATCGAAGGCTCGTCGCTCGCGATCTCCTCCGCGAGCAGGAGAGAATCGACGCTTAGATCGGTTGCAAGACGCACGGCCTGGGAAGAGCGACGACAGCAGCCCTGGACATCGCGAACCACTTCGTGCGCATATTTCGCGGGCGCGCGACGATCCCCGGGCACTCTCGCGAACAGAAGGCGCGCACGATCGTCCGCAGTACCTCGCGTCGATCGTTCTACGCGATTTATCGCACGGAAGACGTCTTTTATTACCTCGCACGCGATCGAACCTCTGCCGCGACTCCGATGATTTCTCTCGGAATATAAATGGCCGCCGCGGACGTCCTCCGATTTGAGTCTTGTTTCCACGATCAGACCTTTTCATCGGAGTTTTAGTTACTTCTAGTGTAATTGGACGATTCCCTTAGATCCGACCACTATACGTGGATCCGACCAATCAGCGCAAGAATAAAACTTCGATGAAGAAATTTGATCGTGGACACAAGCCTCCGATTGGCCGGACCTGAAGGAATTGTCCAATTAAAATAGAAATGTTGATGGAAAAATTTGATCATGGAAACGAGCCTCGAATCGATGGCTGGAAATTTATATTGGCAACGCGTCTAGATACTTTTTCGTTCGCGGGGTTCACAGCTGAGCGCCGCGAGATCACTGGAAATCACCTTGACGTGTCATTCGCATTTTAGCCGGCCGAAACGGAGTCGTTTTGCGGTGTCTTCGTCCAAATATTCGGACTTTTCTCGTGTGCTATACTTCGATATGGGCGGAAAGTGGTCGAGCATGGACCCCAGGGAGATAGAGGTCCCGAAGATCCAGGATCTCTTGGAAAGGGACGGTTATTTGAAGATGTACGAGACCGATATAAGGAGAAGGTTCGTCTACGCACTTATAGGTATTCTGCGAATCGCGTGCGATCGGTGTTTTTAATTGTTCGTTTGGCGTTTCTCTCGGATGTCATCGCGAGGAATACTGCCGCTGATGATCCTTGCGCATTACTTTCGCTCTTCCTTTGACTGGGAATTCGCTTGGTCGTTTTTTTTCCATTCGCGAGAATTTGGATCTTATTGGCGTTGTTTACCATTCATCTTCGAACTGTGATCGATGAAGAGAGAGAGACCTTCGAGAGATAATTATTCATTAATTAATTAATTTATTTATCTGCTGGTGTCGATCGATTCTCAGGTAAAGTTGATTATCCAAGATCTTTCCACTCAAGAGTTATTTTTATAACGCGTTTTTGTTGATTGCGCTCTTATCTCCAGAGGTCGAACGGTAGACTGAACAGGTCACGACGTTGTTTTTCGATAATTAGAGTAACGTCCGAATGAACCAGAAAAAGTGCAGTTTTTACTGGAAGTTATAAATTCAGTAGAGTTTATCTCTCGAAATTTCACCATCGATACATTTCAAAATGGAATTCCCACTGGAATTGAATTCACTACTGCTCCAGATATCTCCAGTAGAGTACACTGTAAAAAGTCTTTATAGCAAAATTCTTGTTAATTTTATGAAGTTTTTATCATATAAGTTTGTTCATTAAAATTACTATGGGAACGTGATTTAAACAATTAAATTTACTATAAGTTTGATTTAAATTTACCACAAAACTACTTCAAATGTACTCAAATTGAAGTATCTTTCCAGGAAAAATTATAATTTAAGACTTTTAAAAAATTGCAAATAATTCATAGTGTTTCACATTACTATATTGTTAAACGGATTTGTAAATTTGCTATACATTTTCTATACAAAAATATAAAATTGCAAGTCAAGCGCAATAATGTGAATCTCTATGAATTATTTGTAACTTTTGAAAAGTGTTTTGAATTTTACAGTTTTTGCTGGAGAGATGCTTCAATTTTGGTACATTTAGAATGGTTTTGTGGTAATTTTAAATCAAATCTATGTGATAAATGTAATTGTTTCAATTGCGTATAGTAATTTTAATGGATAAACTTGAATACGATAAAAACATGAAGTTTACTACAAAATTGTTCACAGTGTACGCCTAACATGCAATTTTGTATTACATTTTTACAGAAAACGTATAGCAAATTTACAAATCCTTTTAACAGTGTACACTGTTAAAAGTTTTTGTAGCAAAATTCATATTACTTTTATGAAGTTCATACAATTCTGTCTGTTAAAATTACTATACGCGATTAACACTTAAATTTACTACATATTTGATTTAAATATACCGCAAAACTGCTTTAAAAGTGCCAAAATTGAAGCATCTTTCCAACAAAAAAGGTAAAATTGTAAACTTTTTTCGAAAATTGCAAATACACCATAGTAATTCACATTACTGCGCCTAACTCAATTTCGTAGGTACTTTCTTACAGAAAATGTATAGCAAATTTACAAATCCTTTTAACAATGTAGCGTACGTGCGTCCCATTGGCTAAAATTAAGTCGTTAACATTACATTCTTAGCGTACAAACGTTTTTGCAACTTCGTGTCCTCGTGTTATTCATATGTTCGTTGATTTAATTATACAAGACTCCTGATGTTAACAAAAATATCAGTGAATACTTGCAAAATTTGATCTGAAATAGGGAACAGTCAGGAAATTCTATAATCAAGTTTTTGCAGTCACCCTGATCTGAGTTGTTTTTCCGTAATTAGGACCGCGTACGAAAATACCACAAAAAGTGAAGTAAATCGATAACTCCAAAAAAAAAACCCTCACAAACATCTGTCTCGTTATTTCTCGTTATGCAAAAGAACGAAAGCGATACCATTATTATTTTACAGATACGCGCTCTTCAAAGATTACGTAGAGAAGATAGACTCCGGCGATGTCGACTTGAACAAGTTCTCAAAAGGCTACGAAAACTTCGGCATTCACGTCAACACGGACAACGGCATCACCGCCAAGGAGTGGGCGCCGGGGGCGCAGGAGCTCTTCCTCACCGGCGATTTCAGTGAGGAGCGAATCGCGGTTTTTCCCTCGCGGTCTTTCGTTCGCGGATGCCAATGTTTTCTCACTCCCTCGCAGACGGCTGGCAGTGGACGAAGAACCCCTACAAGAAGCTGGAGTACGGCAAGTGGGAGCTCAATCTGCCGCCCAAAGACGACGGCAGCTGCCCCATCGCGCACCTCTCGGAGATCAAGGTCATCGTGAGGAATCAACACGGCGAACTGTTGGAGCGGCTGAGTCCGTGGGCCACCTACGTGACGGAGCCCGTCGACAAACACAAGGAAGGCACGACCTATAAGCAGAGATTCTGGAATCCGCCCGCCAATAAGGTGAGCTTCGCTCGTCGATCGCGGTGACAGGGAATTCTGGAAAACCTGGAATCGTCCGGGTTCTTATTCATCCCTCTCAGATTTTTATCAGTGGATATCCGGAATTGCTGCGTCGGAAGCACGTCAAATTCCCATTGAGATTCCAATGGAATTTTTTAAAGTCTTCTCTCTCTTGGAATCTATGATATCTTTTCAATAGGGAGATAATGAGATAATAGTGATTCGAGTTTCTTTCCTGGCGAACAATTAAAAGGTATTAAATAATAATAATTTGACAAAATTTAATTATTTTAACATTTATTTCACATTGAAATACGGATTCTCCGTCTGTCTGGTTAAAGCGACCACCTTTTGGTCCTTCTAACTAAACGTTTGGTTGGAGTAATTAAACATCTGGTTCGAATAACGACGCGCGTTCGGTTAGTCAGGGAAATCTTCAGACTGGAAAAGTCAGGGAATATCTTTTCCACATTTCGCTTGACATCGTGTCGATCGTCTTGCCTTTTCTCGTGACTTTTCGCGGTTGAACGAATTTCTTACAGATCTACAAGCCGAAACATCCCAAGCCCAAACGCCCGGAGAGCCTCCGTGTGTACGAGTGCCACGTGGGGATCGCCACCCAGGAGCAGCGCGTCGGGACGTACCTGGAGTTCGCCAAGAACGTCATTCCCAGGATCGTGAAGCAGGGCTACAATGCCATTCAGCTGATGGCCATCATGGAGCACGCTTACTACGCGAGCTTCGGTTACCAGGTGACGTCCTTCTTCGCGGCCTCCTCGCGATACGGAACGCCGGAGGAGCTGAAGGAGCTGGTGGACGTCGCGCACGAGCACGGGCTATTCGTGATGCTCGACGTGGTGCACTCGCACGCCTGCAAGAACACCCTCGACGGACTGAATCAATTCGACGGCACCGACGCGGGCTACTTCCACTCCGGACCCAAGGGCGAGCATCCCCTCTGGGACAGTCGTCTGTTCAATTACGCCGAGTACGAGGTGATGCGCTTCCTGCTGTCGAACCTTCGCTGGTACATCGAGATCTACGGATTCGACGGGTTCAGGTGAGACGCGCTTTGGAATCGGCTACCGGCTGATGCACA
Organism: Xiphydria camelus; assembly: GCA_963678675.1. Lineage (NCBI taxonomy): Eukaryota > Metazoa > Arthropoda > Insecta > Hymenoptera > Xiphydriidae > Xiphydria > Xiphydria camelus. The sequence goes on along the minus strand of OY783200.1, from coordinate 22,711,213 downwards.
CAACGCCCCGTCGCTTTTCCCGTTCCGCAGAAGGCTACAGAATTCGCTTTTACGTGATTTAATAACTGTGTATTCCCATTTACTTCTCCGTTCGAACTTCGCTTCTTTTATACGTACCTTCCAAGAGACTCGTTTCGGAGCCTTTATAAACAAACACACATATATGTATATCTTCGCAGATTCGACGGTGTCACGTCCATGCTCTATCACTCGCGCGGCGCCGGCCAGGGCTTCAGCGGCCACTACGACGAGTATTACGGCATGAACGTCGACGTCGAGGGCGTGGTCTATCTGATGCTGGCCAACCACATGCTGCACCAGCTCTTCCCGGAGATGATCACCATCGCGGAAGACGTCAGCGGGATGCCGGCTATGTGCAGGTAACGTCGCGCGATCGCTCGCGATTCTTTCGACAAGGCAATCGCATCGCTTCGCTCCCGTCGACAGACCGGTGGACGAAGGCGGAGTCGGCTTCGACTATCGACTGGCCATGGCGATTCCCGACAAGTGGATCAAGTTGCTGAAGGAAGTGAAGGACGACGACTGGCAGGTCGAAGAGATCTGCTGGACTCTGACCAACCGCAGGTGGATGGAGAAGGCCGTCGCCTACTGCGAGTCCCACGATCAGGCTCTCGTCGGCGACAAGACGATAGCTTTCTGGCTGATGGACAAGGAGATGTACTACTGCATGAGCCTAAATGGTCCGCCGAACGCGATCATCGAACGAGGCATCGCGCTTCACAACCTCATCACCCTCATCACGCACGGCTTGGGCGGCGAGGCGTACCTCAATTTCATGGGTGAGCGATGAACGATGAATCTAGAGATCAAGGATCCGTCAACTATTATTGCGGTTGGCGGTATTGAAAAAAGTTCGCGAAAAGTTCTCAGTTAATTTTTAATGATTTTTCTCGCAGCAAAGTAATTTGGAAGTTATTCGGCGTGATTTTTTATTATCTATCATTTTTCCTTCCTATTGAATATTTATTACACATAATTATTTATTTCCGTTAAATAATTAGGCATCGTTATTTATTATCCATAATTATTTTTTCAAACGTATTCAGTCATGACAGTCATCTGCTCCAATTTTAATAATCAATTAATACATTTTTAGTCGTAATACTTTATGAAGATCTATTTGCGACCCGTGAAAGATAATGCCGAACGGTTGTAAGCGGGAAGATTTTCTCGTCGACAGGCAACGAGTTCGGCCATCCCGAGTGGCTCGACTTCCCGCGGGCGGGTAACAAGAACAGCTTCCACTACGCGCGTCGCCAGTGGAACCTCGTGGACGACGAGAACCTCAAGTACAAGTTCATGAACAACTGGGATCGCGCCGTGAATCACCTCGAGGAGAAGTACGGCTGGCTGCACTCGAATCCGGTGAGTGCGATCGTTCGTCGCGCGCAAAAGACGATCTCGTCGCACAGCGTCGCGTCACGCCCCGTCGTTCCCCGCAGGGTTACGTGAGCTGGAAGCACGGCGACGACAAGGTGATCGTCTTCGACAGGGCGCGCCTCGTCTTCGTCTTCAACTTTCACCCGACCAAGTCTTTCCCCGATTATCCGATCGGCGTCAACGAACCGGGAAAGTACACGATCGTCCTGAGCAGCGACGACCCGGAGTTCGGCGGACAGAAGAGAGTGGACCCCAGCGTACATCACTTCTCGAAACCGGAGGATTTCTCCGGTCGTCCGCACAGGATCATGGCCTACCTTCCGTGTCGCACCGCTCTCGTCTTCGCGCCGGAAAATCTTTTAAATCGCTAAGTCGTCGACGAAGAGGTGACCAATTTTGTCTCTCCCGAACGAGAATACCGTCGTTTACGGACGAGCAACTCTGTCGCGATCCTCGATTTCTTCCAGACAATTCATCCGGCGCGATCGGAGGCTGTAGCGGGGCGAGTTCCAGCGGGCCTTCCGTCGAAGACGCGCCGCTACCTGGCTGTAATTCCACGCGAACTCAATCACGATTGTATTTTTATAATTCGCCGTCTTTTGTATCTGGATTCGCGCAAATCGTAAGAGCGTAGCTCGCGTCGTGTCGTAAAGAGTTCAAGTTGTTGACTAGTTTAAGATGTTTTATATACATATATTATACATTCGTTTTCCTCGTCTTCTCAAAGTCGCGCTCGATCGATCGAGCCGCGTACACGGCTCGTGTAGCCGGCTCGCGCGTAACTAATAAAAGCATAATAGTTTTGAAGAAATTGGGAGCGGCGATCAGAGATGTTTCTTTATCGTTTTGCAGCGGAAGAGAGTCGCGATTTTTCCCGCCGATCTCCCCCCTTCACGTCGAAACGACGCCGATTTCGCCCGGAAACTCGCTCTCGTTCACGTCGTAGTCCGTCATCTTCCCCTCCAACACCCACCACTTGTCGAGAAAGCCCACGTCGATGATCCTCTCGTGAAACGTGAACCACTCGGGCTTCAGATAAGGGCAGACGGCTTTGTAGATCGCGCAGGCCCTCTCGTAATTGTCCAGCCAGATGAAGGACACCACGCCGACGTTCAAGCGACGTATCAGACCCTCGTTGTGGCAGCGTTCGACGAACTCGAGGTGCTGCACGCTCGTCGGATTACGTATCGGCTCTCCGACTTGCATCAACTTTATCGAGCGCTCGAGAAATTGCTCACGGAAGTCGTCCTCGTCGGGATTGTGCTTGGCGAGGTAGTAGCAACCGCCCAGGACTGAAATCGTCCTGGTTTTAACATCCTGGCAGGGTATGATGGTACACACTCTCATGTAGCCAAATTTTTGCTGTGGAATATTTCCTGATAATTAAACTACAAAGCAAGTGTTATTGGCTGAAGCGCACTCCAAATTATAGCCGAAGATTATGATTTATAATTGTTATCGCTTTATTAAATAAGTACGGTAGGACCTTGATTATCCGAATCAATTGGGGCCAGGCCTGGTTCTAGTTATTATGTTTATGGGATTTGCATTCGTCCTTCTCAAACTCTTCCTATGGATATCTGGAATTGCCGTGTCTGAAGCACAACAGGTTCTCATAGAAATGGTCTATGGGAATCTATGGGATCTTTTCAATAGGGATCATTAAAAAATGATCAAGTGTGAGTCTTGCATATACCTTCTAAAATTCGCAATAAACAAATTTTCTATTACCTCGTCAGAATATTGTGTTCGCGAGATTTTTCCCTTTCAATTGGTCCATAAATCATCTCACGCAACTTAACTTATGGATTCACATGCAAATTGGATCTAGATTTACTGTACTATAGGCACAGCATGACCTAATGTCAAGAACAATCAGCTGATTCTCTCATGTTTGTGTATTTATTTAATAAAGCATTGACAATTATAGACCATAATCTTCGGATATAATTTGGGGTGCGCTTTAGTCAATATCACTTGGTTTGTGTAGTTCGAATATCAATTAATCTCGAAAATATTGCATGGCAAAATTTGGTCGCGTCTTACAAGCCTTACTGTTCCCTTTTGACCTGAAAATTTTAGGGGAATTTTTGAACTCACCCGAAAAGTAAACGGAAGCGCGCACCGGGCGTTCCCTGCAGTCCCTGGCGACGTCGGCGATGGTCTCTCCGTACTCCAGGCAGAGAGCCTTCCAGTATCTCCCTGAAAAGCGTCGGCGCTGAATGACGGAATCGCCGGCGGGCTAACCTGACCTTACGTCTAGCGGAGAACGATGAACTCACCCCATCGCTCAAGAAACGTCCCCCTCAGCTTCTCCGGAGTCTCAAAATTCTTCAGCGCGTCGAATTTCGCGGTGTACTTGTCGAAAATCGACTTTAACCTGCCGCCAAGCGAGACGCTCTTGCGGAACGCCGCCATTTTGGAGAACGCTTCGGCTTGTCTCCGCGTGGTGGCAGTCGCAATTTTCACGAGGCATTTTCAAATGAAGCTATTAGCGCGTGAAGGTGTTAACTCATTTTTTTGCTAAACACCTTCTTGCTCCAAATACCTACGCCCGGCAAAACTTGAGTTAGCGTGTTTTGAACTTAAGTTTTTAACGTCCCTGACGACACCTGTGAACCCCAGAGTCTGTATTAACGTAAAGAAAAAGAGTTAACACCTTCATACTACATCATATCGTCGTTGATTTAGGAATATCTCCTATGACAGGTATTGAACTTTCCGTTCAGGCCGCGTCAGTCATCGGTGACTGACAATAAGTATAAAATGACGCACTTATAAGCGGTGCGCGTGGCCTGATCGGGATTTCTTCATAAATGCGCGTGACCAAATAAATGGCTCCGCCGAGCAACATTGCAAGCGACAAGGATCTAATTTTTCAGAAATCAAACAAAACTGCAGTTTCTTCAATGAAGAAAATATGTTTTAAATTGACTTGTCGCTTGAAATGTTGTTCGGCGGAGCAATTCAAATATAAACATCGGGAAAGAACGCGAGTGTCTCGAATTTTCCACACAATCTCCAATTTTTTTTTTCAGAATTGATGGCGACGTCTAATAATACCTTATATCGTTGAAACGGACGTTGAAAAATTCAGTGGATCGATTTTCAGCCGATTTCGTTCGAGCAGCTAAACGAGATCGGGCCTCTCTCGCCTCGGTTACACGCGAATCGAAGGAGGAACGAACCAGAAATCTCTCCCGTATCGTTCAACCATACGCGACTCTGCTAAACTTCCTGTTGAAAATTCAAATGAAACTCACTGAGTGGCTTCGCCAAGTTTTGCGCTTTATTTGACAAAAATATAAAAATACGGCACGTCAACGCCCGCGAGATTTCGCCTTCTCCGTCCTGGAGATCGTCGACGCCCCGTCGACGAACTGCGTTCTGAAGAGCACGTTGGCGTTGTTGAACATTCCGTCCTTCAGCGAGACAACGATGAACTGCGAGTGCTTGAAGTGCCGCTTCAGCATCGTCCCGATGTTCTCCGTGTGCGAGAGATCCAGAGCGGCGTCGACCTCGTCGAGGATGTAGAGGGGAGCGGGCTTCAGCAGCAACATCGCCAGCATCAGCGACAGGGCGACGAGGGACCGCTGACCGCCGGACAGCTCGCCCAGAGACTCCTTCCAGACACCGGAGAAGCCGACCTTCACCTCCAGGCCGGACAGCACCGTCTGATTCTCCGGCGGCTGCAGCTTCGCCTGGGCGCCCGGCAAGAGGCTGCCGAATATCGAGCCGAAATCGCGATTTACCTGGAGCGACAAAATTGGAGGGTGGAGCGAACGTCGTTGCGCGTAAGGCTAAAAGATACTGAAGCGGAGAGCAAAACGGCGAAAACAAATCTGAACTTTCTTATTCACGGTGTTCAGTGGTCAAGGAATCCGGGAAAACCTGGAGTTGTCAGGAAAAAGTCAGGGAAAATAAAGAATTTTGTGGAATTTCTCGAGAATACTCAAATCTCACAAATGGCTTGATTTTTAGTCTGTTGACATTTTTCTGAATTTATACAGAATTTATGTATACGTATGTATCTAAGTTCTTTGTTGGTTTAAAAGAAGCCATTTGATGATAATATCATTTGACAGAATCAAATTATTTTAATACTTATTTCTCATGTTATTAGTTGTCATAATCCGTTTTATGAATATTAGTTAATTCGTTAATTAGTTGTCATAATCCGTTTTATGAATATTAGTTAATTCGTTCATTCGACGAAAAATGATCAATGCGTTGCGCTTTACACTAAATCTATACCTATAGCCAGGGAAATTTGGCTATTTTTAATTGGAAAATCTGTAAAAGTCAGGAAATATCTTCTTCACATTTCGCTGGACACCGTATATTGAAATACGCACAGTGAGTCGCATGGCGAAGATGCCATCGCGATGATACACCACGTGAGACTAAACTTATTCGCCAGGAAAGAAGCTCCAATTAATCACTATTATCTCATTATTTACGAATATTTGGCTTACATCGATATAAGACTTTACTGCAGATATTGTATAGATACGTAATCTTAAAAAAAAGTATTATACAAACATCAGCCAAAAGCTCATAAATTGGTGAGATAATAACGATTGAAGCTTCTTTCCTAATGAGTAAGTTTAACCTCATATGAGCAAATTTGAAAGCAAAGCAATGCGTTCAAATAAGTTTGTCTTCACCGCTTTTCTCTTCGCTCTCATCGCTGCCTGCTCTCTACTTCAGTATATTTTAAGCTAAAGGGTGATTTTTCATGCCATTGTTTTGCCGCGGCCGCGTTGCCATGAAACATTTCATGATTTTTCCATGATCGCTAGACAGCATTTGTAAAGTTGCGATATTCTTTGAACGAAAGGAGGATCGCTATTCACTCTCGCGGCGTTTCACTACCGTAATGAGGCAGTGGAATAAAAAATCACTCCGACCGCGACCGGGTACCAACCTGTGTCCAAGCTTCCTGCAGAGTCTCCTCCTTCCTCGCGTCCAGCACGCGTATGGATTCGATGATCTTGAGCTTGTCGTTCTCCACGATCCCCTTCTTCTTCAGCAGCTCGTTATACTGCTCCTCCTCCTTGTCGAGGAGGTTCATCGCCCGCGTGTTCACGTTCCTGCCGAGCTCCTCGCGCACGGACTCGAGCTGCCGGATCTTGCGGCTCGTCTCCTCGGGATCCATCGCGCTGAAGTCGTACATGCCGCCCGCTTCCCCGAAGTACGCCTTGTCCTGCTCGATCCACTCGTGCTTGCGCGCCATCTCGGCGATCTTGCGCGCGCAATCGCTGGACTTGCTCTCGACGGAGTGGATCTCGTGGTTCAATTTCTTCATTTCCAACTGCGCCTCGCCGATTAGCCTCGCGATCTCGTCCTTCCTCGCCAGGAGCGCCTGTATCTCCCGACTGTGCTCGTTTATCGCGGCCCTCCGGCTCTTCAGCTCGGCCTGCAGCGTCTTCACCCTCTCCCGCGCCACGCCCAGCTCCGCCTCGAGAACGCTCGACTTCTCCCGCAAACCGACAAGGTTCTCCTCCGCTGTCACGAGCAGCACCTTGCCCGCCTCGATCGTCCCGCGCAATTCCTTGATCTCCAGGTCGAGCGTCTCCGACTCACGCTCGCGCTTCTGCCACTCCTTCCTGCTCGCCTCGGACTTCAGCTTCAGCGACTTCATCCGCTCCTCCGCCTCCTTCAGCTGCTTCTCGCGGATGCTCGACGAGTTCTTCAGCTGCAGCTCCAGCTCCTTCACCCTCTCGCTGCTCTCCTTCTCCGTGCGCTTCGCGGCCTCCATCTTCTCGGCGAGGCCCTCGATGGTCGCCGCCAGCGCGTCCACTTCCTCCTTCATCTTGTGGTGCGTGGTCTGCTGCAGCCTCTGCCGGATCACGCCCACCTCGTAGTTCCGCAGGTCGAAATTGCGCTTCAGCGTGGCGTGCCGCTCCGCCGTCTCGGCGACGTCGCCGATCGCGGCGCTCGTCTCGCGCAGCCGCTGCTCCAGCGTCTGTCGAACACCCTGAATGACCTTCAGCTCCTTGAGTTTGAGCAATATCGGGCCGGCTTTCGACGCGGCGCCGCCCGACAGTGTTCCCGACGGGTCCACGGTGTCGCCGTCCAGCGTGACGCACTTCCTGCGAACGCCCTCGTTGAAGGCCACCGCGGTGGCGGTGTCCATGTCCTTGCAGATGAAGATCTGCCCGAATATCGAGGTCATTGCGGCTCTCACCTCCTCGGGGAAGTCGATGAGCGACATGGCCGGCTGCACGTTCTCCGCGCCGCCGATCGCCTGCGCCACTTTCACGGTCCGCGCGTCCATGGCGCTCGCCCGGACTTTGTTCAGCGGGATTATCGTGACCCTCTGCTGCAGCCGTCCCCGCTGCAGCAGCTTCTTGCCGGTCTTCTCCGTGTCGACGATCACGTCGTACAGCTTCCCGCCGGCGGCGTTCTCCAGCGCGTACGCGTAACGCTTCTCCTTCACGTCGAACAGCCGGCACACGAGGCCCTTGACGGAGTCCCGCGGGAAATTCGGCTCCGGATCCTGGTACTCGAAGCGCAATCGAGGATGTCGCAGCTCGACCTCGTCGGTCTTCTCCCGCAGGCCCGCCAGTTCCTTCGTCAATTCGCGCTTCTGCTCGTGGAGCCGCTCCGCGTGGCCCTCCTCGTAGTTCAGCCCGGACAGCTCCTCCTGCAGCTTCTTCAGCTCCGCCTCCATGCCCTCGACGTTGCGACTGTCGCTCCGGTACTCCTTCTCCGTGCCCCGCATCTCCCGCTGCTTGAGCGCCAGCTGCTTCTCGTTGTGCTCCAGCGTCATCTCGCACTGCTTCGCCTCGGTTCGCGCGCGCGTCGCGCTCTGCTTCGCGTCCATCAGCTGCTGCTCCAGCGTGGCGTTCTCGCCGCTCTCGCTCATCAGCAAGCCCGAGCTGATCTTCTGGTAGGTCTCCTGCGCGGCGGTCAGGGCTTCGGTGTCCCTGCGATCCAGTTCCTTCAGCTTCTCGAAGAATCCCCCCACCGTCTCCAGCTCCTTCTCCTTGGCGACCAGGGCCTGCTCGTCGTCGCGTACGTTGCCCCTGGCCCGCTCCACCGCCTTCTCCTCCGCCTTGATGCTCTCCGCGCACCCGTTCACCTCGGCTGCCAGCTTGTGCTCCCTCTTCTCCGCGTCCTTCAGCTCGCGCTCCAGCTCCTCCATCTCCCCGTCCTTCTCCGCGTCCCTCTTCCTCGCGATCTCCGCCGCCTGCTCCTCGACGGCGACGATCTCCCGTTGGCTGTCCGCGATGAACGTTTCCTTGGCCTCGATCTGACCGCGCATCGACCTCGCGCTCGCTTCCGCGTCCTCGCTGTGCCGCAGCGCCGACACGTATCTCCAGGCGATGTACAGTTTTCGGCAGCGCTCCAGCTCCCTCTCGACGCGCTGGAACTCGACGTATTGCGAGCGCTCCTCCCTGAGCCTGTTCAAATTGGGGCCGATCTCTTTCGTCAACATCTGAAAGGGAAACCGCGGGTGTCAACGCGAATGTCGACGTGGAAAAATCCAGGCATCACGGTGACGGGACAAAGCGGTTTCAGGGTAAAGTCTTTTTAAACACCTGTAGATCTCTTGAACTATATAAGTTCTTGCAATGTCCTTTTTTCCCACGACTCTTTTTATTACTTTGTTAATTTTTATTTGCACTGCTTCTGAAGCATCAATAGCATTTTTATAAGATTGTCTTCATTTTCTTAACTGCCTGATTTTCTTTATTGAAACTCGAATATACTCTATTCCATAAGCTGTATAGAGAAATTAGAACTTTTTTTTAGGGTAAAGTTGTCAATTTTAGGGACTTGAAAAAAAATAGGGACCATAAGAACAATAGGGATATATCCGTGAAGCCTGAAAATCCTTTTTGACTCACATCTATGATTTCCTTCAGCTTGCTGTCCTTCTTATCGATGAGCCTGAAGGACTCCTGCCTCTTCAGCTCGTAGATCCTCGTCCCCGCGGCCTCCTCGAGCATCGACAAGATCTCGGGCGGCTTCATGCCGAGCACCTTGGTGATCCTACCTTGCATGATCAGAAAGTGCGGGTTGTTCACGTTCAGTTGCACCGAGTGGAACATGTCCTGCACCCGTTTGTTGGTTACGCTGGTACCGTTTATCATGTACTTGTTCTTTCCGCCTATCACGATTTGGCGGGTCACCGCTATTTCCTCGTAGGTCTCGTAACCCATCGGCGACGCGTTGCGATCGCGATTGTCGAAGAGTATCGTCACGCTCGCCTTCTTCACGCCGGCTTGACCGGATTTGTAGACGAGGTCCTGCAGCGAGGCGGCGCGAACCTGGAGTCGAGGGGAAGGAAACGCGGTGTCAGCGAGTTGGGCTAAGGATGAATCGATGACGACGACGACGACGATGATTGAGGTACAAATTCACGTTGATGCTTCAGCGTCAAATCGGTCAAATGATCAAGATTATTCGCAAATAAGCATTTGATATTTTATGTACGTTTTAATATTTGAATGAAAGGAGGCCGATCCAGTCAGATATTCAAAAATACTCGCAACTTTCCCCCTTTTCCCCTATAATTCGATCGTTGCTGTTTTTGGAAGAAATTTTGCTGAAATTGGATTGATATTTTGAAGAGAGTAACACGCCCTTTTCAATTATCTACCTATCGTTCGAAGAAAACCTATCATTCAACAGTTTAAGGGACGAAATCCTTGATATAACCACTTTTAAAGACTTCGAAATATAAGAACGACTTTTTACTGACTTGATTGAACAAAATGACGAATCATTTTAAAAAACGACCAAGCTGCAGCCCCGGAATGATGCAAATTGTCGAAAATGAATTTCGCAAAACATTAACTGTTTATTTGCGAATAATTTCGATCACATTTCCTATTTGACGTTGACAATAAGCGTAACCATGAATCTGTAATTTTATAATACTGACCTGCGCGAGATTCGTGATGCCCAGGACGAAGCAAATAGCGTCCAGGACGTTCGACTTGCCGCTGCCGTTGAATCCGGTGATCGCGTTGAACTCCTTATCGAAATCATTGATCTCCGTCCTCTTGGAGTAGGACTTGAAGCCGTCCAGCACTATAGACTTTATATACATTGCGAGAAGGCGATTTATTTGAATTACAAAATTTATCGTTTACTCTCACAGCGTCAGCGGCCATGCTATCAACGGTTTTGCCGCCATGGTAGTGATCAGCTGATCAAGTCGCACTTCGACCCCGCCCCCCTCAGTCGCCATCGGGCTTGGTTGACTCGCGGGTGGGCTTTCGTCGTTGCGTTTTTCGAATTCATTTTTATACTTTCTAGTTAGGTTTTACATCAATCGAAAATGTCGGAGAACGTCAGCCCCATCAAGTACTTCCTCAGCGGAGGCTTCGGCGGAATCTGCACCGTCGTCGCCGGTCATCCTCTCGACACGATAAAAGTGAGGTTACGCTTCGTTATGATCGCTCCTCTTTTTCTTTTTGTTAACTCTATACAATTTAGACAATTTAAATCAATCACCAGCGCTCTTCCCGAGTTCTACTCTCAGGATTTCTCGCGTATACGCGTATTCGTGATATTTATTTCGACGTATGTGTGTGAGCAGGATAAACGTTCCCTAGAAATGGACTTGCTCTGAAAACAATTTTCTCCGCGCGACATTCTTGTCGTATTACTTCCCAGATATAAAATCCAAAAAGTCCTCTTAAAGTAATCCGTAGACAGTCTAATGTCTGACTTTTTGTTTACTTTCTTTACCCAGAAGATGACTGTGTTGGATAGCACGAAATCTAAGTTGTCAAAAAATGAGAAATCAGACTGTCTAGAGATGAGTTGAAAACAGCTTTCTGGCTTGTATCGTCTGAATTATCCTCCCGCAGGTTCGCCTGCAGACCATGCCGACTCCTGGGCCGAACGAGTCTCCGCTGTACACGGGAACGTGGGACTGCGCCAAGAAGACGGTGGCCAAGGAAGGTGTTCGTGGCTTGTACAAAGGTGAAGCTCGCAGTTTATTCGAGAAAATCGGCGCCACGCATCACTAGTCGGATGATTTTTCAAAGTTCTCGAAATACCTCGCGGTTTATAATAGCTTATCCTTCTCGAACGTTCCCCAGGCATGGCGGCGCCTCTCTGCGGTGTCGCGCCGATCTTCGCCATGAGTTTCCTGGGCTTCGGAGTGGGCAAGAAGCTCCAGCAGAAGACGCCGGACGAGCAGCTGCGACCCTATCAGCTCTTTTACGCGGGCTCATTCAGCGGAGTCTTCACCGCGCTCATCATGGCGCCCGGCGAGAGGATCAAGTGCCTCCTGCAGGTGCAGCACGCCGGCGCGACGGCTAAGTACAAAGGCCCGATGGACGTCATCGGGCAGCTGTACAAGGAGGGTGGAATCCGTAGCATCTATAAGGGCACTGCCGCTACGTTTTTGAGGGGTAAGAATCCCCCTTTTTTAATAGCAAGAGGCGGCGCGAGGCGAGCGTCGCGCCGTATTACATCGATTTCCAAGTAAAATTCGAGAGCGTCGAGATAACACGATTAAAGTTGATGAGCCTGAAGTTCCGAACGTTCGTTTCAACGAAAAATTTCAATTTTGAAAGATCACAGCCACTGTTTAGTTTATCGATTACTTTCTCAGACAGCACACGAGCTAAAAATTGTCTCACACATGTCCTACTTTAAGTCATAAGCCGTCTAAAAGACGTCTTCCAATGATAAAAGTAGTGCGAAAGTGAGTCATGAGACGTTCTGAAGACGATAGTCTGATAGTTATTTCTGATAGTCGCCCAGTTCCAGGCTTCACAGTGTGTCCCCTATTCCCCTTTATTCTCCTATTGTTTTTACTCTCCCTCTTTTCACCCTGAAACACGCAATTTTTCAATTTTCTCCTACAATTCGATATTTGCTCTTTAAAAATCCACATATTATTCAGCTTCTCAATTTAATTTGTCTTTTGATCGTTTCGAATTACGTGAAATGGGTCAAAATGATTAATTATTTTTTGCTAAAATAATATAACTCCTACTTTATCCATCTGCATCAATATTTCATTTAAAATATAATAACTTACTTGAATTATTGTTTGTCATCAGAAATTCGATTTGACAAATGGTCTCTCTTCCTTAAATCAGACCCAGATTTAAGTTACATATGACATAAGATATAAAATTTTAAGTTACAAAAAATCCTTAATTCACCTGATATATGTTGGTGTTTCATTATATACCTTAAAATTGTTATTTTTTAAAAGCACTACAGATTCCTAACTTCTGGAGGATCTCCATTTTTAATTAAAATTATTCCCTCTTACCAAAATTTCTCCCATTTCCCCTAAAATGAAACAAATAGGGGCTGTAAAATCTGCAATTCGCGCAAAAATGTCTCTATAGATCTACGAATGAATAAACTCAACATTGGCCATAATTTCTCAGTCGAAATTTTTCGTTAAAATGAACATTCTGAACTTCAGGTATAATACATTGAAGTTGCGCTACCGCGATCGGAATTACCACACCTTCCCTACACAAGTACACATATTCGATCAGCTCTCTCTCTGAATCTCCCATCGATCGAGTCTCTCTCTCTCTCTCTCTCTCTCTCTCTCTCTCTCTCTCTTTCCCTCTCCCTATTGATTCTAGCTCGTCGATTAATCGTAATAGCTTCCCCGCGTCCCTTCCCGCCGGGCGGGCGAGCTGCCAAAGATTGCACCGTCTAACCGATCGAGTTGCTGTCCTCGAAATTAGCCGCGCTCGCGAATCTCTGGCTCGTGTGCTGCTGATATCGCCGCCCGGGGCGTCTGCACTGCAGGCCACCCTTGCGCAGCGCGTGGAAGACTCCCCAGTTTTGCAGCCTCTTCGGCGTCAGACACCTCGGCGCGGTCTCCTTCGATCGGTTCACCTGCGGCAGAGATCGGGCGGTTGATGGTCTCTGTTGACAGGGGAGGGAAAGACCCGCGGTATTTCAACTTCGCCCCGCGTACCAAGTTTGGATTCCAATGCGACATGGCGCAGGTGCAGTCCCAGGGATTGCCGTCCAGTCGCAGGTTCTGTATCCGCGGCTGTCGGCCGGGCGCGCGAAGGTTCCTGAAGAAGTCCCAGGGCAGCGTGGTCAGCCTGTTCTTGCTGAGGATGATCTCCTTCAGCTCCCTCTGCTGCTGTACCGCGAAGAGCCCGGGAGGCACGTACTCCAAGTCGTTGTGCGAGAGGTCGATGCGCCGCACCCTCTCGAGGCCGTAGAACGCGTCCATCGAGATTCGCTGGATGTGGCAGTGGCTGAGGTCCAGGTCGAGCAGTTGCTTCAGGTCGAGGAACGCGTCGAAGTCGACGCTGCTCACGTTTCCGCGCATCCTCAGCTCCAGCAGCATCGGCATGCCTTGCAGCACGAAGCGCTCCAGCACCGGCGTGTCGAGATTGTACAGTCGCAGTATCTCCAGGCGACGTAGACCGAGGAAGGCGTTCTTCTGGAGCTTCAGTCGCGCCCCGTCGCCGCCCAGGTGGAGCTTCACCGTCGTGTTCATGATCTCGAAGGTGCTGAGGACAAGGAAACTTGCGTCGGACGAGGCGGAGGCGAAGCGATTCGATCGCGTACCTGGGAAAGATCGACTCGAGGGGATTCTCGCGGAAATCCGCCGAGACCAGCGCCGGAAAGGGCGGGAAGGAGAGCTCCGAGAGGAACGTGAGGTTGTTCCCCCGCAAATCCAACTCCTCGAGCATCAGCAGACCGGCGAGGTCGACGCTCTTGAGCTGCAGCAGCTGATTCTCCGCCAGCGAGAGCGTCCGCAGATTGGGCGTGCCGTAGAAGCAGAATTCCGGAATGACCCGCAGGTCGTTCCTCTCGAGGGAGAGGTGCACGAGGCTTCGCAGGCCGTCGAACATGTGCCAGGAGATGTCCTCGAGGGCGCAATCGTAGACCCTGAGATGCGTGAGAGTCGCGAGCCCGGCGAAGAGGCCACCGCCGATGTCCCAGTTGCCCTCCACCTCCTGCTTGTAAACGTCGTACGGCAGGATCTCCTTGAAGACGTTCTCGCCGCCGTTTTGCTGGCTGAGGAAGATCAGTCGGTGCCCCGTCCGATTGGCCGCGTTCAGTCGCGATCCGCTGTCCTCGAGGTCCTCGTCGCCGGGTCCGTTCGCGGGCTCCACGACGAGATTCACCTTGTTCTTGACGACGGGGCCGAGGCTCGACAGCATGACCCGCTCGAGGTTCAGGTAGAGCAGGGTCACGCCGAGGGGCAGAAGCGCGTCGGCCGACAGTATTATTCCGCCCTTTCCGCGTCGCCGATGGGCGCGCGACTCCGGATAATCGCCCCCCTGAACGTCCAGGGAGATCAGCTCGGTGAACCGCTGCAGCTCCGCGGCGCTCAGGACGATCTCCTCGCTGCCGTCGCCGGACTCGAGGATCGTGAAGACCTGAAAGTCCGCGCGGCGAGGCGAGAGCGCGTAGAGAATGAGATCTCGTCGAATTCCGTGTCTGTGCTCACCTGCACGTCGAAGGGCAGCTTCGACAAGAGCCTCTCCGGGTTCTCCGACACGACGCAAGTGGCGACCTTCAGCAGCTCCGCGGCGGCCACTGGATGAGCGGCCCCGCCGTATCCATCGGCGCGCGGCGCCCCGGAATTCTATCGATAAGCAATATTCGTCACCCCCCGTCGAAGAAGACCGTCCCCGCGGCGCTCACCTGCGACGTGACACTGGTGTTGATCCACCGATGTAGCGGGAGGTCGGAGAATTTCGAGTACTGGCACGAACAACCCTGCGGACACTTTACTTCCCATACTCCGCCGATATCAACGATCTGTCCAGCATTCTGTTCCTGATTGAAATGCGCAGCAAATGCATTATCACACGCGACGACGACGACGACG
The DNA here is from genome assembly GCA_963678675.1 of Xiphydria camelus. NCBI lineage: Eukaryota > Metazoa > Arthropoda > Insecta > Hymenoptera > Xiphydriidae > Xiphydria > Xiphydria camelus. The sequence continues at coordinate 22,696,008 of OY783200.1, read as the reverse complement.
AGATCCCGCGCCTCCTCCGGCCGCACCCACGAGGATTCGTCGGGCCCTTCACCTGCGGCTCGACGATCGACTACTTACCAGAATCACGGAGAGCCAGAAGAGCGCGACGATTCTCATCTTGCCCGCTGGCGAGTGCTCCTCCCGGACGGAGAGGGCTTTTCGTGGCAGGTGAAAGGGAGCGATCCTCGGGGGAGAGAGAGTTCAGATCGTCGCACGGGCCCGGGGGAAACTGAATTTCGTCTCGCGTTATCTCTCTCTCTCTTCGGCTCGACGCGTCCCTATCAAACAGGATGCTCGCTCCTATCGGGCGGCCCACACGCGCGGCCGCTCACTATTATTAATTATTTGTACGCCGGCCGAGAGATGCCAACGCACTGTCCCTGCCGAGCATCGAGTCTCAGCCGAGGACCATCCCTGATTATGCTTGGTGCCTCCTCCGCAGATATCCCGGCCTGCGGAATGTACTTCATGACCTACGAGTACCTCCAGCGGGCGATGACACCCGAAGGAGGTCGTCTCGGCCTGGTCTCGACCATCTTCGCGGGCGGAATGGCCGGTATCGCGCACTGGGTCGTGGGAATGCCTCCGGACGTCCTGAAGAGCAGGCTGCAGACCGGTGAGTATTCGCCGATTCGAATAGGAGAGAGCGAGAGCGTGTCCTCGCGCGTCGGTCGAAGGAAATTCTCCCTCCTTCTCTCCGCTGCATTCGATGTAGGGACTCGTGCGGTTATCTGCGGGAGGCTCTCCTTTATCAATTACGCTGTTCCTCGGCTGGATACGCGTGCGCCAGGAGATACGGAGTATCTTGTCTTTCTTGTTTACGCGCTATATATGTATGTATACTCTCGGTGCCGCTACGAATGCTGGTTTTTCGCCTCTACCGGAGATGATTTCGAGAATTCGTCGAGCGCCCGGGCTGCGGTTGCTTTTCGAAATTCGGATAATTGCTTCCCCTTTTCGCTTCAGCCCCGGAGGGAACTTACAGCGGCGTGCGGGACGTTTTCACGCGACTCATGAGGGATGAGGGACCACGCGCGCTCTACAAAGGCGTCATACCGGTGATGCTGCGAGCTTTCCCGGCGAACGCGGCCTGCTTCTTCGGCTTCGAGCTGGCCAAGCGCTTCCTCGACTGGGTCGCGCCTAATTTATAATAGCCACTGCGCCAGGACTAGCACCTCTTTCAAATTACGCGACTTCTTCGCTTCGACGGAGGAGAGCTCGAGCCACTCCGATGAGAGGCAGCATTCGGGGGAGAAGCATCGCCTCGTTCACGTAAGCACGATTCAATGCAACACGGAAAACCTTAACGGGGGTTCCTTCGTTCGATCGAAAGCATACCGTTGCTCGACGCGCGATCAGCGCCCGGTTGATCCACGTTAACGGAGCAACGGTAGTTAGTTTTCTACTCGACAATTCGTACAAATGTGAGAAATCCTTGCCGCGACGCGCTCGATCTTTCGAGCGCGCTTATTTTCTTTCGAAAATTGACGATACCGATCGGCACACGGAGGGAGGAGGGAAAGCATAATCCGCGGTATCGAATAAGCACAACAGTCATCGATTATCCGCCATATTTTGTCGACTGGTTAGATAGAACAGATCTATGAAATATTTTTTGCATGATATATTTATACCTATATATACATTGTTGATTCTATGTGGGACGCGTAAATCGATGGTCAATGAAAATAAAGTGCGAACAGACGTTTGCGTGGCTGTAACAGCCATTCGATTGCCTCGAGACGTGGTTCTGTTTCGACGCGGATCTATACATTGAGAAAACAGTTTATTTATAGTTAATATACTTGATTATGCGGCGAAAGAAATATTTCTTTCACGGTGTCCAGCGGTCAGGGAATTCTGGAATATCTGGAATTGTCAGGGAATGATGACCAATCTTTCCTCATTTTAACATTACAAAGGGATAAGGAAAGACGGTCTAATGGTGGTTGTGATAAATTCGATTGAGTTTTGAGGAAGTAATATTGAAAGAAAGTGATTGAGATCTATAATCGAAATAAACTATTTTCATAAGAATTTCTTTCTCATACTTGGCTGGACACCGTATTCTTTGGGCCATGTAAATATTCATGAACTATTACTCCATTTTCGTAACCGAATTTCTCTCGTTATAATCAAGTATACATTTATCAACTACAAATAAACTCTTCTCTATTTCATCTCTTTTATCGCGGTATCGCCGCGTCGTTCATTCGACGCCTTCACACCGATTTTCCCGTTTCCCGCGCACGTCTCCCCAGGCTTCATCTCCCGTCAGATCAATCCGGCCGCCGAGGAAGCGCGCCCTATTCCTCCCACTCGTCGTTGTCCGGCTGCGAGTCGTACTCGCTGGTGGCGGAGTTCCTGTCCGAGGCGGAGGTCTCGTTGGGTCTCGGCGGCGGCGGTATCATGCTGGCCATCCTCTCGAGAGCGCCCACGGCGGAGCCCGCGATCCCCTTTCGCCTCAGCGACAGCTTGGCGTGCAGATCGGCCATGAGATCGCCGCCCACCGACGCGGAGGACCATCGCTCCTTCCGCTCGGTCGCGGTGTTGCGCAGCTTCGCCCGGCCGACTCCTCCGGCGTCGCGAATCGCCGCCATCAGGCTCGAGTGATAGTCGACGTTTTGCGGCTGCGGAGCGGACTTCTTCGCCTCTGCGCGCTTCGAGGACGCGTCTCCTTGATGCGAGGTGGACGGTAGCGAAGGAGGAGCGGGAGGAGGAGGAGGAGGAGGAGGAGGAGGGGGCGGTGGGGGAGGTGGAGGAGCCTGCGCGGCGATCGAAGGTTGAGAAGACGAAAGCTGCGTCGGAGGAGCGCCCGATTCCAGTGACGGCGGAGGCGGAGGAGGAGGAGGAGGAGCAGGCAGTGGCGCGGGAGGAATCAAAGGAGAATCCGTCACGGCGGATGTCGTCTCCTCCATCACGTCCGGAAGATTCGGCGCGCGATCGACGATCTCGCCAGAGTTCTTCTTGTCGAGGCTCGAGGTGAGCGGCGACGGTAGGTTCGACGGGACCGTCGGAGTGGTGACCGCCGAGGAGGGTGCGATCGGACTCTGGGTACTCAGATCGAGCACGAATCTCTCGTCGTCCACGATGCCCGGCAAATCCGGCAGCGTCAGCGGCACGTTTATCCGCGGCACCTGAAAGAGCATCGATCGACGATCAGGCGCCTATTTCATTCGCGCGCGATGACTCGCACCGATTGGCTTCGGTAAAAAAATGAGCAGAACCGCGAGCAAATTCGATCCGGAAGCGATTACCTCGCCCAAAGTCGGCGCGTAGAGGTAGCTGGAAGGCGATTCCATCTCGGCGGAGTGCCAGGGTTGTAGTATCGAGTCGGGTGCGTCCTCGATCTCCTGCCTGTCTCCCGCCTTGCGTCGCGACTTGTGCCGAGAGAGTCTCTCGTAGGGATTGTCCTTGCTGTTGAAGAGAAGAAGCGAGCTGACGGAGGACAGATGGGCCGGTATTCCCCTCTCGCTCGAGGGATCTTCGTCCTTGCTCCGCCGGGGCCGCGGATAGAAGTAGTAGAAGTCCATCTTCTCCTTCAGGTTCACCTCAGCGGTGTACCTCCCGTTCTTCGCGTTATCGGCGGACGTTTGCGACGCGGAAGCCCCGGCTATCGGCACCGAACTCTTGTAGGGCCGCGGAGGCCTCGTCTCGACCTTGGGCTTGGGCCGAACGGCCATTGTGTACTCCGCGTAGGTGTCCGCGGCGGGATACTTGGCCGCGGAGTACATCTTTACCGCCTTCAAGTTCAAGTTGGTGCGCAGGTAGTTCAGTTGACCCTCAACCTTGGACGCTCGTTTCTTGAGATCCTCCAGTCTGCGGGAAAGGTGGAAAAATGCTTGTCGTCTCGTCGAAACATTTCTCTGACGAATTTGTGAAAAACTCGGACTCTCTTTCTGACTTTCTGTCATTTCAGACGTTTTCAGATTATGAATATCCATGGGACATTTTTCGGATACTGGACGTTTATGTGACGTCCGTAGGATATTTTCTGGATATGCGTGCTGTATGGGTTTCAGGGAAATATCAGAAATTGTCAGAGAAATTCGGGGAAGAGCCAAAAAGTAACCATTTTTCTTTCAGGTGCAAAAGCTTTCCTGGAAAAGTCTAACAAGTATCTTGAGAAATTTGTAAAATTCGTCAAAACTTCTATGTATGTTTACAGAGGCCAGAAAACTGTCTTTTAGTTATCCGCGTAGGCAGTTTAATGTCTTACTTTTTGATAACTTAAATTTCGTGTTATCCGACAATCATCCTTTGGCTAACATGAAATCTAACAATAAGTTAGCAAAAAGTGAGACATTAGACTACCTATGGATTACTTTTTGGAATGAGTGGTCTGAAAAGTTATAAATTTTCCAAAACTGCCCAAATTCAGAATTGGTCAGAAGTTTTTCAGAATCAATCAGATATCTATCCCAGTTTATCAGAATTTTTTAGAAAAGTTTTTGCGCATGAAAGAGAAATGATGATGCTTCCCTGTAGATGTTTGAAAATGTTCCAATCACTGCAGAAAGTCAGAGGAAAGTTGAAATATCAGTTATTCAGCAATATTTTGGAGAAATTTTTGCATCAGGCTTGTTCCAACCTCTGGGTATTTTTTGAAACCCTCTCGTCGATGCAGCCAAAGATACTAGCGACCGCTGACTGCAGATTCTCCAAGGCGTCCGCTATTTGAACGATCGTCTCCTCCTGTCGCAGGTCCTGAGGGATTATACCTGCGAATTGGGAAGCAACGAGCTCGAGCAAATACGTATTATCAAAGGTTAGGGTAGGTCAGAAATTCCACTCAAAGAGAGCAGTCTAGAAAGGAGACGATTGGACCTAAAGTAAATTCGAAACGCGATGACGGCTGATCCCGATTTGGAATATTATCGTTATTTACTCACCAATTTCGATGTTTGCTAGCATTTTGACACTTGGACAGCAGACGACAAAGTGACAGAATTGCGCGCTAATTCACTCTTTCTCGACCCCCACCGCTTTGCCGCGCGATCCAGCTCAACTTTAGCGTGCGGTAATTATTAATATCAGTACGAAATTAACGTAAATAGATCGAAAAGCGTGAATTAAATTTCGGAGCCCGTGTATTACATATCGCGGAACTTATCAGCCGGTAAATGCCAATTCTATTTTATCGGTTGAGATCGAGCAGTTGCGCGTTTTCAGTCGGTAAAGCAAAACAGCGCTGCGGTCGGTGGTTAGTATCTACTTTATTGACTGGCGTTGCAAGTCGACCTGTGTTTTACGATAGTGAACCCAACCAACGATTGCGACCGGTCAAAACCAGTGGGGACGAGTCTACCGCTGCAGTTTTGCACTCGTCTTCGCGTAATATCTCACTGAGAGGATTTCGAGCGAAGTCGCGGATCGATCGCGTGCCGGAACTCCGAGCGCCCCGAGAGTGCCTCACGCCCCCCGAACGTGCGCGCGTTCGCCGATCTTAAAATAGGGGTCGAGCATCGCGACCGGTTCCTCTCAGCTTCGCGCGGTTGATTGATTCGTCTCTCGGAGACTCCGTTTTCCCTTGGCAGGATGGAGGCTTTGATCCCCGTCATCAATAAGCTCCAGGATGTCTTCAACACCGTGGGTGCCGATGCCATTCAATTGCCGCAGATCGTCGTGCTCGGGACGCAGGTTAGTTTCGGACGAAGGAGGAAGGGGGATGGAACGCGCCGGGTGGTTTTATCGCTTCTCGCGAATGACGCGTACGATTTAAATTCCCGGCGAGACAACACGAAGCTGTCTTTTGGTCATCCGTAGGCAGTCTGATGTCTCCCTTTTTGCCCAGACAATACAAGCAAGAACGCTGTCTTTTATTCACTCGTAGACAAACCATGGGTGGGATTCTTTATTAATGGAATTCTGCAGTCGCTATTGTTGCTCGCATTTTTTCATGTATAACAAAGAATGTGCAAGGATAGCGATTACAGAATTCCCCACCCCAGAGATAGCACGAGTAATCGGAATGAGTTCGGAAACGATTCAATTTGCAAGCTTCTCAAGGAATTCGTTATCTCTGCTCATAAAGAGTTGAAAGAGAATCGAGATCCCTATATTTTCGTGGCAGAAAAACCAGATTCCAATGCAGTTTTGTACTGGATTTTAACTTCGTTTATAATGCATTCTTGTCAAATGTTAAAAGAATTACTTTCGAGAACTTTATGAATGCCTTGCGATTATTTTGCGAACACCCTTGTAATAATAAACAGCATACTTACAGTAATAATGCAAACATGATGCGCAATTTGACTACAATTTTACGTATATCGGTGCTATTTTCAAAGAACTTCATGCTGTCTTTATAAGCCGACAACATATACGATACGCGAACGCATCTATGCACAATTTTGCCATAATTTTTCAGCATGTAGTACCATCAGATGTCTATCCGGGTAATGTCACACTTTTTGCCCGGCAACACAACCCAGAAAGCTATCTTTTAGTCATCCGTAGGCAGTCTAACGTCTAACTTTTTGATAACTTAGATTTCGAGATATCCAACAGTTACTTTTTGGATAACATAAAAATTAAGTTAACGAAAAGTCAGACGTAAGACTGCCTAAATTTCGAGCTATCCAACAGTCACTTTTCTAATAACATGAAATTTGAATTATCAAAAAGTGAGACATCAGATTGTCTATGGATGACCGCAAGATGACTTTTTGGTTTGTCTCATCCGAGCGGTGAGACAATACTCCCGATCCATCTCGCCAAACCCTTTCAGAGCTCCGGCAAGTCCTCGGTGATCGAGAGTCTCGTGGGCCGTTCCTTCCTGCCTCGAGGCGTTGGGATAGTCACACGAAGACCCTTGGTCCTCCAACTGGTCTACCTGCCCGAGGGGGACGTGGAGCACAGAACCGCCGAGAATGGCACGGCCAACCTGGACGAATGGGGCACCTTTCTGCACACGAAAAACAAGATCTACACGGACTTCGACGAGATCCGGCGCGAGATCGAGGCGGAAACCGTGCGAATGGCGGGCCAGAACAAGGGAATCTGCCCCGTGCCCATCAATTTGAAGATATACTCAAAGTCGGTGGTAAATCTGACCCTCATCGATCTACCGGGCATCACCAAAGTCCCGGTCGGCGATCAGCCGGAGGACATCGAGGGCCAGATCAAGGAGCTGGTGCTCAAATACGCGCAGAACCCCAACTCGATCGTCCTGGCCGTCGTCACCGCCAACACCGACATGGCGACCAGCGAGAGCCTCAAGCTCAGCAAGGAGGTGGATCCCGACGGCAGGAGAACCCTGGCGGTGGTCACCAAGCTCGATCTCATGGACGCTGGTAAATCGACGACGCGCTCCGTCCACCGCGCGATTCGCTCCATGTCGTGTCGCGATGCGCGAGCTCGAGGAGCTTCTCGCGAACGCGACGATGGAGCGGATCGACACGTCGCTGCGGGACGAGGAGTCTCTCCTCGTTCGCCCGTGTCTCCCGGTCGAACGCTCTAGGTGCCTTTACATTTGTTTTTGGTTGAGGAACGGATGCAATTGACATCTTGTGCGGACGGGTGATTCCCGTGAAATTGGGAATTATCGGTGTGGTCAATCGTTCGCAGCAGGACATCCTGAACAACAAAACGATACAGGACTCGCTGAAGGACGAGGCCGCGTACCTGCAGCGCAAGTATCCCACCTTGGCCAATAGAAACGGAACGCCCTACCTGGCGAAAACGCTCAACCGGCTGCTGATGCATCACATTCGCGATTGTCTGCCCGATCTCAAGGTACGCTGTTAAAGGGATTTGTCAATTCGTTATACATTTTCTGTACAAAAGGATTATGTCATAAAATTGCAAGTCAAGCGCAGTAATGCGAATCGCGCTTTGAATCATTTGTCTGTTTCGAAAAGAGCGTTGAATTTGACAATTTTTGCTGGGAAGGCGCTTCAATTTCAGTATATGTGTTTCGAGTGGTTCTACGTTAAATTTAATTCAAACCTGTTGTAAATTTAATTTTTTCAATCGCGCACAGTAATTGTAATGGATAAACTTGTACGACAAAACCTTCATGAAAGTAACACGAAGTTTGCCGTACAAACTTTTCGCAGTGTAATCCACCAGCGTCCGCACGCCGGATCGGTTCGCGCCAAAAACACTTCCGAGAATCGTTAACGAGAGTTTTTCGCCCTTCGACAGAGTCGCGTGAACACGATGGCCTCCGAGTTTCAAACGCTGCTCAACTCCTACGGCGAGGACGTCGGCGACAAGAGCCGAACCCTCCTGCAGATAATCACGAAATTCGCCAGCAGCTACTGCTCCACCATCGACGGCACGGCCGGCAATTTGGGCACGACGGAGCTCTGCGGCGGCGCGCGAATTTGCTACATCTTTCACGAGGCCTTCGCCCGCACCCTGGACTCGATCCACCCGCTGGCCGGCATCTCGAAGATGGAGATCCTCACCTCGATACGAAATTCCGCCGGACCCAAACCCGCTCTCTTCGTGCCGGAGATCTCATTCGAGCTGCTGGTCAAGCGACAAATAAGGAGGCTCGAGGAGCCCTCCCTGCGTTGCGTAGAACTGGTGCACGACGAGATGCAGCGGATCATGCTGCACTGCGGAACGGGGGTGCAGCAGGAGATGCTGCGCTTCCCCAAGTTGCACGAGAGGATCGTCGATGTCGTCACGCAGCTGCTGCGAAAGCGCCTGCCGACTACCAATCAAATGGTAAGCGGGACGCGTTCGCCGATCCCCTCGACCGCGGCGGTCTCAATTAATCATCGGTTTACCCGCGAAAAAAGGTGGAAAATCTAGTCGCGATAGAACTGGCCTACATCAACACGAAGCACCCGGACTTTCACAAGGAAGCGGCGTTGGTGTCGTCGCTGTTGAAGAGCGCCGAAGCGGATCTCAAACCGAACAGGAGGCACCTGACCTCGTCCTCGACCGTGTCCACGTCGACCATCATACCTCAGGATCAGCAGGTAAGTCGCGAGAGAGAGTGTGTTCCGATATCTTTACTTCTGTAATTTGGTCTTGACGTAAAAAGGGGTGTTCATATTTTTGGATCTAATTTGTAATTCGTATGCGTGAGGTAAGTGTCTCAATTACCGAGCACGTTCCAGTTACGCAACGAACTCTCAAATATCTCTTTATTTACTTATTGTACACCATTCGAATGAATATCTCCTATCCCTATTGAAAAGATCTCATAGATTCCCATAGACAATTTCTATGGGAATCCGATGTGCGCCGTTTCTTCAGATATCTCCAGTAGTAACGCACGTGTGTCCCATCGAATTCAGTTATTTAAAGCTTTGTTGATTTTATGATGTAATACAAAACTCCTAATATTAACAAAAATATCAGGGAATACTTACGAAATTTGATTTGAAATAGTCGGGAAAAAATCGAGGAAAAGGAAATTCTATAATAAAATTTTTGCAGCCACCCCCTGAATAAAAAAAAAAAGTTATCGTTAAAACCGAATTCGAGATCTCCGACGAATTCCTCAGAACTCAAAGGCGGTCGGCAGCCGCGACGACGCGGGAACCTTCTCCGAGCAGAGCAGGGAACAGCAAGTGGTCCAGCAGAATCACTGGCTGAGCAACCTGCTGCCGCAGGGCAGAACGGACTCCGCGAGCTCGGTGGACAACTCGCCGACGAGGAACCGAGAGGGTAGCCCCTCGTCCCATCCCGCCAGTAACTCGAGTTCGGGCGTCGACCCTCAGAAAGCCTCACCGCGGCAGAAACCCGTCAATCTGCTGCCGGAGGAGCCCACGCAGAACTCGCGGAAGATCAGCGACAAGGAGCAGCGCGATTGCGACGTGATAGGCGAGTATCTTCGAATAAGAAAAAAAAACACGTCATCGCCGCTTGCCAGGTACCAGCAGCGATAACGCGTCTCGCCCCCTCGATTTTACAGAGCGACTGATAAGATCCTATTTCTACATCGTCCGCAAGTCGATACAGGACAGCGTGCCGAAGGCCGTCATGCACTTTCTCGTAAACTTCGTCAAGGACAATCTGCAGAGCGAGCTGGTGACGCATTTGTACAAATCGGACGACGCCGAGGCGCTGCTGAACGAGAGCGAGCACATCGCGGCCAGGCGCAAAGAAGCCAGCGACATGTTGAAGGTGCGAATGCCGTTTGTTCTCTCGCGGGGAGACGCGTAAGACGGGAGCCCTGCTTGTTCCTTTCATCGCGCAATGGGCTTTGAGCCTCTCGTTCGTTTCGCAGGCGCTGACCCACGCGGGCCACATCATCAGCGAGATCCGGGAGACGCACTTGTGGTGAGGTGCCACGGAGGACGAGGATTTGTACGGTGCACAACGACGAAGGCTAGTTATATGTATAGGTATTTGTTCGCACTTCACGTTGGACGTTAAGCCGATGGATGCCATCTACACACCTGTACATCGGACCACTGTACATACGTAGTTCGTTTACCCCGCGCCGCGAGCACGGAACCCGATACGCGGGACGCGCGCGCTTCTCCTCCTCCGCGTTCGACGGCCCGCGATGGTTCTTCGCCCACAGCCCACCGATTCGACCGCGAACGTTCCGTCGTCGGTACTCGCCGATATGCATTTCCGTTCGCCCGAATCGCGTCGCCGCCGCCGCGTCGTGTCCCCCGCCCTTCGCGGAGAAGAGCCCCCGCTCGTCGGACGACGGGGAACTTTAACGGCGACGCGCGGCATCGAATTCCAAAGAAGGGGTGGCGAATAAAAAACGGCGAACGCCGGAGCGAGATACGTGCGTGTGGTAGACGGATATTTTATTTGCGCGCCTTTTATACACAATCTCGGACGCTGGTGCAGCCCATGCTGTTCCAGCACTGGACGAGGCAGTTCTCGATCTTGATCATCTCGTCATTGGGAACGCGGAAGGTCTTCCCCCAGAAGTTCGAGTGCTCCAGCAAGATCGGCAGCGCACCGGCCCAGTCGCCGTTGCACATCCTGCCGATCGCTTCCCGCCTCCTCGCGATCGATTCCCTCGCGAGCCTCCCCAGCTTCCTCGAGTCCAGCGTCGTCTGGCACTTCGGACACTGACTCAGCGACGCTTCCACGGCGCCCGAACATCCACGGCAATTGTACCTCGCCTCGGGTAAGGGCCAAGTCCAATTCCTCGCGCACGGCTTGCAGGTACAGAAGAAGAAGTACTTGTAGCTGAGGCAGGCGCGCCGCGACTCTTTCGGCTCCGCCACGAAATTCGGACCGTAGCAGTCGACTATCTCGGAGCCCTTCTCGATGAATCGAAGGGCCCTTACGACGACGATACCTGGAAGAACGTCGTTTCGTATCGATCTTTGATTTTCATTATCCCCGTCGCGCGCAGAGATTTAATTCAGAGTGTCTAGCGATCATGGGAATATCATGGGGGTCGTGGGCAAATCATGGGATTTTTTTTACACGTGGAATATCACGGAGATATCGTGGAATTTGTTTTCAATGTGAAGGTGTCATGGAACTGTGGAACGAATTATTGATTTACAGGGAAAAATACACGTATTTATCCTGGAAAAGTCGGCGAATTTCACATTCTGACTCTTTCTGCTACACACCCCAATACAGAAATCTCGCCTGGAGATCGTGGAAATATCATGGAAATTTACCATCCCTGATCGTCAGACACCCTGCAATTACAACGGGAAGAGGGAGAAAGGGTTCGACCGGTTCGCCGGAGTCGCCCGTCACTCACCACCCGGATAGGAATGCCGCACGACATTGGCGTAACAGTCGTGATTGGTGAGGCTAACCGTGGTGTAAATCGCACCGCCGACGTTCCTCGGTACCCACTCCCGGCCCCTCTCGTCGAGACAATTCTCGACGATGTCGTAAGCGTTGCAGCGAATCGCCTGCATGTGACGGAGCATCCCGACGCCCAGAAGCAGGCACTCCTTGTCGGGGAGCGCGACCTCGGCCAGCTCCGGCAGTTTGCCGAGAACGAACTTCAGGTACTTCGCCAGGACGGCGGCGGCGATGGCCAGCACGAGGTTCTGCTCGACGTCGATCTTCCGCGCGTTGGTCTCCTGCGAGAAGACGGTCCTGTAATCCAGCGGATCGTACTCGTCCTCGCAGCCGATCCTCTCCTCGTCTGCGCTGCCGAATTCCGCGGACTGGAGTCGCAAGAACTCGCGGTTCAGCCTCTTCTCCGGCTGCAAGTCTCTCGTGGCCTGCAGGACCGTCGTGCGGTAAGCCAAGAGGTAGCATCGCTTCTGATTTTCCGGTTCGTAAAAGAGACCCAGGATCTTGCACTCGTACTTGTGGTACTTGCTGTACGACTCCTTCTCGCACTCGGCGGAGCAGAACGAGACCTGAAAGGAGGGCGGATACGACGAGTCCGTGGAGAACGTCCTGTGTCAGGGTGTCAGGGAAATCTGGAAAACCTGGAATTGTCGGGGAATTTAATATTTCCGGGAAAAGCAGGGAATCGTCAGGGAACCCTGAAATTGTTCTGGATTTTTTCCCCCTGAAGTCTAAGAGTGGCTTTTACGGAAGTCGGGTTGTCGAGAACGACGAGTCTGCATGTGCAAAATTGCTCCGAAGGGAAAACGAATCAGCGTGGTCGCAAGTAATTATTTATTTAGATCAATTCATATCGATTTGATATTTTTTCCTTGTAATCGCATACTATTTCACATGATTGCAAGGAAGAGAGATATCAAAGATATATATCAGATACTATACTCGTCGACCTATCGCACACTAAGGGGAAAGGTTTTAGTTGAATACGAACCTGATAGAAACATTTATTTGAGAGAAATGAGAATTTATTCACATCGAACTGAAGTCAATTTGAATTTGATAAGCGTTTCGCATATCTTTTTAATCACGTGCACACAAGCGTAGTAAAATATTTATCAAATTCAAACAGACTTTAGTTCGACGCGAATAAATTCCTGTTCACCTGAAATACATTTTTTTATTAGGTTCGTACATAACTAGACCTTTTCCTTGGGTGCGATCGAGACGTTGAGAGTGCAAAACACACTTTCCAAAATCCGTCTTGTTTTATACTTTAAACTATCCTCAATTTATCGTAACGAATCAATCGTTGAGTTTAGAATCCAAACTCAATGATTGCTTTGTAATATATAATTGCTTTGTAAAAAATACATATATAGAACCCCCCTAGAAATCCTGGGAAAGTCAAGGAACTTCAAATTCCGATTTTGCCAGATAACCCGTTTAGGTATATCGATCAAACGCGATTCGAAGTGCGTTTGCACGCGTGTACGAACCGTTTGACAATTCCTACAGGGAAAGCGAACGCTGTGCTCCGACAGGAGGGAGACGTGGCAGTGCAAACAATTCCTGGCGAGGGCGTTCACGTCGGTGCTGAAAGAGAACGGCTTGTCGACGATGAGGACGGAGCCGACCTTGATGTTCCTCGCGGCAACGAGATGCCGGCCCCTCTTCTGGTCGCGCCGCTGGACGACGGCGTCCGAGCAGGACTTCAGTAGTTTGTTCCTCTCCCCGCTGACTTCCGGTACAGACGGACGCGGCACGGCACAGCTGGCACCCGGCTCTTCCTTCTCCAGCTGCGCTACTCTCAGCTGCTCCAGCAACGGCTTCAAGATCCAGAGCTGCTCCGCGTTCGACAAGGACTGTCCCGTGATCCGCTGCTCGATCGCATTATTTATCTCCGCCTTGATGCTCTTCAAGCACGCCCTCGCCTCCCCCTCGCACCCCGCTCGCAGCAGACATCTCGCTTTCAGGCACAGGGACTCCACCTTCAAGAGCTGGTGGTCCTCCTGCGCGAGCGTCGACGAGACCTCCAAGTCGGCGAGAACCGACAGCGAGTGCTCGACGTCCGCGAGGCACCGCGTCAAGGAGGCGCGAGCGAACCAGCATCGAGCGCGCTCCAGCAGAGCGCTCAGGTAAACGTCGACGCACCCCGTCGCGAAGAGGGCCTCGGTGAGGTGCTCCGTCGTCGCCGGATGCTCGCTGCTCGTGTATTTCGCTCTCTCGAGGAAGTCCCGGCAGCGAGTCTCGTTCTTGGGGACGTAGGCCTCCGCCGGGACGAGGTTTTCCATGTGGGACAGCCCCATCACCAGCTCAATCATTCCGTGCAAGTCACCCTGCGCGGAGAGCTCGCGGAAGCACATCCTGAACGGCTCGTCGGCCTCGTCCAGCAGGAGCTGCACGATGTCCGTGAAGAATGTTCTGAAGACAAATCGGGGTGAATGCGAGTATCGCGATGACCTGGTGAAAATGTAGTGCAAGAATTTCGCTGATTCTTTTCAACACTGAGTATCGTAAATTTTTTGGTATTATCGATTCGATGATCTGCCAGTGTTTGACATAATTTGCATTATTTTAAGAAATGAATTTCTTACAATTGTTGGCAAATTGTGGTAAAAATGTTTGAAAGAGTTTAACAGTCTTTGACCATTTTTATTTGTTTTAACTTGTAAAGTTGGATTCTGTTAAAAAATCTGCCTGTGAAAATCACTAAAAACTGATAGAATTTGTCATATTCCTTTGAATTTTCATAAACTGTACAAAATCTGTCTACACTATGAAAAGTTTTGTAGTAAACTTCATGAAATTATGAAATTTTCATCTTACAAGTTTATCTATTAGAATTCTCTATACGCGATTACAACAATTAAATTTATTACAGATTTAATTTAAATTTACCACAAAATTACTCAAGATTTATTATCAGATTACTGTGCTTGACTTGCAATTTTATAATACTTTTGTATAGAAAATGTATAGCAAATTTACAATTTTTTTTAACAGTATAGACAAATTGTTAAATTTACGAAGATTCAAAGGAATGTAACAAATTCTATACAAATTGTAATAACAAATTTTGAAAATTCTATCAGTTCTTGGCGATTTTAACATATACATTTTTTAACAGAATCTCCAATTTTGTGAGAAATTTATTAGAAATTGTCAAATGTCTTTTCAAACATTTTGAATACAATTCGTATTCAATAATCGTAAGAAATTCGTTTCATGAAATAATGCAAATTATGTCGAATTGACAGATTAACGCTAATGATAATTTCTTAAAAAATTTCCCAAAATTTAATACTCGACTTTAACAAAATTTGCGAAGCTGTGATCAGGGTATCCCGATGCTGTACGGTACAAAATTCGGAAAAAAAACCCTCCTACCTTCTTCCCAAGTCCATTTCAATCGCGGGCGTAGAACTTGACCGTACCGAAATACAGCGAGTATACTTTTCGATCAGCAGCTCCGCGGAGTAATCTAAAATTAGACGTCAAATTCCGGGAACGCCATTCATCGATCTATCGTCCCTGTTTTCCGATAAGTCAACGCTTCATCGCTATTCTCGCGCGAAATCGGCCGCGACGAAGATTTATCGGTCGATGCTCATTCCCCATCAACCCATCGCAAAGTGAACGAGTAAATGAATCGCGCTAGTCGCGTGAACGATGAGTTTGAAATACCGGAAGACCGACGGATCAATGGGCGAACGCGATTCGATCGATCAGAGCTTCGCGTTGAAACCTAAAACGAAGCGAAAGGTCAACTGAATACTGCAATTCGAAATTCTTTCGGACACTAGATCCGAGCCAATTTTAAAGTGATATAGCGTCGATGGAATTTTCCGTTGTTCTCCGCGATTTTCCGATAAAAGATTCGCTCGATTTCAAGGTCACCCTCTTCCACGAATCCGTACAATGAAAAAGTCCCTTTTTCCGGTAAATCTCCCGAGAAATTCATCGAAATCGCACGCAGCGATCGTTTTCGTCGGAACGTCCCTCACGTGTTGTATTGGCTGCACTGACTTCTCGCACGTCTTGTCACATGACAACACGAGAGTGTCACGGGTGCCTCCATGTTGCTTCGTCTCGACCGGGGGGGTTACAAATCGGACGTGCGACGAATCTTGCTGATTTCGCGAAGACGACTCGTCGATTGGACGCGCGTTAGCGAGCCTAAAGTTCGTTGAATTGTGGTGGACGAGTGGAATTAAAGGCGGTGCGGGGATAGCGCGAAATCATGAGATATATTCTGGGATACACGTTCGCGGGCACCGCCTCCGCGACGATCACCGTGTTGGGTAAGCAGCGTTTCGCTTTCTTATTGAGCGTATCTGTTGAGCGAACGCGGATTGAGCGCGCCGCGCGACGTTGGGAATGATGTGTGGGCTGCTTGTTAAAAATGGGAGGCGTCCGAGGTGATTTTCGAAAATCACCGTAGATTTGTTCGGCGCGATTCCTCGATTTTGCGGCAACGATCACGGTCAGATCGTTGTCGAGGTTCGTCGATTCGCGTATAATTATTGAGAAAACAGTGAGAGGCTCACGGTCGAAGAGTCCTTCCGACGTTGCCACGCCCCCTTTTCCGAGACTCCCAGGCAATGTAGTTCCCTTTTGATATCTCTAAATTTCTTTTCGTTCCTTGCAGTTTTGTACTACGTTTTTACTGGCAAGGGAGAGCAGGTCAGCTTGGCATGGTGAGTTTCGATTGTTTCCTTTTGAGATTGACTCGTGAAGAGGAGCAATGACGGTCGTTTGCTCCGCAGGTTTCTCTCGGAAACGTCGCCCTACATGTGGGCGACTCTGGGTATCGGATTGGCTGTAGCTCTTTCGGTTGTCGGTGCTGCATTGTAAGCGATACGTCCGATTGACGATATTTTATTTACGACAGGCTTCGCAAAGTGTTCCCTCCGTTCCCTTATTTTTTAAATATTCATTTCTCCCTATAATTCGATATTTTTCCTCTAAAACCTTCTCTGGTTCTAATTTCTGGAAGTTTCCCTCTTTTCTTTTTATCAAAACCTCCTATTTCCTTTAAAATGAAATAAATAGAGACTGTGAAGCCTGTTACGACTTTATCCCATCAAAGAAGGACTTCCCACATATCCGACTATTTTCACAGAGGTATTCACACGACCGGCGTCTCCATCGTGGGTGGCGGCGTGAAGTCTCCTCGCATCAAGACTAAGAATCTGATTTCCGTCATCTTCTGCGAGGCCGTGGCCATCTACGGCTTGATCACCGCTATCGTCCTCTCGGGAATGCTCGAGGAGTTCAGCATCACCGAGGCGGCCGCCTCGCCGGACGTGCGGAACCAGAACTGGCTCGCCGGATATCTGATGTTCGGCGCGGGTCTCGCCGTCGGCTTGGTCAACCTCTTCTGCGGCATCGCCGTGGGCATCGTCGGCTCCGGCGCCGCCCTCTCCGACGCCGCCAATTCGGCGCTCTTCGTCAAGATACTCATCGTCGAGATCTTCGGCTCCGCCATCGGTCTCTTCGGTCTCATCGTCGGCATTTATATGGTACGTCATGGAAATGGCAGGGGATTTTGGATTTCTACTGGAAATTATAAAATGAAGTTCATTTCTCGAAATTTCAACGTTGATACATTTTACGACTTTATCTCTAATAATCAAAGAGGAATATTAGAAAAAGAAACCTGAAAAAGTCAGGAAATTCCATAATCAAGTTACTGTAGCCACCCTGGAGACGTCGCTTCGTCGCGGTCTCCCTAATTCTCTCGTCATTTTCAGACGTCGAGGGTCAAGATGGGCAACAAGGTCTAAAGACGACCATCGTACGCCAGAGCGAGGCGCGAACAAAACGTTGAATCGCCGTTGGCGAGTAATTGTCGTTGTTAATTGTCATTCCTCCCGCTGCCTACCGAGACGACCGAGACCCTAAGAAAGAAGAGAGAAGAAAAATACTCGTCCGAATTAAGTATATTTATATTAAACACGGTTTAAAGATTGTTCGTCGAGCAGGAAGGGATTGTTCCCGGAAGTTCGGCAGTTCTCGGGGAAGAGGCCCGCGCCCATCCGGGAATATCATCGTGACTGCATCACGGGGGGGCTCCGCGCATCGCTCCGCTTCGAGACAAGCTCCCGGTCTCGCGATCGACCGATGCGCGACGTAGAACTGCTCCGAGAACGATCGTAAGTTTCGCGTCGTTCCCTGTGTAACTATTGTACATATTTTCGCGTCTCGAACTACACACCGGAGGACGGAGAAGGGGGGTGTGCCAGCCGAAGTATTCCGGAAAATCGCAACCGCTGATACGAAGCCGAAAAGTAAGCGTACCCACTCTGCATCTAACGATATGTAATTTAGGTTTAGCGTTTCTTCCTCGCTTCGTTTTTGCCCCGGTGCTGGAAGTAGAGGAAAGTCTCGTCGCGGATTTTTAAGAAGTATTATACTTATCCACGTTTCTTCGGTTAGTGGAGGATAACACGTGCGTAGCGGTGTAAATAATATATCCATTATATATGTATACATAAATATACGTATATCTAAGCGCTTACGAAAGAGTAGCGATGTAGTGAAAATAAATGGAGTCGTTTCGCGGCGCGTCGAAGAGTTTCGGATTTACTTTCTCGTCGTTCGTAAATATTCGTGATTCAAGAATACCGTCGTGGGAATAAGAAGTTAATTCTGCATAAAAAAATAATTACTCGAGCTTATCAAATATTTTCTCGCACGAGGAAAATCGTGGCTTGATCCTGGAGCATCATTTTTTTGATTAAAAAGGAAAGGAAGGAGGTGTGGAGGAAAAGATCAAACAGCAGGACTTAACATTGATGGCTTTATTAAACGTTGCATAAAAATTGCGCGTGCGCGCGTCTAAAATATTCGCGCGAAACAAGGCGCGACTTTCAGGTAACTCTGTTCTCCCCGTTGAAAAATCGCGAGAAATATTTCAGCAGTGATGCGACGACCCTCGTTACTTCGAATCCCCGATGAACCGCCGAAGGCATTCCCAGTCGATCGACGAGAATATTGGAATCGTGTCCGCGTTTTCGCGCAGAGCTAATCGACCCTGTCAATTGCTCAGGAGGATCTTGTGTATATCCTTGAAGGCAGACTCCAGGCAGTTGATGTAATCGCTCCCGTTTCGATGCTTCTTGTAGCTCGTTACAACGGCACCCAATTTTCGATCTTGAATCACGTACCTGTTCAAAGCATTCGGAAGTGTTTGAAGCGTCAAATCGAATTGCGCGAAATCTCTTCAAATACGACCGCGCTCAAAGACTCACGCAATTCCGTATCCATCGGCGACCACAGGACCGAAGCCTCCGGCGACGACGGCGGGACTGGACAGCGTGGAAGTCGAGAGGATGTTGTAATTCAATTTCTCGTAGGCCGGGTCTTCGAAGAGCGCAGGCTTCGCGGTACCCATGACCTCCCAGATGTTCTTCAGCACGAACAGGTGTCTATCGAAGCCCTTTCCTGAGGAGGCGTGGCGATAAAACTTGGCGGGACTCGGAAGAAGAAGAAGAAGAAGAAGAAGCCGAATCAACTTATTCTTTATTTCCCTTACCCGTGGCGGCTTCCATGGTAAGCTTCGCGTGAGCGCTGCTGCAGTCGGCGATCATCTTCTTCAACTGCGAGACGGAAATATCGCTCGGCCTGCGAATCAGAGCTTCGCAAAACGCCTTGGTCTGAGTGGTGCACGGCCTGATGGTCTCGGTGCGACCGAACTTGAAGGCGGCCGTGCTGCACGACTCGTACGTCGCCACCGCGCAGCCGTTCTGCTTGTAATGCGCCAGCTGAAAGGCCAGTTGCATCACCGCGTCGGGACTGATCTTCCAGCTCTTGCAGTCCTTCTTTCCGAGGCTGTCGTAGATCATCACGTCTACGTTCAGCCCCTCGACCCACTCTTTGTACTCCCTCCGCGCCGTCTCCACGGTGTCCCGAATCCTGGCGTCGGAGAGAAAATCAAGCTTCCTCGGGGCGGTGGACACCGCATCGACCGCGGAAACGTCCGCCGGGTGAAAGCACGGACTCTCCGAGATATCCTTCTTCACGTCCTGAAAATACCGGAGCACCGCGACCCCGTCGCCCCAGGAATGCTCGAAATTCACGCCGGCGGTTCCGTCGCGAGCGACGATCAACGAGAAGGACTTGTCGAACCACCGGTTCGTTCCGTCCGCGTGCATGAAGGTCCTCAGTATCTTCGAGTTGTCCGCCGCCATCGCCTCGTCGTCCAAGATCAAGAGGAAGGCCGCGGAATCGATCGACTTCAAGATCCTCTCGTTTCCCAGCTCGAGCAAGTGCTGCCTCGTCGTCGCCCAGCGATCGCGCTCCGAGGTCGTCATGACTCCCACGGGGCACCGGTTCTCCGGCCTCCGATCGTCCAGGATCGCTTTCAAGTTCGACGCGATCTCCAGCGGCGGCCGGATGCAGCCCCGCTCGTCGAGCACGTCGAAGTCGTAGAAGTGACCCTTCCTGAGAACGACCAGGTGCCGCGCGGAGACGTCCTGCACGATTTCGTCCTTTTCCAACCGCGGAACTCGAGTCGAGTTGAAGAGGTTCGGATATTGCGACATGTCCAGCGGAAAGGCCTTAAAGACAAATCCAAAGAATAACGGATAAGTACGGTGTCGTCGTGCGATCGACGTCGGTGCTTCGGTCGCACCTTGAAGAGATAAGCGCCGTAGCAAGACACGCTCGACGGGAGCAGTCCCACAAAGTTGCGAAAGAGCTTGGAGTCGGCATTCTTCGAAATCAAGTGATAAACTTCCGGCTCGAGGATGCCGTCGCGCAGAGATCTCATGAATCGCAGGGAGGAGATCACCAGGTTCGTCGCCTTGACCAACTGTTGATCGTAGCTGGAGTCGCTCTCCGGGGCGAAGACCAGCATCGGATTGTAGTTTATGGGAAGAGGCCTTCGATCCCTCAGATACATATCGAACCAAATCTCCCCGAGGTAGCGACCGTAAGAATTTTTGGGCGCGATCCTTCGAAGCTCCCTCTGAAGCACTTGTCCCTCATCGGCGAGGAACTTTGAGACGCAGGACTCGGTATGACGGAGCGCTTCTCCGTCCAGCAGCGCTCGCTGAGAATTCAAGTACCGTTGGCACGTCTCCTCCAATTTGGGACGGGGAAGCGACGGCAGGGACTTCTGGAAGTGCAGCGTGGGCAATTTGCTTCGTTGTATGTACTGATAGTCATCGTCGCTCGTGAATCGAGTCGCGAAGCACCTGAAAGAGACACGTCGAAAGGTAGTCGTCGAGATCGATCAATTCGAATATACGCTTCGCTCTCTTGTTCTCGTTCGAGAATACATATTAACCAATCGGATCGACGCCTGTCGTATCGCGATAAAGACACGATACCTGGAACATCTCAGTACTACCGCTGAACCGCCTCCACGACTGATCTGAAAGACGAAAAAATACGATCGAACTTTTGCGAGATGATCTTGGTTGGCGCGGAAGATAATAGTTTAAATTCGAAAGTACCTTCGAACGACGCAGGAAGGCGTTATTTCTCCGCATGAGTACCGACATTTCTCTGGAAAAATAATTACGCCACGTCTTAAAGTCCAACTCAGAGAAACTGCTTACCACGGTGCACACATCCTTTGATTCGTGTATATCGAGTTTGTATGTGTAAGCAATCACAATTTTAGGTTAGGTTGGCCTGTTTCCTGGGCGCAGCCATTTTCATTTTTTCTGGGCGCGGCCATATTGTCACTGGCGTGTTCACTCGTTGTCCGCCGCGAGCGCGATCGCTGTTATTTTCCGTGCATTCTTCGGTGAAACTGGAGCGAAGCGAAGTTAAATTTCTGTTCGCGAAATGAAGAAGACCCGAAAACGCGGTAAGATTCGCGCGTGAGTGCGGAAGGAGCGACTGTGTTTCGTGCAGATTGCCGTGTGAAAGTGCCTGGTCGCCGAAAGACGCGAGAGCGTGCGGTGTTAGTGCGTCGTTAGTTTTTAAGGTTAAGCTCGACCAACGCGTCTTCTTTGGCGGTAGACTCTGCGTCTCTGAGGACGTTTTCGGGAATCAAAGTGAAGAATTACAGTGCGCGCGAGGAGTTCGCGTCGAAATCCAGAGGATTGCAGTTTCGTGCGATGAAAATTTTGGAGTCGCGTGCGCGATAAACTGATGTTGAGGCGGAGCGTCTCCGTGGTCATTCCGGTGCGACGCATAAAGAGCTATCGAGCGGTATAACGGTTGAACTGATAACGGTAACGTAATTATAATTAATATTTAAAGTAAACGACACGTTCGAACACAGCCGTCGAACGACGTGAAGTGTACTCGGAGAGCGAGCGAAACGGACTCGTAGTTACTCCATTATCACAACCAGCGAAGCGCAGGAGGCTCGATAGATTCGAGCTTCGCTATGAAACTCGCACCGACTCCTCTTCGACAGTATCTCGGTGATACGTCCCTATCTCGTTTCCAAAGCTTCCCAAGTTTCGTCGAGTGACCATGCGGCTGGTGAGAACGACGAGAAAACGTCGCATCTTACCGTACTGATCTCGTCCCCGCAGCATCTTCGTGGTATGGTCCCGTCGTGGGTCGACGGAGAAGATTAATCATGTAAGCGCGGGAAGATACAAATTTTTGCCGGTCCTCCCACCCCCGCTTTGTTTTCCTCGACTTGCGAATGATTGCAGGGCGGATCAGGATTACGACATGGGTCCTGCCACGGAGATGATGGTTAACGATTTCGACGACGAAAGAACCTTGGACGAAGAGGAAGCTTTGGAAGGCAGCGAGGACTCCCACAACGAATTGTCGAACTTGCAAAAGGTACGGGAACCGTGCGCACTCTCGCCGCTCCGAGTCCGGCCGATCGTTCTCCCCGCGCAGCCAAGCAGCGCGTTTAGTTCTACATTCGCAGACCCCCGCAACGTTCGCGCGTGTCTTTCCAGGAAGGCGACATGCCGCTGAAAGACTTGCTGGCGATGTACGGCTACGGCGATCCCTCCACGGAAAATTCGAACAGTTCCGATCGAGTGATCCTGCCGCCGAGCGGCGAGACTGAGGCCGAGACGCAGTCGTCGGACAAGGGTGACAACGACGCGGACGCCGACGCGGAGGGTGACGCAGAGGCGGACGCGGACGCGGACGACGACGAGGACGCGGATCCCATGAGCAACGAGCCGGATCTAAAGCAGTTCTACACGGAGATGGTGAAGGGTGACGAGGCCGCGGACGCCGTGGACGGCGAGGCGGCCGAGGGTGTCGGCGGCAGCGGCTCCTCGCGGCTGCTGCGCAGCGTTTCGCGTCCTCAGAGCGAAGAGGAGGAGGACGACTGCGACTACAGCCCCGACGAGGAGGAGTGGAAGAAGACGATAATGGTGGGCAGCGACTACCAGGCGCCGATCCCCGAGGGTCTCTGTCGCTACGACGACGCGTTGCCCTACGAAAACGAGGACAAGATGCTCTGGGATCCCAGCCACATACCGGAAGAGGAGACCGAGGAGTTTCTCGAGCGCGCGCAGCTTCCCGCGGTGAGGGGAAGCTCGCTTCCGGCCGGAAGTCACGTCAGGGACGACGAGCAAGCGCTGTACCTGCTGCTGCAGTGCGGCTACAACTTGGACGAGGCCCTGAGGCGGAGGCGGATGAACGTCGTGCCTCCCACCGACGCGGTCAGCCTCTGGTCCGAGGAGGAGTGCCACAACTTCGAGACGGGATTGAGGAGTTACGGGAAGGACTTTCATCTCATTCAGAAGAATAAGGTGACTGGGGAAGACTGATCGCGGCGGTCATAGAGCCGAAAATGTACTGAGATCGAGAGAGAGAGAGAGAGAAACAGATCGACGAAACGCGTCGAATGTTTCCAGGTGAGGACGAGATCCGTCGGCGAGCTGGTGCAATTTTACTACCTGTGGAAGAAGACGGAGAGGCACGACATATTCACGTATAAGGCTCGGCTGGAGAAGAAGAAGTACGCCTTGCATCCGGGTATCACGTGAGTATCTTCTCCGGCTCGCTCGGCAGGTCGCTCACTTTTTACGACGGATCGGTTCGCAACGCGCGAGCAAGGACGATTCTACGGTCGATCCCCGGAGGCGTTCACCCTCAATCTCTCGGGCTTCACAGTGTGTCTTCTATTTTTTAACACTTTGCCGACCGATCGGGGAGATCTCCCCACTTCTGATTACATTGCTGCACGACCGATCGGGGAGATCTCTCCACTTTTGATTAGATTGCTGCAGTTAGGACTAAATAAATTTATAGCGGTATGAGCTGTGACAAATAAATATAAAAAAAAAAGTATAAAGCGGTGGACAGCGTAGTCTGGTTTGCCCGAGCGTGGTGTACATTTCGCTGTGGTGCGCGCGGTCGGCAAAGTGTTAGGTTTGCCCTTTTTCATCCTAAAACCCATGATTCTCCCCTTTTTCCTCTACATATAATTCAATATTTTTCCTCTTGAACCACCTGTTACTCAGCTCTTCAGTTGAGTTTATTTTTTCATCGTTCCGGATTACATAGAAAGAATCTAAATGGTCAATTTCTTTTTTCTTTTTAATGCAATGATACTATAATCTCTGCTTTATCTACCTGCATCACATCAATATTTCAGTTAGGGATGCCGTGAGGCCTGTGTACCTTAACAATTGTTATTTTTCAAAACCACTGCACTTTTCTAATTTCTGGTAGGTCTTTGTTAATCAAAACTGCCCCCTTCTTTTGCTCAAATTTCTCCTATTTCGCTCTAAAACGAAATGAACAGGGGCTGTGAAACCTCTGCAATCTCCTTCGTCAAATTCGACTGACAAAACTATATATGACGCAAGCAGGGACTATATGGACCGCTTCCTGGAGGAGCAGGAAGGCGTGCGAGATCGCAGCAGCTCGCCAAACATCCACTGCCTCCTCTACGGCGACGCGAAGCGCCAGCGGGGCGGCGCGAACCTGGCGAACAACGAGGAGTCGAAGCTGCTCGAAGCCTGGGACGGCGGCGGTGCGGTGGATCCGCTCGCCGATCTCGGCAGTCCACCGCCCCCTTCCGCGGTGGCCGCCAATTCCAATTCGATCGACTACGCGTCGCAGATGATGCGCGACGTCGCCCCGCAGGGCAACGCGCTGTGGACCGCCTCCAGTCACGCGAACCACCACGTCACGTCCGCGAATATGGACACAAACGACTCGCCCTCGCCCGAGAACATTCTGCCCCACTTGCCCCCTTAACGGCGAACCTCGACCGCCGTCGTCGCCCCGAAAACGCGCGGCGGCGCCCCTGAAATCGTCTCGACGATTTTCGGATCCGCCCACGGACAATTGCAAGAGTTTCGCCGCGACCGGGCGGCGCTGTAACGCATAATATTCGTGTTATAATTCTACGGATTATATTTTTCTACTGTATCATAATATTATTAACGCGTCGAGCGCGCGCGCGCCCTCGAAACGGAACCAGATGAATCGCCGAGTAAAGCGGAATATATCAATCGACGTATCAATTGATCCGCAACGTTTTACGCGTCAAGGCGTTAGTCGACCGCGAGAAGGCAAATTGCGAAGATTTTTTATAGTAAAGGGGTAATTTTTACTTAAAGGGAAGAAGGTTGTACGGCGATCGTTTTAAGATTCCTCTTTCAGTGTTTCAGTCAGTACCCGTTCGACGGGAAGTGAGTGCCGCGTGGAAGGTATTGCCAGGGACATGGAATCTGTCCGATCTGTTGACGAATCGATCGGCGATTGGTAGAACAGAGCTGGAAGTTGACCACTACTTTTAGAATAGAATTACTTTTTTTTTCGATAAATCACGAGTCTCAAAATTCGTCAGCGAGTCGGACAGATTCACCGTTCTTGGGTGCTCGGGTCGAGTGGAGAAAAAGAATCACATTTTTCGCATCGATGTCTCTTTACAGCATTTATTTTCGGTGAGGCACAAACTCGACAAGAAACAGTCGAGACGTACGAACTTTTTTTTACAAATTTCTTGTGTCGTCGAAACGTCTGTATCGTCACTCCTTCGACGCACTCTCACACACTCGCGATTCACTCTCAAGCGGAAGATCGTCTCTCGGTGAGTGAGAAGTCGGAGTCTCCTCTACTGGTTTCGATCCAACGTCGACTCTAGCCACGAGTCGCCGCAGAGCTCTCCCGTTATCCGTACTGTGCCGAGTCCAGCGACTCGACAACCGATTTCAGCAGCTTCCCGAGCAGCGGCAGAAACTGCACGGAGGACTCGCTCCAGCGGAACGATCCAGTAGTGACGACGCACTCGTCCAGCCTCTCCTCGCGACGCTCGCTCCCCACTTCCTCGGGATCTTCGTGTCGCAGCCGACAAACGGGGGCTCGGCAAACCGCGCTGTCCTTCGAGAGCCTCGCCGGTAACGGGGGATCCTGCGAGGGCGCGCGAACAGTCTTCGTCCTCTCGACGTCGGCGTCGACCAGCGTGAACTTGATTTGCCATCGATCGGAGGTGCCGCGCTGCTCGAGGAAGTCGAAAAAGACGCCCATCTCCGTGGCGGTCTCCCTCACGATGAGCTGCCGGTCCCGCAGCGCGAGTCGCGGACTCTTGACGCCCTCCAACGCCTGCGTGAGCATCAGCACCAGGTTCACCTCGAGCGCAAGCCTCGTGTTGTTCTCCTCCATCGAGGAGAACCACGGATCGCTCTGCTGCCGGCCGCCGCTCTGCTGACCGCCCGGGCTGCCGCCGCGCGAGACGCGCCTGTTCGGCGCCAGCGCCGTCGCGCGCGAGAGTATCGTGTTCTCGCATATGAGCGGATCGTACGGCCGCCTCACCAAGCGCGGACTGCTCAGCAGCGGCACCGTCGCGTCGAGGCCGCTTATGTAGCCGGAGAAATCCGAGGCGCCCGGGTGCAGGATCTTCTTGAGGTCGCGCGTGTGGATCCTGCGGAGACTCTCCGGCGTGGCGCGCTCCCACTCGCGCTTCGCCGAGTCGCCGCCGTTGTCGTCGCGGGTCAGGCGACGGTGCGTCGCGACGCTCGCCGAAGTGGAGGAGGCGCGCGAGTGCAGCGCCTGCGTGAAGAGCTGCGCCGAGCTGATGATCGTGCCGTAGGTGAGCCGCGGGCCGGAGCTCATGCTCATCTGCGGCGGACCGAAGTTCATCTCCGCCATCGGCGCGTACCAGAAGTCCTGCGTGTAGATCGCGTCGACGAGGGTGTTCAGCTTCGGCGAGAAGCGGACGAAGCTCTGGGCGCACGAGATGTTGATGAGCACGAGCTTGTTCACGAGGAGGCAGAGGTCGCCGCTCGGCGGCTTCTCGTCGCACGACTGCAGCTCCTCGGCGCTCTCCACGCTGATGCCGTCGATGATGAACTTGAGGATGCGCGGGCGCAGCAGGAGGTTCACCGTGCTGTCGTAAGCGAGGAAGAGGCACTTCTGCGAGGGGAACAAAAATAATAGAGTTATCGAAGAATACGTACAAGGTGTCTAGCGGTTAGGGAAATCTGGAATTGCCAGGGAACCATACAATTTTTCTGAATTTTTCCCTATAGTCTTTAGAATGGCTTTTATGGAAATCGGGTTGTTGAAAAATGCAAGTCTCCCATAGCGCGTTGCTGCACTGCTATACCATATGAAGCTAAATTTATTCGCCAGGAAGGAAATTTTAGTCAATATTGTCTCATTATTTATAAACTCTTGATCTTCATCGTTATAAGACTCTGTTATAGATGAAAAGGTAATCTTCAAAAAAGTATTATATAAATACGAGCCAAAAGTTCACGGATAATGAGATAATAGCGATTGAAGTTTCTTTCCTGGCGAGTGAGTTTAGCCTCATATGACAGATCCGAACGTTTGGAAAGTGTACGTTCTTATTGGGCCGTCAGCTGTGTGCAAAATTGCTTCAATTAACTCAATTTTAGAGTGCAACACACGTTCCTAAATCATTGGTCATTTTTTTCAACTAAGTAGAATCCGAACTCGATAATTGCTTTAATAGTATAAAAGAATAACTTTAGACTAGTCAGGGAAAAAATACATATATCGGGCCCCTGGAAAGTCCTGGAAATGGCAGGGAATTTCAAATTCTGATTTTGGCCAGACACCCCGAATAAATTTCGTTTCCACTCACGAAGAGAGTCTCCCGGACGCTCGGTTGGATGGAGTCCCAAATGGCCGGACGAACGGCGACGGAGGTGGTCAGCGCGACCAAGGATTGGATCAACTCGGCCGCCAGGGGATCCGCGGTGTGCCGCAGCAGCGTCGACACTTCCATCAGCTGATGCTCGTGCGATCCCAGGAACATGACGACGATCGGCGTGTAAATCGTGCAGTTCTCGTTGGAGATCAAACCCGTCACGAACTCGAGGCCGAGCATGTAGAGCGGCCACCAATCCTGGCAACGCCAGTAGCAGCTCGTGCGATCCTGGACGAAAGCAAAGGAAACGCGGCGCTCGATCATTCCGCCGACGAAGATCGAAGATAGACGCGCGCGACAAAGTCGAGTTACTCACGTCGTACAGCGAGTCCACCATGCTGTTCTTCAGCTCCTGCGGCGGTATCAGGCGCAACCAGAGGTTAACGATAGCCACCCCGGCGATCAGGCTCGGACCGTACGGCGAACGCGCGATGACTCCCAGCGCGGCCAGGGCGGTCCTGCTGAACCTGAAGTAAGGCCGCCGCTGGAGCGTGATACCCAGGCAAACCATTAACTCTGGTATCATTTGTCGTACTGCCGTGCAGTTCGCTCTCCCGCGCGGCTTCGCCCGCTCCACGCGGAGCCTCAACAGCTGCGCGACCATGCAGATGGTCAGCGTGGCGGGCACGCACTCCCGAGCGCCCCTCGTCATCTCCGGACTGCTGTCCATCGCCTTCTCCGCCTTCTCGGCGAGCAGTCGTCGCTCGTCCGTCGCGGCCTCCTTCAGCTCCTCCAGCTCCACGGTGGCGAGCGTCGCGGCGTTGCCGAGAAGGAACTCCAGCATCGCCGAGTCCTCCGACAGGGTGTCCTTAGCCAGCTGCACGCAACCGACCAACAGCGACAGCAGGGTCTGCCGCAGCGGCTTCCCGTAGGAGCGATAAGACTGCGCCATCTCACGAGTCAGCGACACTAGTTGACCCTTGAACGCCTGCGTATCGCCGACGCACATCTCGCGCCAGGCGGTGACGCAGCGGAGCGACAGCGAGGCCAGCAAATTCATGATCTTGGAGCTGTAGGGCTTGGCGATGTGCGTCGCGAGAGCCGAGAGCGCGAGGTTCGCGATCAGCCGAGCCTGCGCGGCGTTGACGGGATAATTCGCGGAAAACCTCTCGTCGGTGAGCGTCACCACGAAGTGGTACCAGGACTCGAGGTTGACCTCGTAGAGCGGCGGACCGGCGGCGCGGCTGGACTCTTCGGGGCTCTCTTCGGGGATCGCGCCCAGCGCGTACTCGGCGAGCTTCTCCAAGCGATCGCGCCGCTGATCGGTGAGCTCCTTCAGGTTCGCGGAGAAGTCGCTCTCCGGCGCGGGATTCTTGAAGAGCTCGAGCGTCACGATGTCGAGGAGCTGACCGTAGCCCTTGACGTCGGGCGCGAGGCGCCGGAAGAGCGGCGCGAAGAGGTGCGTCCAAAAGTCCTGCCGCTTGCGGAAGTAGTTGACGAGGATCTCGTTGCGGTGGTACCACATGGCGTGCAGCAGGCCCATGGTGCTGTCGAAGAGTCGGTCGTAGACGATGTTCTCCTCGCGGTGGATCCGCTTCAGGTAGAGATGCAGGAATTGGCTGCAGCCCTGCGTGAGAAACTCGTCGGCGGGCCGCGGGAAGATCCTCCTCCTCTCCGCCTGGTGCATGATGTTGAAGAGGGCCTCGGTGAGGCCCGGCTGGCGCTCGAGGCAGACCGCGACGAGCTCGAGGATCGCCACCTTGACCTCCGCCGAGCAGATGGACGACATGAGGCGCGACGCGAAGGTCTCGCGGATGGCGGTGCCGTCCATTCCCATGCAGACGAGCAGCGACATCGAGAAGCCCTCGGCGAATTTCTTGAGCAGCCTCACAGCCATCGCCTGCAGCGACGGGCTGAACCAGACGTAGAGGTAGTTCACGATCGTCGGTACGATCAGCAGGCCGTTCGGCTGACTCGGCGAGGTGTAGAGTGCGACTTCAAGCGGCGACCTCTGCTCCACGCCCAGTCCCAGACTCTTGCGGAGCATCAGCAGCCTGTTCATCACGGAGAGGGCGAGCTGGACGCTCTTGATGATCTTGAAGCCCCGGCCGCTCACCCAGTCGCTCTCCGTCAGCATCTTGTTGCGCAGCGTGCGCTCGCCGGTCCTCGCGAGCTTGAGCAACGCGTGCCGCGGCTCCAGGTACAGCAGACTGTGGGCGACGATCAGCTGCAGCTGATGACGCGGATCGCCGCGCGGCAGATTCGCGTCGAGCGCGTGGTGCAGGCAGAACATGCTCTTCAGCCAGAGATCGATCCTCTCCGTGTCGGAGGCGAAGTACCACGAGTCCAATTTCGGCAGCACGCCCTGGAGGAGGAGGACCATCCCCGGTATCTCCACCGCGAACATGGCTTCCTCGCTGTGGCGGATCACCAGGTAATTCGAGAGTATGTCCAGGTAAGCGGCGAGCACCGGATAGACGTGCTCGATCGTCTCGATGCCGGAGAGCCAGGAGGCGACCAGGCCGCCGTCGAAGGACACCGCCCGCGCGAAATCGGTCGGTTTTTGGTAGCGGTTCGTGAAGCGCGGGTAGATGCCGGTGCGCATTCGCGCGAGCACGTCCTCCGGGTACTTGAGCACGAGCCTCGAGGACACGCGCACGCACTCCGCGACGATCCTGTACACGTTGGACGGGAGGCTCGGGTAGGAGAAGCGGTTTATCACCTCGAAGCTCAGCTCGGTGGGGATCACCATGCTCGCGGGGAGCTCCACGTCGGACGCGAGGATGCTCTCGAGGAGTCGGAAGCCCTCGAGAACGTGCTCCGGCAGGTCGGTCTTGGCGTCGCTCGCGTTGGCGATGCCGCCGGCCGCGCGCGAGAAGAGCTCCTCGATTTTATGATGAAAGGCGTCCCAGTAGTTGGACTTGACGCGCCACAGGACGAGCTCCCGCTCGCTCCCGGACTCGATCACCTCGTGCTCGCACCTCCGCGGCACGGTGAACGGATTCCGGTGGATCGTGCAGTCGCGCTCGTAGGGCCGCAGCGGTTCGCGGGGGTCGCGGTCGCGCGGCCCCTCGAGCATCACCGACGGCAGGTCGTCCAGCTCGGCGACGATCCTCTTGGCGCTCGCGGTACTCGCGCCGACGAGGCCCGCGGCGATGACGGTGAGCGGCTGGAACTTGTAGGGGAACCACTCGATGGCGCACTTGTAGAAGAGCCACAGGCCGCCGTCCTCCTCCTCCTGCCAGAACCTGGTCGCGATCTCGGGGTACCTCACGACCGCGGCGACCGCGTCGAAGATCCCGTGCAGCGTGCTGATCCTGTCCTCCTCGACGAACGAGCCGAGCAGCGCCAGCAGATCGTAGACGCTGCCGCGCACGACGCTCGCGTAGCGCGTGTCCTCGCGGATCGTCTCGCTGTCGAGCATGCGCCGCAGGTAGCGAAAGACGTCCAGCTGGATCGCGCGGATGCCGTACGGCCGGAAGCGAGCGAGCGCGTCGACGTTCTCCGGTTCCGTCGCGTAATTGGCCAGCATCCAGGCGAGGAGGAGCGGCCCGTCCTGCGGGGAAGCGCCGCGCAGGCACTTGTGCTCGAACACGTCGCGCATCTCGTCGCGAACGGCCTTGATCCAGTCCTCCATGCCGGAGTGCCTCGTCGTGTCGAGCGCGACGAGCAGCACGGCGACCTGCGCGTGGCGTATCTCGTCCAGCTTTCTCTCGACCGCCTCCTTGTCCTCGTGGCTCTTGGCGGCGATCAGCCGTCGCGGCTCGCCGCTTATGCTGCCGTAGACCTTGTGGAAGTCGCTCTCCGCCACGTGGATGTCGTGCAGGATCATCGCGAACACGTGGAGCAGCTCGCGCATCTCCACGAGGCTGCTGTTGTACAGGCGATGCAGGTGATCGTCGGTGAAGAGGTGCGACCGCACGGGCGGATCGATGAACTTCAGCGCCTCGATCTGACCCTGCACGGATTTCAGGAGGTTCCCGAGGAGAACCTCGTCGAAGAACTCGAGAAACTGCTTCTGGTAGGGGTGCCGCTTGTCGTCGCGATACTCGACCATCAGCTTCAGGCACTTTATCAGCGTCGTCCTCTCGGAGTAGTAGAAATTCCAGATCTCCTCCACCAGGCTCTTGGTCGTGGTGAGATCGGTCAGCTGCGAGGCGAAGGTCTCCGCGCAGTTTCGGTACTCGTAGAGCATGAAGTTGCACACCAGGTCCCAGGTGATGGTGGCGTCCAGATTCTGTAGAGGTGGAACGAATGAAGCGGCGAACGCTTTTTTTTTAGGAGAGGTGAAATTTTTCAGATAACCCCGGGTGGCTGGACAGGGGCCTGGGGAAACTTAACAAAAATAGGGGAATAAAGGGGAATAACCTGAACAACACAAGCCAGAAAGCTGTCTTTTAGTCATCCATAAGCGGTTTGATGTCTAATTTTCTGATAACTCAGATTTCAAATGATCCAACACTCACTTTTTGGATAACACGAAATCTAAGTTGACAAAACTGAGACATCAGACCACCTATAGATGATTTCAACATAATGTTTTATTTGTGTTGTCTAGGAAGGGAGGCACTGTGAAACCTGTGATTTGATTATACAAAACTCTCAATACAAACAAGAAGTACCAGGAAAACCTACAACTTCATCTGAAATAATGAGGGAAAAGTCAGAGAACAGTTACAGAATTCCATAATCGAGTTTCTGTAGCCACCCTGTACTTAAACCCCCCTCCATTCCTCTTTACGGATAAACAGACCCTCCCCTGAAACAGCCACTGATACTACTCTTCCGGGAAGCGGCGAACGCTCACGAGTACTCACCAATAGCGGTGCGAGCTTGGTCACGAGGTCGTACATGCGCGGAGGCGGATTCCTCTCGTAGACGACCCGCAGGGACGACTCGGTGTACTTCTCGAAGAAGCCAAGACCATTTTTGAGCAAGGCCGCAGCATTTTTTATCTCGTCCTCGACGAGGTCCTTGTCGCAGCGACACGTCGTTCCGGACACGACGGACCACAGACCCTTGCAGTAGCTGAAGAAAATCGACGGAGAGACGGCGAATGAGTATTTCTAACCTCCGCGTGCGCGTAGAATGTTATTTAAGGCTTACGGTAGACTTCCCATCGGCGCGACTTCCATCTCGATGTTACCGGTGGGCGGGGCACATTCGTTGGCGAGATCCCATGGAAAAGCGGTGGAGCCGTGTTACGATTTTTGTTGTTGTTTACCACACACGGCTCGTCTAACCTCTTCAGAAGCCGGGTGTGTGACGACTTTTTAACTGAGTTTATTTTAATTTTTGGTCGCTTGGGGACGCTGCGATCTAATTCCATACACACAAACATAGGTACAACATAACGTTTACTCTCTCTCTCTCTAGCGGACAAAAATAATAAACCGCTGTTTGAAAACTATTTATTGTCACAGGGCGTATCGTCATGTACAAGATTCGCGCAGCCCTTTCCCTTGGAAATGACATTCGAGGGGTAAAGAATAATTTTTCACTTAATTTCTTTTTTGTGTATGCTAAATTTTGATTTCTGAAACACATACATGTCGCAGGCAAATGGTCATTTCAGGCAAACAGCTTTTGCCTGGGCAAATAATTTTCGTGGCTCTGCTCGCTTCGCCGATTCTCGCCCAGCTTAACCTGATCTAACCTCTTATCAAGTCTAATTTATTTATGTTTCAATGTGTTAGATTAGGTTAGGTTAAGTAAGGTTAGAACCGGCGTAGCGAGCAAAGCCGCAAATCGAGGGTCAAAACGCAGGACCTCGGAACTGACGAAAAGGAAATTTTACAGGAGGGACTGGAAACTATGACTGTAATTCTAAAAGTGACTTAAAAATACAGTCATAGTTTTTAGTCTCTCCTGTAAAATTTCCTTTTCGTCAGTTCCGAGGTCTTGCGTTTGGACCCTCGAAAAGCTATTTGCCTGAAATGACCATTTGCCTAGGACATATGCAAATGGGACACTCCTACACTTACCTTGTTATTTCTCATTTCAGCATTTGAACTTCCTCATTCCGAATATACAATTTAGGACAGATTTTCGATATAAAAGCAAGGAAGTAGCAGAGAGGAAATGTAGTTTGGAAGAAGAAACTCTCATTTTAAATGAAGAAAATAAATGTACGGAGGGGGAATTTGAATAGTAAGGCTGTTTTGTAACCCAGATGGTATTTTTAGTTGTAGAAAGATATTTCAATTTTGATGTGATTAGTATCGATACTTCTTCCCCTGTGAAGTGTATGTACAAGGAATGGATAATATTTATCTGTATGAATTATTGTACATCTTAAATTCGTTATGGAACAGATATCGCATCTCAGAAATTGGTAGACCAAAGTTAATAGAACATTGAAACCAAAATGTCTCTTACGAAATGAACGACGAGTTATTTCAGATGGAAGGATTGGATCACATGAATCTAAATGAATTTTTTAAATCCACCATTAGTGACAAAACGAGTAAGAAGAAAGCCGCACACGTGACAAGGAAAATTTTGATGACACCGTCAATGACCAATGAGAGACGAAAAGTACGGACGTGACGTTGTTGTTGCGCTTAGAATTAGTTTAATTTAAAGTTAATTTTACGCAGCGCGTAACGTGAACTTTAAAAAAAATATACCAGCACCATTTTACGTTTCGTGTGTGTATAAAGTAATATATATACGGAATTTCGTTCAGAACTCAAACAGACGTTATATTACAGGCAATAAAAACTTCTACAGGAGTACACGTAGGCGTAAATGTTATCAGCTGGGCTAAATTAGACAGTAAACTCAAGTTACTGGCTTGGGATTGTTGGAAGTTTCCAGATTTTAGTACAAGGACGAATATTCTGAATATAGTCGATCTGGTAAACGTATTTCTCATATAGATTTGGAATTCGTTGAAACTACAACAGAGCTGTAATGAGATCAAATTACTTCGAGTTGATTTCTCGGTTGAGCCGTTCTCGTTTTCTTGTTACACAGCTGCAAACTGTTTGCAACGACATACCGGAATCAGATGTGTACGTTTTTGAGGAGGCAAAGAGGCTCATACCCAACAATATGAATGCCTTCATGTTCTCTGTGCAGATGCGACGAAGCCAAGTATACTCAGCGCTCGTGACGCTTCTCGCAGCGAGGAATAAAGACGTTACTGGTGAGGACGTTATTTATTTACGCGAGGACGTATTTTTTAATCTTGCCTCCCGAAGACCGGTTATAAGGTTCTAGTTAACGTAACCGTTCATTAGCTGCAACTTCTCGAATACCATAAATAGTTGGTCCGCGTGAGAAATAAATCCCGCTGTATTTCCCTTTTAGAAAACAACGAAATGGATTCAGTCACGATGACTAATAATCTCTACCTGCTACGTCAGTTCGTTCCAGCGCGTATGTTTGATCTGCAGGTGGGTGGAGAAGTCGTGTCGGCGCAGGATGTTGTTGACAAGATTCTATATGAAGAAACTATGGTCGGCTTGAATGTAAACGGGTTGGTATGTATCGACTCGGCTCTGATGAAAGTTTATAAAAACATGGAGCCGTACTTGAAAGATCAAATGAGTCAATCTCTGCTTCTGGCTGTAGCTTTCGTAAACTTGGTTATCCTACAGAATTCCAGTTTCCACGAAAAGCGCGATGACAAATAGAAAATCTGAATGCCCATGTACATATATATTGATAATATGTTAATTACGTAAAATAATAAAAGTCAGTTAATAAATGACTTTAAAAAATGTTTTTCGACTCCACCTCCCTGGTGGTACACCAGGTCCGATGCGATGTGCTTTTGGGTAATGCATTTCTCAAAATTCACGAATGAAGCTCTATCGTGAAATACAAACATCTGCTTAATTTGTTTAGCCCAGTTTCCAGTATCTTGCTCGGTGGATAAATAATGACGTACGAAATTGTCCATTTAACAAAAAGTTTGAAGGGGAAATTTGATCGTGACTTCTTATAAATTGTCACTTTTAAACCTATTAGCCAATGTACAATTCTCATGAGCCACGGCGATGTTTATCCTGATTAACGATGGCGTGAGAATTGATTGATCATTGGTTAGTTTCTAAAAAAAAGCCACCAGCGAGAAAATCCGTGACGCGCCGGGAGTAATTCATTTTTACCGCCGAAAGGCACCCAAATAACACTGGCGCCCTCTGCCCTCGACTTCGCAACTCCGGCTCCCCCCCCCTTTCCGTCGGAGAAACTTAAGATTGGTCGTCCGAGAAGGAGCAACCCGCAACCTCCTCGGACCTTGGCGCGCCTGATGTCTTTCAACGTCAGAGTGCTCGTCACGATTCGCCAACGGTCACGGCAGTGGTCCCCGCGGTCGCTGCAGAGGTTACGCGGAGCGACGACGACGTTTCGTCGAGACCACGACTCCCCGAAGACCGAAACGCGCAGTGCAGCACGGGACGAGGCGCGCACGCCGTGGGAAAGAGCGCGAGGAGAGAAGAGAACCGTGAAAGCGACACGGGCACGGAGAAATTTGCGTCTCGACATCACCGCCGCCGCCCCCCCTCTCCCGCTCTACCGTACATCGTGAACGCGGGGAGTGCGTGTTACGCGGCTCTTCCGCCGCGCGTTGCGGACCATTGTTGCGACGGGAGCACGAGAAAATGGCCGACAATTGGACCCGCAACGTCAATTGCCGGTGAGAAAATCGCGTCTCTTCGCGCGAAGCGTGAAGTGTTCCCCGAGGAGAGTTGCCCCTCCCCCCTTCACCCGCTCGCGCGCGAGAATACAGAGTCGCCGTGCGACTTCCGGTCCCCTCGCGACCGGGCACGGCGCGGTGTGTCCGTCCACGAGGGAAATGTCAACACTCGGGGGCGAGTGTAAATATTGACACGGGGGTTGGCAGGCTTCGCAGCGTGTGCCCAGTTCCTCTTTGTTCTTTTATTTTTTTTTAGTTTCCCCTTTTTCGCCCCAAAATTCGCGATTTTCTCGCATCATTTGATATCTTGTTTATGTAAAACTACCTATTATTCGGCCTGTCGATCGAGTGTATCTTTTCATTGATTCGGATTACGTGGAAGAGGTCAGAATTGTTTTCGTCTTTTAAAATTGTACTATGACCTCTGTTTTATATCTAGCCCGGGGGAAAAATGGTCATATACGCTGTGGATCTGTACCATACGAGGCTAAACTTACTTGCCAGGAAAGAAACTCGAATCACTGTTATCTCGTTATCAATGAACTTTTGGTATACATCGATATACGACTTTGTTGTAGATGGAAATGTAATTTTCAAAAAAGTGTTATGCTAGTGTGAGCCAAAAGCTCAGAGATAATGAGATAATAGGGATTCGAGTGTTTTTTCTTGGTAAGAGTTTAGCCTTATATGATTCAGACCACTTTTGGTGTTAAATAACAGTGGCACGAGACTGAATGATACGAAATGTGGTATGTATAGGTCGACATCAGTGAAATTTACCATACATAATCATATGTTATCATATATAATTGGATATAATCAGATCTGAAATTTGTCTCTGATCATGTATGAAAATTCATCAATGATCATACATATGATCAGATAGTATATGACATATTTAGATCTGTAGAAAATTTAAAATTTTGGATCTGATTATATCAAATTTTATCTGATCATATATAACTATGATTCTATATAATTTTTCATACATAGTCAGATTGAGACAAGTTTCAGATCTGATTACATCCAATTATACCATATAAGGTTAAATTTACTTGTCAGTAAAGAAATTTCAATCATTATTATCTCATTAGCTATGAGCTTTGGGTTCATATTTGTATAATACTTTTTTGAAGATTACCTTTCAATCTACAATAAAGTCTTATATCGACGTAGGCCAAAAATTCATTGATAATGAGATAATAGTGATTGAAGTTTTTTTCCTGGCGTGTAAGCTCAGCCCTTTGTTAACTTACATGAAATTTTCATGCTATCCAAAAGAGGACTGTTGGATAACTCGAATTTTAAGTCATCAAAAAGTGAGAAATTAGACTGCCCATGGATGACTAAAAGCCAGCTTTCCGGCTTGTGTTGTTCCGGTGGGTTGGGCGGGGGGATTAGGTGCGCGCGTTCTAAACCTTCTTTCTTCTTCATAACGCGGTTCTTCCCCGCGATTCGATCATCTCGCCTCTTCCTCAGGTATTACAAGAACGGTATGTGCCGGGAAGGCGAGAGCTGCCGATACAGACACCTGGAGGGCGCGAGGGAAGACGGCGCATCCTCACGAGAAGCCGCCGTACCTCCCCCGGCGACGTCCGTCTGTCGCTTTTTCGGCCAGGGAACTTGCAAGTTCGGGAGTAACTGTCGGTTCGTCCACACACCGGGCGAAAATTCCAGCGCGGATACCGCCTCATCGCCAAAGTCGAACGCGTCGGGTTACTCCGGAACACCCGCGATGGATAAAATGTACGCTTTTCTTTGACGTAACATATGCGTAGACAGGCTTCACAGTGTGGGAAAAATCTTAATCAAATCTGTCCCATTTTTGTTGTCCAAATTTCTCCTGTTTCCCCTAAAATGAAATAAGTAAGGGCTGTGAAACCTGCGTAGAGAATCCGATTAGAATTATAGGTGAGTCGCATCGTTGATAACTTAAACATCGTCTGTATACAGTAAGGACTTTCCGGCCGTGGCGGAGGAATGGGTGAACGCCCCCGAATTCGTGCCATCCTTCCTTTCGTCCACAGCCTGCTCCTCCTCCTCCTCCTCCTCCTCCCGCAGTTCCTCTTCCTCCTCCACCTCGTCCTCCCCTGCCGCCGTAGCAGCGACGGCGACGGCTGATGTCTCCCGTGTCTCGGGTACCACATCGATCGGACTGTCGTACGCCCGAGTCGTGAATCCCGCCGGTCGCTCCTCCAACTCGGCCTCCGAACCCATCTGCCCCTACGCCGAGGCGAGCGGCATTTGCAAGAAGCCCAACTGCACGTACCTCCACGGCGACATCTGCGAGCTGTGCGGCAGAGCGGCCCTGCACCCGCTCGACGAGGAGCAGCGGAAGAAGCACACCAACGCCTGCGTGAAGCAGCACGAGGTCGACATGGAGCTGTCCTTCGCGATACAGCGCAGCCGCGAGAAGTCCTGCGGCGTCTGCTTCGAGACGATCATGGAGAAGTCGTCGCGGGAGCGGAGGTTCGGCATTCTGCCGAACTGCAACCACTGCTTCTGCCTGAGCTGCATCAGGAAGTGGCGGCAGGCGAAGCAGTTCGAGAACAAGATCATCCGCGCCTGCCCCGAGTGCCGCGTCACCTCGGACTTCGTCTGTCCCAGTATGTACTGGGTGGACACGAAGGAGGAGAAGGAGAAGCTCATCACGGATTACAAAGATGCCTTGAGGTGAGAGAGAGAGAGAGAGAGGCTGCTCGACGTCTTCATTCTCGGGGCGCGATAAGCTAAATCCTGCTTCTCTCCTCGCAGCGCCAAAGACTGCAAGTACTTCAACAAGGGTCGCGGCAAGTGTCCCTTCGGCAACAAGTGCTTCTACCTTCACGCGCTGCCGGACGGCACCAAGACGGACGTGGGACCGCCAGTTCGGCATCGTCGCAATGTCGACGCGGATATCGACTTCTTGTATGTAAGTGCAACCGAGTGAATATCGCAGTCCTTGTTATCGACCGACGTGTCCCTCGAACGCTCTCGTTCCCTTCGCCCCGGCGCGGTTGATCGCGCCGTTTCGCGATCGCCCACCACCACCACCACCACCACACCCTACCGAATCCGTGGCTCGTTAATTGACCGAACCTTTCTCTCGTGTGTCTTCCACAGCAGCTGATCCTGTGGGACTTCTTCGACGAG
Organism: Xiphydria camelus; assembly: GCA_963678675.1. Lineage (NCBI taxonomy): Eukaryota > Metazoa > Arthropoda > Insecta > Hymenoptera > Xiphydriidae > Xiphydria > Xiphydria camelus. The sequence continues at coordinate 22,656,517 of OY783200.1, read as the reverse complement.
AGGGACAATCGCTGGATGTACAACGTCGACGAGTTCGACGACATTGTTACCTTTTTCTCCGATTCGGAGGACGACGATTTTTCCGAGTACGCGTTACTTTGAGACTGGCTTCTGCGTCGTGCGACGCCACCTTTTACACCTCCTAACAGTTTCACCTCCCGTTCCGCTTCTCCGAATTGAAATTAACCCATCAGTGCTCGCAGGCAATTTTAGTTGCCAAGCAATTTCTTGTTTCCGACATTGGATCAAGCGACTTCGCATTGTTTAAACAATTTCGCCCGAAGCTTAATTTTATCGAGAGAGAGAGAGAGAGTACAATTTCCGAAACCAATTCCAAAGCATCGCAGAAAAGAGTGATCGAATATCTGCAAACGAAAATCGCCTGGCAATTGAAAATGACACTGAGCACTAACGAGTTAACGCGATCCACCGATCGGCGACGACGGCGGCGAATAACGGCGAACGACTTTTTTGCATTGCAGATGAACGCGCACTCCACGTCCATCGGAACTGAAAAGAGGAGGCGAGGCGAAAGAGAGAAGCCTTCCTTTTTAACGACCATCCCCTCGCAGAAGCCACCAAATCACCGACGCGTCGAGGCCCTGGAAAAATCACTGTGTAACGAGCGGAGACTTTCCCGCGTTAACAACTCGATCGCTCGAGAGAAGAGGGGAGAAGGCACCAGATTTTCACAGAGGACCCGATATTCTACCTCTCGCGCTGCGGCTCTGCGAATTAGTTAACGAACGACCCATTTCTCCCCCCTCCCCCTCCCCCTCCATAAATTATTCAATCTCGTACCTAGAGCGTTAGTTCGTCAACCGCGTCGGACTTTGGGCGTAGGTGCGCGCTACGTCCGAGTTCCGCGAACGATTGTGTCCGTTTGTGCGTGTGTATGTCCGCGATAAATGCAGCGTGCGAAAGTACCTGGGAAAGTGAGAGTGCGTGCGAGAGAGAACGCGATTAGAGAAAAATTATTAATTACGCGTAGAGACAGCGAGGCGCTCGATTTTGTGATAGAGACACAGGGACGGGGAGCGTGCCTGGAAACATTGCTACTGCCTTTGTTGCTATTGTTGCTACATTTACTAAGATATAGCTTTTACGGACAGCAATTACATACTTATCAGGCTCGACGCGCGACGCGCCGTCAAGCCTTTGGCGCCGATGTTCCCGAAGGCGACCGCGTCAATCTTCTCCTCCAGGTCTGGGCTGATGACGAGTCGCGTTCTCGGTAGAGTTTTCGTTCGATTTTCGTCCGCGGTGAGATGATCTATCGCGATTTCGTTTATCGTCCAAGATCAGGCGCGCCCGGATGTTTCCAACGTGCCCAGAGAATACAAATCAGACAACTGTCTTTCAGTCATACGCAGGCAGTCTGATGTCTCACTTTTTGATAGCTCAGATTTTGAGTTATTCGACAGTCATCTTTTGGATGGCATGAAATCTAAGTTAACAAAAAGTGAGACATCAGACTGCCTACGGATGACTTCAAGATGACTTTTGATTGTGTTGTCTGGGCGGAAGTTGAAGGAAGAGGAACCCAGGTAGAAAAAGAGAGCGACTTTCTAAAAGTTATCCGAATGATACAAAATTTATGACTGATGCCTGTCCGAAAGGCCATTTATTTTTCGAATACCTTTAAAATATCCGAAAAATAAGTTGCTTTTCAGACAGACATTAGTTACACATTTTGCATTACATTCAGATAACTTTTTGAAAATCGTCGTCGTGATCTACTTGAAAACGAATGTCACTGTGCCCGCTAATTATATTTAAACGAGTCCAGAACACTATTTTTCACCTCATCTTTCTTTTAGGATCGTTATATCAAATCGCCGACGGTTTCGCGAGGGAGGGAGGAAAGTAAACGTCGCGCTGACCCATTTTACAAGCCATTTGTCCACTTCAGCGTATACGTCCGCACATCAGCCCACTCCTCTAGTGATATCGCGTTATTGCTGCGTTTACAAGTTATTCCTTCTCGTCGTAATTGTATAGTCTTTAAGGCGATCGGTCGCGATCGCGAACGACTTGCCGCGGCTTTCCTCGTCGCCGCGTTCACGAGAGATCCCGCGCATCGCCGCCGACGACCTCGCGGTTTTCTGTAAATTCATTAGGTTATCGATTATTAACGATAGAGAGTCTATAATCCCGTTAGTGGCGTCGCCCGCGCGACATCCTCGTAATTAACCGAATTTAGGCACATTTCCAATATTTTATCGTATATCATCGTCGCGCCGTACACGTATTAGGTAGTATATGTCGCTGATCGCGTCGGACGTCGGAATGAATACACAATATCAGTCTCCGAGCCGCGAGATGACGGAAGGATTCGCATCGCCCAACCGCGATGGCCCATCGGTCATCGGGCTCGTACGTATACGTTTTACGAGGAGTTCGACGATTGGCTTCGATTTCATTTCTCACGATAATATATTTTTGTTATTGGAAGTAGACGAGTAATAAATGATAGTTGGTGAGTCTCATCGAGGCGCTGCGTCGTCATTTCTCTTCCTCGATCCTGCTGGATTGACGAGTTCGTGCTGCTCGCGTGTACACCCAGCCGCACGGATTCTGAAAATAGTGACTTTTCAAAATGTCATATTTCAATATACTAACCAATGAATAATTAATTATCATGCTTTCATTAGCCAGGGCAAAGGCCGCATTAGCTAATGAAAGTATGAGATTTAATTGCTAATTGGCTGTTACGTTTAAAAATTACATTTTGAAAAATCACTATGTTCAGAATCCGTACGGCTAGGTGTACCGTATGGGGGAGGTTACATGCTCAGTCTGGCATCAGTTCAGTCTACGACCTTGGATTGATGGTAGATTGACAGACTATTAAAGTACTGGAATATCCATCAGTCAATGCATTAAGGTCGGGACATAATAGTTATTACCGAGCCATACCAGGGTCGGAGCAGTTCAGTCTACGACCTTGGATTGATAGTAGACTGTATTAAAATAATGAATGCGCATGCGTAGTCATCCGCGAATGACATTTCATTGAAACCGATCTGAACTTGCTGACGACGCTAACACTCGCGGATGACTACGCCTGCGTATTCACGCTTCTCCAGTGATTCTATTGGACGAGGAGACCCACAGCGTTGCTCATGCAAAACTCGCAATTCTGTGGCAGGAAGTCAAATGGACATAAGTTCAAAAATTGACATTTTCAAGAGAGGGGTGCAAAGTTAAACTAGTTCTTGTAAATCAGAGATATTGCCAAAATTAATTTATGAGCCATTTTGGTTATCTAATATATTGTCAATTTTGATTAATGCCAGGCAACGGCCCAGAACATTCTGGTTAAGCAAAAAAAAACGTTACAAATTTCCATTTAGTCATAAATCGACTTATGCCCTTTTGACTGCCTGCCACAGAATTTTGCTACGGGTGCTTTGATCGCGGACATATTATGGTACATACATACATACGTAAGACCTTCTCCCCATCCACATAGAATTAAGTTCCCCATTCCATAGTATTAATATCGTGTCCTTTTGTTTACTAAATCTTTTCCATTCCTTATTATGGTTGAAAAAAATTAATTCTGGGGATTGGAAAAGATCTTGCAGTGCGATTGGGTGATGAGGGGGGTTCGTGGAAGAAGGAATAATACGGAGGATATAGGAATATGAATAGGGACTTCTCTCTCCTTCCAAGCTCCCTCCCTACACCTCATCACCTGAGCTTGATATTAGCATCGAGTAGGAGACTGACGGGTAAGAATGCATTAAACGACATTGCCTTAATGAATGAATAACCAATAGATTCTTTTATTGTCGTGTTCTCATTACATTTGCAACAGTAAAATTGAATAAAATTCTCGAAACCATTAACTAATACAATTGAAGGGCGAAGGGAAAGAACAGGGAATCTTCTATTGACTTTCAATAGAATATTCCCTGTTCTTTCCCTTCACCCTTCAATTAACTTTATACGGAACGCCCAAGTACGCCGCGGAAACAATCCGTGAAACTCTGCCAGTTGGAGCGTTCGACTTCGAGCAGTATTCCGCAATAGACATCGGACTAACGGGTGAGAAACCACCAAATAATAATGCATTCCTTTATTGTCACTTTCATTACATTCGTATTGCAACAGTACAACGTCCATTTATCCGTCATTCTCATTATCACTCTCAGTACATCCGTACGCATATAAGTGCAACGCAATAGAACTCAACGAATAGCATCATCTCTAATTTATTTACAGCATATTCATCAAAAAGTATCACTTCTCACTCGTCCGTAACACGTTCTTTTCAAATTATTTTCCTTACAATCACACCAGTTGTAATAGTTTCTTAGAAAATAGAAACTGTGCGATGCACAGGTAAGCAACATACGTAGATACGTATATCAGCTATTTGAAATCCGCCCCACCAACAAACCGTTGGAATAGTTTCTCGTTCTTGCGCAACCCCCTCCTCAGCGCCACTCTCAGAAAGATGGCCGCGCGTGGCGCGCGCCCGTCAGTCTGGTTGCGATCGCTGAGCGGGATGGTTCGTTCTCCATGTTCTATCTCGGATTGTGTGTTAACTACCTACCTAGTATCAGTGCGCGGGTTCAGTGACATTCTCGTAACGTGGATTATTAGAAAAGTGAAATAATCCCGTGTGTTATTCTAATTACGGTCGACAAATGGAATATAACAGTTAATTCTCCATCTCGCACGTTTCAATCCGGAGTGTAGTGTAGTTAACTTCTCGTGCTGTCACCCGAATAAGCAAAGTAGTTTCATGCGCGTCAGTCACGTTTCGGCCGTCGAGTGGAGTGGTTCATCTTTCGTACTCATCATCATTAGTTTGTGCGCGACTGTCAAATAGTGAACGCGCGTTATAATCATGTACTTTCATCCGTCTTAAATTTAATTTAATTATCTTTAGAACTCTCGCGCATTCAATCTCGAATTATGTGTCAATACTACCTATCAGTGCGCGGGTTCAGTGACATTCTCGTTCCGTGGATTATTAGACAGGCATGGTGCTGTGTGTTATTCTAATTACGGTCGACTAATTAATTTCCGGTCTCGCACGTTTGAATAAAAATCCGGAGTGTAGTATAGTTACCTTCTCGAGCTGTCGCCCGAATAAGCAAACTAGTATCATGTGCGCGTCAGTCTGGTTTCGGCCATCGAGAGAGAGAGAGAGAGAGAGAGAGTGTGTAGTGATTTAAGTATCTTTCGTACTCGTCATCATTAGTTTGTGCGCGACTGTCAAATAGTGAACTTGCGTTATAATCATGTACTTTCATCCGCCTTAAGTTTAATTTTATTATCTTTAGAAGTGCTCTTGTTGTCTCGGTGGTGTTTTCAGTATATTCAAAAATATTTAATCAAATATATCTTCCCAAAGTTAAAAATAAATTGAAAATATCGATGCAAGGACCGGAGAATTAACTATTATATTCCATTTGTCGGACCGTAATTAGAATGACACACGAGATTATTTCACTTTTCCTATAATCCACGGTACGAGAATGTCACCGAACCCGCGCACTGATAGGTAGTTTTAACACATAATCCGAGCACAGGGACTTTAACAGGATGGTAACTGCTCGCGCTCAATCGTCTTCAAAGGTATGTAGGTTCACTGACCTCTTGTCTTCTTCAAGCCACTGCTTAAAATGTACCGCGGCACGAGTTTCGTTTAAATTTTCACTCGAGTTATACCATTGATTAAATTTTCACATTTCTATATGCAAGTAAATTATTGTATATCTGCCTTCCGCTGGCATAGCGGTGATTAGGTTGCATCTCCGAAAAGTATTTTAATTAGATTATAATTCGAATTGTGAAATGCGCAGATGTACGGCAGTTCGGTACGGACTAAAGAAGCAAAGTCCAAACATGTGTGAACTCCTACTACAATTTCTCATCGGTATGCACTGCAGGTCTCAATTCCTTTTGTATATTCCTCCTCCCATTTGGCACACCGTAACGAGGCCACCTCGCACGCACATTACTTTGGTTACGGTTGCAGAACGGGGTAGTTTGTTCACCGCGTTCGGACGTTTAAATCAACTCGAAATATCACAGTGCACGCGGGCCACCGAGAGCAGGGACCTCCTCGTGGTGTGGCCTGGAAAATCAATAGTGTTCGATCCGAAACATTCTTGATTTACGGACGCCTGCTCATTTTTGATCGTCTTGAAAGGCGAGTAGAATCAGCCGCAGTTCCTTCTCGAGCCACAGTTTAATTCTGTAGGCTGGTTTAGCTTCGACCCTACGTAGTTTCCATGTTCCTTCCTTCTTCTCGCGAGAAGAAGGAATGGACAACTCGAATACAGGAATTGGATTTCGGACGGAGCATTTCCGGGGACGAGACGGCATAGGTCCTTTGATGCATGAGGCTGATCAGTGGTTCTCCAGAGGGCCAAGCAGTATATCGGATATGGGACTGACAGGTGAAACAAATCATCAAGCAGTATTGCATTGCATCTACATGGTACGTTTGTATATTGTCATTCCCATTATACAATAGTAACGTTAAAGAGAATACATCAAATTGCATCATCAACACTCCATTTCATCTGTTATTGTACATACGCTTGACAGTATTCCCTTTGAAATGAATGCAATGTAACAATAGTTGTCACAATAATTACTCCAAGAATGATTAATCCAAAAAAAGATTCTATCCATCAATCACATATCTAATAGAAGAGTCTCAGGTTTAATAATACCCGAAGTATTATTAATCTCTAAGAAAATTCCATCGGCCAATTCATTCCTAATAGAAAAGTCTCAGGTTTAATAATACTCGAAGTATTATTATAATCTCTAAGAAAATTCTATATTTATCAGCCATCTGTAATAGATGATTCTTATGTTTAATAATTCTTAGTGTTGTTAATGCGATAGACTATCAAACTGTAACACCTTCACTTGATCCATGATCCATAGCAAATTCATTCATTTTCCAACCACGTAGATGAATTCAATTCGATAGAATCAAATCAAATAACACATCACTCTCAGTTCCTTTACAGCACATCCCATCACAAGCCATTAATCTCATCACATGCATATTAGTTTCATGCAGTAGAACCCATTTTGAGCTATCATCAATTTATCTATAGCACATTTATTCCCTATCATTGTCATTATATCAAATCATTCGTAGCGCATTCATTCTACACTTAAGATTCTATATAGTTTATTCATATTCTTATTAAAAAATTATATATAAGATTCTTATATAGAATCCTATTATTAGAGACTATTATATAGTATCATATTATTAGATTCTTATATTATATAATCCTATTATTAGACTCTTATCAGGTTCCTATACAGATTCCTACTATAAGATTCCTATACAGAATCCTATTATCAGATTTCTATACAGATTCCTATTATCAGATTCCTATACAGATTCCTATTATCAGATTGCTATACAGAATCCTATTATCAGATTCCTATACAGAGAATCCCATTATTAGATTTCTATACAGATTCCTATTATCAGATTCCTATTATCAAATTTCTATACAGAATCCCATTATTAGATTTCCATACAGATTCCTATACAGAATCCCATTATTAGATTTCCATACAGATTCCTATTATCAGATTCCTATACAGATTCCTATTATAAGATTCCTATAATCAGATTTCTATACGGATTCCCCTATTATTAGATTTCTATACAGATTCCTATTATTAGATTCCTATACAGAATCCCACTATTAGATTTCTATATCGATTCCCCTATTATCAGATTCCTATACAGAATCCCATTATTAGATTTCTATACCGATTCCTATTATCAGATTCCTATACAGAATCCTATTATCAGATTTCTATACAGAATCCCATTATTAGATTTCTATACAGATTCCTGTTACCAGATTCCTATAATCAGATTTCTATACAGAATCCCATTATTAGATTTCTATACAGATTCCTATTATCAGATTCCTATACAGAATCTCATCATTAGATTTCTATATAGATTCCTACACAGAATCCTATTATCAGATTTCTATACAGAATCCCATTATTAGATTTCTATACAGATTCCTATAATCAGATTCCTATACAGAATCCCAGTATTAGATTTCTATACCGATTCCTATTATCAGATTCCTCTACAGATTCCTGTCATCAAATTTCTATACATATTCCTATTATCAGATTCCTATACAGAATCCCATTATTAGATTTCTATACCGATTCCTATTATCAGATTCCTATACAGAATCCTATTATCAGATTTCTATACAGAATCCCATTATTAGATTTCTATACAGATTCCTGTTACCAGATTCCTATAATCAGATTTCTATACAGAATCCCATTATTAGATTTCTATACAGATTCCTATTATCAGATTCCTATACAGAATCTCATCATTAGATTTCTATATAGATTCCTACACAGAATCCTATTATCAGATTTCTATACAGAATCCCATTATTAGATTTCTATACAGATTCCTATAATCAGATTCCTATACAGAATCCCAGTATTAGATTTCTATTCCGATTCCTATTATCAGATTCCTCTACAGATTCCTGTCATCAAATTTCTATACATATTCCTATTATCAGATTCCTTTACAGAATCTCATTATTAGATTTCTATACCGATTCCTATTATCAGATTCCTATACAGAATCCCATTATTAGATTTCTATACAGATTCCTATAATCAGATTCCTATACAGAATCCCAGTATTAGATTTCTATACCGATTCCTATTATCAGATTCCTCTACAGATTCCTGTCATCAAATTTCTATACATATTCCTATTATCAGATTCCTTTACAGAATCTCATTATTAGATTTCTATACCGATTCCTATTATCAGATTCCTATACAGAATCCCATTATTAGATTTCTATACCGATTCCTATTATCAGATTCCTATACAGAATCCCGTTATTAGATTTCTATACCGATTCTCTTATATTATATAGAATCCTATTAATAGTTTCTTATATTATATAGAATCCTACTAATAGTTTCTTATATCATATAGAATCCTACTAATAGTTTCTTATATTGTATAGAATCCTACTAATAGATTTTTATATTATATAGAATCCTACTAATAGATTCTTATATTATATAGAATCCTACTAATAGATTAGGTTCTGTATTATAGAATCCTATTATAAAATTCTTATATAGAGTCCTACTCCTATTATAAAATCCTATTATAAAAGTCCTATAATAAGATTCTTCTAAGTATTGAATCCTATCAGATTCTTATATAGAGTCCTACAATAAGATTCTTATTATAGAATCCTATTATAAAATTCTTATAAGTATAGAATCCTATTATTAAATTATTAAATAAAGTCCTATTATCAGATTCTTATTATAGAGTTCTATTATACAATTTTTATAAGTATTGAATCCTATTAGATTCTTATATAGAGTCCTACTATAAGATTCTTATTATAGAATCCTATTATAAAATTCTTATAAGTATAGAATCCTATTATAAAATTCTTATAAGTATAGAATCCTATTATCAGATTCTTTTATAGAGTTATTATTAGATTCTTATTATAGAATTCTATTATACACATACATCTTCATCTTTATTATACACTCTCTTTCACTTTCCTGTTTTGCATGGCTCCTATAGGCTATATAACAATACCTTTCCCGGCTCTACTTTCAGTACAGCTTCGACTCTCGTCTCGTAAGGATCGTTAAGAATAAGTTATATTCTTCTACCTTGAACTGTAGTAGCCCGTCGCATGTAGCAGTACTCTCTCTCTGTATTAAAATATCAAATACCTTTTCAAAAGTACCCACAGAATTTGAAGTGCGCAAACGCGCAGCATTCTTGCGCAGGCTATAGGTATATAAGGACGATCCATCTAGACCATTCCCTCAGATTCCGTTCGACTGTCGATCAGTAACGATCTGTAAGAATCGCACAATTTTATCCATTTTTAATATACTGGCCACCAAGGATGCTCCTCAGGAAATTTACTTTCTTCTTATAGGCCTTGTATACCACTGCGGAATCGACTCGATGATTTTTAAATAATTTCAACTTCCTTCCCAAAGTTCAAGTTCATCTCCTTCATTCCTAAGTAATTCTTCTAAAACCCCTACACACTTTCTATATTCCTTATATGTCTTCTAAACCCTAATGCATCTTCAATACCCCGACAACTTCTTTTAAAGCACCAATATACCTTCCATCTTCCTAATACTTGATTGAAAGCTTAAATACGCCCTTCTCATCGGGAATCTAAACTCATTCTCGTCTTCCCTAGTTCATATTTCAAACCCCTGACATACCTTCTGCATCCCTTATACGTTTTCTAAAACTCCAACATAATCCCTTCGACCCTAATACTTCTTTTAAATTATCAGTATATCCTCCTCATAGCTAGTACTTACTTTTAAAGCCCCAGCATACTTCTAACATCCCTTATACATCTTCTAAAGCCCCAACACAACTCCGATATCCCTTATATATCTTCTAAACCCCTAGCATACGCTTCGCATTCCTAATATTCCTCGTGAATCCCTAATATACGCTCCACATCTCTAATACAAACCCCTGATACACCTTCTGCATCCCTTATACGTTTTGTAAAACTGCAGCGTAATCCCTTCAACCCTAATACTTCTTTTAAATTCCCAGTACATCCTAATCATAGCTAGTACTTACTTTAAAGCCCCAGCATACTTCTAACATCCCTTATATATCTTCTAAACTTCCAGCACATTCTCCACACTCCTTCTAAAGCCTCAACACAACTCCGATATCCCTTATATATCTTCTAAACCCCTAGCATACCCTTCGCATTCCTAATATTCCTCCTGAATCCCTAATATACCCTCCACATCTCTAATACAAACCCCTGATACACCTTCTGCATCCCTTATACGTTTTGTAAAACTGCAGCGTAATCCCTTCAACCCTAATACTTCTTTTAAATTATCAGTATATCCTCCTCATAGCTAGTACTTACTTTTAAAGCCCCAGCATACTTCTAACATCCCTTATATATCTTCTAAAGCCCCAACACAACTCCGATATCCCTTATATATCTTCTAAACCCCTAGCATACGCTTCGCATTCCTAATATTCCTCGTGAATCCCTAATATACGCTCCACATCTCTAATACAAACCCCTGATACACCTTCTGCATCCCTTATACGTTTTGTAAAACTGCAGCGTAATCCCTTCAACCCTAATAATTCTTTTAAATTCCCAGTACATCCTAATCATAGCTAGTACTTACTTTAAAGCCCCAGCATACTTCTAACATCCCTTATATATCTTCTAAACTTCCAGCACATTCTCCACACTCCTTCTAAAGCCTCAACACAACTCCGATATCCCTTATATATCTTCTAAACCCCTAGCATACCCTTCGCATTCCTAATATTCCTCCTGAATCCCTAATATACCCTCCACATCTCTAATATAAACCCCTGATACACCTTCTGCATCCCTTATACGTTTTGTAAAACTGCAGCGTAATCCCTTCAACCCTAATACTTCTTTTAAATTATCAGTATATCCTCCTCATAGCTAGTACTTACTTTTAAAGCCCCAGCATACTTCTAACATCCCTTATATATCTTCTAAAGCCCCAACACAACTCCGATATCCCTTATATATCTTCTAAACCCCTAGCATACGCTTCGCACTCCTAATATTCCTCGTGAATCCCTAATATACGCTCCACATCTCTAATACAAACCCCTGATACACCTTCTGCATTATGGGCGGGGCTAATTCAATTTTAACGGTTTGTAGGCGGGGCTAACTGAATTATGGGCGGGGCTAATTCAATTTTAACGGTTTGTGGGCGGGGCTAACTCAATTTTAACGGTTTGTGGGCGGGGCTAACTCAATTTTTAACGGTTTGTGGGCGGGGCTAACTCAATTTTTAACCGTTTGTGGGCGGGGCTAATTGAATTGTGGGCGGGGCTAACTCAATTTTAACGGTTTGTGGGCGGGGCTAATTCAATTTTAACGGTTTGTGGGCGGGGCTAATTGCATTGTGGGCGGGGCTAACTCAATTTTAACGGTTTGTGGGCGGGGCTAACTCAATTTTTAACGGTTTGTGGGCGGGGCTAATTGCCTTGTGGGCGTGGCTAACTCAATTTTAACGGTTTGTGGGCGGGGCTAATTCAATTTTAACGGTTTGTGGGCGGGGCTAATTACATTGTGGGCGGGGCTAATTCAATTTTAACGGTTTGTGGGCGGGGCTAATTGCATTGTGGGCGGGGCTAACTCAATTTTAACGGTTTGTGGGCGGGGCTAACTCAATTTTTAACGGTTTGTGGGCGGGGCTAATTGCCTTGTGGGCGGGGCTAACTCAATTTTAACGGTTTGTGGGCGGGGCTAATTCAATTTTAACGGTTTGTGGGCGGGGCTAATTACATTGTGGGCGGGACTAATTCAATTTTAACGGTTTGTGGGCGGGGCTAATTGCATTGTGGGCGGGGCTAACTCAATTTTAACGGTTTGTGGGCACAAACCGTTAAAATTGAGTTAGCCCCGCCCACAAGGCAATTAGCCCCGCCCACAAACCGTTAAAAATTGAGTTAGCCCCGCCCACAAACCGTTAAAATTGAGTTAGCCCCGCCCACAAACCGTTAAAATTGAATTAGCCCCGCCCACAATGTAATTAGCCCCGCCCACAAACCGTTAAAATTGAATTAGCCCCGCCCACAAACCGTTAAAATTGAATTAGCCCCGCCCACAATGTAATTAGCCCCGCCCACAAACCGTTAAAATTGAATTAGCCCCGCCCACAAACCGTTAAAATTGAGTTAGCCCCGCCCACAAGGCAATTAGCCCCGCCCACAAACCGTTAAAAATTGAGTTAGCCCCGCCCACAAACCGTTAAAATTGAGTTAGCCCCGCCCACAATGTAATTAGCCCCGCCCACAAACCGTTAAAATTGAATTAGCCCCGCCCACAAACCGTTAAAATTGAGTTAGCCCCGCCCACAAGGCAATTAGCCCCGCCCACAAACCGTTAAAAATTGAGTTAGCCCCGCCCACAAACCGTTAAAATTGAGTTAGCCCCGCCCACAAACCGTTAAAATTGAATTAGCCCCGCCCACAATGTAATTAGCCCCGCCCACAAACCGTTAAAATTGAATTAGCCCCGCCCACAAACCGTTAAAATTGAGTTAGCCCCGCCCACAAGGCAATTAGCCCCGCCCACAAACCGTTAAAGTTGAGTTAGCCCCGCCCACAAACCGTTAAAATTGAATTAGCCCCGCCCATAATTCAGTTAGCCCCGCCTACAAACCGTTAAAATTGAATTAGCCCCGCCCATAATGCAGAAGGTGTATCAGGGGTTTGTATTAGAGATGTGGAGCGTATATTAGGGATTCACGAGGAATATTAGGAGTGCGAAGCGTATGCTAGGGGTTTAGAAGATATATAAGGGATATCGGAGTTGTGTTGGGGCTTTAGAAGATATATAAGGGATGTTAGAAGTATGCTGGGGCTTTAAAAGTAAGTACTAGCTATGAGGAGGATATACTGATAATTTAAAAGAAGTATTAGGGTTGAAGGGATTACGCTGCAGTTTTACAAAACGTATAAGGGATGCAGAAGGTGTATCAGGGGTTTATATTAGAGATGTGGAGGGTATATTAGGGATTCAGGAGGAATATTAGGAATGCGAAGGGTATGCTAGGGGTTTAGAAGATATATAAGGGATATCGGAGTTGTGTTGAGGCTTTAGAAGGAGTGTGGAGAATGTGCTGGAAGTTTAGAAGATATATAAGGGATGTTAGAAGTATGCTGGGGCTTTAAAGTAAGTACTAGCTATGATTAGGATGTACTGGGAATTTAAAAGAATTATTAGGGTTGAAGGGATTACGCTGCAGTTTTACAAAACGTATAAGGGATGCAGAAGGTGTATCAGGGGTTTGTATTAGAGATGTGGAGCGTATATTAGGGATTCACGAGGAATATTAGGAATGCGAAGCGTATGCTAGGGGTTTAGAAGATATATAAGGGATATCGGAGTTGTGTTGGGGCTTTAGAAGATATATAAGGGATGTTAGAAGTATGCTGGGGCTTTAAAAGTAAGTACTAGCTATGAGGAGGATATACTGATAATTTAAAAGAAGTATTAGGGTTGAAGGGATTACGCTGCAGTTTTACAAAACGTATAAGGGATGCAGAAGGTGTATCAGGGGTTTGTATTAGAGATGTGGAGGGTATATTAGGGATTCAGGAGGAATATTAGGAATGCGAAGGGTATGCTAGGGGTTTAGAAGATATATAAGGGATATCGGAGTTGTGTTGAGGCTTTAGAAGGAGTGTGGAGAATGTGCTGGAAGTTTAGAAGATATATAAGGGATGTTAGAAGTATGCTGGGGCTTTAAAGTAAGTACTAGCTATGATTAGGATGTACTGGGAATTTAAAAGAAGTATTAGGGTTGAAGGGATTACGCTGCAGTTTTACAAAACGTATAAGGGATGCAGAAGGTGTATCAGGGGTTTGTATTAGAGATGTGGAGCGTATATTAGGGATTCACGAGGAATATTAGGAATGCGAAGCGTATGCTAGGGGTTTAGAAGATATATAAGGGATATCGGAGTTGTGTTGGGGCTTTAGAAGATGTATAAGGGATGTTAGAAGTATGCTGGGGCTTTAAAAGTAAGTACTAGCTATGAGGAGGATATACTGATAATTTAAAAGAAGTATTAGGGTCGAAGGGATTATGTTGGAGTTTTAGAAAACGTATAAGGGATGCAGAAGGTATGTCAGGGGTTTGAAATATGAACTAGGGAAGACGAGAATGAGTTTAGATTCCCGATGAGAAGGGCGTATTTAAGCTTTCAATCAAGTATTAGGAAGATGGAAGGTATATTGGTGCTTTAAAAGAAGTTGTCGGGGTATTGAAGATGCATTAGGGTTTAGAAGACATATAAGGAATATAGAAAGTGTGTAGGGGTTTTAGAAGAATTACTTAGGAATGAAGGAGATGAACTTGAACTTTGGGAAGGAAGTTGAAATTATTTAAAAATCATCGAGTCGATTCCGCAGTGGTATACAAGGCCTATAAGAAGAAAGTAAATTTCCTGAGGAGCATCCTTGGTGGCCAGTATATTAAAAATGGATAAAATTGTGCGATTCTTACAGATCGTTACTGATCGACAGTCGAACGGAATCTGAGGGAATGGTCTAGATGGATCGTCCTTATATACCTATAGCCTGCGCAAGAATGCTGCGCGTTTGCGCACTTCAAATTCTGTGGGTACTTTTGAAAAGGTATTTGATATTTTAATACAGAGAGAGAGAGTACTGCTACATGCGACGGGCTACTACAGTTCAAGGTAGAAGAATATAACTTATTCTTAACGATCCTTACGAGACGAGAGTCGAAGCTGTACTGAAAGTAGAGCCGGGAAAGGTATTGTTATATAGCCTATAGGAGCCATGCAAAACAGGAAAGTGAAAGAGAGTGTATAATAAAGATGAAGATGTATGTGTATAATAGAATTCTATAATAAGAATCTAATAATAACTCTATAAAAGAATCTGATAATAGGATTCTATACTTATAAGAATTTTATAATAGGATTCTATAATAAGAATCTTATAGTAGGACTCTATATAAGAATCTAATAGGATTCAATACTTATAAAAATTGTATAATAGAACTCTATAATAAGAATCTGATAATAGGACTTTATTTAATAATTTAATAATAGGATTCTATACTTATAAGAATTTTATAATAGGATTCTATAATAAGAATCTTATTGTAGGACTCTATATAAGAATCTGATAGGATTCAATACTTAGAAGAATCTTATTATAGGACTTTTATAATAGGATTTTATAATAGGAGTAGGACTCTATATAAGAATTTTATAATAGGATTCTATAATACAGAACCTAATCTATTAGTAGGATTCTATATAATATAAGAATCTATTAGTAGGATTCTATATAATATAAAAATCTATTAGTAGGATTCTATACAATATAAGAAACTATTAGTAGGATTCTATATAATATAAGAGAATCGGTATAGAAATCTAATAACGGGATTCTGTATAGGAATCTGATAATAGGAATCGGTATAGAAATCTAATAATGGGATTCTGTATAGGAATCTGATAATAGGAATCGGTATAGAAATCTAATAATGAGATTCTGTAAAGGAATCTGATAATAGGAATATGTATAGAAATTTGATGACAGGAATCTGTAGAGGAATCTGATAATAGGAATCGGTATAGAAATCTAATACTGGGATTCTGTATAGGAATCTGATTATAGGAATCTGTATAGAAATCTAATAATGGGATTCTGTATAGGAATCTGATAATAGGAATCGGTATAGAAATCTAATAATGAGATTCTGTAAAGGAATCTGATAATAGGAATATGTATAGAAATTTGATGACAGGAATCTGTAGAGGAATCTGATAATAGGAATCGGAATAGAAATCTAATACTGGGATTCTGTATAGGAATCTGATTATAGGAATCTGTATAGAAATCTAATAATGGGATTCTGTATAGAAATCTGATAATAGGATTCTGTGTAGGAATCTATATAGAAATCTAATGATGAGATTCTGTATAGGAATCTGATAATAGGAATCTGTATAGAAATCTAATAATGGGATTCTGTATAGAAATCTGATTATAGGAATCTGGTAACAGGAATCTGTATAGAAATCTAATAATGGGATTCTGTATAGAAATCTGATAATAGGATTCTGTATAGGAATCTGATAATAGGAATCGGTATAGAAATCTAATAATGGGATTCTGTATAGGAATCTGATAATAGGAATATGTATAGAAATTTGATGACAGGAATCTGTAGAGGAATCTGATAATAGGAATCGGTATAGAAATCTAATACTGGGATTCTGTATAGGAATCTGATTATAGGAATCTGTATAGAAATCTAATAATGGGATTCTGTATAGAAATCTGATAATAGGATTCTGTGTAGGAATCTATATAGAAATCTAATGATGAGATTCTGTATAGGAATCTGATAATAGGAATCTGTATAGAAATCTAATAATGGGATTCTGTATAGAAATCTGATTATAGGAATCTGGTAACAGGAATCTGTATAGAAATCTAATAATGGGATTCTGTATAGAAATCTGATAATAGGATTCTGTATAGGAATCTGATAATAGGAATCGGTATAGAAATCTAATAATGGGATTCTGTATAGGAATCTGATAATAGGGGAATCGATATAGAAATCTAATAATGGGATTCTGTATAGGAATCTAATAATAGGAATCTGTATAGAAATCTAATAATAGGGGAATCCGTATAGAAATCTGATTATAGGAATCTTATAATAGGAATCTGTATAGGAATCTGATAATAGGAATCTGTATGGAAATCTAATAATGGGATTCTGTATAGGAATCTGTATGGAAATCTAATAATGGGATTCTGTATAGAAATTTGATAATAGGAATCTGATAATAGGAATCTGTATAGAAATCTAATAATGGGATTCTCTGTATAGGAATCTGATAATAGGATTCTGTATAGCAATCTGATAATAGGAATCTGTATAGGAATCTGATAATAGGAATCTGTATAGAAATCTGATAATAGGATTCTGTATAGGAATCTTATAGTAGGAATCTGTATAGGAACCTGATAAGAGTCTAATAATAGGATTATATAATATAAGAATCTAATAATATGATACTATATAATAGTCTCTAATAATAGGATTCTATATAAGGATCTTATATATAATTTTTTAATAAGAATATGAATAAACTATATAGAATCTTAAGTGTAGAATGAATGCGCTACGAATGATTTGATATAATGACAATGATAGGGAATAAATGTGCTATAGATAAATTGATGATAGCTCAAAATGGGTTCTACTGCATGAAACTAATATGCATGTGATGAGATTAATGGCTTGTGATGGGATGTGCTGTAAAGGAACTGAGAGTGATGTGTTATTTGATTTGATTCTATCGAATTGAATTCATCTACGTGGTTGGAAAATGAATGAATTTGCTATGGATCATGGATCAAGTGAAGGTGTTACAGTTTGATAGTCTATCGCATTAACAACACTAAGAATTATTAAACATAAGAATCATCTATTACAGATGGCTGATAAATATAGAATTTTTTTAGAGATTATAATAATACTTCGAGTATTATTAAACCTGAGACTTTTCTATTAGGAATGAATTGGCCGATGGAATTTTCTTAGAGATTAATAATACTTCGGGTATTATTAAACCTGAGACTCTTCTATTAGATATGTGATTGATGGATAGAATCTTTTTTTGGATTAATCATTCTTGGAGTAATTATTGTGACAACTATTGTTACATTGCATTCATTTCAAAGGGAATACTGTCAAGCGTATGTACAATAACAGATGAAATGGAGTGTTGATGATGCAATTTGATGTATTCTCTTTAACGTTACTATTGTATAATGGGAATGACAATATACAAACGTACCATGTAGATGCAATGCAATACTGCTTGATGATTTGTTTCACCTGTCAGTCCCATATCCGATATACTGCTTGGCCCTCTGGAGAACCACTGATCAGCCTCATGCATCAAAGGACCTATGCCGTCTCGTCCCCGGAAATGCTCCGTCCGAAATCCAATTCCTGTATTCGAGTTGTCCATTCCTTCTTCTCGCGAGAAGAAGGAAGGAACATGGAAACTACGTAGGGTCGAAGCTAAACCAGCCTACAGAATTAAACTGTGGCTCGAGAAGGAACTGCGGCTGATTCTACTCGCCTTTCAAGACGATCAAAAATGAGCAGGCGTCCGTAAATCAAGAATGTTTCGGATCGAACACTATTGATTTTCCAGGCCACACCACGAGGAGGTCCCTGCTCTCGGTGGCCCGCGTGCACTGTGATATTTCGAGTTGATTTAAACGTCCGAACGCGGTGAACAAACTACCCCGTTCTGCAACCGTAACCAAAGTAATGTGCGTGCGAGGTGGCCTCGTTACGGTGTGCCAAATGGGAGGAGGAATATACAAAAGGAATTGAGACCTGCAGTGCATACCGATGAGAAATTGTAGTAGGAGTTCACACATGTTTGGACTTTGCTTCTTTAGTCCGTACCGAACTGCCGTACATCTGCGCATTTCACAATTCGAATTATAATCTAATTAAAATACTTTTCGGAGATGCAACCTAATCACCGCTATGCCAGCGGAAGGCAGATATACAATAATTTACTTGCATATAGAAATGTGAAAATTTAATCAATGGTATAACTCGAGTGAAAATTTAAACGAAACTCGTGCCGCGGTACATTTTAAGCAGTGGCTTGAAGAAGACAAGAGGTCAGTGAACCTACATACCTTTGAAGACGATTGAGCGCGAGCAGTTACCATCCTGTTAAAGTCCCTGTGCTCGGATTATGTGTTAAAACTACCTATCAGTGCGCGGGTTCGGTGACATTCTCGTACCGTGGATTATAGGAAAAGTGAAATAATCTCGTGTGTCATTCTAATTACGGTCCGACAAATGGAATATAATAGTTAATTCTCCGGTCCTTGCATCGATATTTTCAATTTATTTTTAACTTTGGGAAGATATATTTGATTAAATATTTTTGAATATACTGAAAACACCACCGAGACAACAAGAGCACTTCTAAAGATAATAAAATTAAACTTAAGGCGGATGAAAGTACATGATTATAACGCAAGTTCACTATTTGACAGTCGCGCACAAACTAATGATGACGAGTACGAAAGATACTTAAATCACTACACACTCTCTCTCTCTCTCTCTCTCGATGGCCGAAACCAGACTGACGCGCACATGATACTAGTTTGCTTATTCGGGCGACAGCTCGAGAAGGTAACTATACTACACTCCGGATTTTTATTCAAACGTGCGAGACCGGAAATTAATTAGTCGACCGTAATTAGAATAACACACAGCACCATGCCTGTCTAATAATCCACGGAACGAGAATGTCACTGAACCCGCGCACTGATAGGTAGTATTGACACATAATTCGAGATTGAATGCGCGAGAGTTCTAAAGATAATTAAATTAAATTTAAGACGGATGAAAGTACATGATTATAACGCGCGTTCACTATTTGACAGTCGCGCACAAACTAATGATGATGAGTACGAAAGATGAACCACTCCACTCGACGGCCGAAACGTGACTGACGCGCATGAAACTACTTTGCTTATTCGGGTGACAGCACGAGAAGTTAACTACACTACACTCCGGATTGAAACGTGCGAGATGGAGAATTAACTGTTATATTCCATTTGTCGACCGTAATTAGAATAACACACGGGATTATTTCACTTTTCTAATAATCCACGTTACGAGAATGTCACTGAACCCGCGCACTGATACTAGGTAGGTAGTTAACACACAATCCGAGATAGAACATGGAGAACGAACCATCCCGCTCAGCGATCGCAACCAGACTGACGGGCGCGCGCCACGCGCGGCCATCTTTCTGAGAGTGGCGCTGAGGAGGGGGTTGCGCAAGAACGAGAAACTATTCCAACGGTTTGTTGGTGGGGCGGATTTCAAATAGCTGATATACGTATCTACGTATGTTGCTTACCTGTGCATCGCACAGTTTCTATTTTCTAAGAAACTATTACAACTGGTGTGATTGTAAGGAAAATAATTTGAAAAGAACGTGTTACGGACGAGTGAGAAGTGATACTTTTTGATGAATATGCTGTAAATAAATTAGAGATGATGCTATTCGTTGAGTTCTATTGCGTTGCACTTATATGCGTACGGATGTACTGAGAGTGATAATGAGAATGACGGATAAATGGACGTTGTACTGTTGCAATACGAATGTAATGAAAGTGGCAATAAAGGAATGCATTATTATTTGGTGGTTTCTCACCCGTTAGTCCGATGTCTATTGCGGAATACTGCTCGAAGTCGAACGCTCCAACTGGCAGAGTTTCACGGATTGTTTCCGCGGCGTACTTGGGCGTTCCGTATAAAGTTAATTGAAGGGTGAAGGGAAAGAACAGGGAATATTCTATTGAAAGTCAATAGAAGATTCCCTGTTCTTTCCCTTCGCCCTTCAATTGTATTAGTTAATGGTTTCGAGAATTTTATTCAATTTTACTGTTGCAAATGTAATGAGAACACGACAATAAAAGAATCTATTGGTTATTCATTCATTAAGGCAATGTCGTTTAATGCATTCTTACCCGTCAGTCTCCTACTCGATGCTAATATCAAGCTCAGGTGATGAGGTGTAGGGAGGGAGCTTGGAAGGAGAGAGAAGTCCCTATTCATATTCCTATATCCTCCGTATTATTCCTTCTTCCACGAACCCCCCTCATCACCCAATCGCACTGCAAGATCTTTTCCAATCCCCAGAATTAATTTTTTTCAACCATACTATTAGTATCGAGTCTTTCTGTTTCCTAAGTCTCTTCATTCTTATGTAAGAGTTCATTCCTATGTACACCCCACTTAGTTCAAAGTTTCTGTTCCCATTTATTCTAAGTATGGAAACTCCTGAATTAGGAATTTTAATACTTAGGATATTGGAATGGAAATTTAGGCCTTAGATGGGTATGGGGATGAAATCATATAGAATAATTTTGTTTATCTTCAGGCTTTGCAAGGAGAATTTGAATGATGATAGCCGACACAATTTTTCGTATTTAAAATTTACCGACATTTTCAGGAAACATTTTTTGACAAAGATTTCCTTACACGATTCATTTATGTGCAAATTCGACGACTGCGAACGAAATAGATATTTTCGTTATAAGGGCGTGAAGCGCCGTTTTTAACGCGAGTGTGAAGTTTTCCGCACGAGCGAAGCGAGTGCGGCAACCACACGAGTTAAAACGACGCGAAACACCCTTATAACGAATTCTATTTTTTGTCACTAAGGCCCGGTTCCACAACTCGGGCTTAACCCTTAAACGGAGTTTAAATCATCCGTCCAACCAATGAGCGCCCGAGAAAGAATGAGGATTTAAACCGAGTTATCTAGATAAGCCCGAATTGTGGAACTGGCCCTAAGTGTCAAAACGAGGTTGACGGGTTTGAGGACGCCCGTGAAACCCAGTTTTACGCACTGAGTGACGAAAATGGATTTACAATACATCAAGAAACCGCTGTTATATTCGGACGCGCAATTATCTTCATGCTCTATTAATACACGCCACTGTAAACACTCGATTAAACGCGAATCACCAAGAAATTATCGCGTTCCTCCCGTTTGTTCCGCCTTCTATCACGTGTCATTACCGGTAGCCGATTGAAAACGTCGCGCGTCGCGGTCAGCTGATCAGCAGCTGTTCTCACTCACCGCGCCTCTCCGCCGCAACTGTCAAAAATGATTGTTTCTTTGTTTTACTGACTCGAAAAAGCCAGATCAAGCGAACTCGAGGCATCCCACAGAAAGATCTCGTCCAAATCTTTGAAACGCGCCGAGAAAGCGGTGCAATGTCGGACAGAAAGACGAAATTCAAGAAGGCCCGGAGGAAGAGCGAGGTTAAAACGAAGTTTTAAATAAACTATAAAACGGTATTCTAGTCAGATTTTTAGAAATTGTCTGTAAGAAAAATTTTAATCTACAGAGTGGAGGTTTTGCGTACATCGAAGTTTCGTTTATGTTGAAAGTAACACTCCAGATTTTTAGAAGACTATGTTAAAAACTAAGTACAGATTGATTCACGAAACAGCTATCCAATCAGACGCATCGATTGCGACCGTCCTAATTATCCAAAATAAGAAAACAAATTTTTTTTCTTAATCTATACAAGTGTAGTTATTATTCAATCCTCGATAAAGAGCATCCGAACATTGTTTTACAAAATTGTAAGCTTCGGAAAATCTAAATTTGGTTTTATAGGCAATTTTTCAACTTGAATAAGCGAAGAAGAAAATATTAATAAATTAGAGGTTCACGCGAAGGACGCATGTTGATTTAAAATGTATACCAAAGGAAAACTTGATCGAGGCGATAATTTCTGAGGAAAATACGCGTTTAAAGTTTCTCGTACAACAGCCCTTTAAATCTTTATGACTGGAAACTTTAGGAATTTGGCCCTTATATTTTGGGGACGTATTTTCAAGACTCCGAACTGCAAGAAAATGCAATAAAACGTTAGTTTTTCTCGCAGACTAAACCAGAATGCTACCTCAAAGTTCCCAAGAGCTTCCCACGCTTTTCCCTTCATCGTTGATCCCGACTTTCAGTCATCCACCACTTCCTCCTTCTCATCGGAGGAAGAAATCGACTCTCATGACCTCAAGCCGATCAAGGACTACCTCTCGGACCGCGAGGAGCTGACGCGGCAGCTCTTCAAATCCGTGAAGCCGGACAAACTGCGCATGATGCTGCCCCAGGTGCTGAAGGTACGCTCGAAATTTCGAGAGGGATTCCAGCACGATTTTCGCTCCCTCTTAACGTCCTCTGCGTGTCTATCGCTTCAGAAAATGGACCTGGGCGAGCTGCAAGAGTGGTGCGCCAGCGAACTGAGCGGGATGTCCAGGACGCGAATCATGGCGATACTGAGCGGAAAACCCATGGCAGAGTCGTCTGACACCGACGACAGCGACGATTCGGGTAACGACTCTGTGTTGGCGAGGATATTCGAGATACTCTAGGGCAGATCATTTCTACGGCAAAGTACGAGATGCTGTGAATTTCTATGCTGACCTGGTGATCATAGAAAATCATTGAAGCTCGTAATTCGAAGACGATCATAGATCTTCATGGATTGCTATAGATATTTGTAGTTTTGGAGTTCATTATGAAGTTAATAATACGCTCTACGACGTCACAGAACTGATCCTCGAACTCTTAACGTATATATTTCCCCGGTCAAATGAACTCAACTGCTTTTTAAATAATAACCACACGAGGAATATCCGTACAATTTAAACCAGCAAATTGTGGAACATTTTTCGTACATTGTAGAATATCAAATCACCGTGTCCACGTAAAAAATGAAGTGATAACATATTCAAAAAGGATCGTGAATATGTAATTACGTGATTCGAGGAAGAGGATTATTTGCTTTATCATTTATATCTGAATATTCCAGAAAATATATTTAGGATTAATTTTTAATTTAATATTTTTAGGAGGAAATTTCTTCATTTTTAGAGTTTTCTTAGTAAAGTCTACAGATGATTCTCATAAGATATGGTACTCTGAAGCACTAAATAGTTCTACAGTGCATGTTTCAAAAACGATTTTTGAAGTCTGAAGAAGTTTCACAGTACGATTTTTAAGAAGAAGCTATTTATCTCGAGGTCTGACGAGAGTCTAGCTATGATTTAAAAAAATAAGTACAGTCAGCTTCAAAATTGAAGCCTGGGTCAAGTGGACCCTTCGTGACTACAGAGGGTTAATTCAGTTCACAGATTTCCCTCGAGTATCCAAATAATTAAAAATCGTTGAGATTTCCTGGTTCTGTCGCCACCGCCCTCTCTTGCAAGACGCCAGGCTAACGTCGAGTTCCCGTCGCGCAATAATTTCAGGCCCGTCTCTGGAGATCATATCCGACACGGAAGCCTGGCTGACGGACGAGGACACGATAAAGAAGGAGCACGACACTTCGTCGACAGCCAAGAAGACCGCAAAACCGAGGAAGGACAAGGGCGCGAAGGCGAGGTCGAAGTCTCAGTCGCAAAAACCGAGCGACAAGGAGAAAACGGCCAAGTCCAGAGCGAAGGGAAGGCACAAGCTGCTCGCCGGTGAAGCAAGGGTGAAGAAGGAGGGCGAGAAGGCGACGGACTCCAAGGAGAAGGAGGGCGACAGTCTGCTGGACCTGCTGGAGCTGGAGATGAGGGCGCGCGCCATAAGGGCGTTGATACGCAAGGAGGAGGACGTGATACCCGCGGACGCGACTTCCGCTGGAAGTGCGGCCGCGCCGACGTCCGGGATAAGCGCGCGGGAGAAGAATCTCACCCTGAAGACGGTGGAGGACAAGCTGAAGGAGATGGACAAGAGCTTCAGACAGGCGGGCGGCCTCAAGCCGACGAGCGCCGAGGACGAGGACGTGGTGCTGGTGGTGCAGCCGACGCCGACGATAGAATTGCTCTCGAGCGAGAGCGAGGGCGAGGAGCAGGGCGGTGCGCGGCGCAATCAGCGGCTGGAGAATGAGCGCGTGGGCGACGGGAAGACGGAGAACGTCGTCGCCGAGGGAACGACGGCTCGAGCGTCGGGCGAGTCCGCGACGAACGGCGCGGCGGAGGGGCGAAAGGAGAGCGACAAGGTCGCGGAGAAGAGCGCGTCGAAGCCGCCGAGGTCGGAAGCCGCAGAGGTCGCGGATAAGAAGTCTTCCGGCAAAAGGACCAAGAAGAAACAGCAGCCCAAGGACAAGAGCAGCGACGGCAAGTCCTCCGAGAATACGGAAAAACGCGTTGAAGCGATCGCGCGAAAATCCGCGGAAAAGGAGCACCCGAGGGACGAGAGCGAAAAGAAGGAAGGCGACGGAGCCGTGACCGCGAATCGCGAAGGCGAACCGGAAGAGTCGCGAACCGACGACCCGGCGGCGGACAAACCGGAGCACCGAGCGGCGGAGAGGAAGCGCGAAGACTCGCGGCGCGAGACGACGGAGGAGGACAAGTCGGCGGATCTCGAGCTGATAATAGACCTGGACGACTATCCCGACGACCTGAATGACACGGACACCGGCGAGGACGCGAGCAGAGACGCGAAGATCGCGGCGAAGCCACCGGGGAAGGAGGAAACCGCCGGGGAGTCCGGCGGCGGCGACAAGGCGACCTCCTCGGAGACCTGGGCCACGCGCTACTACCAGACGGACGACGTGCAAAGCGTGATAAAGCAGTCGAAGATCCAGTCGGAGATCAGGAAGCGTCTGCGCGAGCGCCAGCGACGGGCGCGACTGACGAACTCGCCGAATCGCGTCGCGACTCCCGCGACCGCGACGACGCCGACGACGGAGGAGAAAGCAGAGAAGAGCGAGACGACGGGCTCGGTCGAGGAGTACCTGGCGCTGAAGAGCGCCGCACCGGAGAGCCCCGCCGCGAGTAACGGTAACGCGAGCGGGAAGAGCGACGTCGCCGCGTCAGGCGACGTCGCGAAATCCGAGGAAACGGAAGAGAGACGAGAGGAAAGCGTGGAAGCGAGCGTGGGACCGGTTCAGGATGAAGGGAGTGCCGTTCGAGTGGAGGACGGCTCGGAGTCGCGTTCCGAAAGCCGACCGGAGGCTTCCAATTTATGAGGCGGTTATATGGAGCGTTGATAACGTGTCTAATTTTCACGTCTGGACATTACTATCTTCTTCTCTGATCATAATTATCTACCGCGATATTTGTACAACTCGGCGCGGTCTCGAGAGGCTTTCGACGCGCGGAAATAAAAATATTTTTTCGACCAAAAATCTTGGTGTTTGTTAATTATAACGCGGGAGCTAGAATTACGACTAAAAGTGGGTGAAGCATTAAGTACCTCTCGATACTTTCTTAATAGACTTTGGTCATATTTATGTCTTGAGATGGTTCCTCGTTAAAAAACGATCTTTCTCGACAACCCCTCTTCCTCTTCAAAATATACCGGCGTTGGCGCGCGATCGTCATTCCTCGGACTTGAAGTTCCCTCGCCTCGTTTCTTCCACAAGGACACTCCTTCCGCGCGACACGAAAACGCTGACTGGAAATACCCTTCGCGTCCGAAACCCGAGGAATTCCACCGAAACACTGCAAAACACCGCGTCGAACGCGCGTTTCAAACGCGTTCCGCTCCGCCGCCCGAGCAGAACACGTGGGCGCGCTGGCGGCCATTCTGCACACAGCGATGCAGGCATCCCCTCTGGCAAACTCGCCGAACTAAACGCCAATACTCCGATAATCCGCAATCGTCAGACACGACGGACACGACTCACGTCCGTTGAGTCGCCGTGAGTGGTTGTGAGTTTGTCGCACCTCCTTTCGTTTGACAGCGACATACGCGCGAGCTGTATCGCGTCCTCCGATAAAAAACGCAAACCGCGACGTTCGCTCCGAATCCCGCGCCGCGTTCTGGCCCCGCGAGCGAACGCCGTCGCGACGGCTGACGCGTGTAAAATTCCGCGCGAATAAACAAACGCCTTCGTGGCTCCAGTGCGCGAGAGGAACGTCGAGATCGGCACGTGCCGGCGAGAGCGTAGTCGATTATTAGACATTTTCCATCGCTCCCTTTATTTCCTCGCCTTCCAAGTGCACAGGGATGGCTTTGCTCCGCTACTAAAAATCTAAATTATCCATCTAGCTCTCTTAACGTAACTCTCGTCGTCTTGCTGTGCTCTCCTCCACCTTTTCTTCACCTTCAATATTTTCCTGCACATTTTCCTCACCATCCCCGTGATCTTCATCGAACGCTTCATCATATCGAGAAGCGAAGCGAAGAAGTGACTCGCCACGCTCGTCCGATGAGGCTCTCGTCCGGTTACTCGTGAATAGCGCGCGATAAATCTCGCCTTGCGGACCCGATGACTCTTCCTGCGCGAAGATGATGCCGCATGGTCCACGCGACGGTGCTCGTCGCTTCCTCGTCCTCTGCGCCATCGTGATCCCCATCGGCGCGAGTTTGCCAGAGCCGCAGGTGAGAAACGAAGCTGTTCGACTCTGCGGAGCCCTCGAGGCAAGGATTCCCAAGTACGACGAAGCAAAAGCTCAAATGTTGAGATCGTCTTGTTCGTGTTCTCCGCAGCGCGAGCCAGCTCGCTTGCCGGATGCAAAATTCAATTATAAGGAGTACTCCGAGTATCCGGATGGCGAGGATCGCGGTCCCCAGGTGCCCAAGTGGAGCCAAGTGCCCCACAGGGGTGTGCAGCTGGGAGATCTTTATTTGGCTGCTACCGGGTCGCCAATTCAGTACTCGACGAAGCTCGATCCGAGTGAGTAACGTTCTGGGGTTGTTTCGTTGAGTTCGGAAAGGTTTTGTTGAGGTTGAGAAGGTTTCTCTGAGTTTAAGAAGGTTTTTTCTGAATTTGAGAAGGTTTTTCTAAGTTTGAGAAGCTTTCTCTGCGATTGAGGAGGTTTCTTTGAATTTGAGAAGGCTTCTCTGAGATTTAGAAGGTTTCTTTAAGTTCAAGAAGCTTCCTATCGAGAGGTTTCTCCTTTCATTCTCGCATCAAGCTTGGATGAAAAGATGTGGCATCAAAGCTGTTTTTAGCTGCGTTATCAGTAATTCGATCTGTTTCCCTTTGAAAGCTGGTAATCTTACATAATTTTGCTACCATATGGACGTATTTATCGCTATTCTGTTCTTCTTCCGGTTCGGCACAATCGGCATGCTTTACATGCTTCACAGTGTATCCCTTATTCCCTATTTTAAGTCTACCCTTTTTTAGCTTTAAGACTCGCTATTTTCCCCTTTTTCCTCTATAATTCAATATTTTTCCTCTAAAACCAAATATTATTCAGCTTTTCATTATTTCGGATTACGTAGAAAGGTCAAAATGGTCAATTTCTTTTACTTTTCTTTATTTTTTATATACAATAATACTATAATTCTACTTCATTTACTTCGTAGACAACACAAACCAAAAAGCTATCTTTTAGTCATCTGTAGGCAAGCTAATATCTCACTTTTTGATAACTTAAATTTCGAGTTGACCAACAGTCATCTTTTGGATAACACGGAATCTGAGTTAACAAGAAGTAAGACATTAGACTACCTACGAATGACTTCATGATGTCTTTTTGATTGCATCAATATTTCGTTTAAAATGCAAAAGCCTAGTTGAATTAATGTTCCTTACTGGAAACTGAATTCCCACTTGCTTAAATCAGATTCAAGTGACTTAATATGAAATATCAATTTTTATGTTATAAAAACATTCATTATCTAAATAAATATTAGTACTTCATTGTGTACTTAAAAAATTGTTATCTTCTTAAAACCACTACGTTTCTAGTTTCTGGTAGATTTCTTAAAATCAAGATTGCCCCTTTTTTGTTCAAATTTCCTCTATTACCTCTGAAGTGAATTAAATAGGGACCGTGTGTGAAACCTGGCCTTACTTTGTCGAAATTATCATTCCTTGAATTGCTTCGCGTCGCGAATCGAGTATAAGAATTATAAGAGCGCTTCGCTCTTCGTGAATAATTGCAGGATTCTAAAAATCCATTAATTCACATCTTCTATTTTCGAGGACCGAGCTGAAAATTGTATTTTAAAAGCTCAATCGATAGTCCTCACGATTACACAATCAGAGTACGCACCGAACGATTGCTTCGACCGCTTCCTCCGCCTTATCAGCGCGAGCAGAGGTCACCAGGTCGCGTCTGATAACACACTCAGCTCCTCCTCGCAGAGGAGTAGAAACTGCCCCTTTCGCCAAGTCTAGGAACAGCCTCGAGTGATTCCCGGATCTTTCGATGCGCAGATATCGAGTGGGACTCTACCTGGGCGTCGGACTTAAAGTTCGGCCAGGTGTCGGCGGTGTCGATAGACCCCAGAGGGAACGTGGCGATATTCCACAGGGGCGATCGGGTTTGGAATTTTGGCACGTTTGACAACGCGGATAGATTCGATAGCGCGAACGGCCCCATCACGCAGCACACGGTCATCCTGCTGGACAAAGCTGGGAAGAGAATCGCCCGATGGGGCGCCGGCATGTTTTACCTGCCCCACGGACTGACCGTGGATTCCCTGGGGAATTACTGGCTGACCGACGTGGCCATGCACCAGGTCTTCAAGTTCGACGCGAAGGACATCGAGGACAACTGGCGCAGCGCCGAAAATTTCGTCCCGCGAGCGACGCCGGACAGGGGCTCGTTCAAGGGTAGCTTTATCAAGCCCTCCTTGATCCTGGGCAAGGCGTTCGAGCCGGGGAACGACGAGAAGACGTTCTGCAAGCCGACCGCGGTGGCCGTGGACAAGAACGGCGACTTCTTCGTGAGCGACGGCTACTGCAACTCGCGGATCATCAAGTTCAATAGCGCGGGAGAGAGGATCCTGCAGTGGGGACGCAGATGGGGAATGCAGAGTAACGATTCGGCGATAATTATGAGCGGCGCGAAGGCCGTGGAGATTTTTCCCGCGGGGCTTCGCGCGGTGATTTGTGTCGTTGAACCGGGTGTCGGGGAAACCTGAATCCGCTGATAATCGATTTAATCTCTGTTTCTTCCGATATGCAGTCGCCGGCAATATTATCAGACGCACTTAGATTTCTTAATAAGGAGTCATTAAAACCCACTACTTTTGAACATCTGTCTGGATGAGAGCCCTGTATATCTATTTACTTTTGTCGAAATATTTAGACAGTCAAAGAGACATACGTAATATTTACTCAAGCCGCCTTTGGCATCTATAAAATTTTGATTCCTATTTGAATACCATTAATGTCTGCTCGTGCGAAACTAAATTTAAATAATACACACCCAAAAGACGTCTGCTCTCGTTATCGACAATGTAACTGACGCATTTTCGTATTTATTCAAGATTATTTCAACAGTCTAATTAAATGACGCCATGAAAAATTCGTTCCTCTTATAGTACAGTAATTCATTAACATAATTTAAATGATCAGGACAATAATAGATGAGTCGTATCCTTGGAAATAAAAAATCAAGGTGCGTCTGATAATATAACGAGGGACAGTACCGCAGAATAATAACGACCATCACGACTCTCAGTCGCGTCTCGATCCTTCAATCGCTGTAAAAAAGAAAGTGCAGCGGAACGCAACGTCGTCAGGTTTCGCCAAACATCCGCGGTCAACATTCGTCCAAATCCAAGCGTCACCGCCGCATTTCTCTCCCTCCAGATTTCCACTACCAAACGCCCCCACCCAACGCGTTCTTCGTGCCGCACGCGCTGGCCCTCGCCGAGGATCTGAACTACGTGTTCATCGCGGACCGGGAGGACGGCCGGGTGCAGTGCTTCTACGCGAACAACGGCACGTTTCGCAAGGAGTACCGGCACCCCGCCGTCGGCTCGAAGGTCTACAGCGTCGCGTACGCCCGCGAGAGGCTCTACCTGGTGAACGGACCGGATCCGTTCGCGACGAACGGCGCGCGCACGCGGGGCTTCGTGCTCGACGTGCACAGCGGCGCTCTCCTCTCGCAATTCGCGCCCGGCAAGGACCTTGATCATCCGCACGACATCGCCGTCACGGAGGACGGCCGCGAGATATACGTGGCGGAGGTGGACGCGGATAAGATTTACAGGTTCCTACAAGGTACGTCGCGGAATTGCGAGTTGTTCTTCGCAGGGTTTCCTGTTGTTTTTTTTAATGGTTTGGTCCTTTTCTTTAAAGTCGAATCTCCTCTTTCTGCTTTCTTCTTGAAAAAGTTACTTAAATTGTTTTTCTGTTATTGGATGAACAATTGTTTCTATTCATAAATCATGATTTATAAACAGTATACTTTCGTAATGTCTACAATTTTACGAGTATTGGTACAATTCTCAAAGCACGACGTGCTATCTTTATATGCTGGAAAAATGTGTATAACACACGGATGCATCTATGCACGATTTTGCTATAATTTTTCAGTATATAATGCAGTATTTGTATTATGGTTTCGTAAGTAATATTTCTAGATAAGCATATTCTCTTTTAATACAAAAGTGCAGGGACTGATTACAGTGTTATTTTTTACTGATCGCGTATAACTCTTCAAAAAATTGTAAGGACATAAGAGACCAAACATTTTGAAGCAATAATCGTTCTATGATTAATGCCCTGCGGGTGAATTTCTTCTTCGTGAATCACTTCTTGATCGTGATTTTGTGAACATTTCATGTTTTATACATTTCCGATGCTCGGGAAGTGTACCTTTGCTTTTCTATCCCGGTCACTTTTAGTACTTTTTTCCGGTCAGGATATCACGTTTCTACTTTCTTCGAAAAATTAAGTTGCCTTGTCTTCGTCGCGGACGAACTCCCGGGTATACGGATTCTGTCGCTGGTGACTTTTTAAAATGTCATTTTTAAAGGCATTCTCATTAATTACGGCGGCGTTTGTCCTGGCTAATGAAAGCATGAGAATTGACCGATCATTGGTTAGTACGTTAAAAAACTGACACTTTAAAAAATCACCGCCGACAGAATCCGCGACCCCGGGAGTAACTGAATCACGAAGCTCGTTCCTCCTACAGGTGTAAATTCCACGAAACCGGAAGCCGCTCGATCGGAGAACGGCACGGCGAGTCATCAAGACGCGACCACCTCGATGGACATTGCTTCCAGTAAAGGACTCGCCGACGGAGCAACCGCGACGACCCTCATCGTGTCGCTGATGACGGCCGCGGTGGTCCTCATCGGGCTTTGCGTCGCGGTGGCGGCGATAATGGCGCGCTGCCAGAAACGAGGTAGACGCTCCTACGACGAGGAACCCGGGATGGAGTTTACTACGAGGCTAGTCGAATAGCGGGCGTCGTTTCCGACAGAAAGACGTCCGATCTTCGGTCGTCCGCACGATACTTGAGCGAGATTGCAGAATATTTCCGGCGGTAACTCCGGGAAACGTTATTGTTTTGTACGCCTTTTACAGTGTTTTTTAACGCATCACTATTTTTTTTACATTTTTAGCCACTCGTACCTGTTCCAATGGCTCGTGTCTCCTCTTAATTAATATTCCACGCGTCGGTCAACGAGCGATGTACATAGTCTAAGATGAGTTTGACGACGTGCTCACGCGCTTTGCGAATATCGTACGCTTAGTGTCAATGATTCCGATCGACAGTGACGGTACTTAATCGAGTCGACCGTAGCTGAACGGCACGAGCAAATCTTATTGCTTTGACGTGAGAGCTAAATCAAATTGGTCCTTCATGGCAAAACAAGAAGATCCGCTCGTACTGTCAAGTTACTCCCAGCGTCAGAGATTCTGTTGTTGGTGAATTTTTAAATGTCATTTTTAAACATACTCGTCGATACGCAATTAATTCTCATGCTCTCATTAGCTTCGGCGGCGTTTGCCTTTGCTCTGGTAAATGAAAGCATGAGAATCGACAGATCATTGATTAGTACGTTTAAAAATGACAGTTTAAAAAGTCAGCGACAGAATCCGTGCGCCGAGAGTACGAAAGAAAGACAGAAGCAGGACTGCGCGATGACGCGCAAGGAGTGACTTTACGCAACAAAGAGACCGATTCGTCTACTCGACGATAGTATTACAGCACACTCCTAGCTGCACCCGTATTTGAGTCTCATTTCGAATTTGTTTTCGTCCTATTTTGTTCGCTATTTATTATTTATTTGTATCTTATTTTGTTGATACGCCCTGCGAGAGAAATATATTCGATTTTAACAGTTCCCCCGTTTTTGTTCTTTTACTTTCTCTGCCTCCCATTCCCGACGCTTATTTTTCTTCGTCCACGCGGGCGTTTCTTTTCTCATTGCCGTCTACACGAAGCGCTGATCTGTTACGCAGTCGCTCGAGGCTGTCGAAGTGGTTTCAAGGGAATTCCCCAATGGGATGTTTATGTGTCAGATCGTTTCCTTCTTTGGAAAACTCGAAAACAGGTGGGAACGTATCTTTCTGATGGGGAATAAGTATAGGTATTTTTACGAGCAGCGTAATCGCTGTAAAGAGAAGTATTCAAAGAATTCGAAGAAGAATGACTCGGCAAATGAGGCTGCCCGCTCGTAGGAAAGACGATCAGCTTAATCTGACTAAGACGACGCAATCCATAAGTCATCTTGAAGTCGTCAGTAGGCAGTCTGATGTCTCATTTTTTGTTAACTCAGATTTCATGTTATCCAAAAGATGACTGCTGGATAGCTCGGAATCAGAGTTATCAAAAAGCGAGACATTAAACTGCCTACTGATGATTAAAAGACAGCTTTCCGGGGCGAGATTCTGTACCCGGGAAAAATGTCATATACGATCATATAATACGATACGATATTATATAATTGGATATAATCAAATTCGAATGTTGTCTCTATCTGATCATATATGAAAATTCATTTGTAGACAGTCTAATGTCTCATTTTTTATTAACTCAGATTTCATGTTATCCAAAAGATAACATGACTGTTGCACGAAAGACTGCCGGATGACTCGAAATCTAAGTTATCAAAGAGTTAGACATCGGACTGCCTGCGGATGACTAAAAGACAGCTTTCTGGCTTACGTTATCTGGGGAGGTCCTGAATCACTCCTTTGAGCGGGCAATTTCAATTTTAGATACAATCATAACGTGGATCTTTGGTGCGACCAGGTTGCCTGCTGACGGTGCGCCGAAAAATGCGCTGGGAGGTGGAGAGGAGGGAGAACTTCAAGCTCTCCAACTTCCTCGAGAGCCGCAAGGGCAAAGGCTTCAAGTTTCTGGACAAGAGACCGAATCCGCGCGACTTCAGCAAGCTGAACACCGAGCCGGAAACATCCGAGGACGAGCACCCGGAGAACAGCCTGACGAAGATCATTTAAGATCGTGACCAAACGCGGAAATCGAAAAACACAAGTATTTATTGAGCTTTAAGATTTTCGAGAGAACGGCTCAAAGAAGCGTGTCTCTCGCTCCTCTTTGGAATTGCACGGCGAGTCCGACGCAATCGCGGACCAAGCGAGACGAAGTCGTCAATTGGCGAGCAAAGCGTATCTTGCTTTTATACGATATCACTGTACCATTCGCACGTGATTGAATTTCGCATTTCCTACCCAGGTACACTTCGCTGATACTTTTCTACAACACCTGAGAGATTGATTTTTCAAATGCATCCGGGAAAAAATTTTTATATTTAATCATATATGATCATATGTAATTGGATATAATCAGATTCCAAATTTATCTCTACTTGATTGTAATGAAGAATTACATAATAATAATAAAAACAACAATAGCATTATTAATTATTATTGTTCCCTTATAAGAATTACATAATTATATATGATCAGAAAAGATTAGATATAATCATATTCAAAGTTTTGGACTTTGTTCAGATCTAAATAAAGGTATTTAATCATATCTGATCATATATGATTTTATATAGCTTTTCATGTAATCAGATAGAGAAAAATTTCGAATTTGATTATATCCAATTATATACTATCATATATACGATTAATGGATTATATATAAACATTTTTTCCCGGGCAGTTCTCGAGCAAAGAGTGGTAAATAGCGATAGCGACTTCAACCTCGAATATCTCGTTATCTGTTAATTTTAGGCACTCTCTGATTGGTATAAAACTTTCTCGAAGGTTACATTCCGATCTACGAAAAAGTTCTACATCGATATCGGTGAAAAGTGCATGGATAGCGAGATAACCCAGGTTGAAGCATTTTCGCTATGAAGGGATACTCTTTATCCAAGAGCTACGTCTCGAAAATCAGTTTCTCGCACCTTCGGGCGCCCTTCCCATTGCCTGTTCTTCAAATCGAGTTTAAACGACGAACCCTATTTCACCGTCTAGTGTCTGCAATCGATTGGCCGATCCTACACTGAGAAAGCAGTTTAATCATAGTTAATATACGTATACTTGATTATGTCGACAGAAATATTTCTTTGGGCCAAGCAAATATTCGTTGGTTATTGTCCTATTTCTCTTCGAATGAAAGAGACATTCTAATAATTAACGTAGATTTGCTTGGCCCAACGAAATGTTTCTTTCGCCATAATCAAACGTATAATTATTAGCTAAAAATAAACTCTTCTTTTAGCGCACACGTCGGTCAGACCGGAGTTAGATGAAATAGAAAAACTGTAATCGTCCCTTACACTCGTACACTAGGAAGAAATTGCGGTAAAGCTTACAACGTTGATTATTCGATCCAAAACATATCTCGACAAACCCGATAGACGTTTCACTTTCGTGCCAATGGAAGAATTACAGGAGACTGGATAGATAGAGTAGCATTGAGTAGAGAGCAGGGAATGTGATTCAAAACTAAAAAAACGCGATCGTATACGTAGAGTTAAACGCAATTTCATAGTCGAACTCAAAAGTCTCCATTCTAAGCTTAAACGTTTAAGGTACTCGAGCAAATTTCTCGTCAATTCTCCACACCGACGCACAATCTTTAATCCATTTATCTCCCCCGCGCCACCCTCTTTAAGGCCCGCTGCACACGTCCGTCTTTTAACCGTGCGGTACCGCTGCAGTGCCGGAATTGCGGTCGGTGATACCATAGATAGATTGTAGCGCTGCACACACACCTCCGGTGACGTTGCGGCGCCGTGCGTTCCTCTTGCTGCAGTCTTTCGCCGCAGTTCCCCACGACACCGCAACGATACCGCACACGCACCTCCGGCTTCTCAGTACTTTCCCGTCTATAGTGCATTGAATTGCTGCGGCAACGCAGCGGCACCGCAACGACGTGTGCACCGGGACTGATATTACCAACCGCAATTCCGGCACCGCAGCGGTACCGCACGGTTAAAAGACGGACGTGTGCAGCGGGCCTAAGACATTCGATCACGAGTTTTATCAGAGATAGGACTGCCGGTTTTTACACCCCGCGTATTTACCTTCGAATTACCTAATCGCTTTTCGCTTTTAAGCGCGACATCAGAAAGGCGGAGAACTGTGGGATAATATTTTTAAGAGCATCTTCAACGGCCTAAACACAGTCGACACATGTGGTAGCTGCTATATGTGTATAATATAGAAATCACAATTTATATAACAAGGATATATTCTGCTGGCACGCTCATGCTTGTCCTCTTCTCGGCGTCTCTCCTAACCTCCTGATTTTCACTCCTCTCTCCTGGCTGCGTCCTCCTGCTGATCCACTCGCCTTACCTCTTGCCTTTTTCCTGGCTTCCAAACGTCTTCTTTGCTTCCACTTTAACTTTGTTACGCTTTATTCACTCATTTTCCTGCGTGCATCGGGAGCTGTACACTCGCACGGCCGTTCACGATACCGCCATGTTTGGTAACCTGTGCCGCCATCTTTCGCTCATTTCGACATAGCAGACGCCATAATGGGTGCTTTCCATTTAACTGACACGAGTCGTCACAAAATTAAACCATTGGTTCTTTCTGCTGGAGCCTGCCAATCAGTTGATGGTTCTAATAGAAGTGTGTCGACTTATGTCATAAATGGAAAGCAACCAATATCAGTGTAACACTGAAAAAATACTTATATATAATCGTATATGATCATAGAATTGGATATAAGCAGAACCGAAATTCGTCTCTATCTGATTATATATAACAAACTATATGTGAGGAGCAGACTTTCAAAGTGCAGTTTGTCCATTCGCAGTTTGTCCGGTATTAGCGATTATAGGACAAACTGCGAATGGACAAACTGCACTTTAAAAGTCTGCTCCTCATATGATCATGTATAGATGATCAGATATGATATGATACCTATAATCAGATTAAAAGTTTTCGACTTCGTTGAGATCTAAATATGTTTAATCGTATCCAATTATATATGATCATATATGATTATATATAATTATGTATGGCCATTTTTTTCCCGGGTTTTTATAACGAAGCTGAGGAACTTCAACACTAAAGCGATATTAAACTGTAATATCACGGAAGTGTACATGTAATTTAATTTGAAGGTTTTGGCGATAATGTCATAGTCATGAAACAATGTAATATTATCTTTGTCTACTACGATGAAATCGAATACTACCTATAATTCTCTACACCATTGATTCCGTCTCTCACTGCTGCAATTTGCTCGTTGAAACTTTAATTAACTCTGATGGATTTATAAAAGTTTCTTTACCGTACAACTGAACTGGATAAGAGCAAGAAGTCACTACACTAATAACCTGATCTTACTGCAAGCTATCTGCGCAAAGGACTAATTAAGCAGACTTACGAAAGCCTCTTCCAAAAAAAAACTTGTAATTTTTTTTTGCAAAAGCTGTCATGCTACAGAATTTTAGCAATCTTGCGAAAAAATCTAATGAGCAACTGGCATTTTTGTTTGCACATGTTTCCATTTGACAGAATTTCAGTATTCTCGTGGAAAGATCTTACAAGACTTGTTAATGAATACTGTGTGTTGCGATTGTATATCTGGTGCAAGACTAGCAGAAACATCTTGCAAGAAGCTTCTGAAAGTCAACTAGCTTTCTGCTTCCTCTTCTTCGTAGTGTACTTGCATAGGATGGTTACTAGGGATCACTATGGCATAAGATCAACTGTCACACGTTATATAAATTGTGATATTTTCTAGTGTATGAACATTATATAGTTAACACCTAACTGTGTCGACTGGGAAACAATTGTCCCTTATCGGCGACCTACTAAACTCGAAAAGAGAGCGTTTCGAAAGGATCGACGGAGTTTCGTAGCCTCGTTAAATCCGCGAAGTTAATTCTAACGCATACATCTGCGATCCGGCAAGCTTCTTTACCCTTTCCAGGAAAAAATGGTCATATATATAATTAATAATCATATGTGATCAATGATCACATATAATGGAATATAATCAGGTCCGAAATTTGTCTATCTGATCATAGATGAAAAATTATGTATAATAATATATAATCATATATGATCATCATATATGAGAGATGAATTTTGGGTATGATTATATTCAATTATATATAATTATAAATAATTTTTCTCGTATAATCAGATGGACAACCATTTTGGATCTGATTGTATCTAATTACATATTAATAATCATATGCGATTATTGATTATATATAAACATTTTTTCCGGGTATGAATTAATTAGTCAAAGAATTGTCAAATTAAAACCCAATCGAGTAGGGAAACAAGATTAATTTGCGATTACTATTTCCGGGGTCGATGCAATCCATCACATGTAAGTGAAATCGTTCAGCTGCAGTAAATGAGATCGATCATCTATAAAACGACAGTATTTTATAATTTGCAACGTTAAGTCGATCAAATTCGAAGCGGGTAAACTATGTATACAACCACCTAAAGTGTATATTTTCAATAAAAGTCAATGTTTGTACTGTTCTAATATATATAAATATATAAAGAGAGGGAGATAGAGCGTGGAAGTGACATCTCGTTCACTACTAGATCTCACACATGCGAATGCGGACTCTGTAGTCCGCGTTTACGGATAAGTGTACAGCACAGGCACAAGCAATACATGCCTGTGCTGTATACACACACATGTATAGCTGAATTACAAAATCACTGTGGAACCCGAGAGACACTCATATGTATTATTCAACCCTTCGCACGCGACATCCCGCTACGAAAAAATGTTGGGAAACGATGACGATGACGACGACTGTCCGCCCGAGGCGAATACATACTTCGAACGATTCTCCAGGAATCGTGAATGTACCGCTTCCCGGCGGGGTTTAACTGACGCGAAACGATGTAAAATAAGCCGTTAATTATTCCATTAAGTGGAGCTACACGACGCTAAGAGTCCACAAATTTACTCTAATCATTACCGAGGCGGTTAGTGCATTGTCGGAAGTCGTTATTAATTCAAATACAGCCGCGCGCGGATTGTTGCACCCGGGGAAAGTTGTATATTATTGTTCTCGGTATTGAATTTTGCTGGCGGGTTTTTGGTATATTTTTCAGGGGACGAAATTTAGTTGTCATTATTGCCTAATGATTTTAATTGATTCACGGTGAAAGTGGAATAAACGTCCGAGTTGAAGTGCTGGTTCAAAATCTATCATCTTGAGAACGATTGGAGATATCGAGAAAAAGTTTAAATAAAAAATATTTGTATAGAAATTTACTATAAAAAACTGCTCTTCATTCTTCACATATTTTCTCCGAGTTTCGAGGTAATCGCGTTCAGAGTTAAACGGAAACTGGAGAGTTTATCTCACTTTTACCTTCAGTAGAGATTCTGTAGGAAAATTTGAAGTGATAAATATTGTTTTAGAAATGCATGTAATATTTCAAATGAAAAGTGATTTTGGTAGGCTCGATTTAAAATTGGAGATGAAAAGCCTCTTTCATTTTTAATCTCTATTTGAAATGGAATTATTTCCATTGTAAATTTGAAATGGAAACTGCCATTTCATCTTTTAAAACGTATTCCACCTCTTGTCACAGTTTAAGTAACATATGAAATGCCGTAAATGGACTTCAGCAGCACCTGCGAATCGACCATCTCCCTTCTCACCACAAGCGGCTTTACGTTCACTGAAACTTTGGGTGATATTTCGATGAAACCGCCATATTGGTGAAATTCCAGCACAATTACAGTAAAATTACGATTTTTTCAACGAAAATTCAATGCAACTTACCGTTATTTTGTGCAAATTTTCTGTGAATATTTGGTAAAGAATTTCTTGAAAATTTCAGTGATGTTTTCGTAGTACTTGAGTGTCAGTCACTGAAAAGTAAAGTAAAATTAAAAATATTTATCGAGAAGTGCACCGAAACCGTGCACAAGGGAACTAAATTTTAGTTACCTTCCAGTGAATGTGGACTCGTCAGTGATGCTGCACAAATATCCCACAGGTATTGCGAAGACGAGCCTCGTACGCGGCCTTCAGAAGCGCAGATATTTCGATAATGATTTATTTTTATACACTCAATTGACCTCTATACACAACTATACAACGATGGAAATAAAATTTCGTCCCTCTCTCTCCCTCGACCGCTTCCTCCCGCGGTGTTGCCATTCGATTTTGCTTGCGATACCTAAAATCAACTAAACACGTTCGAGGAACTCGGATGAGGATCGATTTTGACGAAGCTCCACTTCGTCTCCGCTTCGAGTTCTGAAGTAAAACCCCGGAAGTCATCGACACCCTTTCGAGAGCTTCTAATCGCAATTGCGGGGGTGGCGCATCGATCATCCAGAGGACGATCGATCGGGAGAAATTCCCGAATCAGTTTCACCCGCGCGATCATTCGACAGGCGCGCGTCAAGCGCGCCCGATCGAAGTTGCCGCAATTATTTGAAGCGCCGAACCGCGGCGCTCGCGTCGATCGGTGCGCGCGCACGCGGCAATGGCGGACGATGCTCCCCCACCCCGGCGAAGGTCACGTGGGACGGGGTAGCGGTCACGTGGTCGGCGCGCGCGACTCTTTAGAAAAACCGAAAGGAAAATTCACGCGATGCGCCTACATTTGTTTGTACATTAAAAATCGTATACGTTCGTAATGATACACCGACGACTACCTAGGGGTGATTTAACCGCTATCGTTAACTTTATCTGACGAGCTAATCATAAATTCGTAACTAGAATAATCGGTTCGCGCCACCGGACGCGACTTTCGGCCCACTTCCGCTCTCTCTCTTTCTTCCATTCACTCGATCGCCCACCCCTCGCGCCTCCATTTCGCGTTCCTTTCAGTCACACGCACACGCGCTCCCTCTCTCTCGTTCTCTCACGCACGCGCTACGTCGTACCGGGACATTCGCCGGAGGAAAATAACCGCGGCCCCCAAAATATCACAATGTCCAAGTATACTTCGCGTTTGAAGCCCGCGCAACACGGCGGAGCGGAATGGCGCGCGCGCGCGGCCATTTTGTTCGCGATTACGCGTTATTATCGCTAGACGTATACGACGGTATTTACAAAAATTCTTACGCTTCGCTGACAACGACGGAACGAGCTACACTTAACGGCTACCCTATACGTAGGATATTTAATTTGGAATGTAACACTGGATTAAGTACGCTAATTATTCTCTGGTTATCCGTGGCGACACGCGTGGCGTTGGGCTCGACGAGCGCGTCGGGATCGTCGCTACGCGATGGGAGCGATTCGAACGCAGTTTTGCCTTTGGTAATTGCGGTATTTGGAAAAACTTGAATTTTTAGAAGTCAGTCCTCCAGACTTGTAAATAATTAACGTTTTTTTTTTACGGGATGTTAAGATGGAGTTTGATCTCCTGCCGATGTTTATATAGAATTCTGTTAATTCCATTAACAGTCGGAGGGAATAAGTTAAGAAATTAACGTTTAGGGAATTTTCGTTGGGAGTTTCAAATGTTTCCAAGCAGTCAAAATACAAATTTCGGATCCGACGGTTGTGCCCAATGATCACACATGATCATATACCTATAATTGATATTGTAAATAGATCAGTCTCCTTCCAAGTATCTTAATTGCTTCGAAATCTCCTACAACCTGTAGTTGTAACAGCTGTTGCATCTATCAATCAATCGCACATAGCGAAAAGGGACAAAAAAAAATGATATGACGCTTAATTCAATTATCACCAATACGAATATCGGATCGACGATAATTTGGCCTATACTCCGCTTTCGAATATTTCAAAAGAAACCATCACGATCTCGCAAAGGCGTATGATTCCATCTGCTCGTCGTCGATCCACAGAAAAGAAAAAGAAGAAAAAGAAAACTCGAACCTTCAACTTCCTCGGCGTCGACCAAACAAAACTCCCGACGCCGCAACTGCACCGCGTCCCCCGGGGACCGGTGTGTGATCCCGCGCGACGTACGTCTCCCCCGTCGCCGTCTCCGCAAAGTCCACGCGCCGGACACGAACTGTTGTAACTGTCGAAGTACTCGAAAAGCTTCGTCGTGTACCTTACGGTCCGATGATCATAATAATAATAACGTTACGTATCACGTCAATTCTTGACTTTATTTACAGCGCCGCGCGGTGGCCCCCCCCTATGAAAGGACACCGCGGTACGACTTCGTATACTTCTCGTTATATGTAGATTTCGCTCTCCCGCGCGTCGCCGGCTCGAGAGGGATGTCGCCAGCTTTTGCACCTTGCCTTCATTCGTTCATTCTTGGTCTCCCTTTCGACTTCCGGCGACGCTCTAATGTCTGTGGGCCTCGACGGGTGGCGCGAGAAGGGGAAAGAGAGAGTATCGAAGGAAGTGGACGCTGCTGTCTTCTCCCCCTTTCCCGCACCGCTTTCAAGGTCACCAAAAGTCCTCCTCCCTCTTTCGGTCCTCCTTTCCGTCGACTCCCGGTCGGTCCGCGGAGATCCGTCCGGTGGACGGCGAGGGAAACGGGGGAAGAGAAGGTGCGCCGTCAAAGAGCGGACGTCTTCCGGAGGTGAAAACCGCAACCCCCAACGACGAATCCCTCAGCGATCCTCGTCGGCACGTCGCGGCGCCTCCCGACGTCGAGCTGCGACGACTGCTCGCGCTCCCTGCGCGGACACTCAGTAGACGGAACTGTACTCCAAGTCGTGAGCGTATTGCGGCGGTCCCGGCGGCGGCGGCGGCGGTTGGGGGCTGTACTGCTGCTGCTGCGAGGCGTCCGAGGCGCGACGCCGCAGCGCCGCGATGCTGTGGGCGCCCCTCCAGTCCGAGGCCTCGCCGCCGTCCGTCGCGACGCAGGAGGGGACGCCGTTGCCGGAAGCCGCCCCCGGTGAGCCCTGGCCGCAGTTCAACCCCGAGCCCAGGCTGCCGCCGCCCTGGCCGCCACCCACGGTGGAGCTGCCCGGCGGCGAACCGCGGGACGCCGTCACGTGGACACCGCCTGCAATTCAAGGGGTTGCGTATGTTACGTGGGGTGCGTGTGTATGTACATATGTACAAATCGTTAAGAATTTTCGGGTTTTTTTTGCACGAGGCGCAAATGGTTCTCTATTTTTATAGTTTTTTTTTTTTTGGTAAATTTGATCAGGATTCCAGAGAGATCCGATGAGAAATCTTACAGGAAGTTCGGGCTAGTCTGTCGCAGCGGATGGCGCCATCTATAATACACGGCATATCAGATTATCATTGTAGGAATTGCTGATACCTTATCAATAATACAACCGGACTGATACTGGCCTGATTGTACCAGCCAACACTCGGATTTCATAACTGGTCCAATATTGGCCCGCTGCAATCTCATGGATGGTCCAGTATTGGCACGTTTTGGTCCATTAACTGGACCAATCTCAGGCCAACGTTACTGCCGAACGTCGACAAAACAATTAGGCTAATATCGGCAAAACAACTAAGCCAATATTGCGCCGGTATTGCTGCCAAACAATGGCAATTTCTTGGCACAGCAATCGGTCCGACACTGGCAAAACAATTGGTTCAATGTATGAATAACATTATTGTCATGCGTCAGCGAAACAATTAGACAAATTTTCCAGGGCACTATAACTCTCCAAGAGAAAACCTGAAATTAAGAAGTCCCCTGTAATACGTATCGATACGTAAGACGAGGGGCAAACTTTCGTTCTCCAAGGAGAGTGAATAAAAACACGGCCCAAAATGCACCGTTTCGATTACAGGTACTGGATGTTATTTGCATTACTTTCCGACATAACCAGACCAATGCCAGATGATTTACCATAACTATAAGTAGTGACACAACGCCGAAAACCGAATAAAATTCCCGGGATTGGCGCGTAAAGCACGCGGGGGTGTTTTCCGGCCCTAGTTAATGCATAAACTATCCAACAGAAG
This sequence comes from Xiphydria camelus, assembly GCA_963678675.1. Taxonomy (NCBI): domain Eukaryota; kingdom Metazoa; phylum Arthropoda; class Insecta; order Hymenoptera; family Xiphydriidae; genus Xiphydria; species Xiphydria camelus. The sequence continues at coordinate 22,612,335 of OY783200.1, read as the reverse complement.
ATCCAATCAGACCTTGATAGTAAAATTCCTTCGACATATCTAATAATTCGACGTCCATCATCAACGAGGAAACACGTAGGTAACGCTTTCCCGAGCGGCAGATCGCTCAGCGATTTTCAATAGAAATCCTCCGCACGGACTCGAATTCCCCGATGCGCAGGTAAACGGAGGGAAAAAAAAGGAAACCTACCCCCGGCGTTGGGGCGAGCAATTTATTAAGTGCATCGCGAGCGCGTAGAAGGGGTGATAAACGCGGGTGCGGAAGGGAGAGAGGAGGATCGAGGGGTGGCCACTCGGGGTGGTCGGCGGGGAGATATTAATACGGTAGGCCCCGGCGCGGAGCGCGCGCTACCGGGTGTGTCGTAAAATCATTTCCGCCGCGCCGGCCAACGTTGGTGGGCTCACCGCGAGATCTTTTATGGCGCGCTCTATGCGGCGTCGAAGCCGTGTTTGCGGAGACGGGGGGAGGTTAGAGCGAGCGGGAATGTCCGCGAAAAGGTTTCCTTTCTTCGTCGCGGGCCGAATAAAAGAATCTGTGCAAGTGTACGCGCGGACGACGAGTGAGCGCGAGTACGAATTGGAAGGTGGTGGTGTATTTGGAAAGGGGATGAATGGCTGAAGGAGACGACGACTTCGAAACAGAGGGCCACGAGCTGCTTTTCCCTCGTTTTCCTTTCACTTTATCAATATTTGTACGCGATACGAATCTCCCAGCCGAGCGGGCATTCTCGGTGTGCGTTGTATCGTACGAACGTCATTTATCGAGAAGCTGCAGAGTCTGGGCAGGAAGTTTAGTCAGAAAAGAATGCTTTTAGACGGAGGAATGTTTACTTTGTCGTGTCTTCAAGTACCGAGTCATCCGGGGAAAAAATGTTTATACATAATCTGTCTGATTATATATTATGAGTTATATATATAGTCATATATATAATTATATACGATTAGACAAGATTAGATATAATGAGATCCAAAATTGTCGGCTTTATTCAGATCTAAATATATATACTGATGTTTGATCATATATTTATATACATGATTATATATGAGTCGTATATTTGCAAGACTCACTCTTTGACGAAAATTTAAAAATCGAGATATATAGATACGCCATCTGTCTCAGAATAATATTCTGTCCCAGTCAGGCTTCTCCGGAAAGAGTCGTCGGTACCACATCGTCGTGCAGGCCGCTCGAGGAGCCATTTAAAAACGGAACCGATCGGCGCGAAGGACTCGAGCCTCAAACCGCGTGGATATAAAAAGAAAATCGTTCATCTCGAAACGCGTCAATTCTCACCTCGTACAGTCTTGTTTGCAGCGCCAAGAGAGTCGCGGCACAATCGGCTGAACGGTCAGGACCGTCGCGCAGGCATTCCGCGCGCGCGCGATGTGCTAATCATCATTGAAAACCGAAAAATGAGCCTCGCTCTAAAAGCTGTTTGCCCGAGGTGTTACCGCCGCGCGCGTAAAGGCGGGTAGCACCGTGCCGCCGCCGCCGCCGCGCCACCTCACCCGTCGACCGAACAAGTATCGGCCGGCGAGCCGCGCCGATGATTTTCCGGTAGCGCTCGACTTCTCGGCCGCGCGAGGTCAGTAATAACGCGGCGCGCGAGCTCGTATTTTTAAGTAACGCAGGCAAGGAGGTCTCCGGCGATAATGTATGGTAATTGGCACCGCGCGCGCGTTACGTATGTGGGTACATACGCGCGCTCCGTTGTGAAACTGTACTACATCGGGCGACGGTTTCACCGCGCGCGAGCGCGGGCCAATTAGTGATCCTGGGCGCGGGAAGAGAGGGTGAGAATTTTGACGACCGATCGAGAGAGGGAGAGAGAGAGAGAGAGAGGCTGGCTGCCGGCCGATGCTTCTCTTCTTTCCGGATGCGGAAGATCGAAGGCGACGATCCTTGCTCTAGAAACGTTTAGCTTTCGCGTAATTGCTACTTTGTTTCCGTCGGGTGATATAGGTAGTATTTAAAAGCGCATTACGCCTCGATTCCAATGTAGCGACAACTGCAGTCATCTCAAACGCAGCATCCAACCGGAAATCGGGACGGAGGAATTCGGAGAAAACTCACGGAGAACACTTGGCAAACGCATTCGAGTCGCCCGTGTGCACCTCGACAAACAATCGGCCGAGAAGCCCGAATCGCCTCGGAGGGTGGCGCACGGCGGGGAGGGAGGCTCCAAAACAAGCGCGTAAAAAGAATATAAAATCCCGAACGATGATCTTCGCGGGACCGGTGGGTATACGTGACGCGACGCGATCCCCGTTCGCCGCGCGCGAAGTGTAACTTAGCCAAGACAGGTTGCATCGGGACGTAATGGTAAACACACAGCGAAAGATCTCGCACCTAGGTGCGACCACCTTGAGGTCTGCCTGCGTCAACAGCGGGCTGGAGTTTATGTTTCTGTCTCAAATTCCTCGCGTGCGGTTGGGGGGGAGACCTTCCGTCTTCGTCGGACGGTGATGGATCGTATTTCGCCGGGCTAAATAATTACTCGCCCCTAGATTACGCGAATAAACGACCGAGATCCTTCCTGATCTCCGAATCTACGCCTTCTCGGGAAAAAAAATGATCATATATAATCATATATATAACTGGATATAATGAGATCCGAAATTTGTCTCTGTTTGAGATCATAGGTATGTGAATAATTATGTATGATCACATATAATCATGTATGATCAGATATGATTAAATATTTTTAAATCTGAACATGTGCTCGCAGATCCGAAATTCGTCTCTATTTGATCGTAGGTTAAAAACTATAGATATATGATCATACGACATGTTCAGGTAGACATAAATGGTGCTTCTCTGTGAACATGTTTAGATCTAAAAATGTCTAATATAATTATACCTGATTATACCTAATTATACGTATATCATTATATCCGATCATACATAAAATTGTTCATATATGACGAGACAGAACAACATTTCTAATCTGATTATATCCAATTATACGTGACCACTTTTTTCTAGATTATTCCAATACCACGGATATAGTGCATCCAGCTACCCAGCAGATACAGATGCCATATCCCATTCAGAATTACCGACGCCGCGTCGACTCACCGAGGGAATTCAGTCCGTAGCTCGCCTGGTAGACGGTCTGCGACGGACTGCTGATGGGCAGACCGGAGTTGCCGAGTCCCAGGCTGGAGCCGAGGCTCCCGGAGCCCTGTTGGCTGAGCTGGCCGAGGCTCTGGCCGAAGCCGCTCATCCCCATGCCGCCCTGACCCAGCTGGCCTAAACCTACAAGGAAAACAGGCGATGAACGTCAGCGGACCGGTTCCGACGTCAAATTCCTAACTGTGTAACCTTTGGAGAACCATTTCGAATTCGGCGAACGAGACTATTCCTCCACGAATTTGATATTATGTGCCGCGTTTTAAATCTTGTCGAAAGGAATGCTGGAATAGTACGAACAAAACTTTCAAATCGGCAAGAAATGCACGACGGTAATTAAGGGGTTTCGTATATGGCAACACCATCCACTCGCGTCAAATCGCCAACGCTATAGGAACATCCCCGATAACGAATCGACGTCTCTGACCTGGTCCCATCCCCCAGCGGTCGGTAGGCGCGTGAAACATCCCCGCAGCGCCGCAGAGCTCGGAGCTCATCGCGCCGAAAGGCGGAAGTCCGTGGGACGGTATCAGAGCGCCGGGCGACCTGAAGACATTGGTGGTCTTCTTGCGCTTCTTCCACTTGGCCCGACGATTCTGGAACCACACCTGAAACGGGAGCGATCCGTAACGATGACCCGCGTGAAAGCTCTCTCCGCCCGAGATTCGCATCCCGTAGGGGAGGCCCGACTAGAAATGAGTTCAGGCTCTCTGACGAGGCCTCGACGTTACGTCGGGGGCTTAGCTGACCTCAGGCCTTTAGGAGAACCTTGACCGATCCCTGTGTGTAACGCTTTAATATTTCCAGTTGGGGAGGACAGGAGGGGGTGTCCGGCGAGAGGGCAGCTTCCAGCTCCTCTCTCTCTTCATCCCCCGACCAGCGCCGAGGGGACGAAGGAAGGTCGGCCCGTTCCTTCCATATCGCAACAATATCTTCGACCCCACCGCGGCGTGGTCGACTATTAGCCGACGTTATGAGCTGTTGATTCTGGCCACGTAGCTGTTTCCCTGCCCCCCTAAGCTGCCGGGTCCCGGGGACTTGATTTATTGATATCGCATGCAAAGCCCGTCCGCGTTCTCGCTCTCGCCGATATATAGGCGGGCAGAGCCACCCTCGCGGCGGAGCTGGAGTCCCTCTCGCGTTGGTCCGCGGACGACATAGCGTACTGGTTTGGTACTTTAGCGTTGGAGTGCGACGGAGAGAAAGAGAGAGAGAGAGAGAGGGGGGGGGGCTCCATACTGTTCTCTAGCGTATATTCTCCCTCTCTCTCTCTCTCACGCACCTCTGCTAACGTGCAGGGATTATACGAATCTAATTGGATATATGGGATTTACAGGCTTCGCTCTCTCTCTCGCTCGCTCCATGTGTTTGCTTCCGTTGCAATGGGTCTGGATATTTGAGGGATGACGGTCGAATTTTGCCTGGCGCGAGATTTTGGATATAGTGACGTTTGAGTCTTGAACGATGGGAGTATTGAATTGACGTTGAATTATTTAACTCTTCTCTCGATACACGCACCCTTTAACTATGAAGGTGTTACTGGCAGTAATAGGAAAATCGTATCATACTGTAAGACAAATTTGTATTGAACTTAATATACTTAATTGTATTTAAAGCTTTTATCTAATACATAAATACACCGTTATGACGTTTATATTCAACCAAATATAAAATTGAACATAAAGTTCAACAAATATTAAATACAAACTTTATAAAAAATATATTAATTTTCATAATTATACATATTTGATAAAAGCTTTACATACGATTATATTAAAAATAGAAATTGTTCTTATATACAGCGTCTATTTTCCCGTACCGAAAAGACAGGAAAGAATAACCAGACCCAAGCGAAACTCGAAAAACTTCTTCCTTTGAAGAATTATCCTTCACCTATATTCCCGTACACGCATACACACACAAAAGCGGCGATACGAAAGATGTCGATAATCTTATTGCCGCGGTGCACGCGGCGAGTCTAATAAAGAAGAAGCAACCCCCGTTGCCAGAGGGCGTGTGCCGCCGCCCTTTCTCCGAGACGCGGTGCGCCCCGACGTTTCACTACGCGATACCCCGTGTCCTCGCTCTTCCTCCAACCCCCTTCTCATCTCGCTCCTCCGTCTCTCATGCCGCCTGTCGTGGGTGTGGTTGCACCGATTTCACGCTACAGCTAGGGGCTAAAAGCCCGTGGATAATTCGCCGTCGCACGCCCCGCGAATAAGCGGAACGAAGGAGGGGATGGAAGGAAGGGGAAACGAGGGTGAATCTCGTCGAAGAGCATCGCCGCGTCTTCCCCGATTCGTCGGGACCGTGGATCGATCTGGCTTGTCGATCTTTAATTGGAATTATGGGTAAAAGGATGCGTTATAAGTGCATTAATAGATACTGTCCGATGATACAGAAAGAGGGGAAGTTGCAAAGTGTTTGCTCGGAGTACGTGACACGCGTGTACCCAACGCAAACAACCAGGATGACACGAGGAAGCGATTAACCCGAGGGTTACGCTGAGATTCAGGGGGTCAGATAGGAAGGGGAACCCCGAAGTCAATGGGCTCGGTCTCTTGCCTGCCACCTTTCGAGTGGCCTCGAGCGGTGCATTGTTATTGAAACTATCTGCTGTATTGGCAGATGCGTTAGTCGTTGATCAAATTTAGTATAATAATTCCATGGGAGAAGTTCGGTCTTACTAAATTAGGTTAACGTCTACGTTGCCTGTGAATATTCTGAGAGAGATAAAGTTTTTGTATATAATTATATATGGGACAAGATCCATATATAATTATATGTGTAAACATTTTTTCTGAGGCGAGAAGAAGATATTTGAAGGTAAATAGTATTTATGATTTCTTTAGCTACAGACAGAAATAAAGCTACTATCTAATTAATTGCCTTAACAAGGTAATTCAATTGACAACGATAAGTTTAACTACTGCAGTAATACGTCGAGCTGACGTAGTACCTTCGGGAAAAAATGTTAATCATGTATAAGCATACATAATTGGATGTAATCAAATCCGAATTTTATCTGTATCTGATCATATATGAAAATTCATATATGTATATATAATCCTATATTATATAATCATACATGATCGGATATGATTACACGCATTTAAATCTGAAGGAAGTTGACAATTTTGAATCTGATTACATCAAATCCTATCTGATCATGTATAATAATGTATGGTCGTACGTAGTTTGTCATATTATATAATCAGATGGAGACAAATTTCGTATATGATTATATTGAATTATGTATGATCACATACACACATGACTATAAATATACGTATTTTTTCCCTAGCCATTTTTTAGCTACAACGACCACAGCATCCAGGCCAGATTCTTCCAGCATTTCACCTTCACTCTTTTTTGGCACCCGTAACCGACAGCTCCGCTTTCTCCGATCTCAATCCCAACTTTCCCTCTATCCATTAGCGTGACAAAGTGGAAAAGTTAACACGCGCCGTAATCGCGTGATCAAAGTCAGTCAGAGGCTGGAGATTTCAAAGGGGAAGAGCAGCGCGCGCGTGTGCCGCGTGCAAATAGGGGAGGAGGCCAAAGCCGTCGGACGATCACGAGTCAGCCAGCAGCACCACCGCTTCATCGGAACACACCTTTCGATGACTAAGGGACCCTTGGGCGGCGCGATGCGCCTTGGAAATCTCGACCGGTCGGCCAATTAAGAACATTGCTTTTTTAAAAATTGATCGATCACCACGCACACGCGGGGGGGTGCGTGCGCCGCGGCGCAGCTGTCCGCGGAAGCACCTGGAAGCGTCGGATCCGCGTGGGCGCGGGTGGGACGAGAAAATCCTGCGGGAGATATAAGCGACTCCGCCGCGCCGACGACGGGGCTCAATCGATAGGTCAAGGTGCGAGCGTGTTTCGGCGAGGAATCTTCCGAGAGAAAGCGCCACTGCTGATGTGTGCAGGGGGTGAGTCTCTGTTACACGAAAACCAAGAAGCTCGATTCCATTGTATCTGTGTACCTAGTCGACCAACCCCTGCCGCCACCACCCCCGCGTATTACGTGTAATAATTTGGATTTGCAGTAATGAGAGCCGCTGGTTCAACCGGTGAATAGCTGCTAGGTTTCAGTTATGTAAGAAGAGCTCTGGAATTTCGGGTAGAAAGATTAAGCGCCTGGGAAAAAAATATTTAAATATATGATATGTGGTCATGTGTAATTGGATATAATAAAATGCGAAATTTGTCTTTATCTGAATATATGTGGAAAACTAGGATTATTAGGCCTAATAGGCCATATAGGTATAATCGTACATGATCAGATATGATTTTATGTATCTAGATCTGATGAAAGTTGACAATTTTGGATCTGATTATATCAAATCCTATTGGATCATACATGATTATGTATATATGATCATATATAGTTTATGTTTCGATTTAAAATATTCATCAAAGGAAAAATACGAACGCAGGAAAAAATTGCAGCGCCCCTTCCGTCGGCTGGGTACCCGTGTATCCACATGCACCATTTTAGTATTAATGAAAGCGAAAGGACTGAACAGGATGAATTAAGAACTGAACAGAGTTCTGTGAGATGTCGCAGATACAGTTGGGGTTTTATACCCTCTAAATAGACATCCTAAAGATTAACCGAGAAGCCGTTTATTTGCAAGAAAAGCGTCGTCGAATCGACAAGCTTCCACGTCGCTCAGTTCCCCGGCCTGGAAAGGTTGTCGAAAGCGCGAGCGACGGGGTAACGATGGGGTCCAACGAGACTTTTCTATTTGTTTCCGCCGATCGCGAATGGCTTAGTTTAACTCCGACGGACTCCTCGGAGCCCTCGGCGTCGTACACGGCGCGGCGGTGACTTTAGGGGGTGGCCTCGGAGGTAGGGGAGAGAGAGAAAGAGAGACCTCGTAAAGGGGGTTCAGCGGGCGCTGATATAAATTGAGCTCGCCATCAAGGCAAGCGGCGGGATCTGCCCGAGAGCTGAAGATATATCGGGGCAGCTTTCACCGCGCCATTGAAAAATTGCTCGGTGCAATTTTGCGGCTGATACGCTGCCCTACGCGAGGATGAAATCTGGAATTCTTTCGGAGCTCGAATTCGAGTGGAACGGAAGCGAGTGTTGTCGAGATTTTTCGTTCTTCAATTTTAGGAGTAAAATCGATACGAATTCATCCTGCATGAATTCTTATACTTATACGCTTCAGTTTCGTTTCGAGCGACGGTGACGTGATTTCTTCCCATCGATATTCATAGATTCCTGGGGGAAAAAATAGTCATATATAATGATATATAATTTGTCACATATGTATAATCAGATAGAGACAAATTTAAACCCGATTATATATTATATAATCATATATGATTATATATAACTATTTTTTTCCCCGAGAATTATTATAAAAACTGCAGATGACTTTCAGTTCCACTTGCCGATTAGAAATTAGAGCAAAGAATATATCAAGTGTGAAGATCGAACACAATTTCTACGTCAGAATCAAGCGAACGTGAAATCATCAAATTGAACGTGGAGTGCATAACTGGTAAACGAAACAGAAGCAAAATCGCACCGAGGTACGCGAGAGAAAAGAGGAACATAATGAAAATAAATATTGTATAAAGCTGCAATAGGGCGTGCATCGCCCCTGATTGATGACGATGTGTTCGGAGGGGATGGTGATGGTGGCGACGAGACGCATTACCCGGACCACCCGTTGCTCTTGTGTATCGTTGCGCGAACGCGGGGGTGGCGGCGGCAGGGGTTGGTCGACTCGGAAACCGGGGCATGGCTTTGATCGGACGGCATGACCAAAATTGGCTATAATTACTCTGGATTACCGACGGATCGTACAGTATTTTCCTAACCAGATTCGTGACAATCGCTCTTTATAGCCGCGGACGAGAAACACGGATCTCGTTTAATTTCTCAGTCATCAACAGGACATTACGACATAATGCAATTAATTACCGGATAATCTCCTTAATATCACGGTAATGCGAGTATATTAATTTCTCTTTTACGACGCTACTTTTTATTGCGTTTTAAGTTCGCGATGGATTATTCGAATCTTCCTGCTTCCTTAAAAACAAAACGCCTAAAATTAATCCTAGGCGATGTTCAGTGGAATCTAATGCATATTAATGTTTAGGATCTAATGCAAAATTCGACACGAAAACTACTCTGAGCTGGGCGAAATCACACAGCAATTAGTATAACTCTGATAGCTATACTTTAAAATTAAGTGATAGGTTAACTAGACAGTATAGGTAATATAGCAATATCAAGTGTGACAAGAGCAATATGCATTCACTAAAATAAATATACGTATAATTAAAATAGTTATAGTTATGAGTATTACTACTCTTGGCTTCCGGGTGGTAATACTCATAACTATAATGACAATGGTCGCGAAAGCCTAAAATTTTTAATTAAAATAGTTGTTTATTTTGGTAAAAGAGAAATAAGTATTGCTAAGATAAATAGAAACGTATTTTTACATTAATAAACTACTAGCATTGTTGTACAATCTATCAAATTTCCTTCAGTGTGTGACGGGTAAAAATATGTCTACTGTAAATACAAAACCCGATGATACGGTCTTTTTCAAATTCTATACTGTTCGTATACGACTGTCGGATATTATATAATTAACACATTAATCCCGTTTTCCCCATTCCACGCGCGAAATGTTGGATAGCTCTCCCGCAGGAGGCGATCGGTAATGCCGCATGGAGACGCGGAAAGAGTGCTTTTTCGGTGACGACTCGGGCTAACGGAGTCGTCCGGTCTCTCCTGGGACGACCACGTTGCGCGGGAGGGCGTAATGCTTAACGGGCCATTTCGCGGGTTGCTCTACGACCTTTAATCTCGCGCCTCTGATCCACGTTTCTCGACCGACCCCTGGTTCGTTTCGTTGGGTGTTTCCATACAAGTGAAACGCGTAAAAGCGGATGCAGCGAATAGGAAAGTCGGATGCCTTTTTTGATTGTATAGCTCATTGGGGTAATACATCTGTATAATATCGAGATCTATTGATTCTTGATAGGAGTACCATCAGAACATTAAAGGAACGTTCTAATTTTTTAGAATCTCGAGAAAAAGTTGTAAATTGTGATCATATATGATTATACATATAATTAGATATAATCAAATCCGCAATTTGTCTTCATCTAATTACAATATGAAAAACTACACATGATCATATATAATCAGATAGGAATTGATATACCTAATCAGATTCAAAAATGCCATCTTCGTTTAGTTCTAAATATATATAATCTAACTATGCATGATAACAATATACATAGGTATATAATATTTCATATATGATCAGACACTGACAAATTTCGAATCTGATTATATCCAATTACACATTGTAAACGAACATTTGTAGTCTCGCGGAAAAACTCTAAGAGATTGGAGTATTTCTTTAGAGCATTCCAGTTTTCCTCCCACCAAAAATCAATGAATCCCAACCATAAGTATTTACATTTCCAACGAGTTAAAATCAAAGATACGTTCCTTTTCGGGACACGTTTGCACCTCTAAATACTCGAAAAGAGATTAATTACTCGAGTGCAAAGACCTAATGCCGGTACTGGAACCGCACATCATATTCCACGCGCGGTGCATTATTCTCACTGCCCATAAATCCGACGTAACTCGCCTTCCGCCGCCGAGAAGCGCCGCGCGAGAGACGAGAAAAGCGACGCATCTATGCCGCGGAACTGGGAAAGCTCGTAACGCGAGAACTCGCCGCGAATCCGTCGGCATAAAACACTGTTTTCGCAGAGGCGCTTCCGCGGGACGGGCTTCTCGCCCGTAAACCTGATCCGTTTACGCTTTAGTATTATTTCACGCGCGCAATATCGTCGGGCTCACGGCGGACTCCCGCCGTTAAATTAGCGGCCGTGCGGATTAAGTTACCGCGCCGAAAAGATCCGGAAGTGGCTTTCGCGGCGGGCCCAAAACAGTGTTTCGCATCGTGGAATCGTCATGTCACTGCTGCAAGAATTATCACCGCACGTTTGAGAAATTGTTCAGAACGCCACGAAGGGACGAATGAGGAATCGCGCGCGAGGCGGAGGAAGAGAGCAAAATGTGCGCGTTTTAGACGACGACGACGACGACGCTCCCCGGGGACGCGGTAGCGACACAGTTTATCCATCGAGAAACCCCATTCTACCCCCGGCGTACCCTGCTCTCCGCGCCCCTCGATTCTCGCTCCCCGCATTATATACGCGTTATACTTTTTGGTCGGCGACACATAAGAGCTAATATCGTGGGCTATGCATATTTATACCGCATTAAAAAATCACCCTCCCTTAAAATGCATAGGCCGCTGCATGGCTGAAGCGTTGAATCTTGGTGAATACTTCGCTCGCGTGGCTGGGTGGGACGTTGTAAAATAGAGGGAGAGGGAGAGTGCAGATTCGCGAAAATGCGGTTCGCCATTGTTTAACGTTTTAAGATTATTCCACTCTCTGTCGTTCATAATGGAATTTGTTGGGGTTAAATGTTTCTGAAAGGTAAGGGGTGATCGAATGTCGAACCCAGGAAAATATGGTCATATATAATCATATATAATCGTATAAGATCATATATAATTTTGGATATAATCAGATTTGAAATTTGCCACTGTCCGATCACATATAAAAAATGATGTATAACCGTATATTATCATACACAATCATACATGATCAGATACGATTATGTATATTTAGATCTGAACAAAGATGTACATTTTGGATCTTGTTATATCAAATCCTATCTGGTCATATATGATTATATACGATCACACATAGTTTTACGTTCCCTAGTTATGTCAAATTCAAGGGAAAACGGTCATAATTAATCATATTGTCATATATAATTGGATATAATCAGATCCGAAATTTGTCTATATCTGATTATACATGTATGAAAAATTATGTATGATTATGTATAATCGTATATGTTCAGAAATGATTATATATATTTAGATCTAAACAAAGTTGAACATTTTGAATCCAAATAATATATCAAAGCCTATCGGATCATCCACGTTTATACATGATCATATATGTATTTTTTTTATGTATCATATAATCAGACAGACACATTTCTGATCTGATTATATCCAATTATATGTGATCATATGTTTTTCCTCGTTATCGGAAACCGGCGCACGTTGGGGTGTCAAATAAGTTTACCGACGGCGCGCGCCGCACATCGCTTCGTCGCAAAGCCGTTTGTCGGGAAACTTGTTTGACACCTCGATACAGACGACACGCTGCATTACGACGCATTACGCTACATCCGCAGTGCCGCGCAGCTATGATCGATGATAACGATTCGTGTCGCCGTAATTCGTCGCGTGCAGCACCGCGTTGCAACGCACGCGCTTCGCGAGAAGAGCGTCCCGACGTCGTCGCTTACAGTTACATTGGAAGCGGAGTCATCGAAACGTCCGTTTATAATATTAGTACTGCCGATACGAATAATCGAAACATATAATTGCTCCCGCGAGAATTATCAGATAAATTGCAACCTCTCGAATTATTAAATAAACAACGGCAGTCACCTATATCACGAGATGAAGAACGTATCAAAACTGAAGCCGTTAAGAATACACCGAGAGAAATAATAATGAGTGAAATATAGTCTCTATATAGTTTATATAGAAATCACATATATAATCCATGTAGGACCAAATCCACATATAGACTATATACACTGAGAAAAAAGTAGTCAACAAAATAATTTGAAAACCTAAAAACAATATTTGCCGGATTATTCGAACGTTTAGCTTTGCCGTCAAAGTTTTGATGAAATCAACCAAGGAATTTTGCGATTCCAAAAAGAACGTTTCGTTGGTTTGTATTCATTCAAAATATTTTGTCGGCCTGACCAAGAGTTCTTATTCAGTGTACAAACCATATAGAACTTTTCTGTCTGGGAAAGAAAGAACTTTCGAATTTCCCGCATCACCCAAGCAACACACTTCGATCAAAATAATGTCACTCACTAAATTAATGGCGTCACTTTTTTCGTCATAACGACACCAAACGTCTTTCACAAATAACAAAATAACGAGGTTTTATCATTACCTCGTCATTTCTGAAAGACGTTCGAACGTCGTATTGACAAAAAAAATGACGTCATTCAGTGAGTGACATTATTTTGCCCAAAATACGTCACTCGACCAACAATAATCGCAATATAATAATTCACTCTTACCGCAAACCGACTTCCGCGCGTTCTCCACCCTCGATTTCCCTCCCCTAAATAGAACGCAGACGAACCCCGTCCCTCTTCGCCGCGACACAATAACGAGAGACACTGCCTGCACCCGTCCCGTGAGCAGTCACTTGCTCGTCCCGCAGGACCAGCGAATGACACCGCGCCATCCGCGTCCGAGTCCCACGGGACGACGCTCTTCGAGGGCAACGCGCCGCCGGGCCCCAACTCCCATCACGTATGTGACTTTCGGCCCCGCTTAGATTATTACGCGCCTAACCGCGCGGCGATTCGCTCGGATTTTCTTCGCCGGTCGGTTTGGCGCGGTGGAATCGCGTCCCGCGATTTCGAGAGACGGTGGGGGGGGGGGAGGGGGGCAGTCGACGGGGGTGGCGCGCGAGGTGAATATCGATTGCATCAACCACCCTCCCCCTCCCACCGCGGTATGTATACGTGGCGTCTGGATATATAGGTGCTCTATGTACGCGTAATATGTATTTGTATGTACCTGTACTCTCTCGAATAAACGTACGGGACGCGTAGGTGTACGGAGAGCAGAATTTCGTGAAGCGCTCGCGCGATGAAATAGAACTACGTCGGGGTGGAAACAAAATATACGGTCGAGAATTAGCGTTTGATGAAATACCGATATGCTCTTCACGGGGAGAGAATATTTGGAGGGGCCTTCTGCTGTGCGCGAGCGGCGGGTGTTCTTTGGTGGGGTTTCGTTCTTATTCGTCTGTGGGGAAAACGTTATTCTCTCTCGCGCGCGCGAGACCGCGTGGGGTGGGAGTGTTTGGAATTTTTTTTTAAGTGTACTATAATGCGCTTGGGAAAAAAAAGTTTATATGTAATCATGTATGATCATGTATAATTGGATATGATCAGATCCGAAATTCGTCTCTCTGTTTGATTAATTGATCGTGTATGAAATTGATCAGTGTCAATCATTTACCATTGCACACCTAAGGGAAAATAATCACATAATTATGCGATCATATGATTATATAATCATATATGATCATGTGTAATTATTGGATATAATTAGATTCGAAATTCGTCTCTGTTTGATCAATCGATCGTATGTGAAACTGATTAGGTTCAATTATTCACCACTGCAAATTCGAGAAAAAATAGTCACGTAATATTACATGATCATATGATCACACACATGTAATTATTTATGATCATACAGGATATTTTTAGCAGAGCACGCGCTCTCTGTTATTTATCAACGTACAGCACCAGAGAGCACTGCTATAATTACTTATCAGCGAAATCGAATCAGAGTATACAGACGTACATATAATATTGTACAAACAAGTCCGACGGACGCTAAGCGGTCGGTTATTTCGTCGCGGAAACGAGCGCGCAGCCTCCGCACGTACATCGAGAATCGCCGGTCGGAAAGGCGCGCTTCGTAGCCTATAAAATTCCGGCGGTAGTAGTAATCGAAAGGACCCTTCAGCCTAGAAACGACCAGTTACCCGGTGGCAGTTAAGTTAAACGCCAGTTAGCAGACGTTAACTGCCGCTCGCTATGGCTTCTATTCCGCGGACGATTGCAATTTTAATCGCCTCTTCATTACAATTAAATTTAAATCGGCCCGTGCGCCGGCACCTAATAAAATCCGCGCTCTCTCTCTCTCTCTCTCTCTCTGCGCTCGTGCCTGAGCGGGGAAGGGTGAAAGGGGCGGAGGAGAGGGAAAAATCTACCGATGTGCATACGCGCGGGGCGGATTAAAATCTATCATCGATTGAAAAACCGCCCGGTACCGACGCGATTGCTTCCTCGATTCTATATGTATACTGAGAAAACTAATTTGCCGATCCGAGTAACCGTCGATGTGAATAGTGCCAAAAGAACATATCCCCCAGGCGGAAAACTTTCATGCGGATTTCATAATATAGTGCATATGTGGATTTGATCCTATATGGATTATATATGATTTTTATATAAACCATATACCACATGAGGCTAAACTTATTGGCCAGGAAAGAAACTCGAATCACTGTTGTCTCCAAAACCTATGAGCTTCACAGGCTCATATTTGTACCTATAATACTTATTTGAAGATTACGTTTATATCTGCAATAAAGTCTTATATTGATATAGGCCAAAAATTCATTGATAACGAGATAATAATGATTCGAGTTTCTTTCCTGGCGAGTAAGTTTAGCCTCACATGGTATGGATTACTGTATGTCCGAGCGCAAAGTATGCCATTACATCCTGTAAATGAGTTATTTTAATTTATTAAATTCTTATAAAATCCATATCTAGTCCGTATATTGTCCATATATAGAAATAATATATAGTCCATATAGGACTAAATCCACATATGGACTATATAATATATAATAGAACTTTCTACTTGGGTATTTACGGCAAACATACGAGTATTGTCGTTGAATCAAAAATATATGTTATTTGAATCAAGTGCGAATCAAATGTGGATTCGATCAAATCAATAAACATATACTTGTGTTATAATTTTATTTTGTCCCGTAAATATCTTCTTGGCACAATTCACTTCGTCGTCTTGGATCGGTAAATTATTATTTTCTTCGTGTACATATTATACCGTTCAGCGACGGATCGAGAATTTCGTCGGCTGGACGTCGCGCGACGCTGTTTGTTAATGCAGCTTCCGGTTTCGAACTTCGGCGAAATTGAGCGATGAGCGTGACGCGGTGGGAGGGCGGTCGATTAATTGAGGTTGTGTCGATGCTAAAAGGCTTTTAAAAGTGCTTTGAATATAATGGCAGAGTATTGCGAGCCGCGGGAGAAATTCGGAGGTAAAATCGTCTGATCGAATTAAAATATATATCCCATCTATATATAGATATGTTTGTATGTATCTCGGGAATGATCGAAGGGACGATTGACCAGGGTTGGAAGTTCAAATTAACGCTGGTTACTTTCTCCCGTTCTCGGAGATTTATCGGGTCAAAGAATCCGACGGATTTATTTGGAACAATTTTCCGAGGATTACCGTCGATTTCTCGAAGCAAGGGGAAAATCGTACTCACTGGCGTTCTTTAATACTCAGTTGGAATCGGTCCACCGATTTTTTTATGTTAAAGTTTAACTTAAAAAAATGATAAACCAACAATGGGTGGACCGATTCTAAAGCAAAATCTCCTATTTAACATTCTTTGAATTAATCTTAACACGAGAAATGTCAGATCGACACGAAAAATTAGTTGATTTTAACGTTGAAAAAATGAATGGACCGATTCCAGTGCAAAAAATTTCCCATTTAACATTCTTCGAGTTAATTTTAACACGAGAAACATCGGATCGACACGAAGAATTAATTGACTCTAACATACAAAATTTGGTGAACCGATTCGAACGCAAAATTTCCAACTATAGAAGAAAGAAGGGACATAAAATATCACCATTGCTTCTTTATCATAACGAGGAAATCAATGTGAGTAAGATATGAAAGAACAAAGGAAAATATTATCACTGTCCCAAGAAAAAATGCGATCAGCTCCAAAACTACGCGAATTCGCGTTAATAAAACCAAAATACGTGCATCTCTCCGCGCATGAAATAGGAATAACGACGTACTCTGGAAGAAGTATTCATAAAAAAAAACCCGTACGATATTCTAAAAAAGAAAGAGTCGATCGAAGCCGACGAGTAAAAAAAACCATCCCCTCGAAAACTGATTTTCAGCTCACAGTCACGGGCGGACGTACATTTTTAAAAACGAAACCTCCCCACGCCGCCGGATCCCCACCCATCTCGAAATATTCATGGCACCGCCATGGCAAGTCAAGAAATCTTTGATAGCGGCGCTCGATAGCACCGCGTCGCTGAGCGCCGGCGCCTTTCCCGCAACCCCCATTGGTGACTGGAACCCTCCACGCGTGTACCCGCCGCACGTTCCCTTGGAAACGCTTCGCTTCGTTCGTTCACCGCGATACCTACACCCTCTCGCCCACGGGAAACCTCTTTCAATTAGGTCCGCTGTTTCGTGCACACACACATATACACACTCTCTCTCTCTCCCTCTCGTCGCAAAGCTATATAGTTCTGGTTATCTTGTAGGTTTCGTCTCTCGGCTCTGCATTCTCCCTCGCGAAACTATTCGACCGGTGAGAGGAAGATACCGACTCGGTTATAGCCGGTGATTTTGCGTATCAATCCTTCGCGGTCGCGCGTCTTTGAGCTATGACCGCGAAGGGTTGAGGGGTTCATTGATGATAATGTAAATCGAGGGATGAAATGATGCGTGGATATTGAAATTTCTTGGTGAGACCTTGTCAGTTGAGGAGGATATAATAAACGAATGGGAATGATACTTTGAAATTTGATCAATGGTCTAATTTTTCGGAGAGTCTTGTAAGCTAAATTCATTGGGTTTTTTAATCTGTCTCGGATTTGTTTCTCCTTCCGGGAAAAAATGTTTACATGTATTATCGTACGTGACAACATGCGATTGGATTCAATCAAATCTGAAATTTACCTTAATCTGAATACGTACGAAGAACTATATATTTAATAGATTCCATGTTTTCAACTTTGTTCAGATCTAAATATGTATAATATCATATCTGATAATTATATATGAATATATGTATATGATCATACATGAATTTTCACATATGATCACTGATCAGATACAGATAAAATTCGGATCCGCGATTCTATCCAATAAATTATATATGATTATATATGACCATTTTTTTCCCCGGAATGTTCAGATAAAAAATAAACTTCGAATCTGATTATATCCAATTACATATAATCACATATAATTATACGAATATGTATGTAAACATTTTTTCCTGGGTTAAGACAATAATTCGATTCGCGCGAATTTGATATTTAAATCCATAAAAGATAAAAGTTGAATAAACGTGAAACTTGCGTAGCCAATGTAAAACCACGTGGCGTCAGGTAGTTCTTTCACCGTTTACAGGAAGTTTCGCCCGTCGCAACTGTCGAAGGAGGGCGGGAAAGCGCGGGCGGACGCGTATGGGGGATTCTCTACTTGATATGCGGTCGACGCCCGGCTTGACTGACGCCTCGAGAAGTTACGAATAAAAATTTTATGAAATTCTATTAGCTCCGTTTTTCTCGACGTGCCCCGCAGACTTAAAAAAGCCGGCGCTTGATGGATCTCAAGGGGAGGGGCGAGCAAAAAGGCGGCTTGTGGTAGCGTTTATTTCTGACCGGGTTTTTTTTGAGAACTTGCAGCCTTTCGAGTGAGCGAAAAATATCGCTTCTTACACGCAATCAATGATACTTATTCTCATATGATTAATCGCGACGCAGTTCTATTGTAATATTTTAGCGCCTGCCTAGATAACCGATAACGTACATATCGCCCTATATCTCGCTATTAACGGGTCCAAGGAAAAAAAGTGTCAGACGAAAGTTGCAAAGCCGCGAAAATCACGCAACTTTCGTTCGAAACGTTTTTCCCCACGACCAGCCGATCGCGAGATACGGCTACCCCTTTGGCGCGTTCGTCCGCCCCCAAAGCACCCTCGCCCGTTCTCGAAGCTTTGACTTTGATGCCCTCGCACCCTCCGCCCCTCTATCCACAGAGTTATTCGCTCCTTCCCGCGCGCGTGTGCTCGTCCCGACGAACAAACCCTTTCTTCCCGTCGCGACGAAATTCCAGAGCCCGCGGAATATTACACCGCGTATAACGTACGCGCGCGTGCGGCGCGCCTGCGGTTTGCGGCCGAGGCACCGGTGAAGAGACCCACCAAAATTCGAACCCCCCCCCGCGGAGCGAGGGCTTAGCGAGTCGCACAAGTTTCGCTTTAATCCGAAAAGCCACATTAGGCCGGCGTAATTGATTCCAAGACAGCCTTTGATACAGTTGCAAACCCCTCCCAAGACATTATCGCGCGTCACCGTTGCTACTTCAGCGTGGCGAAGGGCGAAATGTTGACGAATGCTGTCTCGGAAAAGAATGGCCGTATGATGCACGAATGATGATTGATGATGTATGAATTTTGTCTCTGAGTGATCATGCATGACCATGTGTGTAAATATGATGATATGCGTATTATATAATCGCATATGTTCATAATGTAGTAATAAGCATGATAGTTTTCCTATTGAAATTTGGCAAAGGTCATTGTCAGAAGATTCTTATCACTTAGTCCTCACAAACGACTGAGAAATAAGTCTTATCGATAGAGGCACTTTTTACATTTTCGTAGAGAAACTTTCATGTAGCATTACTATTACGATCGTAATTACGGTATAATCAGTGATCACTGATAATAGTAGGTTTTGAGAATCGACGTTGTGGACGGTTACTGTTTTTATTTTTATTTTTTACAAGTAACACGCATGATCATGTGTGGCCATTTTTTCAGGGTTAGTTGCAGGTTCCTAAATTGCCATGTATAGCCATGTGTGGTCAAATATATATTCTTGATTATGTCTCCTACTTGAAGTCCTATAATTATATATGGCTATACATGTTCACATGTAACTCTGTATTACTCCATGTATAATCATATATCACCGTACAATCCATGTACTATGTACGATAATGCATGATCATGTCTGTAATAAATTATTCCTGCCAGATTAATTCATGATCACACATGGCTGTACTATTCCACATTTGATCATGTATCCCAGTACATTTCTCCATACATGATCATATCTGCGGTTTCATGTATTCTCATATAAATATGATCGATTACATATGATCGTATATGACCACACGTCAAAAGGTATATGATATAATACGTATATGAATTCGTATTTTCCTGGGTCATATTTTACGAAGCTCACCAATTGTAGATGAAATTAACTTAGACGCGGTGAAATCGATCCTTGACGGTGATCGAACTGATAATACGTTCCTCGGTAAGTTGGCGTGGGAAAAGTCAACATGGATACGTAGAAAAGGCGAATTGTTTCAAGGAAGCGGTAGTTTGAAAATTAATTCAACCAAATTTCATCCATAGCGATTAAAGGAATTCATGAATCATCCTTCATCGCGATTGCACATGGATGAGGTAAACATGCCTGCGTAGGAGCTGCGAAGGAAACATAATTTAGGCAATCACCTGAACTCTACTCTCCGTGAGACCGATCCTCATGGCGATTTCCTCCCTGAGGAAGATATCGGGGTAGTGAGTTTTGCTGAAACACCTCTCCAGCTCGTTCAACTGGGCCGGCGTAAATCGCGTCCGATGTCGCTTCTGTTTCGCCGGCTTGTCGTCACCTTGCCCGATCGCCGAGGCGTTTCCTGAAACACCAGGATACCAGATTCAGTATCAAGCGCGTTCGATTGGAACAATTATCGAAAAGAACTTTAACGCGGTCACACTTGATATCCAGCTTCGACCAAATCAAATATACGATTCCTGCCCCTGATGTGATAAAATATCAAAGGAAGAAGGTGTTTTGTTGCTGACCTCGGTGAAAAAATAACTAGAAAAGCTCTAGAATTGTTGTACGCTGGGAATACTTTGGAATATTTGCTCCAGCGAAAGATTCAATAAGGATAATCAATCGAAAGAAATGATAGTCATTTTCAGGAAGTAAAACAATCAAGTTTCGCTGCACATTGTTCACCATGTTCATCGTACAAATAAACGGAAGAGAGGAAGAAACGGGAATAGCTCGATTTTACATCGCCGGGATCATGGGATGGCTCAGCTATTTTTATACCGCTAGAACTGACTGAACGAAACGTCTGGTACCACAGATTGACAAAGTGACACACGTGAGAGGTATGAAATCAATGAGGCGTGTTATTTCTCGACGAATTGACAGGATTAATAGATTCAGCTATTCGTACTATGTGTGTACACACTCACTGTGCGACTCATTGGAAGCTACGCAGTTCTGCAAATCGAAGTTGACAAACAGCTATCCTGTGGACTCGAGGCAGAAGTATTTTCCAATGTTTTGGTCTGAGTTCAGTTAAAGCTTGTTTATATCGGTGAAAGGATGAGTATTTGTGGATACGATGCGGAGATAGCATCACTGGAATATGCAAATCGATCTTATATAGAAACGCGTGTAAGATGGGGTAATGGATATTACGCTTCGTAAAAATATCATCGCGCCTCGATTGATGGCGTACGAGTTATTTTACGCTTCCCTGTGATCGACAAAGTGTTATGAGGCGCACTGCTTTCAAACGAACTCTTCCCACTGATCCTGGTCGCGGGCGTATACGAATATTACAGCTGATTATCTGGTACAAAGCAAGGGTAGAGGTGACCAATAAACTTCTTCTTTCATGCGAAGCTTTAAACTCCTTCTTTGGAAAATAAAAATACAAAAATCGGGCGTATTTATGAAGTCGATGCGCGAATTAGAAAAAGGTACTAATTCTTATAATTTATTGTATACAGAATCGCATGGAAATTATGAAGGGCGGTATTTTGTTTTGCCAACAATCATCATCGAATTATGAAAACCCTTGTGCGATCATCTTTATAAATAGGAAGCATCGCCTGATCACCTACTTGAGGAAATAACGAGCTCCCCTTGCCGCAAGACTGACCGTTCAGTAACCGATAGAAAATTCAGACGCGCTCCCCCTACGAGCTAGTCGAAGAACCGACCGATAAATCGTCCACCCCATGTGTAGACGCGCCACGTGTTTCAGCTTCCTGATGGGGAATTAGCCACACCCTCACCTCACCTTTCGTCGCCTAACTGCCCTCGCGAAATTAAGAGAGCCTTTGCTGAATCTCTGGTTCTCGCCGGTTCCCAAATATCCACGTATGTGCAATTACTATTCGGCAAACACGAAGTAACAGTTACGTTGCAGTTATATTACAATTCACCTCCAATACATTGCAGTTATACAATAAGTGCGTTACACATACATATAATTGTCACATAATTGATGCGGAAATTGTAATATAATCACTGGGTAAAAGTGTTTGTCAGATGAGGATATTCATCGATGAATGTTTAAAAAGTTCAGCAAACTCTTTTCGACGGCGTTTGGATGCTGAATAAAAAAATGTCGAATGTTTCTGTGTCCCGAGAAAAAATGGTCATGTATAATCGTGTATGATCGGTGATCATGTGTAATCATACATGATCAGATATGATTATGTATAATTAGATCTGTTCAAAGATGAAAATGTTGTATCTGATTATATCAAAACCTATTTGATCATATATCATTATATATGATCATATGTAACTTGTCATATACAGGATGCAATGTCAAGAGGGCTGAAATGGGAGGAACCTAATTCTGTTCAGAATTGCTACACTGACAAGTAATATGACTTTTTACAATCCCCTTACATTGACAAAGAGTTGTCTGCCGAGTGGATTTCGAGGAACGGAGATCGTAGGAAGTCATATCACATTGGTCAGTGTATACTGCAGTACGGAATTAGGCTCCTCCTATTTCAGCCCACTTAGCCATTACACCCTATATTATCAAATAGACGCAAATTTCGGATCTGATTGCATCCAATTATAGCGATACGATCAATGACCATTTTTTCCCAGGGTGTCGAACAAAACTGACATCTTCGGTACTAGCTCTGTCGGAAGGGCAAGTGCTCTTCCGCCGCTTTCAATGATGGAGAAAAACATCATCATACATACGCATGGAGGGAAACGTAAGAAAAAAGGAGCTCCGGCATAGAAATCGATCGCAAAACTCGACGAACTCACCCGTGCCAGGCATGGTCATGATCAGCTCCTGGTGAAGCGTCAGCCCTCCCCCGGTTGCCAGACCGCCACCCAAATTGACCCCCAGGACTCCGTCCAACTTCTCGTGCCGCTTCAGATCCTGCGCGTGAAGGTCCTTCGCTCCTGCGGACGTGAAAAGAGAACGCCGTTACAGTCCTCCCGCGTCTCGCACTCTCGCGGGCGTCCCTCGCCCCTCTCGCCCCGCGCAGTTTAAATTTGTATAGGAGCAGAAGCTGGCTGGGACCGAACCGGTGGCGCGCGAGGGGCGTACGAGCCACTTAGCACCGAGGTGCGAGAATCGTCACCGGCCTCCGCTTCCAGGCGAGCAAATACACGTACGTATACGAGGCCTCCTCGGCCTCACTCGGGCGCGCACCTCTCGCACCGCCGCCTGAGTGAGTGCGAGTCACCCGCAGCCGAGGAGGACAACGCGACGCCACTCTCCTCCGCTTGTAATTCGTGGCTCGCTCGCGGTGGACGTCTTCTCTTTGCTCTTCGAGCGCGAGGAGGGGGTCTGTGGATTCGCACGTGGTGGGCTCATTTCGGTGGGTGGATCTGAGCGTGTTTGGGAGAAAAAGGGGGAGAGGGATCGTGAGACCAGTTTCTCGATAAAGTGACGAGGATACTTGGAAGGAAGATAGGTTCACGTGGGAAATCAGTTCTGCCTTTGATGCACTGGATGCCGCGTGTGTTAAGAATGATGTCGAAGTTTGAAATTATTGAGTTTGTCGTTTTTTAACTGCAATTCGGTTACTATGAGTGGCTTTTATGGGATGCTTCAGTCGTCGGCTTTCAAAGTACTCTTTCATCAATTTTACCGAGTTATCGGAAAGTTCCTTTGATACAGAGGATGCTGTGTGTGTTAAGAATAGCATTGAAGTTTGAAATTATTGAGTTTGTCATTTTTTTTAACTACCATTTGGCTACCATGAATGTCTTTCAGAGGATGTTTCAGTTGTCAGCTTTTAAAGTACTCTTTTATCAATTTTATCGAACTGGAGAGTTAATTTAATGAATTATTCGAGAAGAAATGGTCATGTATAATCATATGTCCACTACTCCGATTCCTTGCAGAGAAGGGAATCGAAGCTGGTACGCCCGTTGCAGATATCAGGAAAGAAATATTTACATATAATTATATATGATCACTAAAATTTGTCTTTATCCGATTGCATATAAAATACTTTAAATGATTATACATAATCTTATGAACAGATAAGACTCGATATAATTAGATTCAAAATTCTCAACTTTGTTCAAATCTGACCACGCTTAATCATACCTGACTATACATGATAATGCATAATTTGTCAAATAAACTTCAGATCTGATTGCATCCAATTATATATGATCATATGATTATATATGACCATTTTTTTTAACGAATTACGTGTACCAAAGGATTCAGTTATCACTTTTATCTCACAGTAACAAAAATATACTTGAATAATTGAAGATCCTGCGGGTCAAAGGCGAAAAGAAATGAAAGTGATGACGCGCGAGAAACCAAACTACAGCCAAAAATTTCCGTTTTCATCTTCGAAATCCCTCCAAATAATTATTTTCGATAAGAGAATCGCGCGTAACTTAAATGTCGAGGATATCCTCCGCATTTTCGAAAAAAAAACATACGGCAAGGAGACCACCGCGCGCGGGCGTACGCGCGAAGTCCACTCTATAGATCCTCGATATGAATGAACTTTACGACTGCTGGTCTTTACTCGTCTTCTCTTTTCACCTTTACAGCTCTTGATGGTTTTATTTCGATTTTATTGGCAGCTCCGGGGTGGCGTTTACGAGCCCCCCCTTTCGGTTCACTCTGGAAATTCGGCAGGTGTCTTTGATCTCGCCAGGAGGGTGTTTTTTTTTACCAACCCCGTCGCACACCCCTTCATCCCTTCGTTCCCTTCCTCCTCCTCCTCCTCTGTTTTCGGAACATTTTCAATTTTCCGGGTGCGGCACGTCTTGCCAGTGGTAGCGCCGGAAGCGAGACGATGTGTGCTCGTCGTTTTATAACTCGAGGAACTCCCGAGGAAACTCGTTTAAGGGTTTGTTTGGTGTACGGGGAAAATTGCTAATCGCGGTTAACCGCGACTGCCGACTGCTTGTTTTTGGCTTATTCCCTTTATTTTTTGCCTGGCTCGCTCGTCGCTCGAGTCAATAGCATCGGTGGTTGTTGATCTATGCGATGATTCTAACTGTGGTTCTAATTTTCGTTGAACTCGATCGTGGTTGACGTTCGTACGTTAATCGTATTTTATTGATATTAAAATTGAAACTGAAGCAAAAGTCGAGGCTAAATTTTCAATTGAAAAATCGAAGGGGAATTGTTATGATGATATTTGAACAGAGAATTTTTAATTCCAAAGAAAAATTGACGATTTAGTCTGCGAAAAATCGAAATTCAACGAAGCAACAACACAACAATCGACTTGAAATTTTGCAGGTGAACTTGTTTCAATTATACTCATTATTATCTATAAAAAGTAAACAACTATTGAAGTTTTCTAATTTTACATGAGCCCTCATGGAAAAACGGATATCGAACGGTGAAATAAATTGAAATAACTGAGAAAAATTCTTAAATTTTTCCCGATTTACGAAGAAATCAAGGGTTAATTACCATGCAAAAATGTAAAAAAAAAAAAAGAAATATAATAGCTGAAGCTTTGTATGGCCATTAATCCCTTCATAAACTAGAAAAATTTCGAGAATTTCTCTTAGTACATAGTAATTTAAAATGAAGTATCGTTTTATTTCATCGTCCGATATCCGCCAATGTAATATTTTCTCTGGAGAGCCCGTGTAATAAATTTAATAAAATTTCTCTAGTGCATTTTTTAACGAGATAGACAATCGACTTCGAATTTTGCAAGCAAACTTATTTTAATCGTATACGTTATCTGTTTGAATTACAAAAGTTTCTGTCAGTATTTTTCGATATATAGGTGATACACTCTTAAAAGGATTTTAAGTTTTCAATCAAGGCTGAAAGCCTACCGATAATCGTCAAATAAAAGAAGATAAATAACTAAATAAAACTACCAAACGAAATACAAGGGTGTCGATTTTAATTTAAAAAATGTTCAACTCTCAGAATAGCCATTTTCACCAGATCTCACGTGCAAAGGGAAACAGGAAGAGCGCTATGCAGAACGCAAAACGGAAATCGGAACCGGCACGCCCGCGCGCTGCGCGTCAGACACGTCTCGGCTCTCTAACTCGTTCCTCAACTTCCCCCCAATTTAATCCGAGCTAAGGCAATTACGATTAGCAGGCCCGAGAGGCGGACTCCACGGGAGCCGAGGAAGAGAACCCAAACAAAAACACCACGTGATTCGCGCGTAGCAAGTAGCCGCTCGCTCGGAAGGGGTGAGAGGAAGCAATGATCGTGGGTTGGGGATGATCGGTAGATTTTTGTTGAGATCGACTAGACAGCGCGGTGCAAAACTCCGTTGGACGTCTTTGACCCAAAAGATTCAGAAGAGAAGAGAAAAATGTGTCGGTCGGTATTTCTTTTGAATCCTTCAACTGATAATAAGCGATATGAAATTTTGAAAAAAGCTCCCGTCTGATCAGTCCTCAAGCACAGGAAACGAAAATTTACGTCGAGCGGAGAAAGAAATCTCTGCGAAGAACGATATTTCAGAGGAGAGTTCCACGTGGACGTTCCAAAGAGCCGCTAACCGTTCAATTAGCGAGCTTAACCATAAGCAAATTCGCCTCTAATCGCTACGAATTTGTACGCGTATATGTTAACTCGCGCAAACGTACAATTTTACATAATTCTACAATGTGTACATAAGTGCGTATAAAAATATGCACTATCACGAGAGATCATTGAACAATGATTCGCGAGTCATGCAAGATTGTCAAATCAGTGTAACTATTTTTTATGAAAACAAAATGTCGAATCTAATCTAATATTTCTCATATTACTCATCGCTGAGACTCTGTAAAATGAGTTAAGTATTCATCGTAAAATCGATTCGCAATTTTCAAAACTACAATTGATTAATTGTAAAATAAAGCTAATAATAATCTATTCGCCCTCGAGATTAACGTCGCTCCGTCACGGACACTTATCAAAGCCACATTTAAAAAAAAATGTTCAAAATCTAAATTACTTAAATCCAACAATAAACCAGAAGCAGATTGATGGCTCTGTGCTTCATTTTGTTTTATCTGATTTCACGCAGATAAAATTGCTCCTAATTTGAAATTGTTTTTCAACACAGAAGCATATAGAGACGTTGACTCGAGTCTCTAATTTTGACGTTATTTGAAGAACTTTTAATTGTCTTTGGTTAAGAGAATGAAGATGCAGGCGCGAGAATTTTGGAAGATCAAGTCGATGGAGCGAAAAACTTGATTGAATTTTAGAACAAAATCTCAGCATCAATTGGAAACGATCAAATAAGATATCTCTCTGTTTCTCGAGTAAAAAAAAATAAGCAAAACGTTTCATGGAAACATCCCGCAAAGGACGAACAGCTTTCGAGACCACTGCCGTCGCTTCCTGACGCACCGAGCAAATCTAAGAAAGTAACTCGAAAGTAGGAACAAAATACCACGTTGACTTTCTCTGATGATTTCTTAAAACCGTGAATTTTGCGAAGGAAGCCTCTGTTGGTTGGTACAACTTTTAATCGGATCGATTTACGAGTGATTACGACAATCATATATTGAAACACTAGAAAATAAGAGCAGAACTCTGACCGAGATGAAACACTCAATCGAACGTTACCAGCATCCATAAAGTATCCCGGACCAATGCCTGATCTCCAATTCGACTCAAACCTCGCCACTAAACCGAGGACCATGCCAATCAGTTGCATTAGCCGAAGATAACGAGACAATTGACACGGCTGAGAATATCTGGCAATGGTGAACAATTCAAAATCGAAGCTGTACCACGATTACTCGTAAAATCCTTACCTCTTAGAGGCTACCTGATGTCCTATAATTCTCACTTTACGATCTAAGCACTCCCTAAACTTGAATCAGTGACTTGTAAGCCAATAACTCTTACGGATACAGATCGAAAAGATATCGATAAAATTTCTCGACAAAAACTACTCAACTCGGACAGCGAACTACCCAAATTCAAGATCCAAAAACCACACGTCAACCCCTGCGACGTGTCCAACCAAAGAGACGTCCGTCGGCTAACGACGTTGGCATTCGACACTGAGAGAAAAATCGATCGAGTCGATTTTCTCTTTATTTGATACGAATTATTTCTCAAGCAATTAAATATTTTCTTCATTTACGTAATGGTGTTCGATCCAATACCCATTCGCTTGTAACTGATACACGTTTAATAGCTGTAAACAGATATTTAGTTGCTACTGCTTCACATATTTAGGACCATCATGATCATTTTTGCGCGACTTGATCAATCAAGTATTTTTCTCAGTATAACTGATATTTATTCACACTGATTGTGCGCTTCTACTTGCCGCGAATGAAACAGTGTATCAAATCAAACGCAATTTCCTCAACGGAAGACGAACACATCATCGCTTCGACTAATTCCAAAACCCACTTGAATCTTTTAATCAATTTCTTCCTCGGCACGCATCGTGGCACCATGAACGAAACTGAGCATCGAACCAAACGCAATTTCCTCAACAGAAAATGAACACATCACCGCTTCGACTGACCCCAAAACCCAACAAGATCTTTCAACCAATTTTCTTTTCAATGCACCGTGGCACCTTGAGTAAAACCGAGTATCGAACCAAACGCGATTTCCCCATCAAACAACGAACACACCATCGCCTCGATCCGACTCCAAAACCCAACAAAATCTCTCGACAAACCCCTTCCCCGTTGCACCATGGCACCGCCAGACACTCTTCGTCCAACTTACCGGAAATCCCGTGAATGGAACCGCCGGCGGAGATGTTGTTGAGCATGCCTCCCCAGGAGCGAAACTCGCGCACACCGCGCTCAATTGTCACACCGTGCTTCCGAGCCTGCGACAGACGAAACGTTCGGGCGGTCCATCAACGGGTACGAGACGATCGACGACGAAGAAGAACCGCGTGTACTACGCGCGATCACCGCGTTACCGAGAGGATCGGCCCGTGCCTCCGGAAGGCAAACAGCGAACTGCCCGGCTGCCATATCCGAACTCCCCACTTCGCCCGATGCTCCCTCGCTCTCCCACCCACCTGGAGAACCCTCTCCGTCGCGCTTCCACCCGCGACGGATACGCGTCCACCCGGTATGTATCGCGGGGTGCCTCGTGGGCGTGATATCAAATCGGCTCCCCGTGTCCTTCCCGTGGTTCGGCTCCCTTCAGGACCGTGCCCGCCGGACGGGGGTGCCCGCCGCAGGGGTGCGTGGGCGACTGCGAGCCGTGTATCAACATCGGCGGGGTGACTCCGCTTGCGAGGGACCGCGATACTCTTCGAGATGGTGAAACGGCGCGTGTCGATGACTCGCGCGCGTGGGAGACTTCTTCGGGGATGGTAAATGTGGAGCGTTACGGATTGATCGAGAGCGGCGGTTACTGTGGGGTGGGACGGGAGGTTCTTTCGAGTGAGTGTGCAGTTGTTTTTTTTCACGGGTAGGCATGCGTGAGATTGTCGGGATGTGACGACAAGGTTGCACCGAAGAGGTTCTCGACTCGTGGAGCAAATTTGGCGGCGACTGGAGGAACGGTGACATTTGGAAATCCGGTAATGGCATCGAGGATCAATGTGAGCGATCTTTAGAAAGTTTCATCTAGCCAGGCCGGGAATTTTTTCGAGGAACGAGAAACCGAATGCTGGAGCGGGAAATTGTTCGATTCTACGCCACGGACATCGAAGATATATCGAAAACCTTCTCGGAGATGTAATACGTAATTAAAAAAAAAAGTCGATTCTCTTCAAACAGGTAGTCAGTTTTCGAAGAAACAAAATTTGCCTCGGAGAAACAATTTTGCATCACTCGAAAAGAATTTCTTCAATACATAGTCATCGAATTATTCTTCAGATCTTTTCGATGATACACGTAATACGTGATTGCTTTCCGACACCTACTTTTCAAGTGAAAAACCAAATTTGGCTCGGAGAAACAATTGCTTGTCATTGAAAAGAAATTTCTTCAGCATAAAGTCATCGAATTATTCTCGAAACCTTCTCACAGATGTGATGCGTAGGTAATTGGAAATGAACAATTGTCCTTGGACAGTTAATTTCCGAGTAATTCGTGTACGAAATGCGGCACGGAGAAATATACCGACGAACGCTGAAAGACGAAGAAGATAAGGTTTCGGAAACGACTTACCGAGAGGCCAGCCGAGGCAAATTTCCCGAAACCGTTCACATCGAACCGATGGAAATCACCCCGTTTCCCCCTCAAAAAATCCATCCGACCAATTGCTAAGCACCCGCAATGCCCGAAACGATCCAAGGGTGCCAAAAGCCGCAGCGATATTCCGCGATCGGACAACGAGCTCGCGCCCTCCTCGCCGCATACAAGTGGCGGCCCGATACCAGGTGGCGCTGCTCCCTCTCGGCTCTCGCTAGCGGCCTGGCACGAGTTTCTATATAAGAGCGCAACTGCTCGACTCTCACGGCAGACCACAGAGCCGTGTAAGGCTCAGTCGGTAACCTCACCCGTGCTTTTAGCTCGGCGATACCTGAATTTGTTTGAAACTAGGGGACTACCGCCCCTGCGCCGCTATCGCGGCGCTCCCTCATGCTTTTTCAGCAGCATCACGTCGTCGCTGTCTTCTCCGTTCAATACGTCGTCGTTTTCGTCCTCCTCGTCATCGTCGCCCTCGTCATCGTCGTCGTCGTCATAGACTTCGTCGTCCTCGTCGTCCTCGTCCTCCATTAACAACCGTCCATGCTTCGCGCATCCGGTTCGAAGTCGCCGGGGTTTTTGGCGACACGGTTTTGTCCACGCATTTATTCGAAAACTATTTTATATAATAGAAGAAAAATAAAAGCCGACTAAAAAATAGCAAAGACTAAAAAGGTAAAATAATTAAATTGCTTACACACGCGTAGGTACTTGAATAAATGTCAGGCATCTGTTAAATTAGGTACTTGCGTAAAATAAATGAGATTTCCTTTATATTCGAGGTATTCCAGTACTGCAATATAATAGTATTTCTTTGGAACTGTTTGAAACTTCAAAAGCAAGTTTTTAAATTGACACGTTTGTTTGAAAATTCAATTTCACACTTCAAATTCCATACCTGCGTTTGAAAATTAATGTATCGTATACTTCAACTCGAAATTCAAATATTCGTTTGAGTCCTACAACGCAGATATTAACTTTTTTTTTTTAAATTTCACACGATTCTCAGTTTCGATACCGTGCGGTTCTCAAAATGCAGGCAACGTTGTATTTCAAATTTCAAAATATTTTTCACAGTTTTTAACCGACTTCAAAATATTTTTAAAGTCGGTTAAAAATCCCGCGCGCGAGAAAAACGGAGAAACGGAGGAAGAACTCTCTCGACGCGCACGGCAGCAAAAGCCAGGTCAGGGCTGTCCACACATATCCGAGGGTCTCTCTCTCACTCTCTCTTTCTCTCTCTGTTTTGCGGTAGGCGTAACCGCCTCGCGGATGCTGCTCCAATGAGCGGATAGCCCGCCCCCCAGCTACCCCACTAGATTCACCCGTGGAGATTTATTGAAATTTTATTTTTATGGACGCGCCGAGGAGGGTGCGGCGGGTTTGGGGGGTCGGCTGGCAGAGAGGGATGAACGACGGAGCGAAGGAGAGATTCCTCTCTCTCTCTCTCTCTTCCTTTTTTCCCTCTTCCTCCGACCCTCGCTTTATACGCAACGCGCCGTTTTAATTCAATGGGGGTTGGTGTCTCTCGCCTCTTTTTCTCTCGCCCTCCTCTTCTCGCGCCCCTCGGGTCTCTCGCGCAGCGCGACGCTCGTCTCGCTCGAGAGGGTGGCTCGGAAATGATCGGCGATCGACGGGCGTCGATCGATCGAATGCGCGGAGCTGCGCACACACTTCCGGGTAAAGGATATTTATTTGTTTCGAATGCAGGCGAGATCCGTTCGGGATGATCGTTTCGCTCGCTCGAGCGGTCGTATTAATTTGAACTGCTGATGAAAAATTAACCGTCCTTTAATTGGTTTCATTGCGGGTTTATCGGTGCTTCGAGGGATCGAATTTACGGAATGCGATGGACCGCATGCAAAGGGAGGTATTTTGATGAAGCGTATGGATGTGTATTAAGTTGGATAATGATATGCGAGGCCAATTGATATCGCAGATAATCGATTTTGTATCGACTCGGATGCGATCAACCGCGATCCAACGAAAGAATGCTTTCGTAGTTTCGCAGTTTTGAGTAAACTCGAGTGTTTTCTATCCGCGGTAGAAACTTCGAAGTCTTAACCCTTAATTTGGCAGTGTATCTCATAAGATACATTATTTTTTTTTAACTCAAAACATACTACAAATCCTTAACCTCATACGTTTTCTATAGTCTAGGATACTTAAATAGCTTAATAGATATACCCACAAATAGCTCGTTGCTCCATTTAGTGTTAACCGCGCGGTAACTACGTGTCAGTGAACAAACATGGACGCTAGTTGCAACGGGTGGTGCACGCCACAGGTAAGTTTTGGTGGTGCACGCCATAGGTAAGTTTTGGGTATTTAACACGTGAATTAAACAATTGATTCATGAACTTTGTAGTTTTTCTTCAAGCTAAGCAACCTATCCAATAATATACAATATATTGTCAAATTATTTTCTTGCAACTAATACATTTATTCTCCTATCGGTTTAAATTTAAATTTTTTATCATAAATGTGTTTAGTAAGCCCCAATTGATAAAAAAAAACATAATTATCCCACTAAAAAAATGTTTTATTAACATCTGCCAAATTAAGGGTTAAACAGGAATCTCTCAGGAGCCTAGCTGCATCCTCAGAAGTAACACTTAAGGAGAGAAAACGATAAATTCGGTCTTCTCATAAAAAAAAAACATATTCATATTTTTAAATTAATTTCATCCAAACGATACTCTTCCGATCGAATCCGCACCCTCTCAAGGACACATGCGAAAAGGCACTTCGCAACCCTTGCCGCCCATTTGATCCCCTCGCTTCCCTCCTCCCTTAATTTCAATCCGAACCTTTTCGACTCGCCTCTCGATCGCGGCGTAGGTATAGGTACTCTCTTTCAAAGAGCCTCTGAAACGAGGAGGACGATGCAGCGCGCCCGTCGAGATTGGACGAATGGCGGCGCGGTCGGTACTCGAAGTTTCCTCTGTCGAACCACCCCCGCGAATACCACTCTGCCCCGCTCGCCCCCTCCGTTTGCCCCCCCCCCCCCCCCCACCGTAGCCGGTATACGGATACAGCGCCACCTGCGAACGAAGAAAGTCGGCGATCTAGCAATTTAGCGGGGCAAAGAGCGCCGCGCGCGGCTGTCAAAGAAATTTAATAAACACGGGGCAGGAGAAGGAGGCACTCGGACATTCTCTTCCCTAATTTGCAAGTAATTCGCAGCGAGCGAGGAGGGCGCCGCGCGTTCAACTGCACGGACGCGTTCGACGGGGAGCGCGCGCGCGCGCGCGATTCGGCGTCCGCGAGTTTCAGAGGGAAATTCCTCGCGAATTAGCGGGGGCGATTCTTCGGCGCTGACGATTTTTTTTTTCTGCGGAGCTAATGAACGTTGCGTTTGGAAACAGTGGAAGAGTCGGTTCGTTTCGAGTTACGCCGGAAGCTGGGAGATGGACTGTGGGCGAGTAAAAAAAAAAATGTGATGAAAATACAGTGGGAAAAATAACTTGGTCGATCAAACCGACATTCCGGAGATGATGACCCACAAACCATTTGGTGAAATATGGATCCTCTCCGTCTGTGTCTGGTTTAGACTGACCAATTTTTGGTTAAAATGATATTCTTGGAATAATTTGATATTCGGTTATATATTATACTAACTTGATGTTTGGTTCAATTGACCAGTATTTTGGTTAGAATGACTAAACACGATTAACCGGATGCGTGTTGTCATTTTAACCAAATTATTTTTATCAGTGTATGATCCAAAAATAGATCATTCTTGATTAATATGATATAAAAATGATCCGAAGAGTAAGAATATTGTGATCTTGATTTTGGCTTGTACCCATTTCTTATCAGATTGTGATCGACTTTTAACTGTAAAACGATATTTAAATGATATTTCGTTAATTTAAAGTGATTTCTTTCATTTTCAATTTCAAAGTAGGTCAAAAAATGACAAAATATGGTTGCAAATGAGATAAAAAATGGACCACATTAAGATCATAATAATCTTATCCTTCGGATCACATCTTCGACTCGAATCGGGAATCTTGTGATCAGATGATCTTGATCAATATTTTAACCCTTTGCGGTCGTATGCCTGCTCTCAGCCACCAAAGCTCCATGTCTCTAAATGTAATACGACCGCGAAGAATTAATCAAATCGGCATCAAAAATTCATTTACTCGGGAGATATCAATTCAAGGTGTGACTTGGAGTGGGATCCACGATAGCTGCAAAAGCTACGCGATTTGCTGACTTTTTTCAATTTCGCAAAGCTCATTAATAATCCAAAAATATTAAACGCGACTGATAAATATCCACTAAACGAATTCTCAAAAAATGGTTGAAATACCTACATCAAATCACGCCGAAAAGCGTCCAGTTTCGACTCGAAATTCCACGACACACGAATTCCGCCGCGCAACCGCTCTACGAGATCCGAACAAATAGAATCGCGGCGTCCTTTGCTGAGTTATTATACGTCGCGCGCGATACAGCGCAAATGACCCGGGTGCATCGACGCACCTCCCGGGTTTACGAAGAACTCGCCCGTACAGCCGAGCGAATATTTACCGATCGCCCGGGATCAAAGGTGCGCCCAATGGAGGTCCAATGGCATTCGATTACGATTGATGTCCGTGTCCGTCGAATAGGCGCATTGATTATAGGACCTTTATGCCGCGACGAACGCCAAACCGCAAAGGTAATAACGCGCTGCACCTGCGGACAGACGTATGCGTTGTGCGTCGCTTGCTGCAACGCGCAACGCGCTGTGAATGCATCCGGCACTTTTGGCTGGAATGTAAAATCAAGTGTGGCTTGCCGGGAATCCCCGCGCACACCGTTAAAAATTTCCAATAGAAATGTGTATGAAGCAGCAATTAACATAGATATGCACGCGTGTATTAATATTCACACGCACAGAAGTGTATGAAATTTCAGACGCATAGTTTTTAAAATTCAAATAGGTTATTTAATTTCGAAACGAAGTTTTCTTCAATTTCAAATGTGATATGAAATTTCACAACCAAATGTTTTGAAAAATGATACACGTATGCAGAATAGAAATTGAATTTAAAAATGTGATTTTTTCTTTATTTAAAGACCGAATTAATAGAAATTTCAGTAATCCCTCGTGGGGTCCTGTGAATCGTCGCAGTTTTATCGGCGAGAATTTTGCTCGCGCGAATTGCGTGCCAGAGGCGGAGAGGAGGCTGCGGCGAGCGGTGTCTGCGCGTGATCGATTTTGAACCGACGAGACGAGTAGGTCCCCCGCTAAATTGACAGTGTGACGAACGCAGGCAGTCGATGCCTCTGGCTAAAACTACCCTTCCCAATGATTAAACTAAAGTCCGCTCGCGATAATGAAGCTATCGGAAATGTATCGGCGATCGAGCGATTATTCTCTACGTTTATAGTTCTCGTTTTGCTCGCGTACGATAAACGTATGAAGAGCGATGGATTGTGTTATTTTTTTCTCGCGTTCCATATCGGAGAGTATACACGGGAAAAACAATGATATTGCTGAAAACTTGTTGCCATCGTGAGAGAAATATTATCTGTGGCAGCAGAAGGTACGGCTTTTACAGTAGATAGTAAAAATATTTGTCGGGATAACAAACACTTTTATCGAGAAAACTGCCAGAGATAATATTTTTCTTACGACAGCAAAAAGTTTTCAGCAAAATCTAGTTTTGCTGAGACTGCGAAAACATGTTTTTCCGTGTAAAGATTTTTAGTTTTGCATGGAATTGCAAATTGCAGCGCTTAAGATTTTGACAAAAATCGAGATCTCTGGAATCGAACTCTCGACCATCCTATCTTGTGTATTTTTTCGCGCTGATTACGAAAATCATCAATATATTGAGGAAATCTCAAAGGAACACCGAGATATTCATGACTCTTTTTATGAAAAAATAATTTTTCCGAACATAAAATCGCGGGTATCTCACATTTCCTTTGAGATATGGATCTGATAACTATGATTTTCGGAATCAGCGTGAAAAAATACATCGGATAGGGTGGTCGAGAGATCGATTTTAGAGATTTAAATTTTTCGCGAAAATCTAAGGCATATGCCTTAAAATTTTGACAAAAATCGAAATCTCTGGAATCGAACTCTCGACCATCCTATCTTATGTATTTTTTTGCGCTGATTACGAAAATTATAGATATATCGAGGATATCTCAAAGGAAGAATGAAATATCGACGATTTCCCGTGAAAAAAATAGTTTTCTGGTACATGAAATCACCGATATCTTATATTTCCTTTGAGATATCGTCAATATATCTGCCATTTTCAGAATCGGCGTGCAAAAATACATCGGATAGGGTGATCGAGAGATCGATTTCAGAGATTTAAATTTTCGCGAAAAATCGAAATCTCGACCATCCTATCGTATGTATTTTTTTGCGCTGATTACGAAAATTATAGATATATCGAGGATATCTCAAAAGAAGACTGAAATATCGACGATTTTCCGTGAAAAAAATAATTTTCTGGTACATGAAATCACCGATATCACACATATCGGTTAACACCGTTATTCGAGATATCGTCAATATATCTGCCATTTTCGGAATCAGCGTGCAAACATACATCGGATAGGGTGGTCGAGAGATCGATTTCAGAGATTTCAATTTTCGCGAAAAATTGAAAATATGTCAAGGGGTACTGACCGGTACTAAGGATTAAGTTTCTACATGGAAATGCTCATTTACTTAAAATAGCCAAGAGGTTCAATTTAGGTACCGGTTCAATATAGGCAACTCTTCCCTATATTTGTCATTGGAAAATCAATCGATTATCGATTTCGAGTTATGGTATGTTTTTACTGCCGGGTGCCACAGACCCGACCTATACATCCAGGGGTTGAGAAGTCGAAAGAGCCGATCGTGAAGAATCGATGAAATCGAATGACGACGACGATTGACGATCTTCAACGCGACCGTCGACCCAAAACGTCGGACGACGACGCAACCCCGAAACGAGAGGGAAAATGACGTCTCGCGGGTCGAAGTATGATCGCGCGCGGTAGGAATTCTCCGTCGCCGACACAAGAGACGCCATATAGGTAGGAATCTCTGATATTGCATACCGGCTGCTGGAATGCCCCCATAGCAACGCCCAACGAACGCGAGGTTCTCCACAGTACCCGAAGGCATATTCCAAATTCACCCTCGACGGTACGCTCTCGCAGGTACGCACGCGTCGCCACTCGACTTCGCTGTTGTACGGCATTGCCGGTGGTGCGTCGTTGGTCCTGCCCCATTGGAGGAACGCGAGCCTCGAAAGCTTTTGCGACTGCTGGCGAAGCGATTTGACGAATTGCAAAACGAATTTGACGCGTTGTATTTTCGTTGTTAATGTTGTACCGAGCTATGCAAATGATCACGAAGAAAAATGTATGTATTTTTGACACGGGGAAAAAATGTACTCGAGTCAATTGAACATGTTTTTGAATAGTCCCAAAAGCACACTTGTTTTATTAAAATGACTATCAGCAGATATTGGACGTATATAAATATTATGGATTTAATTAAATATTACTTGGATCAACCTCGATATATTCACTCGAATCGAATAAATGTGCTCTCAGGACTATCCAAAAACATGTTTATCTAGATCAATCAAATTTCTTTCTCAGTGTAGATATACTCGAACGCTTCGAACAGCCTAAATTAGAGAAGTGTTACGAGAGGAAGACGAAAAGGAAGAAGAGACTTGCCTTTTGACCTATTTTTAGACATCCCTAAGCGCACGGTACTCCTTCCGCACTCGTTCGAAAATGGGCCGCATGTTGAGACAGGTCGTTTCCCCGCCAGGATTTAGTGCCTTCGTTAAGCTGTAAGCTTCATTCAATTTTCTCCAATTTGTGGCAATTTGTGCCTACAGCACGCGCACACTTTCGCCCCGTGCCTCGACACACTCCCACACCGGCGACGTTGGCGTTCGTACGTGTGACTGCAGCGGAACCAACGATCCCGCGTACACGTCGCTCTGAGAATCTTTCGAGAAGTTTGCGCTCATTGCGATGAAATGTCAAAAAAGCCTGCGAACTTTTTATGGGAAAAAGTTGGAATCGGAATCGAGCGCCTACTTCGATCGCGATTATCTCGTTAACCGTGAGCTTTTGGCAAAAATTGGTATAATACTTTTTTGAAGATTACACTTTAGCCTACAAAAAAGTTCTATACCAATATCGGCAAAATGTCCACGGATAACGAGATAATCGCTCTTAAATCGAACAATTCTGAAAGCTCATGAAAGAGCGTGGTAACGTTGAAAGAAGAATCGTTTAATTTACAAATATCCTGAGAAAAATGACAAGATTATCGTAATCTGAGCATAAGTCACGCGTTTATCCATTACAGGTGATCATCACAGGTTTGATCTCACTCGAAAACGTCCAATGAGAGAAAGGAAGATATTCGTGGAAGATTATCGATTCTCGCCTACTCCGCGTGCTGTAACTCTATGTATAATACAATATATCGTCGCATGTGGCGTTCCGCGTAGCCGACCTCAAATAAATTACTTCTGCCCGAAGAAATGCTGCAGAATCCGAGGCACCGATATGAAATACCCGCCGAGGTACTCGTCGTCCCGATACCCGGCGGACCGGATAATATTGCCTGTCGTCGCGACGGGGAGGGAAAAAATGCTGGTAATACTCGGCGACCGAAAAGTTTTCCTCTTTACATCTCCGTTCGAAAGCGAAGCCTTAACGTCGTTCCCAGTTGACTGGTTACGTAGATACTGCGAGGCACTCGGATGATTGTCGGCATGTACCGTGAACCGAAGACGAGCAGTCAAATTGAAACACGCGAAATGTCGAGGAACAAAGAAGAGTTGTGTTACTCGAAAGGGAAAGTGTACGATAAAAGTCGTAGTGATGCTCGAAATACACTCATTTTCGTGAATTCCTTTACTTTTCCCTTGTTCGTGAATATCTTCCCCGCGAGGAAAACTTCCTGCCGTGTGTTCCCAAATTTCCAGCAAGAGCGATCAACGCGCCGAGTATAGATTGGACGAAGTACTACAGGTTGAGGCGGCCTATCGATAGGCCTAGGATAAGATAAATGATATAATGTATTAATACAACATCTCTGCAGCTGAATATCGAATTAGGGAACACCGCACAGCGGCAGATGTAAATATCGCGTCTCGCTGTAATGCTTACAGTCGTACAAGCGTTGTATTATTACACTTCGACCCGGAGTCGGCCGGTGGACTCGTCAGTCAGGCTAGGCCGACTCCTGCCTGATAATATCAAGTCGCCCAAAATTCCAAAGAACGAGAAAGCCCCTCCTCTTTAGACGCCAGAGCCACAGATGGTCCTCTTATATAGTAACTCACCGCCGTTGAGACTACCGAGAGCCGAGAGCCGGGGGCCAGGAGCCGCGAGCCGAGGGCCGAGAGGGTCGGCGCCATCTGGCGTCAGGCCGCCAGAGCTATAGAGCGAGGAGAGCTAAACAGCACGTGTTAGGACATAGGTATCAGGACAACTCAGGTTTCAGAGAAAAATCCCCTTACAGGTCTTCTTCACCAGGTCTACTCAGTTTTCAACAGATCTTAATATAGGTCTATTCAGAATTGAACAGCCAGCCCGGGGACGAGAAACGCTCCACCAAAAGAAATCGACCAAACTTGTCTCCAAAATGCAAGAGTTAAACGACCGTGGATCGCTACGCTGACGATTTCATCTCGACGAACATCCGCGATCGGCTTCCGCTCGACCACGGCGCGATTTCCAGCGTAGTGCACGCACGCGATTAAGCTTTGTTGCGGAACTACACCTCTCTCAAGTACCATTCCCAAAATTATTACATTTTCTAGTGGGAGACGGGGAGGAGGGGGGGGGGCGGATATTAGCTCCGCACGTATGCTTTCATTAGACGTTATACCTTCGAGCGTTTCAATTTAGCGCGAAACTACCCTCGGCCCCGTTCACGGGTCTATAATATCCACCGTAGGCACTCGGCGGACTCCGAGCGCGCTTCATTTGGACGCGGATCGAGTTCCGATCATATCTGGCATTCCCGGCTTCGTCGGCGCCGGCCGATGAAGCGCGCGCGGAGTGATTTCCAAAAACGCCCGTTGCACACCCTTTCACGCGGAGACGCGCGCGTTTAGCCTCCCTCGAATTGTAGCGAGGGTATTGGCGGGGTTGGCTGGATCCTGATGGACGGCTGATTCCCGGACGATTTCTGCAGATTTCGCGGACCACCCCGGGAACACGGCGCGGATAGCCTTCGTATAGCCAACGCGGTCCCATCGCTATAGTTGTTCGTTGCCCGGGGTTACTCGATCCTCCTTCCGCCGTTTTTTTTTCCTCCTTCCTCACCGCGTCTGCGTTCCTCGCAACCCGGCGACCTTCTTCGTAATTTGTAATTTAATAAGAAAACCCCTACGAGCTCTCCTCTCCACCTCGCCCTCCCTCTATGTGTGCGGTGGCGTCGGGGAAAGGTAGTTTTCTTTTGAAAACTTCGAAAGAGTCACATCGTTGGATGCAGAGCCTGTATGGATTTTTGGTAGCCTACGTTGTCGCTAAGATAAGCCCATGTCGCTTGTTTCGTTCGGAACGATTCTGTGCGAAAGTATCTACAGGCCTGATGGTACACGGAAATAGTATTTAGGTAGGTACTTTTTAGAAGAAATCATTTATAAAGTTTTTATATTACGCGTAAATTGTATTCCTACTGGGAGTAGGAATAAATCCCCAAAAAGTAACCATGTGGCCGATGTCCGCAACATCCCTTATTTTGCAAAAAAAACCACCCCGGATGGTACACTGTGCCGACTTTTCTCAATTTCCTCGTAAACTGTTGTTCAAACGTAAATAATGTATAGAACCGAAAATGTTCGCCATTAAATTCTACACAAAAACGGTTCTATGAGAATTTTAGCTAATCCTCTCTGAATTTTCGCAAATAACGTTCAGTTAGGTGCAGTTTTTAGCATGTAAAATGTGGCTTTAATTGTAGTGATTTTTATAGTTCTAGTGCTATAATGTCGCAACATAAGTATTATCTAAGTCAAATTTTAAAATTTGAAAGGGATTTTAGAGCATTATAACTATGCATTCTCTAAATTGAGCTCGTTTCCACACCACCCATGAGGTAGAGCTCCCGGCGCGTTTTTTTTTAAAGTGGTGTCCCCAATAGGCCTAATCCACTAACATGTCTTTTTTTATTCATTTGTTGGGTCCTCTTCATTTAATATCTCGTCAGGTGGTGCATTGAAGCAACCCTGTCCATGGCAGTTGGAGCACATGGTTGAACAATGTAATCCAAGTCTAAGACATGCACATCGCTTATGATAACCCTTTTTACAGCTGCACGATATAACTTTCAGAACAGAAATCGGAGCTGGCGCCTCGGTAGTAAAAACTGGTGATAAAATGTTGCCCATATTTTAATGGCCTGCTAAAAACTACCCTTAACTTTAACGACTTAAACGACTTTAACTTAAACGTATTTTGCGAGAATTCAGTAAGGATTAGATAACATATTTATAGAACAGTTTTTGTGTAGAATGTAATGACGAACATTTTTGGTTCTATACATTTTTTACGTTTGAACAACGGTTTACGAGGAAATTGAAAAAAAAAAAACCGGCACAATGTACGATCCGGGGGTGGTTTTTTTTTTTGCAAAAAAAGGGATGTTGCGGACACTGGACAATTGCGAACTTTGTAGGCTTTTGTTCCTGATCCTATTAGGAAAATGTATACGTAATGTGAAAACTTTATAAATTATTTCTCCTATTCCATGTTTATATGTTTAATTTACGTGTACTAGAAGTCCCGCGGTGTGGTTCTATTCGCGTCTACGTCGAAAGTTTAATTAGTTTTTAGAAGACGACACGAAGGCGCGAGCAAGGAGAGGAGCTTGCCGCAAGGGGTGAGGGGAGGGGAGAGTTAAGTTTAGCGTAAGTTGTAGTAGCGCGACAATTCGACCGGGAAGTTTTTCAATTTCCCCGGCTTACGAGCTCGCCCGAAAGACCCGCGTGGAGACTCTCTCTTTCTCTCTCGCCTCATTCCTTGAGATTTGTTTATCGTTATTGCGCGCGGTAGTCGCGCAAGTGCGCCGAAGGGATGGTTCCACGCGAATCGTGGCGATACCTTCTGCGACATCGGGAAAAAATGTTTATATATAATCATATAATATATGATCAGATATCATTTGATATATTTAGATCTGAATAAAGTCGAAAATTTTGGATCTCATTAGGTATATCTAATCTTGTCTGATATCATATATGATCATATAAATGGTTATATATAGTTCTTCGTACACAATGAGACAAAGACAATTTTCGGATCTGATTATATCCAATTATACAGGGTGTTCACGCTCAGGCTCCGAGAGTGGGTAGAGCCTTTTTCGAGTTTGCCGCATACACGAACCATTAGTGATCCATGCAGTTTGGTTTTCAATTAATAGATGGCCGCAGTGACAGTAGGAAAGGCTGACCGAACCGCTAATTGGTTTGCGTATGCGGAAAATTTGAAATAGGCACCACAAACATTCGGAGCCTGGGCGTAAACACCCTGCATATATGATCATATATGATTATACATCATATAAACATTTTTTCTCAGGACGCTTCCACGTTGGCGCAAAAAGAAAACGAACGATCCGCCCGATAACCGGTGTCCCGCGACCTGACGGTGACAAGGTGCTTAAAGAAAAGAAATCTCGTTTGTTTCTCAATTGTAATTTCTCCCGGTTCTCACTTCGGCCGGGCTTGCAGGACTTCATTACGCGGCTCGGCGGTACCCTCTCTTCGAATCCGTCGTCTCGCTCCCTCTCTCCCGCCCTCAGTCTCTCGCTCTCTCTCTCTCTCTCTCTCTCCCTCCCCCTCGCCTCTCCGTTTCTCTCGCTGTGCCCAGACTCTCCTAATGGAAATTGATTACCGCGAGGAGGCGATATCTAAATCATGTTGCAGCCTCTCCTAGTCCCGCCTAAAGTTCCTCCCAGCCCTCTTTCCTTCGTTCTCTCCTCCTCCTGGTGTCTCATTTTTTCTCTCCCTCCCGCGTGCGTCCTGCACCCTCCAGCGCGCCCTTCCTCTCTTCGTAGCTTTTCCCGCCTTCCCGGGTCTCTACGTTCTATGAAAAACATTACGATAAATACAAAAATCCTCCCCGACAGCGCAATCTTGCCGACGGTATTGCATCACACGGCTCGATCCTGATTCAGGACCGCGTAACACGGAAAGCGACGGACGTCACGCCGGATTTATACGGCGCGGAGGGAAAGTGAGAAGTCGAGCGACGGAGGAGAGTTACAACAGAGTTTGAGGACCCAGAGTAGGTGGAGGGCGAATTTTCGACTGCAATTTGGTCTTTGAATAAAAAAAAATTATCATATTTTTAAATTCAATTTGTAATCTGCACACGTATTCGATATTGCGTGAGAAAGAAAATATCCGAAGAAATAATTATTCGCTGAGTCATAAATGCATTTCTCTCTGTGACATCGTGACGTCATCAAAACGCCAGAGAGAGACGCATTTATGCCAAGTTGCGAGTGCGAGTGCGAGAGAGAGAGAGAGGGATAGGCTCACAGCACGATAACGTAGCTGCACTACAAAATGTCGTTTTCCAGCTCAGATAAGTCCGAGAATAAAGGATGAAGAAACACGGGGTACCTATATAATTTTGTCACTTTTCAAAAAATATTACTTAAAACCCGAATTTTTTGCCAGATTCGTAGCCCGACGACCGACGGATGTCACGTACAGGATTTACAAGGCGTTCAGTCCTTCCGGACGAATATCCGCCTCGTTCGAATCGTTCGCAGAGTCTAGCTAAGCTTCGGATGGAGGGGAAAAGCTGAGAAACGCTCCGCGAAAGCGAACGCTAAGGAAAGACCGCACTGGCGTTTCGTCGGATCGCGAAGCGAACGTTATTCGCAGCGCGACGAGTCGCCTTCTCCGGATCCCATCGGCGCGCGGAGCGATAAAGCTCGCATCAGTATGGAGTGGAGGGGTCGATTTAAAACTCGTCGCAAGTGGATTTGGCACTCGGCGAGTCTCTCTCTAGCGCGCGCGGTGCATTCGCGGCCCGGGTTCTCGCGTATCGCAGCCGCGATCCCGCGAGATGAGCTCGGGACTTACCGCTAAAACGTGGCGAGATTTACGCGGGAACTTAAGTCCGAACTAGAGATTTATCGCCGCGCCTCTCGCGATATCCGGCGGTGAGTGTCTCGGGACCAGTCTCTCGCGAGGCAGTACGATGCATTTTGATAGGGGATACTTTCGTGTCACGCGCGGCGAAATTCTTGAGACTAACTGGGAAATAATGCTCACGTATAGTCATATATAATTGGATCAAATCAGATCCGAAATTTGTCTTTATCTGAAAAACTATGAGAAACTATATAATATCTTATATAATCAGATATGATTCTATAGTATATTCAAACCTGATCGCATATAATTAGGTATATATGGTTATGTATAGTTTTTCATATATTCCGATAAATACAAATTTCGGATACGATTATACATGATCATGTATAATTATACATAAACGTTTTCTCCGTATAAGCAATGAGTAATATCGGCCGAGACACTCCTCTCTGTAAATGAAAGGAAAAATTTGTTGTTATATTGAGAAAAATGATAGAAACTAGAAAAAAACGTGTT
Organism: Xiphydria camelus; assembly: GCA_963678675.1. Taxonomy (NCBI): domain Eukaryota; kingdom Metazoa; phylum Arthropoda; class Insecta; order Hymenoptera; family Xiphydriidae; genus Xiphydria; species Xiphydria camelus. The sequence continues at coordinate 22,567,412 of OY783200.1, read as the reverse complement.
TATATGCAATCATACATGATTATATATGTAGGTACTCTATGATTAGATATAATCAGATCGGAAATGTATCTTTGATTGTAGGAGAAAAACTATATATGATCATATATAATGATTTAGTGGTATATATGATTAGGTACGATTATGTATAGTTAGATCTGGAAAAGGTTGAAAATGTTGAATCCGATTATATGAAATCTCCTATCTGATCATATATGATTATACAAAGGTAATCTTGAATCAAGAATATATAATTTCAATATGTCTGTAGTTTTAATAACATTTAAGATTACGATGTTCTTGATTCAAGAAATATATTTTTGGCATTACATGAAACAAATATGATCATTTTCGTTTCGAGTAATGGCAACGATATACAATATTTCTTGAATAAAGAACGTCACGCTCTTAAAAATCATTAAGAATACATATTCTTGGTTGAAAATGATATACTCTTGATTCAAGCTTATTTTTGTCGGGATAACAAATCCAATTCTGTGCAAAAAAAATATCCCGAGCCTACCAAATAATTTCTCGTACGAAGAAAACCGTAGCTCTCGATTCTCTAATTACATCATATTCTGGATTTAAGAAAATACTTTTATTACAATATTGCTCATAGCAATTATTTCTTTCAGCGTACCTATTATAATTGAAAAGTCGGCAGTATGAGAAAAATAATTCAAAATTGAAGGAATGCGAGTAGGAAGAATTGAATGCAACTGAGTTAATTAACGTCAGAGGATTCTAACTTATCTCTTCAAAATAGCGAGGGAGTCGTCCTGCCCCCCGAGGAGGATACAATATCTTCCACTCGGCGGGCGAGCCTCAATCCCTCGGCGTAGAAGCGTCCACATTCGCACGTCGCTCGGACGCAGTAATGTTTGGCTTGCCGGGCATGTAAGTCACACGTTAAGGGATGATTTCACGTTGCGTGTGTTCCACACGGCAAACAATGGGCCGACCCCAGCCCCGGACGCGCCCTGCAAACATCCCCCGGGGGGTTAAAGTTATGTCCCGATCGACGGGTGCGCGACCACGTGCCAACGTCGGCCAATACATTCGAGGCTGCAGGTTCCGTTCGGTCATTCTACTTAATTGGAGCTTCTGGTGTGAAAAGTTTCACGAGTCAAAGGAACTTCGCGGCGGAAACACGATTCACGGATTAGCCCCGTGGGCGAACCCCTTCGTACCGCGGGCTAAAAGTGCGGGGCCGTAGAATCACTCGTTTTGAGAATTCTCACGAATCGATTTGCGGTTGCTCGGAGTGAACTGTACAAATAATTGTGCGAGACGGATTGTAGTTACATCTCGTTCTACATTTCCGACCGAATCTCTTCCGGGAAGAAGCGGATAATTTATGTGAACATAAGTCTGCGATAAAGTTTCTTTATGTGGCATAAAAACGATGATCCGCAATTCGTATCAATTCGAAGCAAATACACGCTCGAGATGGATTGAAATAACCGTGGAATTGAATGAAGAAAACTTAACTTTATCAGTCCTACTTTCCTTTTCGTTATAGGTACTTTATCCCATTTTCCTGGAAGGACTAATAAAATCCTCCCACTCTGTTACCCAATAATACCTATTCGTATGATATACGTATAAACAAAAGGTTATATCTGTTTCGTTTATTTTAAAGAAAATATATTCCTCGCAATTAATTAAACGTATGTTTAGCATTTTGGAAAAATTATGTATTATATACGTCTTTTAAACGAATAATAATGGAAGAAGAATAACGTATATATTTTAAAAACTATAATATTATGCCTATACGTATTATATATGGGCTCTTAATATATTAAAAACCATATAATAATATAAGTTTCATCCTTTTAAAGAGTTACATCGATAGCAAATATATATATTGACACAAAAAATATACCGAAAAAAACTTTTATTACAAGCATAACACACGATTAGGTATTTATTGAGTGACTGAAAGACCAGATCACAGTTCAATTTTTGATTTTTCCTCTTTCTCGAGCAAACTATCGTATACAGTCATTCCTCAACACAGATACTTATCCGGTTAACCGAGCAATAGTTACCCTGCGCTATATCGGTTACAACGACGCGCTTCTTGCCCCCTCGCATTAACGGTGGACCCCGCTTCTCTACCCCCATTGGATTAGGAGACCCCATAGAGGGAAAAATGTAATATAAAGGGCTTACCGAGCCTAAGCTGTTAATATGTTGTACGATGCGGTGATGTTCCTCGAAAAACTATGTATGTATTAACGCGCGGCGTTCGAACATATGTCCACGGCAGTGCTTGGATCGTTTCGCGGTCAGAACCCCAACGACTGATTAAAATTCAGTTGGATCGATCAATGTTCGAGTCTCGATGAATTTCGATGGTTGATGTTGTATCTTTAGCTGTCAAAGAAGATATTGATGTTTATCCAACGGAATAAGTTCTTGGAAAAAAATGTTTGTATATAATTCTAATAATCCCCTACATGATCACATGTAATTGGATATAATCAGATCTGAAATTTGTTTCTATCTGATTACGTATGAAAAATTATATATACTGGTAATTATATAATATGATCACATAGGATTTTTGATATAATCAGATTGAAAATCCTCAACTTTTTGCAGATATAAATATGTATATTTTAATCATACATGATCAAATATGGGGGGTATATATATTTAAATCTGAATAAAAGATCCGAAATTTCTCTCTGTCTGGTTATAACTATAAACTATAATCACATATATAATAATTATATATGACCATTTAGGATTTGATATAACCAGATCCAAAACGTTCAATTTTGTTCATATCTAAATATATATAATCATATATGAACAGATATGATTATACATATTTAGATCTGAACATATAATTATTATAACTGTACCTACATGATCATTTTTCTTCCGGGTTTCCATGTGACGGAGGACTGCTCTCTAACAGCTATTAAAAGGAATTTGGTTCAGTGGCTATTCAGAAAAGCTTCCTGAGCAGCAGTTAATGCTTAAGGCGATTTCTCACTTGTATGTAATTTCCTCTATGTGGTAATTCTTCCTGGTTTGTAATTTTCTTGAGTTCTCTAATTTTCGACTTAATTCTGTATTCATTGTTAGTCTACTTCGTCGTTTATATTTTTGTATTGGATATTTTCTTTGCAAGCTTTTCTGTTGCATGCTCTGAGGGGACTCTGTCCCAAGGCGAATAAATTTGCTTCTTCTTCTTCTTCTATTTATCAAGAAGTTTTCAATCAAAGCCATCAATCTATCGCATCTTTCATCTGCCTTCAATCAAAACCATCAGATTATCATGAAACACGAAAATATGACGCCAACCACCCTTGACCTCGTCTCATCCAGAACTCCCGTTCATCGAAAAGCCACCCATCTATCCTGGGCGTGGACGCATGGTTCCTAATCGACTGCGAAAGAGATGTTTATCGTGCGGATAAAACGGCGCAGCAGCCCCGCAGCGGGGCCACGTCACGCGGACGACACTTAATATATTTGCGTTTGAATTATATCCTGTGCACCGAGAGACGAGCAGGCGGACGCGCGGGCGGGGGCGGACGAGCAATAAGTGCCACGTGCCGACGCGTGCCGGAAAACTAATTGAGACGTGAAATTTATTTGGCGTCGGGTTGTCAGTACCGATATTCGTCCCGTTGACAGAAACTCCGCCTTTATTAATTTAAGGAATCCGCCGCGCGTCGGCCCTCGTGTTCACCTGGCGCGACGGCTTATCTCCGTATATCTACCCCGGGGGAGACAGTGTCGGCCAAAGGATCCGCGAGGATCCTTTGAGCTCGTCGGAGTCGCAATTAAAGTCGGACGAGTGTAGAACTCCGGCGAGGGGGTGCGGACGTCTCGGCTGGCACGCGAGTCGAGAAATCCTTTTAAATTGGGATAACTGGAAAAGAATTGCTTTCGATTACTATTCTGCTATTGACGCGTTACAAAATTATTGATAGCTCATACGGTACGTTTTAATGACTTAGAGAGACTTTCTTTGGAAACTCGCTCGAAGTTTTGGAGAGGAATTCATTCAATCTTTTTGTCAATCTTTTGCGATGGATATTTTTAGAAACATTCGATACATTCGTACTTCTTTAATATGAGTTATTTAGTTTTGGAAGTGTCTGAGTTGGTATGAATCAAGAAAAGATCACATTCTAAATAGAATTAGAGAAGAAGCAAATAACTTCCTGGGAAAAAAATGGTCATGTATGTGATCATGTATATATAATTGGATATAATCAGAACCGAAATTTGTCTCTATCTGATAACGTATGAAAATTCAGGTATGTGATCATAAATGATTATTCATCCTATTTAGATCTGAACAAAGTTCAAAATTTGGAGAAACTGATTATTTTTCATACGAAATTAAATAGAGACTTTCGGATCTAATTATATCCAATTACATGTAATCGTATATGATTATATATAAATATTTTTTCTCGGGTTGCAATTAGTCAGTGTTGATATTTAAAGGGTTTTGTGCTCTATGATTCCTGAGAAAAAAAGGATAAATGTATATAGTCATATTAGATCATATGTTATCAGATTGAATTAATATATATCTGATAGAATTGGATCAGAAATTCATCCTTGTTTGATTATATATGAAAACCTATATATGACCATGTGTGATAATCATACGTAATCAGATAAGATTTGATATAATCGGATTCAAAATTTCCAACTTTTTTCATATCCAAACATAGGTACATAATCATATCTGATCAGGTACGATTATATTATGATCATACATTACTTTTCATATATGATCAAACGGAGACAAATATATCGGGTCTGATAATATTCAATTATATTTGACCATTTTTTCCTGGGTCCTTATTGTATGCCAATAAAAAAGTCCAAGAGAGGGTCCACAGAGGACCATCGAAACTCAAACCCACAAAGTCCTCTTTCGACGCGATATGCTCCCAGCCGGGGGTAGGTCGTGAATCCGAGCGCGATCCTCGGGAAAAAATCGCAAATCGTCCGCGTCGCGCGTTTCGACTTTGATTTTAACGGCGGCGAGGCGCTACACTCGTTCGATACCGGCGACGGCGGTCCGGTAGCCTGCAGTTAATTTAGAGGCCATTTCCTCTGTAAATAGCCAATAAAAGCTCGGCGGGGCCGCGAGGGGACACCGGTGCGGGACGGAGCGCAATATTATAAAATTTAATGTCTTGGTTTACGGGCTGTAGAGCTGGGCTATAACCTCGCCCCGATATTTACTGGGCAATCGCCAACGATATTGCCGTCGTCCGCCCGATTCGGCGCGTTCAACCCCTCGATCCGATTTTCCATCGACTTTTCTAACCTGTGGGAATCGATCGCTCGCAAACGCATCCGTTTGCGGGAACTTTCCTGAAATCATCGAAAGGATAAAATTAACTCGAATTGGTGTAGGTAAATGCTACGTCGTTCTCCGAAGTGCGTGGAAACTCGTGAAACCAGGAAGCAAGGTCGCGAGATGTCCCGATTCTTCCTGGTTTTCAGGCTTGAAGTAACATGCCTTGCTCCGACGCTTCCCTTACGGATACGCGGGTCGACGTGAAATAAATAAATGAAGGGTTGACATAAACCCCAAAAAATCCGGAAAATTTCTTTCCGGTTTAGATTTTTATTATTCGACGTCGACTTATTCTTAAACATTAAACGCGATGCGAAGAGAGATCCAGGAATAAAAGGAAGAAGAAGAAAAAGACGATGATGATGATGATGATGATGAAGAGGAAGAAGAAAACCCGGGAAAAAATATTCTTACGTGATCATATATGATACCATCAAATTTAACAGTTTTACATGTATGAACTGTACGCAAAATAATGATGGCTCGATGAGACTCACCGGCGGGCTAAAGCTACGCTTTTTTTTAGTCCTTGGCGCGAAGCTCTATTGAGTCTCATGATCAGATATGAGAATGTTCATATATGATCAGGCAGTAACAAATTTGAAATATATCCATTTTTTCCTGGGGAAGAAGTAGAAAAAGAAAAAGAAGAAGAAATAAATTGTATTAAAAGCTCTAAAACAAAGTCTCCTGAGGGTAGGTACTAAAATAAAAGAGCCATTACACAAGAAAATGCACAACAAAGCAACGAAATATAAACTGAAAAAAAGGCTCACGAGCGATAGAGCGAGGCGAAGAGATACGCGGCAAAGAAGGGGGGAGAAGAAGAGCGTCAACGCGCAGAGAGAGAGAGAAAAAGAGGAGACGAGCGGGCGAGGGGGTGAGCGGGTGAGCGCTGCAGGCGAGTAATCCCTTTCCACCTGAACGTAGAATTTTTACGCGTAGTATAATGGCCGCGCGCGCCACCCTTTCCTATACCCCCGGTATACCGGAGCCCGCGCGCTCTCGGTTCCTGCGGGCGGGCGAGCCGGGGTGGCGGGCGGACGCGGGAGGGTGGCGAAAGGATCTATCTCTTGGATAGCCCAGGAGCCCGCCGCTCTGTACGTGTATTGGGAATACACAGGCGCGCGCGCGCGCAGAAACGGCAAAACACAAGACACGGGGTAGCGAGAGGTAGCGACGTCACCGCGGAAATCAAGAGTAATGCCAACACGAAACTGCACTACCCCTCGCCCCCTTGCTAACCCCACCCCCGTCCCGCCGTCCCCCTCGCCGCGTTCCACCCGGACGCCTACTCCGTACCGCATCTCCCGATCTCGCCTACCCCGGGGAATAGCCTTCCTCCACCTCTTCCTCCTACGCCGTCCTTCTTCACCCTTCAACCCCTCGCGGCGGAGCGCGGCGTCCTGCGACTAGAGAAAAGCTGTATAGGCCGTGCGTTTTCGGGCCACTTTTTTTTCGTATTTTAAGCACCGCTTCTCGCGCACGTTCGAGAAGGAGGGATGGGGTGGTGGGGGTGGGTGGAACGTTATGCATTTTCGCGAAGATTGGCTCGGGTTTTATCGGCCGTTTTTTTTTTTTTTTTTCGGAGGACGTCTTTCGGCTATTTGGAAATTCTGCGGGGGTGGAAGGGGTGTGCGTGGGCGGATCGATTTGAGGGAGTCGTGCGGGGGTGCTCGAGTTTCGTGGAATTCTTTGGAGGAATCGTTCTGGGTAATGTTGAAATGATTGCGTCAGAGAATTAGGATTATTTTCTCGCTGTTATTATTAGAACGGGGAGAAGGCAAGCTGAGAATAAAATTTGTTTGATGGAAATAAACGTGTTTTTCGACAGCTCTAGGCGCACACCCGTATAAAAATGGTCATATATAATTGGGTAGATATAATCAGATGCGAAATTTATCTTCATCCGATCATATATGTATATGAAAAATTATATATATAATGAAAAAGACAAATTTCAGATCTGATTGTATCCAAATGTATATAATCATATATGATTATAATTATATAAGCATTTCCTCTCGGGATGTGTGAAAAATTATTCATGATTTTATATATCTATAATAGATCTGAACGAAGTTGAAAACATTGGATCTGATTATATTAACTGATTAATATCAACCGATCCTATCTGATCATCTGATCGTATATGATTAAATATATAGCTTTTCATATGTATTCAGATAAGATAAATTTCAGATTTAATTATATTCAATTACATAATATGATCACATACGATTATACGCAAGCATTTTTTCCGGGCATTTATTCGACTCGAATGAACACCTATTTGATCCAACAAATATTCGATTAAATCGAATTCTAATCGAATAAATATGCTCTCACAGGACTCTTGAAAAACACGTTTAGCAAACTTGAGTCAATTTTTCGCTGCGAGCAGGAAACATGCAGGTAACTATAATAAATAATCCAAATTTCTGGTTCAAAAAAGAAAATCAACGTATTTTACGTATTTCAATCAGAACTGATTTCGATGCAGAGAACGGAGGACGGATAATGGAGCTTAAATATAAAGACTTTAGAAAGCAGCGAGAGAGAATTTTACGGGACAAGAAGAGCGATTAGTTTTGTCTACAAAAAAAAAGGAGGAAGGCAGTAGCAGCGTTAACGCGAGGCAGACAGGTACACGCAGTAATTCGTGGTATAAACGCGGCTTAACGCCAGAGGGTCCTATATATACGCGTATAGGCGTGCAGGACGAAACGAAAGTGGACCGCGTGGTTGTTACCCCCCTCCGCCCCCAAATCCCGAGCTCGAAAATGCGGCCATTCGTATGATCGGCTATGCCGGTCCAGAAGCGAGAGGGGAAGCCCCGAAACGTCTTTTAATATACACTATATCTCCCGCGGCTTTGGGATTTCTTTCTTCGCCGAGCGCGAGGAACGACCGCCACGACGACCACCCCTCGAATCCGTCGTTGTTGCTCCTCCTCAAACGCGCGAGGGGTTTTCGCTCTGTATCCCGATACACGCGAATTCTCCCTCAGGATGGATCGTAAACCGGTGAAGAACTCGAAGTTTGTAAATGCCGATTTCCTGAATGACACTCGAATAATATAGGCGAGCGTAATTCTTTATTGGATTTTTCAACTGCTTCTTCCTACTTGGGAATTAAGTGAGATCCCAGGCGGAAAAGTTTCATGGTTTGTATATAGTCCGTATATGAATGTGGTCCCTTATGGATTATGTATAATTTCTATATGTGAACCATGTATGGGCTATATATGGATTATTTGAGTCTTTAAAATTTTTGTACAATCCATATGTAGTCTATTTGTGGTTTATATAGATATTATATGTAATCCATGTAGGACCAAATCCATGTATAATAGAATTTTCCGCCTGGAATTATCAGAGAGCCACCCCTACACTGAGAAAAAATCCGGTTAAAGGAACTCTAATTGAAATAGAAATCATGATCGATTTTTCTGCCAACCATAATTCCACAATTCTTTGAAACAGCCAAATTTTGGATATAGTAACAAGAGATTACGATTGCTGCAACAATATCAACCCGCAGTATCGTCAATATTGATGTCCCCAACCTTTTTTTATTTATATAATTAAAATTACCATGCAGTAACATTATAGATCTACTTTTCTAGTTAACTTAACATCGTGGCTATCGTAAACAATAATCTTATCGTTACCATAACCACGTAACGAAAACAATTTCGACTCAATTCACGCGCGATCGTATTCCCTCTTATCGCGCGAAAGCCGAAGAAGAATAGAAGGCGTCGCTCGCACGTTGCATCGCGAAGAGCCAAGCGTGCCGACTAGAGAACCGATCTTGTCCGCTTATATCGCGGCAGATTAAATTAACCGGGCTAAATTAATTGGCAGTCAAGATGTTTAGCGCTGAGTGAGAGAAAGACTCTTCTCTCTCCCTGCTCTTCCCGCCCCTCTCTACCACCATCTCTCTTTCTCCACGACATCCACCCCGTCGACCCTCCTCCCTTCCACTCTCCCTCTCTTTCACGCTCGCTTTCGCACTCTGCTTCGCTCTTACGTTATGCTTAGCGCCTCGATGATGCGCGCAGTGCCACCCCATCCTGATAAACAAGATGGGGTCTCGGAATAGTAATACTTACGCTTCGTTTTACAGGGTATATAGGTACTTCTTTATCATTCTTTTATTAAAAAAAACTTTTCGCGATAACGTCTTGACGAGTCAATGCTTCACCCGGAATCGGGAGGGTCTTGCCTCCCATCTATGAGAATTTGTTCCGATGATATATATATACATACATTGAAAGACACTCTGCCTAGAAATACCGAAGCTGAAAAGGCGGAGGATGATGAAGAACATGACGAAGAAGATGATGAAGATGATGATGAAGAGGATGACGAAGAGGATGATGAAGATGAAGAAGAAGATGATTAAGACAAACAGTTCTACCGGCATGCAAGAGACATGCAAGAGTCCAGCCATCCAGCGACATCTGGAGCTACCGGAGAACCGAAGCTCATCACGAGGCACCCTCGTATCGACGCGAAACGATGACCCTATAATACCAAATGGCGCGCTGCGCAGCGTACGGTTTTATCGACGCGCTTCCGCCGACGATGGGTATACCAGCATCCCTCGGTAGCTCGCTTCGGGGGCCAGCGTTGCCGAGCGACCGATCCCAAGGTAATCCCTCGCCCCATCTACCGTGAACCCCCTTCGGGCCCTTCGATCGAGCCGGTTCCCCACGTTCCACCGGCTCGCGTAGTCGCAACGGCCGTTCGAGGCGAATGCCGACTGTCGATGCGACGACCTCAACTACCGGCGGTAATGTGCGGCGGTCGATAATCCACGTTGCATCGACCTCGCGGCTGTGAGTGTGCGCAACACCGGACGAGGCCGGGCGCGTGCTATGCGTTACCATTTATTATCGAATTATTGGACGCCAATTCGTCCCTGATCATCTGCGCCAGTCTTTCGAATGCCTGGAAATATAATTCGAAACTCGAAGTGGGGAACGATTGGGGAAACTAAGTTCAATCGGCGGAAGAGCAACCGACAAACGGTAAAATTCGATTGAAACTTTACCAGATTCATCTCCTCGTACGTAGCTCTGGCGAAGCTCGCCCTGATGGCGTTGCAGGGTAGCAAGGGCTCGGCCATGAACGCCGCCCCGGGCGCCAGGAGGACCCCGTAGGTCACGCCTTTCTGCATGACCATCTGCCAGGTGTCCCTGACGCCGCGCACTTTGATCCACAGGAAGAAACCCGCGCTCGGCATCGAGAAATCCGCGAGACCTGTGAGCGGCAACGAGATGTCAAAGGACGATTCGGGAGATATCCGTGAAAGGCGTGAGTGCTGATCTCCCTTATCGTCTCTCTCGCTTACCGTACAGATGCTTCTTGGCGAGATTAGCCATGACGTCCCTGCGTTGCCTGTAGAAACACCTTATCAGGCGAAAGTGCTCCATCAGCCTCTCGTATCCCCAAACCTTCATCAGCTTGTACGCGATCACCTGCGGGGAGGAGATAGCGCGATGCGGTGATGACTTCTTTCCCAACGAGCGATAACGACGTTAGGGCGACTGTTTGCCCGCGCGTTCATTAAATCGCGATAAGTTCCGCCGACACGCGCTACGGTCGGAGGTCGAGATTGAAAGAGCCACCGCGATCGGAGATCGTTGCCAGCGACTTGGAACGAATTTGACACGTGAAAAGATCTCGGAGGCGCGCGAGAGACGACGGTAGCTGCTGACGCACGAGATAAGCGGAGTGGCTGTTGCAATCAGAAGTCAGTGAAGCGCGTCGTGGTGTCGTAAAAAATTAATGCATCGAACATGCAAAAATGCGTTTGCTTGTCTCAAGCTTACACGTGGCCGAAGGCGCGCGATGTGCTCGATTGGATATTTAATAGCTGAGGCGTTTATAGTTACGACTGCTCACATATATAGGTTTATCTATGCAGCTCTCTAGTCGTGTGTACTAGCTTTACTGATTTATTGCCGATTCCGTATACTGGTTCAAGTTTATACGCGTTATGAGTGTAATAAAATGATGCAATAATTGCAATCGAGTTCTTCTCTCTTCCGTTCTGATTGCGTGACTTTATCACAGCGGGATAAATGCTCAGGTTGAAGTGCAAGTTCAAGATCAATTGTCATGGAGATTGTGCGAGATATCGAAAAAAAGTTTTAATAAAAAACGTTCATCAATCTTTGTACTATGAAAAAGCTGCTTTCGACTTTTCATCTATTTCGACTGCATTCCGAGATAATCGTGTTCAAAGTTAAACGGAAACTGCGGCGTTTGTACCCACTAAACACCCAAATGAATAGCAATGTAACAGAGAAGCAACAGGTAATATAGTACCAGTGACTACGCAGACATAAAGTTATATCGACGACTCCACAGTTGTATTGCGACGACATAATTTTGAGACAGACATAGAATCGAAGAAGTCATTAACCCCTTTATGCTTGATATATCACATTTGCAGTGACGTAAATGAAAATTCAGGCACAAAAAAGGGGGTTAATAATAAGAAGGTGCATCAGTGACACATTAAACTGCTATGTAACGCGTTACGTCACATGTGATATAACTGTACGGTAAATAATATTTTACCGGTAATTTACACGTAATATATCTGCGTAATATTACCTTCTACTTTTGGTTACATTATTACAACTTAATATATCAGTGTTTAGTGCACACACGTTGCTTAAAACGTAACACGAACGTAACTCAGAGAAAAACCCAATAAATATCCAACGAAGCGAACACTCCGTTCAATTTTGCGCTCTCGCCTTCGCTTTAAAGCATTCGTCGAAAATATTGCAACTCGCCCACCAACCTGCGACAACGACGAAGCGTGCAAGTGGCTGCTCTGCATGTGCAGTTCTATACTGGCGACCAGCGGCGCGGCTGCGGTGATGAAACCGATCCTGATGCCACTGCTCAAGACCTTCGAGAAGGAATCCAGCCTTATAACACGACCCTCGGTGTCCAAGGACAGAAAAGACTTTGGCACCTCCTGAAAAAAAGAAGGTGGTGACAATCGCAAGTGCAATCGCTGCCCTTCCAGCGCAGATCACGTCGAAACGATCGTTTCACGCACCTCGGTGAAGTGCATGAAGTGGTACGGATCGTCGTCGAGGATGAGGAAATTGTATTCGCAGGCGATACGATAGATTTCCTTGCGCCTCTCCAGGGGCAAAATCGTGCCCGTGGGATTCGCCCCCGTCGGGTTCACATACATGATCTTCGGCATCTTCATGCCGGACAACTGTCGAGCTCGCAGGGTCTCCCTCAGCGCCACGGGATCGATGCCGAGGGAGTCCTGGGCGATCGGAATGAGCTCAGCCTCGTGTGGGGCGACCTGAATTCGAGGGAAATAACGCCACATATATACGACATGCGCGGAGGGTTGTTCGAGACCTCTGCCAAGTATTATAGATAGAAAGTAACATAGCCGTTATACTGCAATTTCCTTGTCAGTTATGTAACATTTACATAACGGTTGCACAGCCGGTACAAACATTGCAACACATAGCCGCTGTATAACTGTTACGTTATGTTTACCGGGTATCGATGCCCAGACCGATGTAACGTCAAAATATGTACTGACCACGACTGCGGCGCCGGGATAAAAGGGGTCCTGGACCAGCACGGGATCCCCGGGACCGATGACAGCCTCGAGGGTCTTGCTGAGCCCGTCCTGGCTGCCGGATACGACCATGATATCGCGACTCTCCCACAGGGGCGGACTGTGAGCCCTCCTTTGAAATTCCCTCATGAGCTGGACGATAGAAACGACACTTATCGAACCGCGACGAGAGTGCATGGTAGTGCTTGGCTTTGGGGACGAGTTTTGAGGAGCTCGAAGCATTCACCTGGACGAGAGGGGGGTAGCCTTGGCTGGGCATGTACTGAAGGGCCGCTCCGAGCTCCTTGCCTTCTAGGATAAAATTCGTGCCGTCTATCAGTTTGATGGCAATTTCCGTGAAGGGAAAGGTCTCCTCGTTGGGCATGCCTTCCGCAAGCGAGATGAAGTTGGATCTCCCTGAATACGCCATTTTTGCTGTAAGAAATTAAGCAGGGGTCAGAAACGGTGAGGGGGGGCGACGCGACGATGACTCCCCGGTGAACATGTAGTAATTATTACACAGTGGTTGTAATACAATTTCTACAGCAATCGTATAATAGTTGTAAGTCGACGTGTCCTAAAAGAAACGACGTGACTCGGCGCTACAGTTAAGAAAAACACATATTGGAGCGAGTAACGCATTTTTCAACTGTTTTCATTGAGATACGTGTTTCTTAATTGAGCACCGAGTCGCGCGATTTTTTTTTACGGCACGTCGATGTATAACATACAAATGTTGCATAATTAATGTGGAAATTATAATACAAACACTGCGTAACTATCGTCTTTTTTATGTTTATTGGGTTTAGATTCACGACCGGAAGAAATTATGTTTGACGTTATTTCTTGAATGACTTCGGGCTCGGTTATATCGTCTCGATGACTATATTTGGCCTTAGTTTTTCGTTGCTTTGAAATACGCCTCATAGTGTCGAGAATCGTTAACAAGACTAGACATAAATATTTCCGGAAATATGCGATAATGGAACGATTAAGGTACCCAGGACATTCCATCACGACTCCTTTATAATCTCCACCGAGACGAAAAGCTTATCGCGAACAAATGGTAGTTGGACGAAAAAATTATTCGCGCCGTTGTGCTTCGATAAAACACAAAAGTGAATTTGCGTCGATAGTCATTTCGAACGTACCAATTCGATAATGATATTATTTTCGGAATACGAGAGACGATTATTTTTACGTACGTGCGACGCTTAATTAACGAAGGACCAGTAGGTTGATTAACTTTAATTAGCCGTCAATAACACGCTTAATTTTTCAGAACAATCGTCAATTAATTCGTTTCTCGCTTGAATAAACCGACAAACGATAACCGAAGAGCGAAGTCAGGTGGGATAAAGTCTACAAGATATTCGGAAGACGCTTTCAAAATTTCCCTCATCTTTGTAAAGTGTGTGTGCAGCATGTTAATTTAGCCAGGGAACTTTGGTGTGTGGAAAGGTACCGGCTCACTATTGGCTGACGTCGGAACCTGTCAGAGTGAAATGAACGGTGCAGGCCACGTACCAAAATTCCTCGAATAATTTCACAAGCCGTAAACCTTGAACTGCAGAAAAAACTTGACACATCAAACTCGATAGATCCTTTGAGACCTGTGAATTTGACTCATCTTGCATCACGAATGAAAAATAAATCGACAACTGCCGCTCTGTGTACTACATATCACTGCGAATTCTCTCCTACTTCTTCGGAGGTGAAACTCACTCAATTCCCTGGTCGCTATAGCTCGCCTCTTCTTCGAAAGTTCCGTCTTGAAACTCGCGTAATTCATCTTGGAATGCGCTTTACGCTGGAGCATATCCACCGATAGACGATTGCACTCGCGGTTTTTTTCGTTGAACGAGAGAAAAAAGGAACTCGCGTCGCGGAATGACTCTTTTCGTTAAAAATGCACAGACGACGCGTTTTCGTTCGGCAATGTTTTTCCTCTCTCGCGAAGTCGTCGCGCTGCCAAAGCGACGTTACTTATTTTATTATTTTGAAGCGACGTTACTTCGGGTTTACCCCTGTCAATACTGACACCGCGGCTGGTTTCGTCGGCTTTTATATTTTGCGATAGCATTGGGTGTTGCGTCAGATAATATTTACATGCACGAGCGGCAAATCGCCCCACTCTCGCGCGTAGTCGACGTCGCTTTCTTCTGCCCCCGTCTCTCTTCGCGTAAGTTGTTCGCGTCTAATAATTATGTGCGGACGCGAGGAGGAGGAGGGGGAGGGGAAATTGCGGAAATGAATGGACCGGCGGTTCTCTCGATAAGAATTCGACGCGGCTGAGATTTCGTCGGCGGGACGTTGAACCCGATCTGTAAGGGATCGTCTTTGGTCATTTTGATGAATGCTTATCGTTAGAGATATGACGAGGATTTTGGCCGTTCATTCTGCACCAGTGAGAAGTCTCTGTCGGACGAAGAGATGGGAAGTAAAAATCACGTGGTTTTCTGCTTTCGATAATGGGAATCGAGGAAATGCACTTCTTCGACGTCGTTAATGCTTCCTGGGAGAAAATGTTTATAATCGTATATGGTCATATATAATTGGATATAATCGGATTCGAAATTTATCTTCATAAAGATAGATTTCAGATCTGATTATATCCAATTACATATGATTATATACGATTATATATAAACAATACACGTTTTTTTTTCTTAAATATTCGGATAGGTATAAGAAAATATAAAAATGTATACAGTCATATTATTGGACACTGAGATTGGATTAATATATCTGATATAATTTAATCGGAAATTTGTCTCTATCAGATTATATTATATATGAAAATCTCTATATATGACCATGTATAATTATGATCAGATAGGATTCGATATAATCAGAGCCAACATTTTCAACTTTGTTCAAATCTAGATATCTAGATATAAAAAATCATATCTGATCATCTGCGATCAGATATATGAAAACATATGATCGTACATACTTTTCATATATATTCAGATAAAGATAAACATCGAATCTGATTACTTATATCAAATTTTACATAATCATATATGATTAGGAGATTACACGTAAACATTTTTTCCCGAGTTGATATCTCTAAATAAAACATCAACTCCAAATCCACTTTGAACTGAACCCGCGCATATGTCAATTCCCACAAGTGATAATTTATCGCTGGCATAATTCGTCAATCAAGTGAGTAGATAACGCGAGCATCGGTAGCTGCAATTAAAGACGAACGACAGTTATGACCTGCTCGAGTCGTTGAGGTGCATATGTAATTGATTGGCAGTGACTCGAATCGATAGATTGTAGTCAAATCGATGTGAGAATCGAAAATGCCGTATATCTTCGGGTCTACGGTGAGATTAAAAAATGAATGGGGCACATTAGCATTTGCGTTGCGTGCCCCGGCGTAATTCTTCATATTATAATTTATTTCGAGCTCGACATGACTCGACCATGTCGCCACGCGTTACTCGACAGAACGGGTAAATATATCTTCCCGTATCGGCCGCGAATATAACAGCCGCGGCTCTTATCGTCGACTGACTCTATGAGCGAGCGAGTGTTGCAGTGAGACAAGACGGTTTACCGAAGATTCACGCGGATGCTGCGACTGTTTCACGCTACGTGACGGAATCGCAGGACTGTTTGACGGTGCCAGACAAGACATAATGTTTGATCGTAGAGAAAGCAATGGATGATGTCTTCTGGAATCAATTCGTCCTTCACCAATCATCATCATCATCATCATCAATCGTTCTCCGAGACGAAACAGAAGGAAACTGATCGCTACTCGAAACCAACCGGTCGAAAAAATCGACTCTGCACTGAGAAAAATGTCTCGGTCAGTTTGACTTAAATCTTGAAGATGATGTGATTGTTTGGTGAAATATGAATCCCTCATATGTGTGTGTTTGGTTCGACTGGCCAATTTTTGGTTAGAATATGTAACGAAACATTCAGTTGGAGTAACTAGACATTTGATTGAAACAACTAGATATTTGGTTCAACTGACCATTATTTTGATTAGAATAACTAAACACGTTTAACCGAATGCGGTTTGCCATTTTAATCAGACTACTTTTCTCAATGTGCTTTCTCAGAAAATCGCGCAACGTAAATCCCGTGAAATCACTCGTCTTCCCCAATGATGCAATTTGCGTCACGATTACATTTACACCACGAATTCAGAGAGTAGTTCCTGATGCCCGTTGAACGTTTCCTGCTCCCCGATTTTTTTCTACGATGCCGAAATAATCGAGTACAGCGGGAAAAGACCACAGCATCGCTCCAAGAGTCGCGCTGCAGCAATGAGACGTCAGTCTGATGCAGAGTCCGTCCTCGAGAAATTGCGAGGTATGCTGACCCATTGTAAAGTAGTGTATGTAAACGAGTTCAATGTTATCGCAGCGTCTCGTTCGGTGCGATCGTCATCCACCACCAGAGTATAGCCTTATCCAATTGGCACCGGACGTTTCATAAGACTAATTTCGACTGATGCAACAGCCAGACGGCTTTCACGATATCGCGCGTGGCATAAACATTGACGATCGCGTCGATCGGTCGCGTGATAGACGGCCTCGATCGTGAAATTAGCGAGCCGCGGTGGGTTCGTGATTGTCAACCGCCTGACGAGTTATGGCGAATTGCTTCCGTCGCCGATTAGTCGTTATCGAGGCGTGAACATTTTGCGGATGTAATAATAATTCCTGTTAGTCGAACGGAGGTCGTTCGAGTCTATTCTTCTCACTTGGGAAGAAATGTTTACCTACATAATATGTCATATTATGATCAAGAGCCTCGACGGAGGCTCGCGCCAATTACTGAAAGGCGAAGCGTCCGTCGCGAGGCTCTCTAAGAGAGAGAGAGAGAGAGAGAGGCTATATTTACTTCACGTACAGTTCGTATCTGTAATGAGATTTTTATATCTCAGTAATTAAGACATTTTGAATTACGAAATTATAATGATGTATTATATAATAAATTACCGTAATCATATAATTTATTATATAATGTATTTTTATACATTATAACGATGTTATAATAATTATATCGCGAGCACATCGTACATATGATAAGTTAATCATTACGAAATTTAAGGTATATAATGAGAATATGAAATATCGTATAAGAAGAATTATAAAAATATCATATGAGGAGTTATCTTTTAAAACGAAGTGTTAAAGAACAAAACCTTGTCTTCAGTTAATCTTAATTATTTCTTAATAACTTTTATTTGGGTGTAATTCACTAACGCCATCGTTGTTGTTGTTTTCTTCGTACCTTCGAAGGAAACTCAATGCTGGTTTCAATAAATCCATCTGGACTTTTTCTCTACTAGATGGCACCACATTCATAGACTGACCGATATGAGTATGATGCCAAACTCGTATTGATTATGGATGGTTACTATCGCGCGTCATAATTAATATTTTCGAACCTTCGACAGTGAAAGTATTATACCAAACAACTCCAATCGATAATTTGATTAATCGACACATTTATGCAAATAATGGGCGATAGATTTGGCAAAATGGCACTCGAAAATATCTATTGGTATAGAATTGAAGTTTAGACGTTTTTTACGGGTCCAAGATTCCCTTAGGTTCATGAGCTTGGCTCGCTCGTACGTCCACTTTTATACACCAATAAACATGTTTTCAGTCCCTCTTTGGAAACAGCTGCCGCTATAGAAGAAGTTCCACCTGAATAACGTTTTCGGCGGGTGCGCATATTTTTCCTGGCGTCACACTATGTAAGAATTTCGTCTCATGAAATGATAACTGTTTTTAAAGCAGAAGATGTCAAGAATGTGTATCGAATGGTGTGTCGAATAATAAGTTGGATTTCCAAGTTCGTAGATGACTGATGTTGCCCGAGAAAAAATTATCATACCTATGTAATTATATGCTCTAAATAAAATCCGTATTTTTAATGTACTTTTACACAAGGCTTTTTTTTTCCAATACGCGACTTTGAAAATTCGCGTAATTATGAAAATGAATACACTTCCACATGAAATGTTCCTTACAAATTTCATAACGGAGCATATTAATTTTCATAATCACGTGTTGGATAAAAGCTTTATATTTAATAACATTATAAATTAAATAGAAAATATTTTTCTTACAGTGTGTTTGATCATACATAATTGACTATAATCAGATCCGAAATTTGTCTCTGTTTGATCATATATGAAAAATTATGTATCATCATATGTGATCTAATAATCAGATATGGTTGTAGATACATATATGGTTAGATCTAAACAAAGTTTAACACATTTTGGATTCGATTATATCGAATCTGATCTGGTCATATCCATATCTGCGAGTGATATTAGTGGCATGTGGTTGAGTTGAGGAGAGGAAGGGGGTGCACGTTCCCCATTGATATATATTATTGATATCCATAGATTGAAAAAAAAGAATACAATAATTCATATCGCACGCGGCCGGAGTTGCGGGTAACAGCAGCTAGTATGATTATACATGATCATAGGTATACAGTTTGTCATGTATGTATAATCATATGGAGACTTGAGCTGATTATATCGAATTACACATGATCATATGGATAACGTTTATCGATAGAGAACCAAGCGCCAATTGCGTATTTGGCGCTTGGTTACTTTTCAGTTAGCATCGTCCAGTTTTTGTTTTTATAAGATAAAACTACGCATAATCTTATCTTATAAAAACGAAAACTGGACGACGCTAATTGAAAGGTAACCAAGCGCCAAATACGCAATTGGCGCTTGCTTCCTTATCAATAAACGTTATCCATATATACGTATCCCTTCCCGAGCAGGAATGGATAAACAAACGTCAATCAGATTATTTAAATCCAGAAAGAGTTTCACTCGTTCAAATTTATTCAATCTAACTGTATTCAGCTATTTCTGTTGCATGATGTCAAATATACAGTTGACTGATTTCACGATATTTCTCATCGATTTTTTCAATTGGGCAATCAGTCGTAATACCGATGACGTCACTCAGAAATATATTAACAAATCCATCAAAGTTCGATTAGGGGCAAAAGCCGCCAATTTCGCACAATTCCCCGACTCGTATTAGCCAATATACTACTGTCGAAGAGAGGCCAACGAGCGCGAGGTTGACGTAAAAAAAATAATATAATATTTGTATAACTATTAATACGCATTACGTGATTCGAATTCTCGAAGCAGTGGATAATATGCGATTTGTTCGAAGCAACGTCAGGAAATTTGAATGTAGTACGTAGTAGCTTCACAGTCAGGAATTTCAAAAAAATTGCTAAAGCAATGAATACTTAACGCTCCATTTGTTTTAACAATTCAAAACCTTTGCTGCTTTCCTAATCAACTCGTACATTGGGCAACTCATACAACTGCAATTACTTTACGACTATTACGATTGTCCTCGTTTATTTCTTATCCGTCTTATAAGATCGTGAATTGTAGTCGAGCGATTCTGGACGTGGTTTCAGGTAATAGTCGCTATCGCGAAATACGTTAAATATATATAATACCTACTTATCGTTCGTGTAAAAAAAAGCGATAGACACTTCGACATTAGCAGTTCTCTTAACAATTTAAATTTCGCGATAATAGGGAGGTTCGGAAAAAAATAGGAAAAAATGATTTCAGGTTGAAATAAAAACTAAGAGGCACAGAAATCGATCAACAATAAAATTTTGGAAAAATAACAACTCTACTCACAGTTATAAACAAATAAAGTTAGGGCATGGTCCGCCGGAACGATTTTCTATTGGTTTGACGTCATTTCTAAGCTCGAACGCTTACGTTTCAAATAAGCTTTTCGACGAAAATAATTTTAAAAAATTTTGTAAACGTTTCAGTTGCATTTCCTAACGCAAAATGTATTATTTTAAAGCACATTTCAAAAATACCGAACCTCCCTATTAGGGATAACCTGCGTTATCGAGTCAATATTTTCCCAGAACAATTTAGAGGGCTATACGTAACTATTTACTTCGAAATTATTGCAGAAAACGTAGCATCTTACAATTAGTTGCGTCAACAATTTAAATGCCCGATCATTTACATACCAGGTGATGCGTTATCCGCGCAATCTCACGACCATCGTCGTGGCTTTAACGCGAGTAGAGATAACGGGTTGAAGATCGAAAAGGCGCGAGAAAAACTCCAAAAATTCGTCAAATTGAAGAATCCCATCGAAAGCTGCATTTCAGAAATACGTATGTCGAGCTTTTCGAATAAATGGCAAATTAATTGCAGGGCTACGAGATCTTATCGGCAATTCTTCTTCGGCGTACGTATTAGCGATAATAGCGGAGATAAGCTCAATCGTCCCGGCTGCTGGACGTGCGAAGGCGATGATCGCAGCTGACCTCTCCGGTCATCGGGGACGACCTCGGATCTGCCTCAACCGGTTGAGAAACCGCGCGCCCTCTCAACCGGATAACAATAACGCGTTGTGTAAAAAAAGTGTGTATTTTTAATATACTTTTATACGCTGAGAGGAAAATGTACTAACTATGCAGCCTGTTTCTTTCAAATAGCCGTTAACCATTATAACCGAATTTAATAGTCGGAGCAAGTGATTCTGCATTTGCACCAGCCGTAAATGCAGACTTAATTGAATATATTATTTTTTCTCTCGGTACATAAATCTCTTTTCCAATATGTGATTATGAAAATTAATATGCTCCGTAATTGTAAAAGTTGATATATTTCCTTATGAAATTTTCCTCACAAGTTTCATGACGGAATATATTAATTTCCATAATTACGTATTGGATGAAAACTTTACATATTATACAAAATTGTATAATGCTGTTGTGTAATGTTATTGTGTAATGTTGTTGTATTTTTGCTGATTTAGATTGAGATGATAGCGTACACAACAAGGAGGATACAATTATGTACCTATAATATATAAAGTTTTTATCCAATACGTAATTATGGAAATTAATATATTCCGTCATGAAACTTATGAGGAAATTTAATTAAAAAAATATGAAAACAAAATTTTTTTTACAGTGCGACAAACGCTATCCTCTCAATCTAAATCAACAAAAATCACTGAAAAATCACTGAAATCCAGTAGTGAATAGAAGGTTACTGAAATTACGGTAACTTTATACTCGTATTCACGGGATTTCAGTACCTGTACACTGATTCTTAGTTAGGTATTTTGACTGATTCAGATTAAGAGAGTACGAGAGCGTATAGGGAGGCATTCCCCACTCCAACGTTCCTATCAATAACTACTTCCCATCCCCCAACGACATGCGTGGCCTTCGAGCGAGACCATATACCTACATACACCGAGAAAAGTAATTAATTTGAAATGACAAAACGCGTCCAATTAAACGTGTTTAGTTATTCTAACCAAAATACCGGTCAGCTGAGCCAAAAATTTCGCAACCTTAACCAAAAATTGTTCAGTTTAACAAAACAGATGGAGAGAATCCACATTTCACCAAACGGTTTGGTCGTCATCTCCAGGGTTTTGGTTTGATCGACCAAGTTGTTTTTCTCGGTGCACCTTCTCCTTTTATCTCCTCTCTCGCGATACTCAGCAGTCGCGCGAAAGCTCGACTGATTCATCTGCCGAATCTAAAATAGATGATCCAGCTTTCGCAATGTCACATTGATGTAAATATTTATTACGACTGACGCGTAACGCGCAAGGCGATAACGATAAAGTGAGAGGGGGCCGATGGCACGCGTAGGTGCTGAGAATTTGCTGAATAATATTGTCATATTAATATATATTCTCGTCTCCGACGATTTTCAAATTTAAGACGCAATGCTGGAGAACGGAGAAACTTTTTGCGCGACTCGTGGGAAGCTCGATTCGGTCACGCCCAGCTGCGACTGCACGGAAGCTGGACCCTTCGATGAGGCTGTGTAAACTCGACGAGTTTTACGAGCGATTTTCGATTTTTCACCGGCAACGCGATAAATCCTTCGCGATAACGACGACGAGCCAGTATAATTTATGCTGCCAGACCGCGTCTGGAAGTTTGTGTGTTTCGCGTGTCGTGCCTCTCTGTATTCGAGCGATTCGCGTGCTGCAGCCGTCTATCTACGCACGTGGTGCGATCGTGTTTGGCTACATATATGTATGTAAAACTAATTACTAACGACGCGCGAGGCAGAAGCGGAAGATGAAGCGTTTATTATGGCTCTGGGACTTAATGTCTCCCGATAGCACAAAGAGGCGCGGGAAAGAAAATGATCCCGGATAGTACGGCGAGTGAACAATTGAAGACCACGATACAGAGAGGTGCCAAGTGCCAAAAACCTAAAATTTCAGTATTTATGCTGAATTCGTATAACCCTCTGTGGTCACCAAGGGTCCACTTGACCCAGGCTTCAATTTTGAAGCTGACTGTATTTCCTTTTTTTTCTACAATCATAACTAGACTCTCGTCAGATCTCGGAATAAATAGTTTCTTCTTAAAACTCGCACTGTGAACCTTCTTCGGACTTCGGAAAAAAACATTTTTGATACGTGAACTGTGGAACTATTTGTTGCTTCAGAGTACCACATGTTATGAGAATCATTCGTAGACTTTATTAAGAAAACTGTAAAAATAAAGAAGTAAAAGTAAAGAAGAATAATGACACTTAGAGCGACGCAGCTCATTTTTTACGCATCTACATATTCACGATCGTTTTTGAATATGTCATGGTTTCATTTCCTACGTCGACACGGCGATTAGATATGCAACAATGTTCGAAAAATGTTTCATAATTTGTCGGTCTAAACTGCGCAGCTGTTGTTCGCGTGACCGTTATTTAAAAATCGATTGGGTCTATTTAAGTAGGCAAATTGCAGCAGACAAATAATGCAGTCCAATAAATTCTACCATCTATTTTTCAAAGTAGAATATTTAGAAAGGATCCAAAAGTTTCTCGTTTGTGAGTTTTTTCAGTACAGGCACAACGTATGATCCAATTTGCTTTTTATATATCTTCATCCAAAAAGTTGCTCACTGATTATGTACTTTTTTTTTTACAAAATATCCGTTACCAACAAGTGGATCAGCTACCAGTAAAAATAGCAAAAATATATATAACAAAGAATAGTAACACAAGAAAATACCAAAAAAAGAGAAATTACGAAAAAAATAATAATGAAAAAGAGTAAAGCAACGAAGCCAAAAAGGAAATAAATGGTGCAAATAGAAAATGATAAAGTGGAGAGTGAATAATATTGAGTAGACGGCTATTCAACTCGGAAAACATAATAGAAGAGATCATCAAAACAGATCAATTTCAACGTCCAAGAATCTGAGTCGAAGAGGCGAGATGTTTCCCAAGGAATTGCAGTTCTTCCTCCCGAGGAATGCTAATCGATCATCGTTCCTCGATGATGAAGCGCATCCGAAGTGACGACACAACGACACCCCCTTCCGACGGTTGCACCGGGCAGGCACAAATCGGAGATCGACTCTGTCCCCGACTTATCGTCACTTGTCTCGTCGACCCCCAAACGGACTCGGCAATCGGTCGGAAAACATAAAAGCGACCTTGACGGCAGTGCATTGTTTTCCCCCCGTTTGTTACGAATTCAACGCATGACGTCAAACGTTGCGCCAATTCGCGTTACCAATGACGTGCGAGTAGAGGAACAACATTCGCGATCGGGGTTATCATCGCGGTGCCGCAGTTCATCGACGAACTGTTATTGTTCGTCGGACGATGTTAATCGACGGTCGAATCGAGGTTGGTTCCTTCTGGAGGAACGGCGATGACATAATCGAGATCGGTATGGGAGATTTTTTCAGATTACTCTCGCTGGGGGTGACAGAAGAGGGAACCAAGACGCGACGGATGTTAGTGTGACGAGTTGACGTGGTTGAAAGGAATGAAAATATTTTTGATAAAACGCGTCTAAGTGCTTTTTTGGACTGATGTTTGTTCTTCCCATTTTGGAATGAAATGTGGAAGGTAAAAGAAGAAGAAGAAGAAGAAGAAGATGCGTTTGTTATGGCTCTGAAAAGACCACGAGATGTAAGGCACACAAAAAAGAAAATAATAGTAATTATAACTGAAAGTACAAAAGAATAATAACATTGCAGTGACGGAATAATAGCTGCAGAGACACTGATAATGTAATAGTGAAAGGAAAAATGCAACAAAGAACAATAAAAAAGCAATGACAAAAGTAAAAGTAAAAAACAAATAGTAAAGGCAAATGGGTAAAAGTAAATAGCAAAAATAAATAATAAATAATTAAGGTAAACGGTAAGTAGTAATGGTAATAGTAGATATATACCTATTGGTAAAAAAAAACAAAGTAAAAATAAGTAGTAAAAAGAAGCAGTAAAAATGAGCTAGAGTAAATGAACACATAAAAAACTATACTTATAGCAACCTAGCACAACACAAATTAATAGTTATGTAGTGGTTATATTATATTGTCGCATCTCAATCATATAAAATTTATATGACGCGCATGTGTTATATTACAATTTCTGCATAAATTATATAACACTTTTATATAATATGTAACGCGTATGTTATATAATTGTTATACAGTTGATGCGGGAATTATAATGTACAGACAATAACATTAGAAGCGTCGAGAAAAAAGATATTTTTAGCCCAATATATAACTTCTTCCAACTTGGCGATAAATCCTGAAACGTAGAAATTAGAAACACGATGAAAAATCGAATCCATAAAGTTCCCGGACTCAATTTCCTCCCCGATAAAACGTAGCGCGCGCAGCCTTCCTCCCGAATCCTTCGCACGTATCACCAAATCGAAAGAGACCCGTGGGGATGACCCAAGGGTAGGAGGAAAAAAAGGGGTAGCCGCCGTTCCCGGGAGACGGAGATGGAGAAACGTGCCCGATGAACAGAGAAGTTCATTAAAAGCGAAACGACGTTAGCCGATCTAAAATTACCCCGCGCGCCAACTGCCTCCTTCTCCGAGCCCCTCCGCCAACCGAGCCACGGAATCGCCGCGGAGGAGAGCGGCGCGCGCGGTGGCGCCTGGATCCGCCGTTCCAAGAGGAAAAAAAGGAAAAATATCCTCGCCCCGATAGGAAATAGATCTTCGCAATTGGAAAAATTCAGCCCATCTCCTCTAACGGGAGATTGTCTTCCCCGGGATTTCCCTCGGCTATTTCTCGCTCCCTCCTCCGGCTTCCTCACACCATCTCTCTCTCTCTCTCTCTTTAGAGTTCTCGGCTGGAGCATTAACGCCAATAGAAACCACTCAGCGGCTATGAATTGCCTACCGATTATCCTGAAATTTCATTATTCTCTCTCATTCTGAAGATGAGAGGGGCCGGGGAAGGGGGCGAGGGTCGGAGGGAAAAGCGTGGGGTGGGACGACCCCCGCGCGCTTTCGTCGTGCGGATTTACCCCGGGAAGCGGAAGTTGCGCGGGAAGTATTGCGGGTGGGAAGTATCGACGACGAGAATCCACGTGGCGCGAAGCTGTTTATACGTCCGGGAGCGAAGAACTGCGTGCACCCAGCATCCGACGTATTCGACGACGTATTCGCGGGATAAAATTACGGCGAGGAAACGCGAAGCGTGGCGCGAGTTTCTCGAGTTAACGTGGAGCCCCTTTGACGTCAAACGAAGCAATCAATTACCGCCGTAAACTCGGAGCGGCGTGGAGTAATTAAATAAATTGAAGAGCTCGAGACTCTCTCTCTCTCTCTCTCTCTCTCACTTTCTCTCGCGAGAAAGAATCGTTTCCCCAATTCGGAAATGAGGCGACGACGAGGTGAAAGGATCTCGCTCGATGGTCGAGATTGTGGGAAAAAGTAATGAGATGAACGAAACATTAGAATGAGCGCGATATTTTGTTTTCCCCTGGGCGAGACTGAAGCTGAGACTCGATTGAGAAAAGCAGAAGAAGAAAAAGAAGTATCCCATTTAACGACGACTCCGTCATGAGAGACACTGACGTAATGAAGGAGTTGCATGAAATGGGAATAGTCGTTTCAACCCTGACATGTTATTGTTGATAGTACACTGAAAGAAGTAATTGCTGGTGCCAAAAAATTGTTTTCTTCGATCAAAAACACGATACAATTTCAGGATCAAGCCATGGTTTTCTTCGTATACGAAAATATATATATATATAGTTTTTTTGCACAGAAAGAATGTCTTGTTCCCATGACGGTATTCTTGAATCAAGAATATATATTCTCCGATCACAAGAATCTGTATCTATTCTTAACAATTTTGTAAGACCATATCTATGTTCTTGAATCAAAAAACATATTATACTTTTGACACTAATCTTCAATCAAACAATTTAGTTTGAATAACTAAATTTTCCTCTCAGTACCAAATATAAAATTAAAAAAAATCATGCAACTTCCCTATTTCTATCTAGAAATAGACATTTCTTTTTTTAAATGATATTTAGCGAGTGACATTATCTTGACTGAAATGACAAAGTAATGAGGTTTTATCATTATCTCTTGTCATTCCTTAAAGACGTTTGATGTCATTTTGACAAAACAAAATGACGCCGTTTAGTGAGAGTGACACTATTCGGACTAATACTAAATTTTGCTTGGGGAAGAAAACCCCCGCGCTCTGGTCTGTAGCTTATTACGTCTCGGTTTCCCGGGCCCGGACGCAATGCACCCCCGGGTGTATCTCCTTTCCTTCACGCCTGGCCGATACCTAATTGGGTCCACCCCGCGAGGCCCGGTCCCATTATACGGGGTGTCAAAATACTTTTCACCTCCCGTCCTCGGAGGGCGCGTAATCCCCGGCGCGTTTCTCTCCTCCTCCGCGGCAACAAAGATGCGTGTGTATATACTTTGTATCTCAAAGCGACCGACCGGCAGGAGCTCACAATGGGGGCGCAATCTGGGCCAGCGCCTCTGGCTCGGAGTTATTCGCAGCTCGGCACCACCGCGACAAAGCCGCCTCTCCCGAAGGAGCGCCTTCGAGCGGGCCACGACGCGATTCGCCCACGTGATTCGATTCCACGCGTGACGACGGGGTTCGAGGGGGGTGAGGAGGTGCTCGAGAAAGAGGATAATCGTCGGGAGAGGGATCGCGCCGGTATACATAATACAGACATCTTGCTGGATTTCTTTGGGCACGGGTTGGAGTGATGTCGAAGGATGAAGGGGAAGAAAAGGGGGGAGAAGGTGTTAGCGGGGAAACGGAATAGCTTCTTCTTCTTCTTCTTCTTTTTCTTCTTCTTCATCATCATCTTCTTCTTCTTCTTCTTCTTCTTCTTCTTCTTCATCATCTTCTTCATAATTATCATCTTCTTCTTCTTCTTCTTTGATGTTCCTCGCATCACTATTTTGCCTCGTCCCTGAAGAAATACGCGGTAAGTACTGCATCGCTTCCAGAAGTTCGAAAATTCGTCGACGCGGATCTCTGACCTTTGAAGAAAATTCATTTAGCGCCACCTTTTCCGCTACTTCGCCCAACGGGGCTAAGAGAGTTATGCCGAAGGCCCGATAATTGCTGATAATTCGGGGCAAACTTCGTTAAGACGCTCATCACGGCCGGGGCGAAATGCTTTCATTTGATTATTACTCGATTTCGATAACTCCATTATCACGTTCTCGCTACCGGTTCGTCGTGTCTTCCCTGTGCCCTTCCACGCTTTGGAGACGCCATCTTGGAAATTGTCCGGTACCCGTTTCCAAAAAATTCTCAGCGTTTTCGAAAGAAGAGATGAAACAGTTGCATATAACGTATGTATATGTATATATGTATATCAGCGCGTCTCGTAAATAAAACGAAACGTGCGTCCAAAAGAGACAGACATCCATATTGTGCCCCAGCTCACGCGAGACTCGATCGGATCAATCGCAACGACGCGGCGAATTTCGACAGAATACATTTCAGAAGCGATTGCATCACGATGAACAGCCGACGTCGATAATTAAGACAGAATTGGCAGCGGTATCGCGGTACCGACGGCGGATTAAATGCTGCAACGCGTAAATAGCCATCAATAGCAATCCGCAGTCAACAAGGTCACTCGTCTCTCTTTCGCAATTTATATCTCGACGTGCCACGAACATTTGGCAATCCGCGATTCAATAATGGAACGCGAGGGAAGTATGGCGTAACGACGAGGATGTAGGAAGAGTCTCCGACGAGATAAAGAGCGAATCGGTACAGGGATTAATAAATTGAACGAAGAGGATGAATTAATACCCTGGTGGAAAAATTTCTCTGGTCGATTCCTGAAAAACTCTGATTTTTTTCGGACTTTATGCAGTAATTGGAAAGTTTTGAGAGGAGCATCGGTTTGTCAGAGAAAGTTCGAGAAATATCCAGAAATATCTATTTATCTTTCACGCGCAAAAACTTTTCTGAAAAAGTCTATAGACACCGTCAAATATCTGGAAGTCTGTAAAATTTTGCAAAATTTGCGAACATTTCTGAGAATGTCTGTATGTAGGTAATTATAAATTTTCAACGAATAACCGAATTTTAGAATTGGTTAAAAATTCTCCAGAATTTGTCAGATCTTCACAGGATATTTGTCAAAGGTTATCAAAATTTTTGGAAAAGCTTTTATGTACGAAAAAAAAATTAATACTTTCGGACATTTCTCTGACGTTTTCTGACAAACTCTGATACTTCCCTGAAAGTGTCTGAAAGCGTTCCAATTACTACAGAAAGTCAAAAAAAAGTCGAAACACCTCCGAATTTTTTAGAAATTTGTTAGCGACGATTTTCCATCAGGACAATTTCGAG
Source organism: Xiphydria camelus (assembly GCA_963678675.1). Taxonomy (NCBI): domain Eukaryota; kingdom Metazoa; phylum Arthropoda; class Insecta; order Hymenoptera; family Xiphydriidae; genus Xiphydria; species Xiphydria camelus. The sequence goes on along the minus strand of OY783200.1, from coordinate 22,537,772 downwards.
AAAAATGACGAAGGCTTCGGGTACGATGCTATTTCGGGGATTTCAGCTTCCAACGTCGTCTTGATGTTGCAGCATCTTCCGTGCTGCTAAAACTTGGAAGTGCCCGCGAATCCAGGTGCGCCGCTCGAGGAGGGCGCAAATGCGACGCAGAAACAACCGGAGGAACTGGTCCGGCCGGTTCGAGTTACCAATTTATCGCATTCTTTGGCCTAATTAGGTTTGCGGGCACGTAAGTCGCTCGGCCCAATTACGGGTAATTGCGTAAGGATGTCACTCGGTAAGCGGATTTCTGGCGGTTTTACGGCATTGTGCGCCGCCTAAGCCGGGCGCGCCGCATGCGTGCCGTTCGGGGGCAACGGCGGGCGCTGTGGGTTCGCATTTAAAATACTTCCCTCTCTCGCGACGACGCGACGCGCCGTTGTGCGCGCGTGCTTCGATGGGCGCGGGGGTTTTCTCGATTTTTCTCGGGGCGGGAAGAATGCGCGATTCCCCCGCGTCTTCTTCGGAACGGAGGAGCGAGATGAGATCGTCTGATGCGGACTGCTTTTTCCGGTGGATTCTCAAAAAACGATTCTTTTGGTAGATATATATAAAATCTCGAGACTGCCTTGTATTTCCTTTTAAACCATAGACATTCTCAATGGTTCAGTGAATTTTGAAATCGGCGCGACAAAATACGTGGAATAAAATGGCTGAGCGAAAGATCATTTCGATTTATGTATTTTCTCATGCCGATTCCGAAAATCACGGATTTATGGGGAAATGATCATTTTCTATAATGGAATCCTTGATATTTTATGTTTTCTCAGAGATATATATCGCTAGAATAACTGTACTTGGCGTAATCGGTGTAAAAAAACACATGAGATAGGATTGTCGAAAATTCGATTCCAGAGATTTCGATTCTTCTAAACAAATCAACATTTTCGGAACCGAACTCCTGAGCGCCAAATTTGATATAATTGTTTTGCATTGATTCCGAAAATGGCAGATTTTTTTTTAGGAAAAGCCAAGGAGCATCGAGATATCGTCGATCTTATGAGAAGAAAATCGATTTTCTTCATTTTTTGTAGATAAATTCGTTGATATCTTATTTCCTTTGAGATATTGAATCACTATGATTTCCACAATCAGCACAAAGAATTACACATAACAGGGTGGTTGAAAGTTCGATTACCCAAATACTACTTTTCTCAACAAACAAACAAAAATCGAAATTTTTAGAACCGATCTCTAGACCAATCCATCCAATGTATTTTTTTCACGCAGATCTTGAAAATGACGAATTTACTGATAAATTCTCGAGGGAACACCAGAATATTATCAAATTTATCGAAGAATCAAATCTTTTCGCACATAAAATCGCCGATCTACATGTCAACCTCTGAAAAATACCCTGAAACGTACCCCAAAAAAGAAGCGAAACTTGGAGAGAAATAGAAAACTATTCAAAATTCGAACCAAAATCAATGTAAATGTAAACTCTCTCGGGTCATTATCCGAGTAAAAAAAATGTTGATCAAAATGCAGTCGAAAATAAACAATTCTCGAAGAATAAGAATATCATGATCTTGATACGGTGCGTTTTGATCTTGTTTATATCCATTTTTCATCTATTTTGGATACAAATGTGACCAAAAATGGATCACACCATATAATCATAATATTCTTATTGATCATTTCAGGACCTTATCGGGAATGCACTATTCTCGATCATATTTCGATCAAGTTTTGGTATCAATTTTTCTCATTCAAGGAAAGAAAAATTACTCTCCGCAGCGTCCCACCCTCCCACATTCCGATTAAAAATTACCCCCTCGAGTCTGGAAGTGTCGCGCGCGCGCGCGCGCGCAGTGAGCAGCTTTTTCTCCAAATAGCCGAGCCCAAGAGAAATTAAATTAGCTCGCGGCAGGAAAATTGAAAAATCTCTTAAACCGAGGCATCCTTGGAGATTGAGCGAGCTAAAGAGCAAGAGAGAGAGAGAGAGAGAGAGAAGGCGGGGAAAAACTCAACGCGCCGCGAAAACTCGTTTAAAGATGAAAGACCGGCTAACGACTTATTTTCGATAAGAAAAAGTTAAGGCACTCTCGCCGCGGCGAGGGTGCAGAGGACGGAGGGGGAGCGTTCCGCTCGCAACCCCTCGCGCCGCCGGGGCCCCGTCGCCGCCGCGCTCCGAAATACAACAGTTGCGCGCAACTCAACTCAATTGCCATGTCAAAACGACGCGAAATGGGATTGATGTAATTTGGTTAGGCGCCCCTAAATGCATCGTTTATACGCCGTGTACCGGGTGTTTCGCGGCGAACGAGTCGGCGGGGGTTGATTCTAATGACTCGTGAAGTCAAGCCAAATGACCAACCCCACCCCGATCCCAGCGCCTCGCGGCGGCGCTCGTCGTCGGGACGCTGCAGCACGCCAAATCTGATAAGCCGTCGCTGAGAACAATCAAGGACCTATTAGAGCGTCCCGAGGTGGCCCCCGCACTGACGCATCCGGCGACACACGTGCGATTGCGCTCCGGGCGAAAGAGTGTGTCCCGGCTCTCCGGTCGTTTTCCCATTAGAGCGTGGTACCCATGGATGCGTTTTCTCGGGTGTGCGCGTATCTTTGGATTCGCCGATTTTATCGAACGAGCGTAGGAACGTTTTCGAGTGGGAAATTATCATCGGGTATGTCAGAGCCTTTATAGTGGTGCGTATACAGACTCGCGATGGGGGATGTTTTCCCGCGTGTTGCCGTTGAGATAAATAGCTTCTTTGTCTCGGGGCTATTCGAAATGGTTCAAGTAACGAGATCTCTCCTCTTGCAAGATCGATGCATCTATCGATGCTGAAAGTATTTGTTGCTCGGAAGGTAATTATACTGGCGAGGATTTTCTTGATTCTGTGATAGCTGTAGTGAGCAAAATAATTAGGTTAAAATGATAAAACGCATCTAGTTAAAAAACGTCTAAAAAGATCTATATATATTTTGCATAAAGAACATACCTATATAAATTTGGGCTTATTTTAAATTTATACATGTGACTGCACAGAAATGAAAACAATTGGAATCCATATATGGTCCGTATGTGTGGTGTTTATATATATTATAGATACCCCTATATAAATTAAATAAGCCCAAATTTATATGCGTTCTATATATAAAAAACATATATATTCCATATAGATCTTCTCCACCTGGTCTGTGAGAAATAATTGCTGATGCCAAAAAATGTTTTCTCTCTATCAAAAACATGATATAATTCCAGGATCAAGCTATGGTTTTCTTCGTGCGTGAAACTATTTGAAAAGACTCGAGTAATTGCTTTTTTCGCGCAGAAGGAGTTTCTTGTTCCAACGAAGGCATTCTTGAATCAAGAATATTCTTCGACCGAAGATCTGTATTTTCAAAAATTTGTAACATCATGTATACTTCAGTCATACTTCACATCTCGATCTACTTTCAATTTGAAAATGATATTGAAATGATATTTAATCAATTTCAAATAGCCACCTTCCACCTTCAAACTAAAAGTAGATCAAAATGCGATAAAAAATGGGTACAAATGAAATCAAGAGTGGACCACATCGAGATCATAATATTCTTATTCTTCGGATCATTTTTAGATCGCATCAAATTGGCATCAAATTGTTTTGTTCGCGAATAAATAAATAAATAAATAAATATATATATATAATCTCATTTGTACCCGTTTTTTCATCACATTTTCATCTACTTTTAGACCACATCGAGATCATAACATTCTTGTTCTTCGCATTATTGTTACATCACATCGAATTTTCATCAAATTGGCATCAAATCGTTTTATACGAGAACAGATATACAGGAGGAATCGTTATACGAAGTAGAACTAACGATCAAAGCTAGCCAAACCGAGGAAGCGTCTCCGCAACCCCAAGTCAAATTCTACATCCGTCGCGTCCCCAGACTTCGTCGGCGCCATCCAAGGGGAAGACGAACGAAAGAGGGAATCACGTAGCCCCCCCCCCCCCCCCCCCCCACAGTCGTCGACGGCTGCATTCTTCCGGGTCGCCTCGCGCCCTTCCGTGTGCCGCCTTCGGTCCGACGTGAATTCACGCGTCCCTCTGAGCGCGCGCGCGAGGGGGTGGCGAGGTGAGGCGAGGCTTTACGAATTCGACGTTCGACGTCGCGGCGCGCGCCGCAGCCATGTTTGCGGGTTTATAAATTGGGTTCGGCACTGAGGATTTTTCTATTAGGACAAAATTGGTTCTTTCAACCGCCACCAGAGCGGTGCGCACCCTCTCTCGCCGTCCCTCCCGCTCCCAACTCCCCGGGCGCCCTGCCAACCCCCAGGGCCGGGGGGCGACGCGGGAGGGTGGGAGCCGGTCGGGGGTTGCGGCGGCTCAAAAGTCGATATTTCCGTCACCGGCGTTATCGGGGTTTCCCCGCATTCTCTGTCCAGCGTCGCCGTAAACGAAGTTACCGATCAAAGTGTCGGCTGCGAGGATCGTCCGCTCGGGCGGGGAGGGGGGCGCGGTGTTCCTCCGGGACTTCCGTTCTCGGCGCCAGGGCTTCGCGCGGGTGATCGGGACTTCCGCGGCCCGTCGGCTCGCATCCGAGTATCAGCGTGAACGCGGCTCGGTATCCCGAGTGTTTTTGATGACAATTCGATCAAGGTGCGAGCAAGAATTAATTATTTTCGGTACGATCCGAAAATCGTCCGAGAAATAAGAATTTTTTGACGAGCAACGCACTTTGGTCGAAACAATGTTACTCGCTAGATGACGTCATTTTTTGTCAAATCGACACGAAAACGTCTTTCAGAAATATTGAAATAATGAGGTCTTGTTATTGTCGTGTCATTTCTGAAAGGCGGTTTTGTCTTTCAGGAATTTTGAGGGAAAAAATTAAGTCATTTAGCAAGTAACGTTACTTTGACTAAAGTGTGTTGCTTCGGTCATTATCTTGATGTGGTCAATTTTTCGTCACATTTACATGATTTTTTCATCAGATTTTTATCCGATTTCAATTTGAAAATAATATTTGCATGATATTTCAAATCAAATTAAAATGATTAGGCTTCATTTCCGAATTAAAAGTACCTACATCAAAATGTGATCAAAAATGGATACACATTAAGATCATAATTAGGTAATTTCTGCACAGAGAAAAAAAATTCTTTGGATCAAAGAAATCGAATTCTTTGGTTTTCAATTCTTCCACTTAAAGAACGCGTCTTTAAGTCAGTGATATTAGTATTTATTTGAAAAGACTGCATTTTTCACTTGAAAGAAATGACTTTATCGAATTTTTTTCTTTCCCCGAAAGAAATATTCTTTCAAATCAACAAGAAACGTCTTTCCGTCAATAACTCCGACGTCTTTAATGCTAACGCAGTTTTTCTTTAACTGAAAGCAGTATAGTATAGTCATTGTGAATTACGTATTTCTTTGAAACAAATTGTTTCTTTAAATCAATATATGAATTGTTAGAACCAAAGAACGCAGAATAATCGTTGTAATAATTTGCTTCATTCCACTTGAAGAACGCATCTTTAAGTCAATGATTTTACTATTTATCTGGAACACTATATTTTTCACGCGAAAGAAATGATTTCATTGAATATTTGTCTTTCCCTGAAAGAAATATTCTTTCAAATCAACAGAGAACGTCTTTCCGTTAATAATTCTGACGTCTTTAATAGTAATGCAGTTTTTCTTTAACTGAAAGAAGTATAGTATAGTTATTATGAATTACGTATTTCTTTGAAACAAATTGTTTCTTTAAACCAACACATGAATTGTTAGAACCAAAGAACGCAGATTAATTGTTCTAATAATTTGTTTCATTCCACTCGAAGAACGCATCTTTCAAGTCAATGATTTTACTATTTATCTGGAACACTACATTTTTCACATGAAAGAAACGACTTCATCGAATATTTGTCTTTCCCCGAAAGAAATATTCTTTCAAATCAACAGAAAACGCCTTTCCGTCAATAATTCTGACGTCTTTAATGCTAACGCAGTTTTTCTTTAACTGAAAGAAGTATAGTATAGTCATTGTGAATTACGTATTTCCTTAAAACAAATTGTTTCTTTAAATCAACACATGAATTGTTAGAATCAAAGAACGCAGAATAATCGTTGTAATAATTTGCTTCATTCCACTTGAAGAACGCGTCTTTCGAGTCAATGATTTTACTATTTATGTGAAAAGACTGCATTTTTCACTTGAAAGAAATGACTTCATTGAATATTTGCCTTTCCCCGAAAGAAATATTTTTTCAAATCAACAGAGAACGTCTTTCCGTTAATAATTCTGACGTCTTTAATGGTAATGCAGTTTTTCTTTAACTGAAAGAAGTATAGTATAGTTATTATGAATTACGTATTTCTTTGAAACAAATTGTTTCTTTAAACCAACACATGAATTGTTAGAACCAAAGAACGCAGAATAATCGTTGTAATAATTTGCTTCATTCCACTTGAAGAACGCGTCTTTCGAGTCAATGATTTTACTATTTATCTGAAAAGACTGCATTTTTCACTTGAAAGAAATGACTTTATTGAATATTTGTCTTCCCCCGAAAGAAATATTCTTTCAAATCAACAAGAAACGTCTTTCCGTCAATAACTCTGACGTCTTTAATGCTAACGCAGTTTTTCTTTAACTGAAAGAAGTATAGTATAGTCATTATGAATTACGTATTTCTGTGAAATAAATCGTTTCTTTAAATCAACACTTGAATTAACACGTAACATTGAGGGAAAGTGAACACGAACCTAACTACCGGCAGAGCGTGAGATCAAAACGTGAAAACTCGAACTCTATGATCAATACTTATAAAATTCCTTCAGCGAGTGTAAAAGGCTTGACTGAAGGAATGACTAGAAATTAAATCTAAGCTAAAAATGGGTATAAAGGACCCAGAATAATTGCAAGTCAGACGGACTACCTAGGACACCCCGCGTCACCGAGGGTAAAATCGGTCACTGTCGGTAAAGTTAAAATCGCTGTGCTAATATCCCGTTTGCCCGCTATGTGGCGAATATTCTCGGATGCAAATTTATGTTTTAGTATTTATAAGAGCAACGTTGAAAGGTTTAATGGTTGTCGCTTTATGGATTAATTGGGGCCTTGATCAACTGGTTTTTGGAAGTGGGTGAGGTGGCCCGAACTCGCTCCAGCCTTGCCGATGGTTGTCTTGGTACTACAGTGCTTCCATGACCGGTCCATTAGTCTTTTGTAAATATTAGTTTTCTTCGCAGAGCAGTCAGAAACCATTGGCAAGCGGCGCTTTTAACAATCTGCGCATGCATGGATCAGTTTCGTTTTGCTTCCAGTGAAATATCTAGCTCTCTCTTCTCAAAATACGGCGTTCATCTGATCAGAGACAATTTTACTTGGACCAAAGGAATATTATATTTTCAACTAGAAGAAATATTTCTTTACTTCAAATTATTATGTCTTTGACTAGATGACCCATTTCTTGCCGCGAAAGATGCGAGTAATTGTCTTCAATACAACTTTTTTCGAGGTAAATATAGATATCTCAGTTAGTAAGAAATATTCTGTTACGCCGAAGACATATTTCGTTAACTAGATGACCTATTTCTTGCCGCGAAAGACGCGAGTAATTGTCTTGAATACAACTTTTTTCGAGGCAAATATAGATATCTCAGTTAGGAAGAAATATTCTGTTACGTCGAAGACATATTTCTTTGACTACATGACCTGTTTCTTGCCGCGAAAGACGCGAGTAATTGTCTTGAATACAACTTTTTTCGAGGCAAATATAGATATCTCAGTTAGGAAGAAATATTCTGTTACGCCGAAGATATATTTCTTTGACTAGATGACCTATTTCTTGCCGCAAAAGACGCCAGTAATTGTCTTGAATACAACTTTTTTCGAGGCAAATACAGATATCTCAGTTAGTAAGAAATATTCTGTTATGCCGAAGACATATTTCTTTGACTAGATGACCTGTTTCTTGCCGCGAAAGACGCGAGTAATTATCTTGAATACAACTTTTTTCGAGGCAAATATAGATATCTCAGGTAGTAAGAAATATTCTGTTACGCCGAAGACATATTTCTTCGACTAGATGACCTATTTCTTGCCGCAAAAGACGCGAGTAATTGTTTTGAATACAACTTTTTTCGAGGCAAATATAGATATCTCAGTTAGTAAGAAATATTCTGTTACGCCGAAGACATATTTCTTTGTTTCAAAAACGCACTTCTTTTGCCAAATAACATCACAGTTCGAATCGAAGGTACAAGGATTCAAAATAAATAAATGCTCCTTCATTTGTACAACTGTTTCTGTCGGACCAAAGAAATATATCTTCCATTGAAATATTTGCTTTCGATGAAAGATTTCTTTGGACTAAAAAAATATAGTTTCGGAGCTATACAAAGAAATATTTCTTTCAACCCGAATAAAATGTCTTTGATCCAAAGAATTTTTTTTCTCAGTGTGGATCGCATCAAGAATTGTCTATTTTAAATTATTGCTTTTTCATTTTAAAACGAAAGTAGATCAAAGTGTAATCAAAAATAGATAGATACGAATGACATGAAAAAAAGACCACGTTAAGATCATAATATTTTTATTCCTCTGATCATTTTTGGATCACATGAAGAATGCTCTATTCTTCACCACATTCTCGTTAATTTTTTTACTCGGGTAAAGTTTGGAGAGAGTAGATGAGGCTAATTCTATTCTTCCGAACGCGCGAGACGCCGATTTCTCTTTGCATTTTGATTGCGATTGACCATTTTCCTTCTCTCGACCTCGTTGACGATCGATTTTCACCGGTCTACCATCGGCGCTATTCAATTACCTTGGTACCGCGTCGAAGGCTGGACGAGCTGGAATGGAGGTTTAACGAACTTTTGAAAGGCCCTGCCTGGCGCGGCGACGGCGAGTTTCGCGTGGTTGATATTTTCGAATTTAGAGGTGTTATGTGTCTGTATAGGGTTATCGCGTCGAATCACTCTTCGGGGAAGTCGTACGCGGATCGAATTGGCGTGAGACGAGACGAACAAGTCATTAAACAGTCTTACAACGAAGAATCCATTCAGGTAAGTCGTGCAAAATTTTCAGCCGATATGAAAAAATTGTCTGACTGAAAATCTGGAACACGATCCCTAGCCATACTTTTTCGATTCAACTTTTCCCAGACATTCGCCATTAATTCAGCCATACTTTTTTCTACACGGACATTCCAAAATGTTACAATTCGCACCCTCAATGGAAGAGTAACATAACTAAAAGCAGTACTGTTTTGAGATAAAGTGTCGTAAAGTTTTCAATACAGGAACAAAATTCAAGGGCTGCCTTTTGGCTTATGATTTTTTAAAAACAATTAATTCTATCTGTTGTCTAATTAATGATGTACATCATCAAAAGTACCACGAAATGTTATGCGTTGCTCTTTCACATTGACCTATTTAAAAACAGTTTTAAAAAAGTAATACTAACATATCCTCACTTTCCGTGCAGTGCATATAATTAACAAAAAATGTGGTGGTTTTTCATCAGAAAGATTCAGTTCAGATAGTACAGTAACTAAAAATATGATTTTTTCGACTTATGTTAAGTCTTCCATTGAGAGTGCGAGTTGTTCCTGATGTTTTTCTGCACGGGGTACGACGAGGAAAATATTAATACTGCGACGAAAATCTCGCAGCTTCTCCTCTCTCTCTCTCTCTCTCTCTTTATCCAATTCCACGTAACGTCGGCGAGCGCAGCTAAACGAGGGACGAGGACCGCGGACAGGCAGGAGGGGGTAAACGGCGCGAGAGAGAAAGCGCGACAGGAGCAAACGAAGCACGGAATCAACACATGGCACCAAAGGGTACTCGGATCGGCTACAAAGGTATCCAGCAGAGATAAATACGTCGTAACTTCCAGCGCACGCCCCGGCGGAGCGCGGCGATCCAGCATATGCACCCAGCGGGGGGAAGAGTCCCGACGTTGCGCGCTCCATCTGCAGGGCGATCCGAGATTCGCGATAGTGGCGCCCCCCCGCCCGATAATCGACTTCCGCCGATCCCCGATAGCGCGAGACGAAGGAGTAGCGCGCGCGCCGGCGGGGAGTGATTCCTTTTTTTCTCGGCTATTCTTTTAATCGCGAACGAATCGCCCCCCCCCCCCCCCCCCACCCCGCCCCACCATACCCCAGTTTATTTAACGTCGCCCCAGGCGCCGTAAACAAGAGTTAGCAAATTCGCCCGGGGGCAAAACCAAATGATAGTTAACGTATCGCTTGACGCCATTGGAGGACGCTCACCCTCCGCCACCCCCTCGTCCCGCGCGGGACTCGTGACCCCCCCCTCCCCCCCACCCTGCGCTTTTCCCCCGGCCACGACGTGTAGAGCGCGCGAGGGGCGCCAAAATTGAATTTCGTGCTTTTTGTGCTGCGCGAAATCGTTCCGCGGGCGGTAAACCCCGCAGCGGAGGGTGGTAAGGGAGGGGGGTTGCGGGGGAGGGTAAGCCGCGCGCGGCGCGTCGATTGCCACGCATCGGAGCTTTGCGGAATTCTCGGTGATGTTATTTTCCGACGGGTTTTCCTCTCTTTTTCTCTTGCGGCTCCTTCGCTTTGGTTCCGGATTGATGGTGGGACGATTTCGCGAATCCCGATTAAAAGCACTCGTCGTCGAGATGGGCGGATTTTTTTTTCGCGGGAGACGGGGAGCACCCTCGGCGCGTAGGTATACCTAATAGGAGATCGATCGTCTGAGGGTTGTTTTGGTTTGGGTCCAAATAGGATGAAATTTAGTGACTTTCTCGGCTGGGGATTGACTTATACGTGCTTCCTTCTAGTTCCGAGTCGCGGTATCGTTCCCCACGTGACGGAGCTTCAAGCTTCCCTTAAGGGGATTTGACTTCTGGTCCATATCGGAGCCAATTTTTCTTAAAGTGCAAGAGTCCCGTACGGTTCTATATCTTTCAACTGATAATAATGACGGAAAGTCATGACCGTTTTTGAAATTTGTTTCCCCAAATTCTCTGCGATTGTTTACTTTCGAGAGAGAAGTGAAGTAATTTTCTTCGAAATCTACGTGTCATATACTACATTTCCCGAAATAGAATTGAGTTCAGGTACAACTCAAATTGATAATAATTTTATTATGATAATATAGGATCATCTGCTGATGACAGTAAAATAATATAATAGTATTGTAGTATTATAACGCACTACTATAATAGTATTATAATAGTATAATGGTATAATAGTATTATAACTTTATTATTTTTCGATTTCAGTACCCTTGCGTGTCAATTATGAGCTCAAGAAATAATTTTGACTTATGAAACACTCACCTCGTGTGACTTTCCTTTTAATTGCGGAAAGAGTAGCTAAGAAAATTCTGTTAACCTTGCATATACCCGGTAAACGAAACGTTGCAGTTACATAACGATTATATGTTACAATTTCGGCATCAATACTGTAACATCTATACAGCATCCGTATAACTGTTATACAGTCGATATAGAAATTGTAATATAACCACTACGTATAACTATGTAACTACTTCAACCCAGTAGTTCCAAATTCACCACAAGGCTGCGCACTAGGTACGACACACTAGAAGTTCTAAATCGCGGAATAATTGAGAAAGATAATGCTAGTAACATTTTCGAAAGAAATCCACATTCCCCGGTTAAAACTGTCAAATCAACTTGTGACAAAACTCGTAACGCTACCAAGAAACCAGGAAAGAAGCGTTTCCTCCCGCGCATGAGAAACCGTACATAATCCCACGACAAATTAGGGCTCGAACTATTATTTACACCGCTGTCCCTCTATAACGTGCTTATCCGGGGATAATGCGGGGGGATAGAGAGGGGGGAGGAGAGAGAGAGAGAGAGAGAGGAAGCCTCGCGGCGTCAACGTCGTAGTCGCTCCTCCGCGCGCCTCTCGGTGCAGCTCCGCGACGACGACGGTTGTGACTTGATGAAATCATGCCGCGAGAATTAAACGGGGATACCCCCCGATGGTGTGTGTCGTAGGAGCGGTGGAGGAGGAGGAGGTGGAGGAGGAGGAGGAGGGCGACGCAGCTCGCCGTCCAATTGGCGGGAGCAAGACAACGGTAGGAGTTCGCTGGCTGCAGTGTATAAACAGTTAATTAAGCCGGAGAGGAGTGCCGCGCCGGAGGGCGTGAGGAGGGCGACGCGGGGAAGGGTGGGAGGAACAGAGAGAGAGTGAGAGAGAGAGAGAGAGCGGGTATTTTTCGCTGCGAGAAGAGGACGAGGTCGCGCTGTATTCCCCGCGTGCTACGGACTTCAGAGGTAATTTGCTCTGTGGAGGTGACACAGTGGTTGTCATCCGATGGGTTGTTATACGCTGCGCGAGAGGGAGAAACGAGCGAGCGAGACTCAGGATAAACTACTGCTCCATGGTCGCATCCCCGATTCGCGAAATGTGTATTCGAATTTATCGCGGTATCGCTTCGTTATCGATCGAATCGAAATCTCGTTCGGGGACATTATATCGCTTGCGATAATTTCTCGCTGTTTTTCCCAACATTTTCGAGCGTATCGAAGCTGCAATTCGCGTTGGCATTATTTGTCTTGTAATAATTCTGTGATATAAATCGAGCGATGCTCCAAATTTTTCACGACTAAACTTACAAAGTAGAAGTAGAGAACGTGATAATAATTTTCGAGGGTAAGCATTTCATGTCAATTTGATTAAAGTCATCAATTGATGATCTTAGTGTGGTCCATTATTGATATCTTTTGTGTCCATTTATTTAATGAGATTTTTTCATGTTTCAATTTTAAAACGATGTCTAAATGGTATTTAATCAATTTAAGATGATTACTTTTGTTTTCAGTGTAAAAGTATCTACGTCGAAATGTGCCCAAAAAATTGATACAAGTGAAATAAAAGATGGACAATATTAAGATATATTGTGATGTTTTTATTTTTCGGATCATTTTTGGATCATATCGATGACGATCTATCATTCGTCAGACTTTTATCGCATCATAAAAAAGTTTGGTGCCAATTTCATTAAAAGTATCACGAAAAAAATATGCTTACATCACTCTCGATGTGATCAAAAAATGAACCAAGGAATGAGGCTATTTTAATCTTAACGCGATATTCATTCTTTATCAGATTTTCGCCTAGTTTCAATTTGAAAATGACGTTCAAATGATGTTTAATCAATTTAAAATAATTACTTTCGTTCTCAATATGAAAGTACATCAAAATATGATCAAAAATGTATATAGAGAGTAAATTTCACTATGCAAATAGTGCAAAATTCACTATTAAGTACATGATGTTTGAGATAACACTGAAATCGTCATGCCTCACTACTAATATAATGAGTTCGACCAAATGTTTTATAAATTGATCACTTAAAGATTGTAAACTATCAATCAGTCTCAGCTTTACCACATCCTACCGGTACCTATTGTTAACTCAAATATTCAAGTATAATACAATTTCTTGTAATTCGAGCTGCATTTTTCTCCGTCCCGCGATGCGTCGACGCGCCAAGCGCCGGGTTAAGGCGATATACGAAACAACGGTGCGATCGCGCGCGACGTGGAAAATCTCGAAGATCCTCTCGACCACCCGCCGCGAGTTTTCCCAAACTTGTCGAGAGATTCGTGCGCGAAATCCCGAGCCGACAATGGGGTCCGGCACCGCCCGCGGTTTTCGTGCCCGTTGGAAGCGCGACACCCATCTCGACGAGTTTGTAACACACTCGAGAGAGAGAGAGAGAGAGAGAGAGAGAGAGAGAGAGAGAGAGGGAGAAAACACGACGCGTATATATCCGCCCGGTATTCTCTTCGCGGGACTCCTCGCTTCGTTCGCACCTACGAAAAAGAAACGCGGATAATTCTCCCGGGGCGGCGGCGGTGCTCGGGTAAAAATTGGAGCGGATTTTCCGCCTTTCAAACGAGCGCCCGACCGAAATTGGGCTTATCTTTCCAGGATCTCTCGAAGGAGGGACGCGCGGCAGCTGCGCCACCGCTCGATGAATGGCTTTTTTGTGTACGCGTCAGATTTGCAAACAGTTTAGAGTTTCGGTAGCGAGCGCCGCGCGCGCTGCTCCTTTGGACGGCGATCCACGGTGGTCAGTCGGTCGTGTTGCGAATTAGGGCCTCTCTCCTCGGTCCTTCGATGAGACGGAGATCAGCGATCATCTCTCTCCGCCCGGATTTCGGTACTCGCGCGGGTCTCACGTGACACGCGCGCCGCGCTTCCTGCGGTTCGCGTCACGTTTGGGACGCGATCGTCCGGGTTACGCGGAGGCGATTGAATTCCGGTTGGAGGAATTCGGTGTTATCGCGAGACAAATATTCGTATTTTTTTGTAATATATTTTATTTGTGATCCGTAGGTATATACGGAGAAAAAGAATTAGTTTGATCTACTGACAATTGTTTAATTGGATCAATGAAATTTTTAATGCGTCAAATAAATATCTCTCCCTTATAATCATGCGGAGTAGCATGTGATTGTATGTATGTATCCAATCGGAAATGGGATTTATATTCCAATTTTTTGATGTCCAATTGTAATAAAATTCAAAGCTCGAGTAAATATATTTGATGCCGGTTTGATCACAATTTCACGAAGAATGGATAATTCTCGATGTGATGTAAAAGTGATCCGAAGAATAGGAATAGGTATAATGTGATCTCACATGTGGTCCATTTTTTATCTCATTTATAAGTACGCATATTTTATCACGTTTTGATCGACTTTTAATTTAAAAATGAAAATAATCGTTTCAAATTGATTAAATGCCACTTCAGCATCACGTTGAAATTGGAAGTAGATCTGAATGTGACGAGAATGAATCGCATCAATATCTATTATAATATTTTTTTTTCGGATCATTTTTGGATCACATCGAGAATGATACATTTTTCATTAAATTTTGATCAAATTAACTCTCAATTTTGAGCATTCGGAACTTGAATAAACAAACTATATGTCAATTTGATCAAAATATGATCAAGTGATCATTTTCGATATGACCCAAAAATGATTCAAAGAATGACAATATCATAATCTCAATACGATCCATTGTTTATCTCATTTCCATCCATTTCTATCACGCTTTCGTCTATTTTTAATTATAGAATGAAACTACTTAGTCGCTTTAAATTGACCAAATATCATTTAAATTTCATTCTCGAATTGAAAGTAGATGGAAATGTGATCAAAAATTGATACAAATGAGATAAAAAATGGAACCATATTAAGATAGGTGTTATTTTTATTCTTTGGATTATTTTTAGATTGCATCGAGCAAGACCTATTTTTCACAACATTTTGATCAAATCGACATCGACATTTTTTAACTTTCCCGTGATCGAATTAACGTGAATCCCATCGGGAAAATGCGCTCCGACGAGATATCCTTCCCCCGAATTCCGCGCTGCTCCTCCTCGGTCCCCGTCAGATCGGCAGGCCTGATCTACCCGCGCGTTACGACTCGTGTCCCGGCGCGCGAGAATGCTTTTAGCTTTCCTCGATCGGCAAGATCGTCGGCGCGGAGTTGCGTTTAAACGGATCCCACTTAGCTTGATAAAAATCTCACGGGGACGGGAAAGAGTCGAAAATCGGTAGGTACCCGTGGGGTTCCAAGTAGGTCCTCGCCCAGTCTTAGCCGTCTAATTGCCACGACGGTGATGATCCGCCGATAAAAGCTTGAGCTTTCATTTCGCGCAAATCGCTCGCGCACTTTGCCGATTGCTCGGAATTCCTCTTTCGAGAAACCCGAGTGAAAGAAATGCGACGTAGATTTGATAAAAATGCGATGAGAAGTAGATAATTCTCGATAAAATCAAAAAATATGTGATTCGGAGAGGAAGAATATTATGATCTTGATGTGGCCCATTTTTTATCTCGTCGCAACCATTTTTTTAAATCAAATTTTGATCTACTCGTAATTGGAAAATGAAAATAATCATTTTAAATTGATTAAATGTCATTTTTAAATTGAAAGTAGATCAAAATCTCATTAAAAACCCCACATTTAGATCATGACATTTTTTCATTCTTCGGATCATTTTCGCATCACATCGAAAATGATCTATTCTCGATCATATTTTGATCAAATTGTCATCAAATTCGTTTACTCGGGACGAGTATCTATCCTAAATTCCTAGAATTTCCAGGAAGATTCCGTTGCTTTTACAAAAATCATGACGAAATTTCCCTTACCATAAAATAGCAGCCTTCCTATAGCTTATACACACTGTACAACAATTTTATTGAATTTAATATAACTGTATGTAGAGTCTTTATCCGATATGTGATTATGAAAATTAATATATTCCGTTACGAAATTTATAAGGGCAATTTCATGAGGAAATATATTAATTTTCATAATCACGTATTGGAAACGAGATTTATATAAAAAAAATTCACATTTTTTACAGGCATCATATTTCTCTTTCTCTCCTAACGAGAGACATTAAATTTTCCAATTGTCGCTATTCCAAAAAAACAAAATCGAAAAAAGACCATGTACTGTCGTTCGAATTTTCAACAAAGACAAATCTCCCCCGTTTCATCCGTCGGCCCGGCAAAACGAAAGCGACACGCGAGATTCGCCGAACTTGCAGCAAACTCGAACCTTCCGCGCAGCAAAAAAAAAAAAAGGAAGCGCCCCGACAGGACGCCCCGCACACGATCTGGGCGCGCTCCCGCAGGAAGCCTCGCACGATCACGACGGATCCGGCGAATTGCGGGGAATCGAAACGGGGGGGAGGGGGGGGGGAGATTCGCGGGCGAAACGTGTAATTTGCCGCCGCCGCCGCCGCCGCGGTAGTTTCGATTCACCGAGTGGCTACTGTATATATCGTTACAGGCGGACATCTTTTGTGGCCTCGGTTTGGTGGGCGGTCCACATCCCCCCGGGGCTAAAACGCCAAATGGTAACAGCCAGCGATCTGCAAACGAGGTGGCGCGGTTGGGGGCTGCCGAGAGAAATAGAGCGGGGGGGGAATTCGAGCAACAAAAGGAGAGAAGGATGGAGCGGAGGGGGGGGGGGGGGGTCGATAGGTCGAAATAAAGGAAGTTGGATGAAAAAAGCAAACGCAAAGGTCCTGCGTGATCAGGAGAGAGATTCGTATATAGGTACGGTTTTTCTTCCGTGGTTTTCTCTCTCGGGGTACTCCGCGGTTCAGGGGGGGGGGGGGAATCTACTTATCGCACCTCGTCTCGCTGACCTAACGAGGAGGGAGGACGAACGGGGATTTGGAATTGCCCGACAAAATTAGGGATAATGATATGAGAGGCGGAATTTTTTTTTCGTGGCTCTGCAGTTGTACGCAATTGCATATTTTTCGTTGGAGTCGATCCACTCGTTTTTTTATGTTAAAGTCAACCGATTTTTTTGCGTTAATTTAACATTCTTCGTATTACTTTTAATACTCTTTGCATTGATTTCGACTCGTGGCTGATTTTAACGTGCGGGTATTGTAAACAAAAATTGTATTTTTAACGTACTTTTGCATAAAGCTTCTTTTCAATACGCGATTATGAACATTAATATATTTCCTCATGAAATTCCTCTTATTAATTTCGTAACGGAGAGTGTACCTATTCATTTTCACGATCACTTGTTGGATAAAAGCTTGATATACAATTGTAATAAATGTAAGACATCTTTTTTTTACAGTGGATAGAAATGGATGAACTTATTCCGATACAAAATTTCCAACTGTGCAGGCCTTATCATCCGAGGTGTAAAGGGAAACTGAAAGATGTCCGACAAGAGGATAAGTGATTGTACTAAAAGTAATTTTAATTTATAATAGCAGTCACCAAATTTTGTTAAAATAATACTTTTGCATGTGAATCTTTATATTAAATAATTTCACGTAAGCAAATTCGTTGTGAAAGGCTCTGAGTTAAAATTGACATAAAATTTTGAATGAACCTGCTGGCGTACGAGAAATAAGTTAGTTTTAACTAAATCCCTCGGAGCGGTGTAAAAAATCATCGCCCAATCTTTATCGCAAAAAGCTCCTACGGTGTACAAAAGTCTGCGGTGTGGACCTATAGATATAGACCATTTTTGGCATTGGACAACAATGGCATTACTGACACCAGATGTGGTACATACAGGTCACACCGGCGTTGAACGGTATTAAAGATCAATACCAATTTCTCACTGTGTATCTACACAGTTGAAAATGTATTGAAATCGGTCCATTCGAGTGAATGCATATTAAAGTGAATCGACTCCTCGTATCGATCCAACATTTTGTGTGTGGAAACCAACACAAAGAGCATTAAGATAAACGCACAACGAACGTTAAATCAACACCAAAAATCGGTGAATTACAACGCACAAAAATGAGCGGATCTTCAACCGTTTACGAAAGAAGCTGACGAGCTACACCGCGTCCCGATAAAAGACGTTCATTCCGGATCGCCGAAAGACCCCCCACCCGAGCCCACCTCCCCCCTTCTCCGCCGAAAAACTCCTCCAACCCCCCCCCTGACGCGTTCCGCGGGCGAATCGGCCGATCCCCGCACGACGACACAATCGCCAGCGCGAAGCATCGCGCGCGCTCCCTTTACCTCGTTCCTGGCAATTACGGGGGATGCCAGAATCCGCCGCAAGAATCAACCCGTACCGACCACCCCCACCCCTCCACCATTCTCTCTCCGCGTCCCTCCCTCCCTCCCTCCCAACCCCCGTCGATCTCTCACCCTCTCGCGCGCTATCACAAAAGCCTGCCTAAACGCCCGGCCACGCGCTCCTGCTTCCCCCCACCCCCCCCAACCCCTACCAACCCCTACCAACAGCGAGGAAACGAGAGGCGTGCGAGGAAGAGGAAGGGTTGCGCGCGCGAGAGAGTGACGCGAGGGGTGCCCACCCCTCCCCGGGCTCGCGAAAACCCTCGGGCGTTTCGACGTGGGGTGAATCGCACCCCGCGAACCCGCATGAGAACCACTGCACCTCGCCATGTTCCCGAGCAAGGGCGTTCATTGGTACCGCGTTTCCAACGGCGAGTTGGCATTGGACGGTCCTGGTCCCGCCCAGCCTTGGGGGGTCAGCCTTCGAACGCGGTGGAGGACGCAGGTCACGATCAGGTCGTACGTCGAGGGACGCTGTGAGCAGCCACTCGACGCGGTAGTGCTAGTCGACGCCACGCACGCACGCCGAAGACGCTCGCTCGCTGACCGCGTGTGTCCCCCTAGTCATCGTCGTCGCGCCCTGAAGAGAAGGGTCTCCAGCTCCCTTGGAGGCGCCGGGACGATCCTGGTGGTCCCGCGGCACGTTTCGTTCGGAGTGACAAAAACGGGGAGCTGTGCGAACGGAGATCCCGTCGTTGCGTCGTCAGCGGGTTGCCGGGGGCAGAGCCGTCGGCTGACGGGACATCGGTGACGCGACGATCGGCAACCATGGCGAGGATCGGACTGCGATTCGTGCGACGGTGAAACGTGACACGAAGACAGGAGAGCACCGAGCGACGCTCCCAACGTTTTGGGGTGGACGCGAATGGCGGCCCGTGGACGCGGCATCATCCGCCGGCAGTGATACCCCTCGCGTCGTCGCGGTCAGGCCGGATGGCACGCACGGGGTTGATCGGGAAACGTGACGCGACCTGATTCTCCCAGGAGAGCCCACCACCCCGAAGACGGGGCACCGTGCCCCCGGCGGTCGGTGCTACCCCCATCGTCGGGAACCCGCGGCGTACCGACCTGAGCTCCTACTCACTCGCCGTCGGACAGCTATGGATTCGCAGCAACTGGTCGACACGACATCGCAGAACAGCCAGGACATCACACTGCCGAAACCGGCGAGCAGCACGCCGAGGCACAGCATCGACGCTATTCTGGGACTGGCCGGGCAGAAGAGGAGCCACCAGGAGATGGAGGACGGGGGGCGCGACGTCCAGGAGAATACCGGTGAGGAATTGCTGCTTACCTGTGGGTTTGGGTGAGGGTTTTCTCTTCGGGATCTTCGTGTCGTCCCTCGTTATTCGCTGGTCACTTCTGGGCTGACCCGTCGGAGGAGTCGTTGCTTTCGTCGAGCCGATGACGAATTTTTCGAGCAGTCGTTTATTTGTAGTCGTAGAATGAGAAGGCTTCGAAAAGCTGACGATTCGGGAGCTGCGATCGGGTTTGGAGTTCGTTTTCTTGCCGATCGCTTCCTGTGGGTCATTTTCCGGATGATCGCAGTGACGGAGAATCGTTTCTTCTCGGGGAGGTCGACTCGCTCGATGAGGAGTCGATGAAGTCGTCCGACGCTGAACCTATGTGTTGCTTGCTTTATGGGTTTCTTTTATCGCGTCTGATGAATTGCTTGGGCGATATCTGACATTTCTAGGAAACTCTCAGCGACGATGGATGTTATTGTCTTCGTCATTATCTTCCTGGGACTTCGTTATTTCGACAGCTTGTCAAAATCACCGCGTGAGATCAGTTTTGTATTAGAAATCTATCGTTGTTGTTGAGCACGCACTGAGAAAGGTGATTAGTAATGTTAACCAAATATTTGATTGATGTGTGAATGACAAAATGCTTTTTTCGTGGAAATAAACGTTTGGTTATGACAACCAAACATTTGTCGTTACGATAAGAATATTTTGTTGCTCACATATCAACCAAGCGTTTGATTAATATTACTTGTTAATCATTTATCTCAGTGCAACGAGATGATTCTTCCTTCGCTAATTTCTTCATCAGTCCAAATAGAAGTAGATATCGATTCACATATTGAGAACAAAATTTAGTGAAATCGACTGAACATTTGTTTGCGTATTATTAGCATGATATTTTTTTTCACTCGAGTAATAATTATTCGTCTCGATAAAATATTTTTCTCGATAAACTATACCAACTTAAGCCAGTAAAACATTTTGTTGAAATAACTGAATATTGTTTGAGCTAATAAAATATTGATTTATTTATTATAGTAATATAGAAATAAACGCTTAGTTGATTCTATTAAATTTTTCTGTCGATACAATTGGAGATGTGTTGGAATCGGTCCAATCACTTTTGTCTTTTAGTCAAATGACTCTTCGTATTAATTTAACATTCTTTCCGTCAACTTTAACATTCCTCGCGTTAATTTTAACACAAAACCTGTTGGATCAACACGAAGAATCGATTAGCTTTGACATCAAATAATGAGTAGATTCTAATACAGAATTTCCACCTGTTTACTGAAAAAAATGGTTAGTAATGTTAACCAAACGTTTAGATGACATGCGAACAACGATACATTTTTATTGCGGCAGTAAATGTTTGAATGTCGGAATCAAACATTTTCGAAATAGTATATCACCGCGATGAAACATATTTTATTATCGCAATCAAAATAGTATTTTGTCGCTCACATATCAACGAAACTTTTGGTTGAAATTACCGATCATTTGTTTCAGTGTGTACAACTAACTGACGTTTCATCGTCCCGCCAAAAAAAAATCATTTCCAACGAAAACACTTCATCTATGCCGAAATTTCTGAAAACGACAGAAGCGACAGAAGAATTATCGACTTCGATCCCATAATAATCGTCGCCCTACTTCTTCCAACCCTCGCAATCCTCACTGGAAAATAAAACCTTCCACCCTCTCGGTACCACCGATAAATTTTAATTGCCAATTTTCGACTTCCCCCTCTTTCCGCGCCCACGTCACGCGGTACGGTGAATAAACGTCGGCGAACCCGGTGCACGCGGAGCACCGAATCGATAAAATAAAATCCGCACGAGAGCTTCTTCCGGTTGTACGCGGCGTAATAAACGCCGTGGTGAATGCACCGAACGCGCCGTCCGACGGAGCGCGTCGGGGGGCGAGTAGAGCCGGAATCCGACACGCGCCCTCCGCCGTCCCCCTGATGATATTTAGGCGTATTACGATACTGCTTTTCCCCAAATCCCAGAACGGCTTAAATCACCCTCGGGACTTATTAGCCGCGGCGGCCTCGATCGGTCGATTCGTTCAATTACTCGGCCAAGTCGATATACGTACGCCCGGGCGATTGGATACGTTGTCTAAATTAAATCGGAGAAGCGAAAGAAAATATCGTTCACCTCGTGATGAAAGCTGAATGCCATTTTATTCTTCAATTTCCTGGTGCGCTGTTAAAATGTTTTGTAAATTCGCAATACGACTGCGGTGCAAGAGTATATTAAATTTGCAAAGCGAATTGCGAAATTTGAAAACGATTGCGAATTTACAATCGGTACGTATTCCGACTTTGCGATATTGTTTAATTGTGATTCTACAATGTTCGTCGTGATTTTTCCATATGGATTCCTTATGAAATGTAGGTTTTCGCATCAGAATTATCAGTAATTTTATCACAATTTTATATTTGTTAAAAACTTCCAACGTATTTGTGAATTCATAACAGAAATTTCTGACAGTTTAAATTCCACTTGCTATATGTTCGTTTGTGAAATTTATAGAGATTTTTCCGAAAATAAGATATTCTTCTCCTTTATAAATATTGGCAAAAGATTACGAAATTTATAAGACTAACGTTATTTCATACTGTTTTTATTCTCTCGATACTGATGATCACTCGAGTAAAATAATTTGATGGCAATTAGATCAAATTACAATCAAGAACAACTCATTCTTGATGTGATCCAAAAGTGATCCGAAGAATAAGAATGTTATCATCTTAAAATGGTCCAGTTTTTCTCAAATTTTACTCTATTTTTAATTTTAAAATTATAGTAATCATTTAAATTGATTAAATATCATTTAAGTATCATTTCAAAATTGAAAGTAGATCAAAGTGTTATCTTCGAATCATTTTTGGATCACGTCGAGAATCATCTGCTTTTTTTTTCACATTTTGATCAAATTAGCGTCCAATTTTTTTTACTCGAGTAATACCTATGTCCCTTGTCCCTTCGATTTCTATTTATCCTGGCAATTACTCCTCCGCACAGTTTTAAGTTCCGTCAGGCAGATTTTACACTGAGAAGAATAATTAAGTTAAAATGACAAAACACATCTAATTAAACGCGTTTAGTTATTCTAATCAGAGAAACGGTCACTTTAACCAAACGCAGATGGAGGATCCATATTTCACAAAATGTTTTGCTCTTCACATTTGGAATTTTGGTTTGATCGACCACAATTTATGTATCTATTTTTCTCGGTGTACACTTGACAAATACATTACGCTGGAATATTTCTCCCCTATAAATTTCTATTCGATTCAATAGAAAAGTGACCACACTGAAGCTATCCCCGGAGAACATCTTCCGTCCAGACTTCCTTGCATCCCGATGGAACAATTAAAATACCCCAAGAATATTTCCTCCTCTCTAAAATTCTAGAAAAGTTTAGGTGTTAAATCGGTTCTAGTTACATTCGCTCGGATCCAAATCGCAGCTCTAATCGAAAACAGTGTCCGGCGCACTTGTCGAAATAATTGAAAGGTCGCGGCGCGATGTATTCGCTGGAGATTCTATTACGGGGCGCTTGGTCGTTAACCGAACGAACGCGGAACGGGGTAGCGGGCACTTACGTGACTCCCCCCGGCCAGCGCGGCGTTGTAATTGGAAAATCGTTAGTATCGCCGGCGATCTCCCGGCCCGGCGTGGACTGCTGTTAATTTGTCGTCGGAACTGGAAAACGGCCTGGTACTGGCCTGCCCGCCCCGACGACAAATAGGATGCGGGGCATTATAACGACTGGCGAAACGAATGCGCCGCAAAAACGTGTCATTAGACCCGACACGGGGCAGCAGCTTCCAAGTGTCGCTTACACTTGACGGTTTTAGCGTTGTAGAGATAGATCCACATGCGAGAGAAAGAATTGCTTTTATAGGTTTTGGTTGTTGAAAGTGATTGCAGGGCTGGAAGTGGTCTGTAATCTATAAAATAGGGGAAACAGTGACCCTGCGAGAACAAAAAAGTGACCAAAATAACATTTACTTTTTATTTACAAGAAAATTAGTTTCTTATTTATTGTAAATTTAACTAATTTTCAAGGAATGAATAAGTATCATCATTTTAGGTTTGATTTCAAAATTCTATTTAAAAGAAAGATTGAATATTATATTATTTACTTTTATCTTGATACTTTAATGAATAATTGTTATTCCATTTGATGACCTTTATACCTACGTTGATCGAAAGTTACACTTTTGACGGGATATTTGATTCTATTGCATAGAAAATCTTCTGTGTAAGGGTTGAAGTTCTCGAAGGAAATGTCTTACGGTAAGAAATGTGAATTCTATCATTTATGGGATTCGAATAAGAGTGTACTGAGAAAAATAACTTGGTCAAGATGACAAAACGTATGTGGACAAGCGAGTTTAGTTATTCTAATCAAAATCTAGTTCGTTGGACCAAATATTTAGTTATCCTAATTATATGTTTAATTATTCTAATAAAACAATGTTTAGTTATTCTAACCAGAAAATTATCAATTTAACCAGACACATCCATATTTCACCAAACGGTTTGGTTATGATCTCCAGAATTTCGGTTAAACTGATCAGGGGTTATTTTTCTCAGAGAGTGTACTTATAGAATTATCGTCACCAAGAGAAGGATTGTAACAAGTTACAGGCCTGATATACAAATCCTAATACACAGGATGAGTGCAAGACAAATTTGATGCCAATATGTGATAAAAATAAAAACGATGAAACTTTTCATAAAACAAGAATTCGTCAAACCAGGTGCATTTGAATTATATCAGAATAGCCACGAGAGTAACTTCGTCGCGACGGAAAAAAAACGCGTTTCACACTGGAATAAAGATTTGTATTAAATTTAATACAATTGTATATCGAGCTTTTTTTTATCCAATACGTGATTATGAACATTTGTAAGGGAAATTTCATGAGGAAATATATTAATTTTCATAATCACTTATCGGACAAAAACCTTTATGCAAAAGTACATTAGAAATACAAATTTGTTTACGCTGCACGATAATATGTCCCAAATAAAATTCGAACCACATCCCGGCAACGCCACATTCGGGGAAGTCCCCGGCTTGGTACAGAAGACGAAGAGCCACCAACGGCGCGACGTCCCGAGCCTATCCATCCCGGCAACACACGTCCGACTCTAATTTACGACGCGGTTTCCACGGCTCGCGCCCGATTATTTTTCCGAACACATCGTCCGCCACTCACGGCCGTCGAGCGCGACGCGCGCCGTCTCTCGTATTGACAGATTATCGAGCGATAAAAGCCCCGCTGCAATTGCCTCCTAATTGTCCGCGTCTCATTAGCGTTCCGAAATCTCCGGCTGCCCGACTCTGTATGCGAGAGACAGAGAGACGCGGTATAAGGGGAGAAGAGACGTGGACGAGGGAAAAAAAAAAAAAAACGACTCTCGATGCTGCTTAACCGAGACCCAATCTTGTCCGACTAATCGAATTATCATTAATTATGATACCGTGCACGCGGGGAGGAAGAAAAAAGTCAAAGACGGGCCCCGCGCTAATAAGCATGAAAAAAGATAGAAACGGCTTTAAGCCGCTCGCTTCTTAAGAGCTGAATTGACGTGTCTACTAATGGATCGCGCCTTCCCCGCTTCGCTCGCCGGTTTCGTCCCTCGCGTCCCGCGCCGATCGCCTTTTCACTTTTATAATCTTCGAACAGACCCAACGGGTTATTCTCGCGCGCGCGGATCCGCGCCGATGATCGCGCTTATGCGAGGGCGACTCGATGAAATCGCGTCGAATCGAAGATACCGGTTATTTCCGAAGCGGTTTTATGTCCGGCGCGAATCCACTCCCGTGGGAAAGTTGTGTATTTGAGATACCTATAAAGAAAGAAATTTTAAATATATGTAACGAGAATTAAAAATATATACGTTTTTCTCTCTCTAAGAGCTCTTTGTATACTTCGCGAGAACTTAAAATATATTTTATAGATTTCAAATATAGTTTGAGTGTATTGAAAGAATATATATTCAATTTGATATAAGCACCTACTTAGCAAGTATTAAAAATATACCTTATATATATATATTCTAAATACATTTTACTTAATATATTCGAGATGTTTTATATATTTTGAATATATTTTGAGTGTATTGAATGATGTTTTCAATGTTTTAACGGAGCCAATATATCGAATATATTTTGATTGTATAAGAAATATAATTTTCTTTCTCCGTGCATTCAAAATATATTTGAAATATATGAAGAATGTATAACATTTTAAGCACTTACTCGCGAAGTATACGTAATACCTATATATTTGGAACACTTGTTATATGTATTTGAAATACTTTTTTTTATATATCTCAAATATACAACTTTCACGTGGAGGTATCGATAAGAGGATTCGAAGAGATAAGAAAATTTGTTTCTTTAAATACATACACGGCGCAGTGTTTCGCTACGGTGGCACTTGACGCGTTAAAGAGAAACTTGCGATCGAGGCAATCGCGAAGAATTCCCCCGAAGCGCTTCGCACTTTCGGCGAACGAGATCATCTTCGAAAGAAGAGGCGCAGTTCTTCCCGCGATAGAGACAAAGTAGCGCGGCTCGCTCGAGCGATAACGACTAAAGTGAGCCATACTATGCCCAAACGCCCGCGCTCGGAAATATTACGGAATCAACGTTATACCTAACGGAGTATACTTATACGCGAGACCCCGGAGAACTCGTGCCAACCGCGTTAACAACGACCGGTTGCCGCGGGGGTGCGGGGAAGCGCGGCGGTATACGCGCCGCTCGTAAAAGGCGTTGTTAGGGGTAGTCGGTATCGCGTGACAGCGCGCGCGGGGGTACCGGCAATTACGTGTAATTTCATACCCATTTATTGCGGATACTATACGTTGTTTTTCGGTTATAAGTCACACTCCCCCGGATCTCTGCCGAGCGGCCGGACTGACGGACGGACAGCGACGGGGCTGTCGTGTGTCTGCCGTATTGTCACTGTTATCGAGATCGATCCTGTTTTTCTTTTTCTACGGCGAGAGGCTCTCAATTCGTTTCGGGTGCCGAACACTTTTTGTCGTAACGGGGAATTGAAACAGAACGTCGGTTCGTACGATTATCCAATCGCGCGTGATATACATATGTATGTATCTACGTATAAATTCGAATCAAACGTCACGTTCACGGATACGCGAGTAAAAGTGACTCATGCAATATGCATATGTATACCGAGGGAGAATTTATTTGTAGATAATAAATGTATACTCTCTCTCTCTCTTACTTGATTATGGCGAAAGAAATATTTCGTTGAGCCAAGTGGATATATGTTAATTATTAGTGATATTCATAGAATTAATTATTGTTAATATTATAATATTACAATCCAATTAATTATTAATGCAATTTATTGGATTGCTACAGTTACCAGCGATTTGGGTCAATGGAGATGATAATGAGACACTGAAAGAGTTGGGCAAAAATGAGACAGTCCTTCGATAAATTTAATTCTAACCTTTCCTCGAATCTAAACATATTAATAGTTTGTTTAGAGCCCCTTCTATCACATTGCTTTATTTTAAGATCATTTAAATAAAATATACAAATAATATTTTACCGTAAATACCTTTCAGTAAAAAAGCGTCTCCTATTTTGAGCGCACTGTCTTACCATTGCCTTAACGATCTAAAACAGTTAAAATACACCAAATACTACGTTGTCTTACTTTTGCCTTTAGCGTGTCTCATTTTTGCCTAATTAGTGAAGGCAAAAATGAGACACAGCTGTTATTTATTTTTTTTTAATATCAGAAAGCCAGCAAGCGTTTCTATACACAAATGGTATATTTAGCAACACGCAGGCTATTTATAATTAAAATTAGCTTATTATCGGCTCTACAGAAATGTGCAGGGTGTCACATTGCAAAGTTTGAAAAGGTATCTCATATTTACCTCCATTGTTGACTCTACATTTTACGATTTCTCCGTCAATTCTGTAACATCAACATGACTGTTACGTATCTAACAGTTGCATAGTTTATCTGAAAATTGTAGCGTAACTGCTCTATACGACTGTTACTTTTTTTTATAAATCCCACGCCAAAGAAATCGTCGCTCAAACGCGATCTTCTCCTCGAAACGCGATCGCACAAAGATATCGAATCATCAAATGGCTTCAAGGACCCGTTAGTCTACCGAACGACGAGCTCGTTGAAAATCGGCCTCTCTGATCGATAAATAGGAGAGCGACGCGGTAAAGCACACGCGCGGGGAAGCATGTAGGGGTGGCGGAGAGGGTTGGAGCGAGAGGGACAGTTAGACGGGATGGGTATGAGAGGCCGGATACCGGGCGGAGGGGCGCGTATGCACGTTGCGGTATTAGTGTAATTCGCGTAGCGATTAGCAATTGGCTTTTAATTATCGCGATTAATATTGACACTCCCGCTAACTCAAAACGGGAATTCACACGCTTCCGCGTATAGCGCGCGACGTCTGCGCCGCGTCTCTCCGCGTCCCTCTCCCACGCTTCGTTCCGTTTCCTCTTTGTCACCGCGCGCGCGCGCGCGCGCGCGGTGCGCAGTGAACACACCTTATCTCGCTGTCTCTCTCGTCGCGCGACTCGCGCGCGTGCACATCGCCCACCCTCCGCGGGCTGCCCCTCGCGCGCGGGCGCGCACACGAGCGACAGTCGACACATTTGCCGCGGCCGGCGCGCGATGCCGCCAGAGATATCCCAATAAAGCCCCTGGCACGCCACGAAACAATTAAATTATTAACCAGCGCCGATAACGCGTGGCACTGATTACCGTTATAACGAGGGCCGCTGCCGCGCGCGTTTCATGGCCGGCCGCGGGGTTGAGAAAGCGGGGACGGTCAGAAGGGGGATGACGTTTTGGCGAGGCGAGGCGAGGAAGTCCTCCTGGAAGTGGCGAAAATGTCGGTGATTATATGCGGATAACGGTAGACGAGTAAAAAAAATTGTATGGCAATTTGATACGAAAATATTGTGTGATTAAAAATAGATCATTTTCCATGTGATTCAAAGTGAGCCGAGGAATAAGAATAAGTATTATGTGTGATCTGAATGTGGTCCATTTTTCATCTTATTCGTATTTGTTTCTAATCATATTTTGACCTGTTTTGAATTTGAAGATGAAGGTAATCATTTTAAATTGATCGAATATCATTTAAATACCACTCTTAAATTGAAAATAGATCAAAATGGGATCAAAAATGGATGCTGATCAGGTCCTGAATCGACCAGATTAAGACCATAATCACATTTTTCAGATCATCTTTTATCACATTTTCATCAAATTGCTATGAAACTTTTTACTATGGTAAACAAATTTGGCGCCGATTTGATTATAATGTAATCAAAGATATGTCGTTCTCGATGCAATTCAAAAGTTATCCGAAGAATAAAAATATCATATCAACGTGATCCCTTTCTGGTCACATTTCGATTAATTTAAGCGTGATATATAATCAATGATATTTAATCAATTTAAGTGACTATTTCCGTAATAGAAAATTAGATAAAGAAGTGATAAAAATGGAGAGAAATGAGACCAAAAACGGGCACCACATTAAGATCATCCTAATACTCTCGCTCCTCGGATCATTTCTGAATCAAACCGAGACTGATCTATTCTTGATTATATTTCGATCAAATTGGCATTAAATTTGTTTACTCGAGGATGTGTTCCTCCAACAAACGATTCGACGATGACAAATTCGACGAAAGAATAGTTTTACTTGATAATCAATTAATGTATTCTCTCGCGAAGCGCTTAATTTTCAGATAAGAATAAATTTCCGTCAATTTTAGGCCGAATATTTGTACTCGATATTGTACTCAGACTTTTAATGATAGGGCCTCTAGCGATCCCATGCGATCAGTTATGTCCAAAAGTTAACGATACCTTCGCGTTTCATCGACTCTCGCAGTCGAGGAAAAATAAGGAGCCGCGACGAATATTACACCATTAATAGGCTTGGCTTACGAGCATTCGCGATTGAGAATTAGCGTCACTTTTGCGCTTCGTTAGCCCCGCATATTATAGTCACACCGCATGCGTATAGAACGCAACCCCTTGGCATGGACAGACGGAGCTTGAGGCGCCTGCCGGTGGACATAGAGGCTCATGGAGAGGAGAAACTTGATACGGAAAGGGCAAATTCGACGACAACTTAAGAGCCTTTTCGGGATGAGTCGATTATTTCGCGTTGGCCTTCTTCGCTATCTATGCAACAGAAACTCTCGTGCGATCGAGAACTCGTCGAACGGCGGTGTGGGGAGACAATATGGTGCTACACTCAAAAAACTTTGGCCACAACTAGAAAATTATAGTAAAATTGCAGTGATAATTTTCTTCGCAGTAGCAAGAATTCTTGCTACGCTAGCAATATTTTTCCAGTTGTGCCTGAGGCAGCCAGAAATAAAGCTGGATTAGCTAAATACTTTTTTCAGTGTATTTTGAATTTTATCCGATGACGCTACCGTCGAGTTTACCTCCGTAAGCTCACGTCACCTCCGGCTGTGGTGCCATTTCACGTAAGCGGCCATTTTGAGTTCCATTCGATAGCGCCACAGCCGGAGATGACGTAAGACTGCAGAGGTGACCTCGACGGTGGCGCCATTGGATGGAATTGCGTTTCTCCTCGCCGCCGTCGACTGTGGCGACACCTAGCGTTGAACTCGAGCTTCGCGGGTTGACCTTGACATTTTTTGTCATATGGGCGATCTAGAACTCGCACAGCTTTACCGCTAATATATCAGATTGAACTGATTCAAACCGATAAAAAATTCGTCTTCGACCGGATGTAAACGGACAGTTATAATAAAAAATTCGGAATCTCGCGAAGCAAGTATAAGAATAACCCTCGCGTTTCCAAATAAGCGCAAACCGGAAGAACTCGCCTCGCGCAAAATGGCCATTACACGCTGCCGCCGAGGCGCGGGAGGGAGAAATAAAAGGGGAAAACTGGCGAGTCCGAAACTCTCCGAAGGGGAGGCAGAGCGGACGGGGAGAAATATAGCGAGCGAGGAAGAGGCGGCGGCACGGCGGGAAGACAAATTCTGTAATCCTCTTTGGTCGGCGAGCTAAGCCCTCTGTGTGACGGCGCGCTCCTCTTTTTTTCATATTCCCTCCTCTCGTTCGCCTCTCCATCTTGCCTTGTCCTCCCACGCCACTCAAGGAAATTAGATTTCGAATCGACAGCCGCGCTTAAGAATGAACGATGGCAAGAAGAACGTCGCGACGACGGTCACGAAGGGCCACTTTTAACCCGACTCACCCCTCCTTTTCATCCCCCTCCTGCGCGGTATACGTAGCGCATCAGCGCGGGTTTAGAAAGCGCAGGAGATTCTCGCGACACTTTTTTTTGTCCTGTCTGTTCTTTGTTTACACACGCAATCATGCGCCACATATCCCACTGTAATCTTTGTCGCTCGTTTTCATGCATGAACGACTTCAAGGAATCGCGACTGCTCTTCAAGCCTTTTAGAATGTATCACCTGTATATTGAAATTCTAGCCTTAACCCCCTCACCCTTAAAAGATGCATGCTTAGCCGAGAAATGATAATATTCTTGAGAATATTTTGACCAAATTGTCATCAAATCTCTTTTTATTCCGGTCAGGTCCCTTTCAACACCCTTATCCTCAACCGACGCATCCTCAGCCCAGAAGCTCCCACCACCCTGTCCTCTCGGAGGGCGAGTTACACGGTCCAGCCGCTCGTGAACGTCGCACGAGCTGTGCAGAGGGAGCGAGAGGGAGGCTCCCCGACACTCTCCGTAGAGAGTAATTAGTTCGAGAGAGGCGAAAGGTAGTTTCCCTTTTGTTGATCGCTAACTAACCTTTAATTAATAAACTGCCAGCCGAGTTTAATCCGGTTAACTCGCAAGCTCGAACTTATTCCAAACCCCTTACCCGAACTCCCTCGCCCCCGCCACACGTATCGACTCCTTCCCCCGCGCGCCCACGCGCTCCGCCCGGCGCTGAAATTATCGCGACTATTCACGGAGATTATTGAATACCCGGGATTACGGAGCGCGCGAGCGCAGAGCTCGTCGTCTAAAAACCACGTGAAACAAGCGACCTCGACCCCCTCTTGAAGCGCCTCCATTCAAGCCGCGGTATATGATGGATGCGATGTGAGCGTTATGCCAATTTTTCTCAGCTCCTGAGAATCGACGGTAGCCGAAATTTTGAGGAAGAAATACCGCGAGTAAAATAAAATTTGATGGCAATTTGTTCGAAATGTTAGCAAAAACTGATCATTCACGATGCGATCTGAAAATGATTGGAGAAATAAGAATATTGTGATCTTGATGTGGTCCACTTTCGATCTAATTTCCATACTCATTTGTCATCATATTTTGACCTACAATACTTCTAATTCGAAGGTGATATTCAGACCATACCTTTAATCAGTTTGGAATTATTACTTTCATTTTTAATTTAAAAGTAGATAAAAATGTAATGTGTGTGTGTGTGTGTGTGTGTGTGTGTGTGTGTGTGTGTCTGTGTGTCTGTGTGAAAAATGGATACAAATGGGACAAAAAATTGATATAGATGAGATAAAAAATGGATATCACATCAAGATCACGCTATTCTTATTCTTCGAATTATTTTTGGGTAACAATTATGTAATCTCGATCATATTTTGATCAAATCAACGTCAAATTTGCTTACTCGGGTCGATATCGTTCGGCCCTACGATGTCCACTCGTTTTCTCGACGATCGTGGAATTATTCTATCGCAGATTGTTAAGAATTCCACGATCTACGATAGTCCGAAATTATAAAGCCTAGACCACTGTTATCTCTTTTCTCATCCACTTTCCCCTCCCGCATCGGTCCGCTTCTTCTTCTACAAATTAACCAACGCGATGGAAGCTCTACTTCGACCCTCCCCTCCTCCTCTTCTCTTCTTCTCAAACTTCCACGATTCTTCCTTCCCCGAACGACCCATCGTCGCTCCAGTCCACACCGCGCAATGAAAACTATCCCACGACGTATGATTACCGACGATCGACCGATCGTTAATCATCGTTAGCTTCGAGATAAAGAGGGGCGGCATCCACCGCCTCCCTTTTCTCTTCCGACTCGCTGCCGGTCTTCCTCGGAGGCGAGCGCGGCCACCGCGCGTCGTCGTATAACCCCGAACAAAACACACTTTAGTCTAAATAATGTCACTAGTTAAGTGATGTCATTTCTTGTTGGTCATAATAACGTCAAACATCTTTCACTCGTTAAATGTCATAATTTTTTTTTTCAACAAAGTGACATCAAACGTCTCACAGAAGTGACAAAATAGTGAGATTTTATCATTATTTCGTCATGTCCGAAAGACGTTTCATGTCATTCTGACACTAACTGACGTCATTTTTTGTATCAAAATGACGTCAAACGTCTTTCGCAAATGATAAAGCAATGATAAAAGCTCATCGTTTTACCATTTCTGAGAGACGTTCGACGTCATTGTGACACTAATTGACGTAATTTTTTGCATCAAAATGACATCAAACGTCATTCGCAAATGATAAAGCAATGACAAAAGCTCATCGTTTTATCATTTCTGAAAGACGTGTTACGTCATTCGGCGAGAGTGACATTATTTTGACCAAAGTTTGTCGTTCAGGATAATTCCGCTCACACCAAAGTCGCGCTGTTGTCGTACTCCACGCTCCTCCTTTTCTTCCAGACGACCCCTTAACTCGATTAAGACCTCGGAAGAATCGGAAGGCCCCACAGCGTTCCGAAATTTATCAGCGATCAGTGTTGGCCCCCATTAGGAGTCACTGCCCACTCCGGGAGACTCGCGGGGCTTCTCGGGCCGTCCGTCCATTACCGTATCTCCTCGTGTCAATCTCTTAAGTAGCTGACTAGACTCGACTAGGACCCCTTCGCGCCGACCGGCGATACCATCTCCACGGGCTCGCGGGTCTCTCG
Source organism: Xiphydria camelus (assembly GCA_963678675.1). Lineage (NCBI taxonomy): Eukaryota > Metazoa > Arthropoda > Insecta > Hymenoptera > Xiphydriidae > Xiphydria > Xiphydria camelus. The sequence goes on along the minus strand of OY783200.1, from coordinate 22,503,960 downwards.
GTTCCGACACGCCGCTGTATCTCTCGACATATGCCCACGCACGCGTGCTCTCTCGACGCCGGACACATGTATGTGCGTGCGGATGAGAAGGAACGACGAGCTCTCGAATGATTCGGTTGTGATAATTGGCGAGTTTTATCGCCCGCCTGAGTGAACAAAATTTCAGGTCGATTTGACCAAGATATGATCAAGAATAGAATAAGGATATTATGATCTCGATATATGGTGTCCATTTTTGGTCGAATTTGGAGTCATTTTTGAATTACGTTTCGATCTAGTTTTTTTCAATTTGAAAATAAAAGTAAACGAGTAAACAAAATTTGAACACAATTTGATCAAAATATTATCAGGGATGGAATGGGAATATCGTGATCTCAACTGTATTCATTTTTTATCAAAGTTTGATCTAGTCTTGATTTCAAAATGAAAATAATCATTTAACATTTATTAAATACCATTTGAATATCATTTCACAATTTAAAATAAATCTAAACGTGGTCAAAAATGAATACGAATGAGATCGAAAAGCCTATTTATAGGTATGTAAAAAAATAGCTTAAAACGTGCTCGATTAAATTATCTATCCATCAGCAAAAACTGGATGATAATAATCGATCTGGTGAGCAGAAAGTAACGATTACATAGCGGTTGTATTACAATTTTCGCGTCAACCGTACAACAGTGATATGATATGTGCAATACGATCATAAATGTTACATAATTAATGCGAAAAGTGTAATATAACCGCTATGTAATTGTTATTTTGTGTTCATTGTGTAGATTGTGTTCCACGAGAGTTTTAAACGTTATCGGGAACATTTCTTCGAAAGCATATATACTACCCGAGTAAAAAAATCTGATACAAATTTGACAAAAAAAATTGTCTATGCCGAATGCGGTCCAAGAATGATTCGAGGAATAAAATTACGATCCCCCAATGTGGCAAATTTTTTCTCATTTGTATCCATTTTTTATCATATTTTAATCCATTTTCAATCAGCAAATGAATATTTCATCAATTCGAAATAGCAAGTTTCATTTTCAAATCTGAAGTATTGTAGATTAAAACGCGATCAAAAATGGTTCCAAATGAGATTCGAAATGGATCTCATCAAGATTGACCTATTTCTTATTATACTTTGATCAAATTGGCGTCATATTGCTTATCAGACCTCGGAAGACATCCTGCTCGGCAAACGCGGAACCGCGTCGCTCGCGTTCGACGCGGAGGACTTCCTCGTGCCCGGTTTGGCCCGTTAGGACGTTATTGATTGTCGTTGATAATTACCCGGTACAGACGCGTCAATCACGGGTGAAGGCGGGGTTATCAGGCTGTTGGTTAGCCGGGGAAGCTTTGGAGTCGACCATAGCCGACCGTGGAGCTACCCGATTACCTCCCACAATTCGATCTAATGCACTGCGCGCTGCGATGCGAGAAGGTTAATTATGCAGTTAATGAGAGAGCTTGAATATATAGCTACGGGGTGTCGGGGCCGATATACGGGCGAGCAACTGGTCGGGAACGGGGAATTTGGCCGCGAGACGATCGAGGGGGGAAGGGAGCGATTTTCTATGCCTCACCCGATCCCCGATGGACCGGATTTCTTATTGTTAGTCCCGACGATCGTCGACCCCGCCGAAAATTATTCTCGATTATCAGCGTTTGATTAATGGCTTTCTTCCTGTGGATTCGTTGTTTTCTCCACCTCTCGTTGTAAATCCGGCACCGAGAAAAATAACTTGGTTAAAATGATAAAACGCATCTGGTCCCCGGGTCGAATATTTTGAGCTGGCAAGCCCTGCTGAGAACTAACGTTTGCAGGTCTAAAAAAAGGAATGAATTAGGTCTTAGGAAAATATTCTCATAATGTAAAAAGTAAACCTTGCTTGTGATTTGATAACCCAATTACGGTGAATGTCAGATGTATACAGGACTAACACGGATTTGTTATAACAGAGCTGGGAAAAAGTCGTTATTATCCTATCGCATTCTCTTTCGAGAAGAAAAATAAGAAGGATAAAGATATAGACAAAATCTCGTGTTCAAAAATTGTCTGTGGCGAATGAAAAGTGAGTTCGCCATTTCGACCCGGAACAATAAACGCGAAATAGAAATAAAAAACAATTAATTTGTTTTTATTCATTGCACAGTTAAAAAAGCGGAATTTAATTCCATGATGAAGGAATACATGATCCCAGCGAAAAATACAATGACAAGTATACTGAGAAGAAACAATGAAAAGATATAATGAAATGTTCATGGTCAATGAAAAGCTCATTTCGAAAGTAAGTAGTGCGCCAATAGACTCGCCATTTCGACCCGGAGTCGGCCTGTGAACTCATCAGAAGGAGGATTCATATTTCACCAATCGGATTTTGCTATGGTCTCCAAGATTTTGATTTGATAGACCAGGTTATTTTTCTCAATGTATTCATGTGTCGATTTTGAACGGCCGATGTGTGATTTCTTCTCTGAAATTCACACTGTAAAAAAATGTGCACTAAATATGTTGCAATTGTATATGAAGCTTTTATCCAATACGTGATTATGAAAATTAATAAACCCCGTTATGAACACTGAAAAAAATATTTAGCTTATCCACAGCTATATTTCTGGCTGCCCCAGACATTATTTGGTGACAACTAGAAAAATATTGCCAGCGTAGCAAGAATTCTTGCTATCGCGAAGAAAATTATCACTGCAATTACTATAATTTTCTAGTTGTGGCCAAATTTTTTTGAGTGAAGTTTATAAGGGAAATTTCATAAGGAAATATATTAATTTTCATAATTAAGGAGTACATTTAAGGAGTACAATGCACGAGAAGTTGTCCGGTTTGTGAAATAAATGAAGTATACTCTTATAACCGAAATTCTAGACAACGAAGCACTACCCACGATTCTTTGCCGGCTCTCCTGATTTTGGCAATAACTTACAAACGAAATTCTCCCGCCACGAGAAATAGAGCCGTGTGAAATAAGTTATAGCTTCCGGCGGAACGAAATGTAAGAACGACACGAACGGGAACCCCGCTAAAAGTTTCCTCCGCGTGACTGACGAAAAAACACGGAGCGCAAGGGGGTCGAAAATCTTCATGACACAATTCGAATCGACGAATACGCGGACTTACGGGGCATTGAGTTCGAGCCGATGCCACGCCCCCTTCTTTGGCGTGGAAAGAAAAAATAAGGCTCGCCTTCTGATCGAATTACGCGCGATATAACGAATATCAATCCTCTTCCTAGGCGAGAGCAATTCGACGGGAGGTGGAAGCGACGAGGAGCTGGGCACCGGATGCGGCTCCGACGACTTGAACGGAAGCGGCGGCAAGAAGAAGCACCGTCGCAACCGCACCACCTTCACCACCTACCAGTTGCACGAGCTCGAGAGGGCTTTCGAGAAGTCGCACTACCCGGACGTCTACTCCAGGGAAGAGTTGGCGATGAAGGTGAATCTGCCGGAAGTGCGCGTTCAGGTGAGCACGTCGCGACTGATAAGAGAGACTTACAGATGTGATTGCATATACCCGAGTATTACACATTAGTCAAAATAATGTCACTTGATAAGTGACGTCATTTGAAAAAAAAATGACGTCATTTAGTAAGTGACATTATTTCGTGTACCTACTGCTTGGGTAGATTCTTCTCGAGTAAAGAAATTTGACGTCGATTTGCTCAAAATATGATCAAGAATTGATCATTCTCGGTGTACCTGATCTAAAATTTGAGATTTCAATCACCCGAAGGATTAAAATATTATGATCTTAATTTCACTGATTTTTTATCTCATTTGTAACCATTGCTTATAGGATTTTGATCTGCTTTTAATTTAAAAATTAAAGCAATCGTTTTGGGTCGATTAAGTCGTTAAAATTGATTTGATCGCTAAAATGTCATTTTTTATTTGAGAGTATCTACGCAGATGGGCCGTATTAAAGTCGTAATATTCTTCGGATCATATTTTTGGATCACATCGAAAAGGATTTATTTTCAATCACATTCTCATCAAATTGCCATCCAATTTTTTAACTCGGATTTTAACCTTTCTCTATATTTTCGTTCTATCCGTTTTTCACCGACGCGACGTCGGGTACATGCTGGGAAACTGAAGAAATCTGAATGAATAATTCCTCGACCACTTTTTTCTTCCATCCAAGGGACATCGATTTACATAAATCCGATCCTCTGGCATAAAACTAACTGCGTGTCGTCGTTTTACCGATGACGACCGAGACGACGGGAATCAGAGAACAATAACGTTTCGACTCGACGTATAAATTGCACGCACTTTCCTCGACATGCGTGTGGCGGGGCAATGCGTTCGTCAGGACGCATGGTACCCGCCCCGATCGAGCTTTATATTACGAACCTGAAGCGTTATTCTTCGTATAATGCGCAGACCAGGGCGGAGAGAGATTTATGTCTTTATGTAAGAGGATAGAAATTTCGTATGGGGCCGACCTAGAAATGTATATCTGCAATTAGAGATAGTTTGCGTAAATGTGAATTTAAGAGAAAATTATTTGTTTCGGATGAAGGGGTATATTATCTATATCGGTTTTCCAAATTATTCCCTCTCACAAATCATAATTTTGTGCTCAGTCTCGAGTCTAAAAATTGGATGCCAATTTGATCAAGACATGATCCGAAGTAGATCTTTCTTGAAAGATAAGAATATCACCGTCTTAATATGTGGCCAATTTTTGATCCCATTTTTATCCATCTTGGATCATATTTTAATCTACTTTCCATTTTGAAATTATATTTAATCAATTTTAAATGATTACCTACTTTCTTTTTCACATTAAAAGTAGATTGAAACGTGATCAGAGGAATGGATGCCAATCGGATAAAAATAAACATCACGTGAAAAGGTCATAATATTCTGATATTTTCTGCGAATCATTTTCGGGTTACATCGAAAATGATCTATTCTTGATTACACAATACAACATTTTGATCAAACTGGCATCGAATTTTTTTTACTCAGGGCGATTAATCTCCATTTAAATAATTTCTATTCGATTGTCGAATGAAACAGTCGGAATGAAATCGAGATCCACGAGTTTTACTTCTTCATTTTCCACAACTTTTAAAATTCAACCGTCAGAGCCAGGAAAGCTACGCGTTTTATAAACCCGCGGTTTGTTCTCGTGCGAACAATCATCGCGGCAATCGGTAGGCCGACGAGGCTTGGGCGACGTATTAAACTAAATTAAATTAATTATGTGCGTGACAATGATAAAGCCAGGCGCTCGCATGCGACGACGCATCGATTAGGCGCGCCTACCGCTCTCTTTTGCCCCCTTTTGCTGCGCGGGCTGCGCGCCGCTCTCGTCCACGAGGCAAGGCTAACGGAGTTTTTACAATCGTATACAATTCACGCGCGCGACGAGGTATCTGAACTCCCAGAAAACGCGTAACTCTATTGTCCTTTAAATATAACGTCACTCATAATTTTCCACTCATTCGGGTAACTGCAGCATAACCGAAGTACTTCGTTTTTCATTGCCATTACGTAAATACACTGAGAGAAAAATCTGGTTAAAAGAAGCATAATTTAACCAAAAATCGTGTTCGATTTTGGCGCCAATCACGATTCCATAATTTTTTTAAACAGTGAACTTCTTATTCTATAGTAACAAGAAATTACGTTTGCTGTAACCAGATATAGGTAGTCGAAAAATGTCCCCAATAATTTTTCGTACAGTCGACATTATCGCGTAGTAATGTAAAAAAAAATTTGTATTTTTCACATACTTTTATATACAGCTCTAATCCAGTACGTGATTATGAGAAAATTAGTAAGTATACTTCGTAATTACGAGTTGATCTTGAAATTGGTCTGGTAAATTTCAAAACGGAGTATATTCATTTTCATAATCGTATATTCGATAAAAGCTTCATTTATAATTGTACTAAATTTAATATCAATTTCTTTCACAGTGCACTCTTCTGATTTATCGTGCATAGCTAACCATGAACTACAATTCGATGCTTACTACATATAACCACGCTTCAAAAGTTATTTCGATTGCATGCATTTTCCGTTTAACCGTAAATATGGTACCTGCAACCAGGAAAATTCAAATATGTGCGATTGTGGTTGACTCTACAATCCACTTTTCCTCAGTGTAACTCCGGAATTGTAACATTCCATTCGAACATTTCTCGAAAACATCCCTCGCAACGAAAGACTCTGCGCTCTGCCCACGAAAATCCACCAGTTATCCCTAACGAAGAGACTGCTGTATCACCAACCCAAAAATCTCGGGCGACCCTGCAAAACGGCGGACGGCTGAAAGTCGCCAGGGGGAAAAAAAAAACCGCAAAACTGCGCGAGACAGAGAGAAGAGGAGAGTAGCGGAGCAACTCCATTAAAAGCGTAATTACAAATTTAAATTGCGTTTAAAAACTGCCGCTCCTAGGTCGCGGACTTTTTCTAATTTCCTCGGGGGCGTGCGCGCGCGACTCGCGGAGGTACCCACAGCAGTAGGTGGTAGTAGGCGAAGGAGGAGGCACTCTCGCGCTTGTTTTATTTCCTCCGCACACGCGGCAATGGGTACAGCAACTACGCGCGTAATCCCGTGAGCCTGTTACGCGCAAGAGTAGAACGGAACCGCGTCGGCGGAGGGAATCCGGGCGCGTTCGTTCGTCATTTTTAATTGATAACGCACGCCAATCACGTCTGTCGGATTTATCGGCGGGGATGACGGAAGAGAGGGAGAGAGGTGCGTCTGAGTACATGTATATGAAGGCGTGGGAGGCTGATTTTTGGCCGGGCCGAATTGACCGATCGGCGCGTCGACGCGATTCGGATGACACTGATTATGTGGCGGGGAGGTGGGGGAGAAATTGCCGTGTGAATTACCCCGTGGGGTCGATTTCGCTTCCGGGGGTTCCTCCTTTTTTCAGAGTACAATAAGGTAATTCTCGAACGCCCGACACGGTCGGGTGTGTGACTTTTGCAGCTGCACTGCTGCGGCTTGTTGCATTGGGAGGGACTTTGAATTGAAGCGCACGAGTAAAAAAATTTGATGGGATTTTGATTAAAATATCATCGAAAATAAATCATTCCCTGTGCGATCATTATGATCTTAATATGATTCATTTTTGATCTTATTTGCATAGATTTTTTATCACATTTTGATTTATCTTTAATTTCGAAATGAAACTAACCGTTTCAAATGGATTAAGTATCGTTTAAATGTCATCTTCGAATTGAAAATATTATAGATTAAAATGTGATCGAAAAAGGATAAAAATGAGATAAAAAATGTATCGTGTCATAATATTCGTATTCCTCGAGTCATTGTTGAATCACGTAGGAAGTTATGTATTTTTTATCGCATTAATTTTTTCGATCAAATTGATATCAAATATTAAAATAGATAATTTTTTGTGATCCGAAAACGTGATCCGAAGAATGAAAATATTGCGATCTCAATGTCGACCATTTTTTATCACGTTTGCATTAATTTTTTATCACATTTTGATTTATTTTTAATTAAAAAATGAAAGTAATCTTCTTAAATTGATTTAATATCATTTTCAAATTGCAATTAGACGCAAAAATATGATGTAAGATTGATATAAATTAAATAAAAAATAGACCAAATTAAGATCATAATATTCGTATTCCTCTAAACATTTCTGGCTCACATCAGGAATGATTTATTTTCGATCATAATTTCATTAAATTGACATCACGTTTTTTTACTCGACTAATATCAACTCACATTGATTATAATTAACGTTAACAAACGAATGTCGAATTAAATACAATTTCACGGACCAAAATGATTATCGTTTCGACTCATTTCAACAAACTAAATCTTTCAACCAAAATTTGTTCTCAGTGTAGGCAAAATAACGACAGAGAATTTCACGAAGCCCATTCGATGGATTTAGAATGTCTAGCATAGGTACATCACAGTCAGATATATACCTGTGAATACGAGTCATCAATTTCTCTATAAAAAAAAAATCGAAAGAGCCGTTCATAACGCCTAATTAAATGGTCGATTTCAGACCAGAGCGTCCCTCGCCTGGTCTTCCAGCTAATTCGGGTCATCGTCAAAAATTCGTGTCTATCGTGATACAGCCACGAGTCTCGTAAAAGGCGAAATTCTCCGCGGAAGCGCCATTAGGGCCGATTCCGTAGTTACGTCGATTTCGTCGCCGGTGGAAATTACGCGTAGCACATCCATTTTAACACTTATTTACAGTCCCGGGCTTCGCTTTCCGCGTGGGAGCACCCGATCAATGGGTATATAAACGAGGCAATAACGGTAATTCGGCACTGAAATAAAGCTAAGTGCCGTTTCCTTTCTGTTTTACAAGGGTGAACTGCCTGCCGATCTATTATATTACAGGTCCACCGGCGTGACGCGTATTGCCCCCGGTCACGCGATCGCGCGCGCACCCCTCCCCGGCCCTGCTCGAAGAGCGAAGGCCGCGCCGCCGCGACGACGACGGTGCGTGCTGATAGGACGTCGATTGGCGGGATCGATCGGCGAAAATTGACGGAAATGTATTCCCCGGTCGGATTTGTCGGCCGATAGGGTTTTAAAGGATAGTCGGACCGAAGAAAAAATAGGATCCGTCGGATTTTATGCGTTCGCGGCATCGTGCCGATTCCTTGCGATCTGTTCCGACGAAGGGAGGTTTTAGTTGTGCTCGAAAAAAGTTAGTGTTACTGATAACTGGCTCGTATGACGAATTAGCGAATTGAATTGGTCTTTAATTGGCTTTCAAGAAAGTCTACTTGCTGCTCTAATCAGGATTTTAGTCAACATTGACTGATATGTCGTATCGGCGAGGTGAATCGATTTTTTATTGGATTCCAAAAAAAAGCCTGATTACGATTCTAATCAATGTTTTAGTCAAAATTGACCGATATGTTGAATTAGGGGATAGCCTATTTACTGCTCTAACCAGAATTTTAGTCAAAATTGACTAATATGCTGAATCAGTGAGTTGAATGGATTCTGAATGGCTTCCAAAAAAAAGCCTATTTACTCTTCTAACCAGGATTGTAATCAAAATTGACTCACATGTTGAATCAGCGAATTGAGTCGATTTTTAATTGGCTTCCAAGAAAACTTATTCATTGCTTCAACGCAGAACATCAATAAACAAATTGATCCGAAGGATTTAATCTCAAAGAACTGTTCACTCGTCGATTTCTAAATCCAAATATCCAAAAAAATTGCGGTCGCTTAAAATCTTTGCCCGATATTTTCCACACACACTGAGAAAAAAAAAAAAGATTAAAAATTATTCTCTTACAAGGATAATCTGACAATGAGTACGAAAGGTAAAATAGATCAAAAATTATCCTTCCACGGTTTAAAATTTAACCTTCCTTGGGATAATTTTTCATCTATTTTACCTTTCGTACTCAGATTATCCTTCTAACGGAATAATTTCTTATCTTTTTTTTTTCTCAGTGCAGCCGCTGCCGATATCAACCCCGTCGTCGCGCGAGAATGGCACGGCTCTGAATTCTCTAGAAATAGTAGCCGGCCGCCGATCGTCGAATCGAAAGCAACAACGTCAGGCGGGGAAAAAAAGGTTCGATTGATTTTTCGCGGTACCCCGCTAATTTGGACTCGAGAGAGAGACGCATGGACCAGTCACTGATCGGCTACCTCACTCCCACTTTCATCCCTCGCGCTCTATTGACCGCGTGCGCGCGCGTTCGCGATCCCCGGACAATTGCCAATTGGAAAAAGGAATCCAATCCAATTATACGCTTTTTTCAATTTCGCGAATCCACGTGTACAGCGTGTATAAAGCGCGGCTGTATCCGGCGACGCCGAGCGGTGCGGAAGAAATTAAAGGCCGGATCATTTCTTGCCATCCTTGGGAGGATATCCGGTTCCCCGAGAGAGAGAGAGAGGAAAGAATTTCCTCTCCGATTGAGAGAGGAACGACTTTGATCTTTCGGCATCTGATCGCCATCCAATATGGTTGAAACTTTTTAGACTCTATTTCTCTTGTCATCGATATGCCGACGTATCCCTCGATTTCGACGATAACTCCTCAGGAAAAATGTACCATTTACGAATGATCAGTGATCGTATATGAAACGATTATATTACGATCATACATATATGGATTTTTTTTTGGAATGATCATTTATGACTATGCGTATATATGTATATATATTCCTACATAATCATATACATATGTTCATGGCTGACTACGTATGTGTGTTCATATATGAATATTTTGAAACTTTGCGAGAGCCATTGTCAAAAAATTTTTCATTACTTAGTTCTTAAAAGACTGAGAAATAAAAATCTTATCGATATAGAGACTTGTGTAAGAGTTTGATAGAAAAACTTTCATGTAACATTATTATATCATGGTTATATAATTATGATCAGTGATCAGTGATTATTAATAATAGCAGATTTTCGTTTTCACTTTTATTTGTAAAAGTAATATATAGAGTCATGTATTATCATTATAGTTATTGCTTCCAAATTCATGTATTATCATAATATATGATCGTATGATTTCGTATTTGATCATGTACATATGTCAGATACATTTCTCTATACAGGGTGAAACGGCCAAAAGGACTGAGACAGGAGGAGCTTAATTCTGTTCAAAGTTTACACACTGACCAATGGTATGACTTTCTACAATTTCATCACTTTGACAAAGAGTTGACGGTCAAGTAGGTTCCGAGGAACGGGGATCGTAGAAAGCTCATGTTATCGGGTCAGTGTACTAATTCTGAACGGAATTAGGCTCCTCCTGTTTCTGCCCTCTTAGTAATTACACCCTGTATATATGATCATATCTGCAGTTTCACGCATGATCATATATGATTACATATGATCGTATGTAATTCCTCATAAGAAAGTCCATAACCCCATACGTATATAAATATCCACGAACACACTCGTGCATATGTATATGGGCGATTTCTTCTCGTGTCTAGTTTTCTTTATCATCAGTTTCGCTATTCTCCATCGCACGGCGATACCACCTCGAAGAGTGCCTAAAAGGTGGAGACCAGTTTTCGTCCAACGTACGAAAAATTAAGCCGTCAAGTTTTGAAGCGCATATCGCCACGCTCCTCTCGGTTACGAAGTGTATAAATTGGACGGATAATATCAAATGTTCCCCAGGAAGGTTAGCCCGGCACGCGTTTGCAGCTAGGCAAGACAACGCGAGTGCCCGATAAACTTCGGAGCGCCGCGGAAGGAGAAATCCCCCCAATTAGACCAGACCGAGGAAAGAGCTCGACACCGCGAAATTCGAGCGCGCGCGATAGCTCGCCGATAGGCGATATCCGATGTCGACGGTGGAGATTATCCTAAACAGGGCTGTTACACGGTGAGGACGAAGAGAGAGAGAGAGAGAGAGAGAGAGAGAGAGAGAGAGAAAGAAAGAGGGAGATATATACCTAGTGAGGGACGCAGAGAGAGTGAGGGAAAGAGGGTGAGTCCCGCGACACCCCTCGGATTGTCCGATATTATTTACCGCGCGCCGTTGCCACGGGCGACACGGCCCAACCAAAACGACGCCCGGCACGAGTCGCGCCGCGAACACGCCGGGGACCTTCCGTCGTGCCCGCGACCAGGAGGCGATCGCTGCCGATTGGCCGGCCTAAACGAGGCGTCGGAACTTCCCAAGCAATACACTTTGGTCAAAATAACGTCACTCGTTAAACGATGTCATTCTGTTTTTACAAAGTGACACCAATCGTCTTTCGGAAATGACAAAATATAATGAGGTTTTATCATTATTTTGTATAATCCGAGCAACGCGCACTTTAGTCAAAATAATGTCACTTAGGTACTAAATGACGTCATTTTTACGATGTCGAAATGACATCGAACGTCTTTCAAAAATGACAAAATAATGAGGGTTTTTTTAAAATCATTATTTCGTATAACCAAAGTAACACACTTTAGTCAAAATAATGCAACTCGCTAAATTACGTAATTTTTTGTTGTCGAAATGACATCAATCGTCTTTCGGAAATGACAAAATATAATGAGGTTTTATCATTATTTTGTATAATCCGAGCGACGCACTTTAGTCAAAACAATGTCACTCACTAAAAGACGTCGTTTTATGTTGTCGAAATGACATCAAATGTCTTTCAAAAATGACAAAATAATGAGTTTTTTAATCGTCATTACGTATAACCAAAGCAACACACTTTAGTCAAAATAATGCCACTCACTAAATTACGTCGTTTTTTGTCATCAGAATGACATCAATCGTCTTTCACAAGTGATAAAGTAATGAAGTTTTATCATTTCTTCGCATAACCCAAGCAACGCACTTTAGCCAAAATAAGGTCACTCACTAAATGACGTCATTTTTGTTGTAAAAATGACATAATCGCATGTCTTTCAGAAATAATAAAATAATGAGGTTTTATAGCTATCCTATCGTTTCTGAAAGACGTTTGATGTCATTTTGACGACAAAAAATGAAGTCATTTAATGAGCGACATTATTTTGACAAAAGTGCGTTGCTTGGGTTGTACTCGGCGAGGCTGAGAAGCGGTGCGTGGCCGCGGTTTATCGGTGCGTTTAATTCGGTTTTATTGGAGTTAAATCGTGATCGCTCCCGTCGACGAGGCCCGCACGAATTACCGGCGACTGTCTGTAGGCTTATACGCGTACCGGGTGTCAAATTAGTCACGCAACCCCGCGGCCCCCGACCGACGCGTTTATAACCCTCGACGCGGCCAAGTGTGGTAGCCATGACGACCGGCGAAATGTCAAGAATTAATCGCACTCGCGCTCGCTCCGAAATGAAAATACATTCCGGTTTGGACGTCGTGAAATCGGCTGTCGTTTCCGGTGGCCCCGCGATTTCCGACCGTTTTACAGGTGCGGGATAATGTTCGCGCAGAAGTCCAGTCGCTGAACGTGGAGGAAGGGATAAATGATGGAAGTGAGATATTTTGAGAGAAGAAAAAAAGAGAAAGAAAGAGAAAAAGAAGGAGAAGAAGAAAAAGGAAGAGAAGACTTCATTCGAAAAAACAAAAGAATAGTAGGTAATTATAATTAAAATTGAAAAGAAATAATAAATATGGCAATAAACGTATAATAGTGATGAAAAAAGCGAAGTAATAGCCCGAGTAAAAAAATTGGATGCTAATTTGATCAAAATATGATTGGGATTGGTTCGTTCTCGATGTGATCCAAAAATGATCCGAAGAATAAGAATATTATAATATTAATATGGTCCATTTTTTATCTTATTTCTATCCAAAGTAGATGAAAATATGATACAAAAATTGATGCGAATAAGAAAAAATCCACCACATCGAGGCCATAATATTCTTGGTCCTCGAATTATTTTCAGATGACGTCGAGAATGATTCGTCTCTGATCGTATTTTGATCAAATTGACATGCAATTTTTTTACTCGGGTAGCGAGAGAAAAGATGCGATAAGGAGAATTAAGAAAGCAATGGCGAGAGTAAAAGTAAAAACAAAAAGTGTAAACGATAAAATTAACTGGAATACATAGTAATCGGTAAGTAATAATAGTAGATAGTTAATAGTGAAAAGGGATAATAAATATAACATAAAGGTAATAAAATAGATTAAGTGGAGCGAAACCGAGTCTTTTCCGACAGTCACCACAAAGTTATCGTCGCAACTTCTCCCCTCCCTCCCAAATTTCCGAACAAATGCGAGCTCGACACTTGCCTCCCTCCTTTGCCAGAAGACAAACTGCATTTTTTGCCCGCAAATTAGCGACGCGCTCCGATACGCAGTTGAGGCGAGTGGATCAGGAAAATCCCCCCCGGAATATTTGGGCCACGAGCGAACTTCCCACCCACCCCCGCGTCGTGGTCAGCGAAGCATGGAGCCACGTAAGCCACGACGAGAGCAAACGCGTATGCCACACTCGTAATAACCGTCCGTCGCACATATGTATAATACGTATACGGTGAGAATTTTTGCACGAGGTACCGGAGCTTCGGTTTTCGCGCGGGCCGATATAAATCAAATTAATATTCCTCCCGGAGTGCTCGACTGCCCCCCTCGCGTCTCCTTCCGCCTAACGAATAGATTCAGCCGACGGCGAACGCCGCTGTCGTCCCGTAATTATTCACGTTTCCATTGATCCCGCGTGGCGAAGTGGATGGATACACGCGCGGCTATTAAACAGGGGTGAAAGGAGCTCGCGAAACTCTCTCTCTCTTTCTCTGTGGTCGTTGGATATATCTAGCGTGTCAATTGAAACTCGCAATTTTTTTGCGAGTAGCCGACGGGGAGTATTGTGAGATCCTTTGGAAAAGCGGTGCAAAATGACGCGGATCGGTTATTTATTGAGAGTGGAGAAGCATACTGGCGCTTCTTGAGCGAAAGAATTTCATTCCAATTTGATCAAAAAATGTGATAAAATATATTTTATGTAATTCTTAATGTGATCCAAAAATGGTCCCGAGAATAAGAAAATGACGATCTTAATATAGCTCGTTTTTTATCCAATTTTGATCTACTTTCAATTTAAAAATGATATTTAAATGATATTTAGGTAATCAATTAGGAAGATAAAAAGTAGATAATTCTTAATGTGATCCAAAAATAATCCAAAGAATAAAAATACCATCGTCTTAACGTGACGTTAACTTTCAACTTGAAAATGATATTTAACCAATTAAAAATGATCACTTCCATTTTCGCATTGTGACGTGATGAAAATATGATAAAAAATAGATAATTCTCAATGCGATCCACAAAATAACCCGAAGAATAAGAAAATTATCATCTTTTAACGGGCTCTATTTTTTATCAGATTTTCAACTACTCTCAATTTTATACTGATATTTAAATCTAAATGAACTACTTCTTAATGTCATTTAATCATTTAAAACTGATCACTTCGATTTTCGCATTGTGACGTGATCAAAATCAGATAAAAAATAGATAATTCTCAGTGTGATCCAAAAATAACCCGAAGAATAAGAACATTATCATCTTAACGGGCTCTATTTTTTATCAGATTTTCAACTACTCTCAATTTTCAAACGATACCCAAATCTAAATGATATTTACTTTGGAACACACGCGTCACTGCTTCCGCCGTGAACACGACAGTCGGACGCAATTTCTCTTTCGCGTATATCGCCCGTTAAGAGATTACTCTTCCTCAACAACGAAGAAAGACTCGCCACCTCGTTTCTTACCCACCCACCTCCCTCCTCATCGCGCCTTTATCGAATCGCGTATCTCCGTTACTCCGGACCGTAACAATTTCCCTCATCCTTCGCCTTCGTCTTCGCAACCTCCCTTACCTCCGCGCCACCCCGGGCGCTCTTCTCTCTTTCCTCGTCTCGCTCTCCCACCCCCGACACGACGCAGGATATCTCCGTTTCCCGCTTTATTTTTTTCGTCTCGCGGCAGCGCAGCAGGTGTCCGAGGTCCCACGGTCTTTGCTATTTCTCGCCCCCTCCTCCTCCTCCACCCCCGACCCGAGCCCCGGAGGGGGTTCGCGCCTAGCGAAGCCATTATCTTATTTTCCGCCCGAAAACATCGTACCTACAAGAAAAACGATCCCGCGCGAGAGAACCGACTCCGGCGCGCGCTGAGGGGGATGAAGGGGGTCGGGGACGATCATCCGTGTAACCACCACGGTTTTATTCGGGAGAGGCGATGGCTCGTCATTCCGGGGCCCCCAGATGTTGCGCGCCCGCGTCTTCATGCGGGGTGAGGGTTGTCCGGAGTAGGTATAGAGTCGAAGGTGCGGCAATTTGTCGGGGGTCGAACGAGTGGACGCGGCGTGCGCGCTTCCCTCCGAAATTGAGCTATTCGCGCTCGTCGTTCCAGAGCGACGCGATTTGTGCTTCCGCGATGGAAACTTCTTCGTCGCCGCCGTGCTTAGCAATTTTCGCGCAGTAAGCAGGCTTCTGGTAGCTTCCGGCTTCGGGCGTTGCGTTTGCGTCTTTGTGGGAGGGGTGAGGTCGAAGGGGTGCGGGCAATTTGCCGGGGGTTGGACGAGTGAACGCAGAACGCTTCCCTCGAAATTGAGCTGTTTGCGCTTGTCGTTCTGTAACGACGAGATCTACGTGTCTTTGGTTTCTCCGAAAGTTTGAGTACCTATATTCTCTTCCGCGATATTGATCTTCACTTGACTTGAATTAATTATTAAACACACTGAGGAAAAAAAAAAAGATTAAAAATTATTCTGTCAGAAGGATAATGTGAGTACAAAAGGTAAAATAGATCAAGAATTATCCTTCCAGGGTTTAAAATTTAACCTTCCTTGGGATAATTTTTCATCTATTTTATACCTTTCGTGCTCAGATTGTCCTTTCAACGGAATAATTTTTAATCCTTTTTTTTCTCAGTGCATATAACTTCTTCTTCTGCTTCATTTTTAGTTTTTAGTTCATTTATAAATATTAAAAACCGAAAAATCCTGAACCAATGTCCCGGGAAGGCGTTTCCCGTGCGGTTGCGTCAACGCGAGCAGATGAAAACGACCCCCGCGCAGCGTCGTCGTCGTCGTCGTCGTCGTCGTCGAGTAACAAGTATTATAATTACTATCGCATAACTCGATAACGCTCCCTGGATGTGCTAAGCTTCGCGGAATACAGCGTTAATAGAGACGCGGAGGGCGGATGGGAGACGACGCGGGACAACACCCCCGCGCTCCTATTAATTGCACTTCACCCTAAATGCAAATGCTCCGAAATTGAGCGTGGGCTCCCCGAATATTTGGAAACTCCATTACGCGCCAACGTGTCCGGGCCCTTCCGCGTTAACCCGACGGTGCCGCCGACCCCCGGGAAAATTGGGAAATTCGAAAGGAAACTCGATATCTCGCTCGCAGCTCCCTTCGTCCGCTCCTCCCGTCATTTTTCGCTCTCGTTCGCGTTTCCGCCTCGTTTCCATGGAAACGCGACGTGTGATTAATTGTAATTAAACGCACGTCGCGTCCATGAATTTTCCTCTGATTTTTTTTCGGATAATTTTGAAAGTCTACTACGTACCGAACGTGAAGAAATACTAATTTATTTACGGATTCATGTTGGATTTGAAGCTTAAGCTGTGATTTTCTCAGATCTCTGTAGATATCATATGCAATTGTGCATTAATTTTGCTTATGCGGAATTTCGATTTTGTATATATCTACACGGTAAAAAAAGATGCATTTTTAATATAAATTTATATATGAAGCTTTTTGTAATACGTGATTATGAAAATTAATGTATCTACACGGTAATTATGAAGATTATAATAATATAATATATTTTCTTATGAAATGTTGCCATTATTAATTTTCATAATCACGTGTCGGGTAAAAGCTTTACATTTAATTTAATGCTAATTTTGTTTATACAAAAAAAGAGTGTAGGTATTTAATACACAGTTAAAATTCCTGAGAATCTCACAAATTCGTTCGTAAAACGAAGAAGACACGCAAAACGAACAATTATAATTAATCGTACGTCGCGTCCTTGAATTTTCCTTTCATTTTATTCAAATAATATTAAATGTCCACTACATAGCGAACGTCAAATATTAATTTATTTATGGATTCACGTGGATTCGAATCTTAAGCTGTAATTTTTTTAAATCTCTTAATTTTCCTCACGCGAAATTTCGATCCTACAACTATTCAATGCGCAGTTAAGATTCTCAGGAATCGCAAACTCGCTCCTAAAACGAAGAAGACTGGAAAACCGAGGAAAGATTAACGACGAAAGATGTTACGTTGATCCATGGAAGAAAAAGAAGCAGTAAACTCGAACGCAAACGAGTCCAATCCAACGCTCGAGTCTCTCGTATACCGGATACGATCGACTGATTAACCCTTTCAGTCATCGCGTCCATTTGGATGGACATGCCATCTCGATGGGACAAGCCGTAAATCGTAAATCGTATGACCAATCAAAAAAGTTTCTAAATAAAACATGTTCAGAAATGTATTTTCAAGTAGTGTACCACATTTCAGATTTGTTTTCTCCTTTTTAAAGAAATCTGCGAGACTGAAAGTTTTAAAGAGATCTATGACTGAAAGGGGATTAAACTCTCGCCTGTGCAATTAAGCCTGTTCCCGGCGTTTGTTAATTAATCATCGATGAATATGTACACAGCCGCGAAGCGACCGATCAAGAACGACGGTTCCGAACGAATCCGACGTAAATTGCCCGGAAGCAAAAACTATCGGAAAACGCGTATCGCAGAAAGAAACATACATCACGCGCAACGCCACCGCTGATCCCCAGTAAGAGAGCACAAGAGGCGCCAGGGAACAAACAGGAGGCGCTGGATCGGAAGGAGAGCTTCGTTCTCCCCGCCTCGCGCGAGAGAGAGAAACGTCGGAAAATTAGCTGTCCGTCGTTCCGAGGTCTGCGGCTCAATTAAGTGCTCCGTTTAGCGCACGGCTAAAAAGGGTTGGGTGAGGAGACCCTTCTCTCTGTCTCGCGCCGCTCTCCCGGTCTCTCTGTGCCCCTCGAGCATCAATCATGTCGGCAACCCTTTCCCGAGGGCGGTTCAACTCTCCATTGAGACGAAGTGTTGTGCTCGAACACAAAAACACTTCGTTCGGCAGATTAGCTGTTAAACACCGAGGGTGGAGGAGAGCGGCGGCGCGCCGAGATGAGGGCGCGGACGACGACAAAACTCTCCTGAGACATCCGCTCTCCGACGAACGTGACCAATGATCGCGGGCGAGGATGGATTTGGGAAGATCTCGTGCGGAAGAGAGAAACATCGACGATTTTTCGGGAGCGTTTTTATCCTCCGTCGGTTTCGGTATATTGATTCGATGACTGCTCGAGTAAAGAGATCGAGTGCCAGTTTGTGATCGCGAGATGATGGAAAATAGATCATTCTCGATATGGTGCAAGAGTGATCCGAAGAATAAGAATAACACGATCGAATGTGATCTACATTTTTCATTTTGTTCGTGATCCGATTTTGATGTAGGTTCGATTTGAAAATGACATTATTAAGAAATATTTGATCAATTTAAAATGACTACTTCTCGCTTAAAAATTAGAAGTAGGTCAAAATTTGAGCAGGAATGAATTCAGATGAGGCTGAAAAATGGAACCCATTAAAGATCATGATATTCACATTGTTCGGATCATTTTTGGATCACATGGAGAATTGTCTATTACCGATCATATTTTGATCACGACGTACAAAAATTTGAAGAACAAGAATATGATCTTAATGTAATTACTTCTTGATCCGTTTTTGGCCTGATTTTGATCTACTCTTAATTTTTTTAAATGACATTTCAATGATATTTAATTATCAATAAAGAATGATTACTTTCACTTTCAAGTTGAAGGTATTAGATCGAGACGCGACAAAATGGATATAAATGGGATTTTAAAAATATCAGTTTAAGATCATAATTCATAACATTCCTAATCTTCGAACTATTTTTTTACCACATTTCTTACCATATCGTTCAGAAATGTCATGCCAATTTGTTCAAAATTTGTAGATCGCCCTTGACGTCATTCAAAAATTATCCAAAGAATAAAAATATTATAAGATCTCAATGTGGTTCCTCTTTAATCTCATTTGTACCCATCTTTGATCAGGTTTTCATCCGCTTTCTTTATTATTTAAATATTTATATTTATTATTACACAATTTATATGTGTAAAATAGATTTTAATTATTACTCTCATTTTAAAATTAAAACTAGATAAAAAAAAATTATGATATTCTTATTCTTCGCGTCATTTTTCAATCACAACGCGGATGCTCTATTCTCATCGATCATACTTCGACCATATCGGCATCAAATTTGTTTACCACCTTTTCATTTCCGCGATCAGTGAATAAAAACGTATCGAATGAAAAGAACCACGATAAAAAAAGCTTCAAATACCGGCAAAATTTGAAAAGAGGCTTCCATTCTCCTTTGAATTTGACGGAGCACAATGAGAGATCTCCTGTGACCTTGAAAAATAAACTCATCCAGCCAGAACCTTTCTCGCCACTTTTAATCGACCGTCTCATACGATCCCTCAAAATGCCATCCAGTGGAAAGACGAGCACGCGTCTCCGCGTGATGTAGGGTAGGTTAAAACTCTGTTTAACCTTGAACTCGATTATCTCGAAACGCAGTAGAGATAAGTGAAAAATCCGTAGAAACTTTTTTATAGTAAAAATATAGATAAACACTTTTTATCGAAACTTTTCTTCGATACCTGCAATCGATTTCGAGATAATCGATTTTCAACTTGCTCTTCAACCGAAAAGTGGGACAGATGCCGCAGTCTCTGTTCAACTTTGAACTCGATTATCTCGAAGCGCAGTAGAGATAAGTGAAAAATGCGTAGCAACTTTTTCACAGTAAAAATACAGATAAACACTTTTTATCCAAACTTTTCTTCGATACCTGCAATCGATTTCGAGATAATCGATTTTGAATTTGCCCTTCAACCGTGGCGTCTATCCCACTTTTACCCTAATTTTGAATTAGCCCCTCTCCGAAAGCCCGAAGACGTTCGCGCGCGAAGAAAAAAATTTCCCACGAGCCCCTCCCGAAAAACCGACTCTTATCAAGGCCAGTAGCGACGCGAGCACGCCCACATACGCGCCGTCTCGTTTTAATATATTCCCCGTATAACGTCACGGTGGCGTATATACCTTTGTCGGCGCGCGGTACGAGACCAGCAATTAACAATTAGCCGGCGGTCCTTGTAATCGAATTACGAGGCCCATTGTCGGAGGGGGGGGGGGGGGGCCCAGGTACAAACGTATTCAGTTCCGCGCGCCCCGATCCCTCCTCTCTTCTTTTTCTCTCCCCAACGGACACAGAGAGACGCCGCGCGTCGCTCTGAGATCGAATTTCTCGCCGCTCTCTGCTCGCGCGCGGGATCCGCGCCATGTTGGATGCAAACTGCAACCGCGGAGGGATCCCTTACAAAGGCAGGGCCGGTGAGCTCTGTGTCGCGTCGGGATGAATGTCGCTGCGTGAAAATATATCCGTTTCGGAGTTTGAGATTCCGCCGGAGCGCGGAGGCTCGCTCAGGGGTGGGAAGACTGAGGAGACGAGGAGCTCCACCCTCTCCGCCTACCTCGTCCTGTCGATGTATCGCGGGGATCGGTAACACTAAACTCTCTGAACCGGGCGCCCCTCTCGCAGCACGAGAGATCCGAGAAATCGATAGGAGACGGAATTCTTCCTGCGGGTTCCGTTAAGGTAAGGTTCTTCGTGCGGAGCGTTAAAATTCGATATATTTTCTGTATAATTCATATGTTGTTTTGGTCGTATATGGATTATATTTGATTTCTGTATTAATCATACGAAGACTGCAGTATATAGATTGTGCAAACATTAAAATATCTATATATACTTAGTCCTTATATCGTTAATATAATCCATACGTGACCAAACTACATATGGATTATATTTGATTTCTGTTAACTGTGAGGGAAGAGAGCAAGAATTAGTTGAATCGATTTAGTTGGTTTGAATCATTTCAAGCAATCAAATCTGTTCCTTGTTTATATAGTTGCATTAAATTTGATGTGTGCTCATTCGCAACTCCCTATAAGTGGTCCAACTATCCCGGACTTACCCTAAGTATTGAATTAAGCACAATTTCCATAACTCAAACGAATATACTTATCAGGCATCGTTTTGACTACTTCAATTCATTTAATCTAAAATTTCTTATAATTTGATCCAAATGCAATCAGAAATAAATTATTCCCGATGTGATCGAAAAATGATTCGAGGAATAAGAATATCCATTATCATCTTGATGCGATGCATTTTTTAGCTAATTCGTATCCATCTTTGATCTACTTTGATCTACTTTCGATACAAATGAGATAAAAAATGGTCCACATTAAGATCATGGTAGCTATTCTTATTCTTCGGATTATTTTTGGATCACATCGAGACCCAAGCAACGCGCTATGGTAAAAATAATGTCATTCGCTAAATGACGTTAATTTTTTTTTGTCAAAATCACATCTATTCTTGACGTTAAAGAATCACGTCATTTTGAAAAAATAAAATGCCGTTTAGCGAGTAGCATTGTTTTAACTAAAGTTTCTCGCTTGGGGAACGAACTTACTGTTCTTCGTCATATTTTAATCAAATTTGCATGAAATTTTGTCACCGGCCTACACTGAGAAAAAAAGAGATGAAAAATTATCCCGTCAGAAGGATAATCTGAGTACGAAAGGTAAAATAGATCGAAAATTATGCTAAGGAAGGCTAAATTTTAAACCCTGGAAGGATGATTTTTGCTCTATTTTACCTTTCGTACTCAGATTATCCTTCTAACCGAATGATTTTAATCTTTTTTTTTTCTCAGTGTAATTCCTCATTACTCGTTACAACTTTTCCCGAGACCAATCTTTCGCATAGCTGTTACACCATATATCGCGTAACGACGTTCACCATTGCAATTATCCGTCGAACGAGTCCGCATCTCGCTTCGTCCTTCGATTACGCGAGTCGCAATCAGGGGTAGCGATCGAGTTACCGCGGATGAAATTGTGTGCGTCCTCAAGATCGAGATCCCGGATCGCGGCGCGTTGCCCCCGACATGCGATAGTTAGTTGTTGCCGAGGACGTCAAACACAGAGCGGCCCCGCCCAGCCTCGACGAGGGTATACACCGGGAATCCGGGATATCCTGCGAGGAGACCGACTATCAATTTGGTTCCCAGGGCGAGCGCGGCGAAAGCCTCCCGAGGCGACAGATTTGCTCTCTCCCTCTCCCGCTCACCACGCGACCTCCGCACCGTCGTCGTCCCGCGCGCGCACGGGGCTCCCTGTGAAGTTAATAATCATCAAAAGTCGCAGTGTTTGCCGAGGGCGGCCGCCCTTTGTGTGCCCACGCGTGTGCTGCTGACACTAATATGACTCCGCCGGGGTTTATTACGAGTTATTAGAGTTATTACATTTTCGGGACGGTTTCACGGCGAGGGAACGCGGTACTTATCTACCTCCAGGTCGCACCTATATCGACCGGGTATCGGTGCGTGCACCTGCAACTGGCGTGTGGATCTGTTTGACTTCGAGGAGATCGAGTCGAGTCAAAATATCGCATGCCAATTTGATCAGAAGAGATCGTTTTCGATGATGATCCATTGACGTAATCCGAAAAATGAGGATATTATGATCTTATTGTAGTCAATGTTTGATCTCATTTTGAAAATGATTATTTAAATGATATTTGATCAGTTTCGAATTGTCCCATTTTTTAAAATTAAAAGTACCCACATCAAAATGTAATGAAAAATGGATGTAAATAAGATGATAAGTGGACCATATTAGCATATTATCATCTCATATTATCATGAAATCGGCACCAAATTTCCTTATTCGACTGACAATGAGTCAAAATATGATAAAATATGGACACCATATTAATAAGCTCATAATATTCTTAGTCTTCGAATCATTTTTGGATGAAATCGAGACTGTCTATTCTCGGTCATATTTTGATCAAGTCGAGATCAAATTAATTTATTCGGATGAGTCGAAATGTTATGAAAACAGATACAAATGAGATAAAACCGCCATTGAGATCATAATGTTCTTGTTCCTCGGATCATATTTTTGGATCACATCAAGAATGGTTTATTTTTAGTCATATTTTGTTCAGATCGGCATTCAATTTGCTTATTCGAGTGAGTCAAAATATGATGTGAAAAATGGATACAAATGTAATGACGGAAAATCAATACCACATTAAGATCATAATATTCTTCTTCTTTTGATCACATCGAGAATGATCTGTTCTTGCGGTCATATTTTGATCAGATCGGCATCGAATTTGTTTACTCGCCTTTATACACCGTGGAAATTATTTACAAGACGCGCGCCGATTCTTCTCGCCGCTGTATCGTAAATAAATCACCACTTCCATACAATACTGATATATACATATATCTCGACGTCGGCTGATGGGGAAAAAAAATCCATGCGCACACTACAATATATCTGTTCAGAGATCTCGATCCCCCTTTCGACACCGGAACGAACTTTCGAGTGCCACTCAAGCCGGAATTAGCGAAGACGCGCCTTCGGTTTCTGTCGACTCACCCCGCTCAGCCGGTGGTTGGTCCCTCTGTGACCTACATGACAACTGGATAGAACATTAGGAGCTGCACCGTGCGCGCGCGCGCGCGCCCGCGTTTTCGAGGCAAACATATTGCGTGCCCGGACAAAGGGTGCATTCGGGTCGCGCCGAAAAAAAATCGTGAAACAATGGCGAGCGATGTCAAAATACCGTGGACCATAAGGCTAATTTGCGCGAATTAATTACCGAGGCTATGGAGCCTTATTATCCCGCTCCCCCCTCCCCACAGATAAGCGACCGCCTACGCATTATTGAAATCTAAAACTATATTTAATTACTGGTGAATTTGCGGTTCAGAAACGTCTCTCCCCATTTTGAATGGCGTTTGAATATCGCGTTTCTAAAAATAAAAGCCATTTTTCATATTTTTTTTGTAAAGCTAAAAGCCTATAGGCGGAAAAGTTCGATATACTTTGTATAGAGTCCATATGTGGATAGCCACATGTAAGGATTGTATATAGATTTTCGAATGTTTGTATAATCCATATATAGTTTGTACATGGTTAATATAGAAATCATACATGATCCACATATGGATTATACACGTACAAAATTTGTAGAACTTTTTCGCCTGAGAGGATGTATATCAAATTTTTATTGATTCAATTGATTGAAATATGCTAGAACGGCGCAAAAATGCTGAAATAAGAAAATTAATCAATACACCCATTTGCTTATATTTTGTTCTAATTTTCTAAACCATAATTTTTCTGTTCTATGCTCAATGGATAAAAATGTGCGAAAAAGCTATAGAAATGTTTAATTGCAAAATAGTTTTGCTTTCATTTTTCACAGTTTCTTGTCGTTTCGATAAATTTCTCATCGACAGTTGCATTTCCTTCGTTATATACACTTTTCAACTGCTCAAATTACCGCGGATAACAGCTGATGTCTCGTTGTACTATTTCCTTCTCTTCAACCCCTGTATACATCTTCGCATCGCGGAGCAACGATGAGAGTATCGCATTGTAAAAATGAAATCGCGTCGCGTTTGAGAGATGTTATTTGTAGCACATTAGTATTGTATCGTAGAGCGAGGGGTTAGAACGGGGCGTTGGAGTGTTTAAGGGTGATTACACGCAATGACAGGGGTGGCTTTATTGGAGGAGACTGTCGAAGGTGCTCATCCTAGCCCATCCAGTTTCTTCTAACGTTATTTCTGAACGTCATCTCTCGAAACATGCAACTTATACGCCACAATAAATAAACTAAAAATTCACAGATGGAGATAAACAAACGAGAAGCTCGCATTTATTCATCAATGAACAACTCAAAACCAAATTAACCCTCTGATATAAAGAGAAACGGAAATTTTTGAGAAAAATGCTTTTAAATTAATTTGGAATTCATCGAAACACTAACAAATCACCATTGTCAAAATTTTAATAAGATTTTCTCGCAAAACAAATTTGTTTCGAAAGACCCGGGGGTGAAAATTCGAGTCGGGCCATGAGAGGCACTGTATCGAATTGAATTTAGCCGACAGTTTGACGGGGGCTACAAAAAGCGCGGTGAATAATAGACTCCAACCCTCTCCAAACATCCCCCCCCTTTTCTATGCATACCACGAGCACGGCGTCTCTCTCTCTCTCTCTCTCTCTCTCTCTCCTTCTCCCTCCCCAGGGTCGAGAATCTAGGCTTATTTGAAAACGCCCCTGCAGTACTAGCGATAGGTCTTTAATGGACTTGTAACAAACCTAAAGAAAACAACGCAGACCCGTGCACGACCAGCAGTCAATCGATGCTCTGTTAGCGGCCTCCCCTATAACTTTGCGAAACGACCCTTCTCACGCTCCTCCGCGATTATAACCATTGAACGTTTCGCGCGAATTCGAGAAATATGAAGAAGTATGTCATAGTTTTTTAAATCGGAAGAATTATCGACTAAATGTTGAAATTTCGTAAAATCATTGACTGAGAATTAGTAATTTCTTGAATTTTACACCCACGGTAAATGAATTTGATTCCGATTTGGTTAAAATATGTGACCAAGATCTATATACCTAATTCGAGAATAAGTATATCGTGATCTTAATGTGGTTGATTTTTCATCACATTTTAATCTACTTTCGATTTGAAGATGAAAGTAATATTTTTTTATTCATTAGATATCACTTAAGTCTCATTTTCAATTTGAAATTAGATCAAAATTGGATGCAGAATGGATACAAATCAGATAAAAAATGGACCACATTTTTAACCACGTATTTTGATCAAATTAGCACCAAATTCTTTAACTCGGAAATTTCTGTCCTAATTTGGAAGCCAATAATTGCAACTATTCGAAAACTCTCTTAATCTGGAGAATTCAAAAAAAATTACACTACTGGGATGAGCGAAAAATATTATATTCTAATCAAAACTCAATTCACTGAGCCCGAGTAAAAATATTTGATTCCCATTTCATTGAAACATGATCAAGTAGAGATCACTCTCGATGTTATTCAAAAATCATTCGAAGAGTAAGAATATTATGATCTTAATGTGGTGTCGATTTTTGATCCTATTTGTATCAATTTCTCATTTTGATCTAATTTTAATTTGAAAATAAAAGTAACTGTTTTATATTGATTAAATATCATTTAAATATAACTTTCCTATTGAAAGCAGATCAAAATGTGGTCAAAAATGTACCACACCAATATCACGATATTCTTATTCTTCGTGTCATTTTTGGATCACACCCTTCATCGAATTTTGACTAAATTGGTATTAAATTTTGTACTCGGGAAGATCAGTAATCGCTCCACATCCTTCTTCGCCCTGATTCAGAAGTTTCACACTGAGAAAAAAAAAGATTAAAAATTATTATCCTGTTAGAAGGATAATCTGAGTACGAAAGGTAAAACAGATCAAAAATTATCCTAAGGAAGGTTAAATTTCCAACCCTGGAAGGATAATTTTTGATCTATTTTACCTTTCGTACTCAGATTATCCTTCTAACGGAATAATTATTAATCTTCTTTTTTCTCAGAGTGCAGTACCTCAACGCATAACGAAACGGGCAACCGAAAAGACGCCCGGTAAAAAAGTCCGAAAAAGTTAGACCACACCAGCCGTTCCATCAGCGCTGCCAGAGGTCGCGCGCGTCAGCGGCAAGAAAGAAAAAACGAGGGAACGCGAAGCGTAGCGAGATTGGCTGTGACACTTTCGCCGGTCGCGTCCGCAACTCTTTTGAGGACGCGCACCGCGCGCTCCCTGCAATGGCTAAATCTGTTAATACCAGCGGCGGGACAATGAGCCCGCCGCGGCGGAAGCGTCTCAAATACCTTTTACCGGCGCTAATCCAAATTTCACGACCCACGGCCGGGGCATAAAACGAATCACCGTCCCGGAATGATCGAGAAATGTCCTCGTACTGATTTTTGGCGCGATATCTCTGTCTCTATTGTGCCTCGAGAGCGCGCCACCGTATGTCACGCGCGACTACCATTGTTGCGTTCGACTGTTGGGATGCAGTTAACGGCGCTGCGACGCCGGTGTTCGCGGGTCCTTTCGGCCGATGTTCGCGTAAGCGAGTTAGGCTCGTCGGTCCGGGATGAGAAACCGGATTGGCCGGGATGCGATGTATCGCGGTCGGCGCAGGTACCGCTAATTCCCATTAGCGCGTTGGGAAAGAAAGGGATCGTTGATTCGGTCGAATAAATCTGTGTTGAATGCGGTGAATCTCCGGGAAACGATATTAAAAATGGGGAGAAGTGATTTGGTTTTTCCAAAATGATCGAGTTACGAAGATTCTTCGTATTCCTGAACAATACGCTTTAGTCAAAATAACGTTGTTCACTAATTGACGTCATTTTCTTGTCAAAATGACATTTTTTTGGACAAAATAACGATGAAACCTCAATATTTCGTCATTTCTGACAGACGTTTGGGGTCACTTTGAAAAAAAATGACGTTATTTAATGAGTGACATTATTTTGACTAAAGTGTGTTGCTTAGGTTGGTTGAACATAACGAGGCTTCTTCTCGGTGTGATATATTTGTTGTATACATAAATTGC
Source organism: Xiphydria camelus (assembly GCA_963678675.1). Taxonomy (NCBI): domain Eukaryota; kingdom Metazoa; phylum Arthropoda; class Insecta; order Hymenoptera; family Xiphydriidae; genus Xiphydria; species Xiphydria camelus. Next base: position 22,475,882 of record OY783200.1, on the reverse strand, counting down.
ATACAAAAAAAGAGTAAAAAATTCGACACCAATTTAATCAGTGTGATAAAAAAATATCATTCTCCGTGTGATCCAAAAATGATCCGATGAATAAGAATATTATGATCTTAGTATGATCCATTTTTGATCTCATTTGTATCTATTTTTGGTCATATCTTGATCTACTTTCAGTTGAAAGTGATGATATGTAAATGATATTTAGGTAATCAGTTTAAAATAATAGTTACCTTCTTTCTTAAATTAAAAATAGACCAAAATATGATCAAAAATGGTTAAAAATGAGATCAAAAATGGATCACATAAAAAATAAACAATTCTTGATCATATTTTGATCAAATCGACATCAAATTTATTTACAGATAATAAGCATGTACTCCAATATGGCGGAATAAATATTTCGTCGAGACAAACAAATGTTCATTAACTAATATATACTGATAACTGTTCAGGATCAAATAAATATTTGAATAATTAATACATATTTCTCCGTCACAACGGAATATTTATTTCGTCATATTCAATTATAAAAATTAATGTTTCTCCCTTTTATCAACCACGATATCGTTTTCATTCTCTCAATCGTGGCAAAAAATTATTTTTAAACGACTGCGAGAATCGACGAACGTCATTCTAAACATGATCAAGACTCCGCGTCCCTCGAAGAAGGAGAGATCGAAAGGCGGAGAGACAAATCAACGTAGCTACCAACATCTACCATTCGCACCTGGAAGAGACACACTCATTTACGTAATACTCGCAATTATGGAACGCGCGAACTCGTCGCTGCGAATTCGCCACGCCGTGGGTCCCGGAGAAAGCGTAGAAGAGAGAGAGAGAGAGAGAGAGAGAGAGAGAGGCGACCGACTGATTTTAATCCCAAAATTACTTCCATTCCATTCCAATTTTCTTGCGTTTAAGCCCCCTAAACGAGTTTGCCTCGCAATATCATTGCCCGAGCAAACGCCGGGAAGTACCCGCTCTAATAAATTTACGACCTAAAAAGGTTAAGCCGCGTTAGCCCTGTTCTTTATATTTCCGCGAGGAGCGAGAGCGGCCGCCTCCGCCGCCCCATCCCCGCGCGCTGAAACCCTCCCGCCTCCGGAGCAAGCCCCGGACGTCCCGACGCCCGGATAAGGCGCGGGGGAGGCGTTGGGAGAGAGAAGGAAACTCGCTTATTTTCCCATCATTTCGACGTGGCATCTTGTCCGCCGTAGCCTTTTCTCATCTTCGAGCCGGGAGGGAAAATTGCTTCTCGTCATAAACGGAATATCGTGCTGATGAGCCGCGGGAATGTCATCGCGGAGCGGCGCGATTCAATTTACCGGTCGTCATTATTGCCGAAACTAAGTCCGACGCTCTTCCGCGGATCCGAGGAAAAGCTTTCGGCCGTTAGTTGATTTTTGACGTAAAGCCGGACCGAGAATTCGAGGGAGAGATACATATATGGGGAAATTGCATGCGAGTGAAAAATTCGACGTGAATTTGATCAAAATGCGAAGAAAAATGTGACCAAAAAATGATTCGAAGAATTAAATTATTATGATCTTAATGTGGTGCATTCTTATCTCATTTGCATTCATTTTTGATCACACTTTGATCTACTTTGGGTACAAATGAGATCAAAAATGGATTACATTAAAATCATAATATCCTTATTTTTGCTCGAGCAACAAACTTTGATCTAAATAATGTCACTAACTAAATACCGTCGTTCTTTTTGTGAAAATGATATCAAACGTCTTTCAGAAGTGACCAAATAATGATAAAACCTCATTATTTTATCATTTCCGAATGACGTTTGGTGTCTTTTTGACCAAAAAAATTACGTCATTTAGCGAGTGATATTATTTCGATTAAAATGTATTGTTTGGGTGGATCGCATCGGGAATAACTTAATTCTTGACCATCTTTTGACCAAATTGGTCATCAATTTTTTGACTTGGGTGATGCGAGATGAAGAAAGTGGAGAAATACTTTCAGTTTCTGACTCTGAAGGAAGCTGGACGAAGACCAGTTTCATCCCCGTAGACCAAGCTCGTAAAATTGTCGATTCGACTTGATCTACATAATATTTTTACCCCCTTCGTACGATAGAGAAGTACCCATGAAGAAACTACCCGAGTAAAAAAATGATGATGTGATCAAAATGCGTTGAAACATAAATCGTTCTCAATGTTATTCAAAAATGATTCGAATAATAAGAATATTATGATCTTGGCACGATACATTTTTTATCTCACTTGCACTAATTCTTGATCACACTTTGTGATCTACTTTGGATACAAATGAGATCAAAAATAGATTACATCAAAATCATAATATTCTTATTCTTTGGATCATTTTCGGATCGCATTGAGAACTCACTATCCTTGATCATATTTTGATCAATGTGGCAATACATTTTTTTACCCGGGTAATACGAGATGAAGAAAGTGAAGAAATATTTTCACTTTCGGGGACTACAAAGGAAACTGAATGGAGCTGCTCGTAAAAATCTCCATTCGACTTGATCCACATAACATTTTCATCACCTTTATACGTCTGATCTATCGAATCGACCAAACGAGAAGTTACAACGGTTCCGCAATTCCCGTCGATAATTCCAACCTCAGAATCCATAGCCAACCCCAAAGGACTTAAAACTGGAGAGCACAGACTCAAATTAATCGACAAGAATCTCGCCAGGCACCAGATTCCACGAAGCAGAAGTACCTCGAACATCGGCCAGGTCCACCCGTGACTCCCCAGAATTTTCCGCCCGAAACCAAGAGTCAAACTGACACGTAACAGGATCTAGAGATACATAGAGTCCAACGCGTCGCGTCTCTCCAGCTCGATCTACAAGAGATAAGCCAGCCGAAGCCGAGACGGCGCGCGCACGTCGCTACGAATGATATCGCGTTCGGGTGTTTTATCAGTGACTCCGTCACGAAATTGACGTTAAATAATTCATGAGGCCGACCACTCGATAGCCATCGGCCCCCTTAACGCGACAGACTTGGCAGGCTGCCAACAGCAGCAACAGCAGCAGCCATGTTACAATAAAGAAATCAACATGGCCGCGCGAGACTCTCCCCTACTCCCGAGCCGCATCCACTCACTTTCGATTTCGCCCTCGAGCTTGTTACCCTCTTGATGCCGAAGAAGGGTGGACCACCGTCGCACAGTCGCCCCCTCTCCTCTTGCCTTTCTTACGTGCCGGTTCAAGGGTGGACCGCGCGCCCCGCCCAGACGTTTCGCCCTGAGCCACTTTTCTCACTTTGAGATCAGCGCGCGCTCTCGCTCCCTCGATGAAAGAACTCCTCCGGTTGCGCCCCCCTCACGGCTTCTACCCCTCGCCGGAGTTCTTCGCGCGACGTCTATTCGCGGAGTCGGGCGAACACCTCGTGTCGAGTCGAGGATGCGCGGCTCCTTCCGATTGTGGGGCCGCGACGAGGCGTAGTAGGGGTTGTTTTCTGCGTTGTAGCGGAAGGGTGGCGACGTGCTCTTGGGCTTTGCCACATTCGATTCCCGGTAAACGGAAAGTAAGAGTTACGTAGCGGTTATGTTGCAACTTCTACGTTATTTATATAACAGTTGTATGGAGTGTAACGGTTAAGAAGGCTGAAATGGGAGGAGCCTAATTCTGTTCAGAGTTAGTAATCGGACCAATGGCATGGCTTCTTATGATTTCCGTACCTGGGAACCCATTCGGCTGTCAACTCTTTGTCAAAGTGAGGGAATCGTAGGAAATCAAAGTTGGAAGACTTAAGGAAAAAAGTAAAACAAATTTGAAGAGAAAGAGTGTGGAGTTTGAGATCAATGTTTAATTGTGTTACGGAAAGAATGAAAATTATGGCGGGTTTTTTAATGTGTGCGAGAGTTATCTGTAAAATTAACCAACCCTTTTCTAGATAAATATATTTTTTTTTCATATCATTGGTCAACGCATAAACTCTGAACAGAATTAGGCTCCTCCTTCTTCATCTTTCTTGGCCATTATATCCTGTATAATGCGCGTGTTATATAAATGTTATATACAGTTGATAAGGAAAGTGTGATATAACTACTATGTAACTATTACTTTGTGTTTGCTAAGGTGTAATTTGTTATTATATTAGTCGAAATTTCTAACGGATATAGCTTGAAGAATTTTCTATCCTTCATATACCCACTAAATATTTAACTGAACAGCGATATATAATAATATAGAAGTAACAAGTGATGTAATATTACTGACCGCGAGCAGTTATTTATATTGCTGTAACATAATTTGTGACCGATATGTGATTTTACGTCGGTAACTCCACAGTTACATTACAGGAACATAATTTTGCAACAGATATGTAATTGAATGAGTCGTTAGTAATAGCAAACTGCATCAGTTACAAAATTGTTATACGACATGTTATACTATATGCCATATAACTGAGTGAGAGATGATAAATTACCTGTAATTTGCATGTAATATATGTGTAACTTTTGGTTACATTGCTACAATGCAATAGCAATATAACCTCCTGTCGAAACTATTTCACTCAGAAAACAATTTCGATATTTATCGAGTTCAATAATCGCCCAACAAATTCATTCGCTATACCTACCAGTCTTTCAAACACTAAAGAAATCAGTTGATGAAGAGTCTGAAGCTCCGTAGAATACGACAGAAAAAAAAAACAAGACGGAAAAACAAAGCGACTACTACCCTCCCACAAAAAGCCGCAGGTGTATCACGTCATCGTTCCGTCCGATCGAAGGGCCAACCACAATTTGCGGTGCAATATGAGGAGCCAAACGCGTTTTATATAAAACGACACCACGTCGCGGTCGAAGCGCTTACGAGGCACGCCTGAAAATGACATCCCTTTTATCGCGCCACGGTTCGAAGCGCTCCTATAATAAAGCTTTTTCTGCCGCTTTCGGTGGAGCGTCGAGGCGGACCTCGTCCCGCGCAGCCACGGTTAGGAAGTAACCATCGCTAATTAGTAGAGCTGGAAGATTTCACTGGGAAGATAGCTCGGCGGCGTATTAGCTTAAAATGCTCGGGTCTTTAATCCCGCGGAGAGAGGCAGCGTGCCTCGTCAGCGTCCGACGGTAGCAGAACCTAGCTGCAGGACGAGAAGCGCGACGATCCTTGGTCCTCTGTTTTCTTATCGTCGATCAATTAGGAACTATTACTTAGTATGAATTAAGAATTTTATAGAAGATTCGAAAGTTCTCGAGTTAAAAATTTGACGCCAACTTGATCAAAGTATAATCAAAAATAGTTCACTGTTTGTATCCATTTTTAATCATATTTTAATCTATAGTATTTTTAATTTGAAAATGAAACTAACAGTTTTAAATTGATCAAATATCATTGAAATATGATTTTAAAATTGAAAGTAGATCAAAGTATGACTAAAAAGGGATACACAAATGAGATCAAAAATATACCGCATTAAGATCATAATATTTTCTTATTCTTCGGATAATCTTTGACCACATCCTTGTTTCTCTGTTTTCTTGTCGTCAACTAATCGGGAACTAGTCCACCTATAAAATAAACGTATTATTCTTTGGATAATTTTATGATCACATCGAGAATGATATACCAAATATTTTACTCCATTCCGTATTTGATTATCGTTCGATCAAAGTTACCATAAATCTACGATCGTCTACCATTTATCGACCTGAACAAAAATCGAGGAGGGGCCATAAATACGAAACGTAAATCCTACTCCCCCATTACACTTCCAAACCTAAACTCTCCAACTCCTCTTCCCAGCGATAATTAATTTCCACGCGGCGATCGTCCCTCCCTTGATTCTAATTCGAATGTAATTCACGAGCGATTGATACGAGAGTCTAATCTCCGCCCGTCGCAAACAAATTGCATTAGAGTTGAAACGAAAGGCATTAGAGTTAAGAACACTCCATAAACAACCCATCGAACTATTCCGGAACGACGAGAGCGTCCCATTTTCTCCGACCGTGCTTCGCCGGCGATAAAACTCGTTAAAACATTCCGCCTCGCTTCACGCGCGCGCGTACGTCGAAACGCGGCGGGCGTTACGCCCGCACGATTATTCCTAAGTGCGAAGTTACATTAGCTACATTAGTTCCTATTTGTCGACATCGAGCGTTGTGTTTGCCGACTCATTTTCCGCGGGCCGCTCAGTTCGTTTACACGGCGCGCGAGGGCGTGAATAACGCGCAATGTGGCGCGGCCATGGTGCTATTAAATGTACAACTTTGCTTCCGCCGTTTTTCCGAAATTCGAGGCCTTGTTGTAAAAACTGGTTATACGTTTACGATTGAAAGTATTGCCCGTCGCTGGCCACGACTTTCTCCCGTGTTTCGAGCAGCTTATGAATCCCACGTTGAAAAAACTGGTCATCTCTTGAGGCGATCCACGAATCAAAAACGGCGGAAGCAAAGTTGTGCAGCTAATATAACGCGGAAATGTATGGATAATACTCTAGAGCTCGGCGTTATTATTTGACTGTCCAATCGCGACGAGTCAAATAACGACATAACAGCGACAAACTCGAAGCGAAACGAAGCTATCAGAGCCGATAGATACTCATTTCTCGGTATTGCTTTCGTTTGTTTCAGGTGTGGTTTCAAAACAGACGAGCAAAATGGCGCAGGCAGGAGAAAATGGAGGCCGCCAGGCTCGGACTGAGCGAGTACCATCACGCCGCTAGTATGAGGTACATTTTAGAGTACGGACCACTTTTCTTTATCACCTCTATAACAGCCTTTTGACTTGATCGATAAACGCACTGTACAGGCGGAGAATTGCTCGCTAAATATTTGTCAACGCTTTCTTGTTGGGTTAGTAGAACGGAAAAAAATCGTCCGTGTCCCAAGCAACACACTTTCGTTGAAATAACGTCACTCGCTAAATAACGTTTAGTAAACGAAAATAGTACTTTTTAAGAGAAATAATTCATAAAGTTTTCATATTACGTAAATTATATTCCTGATGTGGGAGTAGGAATAAATCCCGAAAAAGGTCCCATGTGGCCGATGTCCGCAACTTCCCTTATTTTGCAAAAAACCACCCCTGGATGGTATATTGTGCCGGTTTTTCTCCATTTCCTCGTAAACTATTGTTCAAGCGTAAAAAATGTGTAGGACAAAAATGTTCGCCATTAAATTCTACACAAAAACTGTTCTATAAGCATTTTAGATAATCCTCTCTGAATTTCCGCAAATAACGTTCAAAGTTAGGTGCAGCTTTCAGCGAGTAAAATGTGGCTTTAATTGTAGTGATTTTCATAGTTTTCTAGTGCTATAATATCGCTATATGAGTATTATCTAAGTCAAATTTTAAAATTTTAAAGGGATTTTAGAGCATTATCACTATGCATTCTCTAATTTGAGCTCGTTTCCACACCACCCATGAGGTAGAGCTCTCGGCGCGTTTTTTTTTAAGTGGTGTCCCCAATGGGCCTAATCCACTAACATATCTTTTTTTATTCATTTGTTGGGTCCTCCTCATTTAATATCTCGTCAAGTGGTGCATTGAAGCAACCCTGTCCATGGCAGTTGGAGCACATGGTTGAACAACCTAGTCCAAGTCTAAGACATGCACATCGCTTGCCACAACCCTTTTTACAGCTGCACGATATAACTTTCAGAACAGAAATCAGAGCCGGCGCCTCGATAGTAAAAACCGGTGATAAAATGTTGCCCATATTTTAATGGCTTGCTGAAAACTACCCTTAACTTTAAACGTATTTTGCGAGAATTCAGTTAGGATTAGCTGACATATTTATTGAACAGTTTTTGTGTAGAATTTAATGGCGAACATTTTTGGTTGTATACATTTTTTACGTTTGAACAACGGTTTACGAGGAAATTGAGAAAAACCGGCACAGTTTACGATCCGGGAGTGGTTTTTTGCAAAATAAAGGACTAGACAATTGGGAACTTTATAGGGTTTTGTTCCTGATCCCGGTTTCTTTCCCGGCGATTAACCACATACGCGTCTGGTATGATCATATTTTGAAGTTTCACATATAATCAAACATGATCATTTTAATCTCCGGCAGTCGATCACCGAGGCACGGAAACGTTCCGCGAGAAAACGTTCCGGGGGAAAGCAAATTTTCAAATCGCATCGCAACCCGCGCGCCGCCCGCGCCGTAATAACGCGCGAGCGAGTCGACGCAAAGTCCCCGCGACGCCCGAGCGCGACATCCATTAACGTTTTATCGGGCGTGGGGGGGGGGGGGGGGGAGCGAAAAGAAAAACAAGAAGCGACGAGCGCACGTCGCCAAAGCGCACGTTAATCAAGCGGAACATTTCCCGTTGCAGAAACGTCGGAGCGCCCACTCTCGGATTGCCCGGGGATCCGTGGCTCGCGCCTCCGGGACTCCTCAGCGCCCTCCCCGGCTTCCTGGCGGCGCCACACACGGGCTATCCGAGCTACCTGACGTCGCCGCGACGCCTGCCCTCGCCGCCGAGCGTCGGTTCCGCCGTCGGCAGCGCGGTACCAGGTAGCGAAACGCCGTTCCACCACCCGCATTCGCCCCGGATAGACCTGCGGCCGAGTGATGAAGAAGTTACCTCATCGGGACACGAGATTTGAGTTTTTTTTTTTTGCAGTGAAAGTAGATACCACATATATTGTGTGCTTCGCGAGGTACACATGTGCAAACCTGGGTTCTTTGCGTTATTTCCTTTCCGGCGCCTCCTGGGTAAAAAAAAAAGTAGTTATTATGAAAATTATAGAGAATATAATTCTCTCTACGAGCTTTTTTTTTTTTTGCTGAAATAAATACCTAATAGATTTTTTTCTCCAAAACATTTTGAGAAGTCGACCATTGAGCCCCGGCAGACACGGTCGGTTTTTTGCTACACATACATGTACAATGTGGTACTCTTACTGCAAAAACTCAAATTTCGTCTCCCCCGATGAGGTGACTGATTTGCCGCTTGGCCGTAGGTCCGACGAATCGCGCGTCGGGCGCGAGAGTGCATCTCGCGACGTCTAAGTCGTCGCGGCGTCTTTTCTGTTGCAGCGGTGGGGTCTCTGAGCGGGACGACGATTCCCGGGATAGGCGGCGGCGGTGGCGGGAGTCACGTGCAGCCGTCGTCGAGCCCACCGAGCCACGATCCGCGCACCACCAGCATCCAGGCGCTCCGGATGCGGGCGAAAGAGCACGTGGAGAGCATCACCAAGGGCCTGCAGATGGTGTGAAGCCTCGAACCGGGGGGCGCGTGACTCGCGCGACTTACTGGCAGGCTCGACGAGCGGCCAAGCGTCGCGGAAGGCGTCCGGCTGACGAAGGACGACTCTCGTCGCGATTGGAACTGTAAAGAATTTTCCCAATTTTCTGTTCGCGCGCGCCAAAATTAGGGACGTGCGGGCGAGAGCGATCGGACGATTGATAGTAAATATGAGCGCTGAACAAACACTTGCTCCGGGTCCTCGGCCGAAGAATGTCGCGCGACCGAAAAGCCGGAAGCGCGGCGCCGAGAAGATTTATGTACACGGAGAGAGAGAAGATATGCTTTTTTGAACTAAATGCAGCCATAGTGAATGATTTGTGGTAATTGGAATTGTAATTCTGGACGTTGTATAATAAATGTTTTATACCTGTGGCAAAATTGCTACTGAAAATTATCTTCTCAAATAATAGATACTTGAAATAATAATAATTTGTGTTAAATTAATGACTAGATAGAGAATTTTACCGATTGCTCGTGTAAACAAATCTAATATCGATTTGATCAAAATGTGAGTGAAAAACAGGTCATTCTCGATGTGATCTAAAAACGATGAAAAGAATAAAGATCTTATGATCTTGATGTGTTGTTCCTTTTTGATCTCATTTCTATCCACTTTTGATCAGATTCTGATCTATTTTTAATTAAAAAATTATACTTAAATGATATTCAATAAATATACAATGATTACTTTCATTTTACAATTAAAAGTACCTAGATCAAAATATGATCAAAAATGGACCGTATTAAGATCATAATATTCATATTCTTCGGATCATTTTTGGATCAGATCAAGAATTATTTACTCATGATCATATTTTGATCCAATTATAATATTCTTAATCTTTGGATCATTTTTCAATGTCACTAAGAATGACCTACTCTTGATCATATTTTGATCAAATCAGCATTCGATTTGTCTTCCCGAATGCGAGTAACATAATTTATTAGTTCACTGCATAACTCGCATAAACTAAAAATAAATTCGAAGCCACAGAGCTTCTTTCGATCCAATTGAATTATCGTTATTTTTCTCTCGGTGTGTACGCATCTCCGATTTGTTGGTCGCCGAAATAGGCAGTGGACCGCGCAGAGGGGGATCCCCGTGTGTAGCGTGTAGCGATGAAACAGAGATCTGTTCGGTATATAAAAGAAAGAAAACAATATCCCGCAGTATTAATACGTTAAGATCGAAGATTGTTCATATTGCAGTGCGAAGGATAGAGGTACGATATAACGGTTCCGAGCGCTCGCGATTCGAAGGGAATTGGCAATCGTGGAGGGAGAAAAATGAACTCAAAAAAAAAAAAAGTGAGCATCGCTCGTTCATCGACGGGACTCATTGCCATCCTCGACTGGCGAACGTGGGCGGAATCGACCAGTGTTTTAGTGAACAAGCGACAAAAAAATACAAACCTAGGTAGTCACACGTCTATTTGTATATATCTATACCTGCTCGTAATAAAAATAAAATTTGATGTACATATTTAAACGAACGAAACATCGTCTCCGCGGCGAGTCTCCCTTGTGTCGGGAATTTATTTACCAACCCCCCCCCCCCTGCGTTTGCAGATCCAACCGTGAAAACTACTGCGGAAAAGCTACAGGCGAACGCCACGAGAAAACGTCGGGGCGTGGTGCGCTGAATTTTTAATTCTCCCGTAATATGGTGCCCGAGTTTGTTAAAGAATTAGCATATCAAAGAACCGTTTTAATTAAGGCTTAATTAATTTCGTCAAGCGTCAACCCGACGAGGAGGAGGGAGGGAGGGAGAGCCCGCCCGCGGGGGTGCCCGATTATTCGGTTTCCTTCGGCGTTTCATTGAAATTCGCCGTCTTGCCGGAGCGACGAACGCGATGGGATATCGGCTTTTTCCGTTATCGAGGCCACACGCTGAAAAGTCGATTCGCGCAGCTCGACGAGAGCGCGCGGTTTGCGCGCACTTTCCGCGGATATTGGATTAAATGAAATTCGAAATAAAACGCGCGACGTCGCCGCTATTTGCAGAGGATATTTTCATTGCGGATATTAAATTTGAAATGGCAATTCTTGATCGGTCGTCTGAAATTGATGCGCCGGCGGGTTCAATTCTCGTCTCGTTTATTTCCCGTGGATTTTTCGACGTTTCACGTGTCGTTCTTCAATACTGAGAAGAAAATTTGGACGAAAAAGATTTTATTGAGTTGATTATTAGTCAAACTGATAATGCATTCATTTGGGTTAAAAAAATTGTGTTTAACTCGATGCTCGTTTATTCGCGGCAAGTGTAAAAGTTAATCAGTATGAGCAAATATTGATCGTGTTAAAAAAATATTAGATCGTCGTGTATGATGGATTTAATATGTAAAATTGTAGAAACTAAATAGCTTCTTATAGAGCAATTAAACATACGTATGTGTTAGTTGCGAGTGAACGGGTATTATGGATTGAACGCAATTGTGTAAATTTAAAAAACATTTAATTGCGTGAAATTAATCAAACCAACTAAATCGATTCAACCAATTTTCGGTCTCAGCGAAGGTGATTTTCCTTCGGAAAATTAGGTGTGGCGAGGCAATTTCGAGAAAGTAGTCCTAATTTCTATTCCAGTACGAACCAGCCAATGAAATATAATATATTATGTAATTACATATTTACAGAAAAAAAGGGAGCCTAAGTCGACTCTAAATCCACCTGATAATCCTACGAATCAGTCTGAAATAAAATTTCTAGTTCTCAGCATTTAATTCCATCTTCCAACCGGAACCAACCAACCGAGAATATAGTTGAGAAAAAATCACAATTCTAAGCCTATTTTATTGCGTATATTAAAGATTCAATCGATTGAAATGAACAATAATTTCCTTTCCAAAATAAGTTATAAAAGAGTAAAAAAATTAGATGCTTGTTTGATGAAAATGCAATAAAAAAATATATCATTCTTGATATAGTTGAAAAATGATCCGACGAATAAGAATATTATGATCATGATCTATTTTTGATCTTATTTGCATCGATTGTTGATCACATTTTGATCTATTTTTAATTTTTAAATTTAGCTAACCATTTCGAATTGATTAAATATCATTTAAATATAATTTTGAAATTGAAAATAAATCAAAATGTGATGAAAAATTAATATAGAAATGAGATAAAAATGTACCGCATCAAGAGATCGCAATATTCTTCTTCTTCGGATCATTTTTTGATCACGTCGAAAATGATCTACTTTTAATCAAATTTTGATCAAATTGGCATTGCATTCTTTTACTCGAGAAGGTTCAAACTGCTATACGTTTCCAAAAATCCATGAAGCGGCCGGAAGCAAAATTCCCAATTGGAAAATAGGAAACAGCCAACCCGATACGTTCAACGACACGACCGGCAACTTGTTCCTGGAACAATAGATTCCGGTCCTGGGTTCGCGGACGATTGGGTATTCCAATCGTCGCGGCAGGGGCTCGCAGTGAAGCGAGGGAGAGTGAATAGTAGGAGGAAGAGGGCGAGGGGGAGTCGAGGGAGAGAAGAGGAAAAGCTGGCGTAAGAGGGCCGCTAGAACTCAGCCAATAAAATGGTAATTTCTGTTTGTCCAAGTTAACCATGCGAGCGGGACTGGAAATTCGAGTCCGCGTGCGTACTCCCTAACTCCAAAGACTAATATCCTTCTCTCTCTCCCCTCCTTCTGCTCTCTTCGTCCACTCGGCCCAAGATGCAGCGACGGACAGCAATTCGAGAGGAGGAGCAGTTGCTGCTGTTCGAAAAACAGGAACGAAAAGGGATGGATTCGATTGAGTCTGATTCGAATCATCGGTTTCTCCTTCAGCTTTGTTCTGTCGATGATAATTTGACGATTCTGAAGATTGCGCCGAAATGATCTACTGATATTTACTATTTTTTGTTTCGAGAAGAATTGATATTTAAACGAGTCTTCTTCTTCATATATAATATATAACGTTATTTTCCTCCCGGGTTACTAAATTTGATACCAATTTAATCAAAATGTGATCGAGAATTCCTGATGAGGTCTGAAAATGATCTGGAGAATAAGAACATTAAGATCTTTGTGTGGTTCACTTTTTATCTCATTTGTATCGAAAATAGATCAAGATATGATAAAAAATGGACATAAACAAGATCAAAATGCACCACATTAAGATCATGATATTCTTACTCTTCGGACCATTTTCTGATCACATTGAGAATGATATATTTTCGATCGAATTTTGATCAAATTTTCATGAAATTTCTTACTCGGGCTTTCACTTAAAAATGTGAGGAAAAATGACGACCTTTTTTCGTGACTCCAAATTTTCCACAGAATCAACATTCTTAGAAACGCCACATAATACTCGCTTCTTCTCTTTCAAAATGAAAGACTAAATCGAATAAATAATATTTCTAGCATCCAGAAGACAAAGGATACGAGATTCTTTCTATTTCTAATTCTCATAAAACGCAGAATTCACAGAATCGAAACCAATTCAAGCTTCGCACGATGTTTATACTAACAAATCCGAGGAGTTCCAAAGAAGCAGCAATCCGAATCCATCATTTATTCGACATTGGGCCCGCGCGTCCGATTAACGGAGACACCGTCTAAGAGACGCGGGGCGGACGACGGAAAACGCGAAACCTCCTCTTAAGAGGAAACAACGGCGCGGGTTTATTAAATTTGTTTAGGGATAGGTGAGGGGGTAAGCGGAGGCGTGGACTGACTGGAGTCGTCTGTCTAATATTGCCTGTCTAACCTTATTGACCCCGGCGGAGCAAAGAGCCCGTGAAAGAAGCGAACAAGAAGACCCCACCCCCCTCGGATCGGAGAGATCGACGAGAGGCAAGGATCGGCTGCTGGAAGGGGGGAGGTTCTGCAAATAATGAAGTTCGGTCTCTCGAAAAGGAAATCTGCTCGGCCCACCTTTTCGTTTTCTTTATCGCTGCCATCAACGACGCGCCCTCTATTGCGAGTGGTGTTTCGCGTCTTGCAATTCCTAGCAAAGAGATAAATTTTCCTGTGTATACTCGTACCTATATGCTGTACAAATGGTGCACATCAAGATTTTCAGAATGCTTTTGCAGAGCGCGCAGTACAGTAATTTTTCTTTCGGAAACATGAAACTGTGATAGTTTATATTATAGTTAATTAGTTTCAAAGAAAAAATTATTCCTTGACGCAGTAAGAACATCAGAAAGTCCTTATATGTACCTCTCTAAGTGAAAATGACCAGATATAATCATACTATATCATATAGGTACTCGTATGTTATCATATATGGTCGTACATGATCATGTAAAAATAATCTTATACGATTATACTATATCACATATGACATCAGATATGGTCACACATGATCATATAAAATGATATATATTCTCAGATATGTGCACTGATCATCATAAAAAATAATTTTTCTGGGACAGATAGAGTCGAATTTCGGATTTGATCATATCTAATTTATATTACGACCATGTATGAGATTATACGAGTATATAATCGTTATTTCCAGGGTAGGTACCTACTGTAAACGCGTAGTAAGATTTACCGTACCAAATTTTTCCTGCTTCTGTTATGAGTTTTACCAGAAGTCGATTGGGAGTATCGATTGGCTTCGAGATTCCGATCGGTTCTATTTCGGAACATCATTCCTCGTCATAACTGAGGGTTGGAGACTTTTATGAATCGTTGTATTATAGTATTGCTTCACTATAGTTGTTGTCTTTGATGATGATATTTAACGGAATAAGAAGAAGAAGAAGAACGAATAGGAGGATCTATAATAGAGTACAGAAGAACTCGACGAAATACCAATTTCATCATGGTAAGTATACCTAAGCGTAATCGATTTGAGTATATATTAGTTATATCTATTTTGAAAAAAATACGTAATTGGTTCAACTGCACAAAAACAATCATATATGACGGACTAAATTTGTAAAGTTGTAGTAACTAAATATCTACTTCTAGAGCAAAAAAAAACGTATATTAGTTGCAAACGACCGAATATTAGATCAAACCCAATTATGTAAACAAAGAAACATTTAATTGCTTGAAATAATTCAAACCAAAACAAAATCGACTGAACCAATTCTCTCTCTCTCTCTCTCCCTCCATGCAGTTGTAAAGAATTCTAAAGAAAAACAACAGCACAGGAAAAATAAGCATCTCACCCTGCCTCGGGGTCAAAAAGAAATCCTCCGATTCCCTTCCGATCCCCCGCAATAATCGGACCACATAGCAGCGGCAAAATTGCGCGACTGGAATCCCGTCGGTTGCCGTTTAGCATTATTAATTAAGGCCAAAGTCGTCCTAAGTTGGCGAGTACATAAGCAGAAATAATATTTGCTCGGCGTTCATTAGACGAGTCAGCGGGAGCGGCGGGTACGGCGCGCCACAAACGAGAAGGATTCTCATTAAAATAACCGTGCCTTTCATTTTCACCCCGCGGCGGAAAAATAAGGGCAAGAAAGCGGCGGGCGAACGCGGGAGTCGGGGCTGACGAGTTACCGGGTAGTTTGGCTACCACTAGCTAACTTAAATGAAAGTCGCGGTTAGCGGCTAACGCGAGAATACGTCGGGAGAAAAATTCGTTTTTCTTAACTAATGCAATATCACGAGGTACTCGCCCACTAATTACCATCCCCGTGACGCCGTTCGTGATCCCTCTCCCGAGAGAGAGAGAGAAAGGATCGGGTAATCCTGTAGGTGATATTCTATTCGGAGAGGACGACGAAAACAATGGGCGATTTTTGAATGATTTTTATGGTAACGGGTGCAGAGCGTCCGATTTTTGGATTATTCATTGAGCAAGAAATTCGCTAAAATCAATTAAATATTTTGTTGAATAGTCGCGATTAAATATTTCATTAGCTCAAATAATATTCATGTGTCCCGGCGAAATGCTTTCTCGGATTAAGTAATATATTATCTGAATAAATGTATTTCGTTAAACCAAAGAAATATTTTATCAGGGCAAAGGAATATGATTTGAGCTCATAAAATATTTATAGCGACTATACGACTAAATGTTTGGTCGATTTTATCGATTTTTTTCTCAGAGTCTTCTAGAAATGTGAAGGATAAGTTCCCTAACTTTTCTAGATTTTACAATCTGAAATATAACTAATTTTCCCCGAAGTTTATACAGTAACGGTTAGAAGTTTAAGAGGCGATCGCTAAAATAGTTCCCATTTTCAAAGTCCGTTATCGAAAATTTGATGAAAGTCGGTAGATTTAAAGTTTATCAAAAAATACGAAACCTTTATTTTGTGGAATTAATTTAACTTTAATTTTTAAGATGGTAAATTAGCCCTCTCTCTAGTTTTACGCCTTAAACGAAGTTTTAAACGAAGCGATATATAATAAAAACTTTCATACAAAAGTTGTTTAGCCTTTTATACCAAGCAACTTTTCTTTGAAAGTTTTTCTTATACATCGTTATTCTCGTGAATTAATTTTAATGAACCGATCCCCAAAATTTGACCAATTTAAAGCTATATTTTAAACAAAGCAAAAAATGGTAAAATCTTTTAGATAAAAGTTTCTATTTTTCTATTCTATTTTTATTTATTTTCAATCGTTGAGGAAGTCTTGGAATTAGCAACGCAAATTTGATAAAATTGCGTTGTAACTGCATCATTTCCTCTTGCCAAGTGAATCAAAGTGGCATATATGTAGTTTACCCTGAAAGACACAATATTTCAGTATCATAAAAAATCGCCGCTTTGAAATTAAACTATAACTTCCTTTAAGACGAGAAACCTACATTCTCCTTTCGATAAGTGAACTCAAGAGGCCTCTAATTTATTCTAAAAAAAGAACAAAAATTTCATTGCCAAAAAATCGACGTTTCAAAATAAAATTCCACGAAACTAGATTAAAAAGTCGTGGTGAGATATTTTTAAAAAAGTGTTATAAAGCGAGGAGATCGAACAGAAATTAATAGTTGAAGTGTGGCGGCCCGACACCAGGTGGCGCCGACCCCTCTCGGCTCTCGGTAGTGGAACGACCGGTGCAGTTACTTATAAGAATAAGTCTTAGGCAGGAGTCGGCCTAGCCTTACTGACGAGTCCACAGGCCGACTCCGGGACGAAACGCTCCGCCGATAACATGGCGATCGCTCTTTTCGCCACAATACGCTAACGCGTTTATCTCGAGACGATGAATCCTTTTTGGCAATTTGTTTTCTGGCCACAGAAGTATTAAAATTGAATTATCGGACACCTGCAACCCACGGAAATATCACTCGTCGCGACAACGATTTTTCGTCGAAATTACCACCGAAGTACACCACGACTGTACGTGCCACCCGCGCGATTCTCGCGTGCGCTATCTCCGATCTAAATTCGCAGCTGCTTCAAAAGCGTACGTACTTACATATCGCGAACACTGTAATTTCGCAAAGCTACGGACCCGCCGATATTTCCGCACCGCGTGAGGTACAAAATGTGAACGAGGGACGGGACAATATTCGCGTTCGTGGTTATTGAGACCAATTTCTCGAATGTTTGGAAACAAATTACCCTTTAAAGTATAGCTCGTATATCTCCCGCTCTCACAGCTTAGCAAAAAAATTGTCCCTCCCAGCGTAAATTTATCAAATCAGAGAGGATAAAAATTGTTTCACTTTCTCTCCTCTCAAAAATATCCACGGAATCATCGACTGGAAAAAAAAATTATCGAGATTTTGTAAAATTGCAATCGAACGACGTCGTACGGTGCAAAAGCCGAATACGGAAGGCAAAATTCCATCAAACTTCGGGAGCGAGTGGAACGAGTAGGAAATCGCGGGCGCCGTTGCCACACGCTGAATATTTCGTTTCCTGAAACAGGATGCCCAAGATTTGATTTTACGCGGTACGCATTGGACGCGGTATTCCTAGAGCGGTAATTATCGCTGACCACCAACGGCCCCATTACATTCCAATCGCGACCCCTTAATCAACGCATGATTGGTGTATTAATTGATTGCTACTTCGTAATTATAACGGTGCACTGTCGGGAGCGATATACGAGTACGTATGGCGAGCCGGGAGAGCGGGAAGCGATCGTCGGGGATCGACATATCGAACACACGGTTGAACGGCCACTGGGGTGGAAAATTGGAAAAATTGAAAAATCTTCCCTTATCGAGATTCGTAATTGATATGAGAAAAATAAGATCGTGAAAAATTTCGACGCGTTTAAGATCAAATAAAATTTCCCGGGAAAAAAATTTGACACCAATTGCGTTGAAATTTGATCAAGAATAGATCTGTCTCGATGTGTTGCAAAAATAGTCTGAAGAATGACAATATTATTATTTTAATATGGACCATTTTTTATCTCATTTAGTATCCATTTTTATCACATTCTGATCAGCTAGAAGCTTGAATTAAAAAATGAAGGTAACTTTGTGAATCGATTAAATATCATTTTCAAATTGAGAGTAGATCAAAACGTGACCAGAAGAACAAGAATATCATGATCTTAATGTAGTGTGTGTCCATTTTTTATCTCATTTATAACTATTTTTGAACAAATTTGAAAATGGAATTAATCCTTTTAAACTGATTAAATATTATTTAAATTTCATTTTTAAATTGAAAGCTCATCAAAAATTGATCAAAAATAGATAGAAATGAGATACAAAATATACCACCTTAATTAAGGTCACGATGTTCTTATTCTTCGGATCATTTTTGGGTCAAGTCGGAAATGGTCTAGCTTTTATCATATTTTTTTGGTCAAATTGGCATCAAATTTTGCTACTCAAGCTTTTTACTATTGTAGTCTGCTCATCGGATCCTATTAATATCACATATCTCCCTGTCGATAAAACAATTGCGCCAGCGATTTCCATCGTTTTTGGCAGGCAAATTATATAGGCTCTTCTTCTTCTTCTTTTTATTCTCAGTTTCTTCATTCGATAGTAGAAGAGAAGTCTAGACAAAGATATTCTTCAATTATTTCTCAGTCTTGAAATAATGAAGGTCAAAAATAGTATAAACACATATGGTATGTATTTATCAGCATTATCCTCCGTTCAGCAAGTTTCCTTTTCATCGGTGCACGTCAAAAGTAATCAGAGCATCTCGAAGCTTTGAAAGAATCGAATGCAATCAAAGTAAAAGCATCTATCAGACATTGAAATAAATAATTGATTCGGATAGGCAAATTAACCGAAACTACTCTATCTGACTTCCCATCGATTCATGCGAGCTCGCAAAAAGCATTACTCCTCGAAATAAATGATAATCTTATCGTTGATCGAACGCAAAGAACGCGACAAGCATTCGGAAGACCGTCGAAGGATGTCAAGGTAGATGCTGCCACGCAGCAGGGAAAGCTCGAACTAGTCCAGCTTCGCCCCTACAACGTTGGTAAAGAGCCACGCTTCGTCGGCGTCCCTCGCAGGGTACAACGCCTCCCTTCGATTCCAATTTAAATCGACGTTTCCCTCTCGACGCAGTCAAACGCCAGATAGGTACGCCAACTACATATAATTCGTTTGGCAGCATTTATAATCGCAAAAAATTATCCATCCCGATAAGATAAAGTCGTTTCGCTGGGAATACGTGGTTACAGATCATCAGAAAATAAAAGGCTTGATCTACGGGACGCATTCATCGGTATTAATATCTATGCAAATATTGAAAGCGATGATAATTCTTCTGTTTACCCATTTCCATCGTCCGAGTAGATACGACATGAAGATTTCTATTGAGCACTTTCAGTGACAGTGACAAATCGACCCGACATATCCACACATACCTAAATACAGAGCACACATCGCGTTGTGTTTGTACCAGTGCAGCTCTATACGATCCAAGTCCTAAAGGATCATCGCGGGGAGATATGCGAGCAATGTGACATTCGTGTTCGTCGCGATTGTAGGGCTGCAGTTCATTTGAAAAGTATTAATCGATTTTCCCAAGTTTACCAACTCCGTGAACTTCATCGTATAATTGGTGTCGAATCAGTGTCGCGGTATCTAATAAAACACGAAACTAATTTTCCTTGACTCTTCTAAGTCCTTCTTAAATAATTTCACGAGAAGAAGTGGTCATGTATAATCAATAATCGTATACGGTCAAATGATCATAGATAATTGGATATACCTAATTAGATCCAACATTTATCCCCATCTGATAATACCTGCGTGGAAAATAACATATGATGATATGTGATCATATGTGATTAAATGTGAATCTGAACAGAGTTACACTTTACATCTGATTATTGACATCATCATATATAATTAGATATAAGCATTTATTCGCGGGTTATTTTCAGCTGAACTCCATAAATTGTGCGTAGATCCGAGAATTAATATCGGGCGTTTTAAAAAGAATGTCGTTTGCTAAGGACCATTTCAACCCCACGAAAAAGTCCACGGTGTGATTAGGCATATCGATAAGTTCGGGTACAATTTCATTAAGGTGATGATTAATCGAGGGCCCGCTCGGTCGCATTAATTGACGTGTGCGGTACTATCGCTCGGGCTGATCAACCAGCCGGAGCGGAGAACTCCCAAACGTCATTAATAGCTGGAGAAAAGAGGCGCGATAGGTATATTACAAGGAAAACAGGACCTCGTATGATATACGCGTACGTCATTATCCACGATCGTCGGTTTGTAAATATTTTATTATATACATTCGCCGGATACCTCTATTAGACCCGGTATGAGTTTCTACGTGAATTATCAAAATGGCGAGTTTTTTCCTCATTTCAAACGTACGACTTTCTACAGTGAATTTGTACTTTCGATATTTCTTAAATACCGGCTGATTTTTCTTTGAAATATTGGAAGAAATTCTATTCGAGAGGAGGAAGTATATCATGTATACTTATTTAAGTGCAAAGATTCCCAAGAAAGAATTGTCATATAAGATCATACATGATTATGGATGTATAATTGGATATATCAGATCAGAAATTCGTCTCTATCTAATCGTATATGAAAAATTATACATGATCATATTAATATACAAATTATAGTTATATAATCAGACGACTAATATGTATAGTAAGACAAGTTGAGATTTTTTAATCCATCCAATTATATCAAGTCCTATCTGATCGTATACAGTTATTTATATGATCATACATATATAGTCTTTCATATCTATATAATCAAGTTTTGGGACATATTTCGGATCTGATTATACTCAGTTATATATGATGATGCCTGACTATATACGACCATTTTTTCACGAGCACTTACAGCAAAACTCGCGTCTCGCTTACAGAAAATTCCTCGACGCGCGCGCGCGTCTCCTATTTTACGCCCGGTGCAATTCCGCAAGTTCTTAACGGGGTATTACACCGTTTCGGGGCAGTAATCAAATACGCTCCGCTGTATTGTCTATTATTCCGCGAGAGCGTCTATGTCCGCGCGCCGGGCGAGCAATGCATATTCAAAATTCCGCCGCGGGCAGTCCGTCTTTTGTTTTTGAGCTGGCGCGCGGGTCCGCAAATTCGGTTAGCTCATTTGAACCCCTCGTACTCTACGTTTTAACCCCTCAGTGTATGTCCGAAGTTATGAATTTTAATAGCTTTACGCGACCCGACGCGAGGCGCCGGGGAAAAAATGGCGACGAATTTTTCGCCCGTCAAATTGTCAATGGATTGGATTAAAGCAAAAATCCCCCGATATGCCGCCCGTGAGAGCGACGCGCGCTCCGATGTGTTCTTGTCGCGTTCTGTGAAAACGCATTCTTTTTCCTGCAGGCTTTCCCGAATATATGACACGGGATCGAACTTTTACATCTTCGGAGAAATCATTAGGCCGGAATCGCGTATTCCAAGTGGTCAAACTCGATATTTAATTGAATTTCAGTGATATTCGTTTAAATATCACGAGAGACGCGTTGATATTTAATTATTCCAACTAAATAAATATTTCGATCCACATTCGAATGAACACATATTTCCAAATTACCGCTTAAAAATAATTACAATGAATAATAAGCATATTTGATTTTCCTTCTCGAATCAATTTCTTTTTCATTATAAATACTCGTTATTAGGTTTTCCTCTGCTAAAAAAAAAACAAATTAACATCGTCTACGTTCCACGCAACGATCGACATTGCTTAACTCGCCTACATTCAAATGTACGAATAATCGAGTTACTCGGAAAAAAAAGGAGAAACGAATAAAATCCGATCCGAATGACCTAACTGGAAACAATTCGAAACCATCACGGCGAGCCTCTCTCCCGCTGTAAAATTATATAGCCCCGGCAAAACTCGCAGATGTTCGAGAGTTAATTCGGTACCAGGACACGCTGCTGCAGCCCCCCCCCCCCCTGCAACAGTCGCTGCGCAATAACGAAGTTTGAACGGAGGGAAAATTCCGTTATGGCGTTATGAAATTTATTAATCCCGCCAAGCACCGCGTGCGGCGTCCGACAAATTCAGAATCATTGTAGGTCATTGAATCGTCATCGACGAGATAACGCAATTGCGAGAACTCGCGCGGTCCTTTTTCAACTTTCGGCTCGATAAACGCTGGATTCGTCGTGCCGGGGGTGGCTTGCAGCCCCGACGGGTAGATCGACATTGTGGAATTCCGCGCTCCTTCGTCTGTACGCGAGGAACTCTTGGATCATTCGAGTTTGGGTGTATACAGTAAGATACCTATTATTTCGCCACCCTCGTGTACCTGTACTCGCAGTATTTGTATCTTTTTTCCAAAATCGAAAAGCGTTAGATTCCGCTGATGTACCTAATCTTACAAAAGAAGGTATGCAACTTCTGTTTTTAGATCGTAAAATCAACGATTCTTCATTTTCAGCCCTCTATCGATGAGTTTGTAATAATTGTACCTTCGACTTATTACTCAGTGAATACAAAGTGATGGTTATGCTGCAGTTATATATTACACTTTCCCACCGTTAAATTTCTAATATATTTCAGTTATATAACAAGCGTATTATGTAACTCTTCTACTGTATCTTTGACTTATTACACAGTAAAAGCAAAGTAACAGCTACATTGCAGTTGTATCGCAATGTCCTTTTGTTACATCGCTAAACATTGCAGTTGTATAACACAAGCGCGTTGCACAACTGATATACAGCCGATGCGGAAATTGTAATACAACCACGGTTACTTTCTGTATTTCCGAGTAACTCATTCCGCTTTATTCCAAGTAAACACAAAGTAACAGTCACAGAGCAGCTGTGTTACAAGTTCCGTATCAAATGTTACTGTTGTACATTGATGCGGAAATTGTGATATAACGGCCAATGTAACCGTGACATTAGTCCTTGCCGAGTTACTCTCTTCTCCGTTGCTGAATTCCACAAAATGCAATCCAACGCTATACTTGTCGTGTTGAGAAGCGCGAGGACGAGCCGGGGATCCCGGGGAGAGCCGTCGCGAAGAAAACGAAGATCTCGAGGATCTCGCGCGCGATTAAACCTCGCGCGCCTTCCTCTCCTCGACACACTGTCGCGAGACCGTGCCGGTGTATACGACGTTGTCAACGCGGGGCATTTTCGTAATGAACCGTTCAGGGATTTTCGAGTGCCTCCCACCCTGTGCGGCGCGCGGGCGCGGAGGCACTAACCTCTTTTTTCCCCTGACACCTTGAATGGTGTTAGTTCTAACGCCCAAGCACCGCGGCCACTAAGACCATTGAGTGCGAGCCTCGCCGGCGGGATTCGGAGTTTCGCAAATTCGGTTCATTTGTCGCATTGTCCGGGGCTTAAGGAGAAATGAGACCCTCTTGAGAAAATCGCGGCAAAGACCGTTGAAGTTTACCGACGAGTGTCGAAACCGCGGCAGTCGATGTGGCTGTAGTATCCTACCTAGGAGAGAGTAACCTGCCGCATGTATGTACCTACATGTGCCGACGCCTCGAACGAGGACCGGCGGAGAACGAAGAGGGAGGGATGAAAGAGGGTTTCTTCGTTTCTGATGTGAATTTCTCGCGGGAAGAGTACAATCGTTTTGGAGAGCACGAGTCACGGTGTGGCGAGAGAATAAAGCATGGAGAGAAAATGTGTTATTCTATACAGTAGAATCTCTATTATTTCGCCACCTTCTGCTTTCTCGCCACTACTCCGATTTCTTGTGGCGAGAGGAACCGTTATATTAAAATGTATATTTCATTCGAACGGCTGCCACGCAGGATTCAATTGTTCCAAATAAGTCTCCAACAAAACGTTTATTTCGTCATGTCGAGCAAACATTTATTAACCATAAATAAACTGTGCGTGAAGTAGACACGTATTCGTACCAGTCGCATGTTTGTATGTTAAAATTAATTGATTCCTCGTCTTTTATCATTTAACGTTCCTGTATTAATGATAATATTTTTTTTCCGGTAATTTTAACACAAAGAATGTTGGATTAACACGAACAATCGGCGGATTTTAACATACAAAAATGGGTGGACCGGTTCCAACGCAAATTTTCCATGTGTCTGGTTTAGGGTTGGTAAATCGAGCAAATGGGATTAAGAAGAAGCATGAGAATTCAAATATTAGCCCAATCTGAAATCGATGCAGTCCAAGAAATATGAGAAAATTGAAAGAGTGCCTCTCGAGAGGACTCACTCGTTCGAATTTGGAAGCTTCTCCTTCCCAAATTTATTTAATTATTAAATAAATAAAGTAGTCTTCTCTCAAATGTGAATATAAAAAAACACTGAAAAAGGACATCTGGATTCGACGATATTTGACAATCCTACTTTAGACGAACGAAAATAGAGTACAGTTGTGTATCGTTGTAGCTACCGATTTTTAAATCCCGGATGAGCCCCGGCGAGAAATGTTTCATTTTCCGGCGAACTCCTCCCCGTGTCGGACTATACGGGTCCTCGAGCCGGATGCTCGATGAAACTAATCCGGCCGTTAATAGTTGAAAAAAGCTAAATATCCTGCCGAATATATTTCGATACGTCCCTCCCTCGAGACCAAATCTTTGACGATCGGGAGATCAACTTCGTCCCCATAATTGAAGACATATCAAATGAGGCTAAACTTACTCGTCGAGAAAAAAAACTTCAATCACTATTATCCCTTTATCTATGAGCTTTTGGCCCATATTTATATAATACTTTTTTGAAGATTAGATATTCATATTTTTCAATCGAACTTGTAATCCGCATGCATAATATATTTAATAACACATGAAAAAAAAAACGGTTTGAAAAAATCGTAATTCACAGAGTTAAGTACATTTCTTTCTTTTACATTGTGATGTCATCGGAAAAGCAGAGGGACACTTATGCCAAGCAACAAGTGCGAGAGAGATAGTCTTACTAGACTATGAGGTAGCTACATTTTCAAGTATCATTTTCCAGCTTCGATAATGCGGAAAATGACAAATGAAAAAATACCGGGCGAATAATGTTTTCAAAAGTTTTCGAATTTGCAATAAAACAAATTAACGTCAAAACCGAATTCTCCCTCAAAAAAGAAAATATTAATTTTTTGAGAGCTTCACACGATTCCTCCCCCTGATAAACTCGCTAGAAACCACCATCTCTCTGCGTCCGAGCGACGACGCTCGTTGATACCACCCCGATTCAGTAATTTAATCAAGACCTCGCCGAAGGCGCGAACAAATAAAGTCCCCGAGATACAGTGACAGATATATTAGATACGACTCAATAGAGCTGTCTGCATTACATTATTCGCCTGGTAGATCTGTAGTACAAACATAACATCAACTTTTCCCATGCCTCCCCATGGCAGTGGTTCTCAGTCACCGCGTATACAACCACTTTCCCAAACAGAATCGTCCGAGCAAGCACGCATCTCATCCCCCCCGTTTCCTATCAACTTTTGTCCTTTCCAGACAGAAAAAAAAAGGGAAGAAAACATTCGGAATCAAATCAAAATATCTCGGGGAAATAATTCTAAATTTTAAATGCGGTGACAGATATGAAATATAATGAAATATTGCAATTACACAAGAGATATAAATTAATTTTATAAACTGCAACGCGTTTAGAATAATCGAAATGTGTTTTCAGTCCAAAAATATATGGTCGGAATGATATTTTGGAAGAGAACTTTGCGTCTGTCCAAGATTAAAAATTTGTTGGGACATATTTCTTTCCGAGAAAGTGTTACTTTTCGTGTAAAATCGTTATTTGTTACAAGAGAAAACTGGTTTTTTGCCAGTCAAAATCGACTCAAAAATTTCGAAATTCGACCGGATCGGCCGAATGAAACGGGACCGAAAATGGGAAGCGCTGAACCGGTATAAACAAGGGTCCGCATGCGATATTAGGGGCATTAAGTCGCCATAAAGAGCGCATTAGGGGTGCGCCTGCCCTCGAGGGGTAGTTTAGCGTTTAATTGTCCCACCTCGTGTATCAAAGGTTTCGATTTCTGCTCGACTACGCGCGTTCTGAGCGGTCGTAGCTCGATGCACGGGTAACTGCACCACGTTCGCGTACAGTGTGTACAGTTCCACCCGCCTTATTGCATTTTGACTGGGTCTACCGATGTTTAAATTGACCTACCAAGAAATCGTGTGGACGACGTTTTGGTTCGTTAATAAAGTTGCAAAGATATTCAAACCGTTTTGAAATCCGCGTTACGTAAACAAAGATAATTGAGCCGGAAAAAATCTATATATTTTGTACATGATTCATATGTGGTTTTGGTTATATATGAATTACATTTAATTTCTATATTAACCGTATAAGGACTGCATACATTTTTTTTATTGCTTGTATAATCCATATATAGTCTGTATATGATTAATATAGAAATCACATGTAATCTATATACATATGATCAAAACCACATATGTGAATCAGATAGAACTTTTTCACCTGGAAGAAGAAATGTCCACCTCCTTATTCGATCGGAAATACTAAACAAGTTTTGTATTAAAACTTTTATTGTATCTCGCTCTGCTCAAAAGTTCGTTTAGAGCGGTAAATTTTGGAGGACTGATTTACCATCTTAAATAAAAATTAAATTAAATCCAAAAATAAAGGTTTTGTATTTGTCGATGAACTTTAAATCTACCGAGCGTTATCGAGTTCGATAAGAGATTTAAAAAATGGAAACTATTTTAGTAACGCTCTTGAAAACTTCCTGGGAAAAAATGTTTACATATAATCATATAAGTATGATCGTATAAATATAATCAAATATAATCAGATTCGAAACGTTTTTTTATCTGATTTTATATAATATTTAAAAACCTATACGTGATCATATAATATAAAATTTTATATTTTACCAGATGAGATTTGACATCATCAAATCAAAAATTGTCAACTTCCTGCAGATCTGAATATTCATAATTGTATCTGATTAGTGATTATCATAGTGATGAATTTTCATAAATGATCAAACAAAGACAGATTTCGGATCTGATATTATATCTAATATATATACCTATGACCATATATGGTGATATATGATCATTTTTTTTCCCGGGCCCTTATTACACAGACACTGCCAAAAGATTCGCAGATCCCCAAAAACCACTGACCAATTAGAGACCAAGTTGCACGTCCCGACCGCCTCTATAGATCTAATCCACGAAATTCGCGGTAAGAAATCGACCACCCCGAACCGTCCTCAACTCGTCTCCCTCCCGGCAATCATTCGCCCGAGCAAATAGACGCGTCACCGCGCCGTAGGACTCCTTCACGGGCTCCTCTCTCTCTCTCTCTCTCTCGTCCAAACTACAGTGTTTGACGACTATGGGAGGAACAATTATTAGACGGCAAGTTTGACTCGACGGCGGTTTACGGCGATGACGATTCGTCGACGTTGGCGGCGGCGCGCGGGGAGTATATCCCGCGGAGAGAGGGGGCGGCAGGGTTGTAAGAGGAACAGGCGAATATCCAAGTTGCTATTGAACCGATTTTGAGCAAATATCGCTGGAAGCAGGTCGGGGAGCGGAGACGCGAGGCACCGCCGGGATCAGAGAGGAGGGTGCAAGCGCGAATGGGGATAGGAGGGGGAGGGAGAGAGCGGGCTCACAAGCCCTTCGGCAAATTTCATAACCGAACTTGTCGTATTTGCTGAGATTATTTCAATATATTCGACTCAACCGGGAATCTGTTTGCGAGCGAGTAGAGTACGCGTGAATGAAACTTGGCAGGCGCGCGACGCGGGGGGTGTATTCGCGGCGCGCACGGATACACGCGTGCGCGCACGGACGTACGGATTTGTTAGAGGCAAAGTGGCCGCGACGTCGCGACGCCGGCGTCGCGTTCTCGATATTGCGCGGCCATCGGTTGCGGGGGTGCGACGACGAGTTGTGCCCCTCTTTGCCGAAATTAGTTTCTTTTCGATATTGAGAACAATATTTGATCGGTTTAACCAAAATCTTGCAAACGATGACCTAATTGTTTGGTGAAATATGGACCTTTTTCGTCTGTTTGGTTAAAGAGTGACCACTTTTTGGTTAGAATGACTAAATGTTTGGCTCGACTGACCGGTATTTTGATTGGAATAATTAAACGCGTTCGACTGGATGCGCTTCGTCATTTTGATCTGATTATTTTTCTCGGTATCGGAATTGGTCTATATAAGTTGGAAAATAAAAAATTAAAGAAATTAGTCGATAGAATCAATAATCTTATATAATCTTTGGAGAAGAATACTGTAAAAAATTTTATATTAATATAAATTTGATATAATTGTATACAAAGCTTTTATTCGACACGTGATGAATCATAAAAATTAATATATTCCATTATGAAATTAGAACAATTTCATAAGAAAATTTATTAATTTTCTTCATAACATATGTATTGAAAAAAAAAGCTTTATATAAAGATATATTAAGAATACACATTTTTACATTGAACGTACGAAACTCATCTTTAAATTTGCTAACTAGATATTTAGTAAATTTTTATTTTCCTCGTTGGTCTTTGAATTATATTCGATATATTGTACGTATTTTTGATTTTACTTCAAATTGGAGCACATGTAGCATTTTAAAGAAAACAATTATTTAATTACAATTGTAATCATTCTTCCATTTCACTATGAATTCATTGAGTCATTATTAGTTAAGAAAAACGATCGCTGCGCTCAAAGAAAAATTAACTTGAAAGTTTTAATTGGTTTCAGTTAGTCGAAACAATAATATATCCATTTAAGTAGAGGAAATTGCGTTTAATTCGACACTCGTTCATTCACAATAAGTATAACCAATGTGAGCAAAATATTAGTCATACTAAAAAAAAATGCTTAATTGGTCCAACTGCGCAAAAAAAGTCACGCGTAACGTACTAAATATAAAAAATTGTAGCAACCAATTGTTTGATGATTAAACATATAAACGAGTATTAGATCGAACACAATATTATCTGAATTAAAAATATTTAATTGCTTGAAATAATTCGAACCAATTAAATCGATTAAATCAATTTTTTCTCAATAACTTATAGAACATGTTAAGGAAACCTCTGAAACCTTGGTCAACATATTCTCGTAGTAGCTGCTTTAAAAAAAAAAGTTAACACTTACTCGCAATTCATGAGATAATTATGGAATTCTTTGACGGGCCCGCTACGGGATCTAAGGAGATCGTGGAGAGGGGAGAAATTAATATGCTCCATTCCGCAACGTCGCGCTAATCATATAAAGGGCGAAATTGGCGAAACGAGGCGTCCCGGGTTACGACACGTGCCGCCACGTGCGCGCACGCCAGTTTAACGAAATGTAGCAATTATTATTAGCCCGCCGGGGACGCGATTCGACGGTCCCACGAGGGAAGCGGTCAAATTTTCGAGAATCAATCGGACGGCAATGACGAATCAACGAGAAGGAAATGGGGAGAATATGTTACGCGCACGAAGAAAATGATTGGATTGAGTATACATATCAATGAAGGAAAGTATCTCTCCTTTTGCGAATGAAAATCCTTTCTTCTTTTAACGAAGAAGAATTTAATATTTGACGTCTTTCGAATCGAACGAGAAACTCTTAATTTTCTAATTACTCATTCGTCGTCAAAAATGATTACCTGGGAAAGAGAATCTTTATATATAATCATATATATGTATGATTACATGCAATTGGATATAATCAGATCGGAAAATTGTCATTGTCTGGATATAGAGAAAAACTATATATGATCATATATAATCATATATACTTTTTTTTTATATTCAGATAACGACAATTTTCGAATCTAGTTATATCTAATCGTATTACATCATGCATGATTATGTACAAACATTGTTCCCGAGTAACAAAACAATAACTCGTTTAGGAAATAACTACAATGTCAGAGACTACAATATCGTTTTCAATATCCTAAATCAAAATACAGTAGGACTCCTATTACTTCGCTACCCACTGGAGGACTGGTGAAATAATAAGGCACACGTCCAAAGGCATAGCCACTGATAATAATTGGTGGGGATCAACTTCGGTTCCCCTCACTGCGAGGGGTTGAAGTTGGGACAAGAAAGTAAGTAGGGAATAGCGAAATAATAGAAGAGTCCTACTGTAGAATATCATTTCTCAGCGATGACTCGACCAAAACGAGTGAAGCTCCGTACAAATGAAAAACTCGAATGGTAGAATAAAAAAAAAATATCGACGAGTCTCGAACCCTTCACTCGCGAGGAGAGGCGCGTATCTTAATCTTGAACGTGAAAGGGAGAGCGATTGAAGGAGTCGATGCCATTGTTTCATTCGATTTACACCTACTACCGATCTACCGGGTCGGCCGAGTAATACGGCGTATATACGAAAGCTGGCAATTTACAGGAGAATGAACAGTTAAGCTCGCGCCGAGGCTCTCGGGGGTGGCGCGCAGACAATGGCTCTGGCTTTGAAATCTCTCCGGCAAACAAGTGGGAGAGCCCGGCTTAAAACGTAATTGAGATATTGAGATCTGATTAAGAAGAAATCGATAACCCAGCGAAGCTCGCTTTTCTCATTCTCTCTCTCTCTCTCTCTCTCTCTCTCGAAATCTCGTTCGACATTTCGCATTGGCGGAAATTGTATAATCCCTCAGCGACACACTCGCATTATACGGGAACGACCGGAATTAAACGTGCCCTTCGAGAAATTTCCGATGAATTTAGGAAGAGAAATCGTATTTTGATTCATCGAGATATCGATGCTACACTGAGAAAAAAAAAGATTAAAAATTATTCTGTTAGAAGGATAATCTGAGTACGAAACGTAAAACAGATAAAAAATTATCCTTCCAAGATATAAAAGTTAACCTTCCTTAGGATAATTTTTTATTTACTTTACCTTTCGTACTCAGATTATCCCTCTAACAGAATAATGTTTAATCTTTCTTTTTCAGTGTATTTAC
Organism: Xiphydria camelus; assembly: GCA_963678675.1. Taxonomy (NCBI): domain Eukaryota; kingdom Metazoa; phylum Arthropoda; class Insecta; order Hymenoptera; family Xiphydriidae; genus Xiphydria; species Xiphydria camelus. The sequence continues at coordinate 22,444,443 of OY783200.1, read as the reverse complement.
TCTCCAGCAAATCATGACATGCTATTGATATGTGCACGCGACGATAATTAAATCTCTGTACTTGTAACATTTGAATGCTTTCTTTTATCAGGCGCTTGTTATCTAACGATATTTTTCATGTGAAAGTTATGGTAGTTTAGAACTCCAGAAATCGTATGCACACTATGTATAACAAGCACCTGTTCTTCAATTACATAAGTAATTGAATTCACCAGTCACGTGGTCATGTATAACTGGACATCATCAGATCCGAAATTCGTCTCTATCTGGTCATATATGGAAAACTATACATGATCATACTATGATTATGTATGATCGAATAGGGATTTGATTTAATTAGATCTAACATTTTGAACTTTGTTCAATTCGAAATATATCATCGAATTTAATTATATATGAAAAACTACATATGATCGGGTAGGATTATTTTGATAGAACCAAATCCAAAATGTTCACGTTGTTCAAATGGAAATATATGAGCATATATGATCATAGGTATATGAATATATGTGAAAAGAGCTATATACGATCATATACATATACGCATACTCAATCAATCACATATGATATGATTATATAATCATCATACATAATTTTTCACACATGATCCGATAGAGTCAAATTTCGAATATGTGCTTATATCCAATTATTTAAGCTCGCATACGACTATATAAGATCATTTTTTCCAGGTGGAGACAAATTTCAGATGTAGATATGATCTGGTATACTCGTAAAATCATACATAACTCAATCGACTCAATCCACATTCTCTCTCTTTCCCGAAGAAAAAAAAATATCCATACATCGATATACCTGCTCATCGACGAAATTTCGTCGCGTACCGCCCCTCCCGAAGTGGCGGTTTCTCCCCGACCGAAGCCCCAGTATACAGCCCGCAAACACCTTATATTATTCCCCGGTTTTGCCGCTCGTCGCGCGGTCGCCTCGCATCGCCGACAAAAATATCGTAAGCCTACACTCGCGCCTCGTTCTCGCTACCGCGCGCCCCCGGCCCCCATTCACCGGGCACATTACAATAAAAGATACTTCTGTGGCCAAACATGGCACGACAATGTTCATTATATACCGGGTGTCCGCATCTGCCGGCGCGACGGGAGGTCCGTCATTCAGTACAGGGGCGACGCCCATCGCGGGGTAACACTCGAAAAACCTCCAAGGCCCGCGATTCCTTCTGTGCGGATAGGCTCGTTATTCGGTTAGCGGATAACGCCGAGAGAGAGGCCGACGGCCAATGGGGTTGTTTCTTCCGCCGAAGCGACCAACGGCGCGGCGGCTTTGGACCCTGGGAACCGGAGGAGAGAGAGAGAGAGAGAGAGCAAGAGAGCGAGCGAGCGAAGCGCGAGGAATCGCGTAACCGACCCTCTTTGTATCCGCTTCGCGCCGCGGCTAATGCGCCGGTATAGAGTAACACTTTTTTGCCGCTAATTACGTGGCGAAATCCCCTTAAACGGCCATTAAACCGTCCTTAACCGGCCGTGAAGCATTTGGGTGCGGCGGACCGACGAAGGGCGAACCTACGCACTCGGCCCCTGGACCGCGCGCGGGAAGCTGTTTTCGCCTGGAGAGGCGTTCCAGCCTTTGACCCGAGTGAAAAAAAATTGGACGGCAATTTGATCAAAGTGTGTGATTTTTCATGTTATTCGAAAATGATTCAGGGGAGAAGAATATTACGACCTTAATATGGTACATTTTTCATCTCATCGATATTATATCTATCAAAATATCTATATTATTATTTTCAATTTGAAAAAGATATTTACATGAGTGATATTTATTCAATTCGCGAAACGATTATTTTCATTTCCAAGCTGAACCCAAATCGAATTACGATCAAAAATTGATATAAATGAGATCGAAAATGGACTGCATCAAAATCATAATATTTTCATTCATTGAATAATTTTTATGTATAAAGAATGCTTCATCCTTGACCATATTTTGATCAAATTAGCATCCAATTGTTTTACTCGAGAAAGGATGAATATATTTTGTAATGTAATCCTCATAATTTTGGACAGACGATATTAACTTTCATAATAGCGTATCGGATGAAAACTTCACATACAGTTGTATGAAATTTAATACAATTTCTTTTACAGTGTAACGAATTGCTTCATCGTTCTGAGTTGGCGAGATAATCGCTGCTGAAGTCAACGCACGTGTCGATATTCCTTCGAAAACTTCGCGTTCCGTAATTCGGCACTTCCCTCTTGCGCGAGAGAGAGACGCTCGCATTTTATAAAGCCCCTCGCGCGCGCGAAGAGAGGTTGTTCTCGGTTTGTTGGGCGAGGAGAATCGCGCGAGTTGGCCGAGAGAAATTCACTCGGCTGCATCCGAGGCGAGCGAAATACTTCACGGCTGGTTAAACGAGATAAATGCGACTTGGCGACGGGTGGGGCAAGGGATTTCGCCGCGCAATTAGCCCCGGAAAAAGTGTCACTTTGAGATTTTCCGTCCCGCGACGGATCGATCAGTGGAGTCGCGCGCGTCGATTACTGTACATTTTTCATCGCGATATGAACACCCCGAGTACTTATACACTTTGGTGGAAATAACGTCACTAGCTGATAGACGCTATTTTTCTTTGTAAAAATGATATCAAACGTCTTTCAGAAGTGACGAAATAATGATGTTTTAGCGTGACTTTGTTACTTCTGAAAGACGTTTGGTGCAATATCGACGAAAAGAAATGACGTCATCGAGTTGGTGACATTATTTTGAATAAAGTGTATTGATTGGGACTATAAGCTCGTATCAAGAATAGGGGATCTTTAGAAATATTCATTCTACAGAAAAATTATGAGGAACTAAATTGTTCAATACTAAATTCTCCACAAAAAAGGTATCTGCATTTTTTTCAATCGGAGCAACAGTTTTAGAAATATAACCCTGCGAAAGAGGCATGCGAAGGGATATATATTTTCGTAGGGTTATATCTTTGAAACTATTGCTCCGGTTGAAAAAAATGTAGATACTTTTTCGTGGAGAATTGAGTGCCGAACAATTTAGTTTCCTGCCATTTTTTCGTAGAAGGAATATTTTCGGAGATATGTGCAAAAAACACTAAAAACACCCTTTCATTTGTTTAAACAGTATGTTCCGGACCGAATTTTGGTGACCATTTTTTATATTTGTCTACTTAAACATGAAAAGACGCGATAGAAAAAAAAATCTCCCCTAGAAATTATTCGAACCATCGACTGATTTTAGACCTCTGACGCCTGGACTATTTGCCCTTCCACCATTCACTACGGAGGGTTCAGCTATACTTGGGGAAGATTATCATCTCCGACCCCGAGATGATTCTGAGTGGCGATTTCAACGTAAATTTTAATGATCCTGCATCTACACCACTTATTACTTTTGTGAAGGATAAGTCGGAACTTGACATGAGCTCTGGCAAAACAGTTGCGACGACTAGCGGCGGAACAACTACCTATTGATGCAGTTTTTCAATTATATCCAGTATACGTGATTTATAGTCAGAATAAACAATTTCTTATTAATTTTTCATTCATTTTGTTTTAATAATTTTCTTCAACGCAACACTGTTCTGCCAGATGTTTTTATATAATAATATCATTTCAATTGAGGGTATTCAGCATTTCATATAAATATAAACACATGCAAAATATAAATTGAAAGTAGGCGTGCGGCAAAAACGAATATTACAGAAAAAAATAGTTAATTAATAATGTATCATAGAAATGTAATGCATGTGCAGTAACTTATATATTGACTGAATAGATATAGGTATAGGTCTGTGCATGCATTGCATTAGGTGTACAAGTTTGCTTACGCCGTTTTCCTATACCAGTTTAATATAAAAATCAGCGGGAGCAAAGTTGTACACCTAATAATTAAAAATCAATAATTTGATTTAATTTAGATAATAACATAATATTAATTTTTTAAATATTGGCATCACAAAAACATTTAACGCTTTGAATATTGTAATTAAGTAAAATTATTATATGAATGAGGTTGGATACGAATGAAATAGTGTTGAATGTAAAAAGATTAATACTGAAATATTATATGGAGCAGTAAATATTTAGTTATACAAAACGAATAAAATTGATTAATCAATAAGCACGTACGCCTACTTACGAAAACATATTGCTGATAATATATTACAGAGGAGAAAAGAATACTTACGTACTTACGATACATAAATCCAAGATTCACTTCAGAATTCAAGATCGTCATCATCGCACTGTCATTCATTGAGACATTGCCATCCATTTAGATATTGGATTTCATTGAGAGATTGACATTCACTGAGACATTGTCACAAATATTATTGTCTTTGACCAATCCAACATAAATTCGATGTCCTTGATTTACTCATTCAATTATCCCCAATTCATTTCGCTGAAAATAAGGAGCTAGGTACCTCGGAACATTGGACGAGTAGCAGGATAGATGAGTAAAATGTAAAGTGATAATGAGCAACGCGAATTACGTTTCTCGATGAATCAGCATTACCGAGAAAACGTTCATTAACGACTCGTTTGATTTTATGTAGAAATACGCAGCCAACTACAAAGATGGACTTTTTTAGATTTTCCATATGCAAACAGCTAAGATCTTGAGACAGAATATGGCCCAATTTTTTTAATACTTAATCGTCGATAAACGCCAGAACTAATATACGCTAGTAGGCGCAATAAGTATACTAATCCACACTCAACTTGGTCAATACTTATTTCGCTGAAAATTATAGTTATGCAATTTGCTGATAATGTAAGTATTGACAAAATGTATCTACACTTCTTCTCAGCCTCTTATCTGTTCGGCGCGGCATAATATGATAATATCGATGGTTAGAAAGGAACTAAAAATATTCTGACAGAAATCAATTATTCCATTCTCAAGTGCAATTTGAGGCATGTAAACAATTTCATACATTTTTATGTGAAATATAAATCTCAATATTTCGAATGCAAATAAAATGCCACGTATTTCTTAATACAAATAAGGATCTCACGTATTGTATATCATTTATGTTCATATAAAACTTCAAATTATAATACATAAATGCAAAAAATTCAATCGAATAAAAAACCAAGAACCTACCCAGATAAACTTGAATAAATGTTTTTAAAAAATTGTTCTTCAAAAAATTGTTAAATGTACATCCCAATACGATTCAAATAAATCGCAATATTTATTGTAGCAACATATCAACGAAAAATGTAAGGTATATTAAATAAATGTTTAGCGTTTTAATTGTACTAGTTTGAAATTATTTAATGATACAAATATGCTTGCTTAATGATGACTCATAGAGCACACTACCTTGATGCATCAGATGAGCTAATAATATTAACTAGAGTTGCTGTACAATTTACACAAATTTATCTATCTGGGTAGGAAAGCATTAAAATCAGATTATATGATATGGAATATTCAAACACTCGAACGTGAGATCCCTGGATACAAAATATTGACATAAAATAATATGCGAATGACAACGTGCACAGTGACAATACGACAAATAAGTAAATCATCCTCTTCGGCGAATCGCCTCTTCGAGCAAAGCTCAATAATACGTAGGCTCGAAGATTCCCTGCATTCGACGAAAGCCTCGCCAGGGTGAACAAAATCACCTTTCCATATCATTCGATCGAATCGACTAGACCCTCCAAGTCCGAGTCGATGGAAAGTCACAGATTCTTAATTATAAATACGACAGATTTCTCAAAATTATAACTGAGAACCAGTGACTTCCACCGATTCCGTTTCAAGGAGAACCTTGAACGAAACGAGGTGGAAATTTCTATTCACCCGTGCGACGCTTCGAATCGGTTCAGCCCGCCCTTGGATCTCAATAAGTCCGCAGAGATATATCGAGATCGAAGTACGGCGCTTTACGAGACTATCTCGCGAGCTAAATAAGTCACTATAGCCCAAACGACGACCTGCGATTCGTCGAATCGCAGTCCGTAAACGTCTGTGCACATTTCATCGAATCCACGAGCCCTTTATTCACTGCCACATTTCTTACTTCATTTCGAAATCTCCTCGGTCCGCTTTCGATCTACACGAATCTCTAAAGATTCGTGAAGATAAAGAACGGACATTTTATCAGGGATTTTCTTGCCAAGTAAATAAGCTCGAACGACGATCTGCGATCATCAGAATCACAGCTCGGAATTGTTCGAGCCAATTAACTCCGAGCCTTTTTTCACGTTCACTTCGCGCACTTCTAAAAACACTTCGACGACTTAAATATTTCATTTTCGCGTGCGTCCGGGTCTAGAACCGCGGGCGCTTGCATTCGAATCCCGGATCCGGAAGAGCTTTCGCGCGTCATTCCACGAAGGAACTTCCGGCCGGACCTGCCTACTTAAAACTAGACACACATTCGCTCCGAAAGACTAGCCTACCTCCCTCGGCTATGTTTAAAAAGATGCAACACATTCTCGCCAACACAATCATTCCACGAATTCCATTCATTTCACCCCGGTGCAAGAGCCTACACTAGGGATAACGTCCCGGGACGCATCCGTCACCGGAGCTTGATCTTCCTGTCATAATAAAGCACACCTGAGTAATGTAGACTTACTGTTTGCAAAAGCTGGAAAAATATTTCATGAATATGAGATCAGCAGTTTATTCATCTAAACGAGCTAAGGACTCTATTGAATTGTAGTATATATGTATGGGTTTTGTATAAAAATATAGGAATATCAAAATAAGAAGTAAGAAATAAGAAATGCTCATCTTTTGGAACTATACTTTCAAACACCAGAACACAATAATGGAAGAATATTCAATGATATATTTTAATTGTAAGCAACTCTTCGAATCTAAATATTCGATTTAATATTGAAAACCCTGAGGCGTTCTCCGAGTAGAAGTAAAAATACTAAAGACTTCGCAAACTCGCATGAAACGTTTACTTCGACGCGGAGAACGACCTGACGCGCAAACTCTCATCGCTCCTCGATAAAATTCAATTCGACGAGTGTCTCTCATAATTTGAACGGCGAGAGGGAAATTTTTGCCAGCGAAATCGGAGGGTCATCCGACTTCAAGGCTAATTACGCAAGATCCAGAAAGATTTATACCGAATATCTCTCGCGAAGGAAACGATGAGATGCTAATCCAAAAATTATTGAAAGGATAGCGAGAAAGTCACGAGCCGAAACCGATGAAAGCTTCGACTCGTGGTCACCGTGCACAGTTGTCGAAAAAGGTATGAAAATTACAACCAGTTTTCGGTGTCGGTTCGGACCAATCGTCCTGCGACATGATCGAAAACCGGAGGGACTCGAAGACATCCTCACCCCTCTGCGTGATTCCCTTCGTCGAGGCGATGGCTGCTTACTGAAAACTTCTTGCACTGCCCCCGGAGATCCCTCCACATAGGCCTATTCCACGAAAATCGGCTAACCAAAAATGCTCGAATTTATTCATTACGATCTGTACGAAACGGACTACCGATTTAACGTGAAATAAGCTTACTCTAGGAGACCGGCGGGACTTACGGCGGCCTCTTCTTCGAAGTCATCTGCTTCAGCCCAATATTTTACGTCCAACCATCCTTTTCCAGAATTTTCGAGGGCCATCTCCGAATATCTCCGATATCGCTGAACGATATCTGCTGAAGGAAATAGAGGTTAAAACATTGAGAGCCGCAGAAATGTGGAATTGCTGATAAAATCACGTTTAACTGAAAAGAAATCCAATACAAGGCATGTACGGCATTATCACAGGCACTAATTTCTCTCACTGAGAACAAACGACAAGCGAAATTTGACTCACGAGTAGCGAACGACGACGTGACGTGTTCTTGCATCTAAATATTTGCAATGAATAATGAGATTAACACAAAGTATCAATGGATATAAAATTTCCATCGACAATAAAAAAAATGAAATTCCATTAAAATATCTAGAATACATTGATTTCCAATTTACCCTCAAATTTAAAGCTTATTTTTATAGAGTCTAATTTATAAAATAAATTAAGTTCTCCTCTTAGTAATTATAGTCCGTAAAAACACGATCCCCATACGGTTTAATTCGTTTTAATACATTTTTATGATTATTGACTATATCTCCTTCACTTTCAATTATTTCTTAATAGGTACAGTATACCCTTAACTGTCGTAGCTAAATGATTGTATTATGACTTAGGTATCCATTTACAACTTCAATATTTAGCAATCGTGGTATCTCTGTAAGTCTGCAGCCATTATTTACATAATAGCCATAGGAAGGTCAATAAGGATTACTCAATTAAAGCCAAACGGCAGAGTCATAAATGTAAATATATTACTCATCATAACCCGAAACTACCCCATAAAAATATCCAGCGTTAACTTAATTCATTAAGGTACTCATATATTATAATGCTGAGACTAAATTAAATGTATGTAGATATACAATAGTATTATAATGAATGATTCGTCGTAATATATATATATATAGCAACAACCTTAAGTTCTCTTCTCTTTGTCTCGAAAGGGTGCAAGAACCGAGATGGTACCTCGTGACGAAAGAAGTCTATCGCCAAAACTCTCTGTTCGTTACTTGTGGCAACATTTCGTTTGAGAGAAAGAAGCAGTGATTTTTATTCTTGAAGGTGCAGGAGCAGTAGTTTCAAGGCAAGAAATAGAGTTTTTATTTTAGAAACGTTCATTATTGCGTTATTCATATGAGGCAGGATTTTTGCATTGAGCAGGGGAAACATGAAAACGATATTTAAGATTTCCATGAAATTAGTTGTGATTTAAATAGTTTCCTTAAAATAAAAATAATTGCACAGTACCTATACATTTCGATATGTACGAGTCAAAATAATAAATAAATTATAAATTCAGACTTTCCAAAATATCAATACTTTCGATAACGTCGCAACGTTATTTTATTCATACAAACATCGTGCATTTTTCGTAGCACTTCTTGTGCTCTAGTTGGCCGTAGAAAGCGTACCGCGATAGTATACGTGTGAATATAAAGTACGTGTCTACTTGAAAGTAAAATTCTCAAGTAAAGAGAAAGAGAGAGAGAGAGAGAGACGTACTTTATATCCACACATGTTTGTCAAATACCGATAACGTATATTACACATGGGGGAGAATTTAGGTCTCGAACAATTTGAAATTACGATATCCTTATCGTCAATTATGAGTCGGATTAGTTATACCAAGTTAGTAGCAAAGTAGAATGAAATTGGAAGAAACAGACAAGATTTCAGGTATGTTACGCAAATTAATAGATCGATAGAAATGAATTTCGACCTTTCAAAATGTGAAATCCCACCGTTAGGACCAGAGTTCTTTATTATCAAGTGCAAGTTCAGTTAATTTTTCATTGAGTTGACTATAAAAAAAAAGTAGAGTAGAATGGGAAGCTAAAGTTATAATTTTTGATATGCAAAGCAATATACGGATAATGAACGAAAGGCGGATATATTTATAGTAAGAGAGCGCTTATTAACACTATAGATTTACGAAACCCCGTCAATTGGACCCTAAGGGCCTTTGCACACGACGTTTTTTAAACGCGCATTTTTAATTTAAGCGCGTCCTCTGCGCGTCATCATCGTGTGCAAAAGTCACAACTTGCCGACCGCCTTGCGTTTGCTGAGCGTCCTAATCGCGTTCAACGCGCGTCGTCAGCTAGTTCAAAAAACGTCGTGTGCAAAGGCCCTGGAAAGCACGCATCGACTTACGCGGCTGCGTGTAGGTAAAGAAAGATGGCCGCCCGAGGCGCAACTGTTATTAGCTTGTTCGAGAAACAGGCGCGAACGCGGTCATGCACTGCAGCTCGTCACCTATTCACTATGAATGCAATACGATTCGAGAAAATGCAAGGCTAGATAGTTAATTCTCGATCGTTCGAACGTTTCGTCGAAACGACACGCGAAACAAATGAAATCCTAGGCGATATAATACAGCTAAATCGGTTCTCGAAAGAATTCTACCATACACCCCGAAATGTGCGTGGTCGAATGAGTTTGCGTCGTACTAGTAAATATCGACGAACGGAATGTTTCTTCGAATCGCGGACAGAAATAACGCGCAATAGGAGAAACCAAATAGGAGAGGACGCGCTCGCATTGATACAAAGTAAGAACAATCTGGAAGGAAGCTTACTCGAGGCGAACGTCGATGACCGGAGAACGGGGAGCGTTCAAAGGCGTCTACCGACGTCAATTTTGACTTTGTCCGCTTCTTCATAGGTTCAGCATTTCACGAGTACGATTACAGGCGTACCATACCACAAAATATCGTGGAAATATCGTGCGCAACGCACGCTACGTGCGAAAAATGGCACGCGTGCGACGTACCATCGTACTCGAGCAGTCGGGGATAAGTGAAGGAACGGCTACCTCTCCCGTAGCCGAGCCGAGCAAGACTCGACAGGCGCGCGCCAAGGTGAGGGGAGCGCGCGAGGAGAGGGGACCAGTAGTCCATGCGGCATACCCTCGAGAAAATTTGACACATTCGCGACCGGCACAATTTTTACGTTTCTGACACTGAGTACCGGCGAAAATAATGAAATTCTGAAGGTGGATGCCGCAAACTTGAGTCGTTAAGGCAAGGATAAAAATGATAACATTTTAATAGTCATTCTAACTTGCAATAGATGTGTAAACACCTGGCAGAACAATGTTGCGTGGAAGTCATGTGGGTATATTCGGTTAGAGAAAATGATCATTTTGTTTTAATAATTTTCTTTAACCGAATATAACCACATCACTTCCACGCAACAATGTTCTGCCAGATGCTTACACATCTATTGCAAGTTAGAATGACTAACTCGTAATTATATCAAAAGGAATTTCATTACGAACAAACTAATCGTTTAAGTAATTGCATAGCAGCTGTTATGACATTTATAAGGGCAATTTCATAAGGAAATATATTCATTTTCATAATTAACCCTAGACCGGTATCGTATACGTAAAATTTACGCATTTTCCCTGTACAGATTATAACATATCATTGAATATCTATACCGGTCTAGGGTTAAGGATTATATTGATTTTCATAATCACGTGTTGGAAAAAAGCTTTATATACAAGTATATTAAAATTACAAATTTTGTATAGATAGTACACACTGTACAAAAATTGTATTAAACTTAATACAGTTGTATATAAAATTTGTATCCAATACGTGATTATGAAAATTCATATTATATAATGTCTTATGAAATTCACAAGGGCAATTTCATGAGGAAATATATTAGTTCTCGCATGATGAAGGAGTGTATCAATTTTCGTAATCACACATTGGACAAAAGCTTTAAATAAAAGTACCTACATTAAAATTATAAATTTGTTTAACGATACAGAAATTCATTAACAATCGTTGCCGAAACCACGATGCGAGATGCCACCATTTGACGTTTCCCATTGGAAAGCCGCGCGGGTCTTCGTAAATCATCCCTCAAATTATATAGAGGCGTACGAGGTAAACAACAATCGTACAATGCACACGCTGCGGCTATCGCAGGCGCGCGCACGCGCGCGAAAACACGCGTTTATGTATCTACAGTTACCTACGGTATAATTCACAGCGCGCAAGGCGCCTCGTATATAGATTTATCGCGTGAATTATGTCGTTCGATATTTCCCCGGCCCCGCCGGCTCCTCGACAATTTAATAAAGCGTGAGATTCGGAAAGCTGTTTCCATACTTTGATAAACTGCTTTGTACGTTACACTACATTAGGTTCATTATCTCGCGCGCGAGCGCGAGCCTCCGTTTTATCAGACCGCCTTTGATTTAGGATCCGCACCTGTTTATCGGGCGCTTATGCGCGCGTTACTCGCGCGAAGCGTATTTCGAGGAGCTGGGGAGACGGGCCGTGAGACTTTAGGGGGGCGAAATAGAATCGAACGATTCGCTGAAGACGTCAAAGGGCTGAATTTGATCGAAGAGGTTTTCGGAATCGAACGTTTGATCGGCCTGTTTCGTATTTTTTTTTCATGTATCCTAGATTGTGAAAATCATGGATATATCGAGGAAATTTCTAAGGAAGACCATTTTATATTTCGTTTTTATCTTCATCGCATTCCGATTAACTTTTAATTAAAAAAGAAAGTAATCATTTAAAATTGATTAAATATCGTTCGAGTATCATTTGATAATTCAAAATAAATTCAAATGCGATCAGAAATAGATACGAATTAAATAAAAAATGTATCCCATTAAGATCATGATATTCTTATTTTTCGATCATATTGAAAATGTTGATCACATTCTGATCATATTAGCATCAAATTTGTTTACTCGTGCGTTTTCCTGCTGCGCGGAAAATTACTTCTTCTCCACAAAATCATCGATTTTTCTTTCGGAACTTCTGAACCAATTTAAAATGATTAGCTACTTGCTTTTTTAATTAAAAGTAGATCAAAATGTGATGAAAATACAAACGAAATGAAAAATGGTTCACATCATGTGATCATAATATTCTTATTCTTCGGACCATTTTTGGATCATATCGAGAATGATCCATTCTTGATCATATTCTGATCAAATTAGGATCTAATTTTTTTTTCTCCATTCCCTCTTACGAGAAACCAAACTTCGCCAATCCCCATATAAACTCCCACACTGAGAGAAATAATATAATAGCTAGTGTCACAAAAATATGTCCTGACTCAAGAACACGTGATCCTACAAATTTTTCAGAATACAGTTTCTTTGACCCACGAATATATATTCCTGACTCAAAAATACCTTCGTTGGTGCCAAAAATAACAATTACTCGAGAGCCTGTCAAATATTTTCTTGCGCAGAGAAAATCACAGCTTCACATCCTGGAGTTACATTATATTTTCGATCGAAGAAAACATTTGTTTGGCACCAGCAATTATTTCTCTCAATGCGGTTAAAACGATCAACCGCCCAAGCGGCACAATCGCCCGACCTGAACCGGCGATTAAATCCCGCAGGATCGCGCGAATGACTCCCGTATACGGCTAAAATCGCGGGCGCTCCCACGGGACGCGCAAAGGTGTAATAAAACCGCGGTCCAGGGCGTAGGACGCAGTAGTTTCCAAGACCACGAAGCCCGCGCGTCTCTGTCGGTACCGCCGACCATTGTCGCGTCTCGGGGAGGGGTTGAACGGACTCGGCCGATCGCGACGAATGCTCAGATGCCTCCTAATGGTCTTAATGAAGTGTGTGCACCGCGCGCATGGAGCCCCGTATACGCGCGGGATCGCGTAACAGCGCGCGAGAGTACACACTCAGCTTCACAACGTGTGAACGGCGAGGAGAGAGAGGCACCTACGGTTTTCCGAAGCGGTGCCACGCACGCCTTTGTCCGGGGGGCTCGAATTTAGAGCGACGACGGCGCGATCGGCATCGACACCCGGTGTCAACCGTCGCACGCCGGGATGCACGACTTCTGCTCGGTCCGTCTATATTGCTTTGATATTGAGACGATCGTCAGGGGTGGATGATGATGCGGATCTCGCTGCTGTGCGCATTTTTTTACGTCTTTCAGAAATGACAAAATTATGAAGTCTCGTCATTATTTGGTCATTTCTAAAAGACATTTTATGTCATTTTTTGACAAAAAAAAATGACGTCATTTAGCGAGGGACATTATTTTGATTAAAGCGTGTTGCTCGGGGGGATGAGTGGATACCTATTTCCGACGAATCTCAAGTACGTGACAACAACGACGCAAACTTTGTCGAATTCCAAACACACGCGTATTTTGTTCGCCAGACGTCACATCTACGCGTTTGTTTGCTATCTATTACGTTAGGGAAACGGCGGAAGCAAAGTTGTACACCTAATAAAATATAATGACAAATTCGAATTTACATTCGTATCGCATAAGTGGGGTGCAAAGAAATTGGGATAAGCGACATATTTTAACAAAAGACATGAATTTGTTAATATAGCAAAAAATAATTGGTTTCATTTTCATTCATTTATTGCGACTTGTCGCACCATACCAATTATCTTGTAAAAATTATATGCCTTAGTTTAATCATGCTTGAATCTATATTTTTAAAAACGGCGGGGAGATGCTATTTTTAATATACAAAAAAAAGATTATTGAAAAATTCAAACCCTGTTATTTGCCATTATTTATGGGCGAAACAATCCAATACTTTTTTTTTATAATATAGCTACATAATGGTGCATAACATATATATATATTTTGCCGTTCTCGAGATAAAAAATATTTTTGTTTTTTGCCTTTTTCACGATAACTTTTGATTCAATCAGTATCTTGATCTAAACATTTACCGAGAGCTTACTCATATGTACATATATCGACACAAAATATGTATACCTGAACGGGAAAAAAAAATTCAAGCGGAGCCTGTTTTCACATGGTTATCCGGTTATACCGTCTCGAAAAAATCGACGAGGTAGGTACGAAATAGGTAGCAACCGGCACGCTTTTGGCGACCCTCCCCCGCATCACACGCTGCGATACCACCCCGTCATCGAAAGAGGACCGGCATCCAGCATCCCAAACTCGAACCGGACGAAGACGAGCGCTGCTGCGCTCCGCCGTCGTTATCCGGGTGTTCGCGAGCCTCCGCCGCGATTTTCCGCAAACTCGTCCGCGAGAGCCAAGCGTGTAGCGTGTAGAAAGGGGCGGCGAGGGGTGGGGAGCGGGGGGTGGGGGTGTACGAGGGTGGAAGTATGAAGTGAGCGTATTACTATTGAGAATAAGTACCGGGGCTTCGAGATGGAGCCGGTTGAACGAAACGGGGGTGGCGACGGGGCAAATGGGGTGGTACAATGGGCACTAATGGATCTCAAGCCGCGGCGCGAGGCGCTGCTTTTAATCTAATTGTCCTTCGCGGCGGCCCGAGATCTCGAGCGAGCGGTTCTCAACTCCCCGCGCGCTCGCGCCGCCACCTTGCCGCGCCATTTTCATCCCCCGTCATCGCGCGCGGTGTCTCGCCGTCCACCACCCCCACGTGATGCGAACGCCATCGAGTCTTTCGGCGATTCCGGTCGAAGGAGGAAAACCGAATTGTTTCGAAAAGGGGGTGGAAGAAAATTACCGGTCGCTCTCTCGGGAGGAAAGAGAAGCTGTCGCCGCTGCGGGAGACTCGGCTGACTAAAATGGTTGTAAATCGGGAGAATGAAAAGAGGTCGATTCTCCATGCGGTTTTTAGTTCTTCAGGTTGTTTTGTCGACGCGAGAAAAAAAAAGAGCTGAGAACCGCTCAAAACGGAATGTTTCATCGAATCTCTTCGCAGTCTTCTCTTCGCTGCATTGAGGAAATATTTATGAAATTCGCACGGATGGTGTGTAATACCTACCGTAATTAAAACGAGTTCATCAGCAAAATTTCAAGTCGATTGTCAGTCTCGTTTAAGGATTACGCGCTAGTGAGTTTTACTCACTCACTCACATCCTTTTGTAAATCAGAAAAATTTCGAGAATTTTTCTTAATTATAATGTCTCATAGTTGTTTATTTCACTGTTTAATATCTGTGGTTCAGGTAAAATGAGTAAAATTCATTAATGCCAAACTTTTTAACGAGATGGACAATCCACTTCAAATTTTACGTATCCATTACTTGTCTGGGCCAATTTCATAAATTTCTGTTAGGATTTCAATGCAATATATTATGTAGGTGATATATTCTTAAGATTCATCGCAACTGTCGAGCCGAGTAAAAAAATTGGATACCAATTTGGTCAAATTGTGATGAAAAATGAATAATTTTCGATGTGATTAAAAATTATTCGAAGTATGAGAATGTTATGATTCTAATGTGGTACATTTTTAACCTCATATCTATCAATTCTTGATCACATTCTGATCTACTTTTGATTTGGAAATGATATCTAATTAATCTAAAACGATTACTTTCTTTATGAAATAATATGTAGAACTAAATATGATCCAAAATCGATACAAATAAGATAAAAAGTATATCAATATTCTTATTCTACGGATAATTTTTGAAACATATCGAGAATTATTTATTCTTGAGCATATGTTAATTAAATAGATCCAATTATGATCAAAAAATGGACACGAATGAGATAAAAAATGTACCAATATTCATACTCTTTGGATAACTTTTGAATCACATTGAGAATGATTAATTCTTGATCGTATTTTGATCAAATTATCATCCAATTCTCTTTTACTCGAAAAGTTTATCAGAATTTATTGACAAAATGTTTGAAATGTTATAATCTCAAAAAAGAGAGAGTTAATGGATTATTAATTCTAATGTGTTAAATTATTTGTACAAATAATTTATCGGTCATAAAATGTAAATCGATTCTTTTGACATACATTTTTTTGAGAAATAAATTTGATAAATATGAATAAAATTGAAAATACCGAAAATCTTCCAAAAGGAATACTCGATTGGCCGGACCTGCTGGTATCGCAAATCTGTAACCATCTCCTCACCTACTCATCACTCCACAATTATTAAATTCGCCTTTGTGCGCCGAAACAGGTATCCGAAATCAAGGCAAAAAAATATAGAAAGACAAATTCAATACTTCCCCTCGCATTCTCACGTGGCCGATTAATTAATCACCCGAAGAGCATATGAAAAAAAGGGGCTCCCAACGAGGAAGGCTCGACGAAACGAGCGTCAATGAAATCGACGGATATATAACGCGAGACGAGTCGATCGTCGACCAGGTGGCACCGACTAATCGCCCGCGAGGCAGGTGCTGTAATTACCACAGAGAGGGTGGTTAGTGGAACACGGACGTATACATATAGGGGAGAAAGCAAGAGAGAGAGAGACAGACACCGAAGCGGTGGTGCTGTTAATAACACGCATTTTCCATCCCTCGCTCGGAATGTAGAGCGTCAGATAAATTTCTGATACTGCTAATAAATTGGTCGGCTTGTAATTGCCGTTGTGCGTGTTACCCGGCGCATAAACGAGGAGTCGAGCGAAATAGCCGCGCGGGACATCCCGCACGCGACATATCGGCGCGAGAAACCGCGAGGTATGAGGAGGGGAAGTCCCAGCTGTTTACACGCACGGCTCGTGGGAAAAATCGTGCGCTCTCCTTCTCCCTCGGCGCAGAGTGAAATTCGGGGAATCGTCGCGTCGTAATGATACGCTCGGCGCGACAGCTAAATCTCTTCTTGATTTATGAGAGTGACCGGGAGACGATTTTCAGCGGCGAGCGATTTTTATTTGGTCGCGGATCGGCTGATGATCTATTTTTGGGCAGTTGAAGGTAATGGGAGCGTCGAAGTTTGTCGTTTCCATGATGAAATGGTATATATAATTGGAGAACTGAAAGAAATTAATGACATTTGAAAGTAAAATTGACGGCAGAAAAGTCGAGAAAATGAAAAAGAGCGAAAGGAGAAATTAGAAAAACCTGACACGAAATTCTCCGTATCACTATTGAATTGAATGATTAAATTAAGTCAACGGAAAATATAAAACTTAGGAGGAGATTAAATAAGAAGAACCTGACACGTATCTCTCCTACATTGCTATTAAATGCAGTGTTCTAAATATGTCGAAGTTCGCACCAAAGATCCTTAGAAGTACAGAATATGTCAAAAATATATATATATATATACATCTTCACTACCAATTTAACAGATTTAGTAATTACTCGATAATTACCTGCATACTTACACACTCATATACGATGTATGTACATACGTACGTACAACAGGTGAGGGAGAAAACCCAGTTGCACAGGATTGAGAATATGAAACAAGGGGATGAGTTTGAGACTCTTGAAAAATAGTTTAACGTCATGAGAGAGAGAAGAAAATCAGAAGAAGAACCAAAAGGCGAATATAAAGAAGACCAATGATATAGGTATAAAAGTAAACTTCGAAAGTGTATGACGAATATGCGGAGAGAGAACGAAAAGAAAAGAACAAAGAGACGAAACAGAGGAGGAACCTGACGCAAACCTGAGCAGCGTCGAAAGAACGTCAGAAAGGAGTTCGAAGGGGATGCCAAAAATCCCAACAAATGCAGGACGGCTCCGAGTCGATGTGCATTTTTCATATATTTTCATCACCAATTTTCAACGGGTTAAGTAAGTAGTTAATAATTACCTACATATTTACACAAACATACATAATATATACGGCGCATAGGTATACGATATACACATATATTACAAAATTCAGACGACCCTCTTCTCCACCCATACAACCAACTCCGCAATAATCGTACGTTGAAGAATGCACTTGGAATAGAAACGCGGAAGAGATCGAAAAGAAAAGAAATCAACGCGTGTGTCGCGTGGAAAAGTCTCCCCACCCTTCTAGCCGAGGGACGAGCGATTTGATCGCGACGTCCATGCGCGCAGACGGAGGAGAGCTATGCGAGGATCTTCCAAAATCCTCGATCCTCTCACCTGACGCGAATCAGTCCCTGGACCGCCAGCGGTCAGGGCCGTATATTTATTCGATAAACAAACTACCGCGCGTCAGTCTGCGAGGATCGAGGTATTCGTCATCCGCTTTCCAATGAGCACAGAGTAACAGTTACATAGCGGTTACGTTACGATTTCCACATCAATTGTAAAACATTTGTAGTATAACACGCATGTAACGAATGGTGAATAAATATCACTGTATTGTTATTCAATTGAACGAATGCAACCAAAAGCAACAGGTAATATTGCACAGAGATATCACGTATATATAAGTTACAGGTAATTTATTATTTCGCACTCGGTTATATAAAATGTAAATAATATAACATGTCACGTAAAAATTATGTAACTGATGCAGTTTCCATTACTAAATTCCGGCATATTCAATTATATATCAGTCACAAAATTATGTCGTTGTTATGTAACTTTGGAGTCGCCCATGCAACTTGATATATTGATCACAATTCAGTGAACACTGAGTAATATTTATGTAATGGATATAGAAAAAGTTTGCACTGTTTTGTATAATCGTGATATAAATGAGTGCGAAATTTTGATGTATCCGTTACGTACATAAATATTACTTAGTGTTCACTGGGAAGTTATGTTGCAATGATGTAACTTCGGGGTCACTGATGTTATATTAACTGTTACTTCTTTTTTACATTGCTATAAAGTTGGGCGTTTAGCGAGTATTTATCTACCAGTAACGCGCATGTTATGTAACTGTTATATAATTTGCGCGGAAATTGAAATATAACCGCTATGTGTACTGCAACTTTGCGTCTACTGTGATTGCTACGAAATATTCGAAACGGCTGCCCCATCTCGAGTTTTTCGATATAGTTTCACTCGTAAAGATTTTCTTTGGTGGATTCTCATATTTTAATGTTGTATCGTGGTTTCTCCGTGGCTAATCAAGGGGCGTTATAACCTAGCAGACAAAAAATAACAGTTACGCAGCGGTTATATTACAATTTCCGTAACAACTATGTAACAGTTGTATAACGCGCTTGTTATATAACTGCAACATATCAGCAATGTAACGGAGGGATATCGTAATAGAACTGCAACATAACTGTGACTTTGTGTTTACCGGAAAAATGAATATGGAGCATTTGGATTTTGGAGAATTATTCTGTGTTTCCACGAACATCCATGGACAATATTCGTGCTGTCGATGAATACTTGAATAATGGCATTTAGACGACATGTGGGGGATATAGATAAATAATGTTTCAATCGTATTGCAAAAGCTTATTACTGATGATAAATAGACTCTTTAAAATTAAGGATTTTTATAAATTACCATGGTGATGAATAAGGCGTTAAAAGTAATTCCGAAACCAAATCATACGAATAGTTCGATAGAACGTACCTATGGTAAATACGTATCGTATTACGTAATGTGATATCTCACATTTCCTTCGAGATATGGACCTGATAACCATGATTTTCGGAATCAGCGTGAAAAAATACATCGAATAGGGTGGTCGAGAGATCGATTTCAGAGATTTCAATTTTCCCGAAAAATTGAAAAAATGTTGAGTAAATGCCTTAAAATTTTGCCAAAAATCGAAATCTCTGGAATCGAACTCTCGACCATCCTGTCCTATGTATTTTTTCGCGCTGATTACGAAAATGATGGATATATTGACGATATCTCAAAGGAAATATAAGATATCGGTGATTTCAAGTACCAGAAAATTACTTTTTTCACGGAAAATCATCGATATCTCGGTCTTCCTTTGAGATATCCTCAATATATTTATAATTTTCGTAATCAGCGCGAAAAAATACATAAGATAGGATGGTCGAGAGTTCGATTCCAGAGATTTCGATTTTTGGCAAAATCGTGAGTATATGCCTTAAGATTTTGACAAAAATCGAAATCTCTGGAATCGAACTCTCGACCATCCTATCTTATGTATTTTTTCGCGCTGATTACGAAAATTATAGATATATCGAGGATATCTCAAAGGAAGACCGAGATATCGATGATTTTCCGTGAAAAGGGTAATTTTCTGGTACATTAAATCACCGATGTCTTATATTTCCTTTGAGATATCGTCAATATATTTGCCATTTTCGGAATCAGCGTGAAAAAATACATCGGATAGGGTGGTCGAGAGATCGATTTCTGAGATTTCAATTTTCGCGAAAAATTGAACTCTCGACCATCCTATCTTATGTATTTTTTCACGCTGATTACGAAAATTATAGATATATCGAGGATATCTCTAAGGAAGACCGAAATATAAAACGACGTATCGTACGGTAAATACGTATCGTACACTGAGGGAAAAATTTTGTTGAAAGATTTAATTGATTTGAATCAGTTGAAACGATGATGTATTCTTTTGAATGAAGGAAATTGTGTTGAAATCAATACTTTGTTAATTTATTAACCCAAATACTCCCGAAACTATTTTTTTTTTTTGAAAAAGTATACTTCTATATCTCGATACGAGTAGATTAACTGTTTGTCAAATGGACATTTTTTATACGTCCTTTTAAAAGGACGGTGGTACTATTTGGGTTAAAGCAAGTATAAGCATAATCGATGCGGGTAAATATTAATCACGGTAAAAAAATACTTCATTATTTCAACTGCACGAAAATAGTCATATATAGCGAACTAGATATGTAAAGTAGTGGCAATTAAATATCTACTTGTGGAGTGATAAGACATATATTAGTTGCGAATAAACGGGCATTGGATTGAATACGATTATATAAACAAAGAAAATATTAAATTGCTTGAAATAATTCAATTTTTGTCTCAGTGTACTTGTCCTAAGGGTACAGCTTTTCCATGGATGTTCTAAAAATGATTCACGCACGTTCGAATACTCATAGAATATCCATAGAACATTCGAAGAATATCTTTTGCATCTTCTTCAAAAAGTCCGAAGAATATCCAGAAGATATTTAGCGAATCACGAGAGACGCGTGAGAAAACAAACATACTTATTAAAACCATGTTAAGAGTCACCTTACGTCTTCCTCCGTTCTCCTCGCGGCTCCGTCACATCGTCATGCATTACTCCTCTCTCCACACGTGTTATTCAGAGCCAAAGTATGTATTTGTGCTGGAGACTCAGCGTCCGAGAAAATTGCGCATTTCGCGGCCCTGTTCCTGGATAGATTTACAAGTACATAGTTGAAGAATCTCAACGGTCGCACAGAAGAAAAAGACTTCTGTACACTGGGAGGCCTCGTCGATTCTCCCAAAACAAAATATGTAAAATTCGAATCACACCGCAAAATCACCTTCGATCGACACGCGTCTTATCATCTACACCCCGAAAATCAATCGTCCACGACGCGCGGGAATCGAACAGTTCTCAGTTAAATTCCTCGTGAATCGCAAGAGAGACACCCGATAACACTTACAACGCGAAAGGTCCACAAATATCCTCCGATCTCCTCACTCGCTACTCGGAGATTCGCCCGGGGTGCGATTTTCTCGAAGGTTGCACCAGAGCCGCGGCGAGGGAACAGGATCTTCCGCCGCGCTCTTCTCTCCCACGTTCCTCCGGCCGAGAGAGTTAATTGTCCGCCTTGCGCAGCACCTCCTCGGCCTTGACTCTGAGGAGCTCGGCGCTGTGCCGTCTCACCTCGTCGTCCGACGAGCCCGAGTCCTCCTCGCGGTCGTGCTTCGAGCTGAGGTTCTGCGGGATGCTCTGCGGGCCCTGCAGGCGGTTCAGCGAGTGCTGCTGGTGCAGCTGGGCGCTCAGCTGGTGCGAGTTCACGGCGTGGCCGAGGGACGTGGCCGTCGCGGGGTTCAGGCCGACCGGCAGGACCGATCCCAGCGAGGCGAGGTTCTGCGAGAGCGGCAGCCCGATGTACTGCGAGAGGAGGGCGTGCAGCGGCGGTAATTTTGGCGCGCTCGTCGCCCACGGCGGCGGGAATACCGGCGGGATGAACCAGGGAAACGTGGCGGCCGGTGGACCCGACGGATCCGCCGCGCCCGGTAAGCCGCCGGCGCCTTGCAGCAGGTGCGCGTGGAGGGACAGCTCGTTTACGCCTGTAACGGTAAGACGCGGTCGATGGCGATTAGCTGGGAGACTTTGGGAAAAGGGCTGGATTTTTTATAAATTTTGATAATCGCCCGAGCAAGAAAATTGTATGCCGATATAATATAATCATGGATCGAAATATGGAATGAAATTAATGGAAATGGAGTGAGAAAAAATGTTATAATTTTAATGCGGTCAATTTTGGTCTCGTCTGTATCCATTTTTGATCAGATTTTCACCTTCTCTCGATTATAGAATAATATTTCAGTGATATTTAATAGATCTAGAATTATGACTTTTATTTTTGAATAAAAACTAGATCGAAGTATGATAAAAAATGAATACAGATAAGAGAAAAAAACGGAGTGCATCAAGATCGTAATATTCTTAGACAGCGGATCATTTTTGGATCATATCGAGCGAATGATGTATCCTTGATCAGACTTTGATTAAATCGGCATTAATTTTTTTTAGTAAAAATTTAAGACCAATTTTGATCGAAATGTGATCTAAGAACGATTCGAGGTAGAATAAGAATGTTATGATCTTGTAATCCATTTTTACTAATATTTTGATCTACTTTCAATTTGAAAGTGATGTTTAAACGACATTTTTAATCAATTTTAAATAATTACTTTCATGAAAAAAAACCTTAACCAGTATAAATACTTTAAATCGATTAAATATCGTTTAAATGATATTTTCGAATTGAAAGTAAATCGAAATGCGAGCAGAAATGGATTACAAGACCATCACATTCTTATTCCACGCGTAGCTGTGATAAAAGCCTCTCGTTTTTGCAGAGAGGAATTTATTTATCAATCCTCCCAACTGAATTTCCTCAGCGTTCATACTACACCCGACTTTGTAGTAAGTATAGGGTGGAGATACGAACACACCACGTGCGTGTGTTATTCGCTGCCGAACACGACGGAGATTTCCCTCGCGATAAGATAGCGATTTCGCGGTCAAACGCGAAATCGATTCCAGACAACGAGACTTGTAAAACGAACGATTCGTTACAATCGCCGAATAAACGCTGGATAATTTTTGTCGGATATTCAGGTACCATCGTCGATACGTATATTGTCACTCCCAAACGACTCTCCGGTGGAGATTTTTATCAGGCCAGCTCGTGACACGGCAGAACGTCGAAATATATTATTTCGCACGATTTTTACTACTGATCTGACGACGCGGCGCTACTAATGAATTCGACTGTTTTTTATCTCAAATGTTCGACAAAAATGTTGAAAACTGTCACACCGAGAGCTGCATCTCGAAATCCCGTTTAAGCGAGGAGAAATGAGCTTGAAAAATAGTGAAACCTAATTTTGTCAAGACCGCAAAATCATTTTTCTTTCCCGTGCAGGATCGCCTCGACGCGACGAAATTGAACTCCGCCGCGTAAAATCGCGAAAAAGAGATCGCATCTCCGGACTGGCGAGCGTTAGTTAATACGGCGCCCCCGCTTCGAAGCTTCGTGAAAAATGCAACTGCTCTATTTCCTGCAGCGCTCCGCGTGTGTCGCGCCGATCTGGGATTCCCGCAGCGACGGCCGGCGACACAATGAAATTGGACGTAATTGTCCCCGATCGCATCTACCCCTCGCGTAACTGCCCGGCGGCGTCGTCATCGCGTGATACGATATCGCGATCGCGCGCGCACCGCGCGCTTTTTACGCATCTGGGCGCATCTATGTGTGCCGCGGATGGACAATAGAGTAGCCGATCGGGTTCGCTCACCGCCTTGCTCGACGTGCATGAAACTCGTGTCGCGGCCCAACGCCTTCTCCCTCTTGCGCCACTTGGCCCGGCGGTTTTGGAACCACACCTGAAAGCAGAAAGGGCGGAGCGGTGTCGTTTGTGTATTTGAATTTTTTTTCAAACTTCGACGTGGGACACGCACCGGTATTTCGGGATATATCGCGTGATGCTAATTTGATGAAATTATGGCCAAAAGTATATCATTGTCGATGCGATCTAAAAATGATCCGAAGAATAAGAATATCGCGACCTTAACGCGGTCCGTTTTTAATCATATTTTCATCCACTCTCAATTCGGAATTGATATTTATATGATATTTTTGATTAATTTAAAATAGGTACTTTAATTTTCAAATTAAGAGTAGATCAAATTTTGATCAAAGGTGGATACAAATGAGATAAAAAATGGATGCCAATAAAAATGTAATCCAAGTTGTTAGGTACAATTCTCGACAAAATTCGAAAATGATCTAAAGAATAAGAATGTCATAGGTACCTAATCTTAATGTGGTCCAATTTTTATCATATTCAAATTTGCTTCAAATTTGGAAATACTTAATGTTAAAATAATATTTAATGAATTTTTAATAAAATTATCACTTTCGTTTTCAAATTAAAATTGGATCAAAATCTGGTCAAAAGTAGATACAAGTAAAATAAAAAATAGACCGCATAAAAGTCACGATATTCTCATTCTTCCGATTATTTTTAAATCACATCGAGATTGATCTATTTTTGATCATGTTTTGTTTCGATTGATTCAAGATCACTTACAAAATTTGAAGTCAATTCGTCCATTTCGTTAAAAAGTTGTGAACTGATATAATGAAATTTTACTAGCTTTACATGAGCTCTCGCGGGAAAACGTTAAATCGACGGATAATGAATCGGAATTACCACTCCTGTCATTTTCGAAAAAAGCAAAACGAAACTGCATGGCTTAAAATCAAACAGAGACCGAAGGAAATCGAGAGAAGAAAGATCAGATCTAAGTTAAAGAATTAAAAGACGTGAAATCCTAAGCGAACGAATTCATAATAAATGATATGAAAAATTTTCTACTCTCAAAAACGACGCAACTTCTCTCCTTATTTACCCTAATTGCCGGACAATTACCGCACGTGCCGCCTCTAATAGGAACGTGGCGGGAAAACCCCGAAGCTAAGATAAAATCCGACCCTCCTGGCGGGAGTCGATTCTCGCCACCCCCCGCCCCTAAAAGACCGCGACGGGGTCGAACCGATCGGCCACCCGGTTGGCTTGGGAACCCCTGTACTGATTCGCGTAACGGAGCCTTCGACAAAAGCTCGCTCTCGAGGCTGATTAAGCTAATCGTTAACAATTATCCTGATTCGCCCGAGACCCACGAGTGGTGGCAACCCCGAAACCCCCTCCTCATCTTTCCCCCTCTCTCTCTCTCTCTCTCTCTCTCTCTCTCTCTCTATCTACGTCTAACTCTCTCTCTCTCTCTCAACGCCCCCCGTTGCCCCGTAAATGATTTCACTTTCCACCCGAGTTGCCGCGATTTCGTTTCGACGGGTACCCGGCATTTTTTTTAAATTTAGATCCATTGCGCGGAACGGAAAATGATGAAGGTTTGTCGTAAATTTTATTATTTTTTACTTAAATATTCGCGAAATCCAGCCAAATCTGTCCTATAATGGATATTAAATCTAATATGTTTCATGTGTAAAAAATACCTATTCAAATTAGAAATGTAATAGGAACATTTGACTCTCTTGTGAAAAGAATACTATAATAATACTGAAAAGCCAGAGCGTTTTTTTTTTTTTCAGAAAAAATTAAGCCTTTAATTGCGCTTAGAGAGAGAGAGAAGCGGTTTCTATTCCCTAATATTAAACCAGAAGAAATGGGAAAACTCGAATGAAGGAGAGCGGGAAGCTGACCGCGCGTTTAATGTCTCGGGCAAATATGGAAGGCAGTTGGATAATACTCAACTCGTGAAAAAAAGACCAAAAAAAAAAGACGAAACGTAAACCGCGTGTACACGCGCGTGCAATTATACAATCAACCCTCGCGGCCCTCCCCGCCGCAGTCCGTGGAAAAAGCGGAAGAAAGCCTCCGCGAGCCGTAATTCAATTGTCTAATTGCGCCAAATTGCTTAAACGCTTCCGAATCCCCGCGGTCGACCAAGTGCCACCAAATACCGCCATCCAGTGGCGCCCAGTGCCAGTCGACCGACCCGAACTCCAAATCGCGTTGGGCCGACATAAACATATCAATTGGCGTTATAATGAAAATTAAATAACAATAAAAATTCTAAGAAGGCAGAAATACCACTTATTTGAATTAATACCCATATGTACACGGCGTCCTTCGTGAGAAATCACTGATATTCCCCGGTAAACAAATTTGAAGCCGACTTGATTAAAATATGATCAAAAATAGATCATTCTAGATGTGACCGAAAAATGATCAGAAGGATAAGAATATCACGACCTCGATATGGTCAATTTTTTATCTCATTTGTATCCATTTTTCATCACATTTTGTGATCTACATATTTTTAATTTGAAAATAAAAGTAATAATTTTCAATAGAGATTTAAAATATGATATAAATATCATTTTCAAAATGAAAGTAGATCAAAGTCAAATAATAAATGGATCGTATCAAGATCGTAATATTCTTATTCCTCGGATCATCTTTATAGATCACACCGAAAATGACCTATTTTTGGTCACATTCAGATTAAATTGGTACGAAACTTTTGTACTGCAGTAGGCTCTAGGACAAAAACGGCTGCGCGTTCACGCTGATTATATATATCATGATCGATTGAAATTTGTCCCTGCTCGGATCCATGTACACGTTTCCAATGGAGTGAAACCTGAACTAACTTTAGTCAGAGCCCTTATAGAATCATCCCCATTAGAGCACGACCTGGAATCTGCTGCAGCATATTCCTCTACGTTGATCGCTCTCAAAGAGAAACCTGTATATAATACTCTTCTTGTAATAAAAAAAACGTTCCACTAAAATCTACATATTTTTGCACTACACTGTAAAAAATTGAATTTTTATGTGCTTTTATATAAAGTTTTTTTTTAATAAACATGCAATTATGAAAATTAATACATTTCCTTGTGAAATTTTCCTTAGAAATTTCATGACGGATTATATTAATTTTCATAATCAACATATTGGATAAAAGCTTTACATACATAGCTACATTTATTAAGTTTAATACAAATTTATCAGCGGTATATTTTACGTCCGTCAATAAGAAATGCTTCGTTCAATTTAAATTAAAAAAGAACAAAAAATAGTACCAAAAAAAATGAAATTATCTCCAAAAGGCCTCCAAAAAATAAAGCACAAAAATGTCTATTCCCCGTAAAATTACCTGAGAAAATCAAATTGAGACGATTATTATCAGCTTTCGACGCCCGAACGGGGGTGGAGAGGAGAGGAGAGAGGAAACTTTCGAATATGCGTCGTGATCTATAATAGATATGTACACGATAGGTACGCCGCGCGAATTCGTCGCACCCGGCGTTTCCTAGATCGAAATAAAGTGGTTCTGGCACCACACCGCGACGGCGGATCGTTTAGCGGTTTTGTCGAGCGACGGCCAATTGCCGGCATTGTCGCTCGGCTGTACCACAATGGGCCAATCGGAACGCTCTGTCTCTTTCCGATCCTCTACCCCTGCGACTCTCTCTCTCTCTCCGTTTCTCTGTCTCTCTCTCTCTCTCTCTCTCTCTCTCTCTCTCTCTCTCTCTCTCTCTCTCTCTCTCTCTCTCTCTCTCTCTCTCTCTCTCTCTCTCTCTCTCTCTCTCTCTCTCTCTCTCTCTCTCTCTCTCTCTCTCTCTCTCTCTCTCTCTCTCTCTCTCTCTCTCTCTCTCTCTCTCTCTCTCTCTCTCTCTCTGCCCCTCCGCGGCGCGTCGTGTGCCGCGAGGGTGTCAGACAGTCACGCTAATCGAGTAACCAATTTGCAGCGATAGAAAAGTAATTCTCCGGCGAGCCGACGCGCGATGAGAGCCGTAACGACGAACGGAAGCGGGTGAATCGACGTCGACTCTATTATGCGAGAGCGAGACGCTTGACCGTCACGTCATCGTCAATTAATATTCACTGAGAAAAAAGATTTGCTCTGCAGCCAACGAACTTAATATGGATAAATACGAGCCAACCAAAGGTTTTTTTTACTGCAACAAAATAGTTTCGTTGAAGGCTCTTTGATATATCGGTAAAGACTCTTGATATGATATCAAAATCGTTTTTTTTTTTTGCGGCAAAGAAAGTATTTTATTATTCCAACAAAATGATTTTGTTCGGATGCAACAATTCCTCATTCTCGCATCAAAATCATTTCGTTATGTCAACGAAATAAGTGTAAACGTGGCATGTCGTTTTGTTAAAATAACAAAATTGCATGCAAATTTTAACCACATAGAATTATTAAAATAAAATTACTTTCTTGTAATTGACAACTTTCATTTTGTTGCCAGAGAGAAAAATTTGTTTCAGCGAACGAAAGACTTTGTTGCGCTGTCAAAACGACTGGTCAAAATTACTTTTATCACGCAAAAAAAAACATATTACGTCCATTTTGTATACAGAGCCAAGCATTCCTGTAAATCAACAAAACCTTTTTGGTGGAATCAGCGAAACGTACTCAACGAAATAATTGTTTTGCCGTGGCTATAACTTTTTTCTCAGTACGTATTCGATATTAGTTAAGTTCGCCTTTTTAAAGGTGACACAATTTACTACTTGGATAAACCTTTTTCACTTATAAAAAATGCAATCTTTACGCTTCGGTATGAAGAAACGTCCCCTGAAATCATCCCCGGACGTTCGTAAAAAAGTTCCGCACCACCCGGTGACATAATTATATCCACTACCGTCTTTACGCATCCCGGCTACCTGTGCGTATCACGAATCAAAGGAGAAGAGCGGTTCCAGCATCCCTCGCGCGCGCGCGCGATCTTCAAGGAGCGGAGGCTAACGCGCGCGCGCGCGCGCGCGGATGAGGGACGAGACGAATCGTAAGGCAATGCCTCGTAATTAGTCGAGTGGCCCGCGAGAATAAAGCGCAATCGAGATGCCCCTCGTCGATCCGAAGCGCGGAGGGGGGCAAGCAAAAAAGGGGCATGCCATGGTACAGTTCTTTCCGTGTTCTCGTCGCTTGACAACTAGGGGTAGCGGGTACAATTGCCGGCACCCTGGCAACGATTGGCAATCGTCGATAACAAATGCATTGGATGAAAAGAAATAGAGGTAATGTCAATGTGATTATGCAATCTCATCTGCTTAAATTGCTGATAACTTGTACTTGTTGTTTATCTGATCATATGCGAAAAATTATGTATGATTATGTACTTACAAGGACATATGGTCGAGAGAACACGATATTGTACATAATTAGATATTACGAGTAAAGTTGACAATTTTAGATCGTTGATTTGTATAATTGAATATAATTGCAGATACGAAATTTGATATGACAATGACCATGCAATTTCGTTTGCTTAAAATGCCAACAACTGTATCTACTTGTTGTTTTCTCTCTATCCGATCATGTGCGAAAAATTACGTGTCACCATATAGAAGGATAATATATACACTGAAAAAAAAAAGTATTTAGCTAATCCAGCTATATTTCTGGCTGCCTCAGACACAACTAGAAAAATATTACTAGCGTAGCAAGAATTCTTGCTATGGCGAAGAAAATTATCACTGCAATTACTATAATTTTCTAGTTGCGGCCGAATTTTTTTTGAGTGTAATCGGACATGATTGCGTCAACAAAGTTTAAAATTTTAGATCATTAATTTGTATAATTGAATATAATCCGTTATACATAATTAAATATAATTCCGTTAGCTTAAAGTGCCAATAACTATGGCATATAGCTGCATTCGAAAAAAAAAAAGACCGTCCAACTATTCCTTGCGAAATGACGAGGGTAACAAGATGAACGTGAACGTAGATCGATCGAAAAGGAGAACCGCAGCTCACCTGAACTCTAGCCTCGGAGAGGTCCAGCCTCATGGCGAGTTCCTCCCTGGTAAATACGTCGGGGTACTGAGTCTTTTCGAAAGCCCTCTCCAGCTGGTGAAGCTGATACGTGGTGAAGGTCGTCCTGGACCGTCGCACCTTCCTCGGTCGATCGGACTCACCCAGATCGAGGGGATCGCCGAGACCGTCGTTTATCTGGTGATCACTCAAGTGAGCAAGCTCGGTGTCTCCAGCTTCGCCAACGGTGTCTGTCGAGGTAGCGCGATCTGGAGCAAAGAAAGCGAGGGAGATCGAAATGGGTAGAGTTCATTCGTCGTTTATCTAATTCCATATATGTATCCAAAGATATAATTCATTCGAATGTGAAGCTGAGCGCAAGACTTAAAAGTATAAAATAAAAATTATCTATCCGATCATATATAAACTGGATATATGTAATCAGATGCGAAACTTGTCTCTATCTGATCACATGAAAAAATTATGCATGGTCATATATTATACGATCAGATAATAATCAGATCCGCAATTTGTCTATCTGATCATATGTGAGGAATTACATATGATCCTAACGATGTACAATGAGATATGATCATTTAGTAATTAGATCTGAATAGAATAGAAAGTTTTCGATCTGTGTATATCGTCGCCCTGGTGAGAAAAGTGCCTAACTCCGTTTTAGAAAATTGTACAGGAGAGAAGAAAAC
Organism: Xiphydria camelus; assembly: GCA_963678675.1. Classification (NCBI taxonomy): domain Eukaryota; kingdom Metazoa; phylum Arthropoda; class Insecta; order Hymenoptera; family Xiphydriidae; genus Xiphydria; species Xiphydria camelus. The sequence goes on along the minus strand of OY783200.1, from coordinate 22,413,594 downwards.
CCGTTTATTTAGGCATTATTCTAACAGATGGCAACAAAATTCCATTTTTGCCAAAAAGTGGAGTTAGATACTTTTCTTATTAGGACGACGATATATTAAATCTTATCTAATCATGAATGATTGTATATGATCATATATAATTTTTGATATGTAATCAGATAGAGACAAATTTCAGATCTGATTATATTCAACTATAGGTATATAATATCGTATATCTATATAAACATTTTTTCCCGGTTTTTTATATTCTACATTCGAGCTACGCCACATCGAACCCCCCAAAAAGTACCTATTCGGGCTCAGCAAAAGCAACGCCGCGCCATCGGCGAGAGTATCGGCAATTTTACTTTTAAGCCCACCTCCCCCCGCCCCTGACGTACGTCGATGACGGCTCCGGCAATATTTTTAAGCCTCCGGTATTTATTTTTTCATCCGCATCGAACTACGAAACAACTACACAGGCCGGTGCTTAAACGCCGCTGTTGTTGGTGATTAGTAAATATCCACCCATTCCCCCTTCAATCGGCACTCGCACTCGCTCTAGCCACCCTCTCGCGTTTCTACCCCTTGCCCAACCACCCCCTATATCCTCCGTCCCTCCCACATAAATCGTATCGATGACGCGGACTCGTTAAGATTTTCTCGTAGACCTGCCTCCGCGCTGGCTGATTGCAATTTTTTATTTTACCAGAATTTTTTATTTTTGGGTCCATCTTCGAATGTTCGAAGTCGAGAATGTTCGAGAAAAACTTGACGACAAATGTGAGCTTCAGAATCCCACGAGTGACTCTTGACTCAACGTCTTAATGATAGTACCGAGAAAGAAATGCAATTTAAATTTTATTAATTTAATCAACTGACGTCACCTTTTTCAACGTGATTTTAGATGAAACAATTTGAATGTTTAATTCCGATATACCTATTAAAATGATCGGAAAAAAATGCGACACGTTTCTCCTGTCAACACTACGATAAGATAAACAAAGGAAGGAATTAACGACAACAACATTCTCCGCGTCAAAACACGACTCGAAATCGTATTCCTCCGCATCTCCACATAGGTACTGAGACGAGACTCTAAGAGGACAAAGGCGCTCGATTTAAAAGGTATATTATGAATGTCAATGCGGCCAAAGGGGACTGTACGCTGAGCGCACTTAAACTAATTAGAGAGATATTTAGTACCGATCCGTAATAATGCTAATCCCGCTTCCCGACTGACATACCTATCAGCTTGCGCGCCCCGCACCGGAGTTGCAATAGCGCCTGCCCGCCAATGGTAAAATGAGCTCACGCGCGCTCTCGCCCCGCCATACACACATAGGGACGCGACGGCGCGGTGTATGCACGGGCGTAATCGCGCTCGCGTGTATGTACACGCAGATACAGCGGCTAATCCGAGCTGAATAGAGAGATTTTAATGTTTTCATGCCGGGGCACACAATGGGGGAGAGAGCCCACTCGATGCCAACCCCCGCCGCCCCTGTCTATTGCTTTTTATTAAATCTACGAGAGAGTCCAAGGGGATGGTGTGCCACGCGAAATAAAATTGTAGAAAAAGTCGACCGTTGTAAATAATCGCGCGGATGCTTCTAATGCGAACGCCCCGGAGGCGTGCGACGGGTGACCAAAAACGCGTTGGGAATGGTCATAGTTATGACTTATATGCTTATCGCGTCAAAAGAGGGCTCAAGCTGTTAATGTAATCGCGGATAAACAAATTTGATACCGATTTTGTCAAGGTATGATCAAAAGTAGATAACTCTTGGTGTGATCGAGAAACGATCCCAGGAATGAAAATATTGTGATCTTAATGTGGTCCACTTTTTATCTAATCTGCATATAAATTTTCGTTCTCGTTTTCATCTACTTTTGACTTGTAAATTAGAGAGAGAGAGTATCCATTTTAAATTGATTTAGTATTATTCAAACATCACTTTTAGGATCGATGATTAGATCGAAATGTAATCAAGAATGAATACAAATGAGATCAAGAATGGACCATATTAAGATCATAATGTTCTTATTCATCGAATTATTTTTCGATCACATAAAAAAACGATGTATTTTTTATGAGACTGACATCTAATTTTTTCACTCGGATAATCGAAAATTTGAGTTGAAATTAAAACAAAGAATCAGTTAATTTTAACCTACAAAAATAGGTCGACCTGTTTTGATACAATATTTTCCATTGCAGTGTACAAAAGTGATAAAAAAAATGACCGTACTAACATCATAATACTCTTTACTCGGATCACTTTTTTAGATCACATCGAGGATGATCCATCGTTTATTATATTTTGATCAAATTGGCATAAAATTTGTTCACTACTTCTTCATTTATTTCTGGCGAAGGGAAGATTGCTGGCAAGCGCGGAAAATTAGTGCAATTAATTGTTTTTGCCGTGGAAATAATTGCAGGTCACACCTGATAACGTGTTTTAGACTGTTTGGGTTTTAATTTTAAAAAAGGGAAGAAGAAAAGGAAAATGAGAAGAAAAAAAACTAAACAAAAAAATATTCAGTTCTAAATTTGGAGTGCCCGAACCTGTTCCATCAACATCTGCGACGAGAATTTAATCGTATTTAGAAAGCCGTACGAAATCCTGAAGTTGGAATCCTCGTTAAGAGATATGAAGGCTGGGCGGAATATACGAGTAGTTAGTTTCGTTCTGAGAACATAATCCGATTTACTAATAGCGCGTACGGCGTAGGCAGCCGATCGTTGTCTGGAGTGAAAATCTGGGATTCCCCGGTCGAGTTTCAAAGTATCGCGTAATAGATTGCGCGCGAAACGCCGCCGCCGTTGGAAAATTATTTTGCTAATGATCGTTAATGCGGTTTATCTCCTTCGATCGCGGGAGGAGCGCGTCCGAGGAGCTCAAATGATACGCCGGCAGGTGCCTCCTGCGAGCCTCCCTCTGGAACCTCGTGTCCCGGAATTGGTGTTAGCGCGGACCTGATCCACAAGTCGATAATGATGGCTCGAAGTCAATTTCGCGTTCTAAGTCTCAGGGTGGTCACTTAGACGGGAAACTCAAATTTTCGAATAATTCCGTGTCGAAAATTTCAATTTTCTGGGTGATTTTTTACTTCAATATTTTCCAAACTTATTGGAAAAATAAAATTTAACAAAGAACTGTAAGATATCAGTTATCAGAACGTCTCTGTATTAATTTCGTTAAAAAAGAAACGAAACACGAGAGAATTTCACGACTAAAATTAATTACTTTTTATAAACACAATTTCGTTAACTCAAATGAATATATCATCGTTTTGATTAATTTAAACTAATTAAATCTTTCAATATTTTTTTTCTGAATGTATTCTGACAAGTGGACAATGGAGAATTAATGACAATAACATGTGCGGGCTCGAAAAATGAAAATGGTCGAAGTAACCGCTTTTGTTTAGAAATTCCTGGTTCACTAGTGAAATTCACATATAATTGCTATTTTTCCTGGTCGGCAGCCACTCTATAATTAATATATATTAGGTATTTTAGATTGGACTGCGTCACTTTCGACCAAAAGCGATACTTTGCCTCGTCAAAGTACACTATAAAAAATGCAAATTAAATTTAACATAATTGTATATAAAGCTTTTATCCAATATATGATTATGAAAATTAATGTACTTCGTCGTGAAATTATAAAGAAAATTTCAAAAGGAGATGTATTAATTTTCATAATCACGTATTGTAAAAAACTTTGTACAAAAGTATTTTTTAAATAACAAATTTTTCTTACAGTCCACATTTCACTTTAAGGTTGTCAGAGATGTGCTTCCAATCGAAATATGATATTTCGTAATTCAGGATTTCTATTCATTTCCTATATGATACGTATGTTGACTGGATCAATTACTAAACGGGGAATCCACATAATATATGTCTAGGCTTCCATGGGATTTTCCGAGAACATTCGTGCATCCACGAAAATCTCACGATGCGTTCATATAACAGCCTTAATTATCTAATTACGATTAATTGACGCGATTACTCGGAAATATCTAGGACTTCGAGAACATCGCGTTTCAATTTTGCAAAAATAATATAACAATATAAAATATAAAGTATAAAGTATCCGTTGAAAAATTAAACTACCATATCTGTTTTATCCAAGGTAAAATATAGATACATATGTCAAAGTTAATCTTGTCTGGCCCAAATCATATAACTGTAGAAAAATGGACTGTTTTCCGTCCAATTGGAATCTGCTGAAGCTGCCAAAACGAATTTTGTTTCAGTTACAGTACATAACAGTTATACTATAATTTTTTGATCAATTATGTAACATGCGCGTTATATTGCTGTTATACATTTGATGCAGAAATTGTTGTATAACTGTTATGCAACTGTTACTTTGTGTTTACTAGAATATAATGGAGGATAAATCGACCTGATAAAGTAAGCTCGAAAGTTCCAAATAAAAATTAGCACAAGTGAAAGTATCTAAAAAGTGTTCCATTAACGAGAAATCGCTTAGATTTCAAAATATTATCGAAAATTCCTTAGACCATCGACATTTACATCACTCTACCTCGAACCATTGTTGTCTCCAACCTTAATTAACGTGGACTTGGAAGGAAAAAAACACTCCGCAAACGATCTCGAAGTTTACACCGAGAAAAAAAAATGATTGTATCAAATCATGGTCGATTTTGGCACCAAACATAATTCTATATCCATCGCAAACTACACTGAGAAAAAAAAAGATTAAAAATTATTCTGTTAGAAGGATAATCTGAGTACGAAAGGTAAAATAGAACAAAAATTATCCCAAGGAAGGTTAAATTTTATACCCTGGAAGGATAATTTTTGATCTGTTTTACCTTTCGTACTCAGATTATCCTTCTAACAGAATAAATTTTAATCTTTTTTTTTCTCAGTGTACAACCTTATTGTTACCACAAGTATAACAATGCAACAAAAGTTATTTCGACTGTATTCATGATATGCTTAATCATAAGTATAGTTCTAGCGACCAGGAAATATCAACACTGCGATTGTGGTTGATTTTACCACCCACTTTTCGTGGTAATGAGTATCGAATCAAACGCAAATTTCTCAACAGAAACGAATACATTATCACTTCGACTATTTCAAAACAACTAAATCTCACGATCAAATTTTTGTCTCTGTACAGAGAAACTTCCAAAGTTGAACAGCATCGCCGCGCAAAATTTTCACCAAGAGATCTCTCTCGAGAGTAAGTATATTAATCACTGTTACACGAGCTAATAAATTTCACGTTTTTGGAAAAGTATTGCGTTCATTGCTCAACCGTATGACAATCATTAACATACGTTCAGTGAAGTTCACTAGACGTATGACAACTGTTGTCATACGATAAAGCGGTGAACACAATTCCTCCCCCAAAAGTGTCAAATCTATTATCTACGCTGGGAAAAAAAAAAAAGTAGCCAACAAAAGAACTTTGTTGAGTCAACTCGATAACAAAAAAATACTCGTCAGAACATCCAAATATTTAGCCCTGCCATAAGAGTTTTCGTGAAATCGACCAGAGAATCTTGCGATTCCAAAAAAAAAAACCATTCTGTCGGCTCGCATTTTGCTTCAAAATATATTCTCAGCCCGACCAAGAGTGATCAGTGTACTTTTCTTTTTCAAGAACGATCCCTCCAAAACGCCCCCGGAAAAGCCCCTTCGGCCAATGAAAAACCGCCGCGATCGTACCTTCCTCCTTGGCGTGGCCCAAAATCTGATCGATGCTGTACACGTTCCGCTTTTGATTGTAAGTCTGCGCCATGTTCCCCCGCGAAAACTCAACCACAACAACAACAACAACAACAAGTCACACCGCCCCGACGAACCACCCTCTGTGCGGAGGTGCCGAGGAACGCCCGTGTGTAGATCGCGCGATCGCCGACGCCGAGGCGAACCGAATAGCGGGGGGCGAGTGCGCGCGCGAGCCGAAATTTGGACTCGGACTGTGCGCGCGAGGAAAGCGTGTCGTCGGACGGCTGCGAAAGCGCGTCGATCGACGGCGCAACACGAACTGGTCACCGGACATTAAACCAACCCTTAATATCGTCTACGCTCGCCCCACCTCGCAACCCCTAGCACCGCCATATTAGCCCCTCGGCCAATGAGCGCCGCTCGCTCACACGCAGGCCTCCCCACGCTGAGGGGGTTGAATGAGCCCTGGGCGGGGAATGTTTTGCCTCCCGCGCGCCGTGGATTTTCCGCATCCACTTCCGCCGGCCCTCGCGGAAATTTTCCGCGGACTCCCAGTCGCGACGAGGGGCGAGCGGAAGAAAATGACGAACATATCGACGAGTCCTTCGCGCGATCCTGCCGCGGCTCCTTGCGTTCGGGGGGAGCTTGGACGGTCGGATTCTCTCGCGCCCGGCCGCGTCTGCCCGCTTGCGGTTTCATTGGGCGGCGCGGATTAGGGATCGCACGGGCGATAAGAAGAGATCAGCCCCGGCTGTCTCCCACCCTTCTCAGGAGCTCTCTTCCTCCTTCTCTCGGTTTCCGCGTCGCGACTGCGTGCGCGAGTCTAAGTACCTCGTCGCCTGTTCCTTGTGTGCTTTAATCTGGAAAAAAAAAAACGCTGCGTTTCGCTCGAGAGCGGTGGCTGCCGCGAGTAGTCGAGAATCGCTGAGCGCCAGGCGACTTTGGACCGGGAGACGTTGATATTTCTCTGACGTTAGGTAATGGGGGCGTAAGTCCATATTACCTTAAGTTAGAGATTTGGTGTCGATGTCGTGTTGAAATGTGTGTCTCGCATCGCGGAATTTGTGCAGGAAAATTAACAATGTATTATACTGAGAGAAGAGTTTGTTGAGAAGATTTAGTTTTGGTTTACCTAAATTAGTCGAAACGACGATGTATTCGTTTGAGTTGAGGAAACTGCGTTTGATTTCAAACTCATTTTTATTCATTACAAGTGTAAGCGTAATCGATGTAAGTAAATATTAGTCATACTAAAAAAAGACTCAATCGAACTAAATATATAAGAATATTATGATCTTAATTTGGTGCATTTATTATTATCTCATTTGTATCAATTTTTGATCATATTTTAATATACTTTGGATGCAAATGAGATAAAAAATAAACCACGTTAAGGTCATAATATTCTTATTCTTTAGATCATTTTTCGATTACATCGAAAATGAACTGTTCCTGATCACATTATGATCAAATTTGCATCAATTTTTTTTTACTCGGGGACAAATAATTACCAGTGCCGAAAAAAATGTTCTTAAATCAAAAATACATATTCTTTGACCAAGAATCTGCATTCTTACAAATGTCTAAGATCACGATGCTTTTGGTTCAAGAAATATTATTTTGTTGGTACTAGCTATTATTTTTTTTCGGTGTATAAGCATAATTACGAGCGAACAAAACATATTTAAATAACGTCGTAAAAGAGCCTATATCGCGAGGATCTTTATCCCTCCCAAAATAATCCGCATTATCAAGAAACCCGCCAGAGTAAACTGCGTGGTGCTCCCTATCGATGCCTGTATGATATAGTCACATTATCAGTCCATCAAGTAGTTCCAACAGTGTAAAGCTCTGCTGCGAGCCTTCAATTTCACTGACTCGGGTAAATAAATTTGATGGCGATTTCATCAAAATATAATCAAGTATGGACGGCTTTCGATGTTATCGAAAAATGATCCGAAGATTCGGAATATTATCATATCAATGTGGTCCATTTTTTATAACACTTTGATCTACTCTTAATTTGAAAATGAAAGCAATAATTCCAAATTGGTTAAATACCATTTTCAAAAATTAAAAGTAGATCAAAATTTGATAAAAATAGACCACATTGAGATTCCTATTCCTTGGATCATTTTTTAATAACATCGAGCGTGATATATTTTTCGTCGTATTTCGATTAAATTTGCATTCGATTCTTTACTCGAGGGGGAAAAAAATACCTTGCTCAATTTTTCGAGGGAACTTAACACAATTTTCTCACGAAAACTTAACGCATTGGCAGAAGAGCGCAAAGTGAAAATCCCCACTTTCCGTTTCCGAAAATTGCAGCCCGACGCCAGGTGCCTGTCTGCCCGCCTGCCTGCCTGCCTGCTCGTCAGGCTTTCGAGCAACCAGCCTCGCCCCGCTGCTCTCTCCGCAAAACAGCGCTGGAACTCCCGCGGGGTTTTCGAAATAATTGCGAAAAACGAGGTCGAAACGGTCTCCGTCCGAAACTCGCTTTGCGATCATCCTACTTATTCTAAGACAACACCTTTTCCGGCTCAAATCTTATCATCCAATTCTAATCCCTAAACCGGTCGTCCGCCCGACCGAGACCGGCAGAAGTGGCGGAAGGCTTTTCGGGGTGGTCCCCGTCGCGGTAAACCCGAGGGTTGCCGAGGAATTTTTATAAAATCTACCGGCAAAACTGCGTTAATCCAGCCACGAGAGACTGGAGCACACTTCGCGTCTCGCTCTCTCGAAGATTCGGCCTGTACACTCTGTGCACGCGCGCGGTTTGGTCGAACTCCAGGCGCCGCGCTCGATGAGGGAGATAAGGCGAGGTATTACCACACTTGCTATACTTTTTGTTAAATATCGACATATTTATGGCACTGAACACGATACACCGCAATAATTCAATTTTTATCACACGGATTGTGAGAATGGTTCTCACAAACTTTTCTTCGCGTATGAGAGAATTCTCTTCTCGGAAGGTTCGTCCTTCTTGATTAAATTAATTGTTGGTAGAGACTCGCTGTTTTACCGTATAGCATGGAGTAAAAGTGGGATAAATGCTTTGGTTGAAGTACAATTTCAAGATCGATTATTTTGGTATCAGTTGCAGATATTGAAAAAAAAGTTTAAATAAAAAATGTTCATCTATATCTTTACAATAAAAAAGCTACTCTCTGTATTTTTCACATATCTTAACTGCGTTTCGAGATAATCACGTTCAAAGTTAAGCAGAGACCCTGGCATCTATTCCACTTTTATCCCATCCGTAAAACTGCACTTAGAAAGTGTAATTCTCGGCCTATTTGCCATAACTGTAGATATACTATACTGTAGAAAATTTAGTGTACTTACAAAGTGTAGACGAGAAGAAAAAACCGAGAAATTCGAAGCTAATTTAGGTGTGCTCTGATGTGAAAAGTTCTATAAGTATGTATATTTTGTACACATGATCCATATCTGAATTTGGTCACACATGGGACTATACATGATTTCTATATTAACCATAAATATACGGACTACATATGGATTATACAAAGATTCAAAAATCAAAATATAGTCCTTATAGATACGGTTAATATAGAAATAATACTCGTATGTAATTCATACATGACCAAATCCACACATGGATAATATACAAAGTATAATATAGAACTTTTTCACCCGGGTTAGCCAACCGGAAGGACAAGCGAAGAAGCGCCAGGGAGTCGCTCGGGAACGCGAGCTCCTCGAGAAGAAATACGCCAACTTTTTCGGATACCCCTAAACGAATATATCATAATTACTTTTGGCACCCAGTTTCTCATCAATGAAACCACACGCATCGTATTTCCCCAGAGCCAATTCGCAGCGTGCTTTCGAACCCAAAGTTGAATGAATCCCCCCTAAAATGTCCCCCGCGCTCGAAGCCTCGATAAGACGCGCGTTCCTCCGTATCGGACGCAATCGGGAAACGCACGATGACCTCGTGGTAGGAGTTAACGGCGCGTCGACCGCAAGCGAATCGAGCGATGGCTCCACGACTTCCGCAGAAGCGGCGCGACGACAGAGGCACCAGGATCGCCTGCTGTGCGAGGAAGTGCGGCGCTTCCTGCGACGCGCCGCGCGCAAAAGGGCTGCGGTGTGGCCGAGGCCTCGCGCTGATCCCGCCTAGCCGGGGCTTTCGGGGCATTGTTCGCTAATTATAGCCACCTGTGAACAGTCCTCTCGTTATTCACGCGGCGCTCCGGATAATGGACGGTTAATTTACGACGGATGGCTCGCTTGCGGTCAGCCGCCCGCTGCGAGCAAACGTAACCCGCCTTGCGCTGGCCGCTGAACCTTCCGCGAAGAAGGTGCGCGAACGGCGGGCACAGGGCTGCTGCCGGCGAGGGTTGCGTGTGGAACCCGCCACGTGATCGATCAATTTTCTCGAGCTCGCGGCCGGAGGAGGATATCTTTTTACGGAACGCGAAAGTGTCTTTTTCCCGTTTTTTTTATAGAACTCGCGCCGAACAGATGATGAAACACTATTACATAAGAAGACAGACCGCATTCTCCCTTTTCTTGCCGAGTAGCTGCAGTTGCACAAGGAAAGTAATTATTGTGGGAGACACGGTATTAATTGGAAAGACTATATTGACATTGACTACGTCTCCACCGTGGGGTTAAATCAGTGATTTCGTAATCCTCGTGTATAGGTAGAGACTTTTTGTCTCCACCGCAGATATCTACCTATTTGAAGTTAGCGAAACAAATATACCGTGGCGAAGAGATGCGGTCTCCATCTGATCGGGGGAGAGTTTCGTCCCGGAGTCGGCCTCTGGACTTGTCAGTAAGGCTAGGCTGACTCCTGCGATTCTCCGTGAGTTGCGCTCTAATATACTGCATCGTTGTCGGGCCACTACCGAGAGCCGAGAGGGTCGACGCCATCTGGTGTCAGGCCGGTGTGGCGAGTCGCCACACTCGAAACTGAATTTAGAAGCGAGATATTGAAATAATCCGAATAAAGACATTGGATGCGAATTTGATAAACATCCAATGGAAAATAGTCATTCTCACTGTGATCCAAAAATGATCGGGAGAACAAGAATAATTACGATCTTATTGCGGTCTATTTTTCATCATATTTTGATCTGCTTTTAAGTTGAAAATGATATTTAATAATAAATTGGATGCCATATAAAAATATAAAATAAAACGATAATACAAATAAATAATAAAAATAAAGAAGAGTAATAAAAAATAGATCATTCTCGATATGATTCAAAAGTTATTCGAAGAATAAGAATATTATGATGAATTTAATGTGGTGTCTATTTTTAATCTCATTTTTTTATATAGGTATCCATCTTTGATTAAATTTTGATCTACTTTCAATTCGAAAATTATATTTATAAATGATATTTAGTATTTAAAAGATTTGATGCCAATTTGATCAAAATCGTATTAAAAATAGATCATTCTCGAAGGAAAATGTATTATGATCTTAATGTGGTGTTCATTTTCAATTTCATTTAGGTATATTAATTTATGATCAAATTTTGATATACTTTCAATTTGAAGATAATTTTTAAATTATATCCATCTAATTAATTTTAAAAGATTACTTTAACTTTCAAATTAAAAGTTAGTCATAACGTGATCGAAAAAATGGATTTAAAATAGACACTACATTAAGATCATATTATTATTCTTCGGATCATTTTTAGATCACATCGACATCAAATTTGTTCACCTAAAAATACAGATATATCGAGAGGACGCTTTTCTTATTTTCGTAAATTTGTTCCAATGAATTGGCTAGGTGGAAGAACTCTATATAAGAAAAAAAGAAATTGGAGAATGAAGAGAAAACGAAGAAAATTCGAACTGCAGTAATTTTTTTAGCAAGTGTAACGAAGAATTATTAGCTTTGATATTCTTTCAAACGAGCTTAAGGAACGAAGACTCAAAAGGGAGGTTTGAAGGAGAAAGACAGAACGCAACGGTATCGTCTCTCCCTCGAAAAAATGTATGATTTACAACTGTCGCACTCACCACCAGTAGCTAGTCACTGACGTCTGAATAATGCTCGCAAAATGTCTCTAATTGACTCGAACTATGCACGTCCATATCGGGGCCTAATTATCGACGATAGTCAATTGGGACAAACTCGTTAGTCGCTGTTGCACGAATCAGATAATATCTCGAAAGGAAATAGGTACCAAGAAATTTTTGTTCCTTAATTCGTAACGCTACATAGGCATTTTTCCTCTTGGCATTGCCAATAAGTAGCCGATATACTTGAGATAATAATCCTAGTAATTAAGGCGTTTCCTGACCGCAGTACATATCCATATAGATCTGAAAGTAAAAATCCCGACTTTTTCAGTTCGAAGAGGCATCTCTTTCCCGTTCTTCCTTACGACAGAGAATATTTAACGCCACTACGGATTTGTGAGACCCATTGAGAAATTTGTATTTTTAATATAATACAATTTTATATAAAGCTTTTTTCCCATATACATATAATTATGAAAATTAATATACTCCCTTGTGAAATGTGTATTAAATATTTATCAAGTTTTATATATAACTAAGTATATTAAATTGAATATAAATTTTATAATGTGGAACAGGTATATTAAATTTCATAATCACATATTCTAGAAAAGCTTTGTATTCAATAATATTAATTTTAATACAAATTTTTGTATGGTGTATACGCGTTCGACTTGAGATATTTCGAATTTCTCGAAGAGACGAACCGCGAAATAAGTGAGGTCAAAAGCTAAGCAGCATCGGGGACCTGTACACGAAAACACTTGAGATGATAGTGACCGTGGTAATGCCTTTCAGTTGGAGCGTAGCCACGAAAATACGATGAGGATTAGCGAGACGAAAAGTGGACAAGTATAAGGATTTTTCAGAAACGTCAGTCTCGCAATCGACTTTCCGAGCCCTAGACAGTAGGAGCGATTATTCTGGCGGGCGTCGCGTTAATAGCGCCGGCTAATTGCGCCGAGAAAGTGACGTGCGGAAACGTGGCGCATGCCGGGGTAGGAAATATCCTCAAACTTTATAAATCGCACGTGATGTAACCCTTTATCAGAGTAGACAAATGTGATGCTAGTGGAGCAAAAATAAATCGTTTTCCATAGACTTGATCCAGAAAAATGTACCTAATATGAAGAATGAGAAAATTATGATCTTCGTCTGGTCCATTTTTTAAAATTTCATTTCTATTCATTTTTGAGCACATTTTGACATATAAATACTTTTAACTTGAAAATGAAAGTAATCATTTTAAATTGACTATCATCTAAATATTATTTTGAAGTTTAGAAAAGATCTAAATCGAATCAAAAATACATATAAAATACATATCATTTAAATATCACTTTCAAATTGAAAGGAGATCAAAATATGATTAAAAGAGGATACAAATGAGATCAAGAATGGACCGCATTAAGATCATAATATTCTAATACTTCAGGTCATCTATTTTTTATCAATTTTTTTACTCACGATTAAATATCATTTAAATATCAATTTGAAATTGATAGTAAATCAAAATGTGATGAAAAATGGATATAAATTAGTCCGAAAATTGACCACATTAATACGATGATTCTCGTTCTTTGAATAATTTTTATGTCACATCGAGAATGACCTATTTCTTATCACATTTTGATTAAATTGGTACAAAACTTATTCACCCGGATAAAGATTTATCACCTATACATTGAAATACCTAGAAAAATTTGGATTGTCGACCTTGTTAAAAAGTTACGTACTAATGAATTCTACTAATTTTGTACACGGGCTCTCACAGACAGACGGATATTGGTCACTCAAAAGAGTTGAAATAACCGAGAAAAATTCTTTAAATTTTTCTGGTTTGCGAAGGAGTCAGGTATTAATAATCGTGCAAAATTATAGAAGAAACAGACATTAATGAAGCTTTGCATGTTCATTAACTCCTAACCCCTTAGTAAACCAGAAAATTTCCAAGAATTTTTCTCAGCGTTAACTAAATAACAAAATATCGTTTTACTCACCATCCAATTTAACATTTTCCCTCGAAAGCCCGTGTAAAATTAGTAAAACTTCATTAATATGTGTAACATGTCAACAAGATGTACCATCACCCTCAAATTTTGCAACAAGTGAACCAGTTTCGATCGTTTATACTCGTGCAATCTTCATCAATTTCTGTCAGAATCTCAATAGGTATTTACATAGATGATACATCTTCAGGAACACCGAAGCGACGGTGCTTACCGGGCGATCGCGAGAGCCGAGAGCCCGGGAAAAGTTGTAATTAGCTTAATTGCGTCCTGCTTTAGCGGTAAATCTTGTCAAATTGGTTACGCTCCGATCCGGATTTGCATTAGGGACTTGGATTCGTGTGTCCCTCTCCCACCCTTATACACGCCACGTTTTCAACCCCTCGCACCCTCTCCCACGGCTCTCTCACCTCTCTATAGGTGGTAATTCCAATTTTCAGTATAGAGGTTATTTGATCAAAGTGCGATCAAAAGTAAATCATTCTCGACGTGATTCAAAAATGACTCGAAGGGTGAGAATATTGTAAACTTTATGTGGTCCATTTTTTATCTAATCTGCATACATTCTTTTCGCATTTCGATCTACTGTTAATTTGAAAATAAAGGCAACCATTTCAAATTGATCAAATATTTTCAAATCGAGAGTAGATCAAAATATAATCAGAAATGAGCACAAATGAGATGAAAAATGGGCCACACCGAGATAATATGACATTCTCATTCTTCGCATCATTTTTCGATAACATCGAGAATGATCCATTTTTGATCATATTACTTTGATCAAATTGACATCAAATTTGTCTGCGCGAGTTAGAACGTCACCGAAAAGCCAAGAGAGACGCACCTACGCCAAGCACAACGAGTGCGAGGGAGATAGGCGTACAACACGATGACGTAGCTACTTTTTTCAGTATCGCTTCCCAGCTAAAGTAAAGTCGAAAATGAAAAAAATATAAAAAAAAACGACAAATCATTTTCTTGAAATTTGTCGAATCTCCGATAAAAAAAAAATTTACAATTACAATCACTCCCCGCGTACAACTAATACACACGCGGAGCCCCCTCCAGCGAGCTTCGCTCCAGCCCCGGCGCGACGCCCGCGTAATTCGCATCGACGGGCAAAAATGATCCGATTCCGCGAGGGAGGGAGCGCGGCACCACGGCTGATGCGTGTAACCGGTCGCGTATCGCGTCGCTTTCGAGCGAGAGTCGCAAAGGGGGATAGCGCGGTACCCCCCCCCCCCCCCCACGGCTGCCAAGGGAAGCGAAACGCGGGGGTCGACGAGGAGGAGGAGGAGGAGGGGGCTGTATGAGAGAGAAAGGGAAGACGTGTTGCACGGGGCGCCATCTACAAAAGACGACATTAAATCTGCAAAAGAGGAGGTCTCGGCACCGGGGACCGGGTCGAGGCGTAAAGGAAGCAGATACAATTCACAATGGGCTCAGCGAACCGATTCCAAGATCAAACGGCTCCCTATGAGCATTCGACGCTCGTAACTGACTGCCGAGTGACGCCGAGTCGAAGCTCTCTTGAAATATTCCCGACGACGCGGGGTCCGCCCTATACTAAGTGCGGTGCGGTGTAGTTCGCGCGGGTGTAAGGGCGCGTATAGCCGACGATACCGATAAGTTCCCCGCGAGGACGCCCTAATTGAGGACGCCAGGAATGCCGTATCCCGGAGCGAGGAACGGTTGCGCCGCTGGTTTTCGATTCTTCAATCTACTACTCTTATTATGTATACCTGGTGTATTCCCGTCGAAACAGTGTATAAGGGCCACGATAAAAAGTACCTATGAGAATTCTCGCGGAGAAAAACATCCCACATTGTGATGTCTTCCGATCAAATCGTAATTATTAGATGGAATAGCGATCGACAAAGATGCTGGACGAGATAGTCCTGAAAACCGGGTAAACAAATGTAACGTGTCAATTAAAATTTGATAAGAAATAGATCGTTCTCGATGTCACCCAAAAATGATACCGAGAATAGAAATAATTTCATTTCAATGTGGTACATCTTTTATCTCATTTATATATATAACCATTTTCATCAAATTTTGATATATTTTCTATTTTGAAAATTATATTTAAGTGATATTTTTAATCAATTTAATATGGTTAGTTTAATTTCAAAAATAAAGGTTTATCAAAAGTTGGTATGAATTTGATAAAAAAAAAGGTGATTGCAATAAATTCATATAATAATATTCTTATTCTTCGGATCATTTTTTGATCACATCGAGAACAATCTGTATGTTCCCGATCATATTCTAATAAAATTCGCGTGAAATGTCTACTCGGGAAGCATGAGACATATCCCAGAGCCTAAACTCCCACGCTATTCTGTGAAAGCAACGTCGAACGACGTGACATCTAATTATCCGGAGCGAAAGGTACCGAGAGGGCGCCGGAAACCACGCGAATAACACATTTTCCTACCTCTCCGCCTATTACACACCCACGTCTATTCGCCATAATCTACTCGCCCTTCTGCAATAAGTACTGCTCTTTCGTTCCCGCGGGAAAGTTCTCGCAACCACTGCGCGGCGCGACCGACGAATCTAACGGGTATAAGGAATTATATGTCTCCGAATCTTGAAAGTCACCAAAGCAACTTTAGTCGAAATAATATCACTCACTAAATAACATCATTTTTTTCTTAAATGACATCAAACGTCTTTCAGAAATGACCAAAAAATGAGGTTTCGTCATTATTTGCCAATTTTGAAAGACGTTTAGCAAGCGACATTATTTTGACTAAAGTAGATTGCTTAATCTGCAATCGATGAATTCATCCTAGGAAGCATATATGACTCTTTCAAATCGCCAACGCACACAATTGGAAATTTGATATTAGAATCGGCCGACCCAGTTTTGTAATTTAAAATCAACCGATTCTTCGTGTCTACAGTTGAAGTAGTATAACGTGATCCGGAGTAAAAAACTTTGACGCCAATTTGATCAAAATGTGACCAAGAATAGATCATTCTCGATTTAATAAAAAAATGATCCGTAGAATAAGAATGTTACGACCTTAATATAGTCCATTTTTATCTTACTTATATTCATTTTCAATCACATTTTGATTCACTTTTAATTTGGAAATCAAAGTAAGCATATTAAATTAATTACATATATACCATTTCAGTATAATTTTCAAATTCAAAGTAAATCAAAATCCGATCAAAAATAAACACAACTTAGATTAAAAACGGACTGCATATTAAGGTCACGATATTCTTATTTTTCGGATCACTTTTCAGTCACATTTAGAATGACGTACCTATTTTTGTTCAAATCAACATCCAATTTTTTAATTCGGATAATCAAACATTCGTTCTATTCAAATTGAAACAAACGATTAGTCGATTCTAACGTACAAAAATGGGTCGACCGATTTTACCACAAAATTTCCAATTGCGCACAAATCAATCCAACGACAGCCGAACATAAATTCGAATCTGTGTGAAACATATACGCATCATCCCTCGAAAACCCTCTGCACCCTCAACCCCTCCGCCTTGCACCAACACCGCCCCAAAGACCACCGCAGGCAAAGAGAGAGATGAATCTTGGACAGTGTGCGGCAGCTATACCGCGTAAGATAGAAGGCCACGAATTCGTTTAACGATCGGAAGTGATTTCGGTGCCGATCCTTTTCGCGGGTGGCGCGGCGGCGGTGGCGGCGGCGGCGGGGGTGACCCGCGAAGCGAATCACCGGCGTTATTGGCCCTCGAGGCCACGCCATTGTTGTGCCCGCGTGTACGGGCGCGGGCGGCGAACTCAGTTGAGGACGAGCGCGGTAAAGAGCGCGGAGCGAGAGCGTACGAATTGCGGCTACGCCTCTGCTAAATAAACTCCCCGGGGGGGGGGGAAGCGCCGCCGCGCCGCGTGGAGTTGCCGGGATTTTATTAACTTCTGTACCGCGCGCGGGGGACGGGAGACGGGTCCGACAAACGGCCAAATAAAGAGATAGTAATTATTGTGTTTGTGCCCGGTTTATTTCTTCGGTTACCGCGCGCGCGCGCGCGGTCCCCCGCACCCTTCGCACCCCACGCCCTTTTCACGGAGCGTCCAATCTCCCTGGCGCCGCTGCCGATGGAACGCGCGGCGTGATCGCTCGTCGGGGAGGTGTCGGGCGAAGGGGTGCAGACCTGATCCTGGAGAGATCCTCGTGGCTCGACGTTGATGAACATAGCTTCGCTCGAAGCGGATCCTGATATTCGCATTGGAACGATCTCCTTTGCGTCTTCCGGAGGAAAGTTATTCGTCGGTGTTCTTCACGCTAATTCGTTTTCCCTCATATTTTTTTGAGGTGAAGAATTTCATGTCGGTTTGATCAAAGTGCGTGCAAAAATAAATCATTCGCGATGTGATCCAAAAATGATTCGAAGAATAAGAATACCCATCGTCATCTTGCTGTGGTAAATTTATTTTGGTCGTAATCAATTTTTCATCAGATTTCGATCTGCTTTGAACACGGATGATATAACAAATGGACCACATCGAGATCATGATATTCTTAGTCTTCGGATCATTTTTCGACCACATCGAGAATGAACTATTCTTGATCGTATTTTGATCAAATATACCTACATCAAATTTCATTTTTCGGGCACAACCATGCTATCTCGTAGGTTTCGTTAATGTATTTAAACGAAGTCTTTGTTCCTGGATAAACTACGAAAAAATCCAAGCGATTACTTCTAAATTCTACTAAACCACCATGAATAAATAATCCCGAGTAAATAAATGTGATGTCGATTGGATCAAAATATGATCAATCATTTTGGACCAGATTTAATTTTAAAACGAAAATAATTAAAAATTGATTGAATATCATTGACATATAATTTTTAAGATTAAAAAAAATCAAAATATAATCAAACATACATACAAGTGGGATCAAAAATCAACCATGTAATGATTATCTCTAATGTTCTTATTCTTCGGATCATTTTTTGATCACATATTCATGAAATCGGTATGAAAATTTTTACTGATATATTGCTTTTCGTAATTAGTAAAGCTTCTTTCTTTGTTTTCTCAGTATTCCTATCTATTAATGTTATGTAGGTTTTTAGAATCCGATAGCGAGATGTTGAGAAATACATAATGAATTTAACGGCACATACTTGGAAATGTTGTGTTGTAATCAGTCCAACAATTTTTCTATATTATCAACTGATTCGTCGCGTCAATTTTAACATGAAAAACGTTGTATCAACATGAAGAATCGGTCGATTAACACGAAGATCAATTGAAACGAGTATAAATTAATGTTCTCACAGGACTGCGTTATCTTCCTCATAAGTAAACAAATTTCTCAAGTATACACATACCGCATGGGTACTCAATTTTAACGAACTCTGGCACACCCCATCTCCGAAATGACAAAAATTAAGTACTGAGCAATGAGATTCAGGCAGTGTGTGACTCCCCCTAAAACACCCCACAAATCTCACCAAGCCACTCGAATATCATTCCACCCCGATCGTCCACTCGTCCAACCCCATCCACCCCCGACGAGAGAGAGTGTCCCCCGCTGAACACCTCATCGCACGGGTCTACCGCGCGCGTAACGCGCCACGAATTTCCATCGAGATCCTCTGGAACACGGAACCGCCACCCACCCCGCGCGCACCCCGAGGTCCCCGGAGCCGGACGCCGTTGGAATTATATCCCGTCGGGGTACTTATGAAAAACACGTACCTATGTACACCGAATCGAACGAAGAGCGAGAGAAAACGTCGCGCGGCGAACGGCGACTGCGCGGCGCCTGGCTGAATGCAACCATCCCCGCGCGCGCGCGCTCCGCTACTATTCACCGGGAATTCCAAATGATCGCGAAATAACCGCTCACTTACACCAATTCGCCGGGGCCGCTCTTTATGGGGGCGCATTCACGCGTGTCACATCGCGATCCCCCACGCACGCCGAAGGTTCGCCCCGCGGTGCCTTCGTCCCTCTCACTCCATGGTATATCTCCGCGCGCGTCCCGACGACCCTCTCCCGTGTCGCGGCTCTTTCCTCCGCCGCCCTCGCGTCCCACTCTGCCCCCCACGCCCCCCTCCTTCGCGCTCTTTTTAGCTCGCGGAAAATGGCAGAGTGATCAAATTAACCGGGCATTAGAATAAGAGTGGGGGATGAGGCGCCGGGGATGACGGGGTGGAGGGCTGGGGTTGGCTGCGCGTAGGAAACCGACGAGGTGAGGGGAGGGGGGGGGGGGAGTCGGAAAAGGACGGCGTATAATTGACCGATTTGAGACGGCGGAGGGCTTTCGCGATGAAGTATGATTATTTTCCGATAGAATGGAAATTATCCGGAGGCCCGCGGGGAGCGCGACGAGGAGTTATATTGGCGATATTCATACTTTTATTAAATACCTCTCTCCTTTCTTCCACCTTTTTTCCCTGCGGTGCGCTCTCTCCCGCCTCTCTTTTTCGCTCCTTTTTAAAATAGTTCATTCTCCCTCTCTCTCTCTCTCTCTCTCTCTCTCTCTCTCTCTCTCTCTTTACTCATCCCTTTGGCACGCCCGCGTGCATTTTCACCCCTATACCATCCCGCGCGGCCGATTGTCGCCGGGGCGAAGCGCGCGACAAAGACGAAATTGCGGCGGAACGAAAGGGTATACGCGCAAATTTGACGCCGCGCCCGTGCGAAATTTTCGCGGCGAGAAGTGGGCGGGGCGCGATATATCGGCGATCGATGATAATGATCTCTCGGCGGCTATTTTGCTTTCCTCTTTCACCTTCGCGCGAATTTTCCGCGGTTCTCGCTTCGAGCTCGAAACAGGTACCTGTGGCTTTCAATGCTGAGAAAAGTAACGAATAACGTTAACTAAATATTTGATTAAAGTGGGAACAACACGAAATATTTACAACGGCATGACAAACTTTTGCTTACGATAAATATGGAAGGTGCAGGAGTGAAGTGGATCAAGTCCTGAAAACGAGTTACGAAGAAAGTAAAGATTAAACATTTTTCTTGGTTATTAATTCAAACAAAAACATCTGTATAATATATAAAGCTTCGTGAAGTAATTAGTATACTTGTCTTGCCCAAATGTTTTTGTTTGAATTAATACAGAAGAAAAATGTTTAACCGTTATTTTCTTCGTAACTCGTTTTCAGGACTTGATCCACTTCACTCCTGAACCCCCAAATAAATGTTGGCTACGGGAACGTGCTGATGTTTCTAAATATGTTTGGGCTTGACGACGAAACATTCGTTGTCGCGACGAAAATATTTCGTTGTTCCCATACACTGAAAGAAATGTATATAAGTCGCACAGCGATTGGTACCTACAACTGTGACAGCAGCAGAGAATCAGAATTTGAAATTCCCGGACTTTTCCAGAATTTACCGGCCCGATATGTGCATTTTTCCCAGACTACACTGAGAAAAACAAAAGATTAAAAATTATTCTGTTAGAAGGATAGTCCGAGTACGAAGGGTAAAGTGGATCGAAAATTATTCTACAAGGATGGTTAAATTTTATACCCTGGAAGGATAATTTTTGTTCTGTTTTACCTTTCGTACTCGGATTATCCTTCTAACAGAATAAATTTTAATCTTTTTTTTTCTCAGTGTAGTCTAACGTTATTCTTTCATATTACCAAAGCAATCATTGGTTGTAGATGGCGCTACAGTCGAGTCAATCTAAACGCGGGACATATGCGATATTACAAGCGATCTGCGTGCGGTGGGATAGGAAGAATTGATATTTTTAATGATACTCAATTTTCGGCCTCGACGCGCTCTGCCGATGACACGTAGTCGCGCAACGACGTTCCGCGTGCAGCCGCTGAATGGCGAGTAACATCGTTAACGTTGCGATAAAGCGAAACAGGGACGACGAGAGGGTGGGAATCGTACGCAGCGAGAGCAAGATCTCGCCTATTGTAGCAACGAGATGATAATAGGTTGACATCTGCACTCAGCAGCTCCCGCGCCGCGTCGCGAGAGGAGCGTAATTAATATTCGTAATTACCTCGTCCCCTCCCTCCCCCCTACTGGGAAACCGGAGGCTCGAGAGTCGCCCGGGATCTTCCTCGTACTTATTCTTCGCTCGCGCGCGCTCGCCTACAAGCCTCGGTCGAGATCGAACGGCAAACTTAGGTACAACTTTTGTTGGAGTAAATTTAATTGGACTTTTCAACGATATGTAAACACGTGTACGAAGAAGGAATCATGCTCGAATCGAGTTTGGAAGCGCTGAAAAATTTGAGTTCTTGCTTTAGAGTACATTTTAAGCTAAGTAAAAAATTGGACGCCATTTTGATAATTCTCGATGTAATCAGAAAATGATTCGAAGAATGAGAATGTAATGACCTTAATGTGGTTCATTTTTATCTTATTTATATTCATTTCCGATGAGATGAATTGATTAATTTTAATTTGAAAATGAGAATAATAATTTCGAGTCGATTAAATATCATTTAGATGTCACTTTCAAATTTAAAATGGATCAAAATCTGATGCAAATGAGATCGAAATTGGAGCGCATTAAAATTATACGACAATATTTTTATTCTTCGGATCGTTTTCGGATCGCATTGAGAATAATCTATTCCTTATCTATAACATTTTGATGAAATTGGTATTATATTTTTTTACTCGGGAATGTCTGTAATATTATGTAATAACATGATACACACATTTTGGTAAAACTCTACGAGAAAGGATTGAAACTTTACGAGAAAGTTCGTGAAAATTATAATTCAAAGTATCGATACTAGCTAAAAACTTCATCGAATCTGAGTCCTGGAATAGTTGGACAAATTATTTTCAAAATGCTACTTTTTTGCTACTTTTAAAATTGATGTTTAATTAACATACTTTCGAACTTGGCCGAACATATCACCCGACTACCTGAAGCAGTCAATTTTCTTTGATTTCCTTACGAAGCCGCCATGTCAGTCATTAGATTTTCTCTCATTCCGAAATGAAGGACATTTCACTTATATATAAATCATGTTTCTTTCCACAAAGGAGACCTTTGAATTGTTTCAGAAATATTTCTCTAATATAAAAATATACCAACACGAGGATAAAATCTTTAACAAACGAAGACCATGTTTAACAAATCGAAGGAAGGTCTCCTTTGTAAGGAAAAACCATGATTTTTAAGCGAAATGTTCTTAAGCGATAATTCGAAATGAAAGGATTCAAAAGATCTGAGGGAAAACAACATGACGACTTCATATATCAAGGTTAAAGGGAACAAACCCCAAGCCAACTCGCATCTAGAGCATCACGGGGCGAAAACAAATTCTGATTCATCGATTTCTCCAGCGTCGTCGCGCGCGCGCGCGTTCCGCGTATGCGTAATTAGCAATTCCAGCGGCTCCTATAACGAGCAGGCAACCGTTGCAATATTGATAAGCGAGCCAAAGCTACGCAGTGTCTCGAGATTTCATTCGCGATATCGACATTGTGTTGCAACAATTTCCAAATTCCCCGCGCGTTATCGTCGCTCCGCGAGGGAGGCTGATGACCGGCGACAGATCGACGATTTATTCGCGGCATCGAGGTAAACCCTTCTCTGTATCCCCGCTCCGGCGCCCCTCTAAAAACTGTCAGACACAGATAGCCCCCCCGAGGCGCCTCCTAATTGCCAACGAAGGAAACTGCGGCGATAACGCGACGCGATTTTACCGATCGACTCGCGAGCCCGCGATTATTTTGTGCGGCGCGCATCGAGCAGCCAATTGCAAAAAGCCGCTGTATGCGAAGAAAAGCGGACGTTCCGAAACGGTCGAAAATTTTCCAATTTCGATGAAGAATCCACAGATGACGAATGATCATAGTGATTTGATTGAGAGAGTTGGTCAAAACTCGATGAGTGAACACGAGAGGGAAGATTTAATTGTGCGAATTAATGGAATAAAAATAGTTTTGTTTCATACATAGAAAATGAAAATATTTGTATTCCATTAATTTGCACAATTAGAAGTTTCCTCTCGGATTCGGACTCGTCGAATTTTGACGAATTCTCAATCAAATCGCTATACAATCATTCGTCGTCTGTATTTTCTACTCTGCGCCGGAAAGAACTGAAGTACCTATATTAATTAAATTGTATGTCATTAAAATTGTTATTTTTTAAACCACTGCGCGTTTTTCATTTCTGTAAGATCCCCTTTTTTTTCTCAAAATTTCCCCTATTTCCCCTAAAATAAAATGAAGAAGGGCTGCGAAGCCTGTAATTTGCACGAAGATATGAGACCGATCGAGTCGATAATCGAAATCAACGAGCCGAAGAAAAACGAACAACGACGATGAAGAACCCGATTGGCGGACAGCCAAAGAGGGGGCAAGCATCGAAAAAATTTGTTAACTAACGAGATAAGATGATCGAGCCGAGGATAAGTAAATGAAAATCCAAGAATTCTAAAAGACTCCGGAAAAGGATGAACTTTCGAAAAATCAAATCGGCTAACGAGATAATCGAAAACGTCGTTTCGACGGAAACCAGCAAACGGATGGCGAGATGCAGCAATTATATGCTGGGAGAAAGCGAATAAGAAATCGGAAGAGATCGACTAATTACGAAGAGTGAAGGACGTAGGCTACGGAGAATGTAGAACGAATTATACGAGCACGCGCGCGTACACAGTTGAATACGTACAGCCGCGAGCTTTCGAGCCCCGAATCGTAGATATTATCGATAATGGCGCAATTATGATAATGGCGGGTAATTCCATGGAAAATTCAAAGAGAGAGGGAGAGAGAGAGAGAGAGAGAGAATTCCGGGCGAACTGAGACTACTAATGAAGGAAACAGTTAGATTCAAACGGCCCCGATAATTATCTCGCATATTACGGTCTTGACAATGCGCGAAATTGTTCACACATCCCTTTACAGCTCGATTAACGCTGCCGAGGTAATGCTCGACGCTTCCGCTTCGCGCGATATATGTATCTATATGTATACGAAAGTGCAATAGGTGCTGCGCTGCAGCGGCTGGAGCGCGGATCTGGAGACTTCGAACGCTGCGGTAAGGAGTGAACGTCGCGTGATTATGGTTTTGGTTTGGTCGATAAATTGTCGGAAATAAATTACGACGTGATTAATCTGATCGAGAGACGCTGTTGTCTGCGGAAAATCTTGGGGCCTATCCCCGGAGCAGATTCATTATTACCTATAATAATTACGGAGAATAAGTAGAATTCTTCAAAGAGCAAAAGGATTATGATATATTGAATCGATACAATATTGGGGTAACCCTTGACCCCGTTATTTTGCTAAAAATCGAAGTCTCCGGAATTCGTCGTTCGCCTACCCTGTCTCTTGTGTATTTTTTCGCGTTGATTCTGCAAATTGCAGGTATTTTGTCGATATCCAGAAGGAAATATGGATTATAAAATGCTGACGATTTTATGCGCTGAAAATTCCTGGGTAAAAGAACTTGATGTCTGTTCGTTCGGAATGCGCGATCAAAGATAATTCATTTTCGATGTCATCCGAAAATGATCCGAACGATAAAAATATTATGGCCTTAATATAGTGCATCATTTTTTACCTCACTAGTACAAATTTTGTATCACATCTTAATCTACTTTGGATAGAAATGAGATGAAAAATGAGCCACATTAAAATCACAATATTATTATTTTGATCATTTGTTGTCCCCATCGAGAATAAACTACTCTCTAAAAAATACATCGTATAGGATGATTGAGAGTTCGATTCCAAAAATTTAAATTTGCGCAAAATATTGAAAAAAATTTAATCTTTGAAATCGCTCTCTCTCTCTATTCTATTCTTGTATATTTTTTTACACTGATTACGAAAACAACGAATATCAGGTCAATATCTCACAGGGAGGTTAAAATATCGACAATTTTATACGTTAAGAACGATTTTTTCCCATAAAATCATCGATATCTCGATGTTCGTTTGGAACTTTCACGATAAATCCATCATTTTCGGAATCAGCGTGGAAAAAGACGTCGGATATGATGGTCTGAAGTTCGATTACAAAAAAAAAAATTCGGTTTTTCACGAGAATCGAAATCTCTGAAATCGGACTTCCGAACATCCCCTTTTTTGCATCTCTTCGCGATGATTGCAAAAATCACAGTTATTAGATCGATATCTCGAAGGGAAGATAAGCCATCGAATTTGTTATGCACGGAAAATTTTTCACCCATAAAATCATCGATATCTCGGTTCTCCTCTGAGATTTCCTTCTGAAACCCTGTAACCCTTGGAATAAACGTGAAAAAAATTCAACAAATTTCAGTTTTCAACAACATT
This sequence comes from Xiphydria camelus, assembly GCA_963678675.1. Lineage (NCBI taxonomy): Eukaryota > Metazoa > Arthropoda > Insecta > Hymenoptera > Xiphydriidae > Xiphydria > Xiphydria camelus. The sequence goes on along the minus strand of OY783200.1, from coordinate 22,387,598 downwards.
TGGTCGATCGAACCACGTTCTGATTCATCGGTACCGTTACGGAGAAAGAAAAGACACATCATTCGCGACCCGCCACTGCCACGATATAACGATACTGCGAAATAATCGAATCCACCGGCCCTGCAATACCGATCGCGCGTCAACTTCCACGGCGGGGATTTCCCTTATGTAAAATCGCCAGTCCCGCGACGTCGCGTCGCTCCGCCGATATTAACAGAGCTAATTTGATAGTTTAATCAATTTCCGCGAGCGGACGGGAGTTTAATGGCGATGTCATCACTTTCAACGGGGCACAATGGGGTTAATCTAGCTCGACGGGCTAATATTCGGAGAGTTAACGGAGTTTCGAATGCTGCAGTCCGATGCAGGGCCGCCCCCGCGTGTACAAAGCGCGCGCGGCGAAAGGAAAAACGGGGGTGAGAGAGGAGGGCGGAGAGTTTCGATCGATTGACGATGAAAATGTCAAAGTTTCGGAGCGCGATTAATTTTTCTAAGTGGAATATCCTCGCAAATTCATCGCTCGAGCGATTCTCTTAGTCTCTGTTTTTCATTGATAATCATCGTAGCTCGATATCCTCAAATAGGCTCGTTCTCTCAATTTTTTCTCGCACGTTTCAAAATACTCGAAAATTCGTGGACGAGTATAGCTGTTGAATGAAACGACAGTGAAATAGAATATCGAGAAAAGCGAACAATAAAAAGCCAGAAAAATCGAGAGAAAATCATCCCCTTCCATGTCTGAGAGTTCAGGAAAGAAAAAAGGAGAGAATATGCGAAAGGAAAACGAGTCGATTCGAGAGGAAACTGAATAATAGAATTCTAAATTGAAAGAATTACTTAAAAGATAAAAAAACAAAGGCAAATTACTCTCGTACTACGTTTATGGGTTTCTGAGAAAAAAAAAGTTAATGAACGATACAAAACTAAGGACAAATAAAATTCCAAGGAAAAAAAGAGGATCATTTCCATTCATATTGACGAGTTTTTCGACGACAAAATTACTCCTGAATAAAAAAAAATTATGTCAATTCAATCAAAATATGATCGAGGAAAAATCATTCTCGACTTAATCCAAAAATGACTCAAAGCATAAGAATATTATGATCTTAATGTGGCCCGTTTTTTATCCAATCTGCATACATTTTTCTTCTCATTTTAATCTGCTTTTGACTTGGAAATTAGAGTAATCTTTTTAAATCGATCATATATCATTTTCAAATTGAAAGTAGATCATAATATAATATAACAAAAAATGGATACAAATGATGTGAGAAATCTACCAAATTAAGAGATCACGATATTCCTATTTTTCGGATCATTTTTGGATGGCGTCGAGAATGATCCACTTCTCATCGTATTTTCATCAAATTGACATGAAATTTTATTCGTACCATCCATTCTTGTCTTATAGATTCATTTTCAATCAGATTTTGATTTATTTTTAATTTAAAGATAAAGGTACATAACCATTTCAAATCGATTAAATATAGGTATCATGTAAATATTACTTTCGAGTTGAAAGTGGATCAAAATCTGATTAAAAATGAATGCAGATAATTTTAAATCGATTACATATCAATTAAATATATTACCTTCGACTTAGAAGTAGATCAAAATTCGATTGAAAATGAATGTATTTTTATTCTTTACATCACTTTTTCATTTCGCATCATGGCAAATTGCCGTCAAATTTCTTACTCAGGCTTGAAGAGATTATAAACGAAACGCGCGCGCGAAACCAGGCAAAATTCCACAGCGAAGTTAGTCAAAAAAAAAAAAAAATTAAAATCCGGAGCGCGAATCGTCCTCGGCCCCGATATCGGCGGAGTTTTCAAAAGCAAAAGGGGGAAGCTTACCCACCCCGCCGCTCGGAGTTTTCGTTCGAGCGGCCCTGTATGCAGATCCCGAGCGGGCATATTAGGTGGAGCTACGCAGTTAGGCAATAACCGCTGTCAATAGAACCCCGCCTCCTCTCTTGGAGTGGCCCCCACTCGAAAACGCTACTCGCTAAATTAGGTAGGTTATATGGGCTTCGTTTCATTTGCGAGCAAACTTTAATAAACGCTAAAATTGCGTAAAAGAGCAAGGTTTTCAGGCGAACGAATCAGGCCCGCTGATTCCACTGATCCGAATTATATTACGTCCTCGACGGGGCGACCGCGAAACCGGAGAAGCGAGGCACGGGTTAATGACGAGCGGGAGCGCTCCGCGCGAATCATCGGTCGCGTCGCGTCGGATCTCTGGATCGAATCGTCCCGGGCTAATTCGCACGATCGAATTTACTCGTTCGCTTTGATGAGCAGATTCGATCGGAGGATTTAGTGGGGGATCGAATCTTTTATACAAGGGGGAGGGGCTGAGATAATTTAAGTTTTCTTTTACTTTTCAACAGCTCAATTAGGTAGAAGGATTTTCCGTCCAACACATAAAGGCGTCTAATGAAGAAGCTCGATTATCACAGGTACGACTATCCACTGAGAAAACAAAGTGGTTGTGACATCTGCTTTGGACTCAACTGCTCTAGTTTTGTAATCAGCATCAGTTTTGTACCTACTATTACAGTTGTCGCGACAATTCTTTTGTTGCGGCGACTGAAAATAGTTGCAACTATAATAATTGGTGCTAATTACCAAACTTGAGCAATTGAGTCCGAAATAGTTGCAACAGCCACATTTCTTTTTTTCAGTGTACACGTATTATAGTGTATAGCTTTTCTTTGAGCCTCGCGACGGACGCTTCGCTTTCTCTAGTCCTTGCATCCAGGGAAAAGGTCTAATTGAATACGAACTTGATGGACAAATTTATTTGAGATGAATAGGAATTTATTTACATGGAACAAGTCTATTATTTGAATTTGATAAATGTTCTGCTGGGTTCGTACTCGATTAAAAAAAGATGCAAAGCATTTATTTAATTCGAATAAACTTCGGCTCGATGTGAATAAATTCCTACTTATCTCAAATAAATTTTTCTATCAAGTTCGTATTCAACTAGATATTTTTTCTCAGTGTAGCGCGATAGAAAACCGTGATATATCCGCGTTAGAAGTAAGTTTTACAAAGTACAGCGAAGTATCGCTTTCATTGAAACTTAATCAGTGCTCCTTGGCAGCAATCGTGTGTTTTCAATTTTCGTTTTTCATTATTTGGTCACCAATTGCCTCGTGCGGCAAAAAGTAAAAGCCTACGAGGATTGGTTGTAAATCGTCAAAAATGAATAACGAAATTACATGATCGCTTCTTTGGCGTTTTTTTATTGGCGTCGGACGAGAATATTTTGCGAAATATCAACATATCGTTCAAACATCCTCCTCCATACGAAATTCCTTCGCATTTTTATGCGTTCGAGTAATAATCGGCGTTTCTTATTTTCCAGTTTATCGATCAGCGATAAGGAAGAGAAACGCACGAAGAAAATGCAGTACCGTATTTACCGTTTAACGACGCGGCTGGCAGGAGTATAGCATAACGTCATGGATCCAGCAGCATCTCATCGTCGTCATTCGTCGGCAAATCCTTCCGAAGATAAGCGATCCGCTCCTTCGTTTTCATCCCAACACACGCGCGGCTCGCGTATTCAAATTCGCGAATTCTTCATGATCGATTTCGCTGAACGTAAAGCGTTACCCTGGAACGGTAAACCGCTTCGGAACGGAATTCCTTGTACCGAGCGGAACGGTCGTCCTCTTCGGCTGACGTTACTGATGACTTTGTGAAAAATGTCCGACAGAAAACGACGGAACACAATAGCAAAAATGATTCAAAAATATCATAGAAATTATTTTCTTCCCATAAAATCATCAATATCTCGGTATATCTTCGAGGTTTTCTGAATAAATGTATTATTTTTGGAATCAGCATTAAAAAATACATCGGATAGGATGATTGAGAGTTCGGTTCTAAAAATTTTAATTTGCGCAAAATATTGAAAAAAAATGTTTAATCTTTGGAATCGCCCTCTCTGTTCTATTCTTGTATATTTTTTTACACTGATTACGAAAACTACGAATATCAGGTCAATAGCTCACAGGAAGGTTAAAATATCGACAATTTTATACGTTAAGAATGATTTTTTCCCATAAAATCATCGATATCTCGATGTTCGGTTGGAACTTTCTCGGTAAATCCATCATTTTCGGAATCAGCGTGGAAAAAGATGTCGGTATGATGGTCTGAGGTTCGATTAAAAACAAATTTCGGTTTTTCACGAGAATCGAAATCTCTGAAATCGGACTTCCGAAAATTTCCTTTTTTGCATTTCTTCACGATGATTGCAAAAATCAGAGTTATTAAATCGATATCTCGAAGGGAAGATAAGCCATCGAATTTGTTATGCACGGAAAATTTTTTTCCCCGTAAAATCATCGATATCTCGGTTCTTCCTTCGAGATTTCCTTCAAAACCCCTGTAACTTTTGGAATAAGCGTGACAAAATTCAACAAATTTCAGTTTTCAACAACATTTGGCCGATCGAATCACGTTCTTTCATCGGTACCGGTACGGAGAAAGAAAAGGCACGTCATTCGCGACCCGCCACTGCTACGATAAAACGACGTTGCGACAGGTGCATTGTCGTGGTCGAACAGAACTCTTTTCGTCGCTAAAGGTACTCATTTTCGCGATCGCACCACCATCTACACCCGGTGTCTCGGATTCTGTCGCTGGTGACTTTTTTTAATACTATTTTTAAACGTACTAACCAATGATTAATCAATCCTCATGATCTCATTAATGTTATAATTAATTGTTCATTGGTTAGTACGTTTAAAAATAATATTTAAAAAAAGTCACCAGCGACAGAATCCGAGACACCGGATGTACCTACTAGAAAAGTATCGGACTTTTCACTCTGCCCCCGTGGACTCGTGCGCGCGCAATCAAATTTCCCCTTCAAACTGTTTGTCAAACTTGCCAACACCATCGACTATTTTGCATATTATCATTTGTCCAACAATCGAAATACTGAAAGCTGAGCTGGAAATAGCAGTTTTTCAGCAATGTCGATAAATTTAATGGAAAGTTTGACCGTGTGCGTTCGCATATAAATCATGAAATAACAGTGATTAAAGTTTCTTTCCTAGTGTGAGTAAACTTAGATTCGTACGATATATACATGAGTCGCATCGCAATCGAAAAACGAAAATCGCAACCAGTTCTCGTAAAACCGAAATTGAAATGAAAAAATGAAAAAAGACATCACCCTGAAACCTCCTTCTCCTCCTTATTCCCCCAAGCAGACCGTCTCGAATCCTGCAAGCGCTGCTACTTCCAACGACGCTTGTCCGACGGCCTTCGCCTTCGCCGCAGCTTCGCACCACCGGCGATTCGACGCGACGTTTCCCACCCTCGACAACCAGGGAACGGGATCTCCGTCGAGCAAAGCTCGACGACGAGAGTAGCCTGCGTCTCCCGTGGGATACCTGTTCGGGAGAACGAAACTCTCCTTACCGGAAGACTTCGACTGCTCCGTCGCGAGAAGTGCCACGCCCGCTGTTCTTCTTCCACCTCGAATTGCGACTTCGCGATCGGAAAAGCGCGCGATTCTTCGCGTCCGGCGGCCTCGTCTCAACGCTTCGGAGGAAACTGCGTCGACGAGTTGTAACAACCGCGCTGATTGGTCCACTTTGAACGACCGGCTGGCTCCTTCTCGCGAAATCACCGTGGCCGACGGGGAAGATCGTCTCCGGAGCCTGGTCGGGGCGGATTGGATCCCGGACGGCTTCTGCCGACTCAGGTGCAGCGGGTGAATGCGAAAATCTCGCAAGAGGGACGAGGAACGCGCCGCGAAACGCGCCTTCCGAGGAGCCGTCGACTGGGATGCGCGTTTCACCTCGACTCCGCTCAGTTGAACGATGATTATCGTATTAATTCGTGCAGTCGGTTGTCCAGCGATATTTGTTTGAATAAAGGATGTTTCGGGGTTGGAGCAGGGTGGCCAGCGAACCAACATTTTCAAGTTTACGCGATTGAAACTGATTCTGTCGGGAGAAAAGACGCGTACGCTCTTGTCTGTTGCAAGTAGTTCCCCTTCAGCGCGCAGTAATACGCCGCCGTCGCACGCCGCGCGCCGGCCGAAGCGCCGCGAAAAGTAGTCCCTCCACTGCTTCTTGAAAATAAACTTTCTTTTCGCAATTTAATAAAGTCAAAACCCATCGAAATCATTGTATTCCTGCTACTCAACGCTCCGATTCATTTTCCCGACTCATAGCGCGAAACGCAATCGACTTTTCCCGCAATTTCCGTTGCACGGCGAGTTTCCCATTCGAAGCGAGACATACTTAGCGCCAAAGAATTTCTCATCGAAGTACAACGGGACTAACGATTTAATTAACGACGCATCGCTCACCGCGAAATTGTTTTTTAAATCCTATGCACCGTCGCGCACTTAAGATACGACAAATATTCCTCAGAAATAATGCGTTATCTTCGTCCCAATCACCTTCAAAACTATTAAAACCCTCCGCAGAACTTAAAAAGACGCTCCACAAGCGACTCGAACGCTTCTCCCGCACCTCCGACGCTCTTTTACAACGGCTTAGCAAACTAGAAAATCAGCTGATCGCGTTCTCCATCCCGACCACCCAAAAACCAATTAACACCCCCCACAGAACTAAAAACCCCGCTACTCACGCGACTCGAATGCTTTTCCCGCATCTTCGACGCTCCTCAACGAACCAGAAAATCAGCTGATCGCGTTCTCCGCCTTCGAAACGTCAAAATTCAATTCCGCGCAACGCGCCTCTCTCGTCCCGCGCCGGCGATTGGTCCGGGACGCTTTTTCCTCGGTCGACGTCGCGGGCCCGGATTGCAGCAGCAGCAGCAGCAGCAGCAGTCCACGGCGATCGCGAGAGAAGGGAGATTGTGTAAATGGAAGCCGGTTGTCCCGTAATTGTCACTCTTTTCACCGCCCAAAAACGAGCCGCCCCATCGAGACGGACGATTATACGAAAATGAGTCGCGAAATGATCGAGAAGTTCGTGGAAGTCACAGGTAAATCAACTTCTTTTAATTCCCTTCAAAAAAAAACGAACCCCCGCGTCGAGGTTAACCTAACAAAGTTCCCGGGGCTGCCTCTCCCTGCGACTGATTTAGAAAATTCGAATTCTCTCTCTGCGTCCGATGATTTTAGTCTGATCGTTTTTTTTTTCATCTCCTCTGCCTTGGCGAAACAGGCGAAAGCGAAGCGACAGCCTCGCAGTACCTGACGCTCACCGACGGGAACCTGGAGAGCGCGATAAGTCTGATGTTCGAGGGCGGCGGCGAAGCGAGTTCCGTCGCCCCGACGAACGTCGCCGAGCCGCCAGTGAGACCGCCGATTCTACCGACTCGCGAGGTGCTCGTGCCGACTGACCCGCTGTGCGCGTTTCCCAGGGCCTCCAACAGCGTCTTCGACAGATTTCGAGACTTCGCCGTGGAGACGCGTGAGTAGCGAGGGGCCGGGGAGAATTCGAGCGAGGTTTTCGGGTGGGAGTGCGAGTCGGTGGCACGTCGGCCGATGGTGGGAAAGCTATGCGAGAAAGGGGTTTGATTTGAAGGATTTGACGGTATTCGAGGGAAGGATCGAGCGGCGAGAAGGATGATTTTGTGGGATATCGATGCTTTTTTTAGCTGTGGAAGGCTGCAATAGTTGATGATGATGTGAAAATTATGGGAGAAAGTCAGTTTTTAACATATTTTATGCTCAGTTTTCGTACTGTAAAGTTTTGAGAACGTATCTTGTCTCGTGAACGTCGAGTTTCGATGGAATTCTGATGCAAATTCGCTTAAAAATCAGTCCAGTTCGGACGTGAAAGCATGGGAATTTAATTTAAGGATTTAATGCTATTTATGAAAAAGATAGAGTAGCGAAAATGATCATTTTTTTAGGATATCAAAGCTTTCTTTGCTGTGGAAGGTGGTAATAATGACAATATGAAATATAATAGAAGAAAGTTAATTTCACATACACATGTAAAGATTTTAAATGCTTCTCACCTTTTAAACGTCATTAAACGAATCAAAAAGTCGATTTTTCGTCGAGTCTTGATGTAATTTCGTTGTTAAATCACTTGCAAATCAGATCAATGGGGACTACACGCAGAGAAAGCCGTGAGTCGAGGGGAGAATTTAATTTAAAGGGTTCAATGACTTGGAGAATGACAATTTTTTGGGATATCAAAGCTTTTTTTACCCGTGGAAGAATATAACATGAGAAACAATGAAAGAAAGTCAATTTCAAATACATTTCCCACTCAGTTTTCTCCCTGTAAAGCTTTAAAAATGAGTTTTGTCTTTCATAAGCATGATTAAACGAATAAAAAGGTTCTATTTTCGTCGAATCTTGGTGAAATTCGATGTAAATTCGGTTTGAATCAAACGTCTCCACGAGATATTCGTTAACGCAGAGCGACAGGAGGAAGAGATGACTCGCCAGGTCGCGGGGGTCAGGAAGATGTCCGCGCGTAAGACGAAGCGGCTGGAGGATCTCTTCCGACCGCCGAGCGACGTTCTCTTCCTCGGCTCGTTCGTCGAGGCGCGCGAGCACGCCAAGCACGTGAACCGTTGGCTGCTTGTGAACGTGCAGGATCCCCAGGAGTTCGCCTGCCAGACGCTCAACAGAGACGTCTGGTCGAACAAACAGATTCGCGATATCGTCCAAGACCACTTCGTCTTATGGCAGGTAAATCGCAGATTCCACGCGCGACTTTCGCTGCTTTTGGAGGCTGGTACTATTTATTGGGAATAGATTACGCCAAGCCTCGCAGCATCCCTAAACTTTACTTTAGGGAAAATAGGGTACATCTTTTTACAAAATAGGGTAAATGGAAAATGATTAAATGTGTAATCATCTCTTTTGAAGTATAAAAATGCGTGCTTATTATACAAACAGGCCTAAAAATAGGATCGACTTAGTTTTCATCAAGTTGATCTTATTTGCAAGCTTATTTTTATAACATACACAGGCTTCACAGCCCCTATTTGACTTCAGGGGAAATAGGGAAAATTTTAGGTGAAAAAAGGGGACAATTTGGATTGCAAAAGATCTTCCAGAAATTATAAACATGTAGTGATTTTAAAAAATAACAATTCTTAAGATGCACAATGAAACACCAATAGTTATTAAGTGAATAAAAGATGTTTTTGTAAGATTAAAATTTATATCTCATGTAACTTAAATCTGAATATCACAGTTTGATGTAAGGAAAAGAGATAATTTGTCGAATCGAGTTTCTGATAAGAAACATTAATTCAATTGGGTTGTTATATTTTAAAAGAAATATTGATGAAGGTAAATAAAGTAGGAGTTGTGTTTACTTTAGCTAGAAAAAAAATTGAACCATTTTGACCCATTTCATGTAATCTGAAACGATGAAAAGACAAATTCAACTGAGAAGCTGAATAAGTAATTTCAGAGGGAAAATATCGAATTATAGGGGAAAAAGGGGAATATCGCGAGTTTTAGAGTAAAAAGGGGGAAACTGAAGGAAATAGGGGACTAAGGACGAATAGGGGGAATAAAAGGGAATAGCTTGTATACGTTTCCTATAGTTTCTTTTTACAGAGTAGTAAATGTCGAAACAGACAAATACCGCGAGTAATATACGAGTATATTATCGAAACGCGTACTACGAATCTTATCTTGGCTTCAAACCAGCTTCGAAACCAATAAACACGTTGGAAGATTGAAATTGACACAGCCGCTCTCTGGTCAGGTATTATCGAATACCGCGGACGGCAGACGCTTCATCGACTTCTACAACGTCAACCAGTATCCCTACTTGGCGATACTGGATCCGCGCACAGGCGAGTGCATGCGAACGTACAATCACATCACGGTCGACAGCCTGGCGGCCGGTCTCCAGGATATGCTCAGTACCCACGCGTCGCCAGAGAGCGCCCCGCAGGATCCCTCCAGCACCGGGGAATGGGTTGGTGTTTTATCGAAATATTCCACGAGAGACGGGGCTAGGAAAGCGGGGAGAAACCGTGTTACAGTGGAATGGGCTTAACGCGATCTCGGTTAACACGATTTCCCGCATTTATACGCCTTTTTGCTGGTCCCTTGAATTTAAGCCTTATTTTCTTTTTAAAATATCCCACATGATACGCGCTTCGTTCCCGTTTATAATGCTCTTTTGGCGATCGACGGTGCCGTGTCTCCGTAAACTGCTCTTACCGATTGCGTCTGTCCTATTGGGTTGATTAATAAGTAATGGCGTTGTTTTTTTACAAATAAAAAGTGCGCGCAGACAAGGAAACGTTTTTACGTAATGTCATTTGAGTTTGGTTTTTTAGTTTTGTGCCGTCTTAGCAGGCGTAGCATCTTCTCCATAAACATCGCAAATCTTGCGTGCAGCTTCGGTGGCTTTAGCACCCCGATTGAATTTGATTGAAAGAAAATGTCGAAAATGCTTATTTTTGTCCATTTGACATTCCACTTTGATGATTCGAAAATTACCAAAAATGAAATCAAATGAAAAAACCAGACACATAATCTTTTAACTTGAAAAAAAAACGTCATTACTTATTAGCCAACCCAATATATCATTGCATAGTACGTTTGCACAATTTTCACATCTGATGAAGCCTTTCAAAAGTCAATCGAAAATTGAATACTGGGACAGGCGATATAAAACTCAAAAACCAAATAGTACACGGAAATAGTGCTTTTTAGAAGAAATCATTTATAAAGTTTTCATATTACGTAAATTATGTTCCTAATGGGAGTAGGAATAAATCCCCAAAAAGTTCCCATGTGGCCGATGTCCGCAACATCCCTTATTTTGCAAGAAACCACCACCGGATGGTACATCGTGCCGGTTTTTCTCAATTTCCTCGTAAACTGTTGTTCAAACATAAAAAAATGTATAGAACCAAAAATGTTCGCCGTTAAACTCTACACAAAAACTGTTCTATAAGCATTTTAGCTAATCCTCTCTGAATTTCCGCAAATAACGTTCAAAGTTAGGTGTAGTTTTTAGCATGTAAAATGTGGCTATTGTAGTGATTTTCGTAGTTCTAGTGCTATAATATCGCTACATAAGTATTATTTAAGTCAAATTTTAAAATTTGAAAGGGATTCTAGAGCATTATAACTATGCATTTTCTAATTTGAGCTCGTTTCCACACCACCCATGAGGTAGAGCTCCCGGCGCGTTTTTTTTTTTAAGTGGTGTCCCCAATAGGCCTAATCCACTAACATGTCTTGTAGAGGGTAGGGTTTTATTCCTGATCCCATTAGGAAAATGTATACGTAATATGAAAACTTTATAAATTATTTCTCCTATTTCATGTTTATATGTTTAATTTACGTGTACTGAAAAGAAGATTACTACTTTCTTCTCAAGGGGCTGAAGAATTGATTCGAATCGATTTATGGGTAATTGATTTATATTGATTTTTAATGTGTGTATATCTATCGTATATATCCTTTAATACACATATGTATAAACGTTCATGCTTGCGTGGGTATATTTCTGTTTTTATTTGGTTTTTAGGATTCCCCGCTTAAGACGATTTTTTGCACGTCCCCTTAAAAATCGTATTAAGCGGATTTTATTGTATATCGTCCGTTCGATCGTTTGCAGGCTAGCGGCTCCGGCAGCAAGAAATTCGGTAACTCGGAAGAACGCGCGGCAGATTCCGGTTAGTGATCGACGAATTCGATAAATTGAATTTTCGAAGTCTTACGATTATTAAGACGATTCGGATTGTAGCGAGCAGCAAGGCCAGCAGCAGTTGCTCGAGCAGCAGCAGCAGCTGTAACAACAGTTTACCAAGCAGCAGCTTCAGCGTCCTCAGCAAACGCTCGAGGATAGACGAATTCGAGGCGAAGAAGGAAGCTGCCAACGACGCCGCGAAAGAGGTGAGCCAAAGGGAGTGCGTTTCGTATTTCCGCGCGATTTACAATTACAAAATTTGATCTGAAATAGCCAGGAAAAAATCAGAAAAAAGTCCGCGAATTCGATAATCAAGTTTTGCAATCACCCTCTGTTCACGCTCGATTTTCGTTTCAGGAGAAGCCCGACCGATCGCCGATCACCTCGAGCGAGCCGGAATCGAGTAAGTGCCGCAGTATTTTCGTTTATCCTCCAGATCCGCGCGGGGATATTTCACAGCAATTTTTACATCAGCAGGTGACGAGCCTCTGCTGCGACTCTGCCTGCGACTTCCGAGTGGGGGAAAGCAGGCGATCTCTATGACCGCCAACGACACCATAGAAGTGAGTTTCTCCTCGTTTCCATTCCCATTCGAACGCGTCGCCATGCTTTTCTTCGATTTCCAGAACTTCCTGCGACGAATGGACCGCCTGGGTTATCCGCCGTCGGAGCACACCTACTTGGTGCCCTTCCCGAAGACGAACGTCGGAGCGCTCTCGCCGGAAACGCGTCTGTCGGAGACGATTTTGTTCCCGTCGAACACCGTGTTCATCACGAAGATATAGTCGCCCGCGCGTGCAGCGACGATGGTCGGAGACGGGGCGATGTTTCCTCCGGCGATTCGCGGTTTCTCAAAATGCACAGTCTCGATTCTACCGCCTCCGACGCGCGCCCCTCCTCGCCGCCGAAGAGACGGGCGGAATGCGAAAGAACTGTGTTCTCGTGCACTGCCATTCGTGATCTTCACTTTCCTCCTTTCTACGCGTTAGAATCGCCCGCGTCACCTGCACCCTTCCCAGTTGTCGCGAGAGCGAAACGACTCGTGTTCGCGGAATGGATCGGCGCACATAGCGTCTTTACTTCAATCGCGATTATCTCGATAACCGCGAGGTTTTCGCGCGTGTCGGTGTAATACTTTTTCGAAGAGCACACTTCGAGCTACGAAAAAGTCTTACAGGAGTACGGCCGAAAATTGCACGGGAGAGGAGATAATCGTGGTTGAAGCAAAAACCGTCGGATCTCATTGTATCGCGATTCGCAGAGGAACGCGGCTTCCGCGCGCTGCTGATGCGTGCGTAAAGGCGCGAGGAATCGAGGACCGATCCAAGAAACGCGCAGGGAACGGGAAAAGAAGTGTGCGGGTAACGCGAACTCGCTAGCTGCTTTTATTCTCGCTGATCGTGCAAGTGGCCTGCTTTTCCGAAGCGGGAGTGTCTTGCTGACGAGAAACTGCAGGTCCCAATCGCACAATTATCACTCGTAGTCTTGATTCTTTACACTGCCACTCGGGGACGCGGCCTTCTCTCAGCCCGCGTGTTAAGACCAGAGTCGAAGAACGGATTCATTAACTGCGCGGCGAAAAAAAAAAGCTGTGCATCGACTACTAGCACTGCCACTTCTGGGATGTTCATTTTGTTTCCATCGATTATAGCGAAAAAAAAGAAAAAAGATACAAATAGGTGTAAGACGAAAAATCGCGTCGTTAGTTAATGTTCTCCTTAAACCGTAAACATAGGAATTTAACGCGTCGATCGTCGCAACTCAAACGCGCGTTTACATTATTGCCTTTACTTTTTGGAGCAGTCAAGTTCGACGAATTGATGTTAAAACTTCTAAATAGAAATCGACGCGAATCAAAGCGTCGCCGATGCTATCTTGCTAATAAAATGTCGATTTTGAATATCAGCCTCGAGTTATTCCCTGACTTATCCAGATTTTTTCCTGACCATTTTAAATGAAATTGTAAGTATTAACTATTATTTTCTCGACACTTTTTTAGGGCTTAGGGAGGTAAAAATGTTAATTAAAGAATCACAACGAAATAGATTTTACCAATTTTATTATCTTTGCTCATTAGTTCAAATATCTTTATCAATCAGAAAGTACTTGTGGAATGCAGTACGGCATCCATTTGTTAATTCTCCAATGTTTCTAAATTCTAATTCGATACGCAATGTGGGTGGAAAAAGCTCTTTCCAGATACATAGATAAAACCTTCCCGGCATCGCTTTCCTGCGGGACACTGGTATGTCCGACAGCCGTTTCCATCGTTAGGGGACCGCGGGAGACCGCTGCTGACCCCGCTGATCGCCAAGATTGTCAACACCATTACGAAAAATGTCAGGAATTTCATGTTTCCAAATTGCCTTCAACACACAACTATGCGATCCACTAGAATAGTAGATGTCTGTCGATTTACCTGACATTACTGTCTTATATACCCACCTTGACGTGTACCGTCGACATATTATATTTAAACAAATGATACGACCGGGATGACCCAGCAGAATTAATAATCATTAACGTCATACTATTTTACATCCTATTATTTTCACTTTATAAATAACAGCACGTGTTGCGTATATCTATGCAGAGTGTATGAGATACGATATCCACGAACTCTACAGCGCTGTTGCTTGACTAACAAAATAAGCTTAAAATTCTTGCTTATCTCCAAAGTGTGAAAAATAAGATCTCCCCCTATAAGACGCACTGTTTAAAAATGTAGTCTCAAGAAAATAAAATGGCTTTACCGACCAATTGGATTATAAGACGTGATCAGAGTTGTAGATCTTCAGAATCTGATTAATAAAGTATGATTGCCATGCATATAATATTATTAAATCAGCGGAAGAATAACGCTAAAAATGTTTTAATCCTTTAACTCTTGATCAGTATGTTATCGGTAAGAGTGCCAGTATCTTCTTATACATACACACCCACCAAATACGATCCTACACGATGGAACTACCTTAAAATCCGCGACGAAATCGCGGAAACGCGCGCTCGGCTATCGCAAGTCGGCCGTAGAAAGTGGCACCTTCGCCGTGTGCGGCGGATGGCGAACCTCCGAATCGGCTTTAGCCGCCGTGAAAATCGCTCTCCTCTTCCAACGAGTCCTTTTTGTACGAGGACTCGCCGCCCTCGGCGGGAGCTCTACAGTCGCGCAACATTTGCGCGCGCGTCGCACGTGTACATCTGACGCGCAGGCGCTACTACTGGAGATAATATCTGAAGCAGCAGCGCAAATTGCATGAACAGTGAAATTTCGAGAAATGAACTCCGCTTTATTTCAATAATTTCCAGTCAAAATCCAAGATTCCCCGACATTTCTTGGCTTTTCAGATCATCCTAGTCATCCTGATTGGATCTCGTGCAAAAAATATCCCGATGTAAAACCACTTCGTCGGGCGAAATAATACGCCCGAGGAAAAATCTTACGATAAAATGTCTTTATTATAATAGCAGCATGATACAAACTTCGCGCACTCTTCTCTCTCTGCTTCTACCAGCGATCAAGTCAATCAGAGATATCTCTTACAAATAATTCAGCACTTTCGTACGACAAAAATACAATTACTCTCGAAATTACCACCACGACGTGTTTCCCCGATTATTCCGAACGATTCTCCTAGCGGTGAACGAGCCGTTTGCCGAGTGCTCGTATATTTCAGTTTATCGTAGGAACAAAAGACTAGACCAGCGAGACGAATTGCGGTGTCGCTAAACGCGTACGGGGTGTCTAGCGATTCGGGATAATAAGTTTCCATATTTCAATGATTTTCAGGCGAGATCTCTGTACTTCTTCATGATCGTACCTATAATTGTTTAAGTGCTTATGCGAATATTTCTGCTTAAAACACGCTCGTCGCCGCGTCACCCATATCTGCGTGCAGGGTATGCTTTCGTGAGGGCCCCGTCACCCAAATATGGGTGACGCTCTTCTTGTTCAAGTTAAATATGATTTTCAGTTGGATTTTTAAAAGGAATTTAATGGAATAAGCACTGAAATATGAATATAGGATATACAACATAAAAATATGTAAAATATACAAATTATACTATAATTTTTATCAATTTATATTTAGGATAAAATGGACCCTTTAATGGATGGAAGCCTCTGTAACCTTTCATCACTGATAATACATGGGCCTGCTCGAGTTGCGTCGTGCCATATTTCCGCTTATCTTTCCGTTTACATTCTAGCGCGCCGAAAGTCGACAGCGCACGGGCCTGCTCAAGTTACGTCGTTGCTATTCCCGCTTATATTTCTGTTTACATTCTAGTGCGCCAACAGTCAGATTTGGGCCTCGTGAGAAACTCAACCGAATCACGCTGGGCGACGAACGTGTTAAATAAGAATACATTTTTGTTTCAATAATATCAGGAACAATTCTCACGGTTCTCGGCAACTGATCTCATTCGCAAGCAATAGCGCGAAGCTTTACGATCGCACTTTAAACATATCCGGAATTCAAAGGCCACATCAATGTTATTACAATTAATAATTGTTTCCATATTTCCATGATATTTTAAAAAAATTCCACGATATTGCCTTATGCAAAAGAATGTCATGATATCTGTATGACCTCCATAATTTCCATGATCACTAGACACCCTGGCATACGTCGCTAAATTTTAAGTCTCGCAATTCGAGGGTTATATCACATGATCGTGCGAATCATTATTTTCGAGCGCCTCTCTTCCAGGAGACGCCGAAGGAAAGTTCTACGAATCGATCCGATAAGACGGAGATATCTTATCACCGAAAGAACTAAACTAGAGATATCCTTGCTCCTTATTCCTTCGACTTCATTATACAGCTCCCTCCGCGATTACGAAAATACTACATTAATTACATATGTATATAGAGATATATGTATATTATTGCTCGCTACCGTTTGAGGATTAGTCGATCGAAAGCGTTCTCCATTTTCGCGATCTGCGAAGAGCTTGTCGTGTGTGAAAAGAAAATCGGATAATTCAATTGAGATTAGAGACGCGGTACTGGTGAAATATCGTGAAGGAACGGGAAGTAGAAGCGAGTAAATTCATCTTGTCTTCGTTGTTCCTTCTAAAAATTGGAGGAAGTAGAATTCTGATATATTACATTCGGAAAGAAGCTTCTACTAATTATTCTCCGCGTTCTCCTTTAATCGGATGATTTTATTGTGGAATATCCAAGCGAAGAAGAGACAAGCGAATGCATTTCGTTGCGTGTATTACTGCAAAAACTTGATTTCAGTGAGTCGACATGATCGCCCCAGGCATTCGTCGATCGGTCTATCGACTTCGCGCGACGGGGTATGTACACGACATTTCGACACTGTTACTCATCGTTCGCGAGCCAGAACTACTCTTATTTATAGAGCGTGTACTCCTACTTGCAGAAGATTTGGCTCGAGAATAACGAAGCGAAGCATCGTCGCGTGTTTGACCACGAAATCATCGATAACTTGCCACGCCCCCTTTTATCTCAACGCAATACGGAAAATTTCGAAAATGAAACGACCCACGAAAAATTGTCCCCAACGAAACTTCCGCGGTTTTTCCAGCTCTTCAACTTTCATTCGAAACATTTTCCTCTCCGAGCAGCCAATCGCGCGCCACGCGGCGCGTTTTCCCCGGCGTTACGTCAGTCTCCGGCGAAGGAAGTCGCGCGTGTGAAATGGAAGACTCCGCGGGTTTCCGTCTTCGCGGTCCGATCTCGAACGACCCTAAAGTCATCTCATCTTCGAGATCCGACTGCGAGGACGCGAGCCGCGCTCGGTCTCTCCCTTTCAAACTTTTCTCTCTTCCGTCAACGACGGAACTTCGAAGCGGCAGAGTTTTGCGTGCGAAGCGAGCGTGTGTTAGTGGTCAGTTCTTTGCGCGGCCAAGTTCTGAGCGCGTATGGCGTAACCAGTTCCAGTCTCTACATTGGCGAACCCAGAAAAAAGAAAGGAAAGAACAGAATTAGACGCGCGATCTTCGACGGCGCGGCGAATCAGTCGATCGAACGCGTCTCGAAGCGATCGTAAAGCTTCCGCCGGCAGGAGCTGAATCGATGCGACGTGCTTGCTCTCTCGAAGGATTGATCGCGATTACGACGTCGCGGGAAATCGGCGTTAATAGAAGGAAACGTTTGCAGCGAGTTGAAAATATCGATCGAGATAAATGCCCCTCCGAGGATATAAAAAGAAATGTTATTCGACTTTTAAAGCTAAACATCGAGTGCGTGCGTCCTGATCTCGTCGGCTCGGCGACGCATTCGCATATCTGCGAGTAGGATCCGGAGTTGCCCGCGATCGCTGAACGGAATTTTGAGAGATTCCGGCGCGAACTGGCATCGAGAAATTGACTTCTTGGGATAACGTCTTTTTTTCGTTGAGAATATCGAGGTTTTATGCTTCGAACTTCTGAACGCAATAGAAATCGAGGCTTTATCTCGCTAATAAAGTATAGATTTTGAATAACGGTCTCGAGTTAGAATATAGAATTCCCATGACTTTTCCAGCTTTTTTCCTGATTTTTCCCTGGCTACTTTAGATAAAGTTCCTGATATTTTTTGTTCACATTAACCCATCAGTGCTCAGTGTCATTTTCGGTTGCCAAACAATTTTTGCTTGCAGATATTCAATCGATCGTTTTCGAAATGTTTATGAATTGGTTTCAGAAATTGTACTCTTCTTAAATAAAATTGAGCTTCCCGAGAAATTGTTCAAACAACGCGAAAATGCTCATATCTCAAACAAGAAACAGAGTTGCAACAAATGCAAACGAATCTCCGGACTCCGGCGAGTACATTCTTATACACGTATTCTCGACAGAAGTGAATTCGCTCAAGAACTAATTTAATTCATCCTTCAAGATACTTTCCTTCCATTTCCGTAATAAACTTGATTAAAACCTCGCGCGATATTTAATATAATCGACTCTAGAAACCGTTCAGAGAGAATACAAGTCAAACTCCCCTAAACAAAAGAAGAAAAACGTATAATCAACGCGTTTCCTCGGCAAGACAAGCCTTTCAAAGCGCTTCGCCTCGTCATTTCCGCAGCTCAAACGAACCCGCAGCGATCGACGTCCCAAATCTGCTCTAATTTTCACGACTTCGACCCCAGTTCGCGATCCGGACGAGTCGATCTCGCGGCACGGATCCACTGCGACGCCCCGGGGCGCGAGAGAAATCTAAGCGAAGAGTTCTTGCTCAATACCGAGATGCTCGAGGAAGACGCCCATCGGCGTGCGTCTCAGTCCGCTCCCCTCGATCTTGTTGGCGATCTTGTTCTTCAGATTACGCAGTCGCAGCGACGCGTGGACGAAGATCACTGGAAAAGATGTACGAATGACGGAACCGCGACTCTCGGGGGGCGAAAAATCGACGGCGAAAGTACGGGGCTCCCATCCAGCCAGAAGTTTAAAAATAGAAGGTTTTAATAACTTCTTATTTGAAAAAAAAAAGAAAAATCTTTCCTTTATTTGAGCATTATGAAGGGATAAGAAAAAGCGGTCTAACGGTGTTTGTAATAAATTTAGTAATTCACACAGAGTGTGATTATAGAATTCTCTGATTATTCCCCGACGTTTCCCTGACTATTTCAGACCAAATTCTGTAAGTAATCCCTGTAATATTTTTGTTTATATTACACAGAGGAAAAGGATTAATTGGGTCCACTGAAAATTACTTGCGGGGTCGCACAAGTAACTATTTATTTACACCAATAAAATCTTTTTTCATATTAATTTGATATTTCTTCCTGGCAATCACATGCTATTCTACATAATTGTATCTAACTAATGTATTAAAACATTGTATTGATATAAATTGATAATTACTTGCAACCCCGCAAGTAATTTTCAGTAGATCCAACTTTAATTCTTTTTCTCTGTGTATCAACGAAGAAGTTTTGAGAAATTAACACTCCACTTTAATTATAATTTCAAGTAAAAATTCAAAACCCCCTGACATTTCCCGGTTTTCCAGATCTGTAGCCACCTTGCAGTTTTGAGGAAATAATATTGAAAGAAAATGATTGAGATTTCTGATCGAAATAATTTATTTGTCAATGAATTCAATCATTCTTTAACGAAAAAAAAAAAATACCTCGACAAACCTTTTCCTGTACTACGAGAAAAACTTGATTGAAAGGAGGACTAATCGTTAAAAAAAAATGACCAAGTGGGAGCCCTGAAATTATCCGCGGGCGCGTCGACGTACCGGAGAAGTTGAGGAGGATGCCGATGAGGAAGACGAGCAGTGAGCCGAGCGTATAAGTCACGAAGCAGCCGCCGAGGAGGATCGCGATTATCCCGGCGGCGGGATGTCGTCTTTTGAAGTTGTGGATCGCCCTTCCCTCGGACGACACGAAGGCGAAGACCACCAGAGCCACCGCCGTCGTGATCATGCCGACCAGCATCTTTGCCGGATGAATCAACCTGATCGTGTAAATCGGGGGAACGAGACTCGATCGTATTCTTTTCTCGAAATTCGGGCAATTTTCGGCCTTTTTATATCTGGTTCGAGGTTCGTTCGCGGGATGAATGAACGTTGCGATAAAGGATGCTTGGGGAAACGAAGAATATCTCGAGAGAGATTCTATAACAGGCTTTACAGCCCCTATATTTATTTCATTTTAGGGGAAATAGGGAAAATTTGTACAAAAAGGGGGAGTATTTGGATTAAAAAAGAAGATGTACCAGAAATTAGAAACGTGCAGTGGTTTTAAAAAATTATTTTTAAGGTGTACACTGAAACACTGATATTTATTGAGCAAGTGAAGGATTTTTTTGTAATTTAAAAACTTTTATCTCATGTCAAGTAACTTAAATTTGAATATCGCGATCTGATTGAAAGAACTGGAAATCTAGTTTCTGATAAGAAACATTTATTCAACTAGGCTTTTATATTTTAAATGAAATTCTGATGCAGGTATATAAAATAGAGATTACAGTACAATTTTATAAAGGAAAAAAAAAGGAAATTGACCATTTTTACCCTTTTCACGTAATCCGAAATAACGAAAAGATAGACACAACTGAGAAGCTAAATAATAGACGGTTTTAGAGAAAAAATATTGAATGATAGAGGAAAAAGGGAAAAATCGCAAGTTTTAGGGTGAAAAAAGGCAGACTTAAAGAATACAGGAATAGGGGACACACTGTGAAGCCTGCTATAAGGATGAAAAAACTGAGGCGAGTCGCGGCGATTTTTGTTGGTCGCTCGGAAATGTTTGCAAGGAGTTGATAAAAATGTGTATCGCTCTAGAAGATACGCGAATGGAACTATAAAGTGTTTGGTGTTCAGGGCGTTGAAAAAATCCTGTTTGATCAAATAACGCATAACGCCGTATGACTGAGGAATTGACAAGGAAGAAATATCAAAGGCATGGAGAGGTGGGAAGATGAAATGAAGGCTGACGCACACTTTCTTGCGTTATAAATTAATCAGCACGTTCACAGGAATTATTCAAAGAGAAAAGTAAATTTTCTAGTCCTGCGAGCATTTTTGAATTCGCTCGGCGTTTGCAGAAGAAAATATAAAGAGACTCTGTAGAATTTTGCACTAAAGGTCGAAAATCAAATTGGGTAGGGTATATAAACCACCCAGTTATTGGACACTTAAAGAAAAAATAGCATTTTACAACATTTGAGACCGTGTTAAAAAGATATTTTTCTACCTAGAGATATGAGTAGTGGCTTGTTTTAATTGAAAATATATTGGTTTACATTCTAGTAACTTACAATTTTAAGTTGGAAAGAATATAACTTTCAACAATAAAAAAATGGGATAGAGTCGAAAAAACTTAGTTATAGGACAGTATTCTTATTTGTTGGAGATACTCAATCCAGTAATTGGACAGTCAAGAATCAATAAGCCAGGTATGATTTTCGATAATATTTATTTAAGTAAAAACTAGGAATCTTGTTTTTATTTATTTAAATCAGACTGCCCAATAACTGCAAGGTATCCAATAACTGGGTGGTTTACCCTATATTATAAAAATACATAAGGACATAAAAATTGGATCGATCCTTTGCATCAGGAAGAAATTTTGAAGGAAAAACAAATCAGGAAGAAAAATCAGCTGATCACTGAACAATCCTCGGCATTTGCGGAAAAAATATATCAAGAAACTCGGCATTATTTCGCGCCAAGGTCCATAAAAATCAAATCGAATCTTTGCGTTCTGCGAGTATCCAAAAAGAGAATTGATATTCCAACGACAATAAAATCGACGGAATAAATTCCGAACGAAAAGCAAATGAAGAAAAATCAGCTGATCACACGGAAGAAAAATCAGCTGATCACTGAAGAACAATCCTCTCTCATTACAAGAATCAGCATCGCGAGTAACAACCAACCAACAAACAAGAAACGAAAAAGAAATAAAAAGAAGGAGAATCGGCTGACCACAACCGCGGAAAAAACAACCAAAAGGAATCAAATCGAATCAGCTGATGCGTTGGAGCAAGACGTTCCGACGTCGCCGATGCGTCAAAAGGAAAACCCCGGACATTCGTTCGCTCATCGCGTCGCGACCCAAATAAAGGACCTCTCCGCGAAATAAGAAAGGGGGTGGGACGGAAGGAGAGAACCGAGGTGCACAAAGTAACGACGCAATCGCGCGCTTACCCGACGATCAAGAACACGACGGCCGACATGAAGAAGTAGTTGGTCTGATAATACAAGAGATTGCTGACGACCCGGTTGCCCCACTTTTCGAGGTCCTTTACGTTCGGTATCTGGAAGCGTGCCGACTCGATGAGAAAGTCGTCCAGGCTGCGGAGCGGAGGAATCTCCAGCTCCGAATTTCGGAACTTCGCCTTGTCCATGTCGCGCGGAGATTCGCTGATCGCGAGCGGTAAGACGCGCTGTGCTGCTGCCGACGTCGGCGATGATTTTGGACGATGACGAGCGTCGGAACGCGTGCACCGCAGCGGATCGGGACAGTAACTCGCGAGCGAGCGATGACGCACAGCGCACACAAGTGATTCGACGCGATTAATCTCTCGGTGGTGTTTAACCCCTGATAATGGGAGAGCCTCGGCGATTTTCTCGGAATCCTCGCACCGACGTCGTCGCACTGTATTTTGGTGCAGGGTTCGCGTAGCTCCGAACAGGTGGCACGAGATGTCGAGAGACACGAAGCGTTCTCATCGCGCGATTCGGAGAACGCGAGACTCGCGTTGCGCATGCGAACAGCTGATTTTGACGTTCGGGGTTTGCGAGACACGCGTCGATCGTGAAGCGGGAAAATACGAACGTCCCCCACCAATCGACACGGTTTATTGGAATTTTCTCGAAAGTTTAATTTTTGATCGAACTGGTATACCGTGGTTTTACACGTCTCGCTCTCTTAAAAGCGTTTTCCTCAGGGCTGCACTGACTGCGCCAAGTGTATCTCTATTTTTTGTCGTCGTGAAGGTATAACAGGGTGTCTAATACAGGTTCACAATGAAATTCAAGTAGGTACATATGAAGAACTTTTCAAGAATTTTTGTTCAGGATTTTCAAGGATGTAAAATGATCAATGTTAAATTATATGAGATTATATTGATTCGTGGTAAGTGAATAAAATGATCCTTATAATGAAGCAACAAGAATATTTAAGCGAACAAACGTAATGTTCCTATTCGCTTGTTGGTCGCTGCTCTATGCGCCCAGTCTACATTGGATTTTATTCTTTAAAAAATGCAGTGGTTCTCTTTAAAACGAACAAAAAATAAAACTGTCAAGGATCTACAAAAAGTTCAAGTACATTTCTAAGATTTCCTAAGGACAAGCAAAGTTCTTAAGATTAAAGATTAAATTGCAAAAAAAAGGCAATTTTCGAATGATTAACGCAACAGCGATTGAATTCCGTAAATCCGTAAAAGGCGAAAAAAAATCGTGAATTTGCATCGGACTTTGACACGGAATAAAAATTATACCTAAAACGTTAAGAAACGGCGTAACTTCAGAGTGCCAAGAAATAACTTCTCTTCTTTTAATCTTCTATGGTCACGCGTCCACCACACGTAGGTCGAATGGATCCAACCGATTTTTAAATAACAGCTACATGAACGACATTGGTCCAATTTAGACCGAAAAATTGTAACATGTTCTTCGAACATTATAGAACATCTAATCATCGTGTCATAAGAAGTGAAATGACATGTTCAAAAATGATCGTGAATATGTAAATTCCACGACCAAAAAATCGTAGCTTCTGAAAGGGGCAAAGGGGGCAAAAGAAATCGCCGCGGAACCGCTAATGTGGTATCTGTATTATTTAGTTTGCAACGAACATTCGTTAAACAATGAGCATTTATAGAATTGTATACAAATTCTCGCCACGTATTGACATCATTATACCGTCTCGATAATCCGAAGAAACGAGTCGCCCCGGGCACTCGAACGTTTTCGCGCCACGTTACGCCGCGGTACTCCGCGCTCCTTCGGTACTCTCCGCTAGGTTCGCCGGGGATTCCCCGACCCCCAGTCGATCGAAATCGACGGCATATGGACATCTCTACCCAAATGCAGGCTTCACGTGTTCCCTGTTCCCCTTTATTCCCCTATTTTTTAAGTTTGCCCTTTTTCACCCTAAAACTCGCGATTTTCCTCTTTCTTCTCTATAATTCAATACTTTTTTCTCTAGAACCACCTATTATTCGACTTCTCAGTTGAATCTATCTCTCCGTCGTTTAAGATTATGTAGAAAGGGTCAAAATTGTCAATTTCTTGTTTTTTCTTTCTTTCTTTACTTTTTTTATAAAAGGGTACTATAATTTCTACTCCATCTACTTGCATCAATATTTCATTTAAAATATAAAAGCTTAATTGAATTTATATTTCTTAGCGGAAACTAGATTCTCATTTTCTTAAATCAGATCGTGATACTCAGATTTAAGTTACACTTTTGACATGAGATATAAATTTTTAAGTTACAAAAACATCCTGCAGTTGCTTAATAAATATTGGTGTTTCATTGTACGCCTTAAGAGAATCGTTATTTTTTAAAACTACTGTACGTTTCTAATTTCTCGTAGATCTTTTTTTATCATAATTGTCTCGTATTTCCTCTAAAGATAAATAACTAGGGGCTGTGAAGCCTCTAAGTGACATTTCTTCCATAGTACAAGTTTATGAGAGGATACCCGATCTCGACTCAACTTTTAATACATCACCATCTAATGACAAGTCTACCGGAAGACTCCACTCTGACATCTCTATCAAGACATATTACTTACAGGTAGAGATGTCACAGTGAAGATTTCCTTCTGGTAGATTTGTCATCAGATGGTGCATGTGCATTGTAAAAGAAATGGTATAAAATGTAATATTTTTGTAGTAAGCTTCATGTCACGTTTATGAAGTTTTTATCATACAAGTGTATCCATTAAAATTACTATACGCGATTGAAACAATTACATTTACTATAAATTTGATTTAAATTTACCATAAAACCACTGAATATACCAAAATTGAAGCATTTTTCTAGCAAAAACTGTAAAATTAAAAACTCTTTTCGAAAATTACAAATAATTCATAGTGATTCACATTACTTCAATTGACTTACAATTTTATAAAACTTCTGTATAGAAAAAAAATGTAGGTATAGTAAATTTACAAATTCTTTTAACAGTGACGTGATTCTGAAACTTGATATACTCCGTTATGAAATTTCATAAGTGTATTAATTTTTATAATTACGGCGTATATTAATCTTCATAATCACGTAACGGAAAAAAGCTTTGCATAAAAATATATATTAAAAATACACATTTTTTACGACGCATTAAAGGTTGAGTTGAGATCGGATAGGGAAATAACCGCGGTTCAATTTCTCTCATAAACTTTTACTACGGTAAAAATGTCGTTTGAGTAGAGATGTCGACATGCCAACTCGACGGGGTTCGACGGAGCGCTTACCGAAACGCGAGCCCCGCGCTGTACTTCAAGCATATCGTAACGGGGGCAAAGAGAGCGAGCGCAGGACCCCGAGAGTGCGGCACCGATCCGAATCGGAAGCTACTGCGTGCGGAGAACGCGCGAGCGCGCGGTAAAGCTCCCTCGATTCTCGCGAGGACTCTTTTCCGCGGAAGATAAACGGGAGAGACGAGAACAAACGAAGCGGAACTCTGTCCGCCTCCGGTTGAGATCGAACTTTCAAACGAGCTCCTCTTCGTGGGACGAGCCACGGCCGGAAGCTGAACTCGAGCCCGAGGCGGAGAAACGCGGTGCGAAAAGAAGGGAAGAGGGAACGCAGCGGCGAGACTCTCCGCGCGAACGTAACGAGATGCGCTCTCGGGGGTTTGAACAGCGTTCCTCTCGCGCGTTGAAAATCTAGAACGTTTCCCAATGTCTATCACAGAAATTCTCATAACGTACAATATTACCGATGCGATATATTTGCGAATTACAACAATGGACGTTTTAGTCGTTCGTATATAGTTCTTCCCTCGCGTCCGCTCGTTTTCTTCTATTCCCCGGAGAAAAGTCGTACTTTTTCGAGCGTCTCGGCGTGGGTTCACCTTGAAGACGACGTCTTCGTTGAAGCCCCGATCTCGATTTTCCCCGACCACTTCTTCCTCTTTCTTTCGGCCTCCATCGAGAGAGGGAATTTTCTCGCCATGGCACGTGACGCGATTATCCCTCAAATTCGTTTATTTCGCACTGGTACACTTCAGCGAAACGGGAGCTCGCCTCCTTCGTTCACTCGCATCCATTCGGCGGAGACCGCGTTTCGCTCGCGTTTCTCGCTAGGCACGTGGGGCGGCGGTACGCCGATCGCAGTAAATAACTCGATCCTCGCAGTCCTTGGCAACGAAGCTGAGACGTTGCCTTCCGGGAGAATTGTCGGGCAGATCGAAAGTCGTTCGGGGGCGAGAGAGGGGCACGATCGACCGCGCTTTACTTTAGGCTTCCGGAAGATCGCGAGGGAACCAGGCCGTTGGAAGACGAGCGATTCGCTCCGCTGCTCCTCGACGCGCGTCGCTCGTAAACTCGGGGTGGCGGATTCAACGATCGCGCGCGCGTTCCTCGTCTCCGTCGAAGTGTGTATACGTACATACTATCTGGTGCGTTCAACTTTGTTCGTACGTCGCGACGCGGCAGCGCGCGCGCGCGCGCGTAACTCTCCCTCTAGAAGGTGCGGCTCCTGCGACATCGCGGCACATCCGCATCGGCGCGATCGTCGTCG
This sequence comes from Xiphydria camelus, assembly GCA_963678675.1. Lineage (NCBI taxonomy): Eukaryota > Metazoa > Arthropoda > Insecta > Hymenoptera > Xiphydriidae > Xiphydria > Xiphydria camelus. The sequence continues at coordinate 22,360,793 of OY783200.1, read as the reverse complement.
CCTGCGTCGCCGTCGACGTCGTTGGCCGGATGTTAGAAGGACGTGTCGGAGGGCGTCGTGCTGCCTCGGCGGCTCACGTGGCTGAGGGAGTGCTGGAGGGCCACCGGCGTCAGCCACTCCTTCGGCAGGCAGCGCTGCAGGAACGGCACGCAGGAGCTGAAGTACGCCAGTCGATTCACCCAGCCGGGGATCTCTTGGTCGCACAGGATCTGAAAGTCGGAGCGTCTCGATCGTCGGTTTCTTCGCGATGCGGAAACTCGATTAAATACAGAATTCCCTGTTTCTTCCGTGGTCATTTTCGGATGAAATCTTACAAATAGTCACTGATATTTTCGTTCACATCGGGAGTTTTTCATGATCAGCGAAACTGTGAATAATCGTAATACGAGAACACAGGCTTGGCAGCCCCTAATTATTTCATTTTAGAGGAAATAGGGGAATAAAGGACAATATGGGACACAGTGTGAAGCCTGAAGAACACGAACTGGAACCAAACTCTACGTTTACAGGGCATCAGAGTGGTTGCAAAAACGTTTGCACGCTCACAAAGTAACGTTGATCGTAGAAACCCTAATTTCAGACAATGAGACACGCGTGCGATACTGCCGGATATATTCAAATCAGCAGCGCAAATTGCATCGTGAAATTTCGTAAAATTAATTCCACTCCCTGACATTTCCCGCTTTTCCAGATCTGCAGCCACCTTGAACGCGAAATTGTCCAGGGTAGCTGCGAGATTTTCAGAAATTAATTCCATTTCCAGTATAAATTCAAAATTCTCTCACACTTCCCTGACGAACCAAATTTCCCGACTTTCCTCAGTTCTCCAGGCCTGGAGCCACCCCTTAAATGCGCTCGAGTTTCGACTCGCTCACCTGCGTAAATTGACCGCTGAAGTGATTGCAATTCTTGTTCATGAGGTGGTAGCGATCGCCGCGGAAGTCCTTGCCCAGCTCCGTCACGATCCTCGACACGTCCTCCTCCGTGAAGTCCGTGTAGCCGATGTGCACGGATTGCCTGCGCGTCACGCCGGGGAAAAACTTTCGGTCGGTACATCTCGAAGCGGGATCGCGGCTTGTGATTACGGTTCATATACTTGCCTAAATCTAAATTGCTCGCCCAGGTCTTTGGCGTCGCGGGGAGTGATCTCAAAGATGCCGGAAATCGGGTGGCAGTGGCCACCGTAGGCGTATTCTACGAGAGACGTATTCTACGTATATTATATGATTCGTCAATAAAGAAACTTTAATCACTATCGTCTCATTATCTATGAGCTTTTGGCTCATATTTATATAATACTTTTATGAAGATCACATTTTTATCTACAACATAACAAAGTCTTGTATCGATGTAGACCAAAAGTTCATTGATAGAAATTAAAGTACTTTTCCTGGCGAGTAAGTTTAGCCTCTCGCATGGTATAAATATTTTTCCCCGGGTGCCTAAACAGCGTTAGAGACTCCCTCTTAAACATACCCGTCCCGTAGATCTCGACGCCCGAGTGAAACACACCCAGACCAATGGGGGTGGTGTATTCGTTTATCCAGTACTGCACAGAGAAGGAGAATCATTCTATCTATAAGCATTTCGCGATGGGCGAGAGAAACTATTTGAGGGAAGGGCAGATACGAATAAAGGGCAGATAAATATATATATCTGCAACTATCTTTGCTGTATCAGACAAACATCTGGCCTTTTTAATCTCTAATTCTTTAATTTCGAGTTGTTTGCGTTAAATTAACGCGCGTAATTTCGACAGCAAACGCAGTCGAGCTAGACGCACTTAAAAAATTCTAGATTCTCGGAGTGAAATCAAGGATTCTTCCAGGTTTTCAAGAATTCAAGAGTAGCTGGTCACCCTGATGGAACGCCAAAATAACGTAAATGATAATGCTTCTCACCATGTCGTAGACATTGAGGATAATTGGCTCGCGGGCCATCCTGGAGATGAGCTCTTCGCTGTCCTGCGGATGGCCAAGGCAACTGGGGAACGAGAGATTACAGCCGAGACCTGACGAAAACATCATAGAGATACTTGTAGCCGAGGGGACCGGAGGCAGCCTAGCTACGCACGATTCCGGCCCACCTAATAAGCAGATGCAAGGTCTAGCGTTACTTCTTGCTCGAGCAACTCGCTACGCGATCTTCGTACGATTATTTTGCGGGTGAAAGCTCAACTCCGAGCTCGCTCGCCACGTTGTGCGAGGGGAGAAATAAGACGGAGTACGGGAAATCCCGGGGGAGAAAGAGTTTTGTTCGCTTCTAACATTATCGTTCTTACTGGCATCGACTCGGCGATGAATGAAAATCACCTCCTTGCTTGTGAATTTTTTGCCCGCATCGATGTGGAGCTTTCTCGTAAATCGAGGCGATATTCGAGAGGGTATCGAAGCTTTAGCGAGTTGACGGCGAATCCAGATTCATCCGAGGGTGGTAAAACTTGGGCGTCGAAGCGAGGATATCGAGGAAAGAGAGCAGAGGTTTATAAATTTCTGGAAAAGAGAATATTTTTAAAGCCTGATAATTAGAGACAACGGGGAACGCGTTGGCTAGCAGCTTCAGTACGAATTCTACGAGTAACGGAGTCGCGTTGACGCGAAACGATACGAGGAAAATTGGGAAGAGGCACGTTGAAAGTCTGATGAGGATAAATACAATGAGGAGTGTCAAGAAGTGCTGACAAAGTTCTTAAACTCACGAATCCTACTAACGATAGAGTTTCATTGATAAAATATGATATGACACAAGGGAAAATGGGAAGAGGCGCTTCGATTCGAAGGAAAGCAGGAAAAGGCAAGTCTGAAGCCCAGCGACTAAATACAAATAGGAACTCCTCGACTTACGACTCCTACGAACGATGCAATACGTACAAAACTAAAAGGAGACGCGTCGACTATTGAAAACAACGCAAGCAATACAAGTGCGAGGAACCTATCGACGAGCGATTGTAAGCCGCTCCGGCTTAAATTAAAAAAACCAGCGAACACTAGAATCTTTCATTCCTCCGCGATCCCGCCAAAAAAAACCTCGAGCACGACTTCAGGAGCCAGTTGAACGCATCATCAAAAAAAAAACAAGGAGCGCATTACCTTCGCGTGCAGCAGGTCGCGCCGCGGTTGAACGCAGTCCTATCGCCGATCGCCCGTCGCAAAATGCGTCCCAGAGTGAAAAAGGAGGGAGAGAAAGAACGAGGCGGAAGACCAGGTAGTCGCGGAAAATGCGGAGCAAGACACGGGCACCACCCAAACAGTGTGTGAGAGAGAGACGCGGATTTTAACCTAGAAAATTTGACAGCTCCGCGACGACTCGTGGGACGTTATATCCTCTTCATCGACGCGACGGGCGCCCCTTTCTTCCGGGAGAGCTTCGCAGCGGGAATCGCGTCAGTAGGCCGTGGCGGTCCCCGATCTTAAAATACATCTCTCTCGCCGCGAAGAACTTTTTTACCGTCGTCCGTCGCCGAGATCGCGACTGTTTCTTTTGTTTCGCTTCGTGTGCGCCACGAAAAATTCAATCCCAGGAGCGTATCCGCGTACGTGAGTTTGGGGCGCCCTCGCGCCGATCAATCAGCGTCGCGGAGGACATTATGCATTTTTACAATTTTCCATTTTTCCAAAAAATGAAAATCTTCGGAATTGGAGTCTCGACAACCCTCTCCGATGTATTTTCTGATGCTGATTCCGAAAATCGCTATTATATTGCCGAAATCCCAAAGGAAGACCCAGACATCGATGAGTTTTCGTTAAAAAATAATTTTTTTTTCTCTACAAAATCACTGATATCTTATATTTCCTTTGCGATATCGACCTAATGACCATTGTAATCAGCGTAAAAAAATACATGCGATAGGGTGGATCAGCGATCGATTCCGGAGATTTCGATTTTTCGCATCCCAAAGTTCGTTGGATAAATGTTTCAACGAGAATAGGAAAAAATGTACATCCTTTCAGATATTGAGGATTTTTATTGAGTTTTAGAAAAGACCTGATAAGATTTCATGGATGGGGAACTTCGAAGATTAACTTTGAAAATTAACTTCCAAAATTTCCCAAATTGAGTTCCTCCAATCGAATTGAAAGATTATTGTTGATTTCAAAGATTGAATGAATATCTAGATAGCGTTCATTTATGCTACAGCGCATAGTAGTCTAAACATTTTAACCAGAGACTCGATAGTTATAACAAAGGTATCATCTGAAATTTGAGAAACTGTAGAATCAGCTGCGGCTGAAACAAGAAGCTGAACTATCAGTAGTCTTATTGGATCAACAGACTTCCTATAAAGCAAGAGCACATCAATTAACTGAACAAATCTGCAATTAATATATACAAAATATATTATCAATTCAAGGTACAATAAATTATTATCCTTATAATTAAATTCATAAATATACACATATTGCAGGGATGATAGCTGCCTATAATTCTCTCTTGAAAAGGAAAAATCAAATATTCCAGCAAGGAAAATCGTACGCTAATATCGACATTTTCGGGAGGCTAAGTAGGGATACTCTCCAGGACTGTCGAAAGTGGAGCACGGCCATCCTTGCTAGTGCTCCTTGGGAATTCGATGTAAAATGCAATTTATGTTCAGTCGAAAATTAGATATAGGTACTCATACGGAGTAGAAAAATAATTGTCATATGTCTCAAGCAAAATGTGAAAGATTAAAGAACAAAAATAATGTAATTTTAATCAAAAATGGCTTGCTATAAACCCTGCATTAATTAATCCACGAGATGATACAACTAAGTCGATGATGATCGATTAATATTCAACATTTCGGAATCGATTTGAAACACGAGAGAATCTGATTGATTGGAGTCGGATTGAAAAAATTTATCGAAATGTAGGAATTTCTGCTTCATTGCGTTTCGATTGTCCAAGTTTTTGGACACTCGTTCGCAGATACCGGGGGGTTAATGAACTACAGAGGCACGGCCCGGTTAATTCCAGCGAGTGACTAGGAGATGGTGCTGGCTGTTTGATTCTACTCCTATGTAATTTTTTCATTTTCAACGTAGTGATTTTCAAAAAAAAAAACGATAAATATGGTTTACAATTTTTCTTACCATGATTCTGTATAGTCATAGTGGCTCCATTAGACATTTTCACAATGTATAGGTCTCTTTTAATTAACACTTCCAAAATAAAGTCCGTCCGATACATTACAACTGATTTTTCGGTTGCCTCGCACTCGAAATAAAATCCTTCTCGTTTTTATCGAAGTAAAAATCTGAAACTAAAATAGATGCGTTTTTAATATCCTACTAAATTATAACGATTTTCTGTCATTTAATTTTTTTCATCGAGAAGCAAACATCAGCTGGTAAGGACCGCGGTTGAACGGGTTGTCTACATGCTGGAGCAGCTGTGTGTAAATTTCTACACGAGATTCGCCGAAATATCGTATAACTACGATAACATTGAACATACCTAAATAATGTTGGAGGAAGAACTCGAAATGATTTCGATCGTTGCAGTAAGTATATCGTATCATCGATCTCAAAATTTCCCGAGTTGAATTTCTCCAGTCGAATTGAAAGATTATTGTTGATTTCAAAGATTGAATGAATATCTAGATAGCGTTGATTTATGCTATATCATAGTAGTCTAAAAATTTTAACCAGAGACTCGATGGTTATAACAAAGGTATCATCTGAAATTTTGAGAAACTGTAGAATCAGCTGTGGCTGAAACAAGAAGCTGAACTATCAGTGGTCTTATTGGATCAAGAGACTTCCTATAAAGCAAAAGCACATCAATTAACTGAACAAATCTGCGATTAATATATACAACATATATTATCAATTCAAGGTATAATAAATGATTATCCTTAAAATAAAATTCATAAATATACACTTATTGCAGGGGTGATAGCTGCCTATAATTCTCTCTTGAAAAGGAAAAATCAAATATTCTCGCAAGGAAAATCGTACGCTAATATCGACATTTTCGGGAGGCAAAGTAGGGATATTCCAGGACTGTCGAAACTGGAGCACGGCCATCCTTGCGAGTGCTCCTTGGGAATTCGATGTAAAATGCAGTTTATGTTCAGTCGAAAATTAGATACTCATACAGAGTAGAAAAATAATTGTCATATATATTAAGCAAAATATGAATAATTGAAGACAAAAATAATTTAATTTTAATCAAAATGGCTTGCTATAAACCCTGCATTAATTAGTCCGCGACATGATACAACTAAGTCGATAATGATTCGACTAATAAATATTCGGAATATAATATAGAGGTATAATTTGTTCATAGGTTTTCTCAGAATAGAGAGTTTATTATATTATATTTCATATATTTTACGGGCGCCAGGCAAAAATTGCGAGTCGCACCGACTTTCTTAGAATATAGAATAGACCTGCAAAGTAATAGAAGTTTCTATGCGCGACAATTTGCGGAGCTTTCAGACATGGTTCAGATAAGATAATACAGTAGGCGTTCCTTGCAAACTGGTACAAGTAATGACCCACACGGCTTTTACACCGATTTATCGAACCGGCGTCGCAGAATGGATGAAAAAGATATATCAATTAGATATAAAAAATTACTGAAATAGAATTATTGCCTTGGACAAAAACGCGGTATTTCTATACTTGCAACGAAAAGTGTATCCCAATGCGACGCTGGTCGACGGTACCACGTTAGGGTACAAATTTTAATTTTCAGATACACACACATGCAAAGAATATGTCTAGCAGACCTGCGAGGCTAATTTTATTAAAAAGGATAAGTCGACCATAATTTTTTAACATAAATAAGCAAGTAAATTTGAGTCTCGATTATAATTAATATGGTTTACAATTTTTCAGGAAATTAGAATTTTAAGTTAATAAAAAATGACTGCTCTTAGAAGCAGTTGTGATTCAATCTCAGCAGCTCTGGAATATCCCAGTTTGCCTCCCAACTGCCGACATTGGTTCACAACCAAATCTACAAGAAACTCATGTTTTTAATAATACGATAAGAAAAATGTATGCTATAACTTGAACTTTTAAATACAAATGGAATCCGTATCGAAATGCAATGAAGTAATTTTTCTTTAAGTAATATTTAGTCAAAGAAGTCAATATAGCAAATATAGAAAATTCACTCTCGCAAGCCCACTACTAGAGAAAGACAAGCGACAGTACGAGAGAAGGATAGTGCAAGAAGATCCGTGCGATACAAAAATTACAGAGTCAATTCTGAAACGATCCCCCAGTGTCAAGAACTGGGCGGAAAATTTCAGAAGATCCTCGGAAATTTCTCGCGCCGTACGGAAAGGGTGTGGCGCGACGAACGGCGTCCTCTTCACTGATGAAATTCTTCATGTGCGTACGAGTAATTCGTCACGTTTCATTGCTCGACGATCGCTCGAGTTCGAGGAAACTTCAAACACCGAGTTACGAGAAATCGTTAGCAATAAATGACAGAGACGAAATCCTCGCGATCTTGAAGTTGTAAAAATCAATCCGCCCGAAGCAGACTCTGATCGGTCACACTCTCAAGCATACATTGGCCAAAAAAAAAAATGCGTAGAGATTCTATGGACCCTACTGATCATCTATATTTAAAAAAACCGATGGCCACTCTCGCGAAAAGCCCTGCCTGTCACCTATATCTAAAAAAATCGGTCATTCACTCCAACACACGCATCAACCATTCGTTCGTGGTGTCGTTCCTCCCACGCTGCTCGAGAAGGGGGAGATTCGTTTTCGACCCCCTCTCATTACTGGAAGGCTGAAAACGACGCGAAAAGTAATTCGGATCGCGGTTCCTATTCTCTAAGACTCTATTCACCGAGACCGAGACCGAGATTCTATGGGAGATCGTTGTTTAACGAGCGGCTCTAATGAATTTATTTTTAGCTTTAGGTCGATACATCGAACGCGAAGTTACTCTGAAAAAATCATACACTCTCTGAGAGAACCCTGAAAAAAAAGCAAGAAACCCGTACCGCGATTGAAAACGCGAACCAGTTCCGTCGACTGGTTGGGAGGCGAAAAAACATGATCCATTCGCGCACCGCGATCAACGAGCGAACAAAATTCCCTACGCTTCCGAACGACGTGCACGGCGTTCGGCGGTGAGTTCGTTTGGAAAAAGAGATGAGAGAGATCGTGATCGATCCGCGACCACGGAACACCGGCATGTCTCGGGCCTTAAACCTATACGTATTTGCAGCGTGATATTTCGATTTGCAAAATTCGACCGAGAACGAAGAATTCGTCTTTGGAAGGATAGAATTCTTTCGTTGGTCCGAATGATCGCGAATTTTACGCTCCTAAAAACCGGGAACCGTCGATACTTCGCGACATCGCTGCAAATACTCCAGACATCGTCGCGCCACGCTTGATAGGATAGAGGAGAGAAAGATAGATACAACCCCGTTGTCTCCCGGCTCGTGGCGTCATTTCGTCCACCGGGAAACAACGGAGGAACTCTGAGCTGGGACTCACCGCACCGCCGCACCGCGTAGACTCCTGACTCGTCGACGTTCGATGTTGCCTCTCATCGCACCACGTCGTGCGGGTTTCCTTTCGGTCCTCTTCGCGTTAAACTCGCCCGCTCTCAACGTTTGTCTGGACAACAGACAAACGACCGCGATTAGTAAGTGCATCGATTCGGAATCCCGGATGGCACGAGAACTCGTAAAGATTTCTTCCCGAATCAAGGTATCTCCGATAAAACTCCATTCGATTTCTCGTACCATCCGGGACCCCGCTGAAACGTTCGCGTGCCCTAATTTCGGAATCAAGGACTCGAAAAGATGAGATTTCATTACACGTGAAATAAATAATCGGAACTACGATAAATGAGGATCGATCGATTGAAAATCTCCGATTTTGTAATAATTCGATAAAAAAATCTTCCAGCATTTAACGATTAAATTCGGAATAAAGACATGTGCTGGAACATCGTTAAATTTGAAATGACCTTCGCAAAACTCTATGAAAAATCCAACTGAATGAGAAAGAAAATTTAACAACCGATGGTTTATAATTCATTGTCGAAATCAAAAGTTGCAATCTTTTTTTCTCTAGCAATTGAAACGCGCAATACAAGCCTGATGCGGGGGTGCCGCAAACCCTGAGTTCGCCAAACGGGCATACACTGGGTCTGCCGCTATCATCCACGTCTCGTGCGAGCGTGCTGTGAACCTGTGTAAAAGTTAGCAGGGAAATGTGGACGCACGCGACGCGAGCTTCGTTGGTTCCCTCATTCTCACCCGAAACGTTTTCAAAGCGAGAAATCGAACCGAGACTACGCGAATGAGGGCCACCGTGGTGGAAATTGATCGACCGTGTAAAACGTTCACCAAATTACGGGAACAAATTTCCGATGCGACGAGAAAATAACGGAATATCCGGGAGTCGAACCCGCGATTGTGAAAATTCACAGTTAATTCGCGGAGGAGTTCATTTTGAAATTCCCCGTGAATCGCGAAAATTAATTAGTCCGTCGCGTGTACGCATTAGCGCTGCAGCGAATGCGAGAAGAGATCAAGCTGGGCGATATATTCGCGGACCGTAATACGTACGGTTCCAAATAGAGTTATGCCGATTGGAACTCTCCGGAATCAATCGCTCCTCGGAGCGCGAGGGCGATGCGAGGATCGAGAAAATCAATGAGAGGTCGACCACCGAATCGACAAAAATCAAATTCACCGTTCGTTTATACCCCGAGAAAACATTCGCGAAACGACGAACGCATGCGAAACGAAGCCGCGCAGAGTGGACGATACGCGCGGAACAACGGAACTATTTCCCGAAATCGAAAAGATCTCAACTCACCAGAAAAAACTCGCGACGAGGTCGGAACGTCTCCAGTCATCCGGCTCCTTTCCTCGCACCGCCAGGTCCCTCGAAAACTAGGTCCTTCACTTCCGCTGTACTCTCCATCTGCAAGCAAAGGAAAATCGCGACTCGTCAGAACTCGTCTCTCGGGGGAGGTACTCGATCTCGATCGTCGCGAAGTCTGTAATACTCACCGAAGGAGTTTCGCGGCCAAGTCCGAACGCCGGTAGTCTTCGGTCTAGCCGGAGCCTCGGACCTCGTACCGGACCCTTGGTATCGGGGTCTTCGATCGTCTTCTTCTCTCTTCTCTCTTGACCCCACCCTTCCTCCTATCGCGCCCGGATTAAACGGCGCAACAGGCGACTAAAGAGTCGCCCTGCGCGAAATATTCCGAGGGCCCTGGGCCCCACACCCAGGCTCCTTGGCTCGGCATCGCAACCCGTGAATGCTTTCCTCGCATTCGCCGGGCCCACGGCTCTCGCCGATGCTCCAAAACGTCTCGAACCGTTCTAACGATTGAGCCTGATGCAGCAGATGACCGAGACAAGGAGGGGGAGCACCTCCTGTAGGAAGCCAGAAAAAAGCGTCCCACCGTGTTACCAGTGGGCTGACAACCCTTGGGAGACTCCGCCGAAATCGCCGCTGCGCGCGGTAATATACCTACGCGGACAGGCGTTCGGGGAAAACCGAAGACGTTCGAACGCGCGCGAACGGTAGCGAGGGAGAGGGCACGATACAATGTATACCCAGTGTATTCCTTAGCCGAGCGAAGTCACGCCTACTTCTATTGTACTACGCTCGTAAAATCTCTCCCCCACTTTCGTACACATTGAAACCCGTGTCCGTGTGTTTACGTCTGGAAATTTTGCATCCAGCGGAGCGAGTTTAACGAAACTCTACGAAATACTATAGGGAAATAATATCTATAAATCACGACGAGTTTTGAAAACTCTCTGGAATATTCTTGGCCTTTTCGGATTGAAACGAGTGTTTCTGCAATACCCCGAGCAATATTAATTGCGTACGGAACTCGATAAATGTTTCTTGACTTTACAGGGATACAGTTTTAACACTTAACTGGTATACTGGGGTCACTCCTGACCCCAAGCGCATTAAATCGTTACGTTTTAGGAAAGAGGTGTAGGTATACCAGTTAAGAGTTAACATTTGAAGCATAATGTATCTATGCTTGTAATCGTTGTCGATGCAGCCGAGCGTTTCGTGTAACTTCGTGTACCTAGAAGATCCATAATTTCGAATAACAGGAAGGGAAAGATCAAGGTTTAAACAAATATTTTGCACTTGCTGTTAGTTTACGAATGCGTTAGCTCGCATATTATGCGACTTCCCTGACTGTTTCATCGAATTCTCCAACATTCCAAATCGTTTAAACGAATCGTACCGCATTATTCTTATCCAATGTACGATATTATAATAAAGAATGCTATAATTACATTGATCTTCGATGCGTACGTAGCATCGCGCAGAGGTCATAATTCTCGGTATTCACTCGCCTCCTTCTCGCGTATCTACCAAAATCATGTATTCTCCTTCCTCTATAAAGGATTGTAACAATGATCGGAATCTCCGAACTGTGAAAATTCTAAAGGATGAATCAATAGGAGCTACTCGAAACGCTAGGCAGCACTGTCTTTGCATTTAACAATTAACCAATTCGCTCTTTTGAGTCCACCGAAATGGTTAGACCAAGACCTTGCAAAATCTCGACGCAATATCGCGAGACGCGACGCGACGCGTTGGCTCGCTATATCTTTCTTTCAGATTCCGTTGCATAATCGTAGCCCATGACAAAGGCTTTGTGAATCCTGACAATGAAGCATTCCTAAGCGCCAATCGGATTGCAATTTATCCGACTGCGATATCTCGCATAGTCTCCCTCCTGTACAATTTTTAATTCGCCGGGCCGCCTAGGTACCGACCGAGTGCAGTCAACTGGTTAGCTGTTGCCCCGCTTCGGTCAGTAACCCTGCACAACGCATCTCTAACCGTGAAAGGCATTGCATTGCATCGCATGCAATAAATTTTGAAAAAGGTTCGTCGTTTATGAGATACGAAAATCATTGTAGTTTTTTAAAATGAAACTCAACATTTTCGTATATATAAAAATTATTCAGCTAATCGAGGCTAGTAAGAAAATAAGGTGAAGTGGTCGTTCGTTTAATCTTTTGTGAGAATTAATGACGATTAACCTGGACCACCCTGTATATCGCCACGTGTGCGAACGAAAGAGCGATAGATGGCTATTGGAAATTCCTTCACCGAGCGAAGCCACGCCTACTTGTATTGTTCTGCGCTCGTAAAATCTCGCCTGACTTTCGCACACATTGAAACCCGTGTCTGTGTGTTTCCCATCTGGTAGTTTGATGCCGAGGGAGACGAGTTTAATGTACCTCTACGAAATACTATAGAAAAATAATTTTATCAATCACGGCAAATCACAGAACCTAGAAGATTCCTGAGCTCTTTCAGATTGCATTACATGTTTTTTCGATTCCCTGAGCAATATCAAATGCATAAGGAACGCGATGAATCTTTCTAGATTTTACAGGAATACAATTTTAACGTATAAAACATAAAATCGTTGCCAAACGACATCGGTACGATACAGCCGAGCGTTTTTTCTAACTCCATGTAGCAGGTGCATAATACGAGTAACAGGGATGAAAAGATGGAGCTTTGAACAAATCTTTTGCGCCTGCTATTAATTTAAAAATGTACTAACTCGCATATATCCGACTTCTTCAACTATTTTATCGAATTCTCGGACATTCCAAGTCGTTGAAACGAATCGTACATCCTTATTCTCGTCCGATGCCCGGTATTCTAATAAAAAATGCCGTATTGTCATTGATCTTCGATCTGCAGCATTACGCGGAAACTATAGTTCTCCATATTTAAATTTGCTTCCTTCTCGTATCCCACAATTGTATCCCCCTTCTCCTCTACGTAAAAGATTGCAACAATGATCTGACTCTTCGAATTGTGAAAATTGCAACGGTGAATCATTGGTACCTATAGCTATATCTTTGCTCGCTGGCTCGCTATATCTTTCTCTCAGATTCCGTTGCATGATCATAGACCATGACAAAGGCTTTGGAAACCCCGCGAAACAATGAAGCATTCCTATAGGCGCCAATCGAATAGCAATTTATCCGACTGCGATATCTCTTATAGTCTCTCTCCCTCCTGTACAATTTTTAATTCGCCGGGCCACCTACCTAATGATCTACTGATTGTGAGTGCAGTCAGCTGGTCAGCTGTTGGCCAGCTCTGATCAGTAACTCTGCACAACGCATCCGTACTCCGTACTATTCCGAATGAAACCATCAATCCCTAATGATCTGCCAGCTTGGGCGAGAAAGAATATTGTACCTATTTATCTCCGTTATATAGGTATTGATCACTTGACAAAAAAATCTTTCAAATAAAAGTCATTTGGTTTTCAGGGAAGCATGCGTTGCATAAAATAAGATTTCAAAACGGTTCGTCGTTTACGAGATACAGATATCATTTTGGTTTTTTTAAATAGAACTCAAAATTTTTGTTTATATAAAAGTTATTCAGCTCATCGAGACTAATAAGAAAATATAAGGTGAAATGGTCGTTCGTTTAATTTTTCGTGAGATATCGCCGTTCAAAGTACAATATCGGTATAGTTGATGCGTTACTCCGTACAGAACTTCAATGCATTTCAGACAATTTCTTGAGAGATGCTTTCTACGATTTCGAAAGAGATTTTTTTATCGAATTCTTCCACCACATGCAGAAGTAAAACGTCGAGCTATTGTGACCGAAAACCGTACCGGCTTCCAAATACCGTTATTTCTCTGTTTTCAAAAAAACGGGTGTTCTACATTCTCCTCTTCGAAGCGGGTTTTTAATGCCGAGCGACGAAGAGAGATAGATGGAAGTAAAATATATTTGACGTACGCTGCAGATCGATGCTCTATTTTCATATTTCTTAAATTGTCGCTAATCGAATTCATTAGACGCGACAAATGCCAGTATTAATTATATCCCCGGATGGTCGTGATATTGCGAAATCGTCCTCGGTATCGTAATTATTCTTCCGCTTTCATCAAGAGCTTGTTCCACAACTCGAGTTTAACTCTTAAACGGAATTTAACTCTTAATAGACGCACGTTACCGTTAGGTTACGTTCGAGCGTTACCGATGTCATTCCTTAAATTTTAATTGCGTATACCACGTCCCAAATGTTAAAAATGTCGCTTTGCAAAGTTTTCGAGCATTTTTCGGCTCCCAAATGCTCCTAAAATCATTTGGTACATTGCTGATGTATTCGTTGAGTCTTAAAGGAAGCCTGAATCACGCTAAGAATTTCTAAAACGTTAGCGTAATATTTGCGAACGAACGGCGTGTAATTCATATAGGTAGAATCAAATGATTTAACGCTATAAATATCCTTCTGTAAGGTTTAAAACTATCCATCGCGTTCCATACGCATTTAATATGGTTCGGCGCATTGTAACTGGCATTCGTAATATTTTCAAAACGATAGGGATCGTCCAGAGAATATTTCAAACTTGCCGTAATATAAAAATTATTTCTCTATAGTATTTGGGAAGCTCACGTTAAAGACGTTCACTTGGATGCCAAAATACCCGAGGGGAACACACGGACGGCGGTTTCATTGTGTAGGAGAGATAACGAAACCGCAGCTACCTTCTAAACAATACAAGTGGGCGTAACTTGCTCGGTTTACGACTTAGCAATGGCCGTCTGTCGCCATCTCGCTCGTTCTCGTGGAGCTCTCGCTCGCACTCGGATTTGGAATGCTGGAGAACTCGATGAAACAGTCAGGGAAGTCGGATATGCGAGTTAACGCATTCGTAAACTAACAGCAAGCGCAAAATATTTGTTTAAACCTTGATCTTTCCCTTCCTCTTACTCGAAATTATGGACCTTCTACGCGAAGTTACACGAAACGCTCGACTGTACCGTGCCGATGTCGTTTGGCAACGATTACAAGCGTAGGTAGGTACTTTATGCTTTAAATGTTAAAACTGTATCCCTATGAAGTCAAGAATCATTCATCGAGTTCCGTACGCAATTAATATTGCTCGGGGTATTGCAGAAACATTCGTGTCTCCGAAAAAGCCCAAGAAACGTACAGAGAGTTTCCGAAATTCGTCGTGATTTCTGAATATTATTTCTCTATAGTATTTCGTAGAGGACTCGTTCTCCTGGACACAAAGTGTCGATGGTAAACACACGGACACGAGTTTCAGTGTTTAAGAAAGGTCGCCAAGAGCGTAGGACAATAGAAGTAGGCGTGGCTTCGATCAGCTCACCACTTCGCAATGGCCGTCTATCGCCCTCTCGCTCCTACCATGCGCGCCGATGGCTCTCGCTCGCACCCGTGGCGGTATATATCGCGATTTTCCCTCGTTGTCAGCCACACGGTGCGCAGCATCACGCCCTTTCGCTCGCTGCCGCTCGTGCGCCTTCGGACGGCTTCGGCTTACCGCGCGCAGCGTGGATTTCGGTGGCCACCAAGGCGAGAGGCTCCTAGTTTCATACGAGTAGCCGAGGAGATTGGTCATGTCGTGCGAGTTGTGCTCTCCTCACGAGTTTTCGCTCTGTATAAAGTCCTCGCTCGCTGGGGCCACGATGATGAAGCTACTACCGACGCAACAGCCCATCGTGACGAACTCGTTCTTCCCCTTCAATCACAATCTGGAAGACGAGATGAAATGAGAGTTCGCGAATTTTACGCTGAATCCCGACGCCCTGATGAGACCCAACGATAAGTCATCGACAGGTCGGACAGGTCAGTGTCTTCTGTTCTTTTGTCTTTTGTCTACCATGGAATAATATATATACTGCACTCTGTGCAGAGAGAAGAGTTTATTTGTAACTAATGAATTTATACCTAGTTGATTATGGCGAAAGAAATATTTCATTAGTCTAAATAAATATAAGTAGGTATGTTAATTATTAGAATGTTTTTTTTTATTCCATCAGAAATAGAGTAATAGTTAACGAATAGATATTTCCTTGGCCGAGGGAAATAGATATTTTTTTCGCTACAATCAAGTACACTTACATTAACTACAAATAAACTGTTTTCTCGGTGTACCGAACGTTACACCACAGGAAATGGAAAACTTTGCAAGCTCGTTGAATTTTTTCGTTCGATTTTTATCCTTTCCGTGATATTTTTCCGTACATTATTGTGTTATCCTCGCGTCACCTTTTTCTTAACCCCTTCAGACCTGATTTTTTTTTCGCGGAGGAAACAAAATTGTTAATGATGTTTTAGCCTTGGGGGTATTATTAGATATATTTTAACATATTTTTACCATCTTTATTTTTTAAATTTTCTTATATTTATGTGCAAACAATACAAAGTTGTATTTTTCCGTGACATTTTTAATAAAATATAGCTAAAACCCAATGCATTATACATTCTCGTGTACACCAGGTCTGAACGGGTTAAAGTCATTTCCACGAGCTATATATAAAGAAAATCACTCGTGCGCGTTCAATTATTCTTCTTTACGGGATTTCCGAGAAGAGAGTCCGGAACGTCTTTATCGATATATCGCTCATGGGCTGCAACAGTGGCACAACTCTAAATTGGAATTTTTTCCCAAGAGACGACTTTAAAAGTTGAATTACCTATTATATTATAGGAGCGTTGACCATTTGCTGCCAGATTATGATAATTATCATAGAATTTTCATGATAATTATCATAATCTGGCAGCAAATGGTCAACGCTCGTATAATATAATATCAACTTTTAAAGTCGTCTCTAGGGAAAATTTCAATTTTGAGTTAGGTATGCCACTGTTGCAGCCCATGAGCGATATGGTTTAAAAACAAACATGAAACTTATAAACGTGAATTCTTTTTATTTTTTCAAAAAACTGCACACTAATAATACGGTTTTCTTAACCCTTCGTTGCTCATGTGAGGTGTAGGCTACACCCCAGCCTCCTTTTTTTGCACGCCATGCCTAGTTTTTTTTTCTTTCGAGGTTGGCACTTTCAGTACCTTTCGGGAACATTTCATTAAAGAATTTGGCACCAAAAGCGCAGGACAAAACCGATTTGTATCTCCGATAGAACACTGCAAAGAGTTAAATAATGATTCTTAACAGTCTGTAATTTATTTAATATTTTTCTATAAAACTTGTTCCGATTTGTTAATTTGTCCTTCGTTAATAAAATAAGAGTATGATAACTCTCCTCAGTCTATTATTTATACTATTTTTTTTATAAAAATCGGCAGGGAGACCTGAGCGTCTGAAAACCGAGACCTCATCTACCGAGACTTCGAGTTTTGTTTTCAATTAGAAAAGCTTTAAAATAAAAAACAATTATTAAAAGATTTCAATTTTTCACTAAGAAAACGTTAATTTTTAACTGGGGTGTAGGGTACACCCCAGGTGAGCTTTTGTTTCAAAAACCCACGTGAGTAACGAAGGGTTAAATGTAAAAAATAAGGCAAATATGTCTTGTTCTGTTGTCCGACTACTATAGTACTAGGTACTAGCTCGAGCTACCTATATAAATAAAATCACGCGTGCGTTCGATTCTTCTCTACGGGATTTCCGAGAAGAGAGCTCGGAACGTCTTTGTCGATAGCTGCAGATCGTAAACACAGATAGCCCGGTGTACCCCTTCGGCTAACGTGATACACACGTTGTTATATCCTCTCAGCCGCTTTCAACGACGGGGATTTTTCTAGCGCGCATATTTCGAGGATATACTTCTTATTCTTATTCTCCTTTAATTTATCAGCATTGTGATTGGACGCGAAACGGCCAAATTTGAGGATATATTATGATAGGTACCTATAGGTACATATTTGTAGCGTCGATACCGGGTGTGAAGCGGTCCGTCGCGGTTGATAAACAGCGTTAAAGGAGAAAAGGTCTCCTGGAGGAGGAGGTGGATTCAATATCACATGAAACAGAAAATGTCCGAAAAAAATAATTATTCGTAATTCCAATTTTTTCCAATCACGTCATTGACTGCTTTTATATTTGAATAGTACACTGTTCAGTTTTTGAGTTTCTTGTTGCATTTTTTTATTCTTACATTTCGTCATGGGAATTTTTGGCTGCCGAAGATTTTGTACATGATTTTTTATGATAATTGTCGAAAAAATATTTGAAGCACATCGTATTTTGACACTATGAGAATTTAACGAATAGGTACGACTTTGCTACACGCACATTTACATTAAAAGCGTTATGGGAAAGCAAATTTCATTAATATGTTCAAAAATAAAGAGTTTACTTTGTAGTAGTCCCCTGCATTCTTGTTTCATACTTTAAGATTGTAGACGTTAATATATGAGCTAGAGTACATCTGTTAAAAACACTGAAGGGTTATATTAACCCTCCATTATATATATATATATATATATATATATAGGCGGGTGGATTACCATTGTAATCCACGCCCATTTGAATAGCACGTCTAATAGAATCCACCCGCCTAACGGAGGGTTAATCAAATATGCATTTTACAGATTTCGTTGAAACTTCAAAGCTCGTCTCCTCAATAAAATGATTTTGTGGCTTGTCACGTTGTTCCAATAAGCCCTTCAAATGCCTTCCCCCGTAAATAACAAAATGGCGCAAGGCGCCTGTACAAGGGAATTAAAACATATAATATAAATATAAAAATATTTTGGGGACAGCTAGTTACCTGCCCCCATTAATGGACCCGCCATTATCGTTGTAGAATTTATTAGTTAGGCGAGCCCTGACAAAACACTATAGATGATCCCCTGCCGCCCAGCAGTCGAGGGATAGTACGACGCCATTATATGGGAGGGACAAAAACATAATGCCATAAAAAGAAATCCATGGGGCACCCCAAGACCAGCCGCCCCCCAACCCACTTTTCAGCAGGTAGAGGCCGGCTGGCCCAGGTAGAGGCCGGCATGCACCACTGCATGAAACTGGGAGAGATGCGACCCGAAAGTTGACCTTATGTTATTCGTATTTAATTGTTAAGATATTGCGAATTTAATCTTTCTTATTTTGTTAATCCGGAAAGCGGATTTTTCGGGACTGTGTTTCTTATTCGTTTAAGAGAAATAAATAATTCTTTATAATATTGATGCCATCGTGTTTACACACTGATGCTTTAATATCTTTAAATTATATATCGAGCTCAAATATTAATTTCGAAATAATAATTCGATTAATATTCCAGAGAACAATTGCCGATATCTCGATGTTTCTTTGGTATTTACCTAAAAAATCGAGGGTTTCTCGCCAAAAAGGCGTATCCACAAAAATCATGTTTTGGTTGATACGCTCTTCTAGCAGGAAACCCTCGATATGTACAACGAAGGTACCGCTGGACGCAGGGTGCAACTTTATACTACGCGTGCAACGGAACTCATCGCGAGCGCGAGTTTTTTTTTTGACCCCGCGTAAAAAAAATTATACGGCAATAGAGCTTACATAAAGTATGTTCAGAATATGGCTGTGGGATTTTTATTGTATGGGGTACATGGAGGGCTCAGATGCCAATCAGTGTAAGTCATCAAATAAGTTGATGAGATAATTGAATATTTTCAAGTTGTTACAAATGAAAAATACCACTTCTTATATCGATTTCAAACAAACTTTTTATTGAAAAGAAATACCTAAATAGAGTTTCTTCCATTGAAATGAAAATGAAAATTACAAACGTTTTTGAAATAACTTGTGGAAATTTGACTTACACTGATTGGGTTCTGAACCCTACATATATTGGAAATATTTCGCTAGGGATTGAATCCAATACTTTTTAACACTTTCACACTGCTCACACACATGGCACGAATCCGTGCCAGACAGAGCCTCCAAACAGGTCGCGTGGCACGGATCCGTGACGCATGCACGTTCTCATGTTAGGTACATACGTTGACGAGCGTGTAGCATACGATATATCGGGACTTTAAAAAAGTTTGTTTTCGTTTCCGATTTTTTTTTTCGTAAGTGGGATAATATGGATGATAGTAAGGCGGGTCCGTCGGGTATTAAATATTTTTTTTGCCGCCTATTAACAGAATAAAGATTTTCTTTGCATCCTTTATAGTTTTTTTACATACAGTTTGGCCTAAACGCTCGGACGTTTCATATCGTTCGAGCGGTGCATGTGAACGTGTAACTTAGCGCCGGCCGTAGGGGCGTCGATAAGTAAACATTGGAAATAAACATACAGAGTTCCGACCTGCCCAGCACTGTTACAGCATCGCTAAGAATATCTTATCGCACGTCGTAAATAAACTTATCGAGTTTCTCAAACCGCCCGAAAAACCAATTAAAATATACCTACTTGTCACGGATCCGTGTCGACGAGCACTGCACAGACAATTTATTGTCCAGTGCTCATGGCACGGATCCGTAACACATGTCAAAATTGACAACTGAGTAATAAATTTACATCACTAAATCCAAAAAAAGACTCAATAAAGAATTTCATTTTTTTTACTTGAAAACAGATTGCCGCTTCTGGGCTAGTTTTCCAGAAAAATGTAGCAGTGAAAGTGTAAGGGACGATAGGATCGAAAGTATAGTGATTTATGCGCTCTATCTATTTGATACGCGATATTCGGACCCCAGTAGCAGGAGAAGAGTAGTGGCGAGAGTGGACAGTTCGTAAACATCCATAGCTATCTATTGCCATATAATATGTAGCTGGTTATCGAGTTGCGGATGCAGCAAGGGGCACTGTTACATTGTAGGTATAACCGACACTCGGACAAAGTCGCTCTGTGCGAGCGAGCTCGTCAGAGCCATACGTTGCCGAGCGCTGGCAAAAAGGATCGTAATACAGAAACTTCAAATTTCGGCAATAACAGGCTGCACAATCTAAAGGGCCGAGGCAGCATTTTTATTAATGTTATAAATAGTTGAAATGACTCGTTTTCTTATTTTTTCCGATAGCTCATTTTGCGTTTTATATATCTGCTAAATAATTTTATGCGAAGATATAAAGTACCTACACCGTGCGCGTAAATAATACACCCTATTATTACCAGGATGGTATACCTAGGGAACGTGTGAGTGCGGGCGAGAACACACAGTGACGGAATAAGAGCCTCTGTCTCGAGATTGTCCAGAGAATTATTCCTACTCCCATTAAGCCGGGTCTTCACTGCGCGAAACTGTTTCGCGAAACTGTTTTTATAAAAATCATTGGACTGCACAACCTAATAATGAAATTTGTAAAGGATGGAAGAAGTAAAAGTGATGCGTTTTCGTTTAATTCGCATATAATGCAGTGACAGGAAGTTTGCGATGACGTTAAGAAACAAACTTTCCAGCAGAGTGATTCTTCACCGTGGCGTGATATGCGATATGGAAGAATTACTGCATCTAAAACATATACTGCCATGCATTGCTAGACTTGCAGAAACGTTTGTCGAATAACTTATAGGATTTACGAAACTTCGCAGCACGTTTGCTATGATACCTACGCGGTAGGTGATTGGAGAAACGTGTGCCCGAAGTTGTTTAACGGAAAATAAATATGATTGAAATATCAAGGTTGCATCTGTCATAAGATCATCCTGTTATCGGTGCTTCACCAGACGTAACGTCTGAGAAAGCAAAAATCGAAATTAAATGCCCCTTTTCTGGAAAAACTTTTCAAACTTATATTACAAAAGATAAGGAATTATCGGCTAAATATAAAGCAAAAGTTCAAGTGTAGTTACTTTTGTGCAAGAAGGCAAAACTTTTCTCCTTGTAAAACGCCGTATGTTCAATATTTGCCCACATCTTTTTAAGAGGGAAAAATCAAGAGAATGTATTGAGGATAACTACCTACATGTTATCGTTAGGGTTACTGGAAATAAGGATGATAACTAAATGGGTGTCTTTTCACAAATGATTTCAGTTGCGCTATTGGCTGGGTACGGGTAGAGGTTGAAATGTACCGCTATTGGTCGTTGGGTGGGTCATTGGGTGTGGTCTTTGAGCCTTCAAATATGGTGTTCTTTATGAGTATTAGGTAGTACAAGATGGGGGTTACGTTCCGGAATTTATTAAAAACATATATTTTTATTTAATTCTGCATAAGCAACTTAATTTTTATTAAAAATATAAATGTAGGTACCTAATCACAACGGAGAAATCTAATAATTGCAGTTAACAGATTATACGCAAACTTACGTTATTCAATGCAAAGTAGAAGTTGATAGAACAATTGACCGTTTCGAAATACATTCACGTGCATCAATTGTTAATAATGGAAGAGTACGATATGAGAAGCAGACTTTCAAAGTGCAGTTTGTCCATTTTTTCGATTTTCGCCAACAGGATGGCAGTATCTACGCATATTTTCAATTTCCTTTACAAGTTGTATTTATATGGACAACCGAAATGCATCTCTCTACGTCTATATAAGCGTTTGAACATGTCCTAGACAAACAAATAAACTACAAACAAACTGAAAGGTCAGTCTTTTACACTTTCCTGAATTTGATTTGAATGGACACTTTGAAAGTATGCTCCTTATATATTCTCGAAATAATGAGAAAACAATGTCTTAAAATACCTACATGGAACTAGAGCATATAGGTAGTATTATCGAAAATAATATAGTTACAAGGCTATAGCATTAAATATCAGTACGATATACCATATGGCAGTTAGGTATGTCGGGAGAAATTGTACTTACCTACATATTATTAAATGCATACCGACGGAAGTCACGGCAAAGCAAACGCATCTCTTTTTATATTCTCGCGAACGTATATTTAAATGAAAACCGGAACAGAAATTGACTGCAACGATATAATACCACACGTATCAAATTAATAAAATTTGGTTTAAGTTTATCCCACGCCCAGTAAAATCTGTAATTTCGGTAACAAAGAAACCAATGACAGAACCAACGATGGAGGTACAGCAGGCCAAACGACCTGGCATCAAGTGGAATATATATAAACGATCGTTTTTTTCTTCGCGTATTTCAATCAGCCATGCCTCGGACTCACAATTGTTCTGTTCTTTGTGCAGGAAACTGGATTACCGTTTTACGTCGGAGCTAGAACGGCGGTGGTTGTAATCGTCATCGGTGAGTGCCCCCTTCAGATTTCCTCAAACCGACTTTCGGTACGCGGAATGGCGCGCTATACCGAAATCGGTTCGTTGTAATTATGCCTTTTCTTCCCTCATTCTGTCCCTTTCTCTGTGTGGCGCGACGATAACACTTTAGGGGATTTGCAGCGAGACGCGTTTTGGAAAGATACTTTTATATTCAGTTTTATATTTTTCTCGTTTGCTATTTGGATAACTATCGTCGAAAATTCGCTGCAAATATATCGCGAGATGGTACCACCGTTCGACGCTCGCGAATTAATTGAACTCGAGAAATCAAAAATCAATAACTGGTCGAACGGTGAATACTTCTTCGTGTAGATGAATTCGAGAGGAATTTTTGTCAGGGAAATTTGTTCGTTTCGCGGAACGCGTTGTCGATCCTATTGTTGCTTCTTGAATTGATGGAAAAATCGCCGCAGCCCCCTTAAGAGGGGCTGAAGCCTGGCGATGGAAAGAAAAGAGCCGATTTGTATTATGGTGCTGGTGGCGGATCCCGTTTCACTTCTCATCTGAATTTGAATTTTTCTAAAAAATATTTTAGAACTCGATTTATAGCGGCATTTTAATCCGAGCAGTCTATATTTTCTTTCATCTCAATGAAATTGTTCTCGTTGCATAATTATAAAATATGCTCTCATCAATAAAAATCGAATTTCAAGGAGATGCGCAATTATTTTTATATCATCACTCGAAGAAATGTAATAATCGAAAGCTCGTTAGCGCTTCTAATATTGATTGCTTTACTTCGTTTTTTCTTATACTTTCATAACTTTCGTATGAACGACGTGTTACCTCTCTCATTTGCCTAGAAAATCTTGATCGCTACCAGTTCTAATACCGACTCTTTGAAAATCGCGGTAGCTTCGTTTCTTGGATTTTTTTCAGGGTCAGATATCCACTTTGCTTATGATTCTTTCAGGGTAGCTTCTCAGCTCGTTTTATACCTTCATCCTAGAGCTAATAATAGAGACTAAAGTTCGATCGATAAACCCGTTAGCAATTGTCCTTCTTTGGACGATCGATAGAGTCACGGTTTAGAGCCTGTAGCTTAAAAGATCCGCGATTCCGTGTATCTCTTTCGCGTCGTATTGCAGCTGCTGCGAGGGGGAGAAAACGAGATCTCCCCCCTCGATACTGGATCATCATCGAAGATCAACATTAGAGAATGATTGAAGAGATGGATGCGTGCGAGTGTCCGAATTTTTCGAATATAGGTACTCTCGTTGATTTTCGCGATTATGTCCATTCGTATTTTTTAAAATATAGGTGATCAGTAGGGTCTGTAGAATCTCAACGCATTTTTTTTGCCAATGTATGCTTGAGAGTGTGATCGATCAGAGTCTGCTTCGGGCGGATTGGTTTTTAGTAGGTACTTCAAGATCGCGAGGATTTCGTCTCTGTCATTTATTGCTAACGATTTCTCGTAACTCGGTGTTTGAAGATTCCTCCGAACTCGAGCGATCGTCGAGCAATGAAACGTGACGAATTACTCGTATGCACAGGAAGAATCTCATCAGTGAAGAGGACGCCGTTCGTCGCGCCACATCCTTTCCGTACGGCGCGTAAAATTTCCGAGGATCTTCTGAAATTTTCTGCCCAGTTCTTGACACTGGGGGATCATTTCAGAAGTGACCCTAAAATTTTTGTGTCGCACGGATTTTCTTGCACTATCCTTCTCTCGTACTGTCGCTTGTCTTTCTGTAGTGGGCTTGCGAGAGTGAATTTTCTATATTTGCTACTTTGACTTCTTTGACTAAATATTACTTAAAGAAAAATTACTTCATTACATTTCGATACGTATTTCATTTTTATTTAAAAGTTCAAGTTATAGCAGACATTTTTCTTATCGTATTATTAAAAACATGAGTTTCTTGTAGATTTGGTTGTGAACCAATGTCGGCAGTTGGGAGGCAAACTGGGATATTCCAGAGCTGCTGAGATTGAATCACAACTGCTTCTAAGAGCAGTCATTTTTTATTAACTTAAAATTCTAATTTCCTGAAAAATTGTAAACCATATTAATTATAATCGAGACTCAAATTTACTTGCTTATTTATATTAAAAAAAATTATGGTCGACTTATCCTTTTTAATAAAATTAGCCTCGCAAGTCTGCTAGACATATTCTTTGCATGTGTGTGTAACTGAAAATTAAAATTTGTACCCTAACGTGGTACCGTCGACCAGCGTCGCATTGGGATGCATTTTTCGTTGCAAGTATAAAAATACCGCGTTTTTGTCCAAGGCAATAATTCTATTTCAGTAATTTTTGATATCTAATTGATATCTTTTTCATCCATTCTGCGACGCCGGTTCGATAAATCGGTGTAAAAGCCGTGTGGGTCATTACTTGTACCAGTTTGCAAGGAACGCCTACTGCATTATCTTATCTGAACCATGTCTGAAAGCTCCGCAAATTGTCGCGCATAGAAACTTTTATTACTTTGCAGGTCTATTCTATATTCTACGAAAGTCGGTGCGACTCGCAATTTTTGCCTGGCGCCCATAAAATATATGAAATATAATATTATAAACTCTCTATTCTGAGAAAACCTATGAACAAATTATACCTCTATATTATATTCCAAATATTTATTAGTCGAATCATTATCGACTTAGTTGTATAATGTCGTGGACTAATTAATGCAGGGTTTATAGCAAGCCATTTTGATTAAAATTTAATTATTTTTGTCTTCAATTATTCATATTTTGCTTGAGAGAGATATATGAGAATTATATTTCTACTCTATGTACTACTGAGTATCTAATTTTCGACTGAACAGAAACTGCATTTTACATCGAATTCCCAAGGAGCACTCGCAAGGATGGCCGTGCTCCAGTTTCGACAGTCCTGGAATATCCCTACTTTGCCTCCCGAAAATGTCGATATTAGCGTACGATTTTCCCTGCGAGAATATTTGATTTTTCCTTTTCAAGAGAGAATTATAGGCAGCTATCACCCCTGCAATATGTGTATATTTATGAATTTTATTATAAGGATAATCATTTATTGTACCTTGAATTGATAATATATTTTGTATATATTACTCGCAGATTTGTTCAGTTAATTGATGTGCTTTTGCTTTATAGGAAGTCTCTTGATCCAATAAGACCACTGATAGTTCAGCTTCTTGTTTCAGCCACAGCTGATTCTACAGTTTCTCAAAATTTCAGATGATACCTTTGTTATAACTATCGAGTCTCTGGTTAAAATTTTTAGACTACGATGATATGGCATAAATGAACGCTATCTGGATATTCATTCAATCTTTGAAATCAACAATAATCTTTCAATTCGACTGGAGAAATTCAACTCGGGAAATTTTGAGATCGATGATACGATATACTTACTGCAACGATCGAAATCATTTCGAGTTCTTCCTCCAACATTATTTAGGTAAGTTCAAACGGTCGGACGGTTTTATTAATTCGATAATCTCGACCGAGATTATTGATGTTATCGTAGTTATACGATATTTCGACGAATCTCGCGTGTAGAAATTTACGCACAGCTGCTCCAGCATGTAGACAACCCGTTCAACCGCGTTGCTTACCAGCTGATGTTTGCTTCTCGATGAAAAAAATTAAATGACAGAAAATCGTTATTATTCAGTATAATAAAAATGAATCAATTTTAATTTCAGATTTTTACTTCGATAAAAACGAGAAGGATTTTATCCCGAGTGCGAGGCAACCGATAACTCAGTTGTAATGTATCGGACGGAATTTATTTTGGAACTGTTAATTAAAAGATACCTATACATTGTGAACAATTCTAATGGAGCTACTATGACTGTACAGAATCATGGTAAGAAAAATTCCAAACCATATTTATCCCTTTTTTGAAAATCACTGCATTGGAAATGAAAAAAATTGTCTGGTTCTGTAAAGGGCTATAGAAGAATGACACGAAAGACGATTTGATTTTCCAATACATAACTTTATTACCAACCGCCGCTGCGCCTGGCTCAAACGCGAGATACATTTCGGTGTACAGCATCGAAAATAAACGGCACGAACGATTTTCCCCTCGCGATTCGAGTTCGGCGAACTCTTAAAGGCCACGGCGAGGCCGTCGAAACTTCCTCCTCCTTACACTTCTTTTCGAGCCGCGGCGGCCACTTCCGGTCGGCGGCGATTCCTTTCAACGAAAGAAAAAATAACCGCTTCCTTCGCCCGCGAGCTTTGATTATTACCGATTCGGACCTTCGCCCTCCGCGACGCAGAAAGAACTAACGATCGGAAGCTTTTCTCTCCAGTTTGTTTTGCAGAATCATCGATTAACTGTTATAACGTTCGACTGTACCTAACTCCTTCGCATCGTCTCTGTCTGCCCTCCCCGTCGTCGACAGGATACAAAAAGAAAAAAGAAAACACTGTATTCCCTTATTATACAATAACGATCGCGCCCCGCGTTCGCGAGAAACTGCACGCCTTTACGTACCTACCCCGCGCGCGCATTTCCCTTGAAAAGCGCCACTCAACTAGATATCACTCGTTCGTAACGGATACACGCGCCCCCCGCATACTTCCGGCGGCGGGGGTGCCGCGATCGTCGTCCGTCCGCCCGACGACCGCGGCACCCACAACCGATTTCGCTCGGGCTCTTCGGCCGCACGTACGTATCTGAGATTCCTTGCCATATCTTTCGAGACGTCCGGCGCTACTTAACCCTTCAGTGGTGACGCACGGTCTCAGAGACCGTAAGCAAGCATTTCCACCATTTAAAACTTTCGAGTCACCACTGAAGGGTTAAAGAAGACGAGCGCACGATCGGTGAGTCGTACTCGCAACCAGCTCATTAGGAGCGCCGATCGTCGTCCCGCGACCTCAGAACGGATCGAGAGTAAATTTCTGGCGAACGAACGACGCATTCGGATAACGGAGAGAATTCGATTCATGATGTGGGGCGGATACTTAAATGGAGTAATATAAAATCACGGAGAGTTGTAGCCGGGACCGCGTTACATGCTGAGGTAACCGCGAGCCTGGGTGTGTCTGCGTCCCACCAGGTAGGCGACGAAGACGATCACCACCAGTGCCGCCAGCGCGCAGCCTACGGCGATCGGCACGATGTCGGGCGTGTCGAAGGAGCAATCCTCCGCTGTGGACAGAGAAATCGAATTGTTGAGTCGCTGGCAGACTTCACAGCCTCTGTTTATTTGATTTTAGAGGAAATCGGGGAACTTTGAGACGAAAAAGGAGGCCAATTTGATTAAAAAGGGAGGTTAAAGGGGGTCTACCAGAAATTAGAAACGTGCAGTAGTTTTAGAAATAAATAGAGGCTAGCAGAGACTTCACAGCCCCTATTTATTTCAATTTAGAGGAAATAGGGGAAGTTTGAGCAAAAGAGGGGATAATTTTGATTGAAAAGGAAGATTATCAGAAATTAGAGACGTGCAGTGGGTTTAAAAAATAATCTGTAAGGTATACAATGAAACACTGGTATTTATTAACCCATTAGTGTTCAGAATCATTTTCAGTTGCCAAACAATTATTGTTTGCAGACACGCAATCAATCGTTTTCGAAATATTCAGTGATTGGTTTCAGAAATTGTACTCCATTTTAATAAATTAAGCTTCCGAATAAATTTTTTAAACAACGCTAAAATGCTTAATCCGATGTCTTAAAGAAGAAATTGCTTGACAATTAAAGTTGCGACCGGGCACTAATGGCTTAAGTGAAGGGAGGATGTTTTTGTAACTTAAAAATTTATCTTATATCAAGTAACTTAAATCTGAGTATCGAGATCTGATTTAATTAAACATTAATTCAACCAGGTTTTTATATTTTAAACGAAATACTGATACGGGTAGAAGTAGGTATTATATCTATAATATCATTTTATACAGGGTGTTACAGGTTGAGCGGATGGCCCGTTAATGGTGGATTCCTTATGAAAATCGATTACTTTATTTCCAATGAAAAAATGTCAAGAGATCAAATATTTAAAAAATTATGTATTACAATATTGTTAAAATATTGTAGTAATAAATCATATTTACAGCATATGAAATGAGTCACATCTCTACCAATGTCGACTATAGATTGACCTGAAACGTCAAAGCTGCGGCAAATTTGCACCAGTATGAGTTAAAATTAGTAAACTTAAATAGCTTCCCGTTTAAATAATATTAACCCCTCGACATTTTTTCATTAGAAATAAAATCCTAGATTTTCGTAAGGAATTCACCATTAACGGGACACCCACTCAATCTTGAACACCTTGTATAAAAAGAAAACGAATAGATAAAACAAGAAATTGACCATTTTCACCCTTTCCACTTAATCCGAAATGATGAAAAAAACAAACTCAACTGGGAAGCCGAATAATAGGTGATTTTAGAGGAAAAATATTGAAAAACAGAGGAAAGGGTGGGAAATCACAAGTTTTAGAGTGAAAAAGGGCAAATTTAAAAATAGGAGATTAAAGGGAAACAGGGGACACACTGTAAAGCCTGATCTGGTTATCGGCGACAAAGCGGGAAGGACTTACCGAGTCCGAAGACGGTGGTATTGTCGTTTCTGAACGCTTGGAACTGGAGGTCGGATATCTTGAGGACGGCCAGGGTGTCGTTGCTGCTCTCGGACGTCAGGTTCAGCATCTGCCACTTGAGGCAGCGGTACGAATTGCTCAGCTCGGTGCTGAACTGGTGGCCCTCGTGGACGAACGTGAGCGTCTCGTCTGCAAGAGTATCGCGCTTTGTAGTGAACGTTTCCGGGTGTTCTTCTTTTCTCCTATTCTTCGGCAGTCGCGAGATCGAGATTCGATAACACTGGTCCACAAAATCCGACCTTTTTTTCCCGTCGCAAATGAAACGAAGTGGATTATGGAGATGTCGGCGCGCTTATTCTTATCTTTCTTCCGTTTCGCTCTAGCACGTCACGCTTTTTTTTTAGAAAAATGCGCACGTTTGAGGGTGTTCCTGACTTAATTTTTCTACAACACTAGATGTAGTAGACAAATTTTGGCTGCATATTCAGATTACGCGGCGAAAAATTAATAAGAGGCATCGATTAAGTTTTATGACGCGGTACAGTTCTAGGGGGTAGAAGCAAATATTCATCAAGGTGTGCACAACGTTGCTTACGTAATGAAACCTTATCGCATCGCGAAAATACGATCGGTGTTTCTTATTCATTTCTCGGCGTTTAATCTGAATTTGTCGCCAAAGTTTGACTAGTATATCTAATTTTTTTTAGAAGAACGAAGGTAGAAATCCCCTGAAATAAACACGTTTTTCGAAAAAAAATGTCACGTGTTAGAGCAAAACGGGAAAAAGATTTGGAATAAACGCATCGAGATCTACATAATTGACCGCGTTTCACTTTCTCGTCGATCAGTGTAATTTATCTTCGATTCGCGCGGTTCGATTATACATTTCATGAAGTAGAAATGGATACTGACTGGTAGTGATATTCGCGAAACGTTCGGGAGCCAGACGAACTTCCAGACGAAGCAGGGCGTAGTGCTTGGTGGTCTCGTTGCGATCGAAGAGCAGGGTGAACGAGTCGTTGACGGCGCCCGGCGACTTCCACGAGATCGTCAAGTTCTGCAGGTCCTTCCCGCAGCTACCGTTGACCGCGGTCGTCGCGTTGTCGTACGGCATGTTGAATTGCGTGTACTTGATCTGCGGGCGTACATAGATTTGTCTTATTTTTCGTTGAATGCTCTTTTTAACTTATAAATTTAGGCTCGTCGTATTTAATCTGCAATCAAAGAGGCGCAGGGTTGCTACGGAAAGTCGATTATCAAATTCCCTGATTATTTGAGATGAAATTTTGTAACTGTTCTCCAATACTTTTGTTCAGGATGGTTTCAAAAACTTGATTTTAAAATGCCCTGGTTAGTCCCTGATTTTTTCGCCTATTTCAAATAAAATTTTGTAAGTATTCTCTGATATTTTCGTTAATATTAGAAGTTTTGTATTTATAATCAAATCGGCAAGGCTATTAATAATAGTAATATAAGAACGCGAGGTTGCAAAAAACGTTTATATGTTTAGAAAATGACGTTAATGGTAGAGACCTTAATTTTAGTCAATGAGACATACGAGTTCTGCTGCTGGAGATATCTAAAGCAGCAGCAAAAACTCCATTGCAAAATGTGTCAACGGTGACATTTCGAGAAATGAACTCTAACTTATAATTTTCAGTAAAAATCCAATATCCCTGATTTTTCCTTGATGGATCAAATTTCCTGACACCTCGATTTTCCAGGACCTTAGCTACCTTGTTTGAGGAATTAATTTCGCTTCACTTGCAATTCCCTGTAGAACTCCAAAATTCCCCGACATTTCCCATTCTTCCAGGTCCGTCGCCACCCTGGACGCGCGAGCAGTCAATCGCGTCGCAGCCGAGCGCGGGAGAGATCTCTCTCTCTTGCGTAACCGCGTCGCGAGCGTATCGAAATCGAGTCGGGGCAAAAATCCGCGTCACCTCTTTTTACGTCGCCCGGAGAGAGAAGTTTCGTGGAATCGATCGCGCGCGATAGCCAAAGGGGACCTTTTTGTATCGTCTCCGCGCGCGCGCCGGTCATTACTGCACTTTATCGCGTCCGATACGACGCCCAATCGTGTTACTCGAGACCGCGCTTGATAACGGAAAAGTTGCGTCGTAGATACGTCGCTATTACATCCTCGGATGAGCAGCGATTATCGTGTATTCGATGCGGGCGAATAAGTCACATGGCGGCGCGAGGCAATGGAGCGAGCGACTAGACTTGATTACGTATTCACGATTAGTTTTTCCTTTCGATCGAGGAAACTCGTCCACCGCTTTTGAGGTTTTATCGGGAGGTCGCGAGAAAATCGCTGACCTCTGCGCTCTTCCACGAGAGAAATGAGAAATGAAGAGCTTGTAAATCGCAGGCTTCACGGCGCCTATTTTTTATGTCATTTTAGAAGAAATAGGGGAAATTTGGGCAAAAAAAGGAGATCTATCAGAAAATAGAAACGTGTAATGGTTTTTAAAAATAACGATTTTTTAAAGACACAAGGAACTTTCAAAATTTATTAAGCGAATGAAGGATGTTTGTGTAACTTCAAAATTTATATCTCATGTCAAGTAACTCGAATATGAGTATTGCAATCTGAGTTAAGGAATTGGAAATCTAGTTTCTGGTAAGAAACATTAATTAAATTAGGCTTTTATTTTTTAAACGAAATACTGATGCAACCCAGACAAAACAATCCTAATAACCATCTTGAAGTCATCCGTAGGCATTTCGATGTCTCACTTTTTGTTAATTTAGATTTCATTTTATCCAAGAGATGACTCGAGATTTGAGTTATCAAAAAGTGAGACATCAGACTGCCTACGTATTACCAAAAGACAGCTTTCTGGTTTGTGTTGTCTGGGAAGTAGATGAAGTAAGGATTATAGTACTATTTTATATAGTTTTGTATACAAAAATAAAGAAAAGAAAAAGAAATTGATCATTTTGACTCTTTCCACGTAATCTGAAACAATAAAAAGCTTAATAATAGATGTTTGTAGAGGAAAAATATTGAATTATAGGGGAGAAAGAGGGCAAGAGGAAGAAGGGCAAACTCAAAAAAAAAGATAAGAGGAATAAAGGGAAGTAGGAGACACACCGTGAAGCCTGAGATCATCGCCCGGAGCCGCGGCGAATGAATCGCGGTAATTGTCCCGATCCGAACTCGGGGTTTTGATCGCGCGGTGCGACGCATCTGGCGAACTTTGAACTTGAGATCGCGAGTTTTACCTTGCCTCTCGCCCGCGGCGATTTCTCTCGCAGTCATTGAGTAAATCAACGCTCTCTTTTGTCCCTTCCACGGCGCTCGGAGTGCGATAATCTTTCCTCGGGGACCTCGTTAACTTTACGAACTAACAAACGAGACCTCCTCCGTTTTCTTAGGAAAACAAGCAGAAACGAGACAGACGAGTTTTTGTGCCCGATTACCAGTGAATTCGTCGCGTAAATCTCTCAGGAAGCTTGAAAAATCTACGACTTCTTACGTAGAATCGTGTCTATGCAGTTCTCGCGTCCCCGAAAAAATACGAACCGTCTTGTTAATCGCCGGATAGCTGACGTTGAATCGAACGGCCATCTGCGCGATCACGCAGACCGTGTTGTTCACGTCGACCATCCACTTCCCGGTCGTCGGCGTGGGCAACGGGGTAGGAGCCGGCGGCGCCGGCGTGGTTCCGGGCGTTTCCGTGGTCGTGGGAGCTTCCGTGGTCGTGGGAGCTTCCGTGGTCGTGGGAGCTTCCGTAGTCGTGGGAACTTCCGTAGTCTTTATTGTCGTCGTCGGCGGCGGCGGCGTCGTCGTCGTCGTCGTCGCTTCCGTGGTTACGACTGTAGTGGTCGTCTCGGGTATCGGCGTTGGCGGCGGCGGCTTCGTCAGCATCTCCGGCGTTATTCCTGCGGGAAGTACGTAAACCGTGCATCGAGTCTCGCTTTGTCTTCGTCGCCGGAAACTCGATTCTTTATTCTGATCAGGCTGAGCGCATTTCGAAACGGAGAGTAAAGTAACTGGCCTCTAGTACCATATCCCAAAAAATACCACCCAAAAAGTCATCTTGAAGTCATCCGCGGGCAATCTGATATCTCACTTTTTGATAACTTAAAATTCGAGTTATCCAGCAGACATCTTTTGGATGACATGAAATTTAAGTTATCAAAAAGTGAGACATCAGACTGCCTATGGATGACTAAAAGACAGCTTTCTGGTTTGTGTTGTCTGGGATTTAAGTATAATTCAAACTACTGAATGGGGTAAACAGGGACTAGTGGAAAACATTCTTTGATAAATTACAGATGTATATGCACCCCAGTAAAATTTGTTGTATGAACTTTTATGCCTGTCCAGATAGTCATCCAGCTATTGGGGCAGTCACCTGTCAAAGCAGCCCAGACAACACAAGCCAGAAAAAGCTATCTTTTAGTCATCCATAGGCAGTCTGAGGTCTCGCTTATTGATAACTCAGATTTCAAGTTATCCAACAGTTATTTTTTGGATAACATAAAATCTAAGTTAACAAAAAGTCTTCAAGATGACTTTTTGGATTGTGTTGTCTTTTAGTGATCCATAGGTGGCCTGATGTCTCAGTTTTTGATAACTTGTGCCACCATTGCATTCGCGTCCCTGCTTGGATATTCGCAATACCAAAACAAAGCGAATAAACCTGTCTTTGTCGCTCCAATACGCGCTCAGCCTTATACTCCCTTCCCCGAATCGGTTATCGCGAAACGTTTGAATAACAAAAACAGAATTCAAGGTTTACAATGGTCGCTGCGAATAATGAACGAAAACGTGACTTCTACAGGAAAAAAACATTAAAAAAAGAAGGGAGGGGGACGTCTTATCGTGACGTGATAATTGCTCCGCGTACGAGATATAAAAAAAGTCGTTCTCGGCTGCGAAAAATGCATCTAATCGCCGATGCAGCGGGATCGATTAAGCGCCTGGCAAACCATCGAAATTCTGCGACGACCGACGACGATCGACGAAGAATGGACAAAACGTCGAGAACCTTCTTCTTCTTCGTCGTCGCCGTCGTCGTCATTCCCATGTGAATATTCAGCGCGTCGCGAGGATTGGTCGTAGTCCGTGGTGCGAGTGCAACGT
The DNA here is from genome assembly GCA_963678675.1 of Xiphydria camelus. Lineage (NCBI taxonomy): Eukaryota > Metazoa > Arthropoda > Insecta > Hymenoptera > Xiphydriidae > Xiphydria > Xiphydria camelus. Next base: position 22,326,304 of record OY783200.1, on the reverse strand, counting down.
CATGCACTTACGCATGTTATATCTGCCATTGTTCCGCGAGAGTCCTTCGCGCGAGAGGAAGGCGGACGTGCGTGCGCGCGCGGTGGAAATTACCTGACACCGTCGCCACGACGAGGCAGACCAGCAGGGCGTGTGTCTTCGACATCTCGGCGAGGGGTTGGACGAAAACTTGGCACGCTACGCGAAATAGTTCTCGACCGTCCGTCGGTCGGCGACAGGGAGCACTTCGGGTATCACCTGATCGACAAAATCGCTTCGTCGTGCGTGTGCGTACTGCGTGCGCGAGAGAGAGGGGACTATCGACAGACAGTAGACGTTGCGCGAATGTGCTAGAGTCGATCGCCGCTGAAGGGAGAGGGAGGCATTAAAGCGAGCGAAGCACCACGTAGCGGGAGGGGTTGTCGTTGAGCGGCTTTCGGAACGCGGCGGCGCGATATTCGAAGCGTTCCATGAGGATTTCTTCGGGAATATGTCTGCGAGGGGTTTGAGAGGAATTTTGACATGGGAATGTACTACGAGGGACTTTATATTGCGAACTATCGATCGATGAAGTGATTTCTCGAGTGAGAATATTCGGATTGCCATTATACAGGCGCGACCGTCGTCACAATCGCATGCCATGCGGTACTGCCGCGGCCGTAACGCGATCTATCCCGAAATTCCACCGCGATGAGGAAGTGCGCGTTGTTGGCGAGGCAGGCCTCCCCGTCGTCGCCCGGCCGCTATTCGAGTACTTCAGCCAAACAATCGCCGGCAGAATATTGTTTGAACCTCGTCAGGTAAACTCCTTGTTGACAGCTATTGTTTACATGCATGCAAGAATATGCGTCGTCTGCTAATCGGCCTCACCGACCTTGTGAATAAATTTTTCAAGGCGAAAAGCTTTTCGCACAGTTGAAATTGAGATTAATATTTAGTTATTAATACGAACTTACGTGTTTTTTTTTTCAATTTTACAATTCAATGAAAAAGCTCTCCCAACATTCGTCGAAATCCAAAAACTAGTCCTATACCGTAAGCTCTCGAGACTCTTTTAGGAAGAACGACTACGAGAACTTCCTCTGCACGCTGCTGCTCGCGAAGAACTTCCGCTCGGCGGCCTTCGCCATTCGCGCATTCAACGTCGAAGTGGCGCTCGTCGAGGATCAGGTGCGCGACAACGCCATCGGCACGGCCAGGCTCAAGTTCTGGGAGCAGACGCTCAACGGGATTTACGAGAACAAACCGCCCAAGACGCCCGTCGCCCTGGAGCTGCACAGGGTTCGCGAAACGTACCGCTCTTTGCCCTCGACGCCCAAAAACACGCGTTTCGAAATTCGCTTATCACCTCGCAGATACTGCGCAAGCACAAGCTCTCCAAGTACCACTTCAAGCGCCTCGCGGAGGCACGCCTGGAGAAGCTGAGGACCGTGATGTTCCCCGAGTTGGACGCCGTGGAGAGCTACTCCGAGAAGACGGTCTCCTCCGTGTACTACCTGCTGCTGGAGGCGGCGGGGCGGCGCGACGTGCACGCGGACCACGTGGCGAGCCACCTGGGCAAGGCGCACGGCATCGCGACGCTGCTGCGCTCGGTGCCGCACAACGCGCGCCACCGGAGCGTCGTCCTGCCGCGCGATCTCCTCGTGAAGCACGGCGCCTCGACGGAGGCGATATTCCGCTGCCAGTCGGGCGCCGAGCTGCGCGACGTCGTCTTCGAGGTGTCGTCGCGAGCTAAGCAGCATCTCGACTTGGTACGCGCGCGCGCATCGAGCGAGATCTCGTCTTCTCGTACACGAGAGCTTTTTTTTCCGCAGGCGCTGCGAATGAAGGCCGACGTCGCGGGCAAGGAGTGCGACGCGATTTTTCTGCCGCACGTCGTGGTCGACGTCTATCTCGAGAAGCTGCGCCGCGCGGACTTCGACGTCTTCCATCCGGATCTGCAGAAGCGGGATCATTTGTTGCCCGCGCGATTGCTCTGGCGGAAGCTCCTGTCGTGAGGCGGGCGATTCGCCCGCGTTCCGCACGCGGATCGACAGGGGGTAGAGGGAGAACGGAGTTTTCAGTCTTCCGCAACTCGAGTTTGACTTTTAAACGGAGTTTGGATGCTTGTTTTCGCGCATTCATCGGTCCGACGGATGGTTTGGATTCTGTTTAAGAGTTTGACTCGAATCGTGAAATTGATCCTGAAAGTCGGAAAGTGAGGATTGAAGGGGATAATTAGTTTTCGATTGTCAAGAACTGTGTACCTATGGTGTTGTTAGAATTCATTACATAGCGTTTATTTATTAAGAAGCCTGGCATTGGTGTACAATCCTTTTTTTCAGCCGAATGCACCAGGAAAGCGTCGTATCAGTGTTACAGACTGATGTTACACTTTTTTTTTCCCTAGGAGGAAACTTTATTAGTCAGCAAAATGACTTGGGGAAAGCAAGGCTCTGCCTCGTTCTTGTAAACTGAAAGAGATGGAATGAAGTGAAGTCAGGGCGATTTTAATACGACTTTTGCAGCCGCGCGAAACTTCGCGTATCATATAAGGTTTATTCTTTTCGCTCAAGCTCGCTGCTCTCTTCAGAAAAGTCTAGATTCCGATTGGTTTGTACAAATTCTGTTTGTACCGATCAATCAAAATCGACATTTTTGCATTTCAAGAAAAGTGCAGAGAGTTGTGCTGCGAGAACTAACAAAAAAAAAGAGCAAGACTCCGCCTTGTCTCTATAAAGCGAAAGAGGTAAAATAAAATCTAGTAGGGTCGATTTTAATACATTTTTTTTACAGCAAGAATCCCTCAATTCATCGCCGTGCATCGTATAAACGCTCTTCTCACTAACGCTCATTAAATTTTCCTAAAACCTATAAATTCCGATTGATTTATACAGATATCAACCAACAAAAATCGAAGTACAATTTTTAAAAAACTACAGAAAACGCACAAGTGAGAATAAATCAGAGCGGCGTTCAGAGGAAAAGTCCGCGAAAAAACAGCTGATCGCCGCTTCGAGTCTCTCCCGCCAGGCGGCGCCACCTCAGCCGCGAGAAGCCGACCCCGCGCCGCAGCCACCTCGAGAAACGACGCAATAAAACCCTGCGGCAACTGCGTCGTGCGAAGTCCACGCTCCCCGTGAACGATATTCGACGCGTGGCATGAGCGCGGCGTCCCGGGAAGAGCCGGTCACGACGACGAGCACGCGGTCACGGCCGTCGCAGCGCGTCCGCACGGGCGGCGAAGGTCGCATCGCGCCGAATCGCGGAACAATGGCCGCCCGCTAGACGTCCCCCGACGTCGTCGCGTCTATCGTCACTCGACCCGCCGCCATGGAGGTCGGTCTTTACGACTCGACGATCTGCCGGCTCTGCGCCGAGGACAACGGCAACGGGGAGCTCCTGTACGCTGCCGACGGCGACGAGCCGGATTTAAGCACCATGGTGAACCGCTACCTGCCGCTGAAGGTACGCATCGCGACGCGCGCGTGGCCCGATTAATCAGACGGCAACTTGACTTCCCATCTTTCGCAATATGGAGGTTCCACTGATTTTCGTTGCACGCCCGCGGGCTCGACTACTACACGAATCAGTGCGTTTCATGTGTCGCGCGATGTTGTGTGCGCGGATCGGTTGCGGTTGCTTCGGAAAAATCGGAGTTTTCGCGAGGGATTTTTTGCCGGGTCGCGCGGTGGTGATCGATCGGATGGTCGTCGGGCTCGCGCGCGGTTACGTTGGGATTCGGAGTTGAAGGGTTTTTGGGAAAGAGGTTTATTGAGGTGCGTACGCTTCCGTGGCTTTTGCCTTTGGAGAAGTTCTTTAGAGTCGACGAGAAGGTGTTGATTGATCGTAGAGTTTGATTGATTGATTTTAGAGAAGGTCTGCGAATCGTAAGGCTTGATCGACTGCTTTTCGAGGAGTTCTGCGAGTTGTAGAGCACGATTGTCTGCTTTCCGAGGAGTTCTTCGAGTTGTAAATATTGATCTATTGCTTTCCAAGGAGTTTCTTGAGTTGTATGACTCGATTGGATGTTTTTCGAGAAGTTCTTCGCGTCTTGAAGCTCTATTTACTGCTTTTCGAAAATTCTTTGAGTCTTCAAGAGAAAACATCGTTCGATAGCGCGGAAGCGCTTCTGATGAAATCTTTGATTCGACCTCGGAGAACGACAACGTCGTTCGATTAATTCACACACACTAACGATCGGAGGAGTCCGTCCTTCAGATCCGCGATGACGGAAAGCTGCCGCGCACGATCTGCCCGGGATGCAACATCCAGCTGGAGGCGACGGTGCAGTTCTTCGAGCTGCTCGTCGAAGGGCAGCGGAAGATCCGGGAGATGTGGAAGCTGCAGACGGAGCTGCAGCGCAAGGCGGAGCGCGAGCGATTGCGCGCGGAGAGGGAGCACACGGAGCTGGCGCTGGAGACGCCGGAGCTGGATAATTTCGGCGCGGACGCCGAGGACCAGCGGATCGAGCAGCAAATCGTCATCAAGAGTAAGAATCGACGATGCCTCCGCGTCTCCTGGTCGGTCGAACGAGTCGCTCATTCGCGCCTTTCAGTTATGCCCGACGGATCGCTGTACACCGCCGAGAACGAGCTGAGCCTGCAGATGGAGGGCCTCAGCAAGCCGCGACGGAAGCGCGGACGCCCGCCGAAGGTTCAAGCGGAAACCGATTCCAAGGTACGCGAGCGAAAGCGACACGCCGCGTCGCAATTCACGGATTTCCGAACCTTGCAGGAGGCAGCGAAGGAGGAGGCGCCCGGCGCGGTGAGCCAGGGCGAGGAGGACAAGCAGGAGGAGGAACTGGACGAGATAGACGGCGACGGGAGGCGCCGCAGGAAGCGCAAAGTTCCCAAGAGGTAATTTTGGTCGGCAGCGCGGTGCGTTTCGCCGCGGTTTTGCTCTAAAGCGCGACGCTTCGCGGGCGCAGGTTCATGGAGGCTGTGCAAGGGAAGGAGCTGGAGAGGATATTCAAGGAAGAGGGAGTCATCGACGAGGAGGACGACGACGAGCTGGACGACGACTACGACGATCCCGAGGACCGGCTCAACGTTCAGACGCCCGACGGACACGAAGGTCGGTTGAGCCGGTTTAATCCGGCGAAGGATCGAGGAGATTTCCCTTCGTGAATAAAATTGATCGATTCTCGCGATATCGTCGTCGACGCAACGCGCTTTCTCTTCTTAGAAATCATCGGCCACCTGGAGACGCAAGAGGGTAAGGATCTGGGCGAGCTGGTGATCGTCAACCGCGGCAGGGGGCGAGGCAGACCCAAGCTTCGTCGGCGGAAGAACAAGTTCTCCTGCAACCTGTGCGGCAGGGGATTCTTGCAGCGTAGTCGCTACATCATGCACAAGTGAGTTTTACAGGGCTTCTACTTGGTCGTTTTTTAAAATTACGTCAGTAGAAAGTCATTTTAGTGTCCTTTGGACACTGTTAATTTCTGTCCGTCCGTCTGCCTGTTATCAAAATGTATTTAAATGGATATTCCCCATAAAATTGAAATAAACATGGACTGTGAAGTCGGGATGAGTTTCTTCGGCAAAAATTCGGCGGAATCTTCTCGTTTCGCGATCTCCTCGATCGCGCCGCATCGTCGAAAACGATCGAAGCAGCGAAAACTCGACCCTTTATCGCGTTGTGCTTTCCAGGAGCTTTCATAAGGGAGTAAAGCACGAGTGCAAGGAGTGCAAAAAACAGTTCGACAGCAAGGAAAACTTCGTCGTCCATCAAAAGACGACGGGGCACCTGGGCGAGGGCATCGTCGTGGACGTTGTCGAGAACATGGAAGATAGCGGCGTCACGCAGGAGCAGGAGCAGGAGCAGCAGCAGGACTCGACGCTGCTGAAGGACGCTTTACTCGCGCTCGACAAGGTCCCGTCGATCGACGAAGGAAACGCCACGGAAGACCCGCTGGTAGTCGCTGAACGGGAAGCCGCGGAAGACGCGCCCGACGAAAGCGCCGCGGAACCGGCCGCCGGCGTCGCTTCCGACGAAAACACGCCCGAGGAGAGCGGCAAGCAAATCGAGTGCGAGGAGTGCCACAAGCAGTTTCAGTCGAAGCAGACCTTCGAGGTGCACCTCAGGGTGGCTCACCAGGGCGACAAACCCTTCAAGTGCAACATCTGCGACAAGGCCTTCGCCTATCAGACCAGCTTGAAGGGACACATGGTTTCGCACGAGGTGAGAATAAACCAACAAAGTCTTTACTCGTGATCTGATCAGGGTAAAAGTGGAATAGACGCTCCAGTTTTCGTTTAACGCGATTATCTCGAAACGTGGTGGAGATATGCGAAAAATGTATAGCAGCTTTTTTACGGTAAAAATGTAGATGAACATTTTTTACTTCAACATTTCTTCGATATCTGCAATGGATCTCAAGATAATCGAGTTTGAATTCCCTCTTCAACCGTGGTGCCCATCTAACTTTTACTCCAGTCGAATTTTTTGCGATCCGCGTCCGTGAAAACGCATCTAACGGCGCCCGGAGGATTTCGACCTTCGTTATCTTCCAGGGAAATAAAGCCTACAAAGGCTTCCCGTGCGAGATCTGCGGCAAGGTGCTGAATCACCCGAGCTCGGTGGTCTACCACAAAGAAGCCGAGCACAACAACGGCCGTCGCTTCGTGTGCAACAAGTGCGGCAAGAGCTTCAAGCACAAGCAGCTCCTCCAGCGACACCAGCTCGTCCACTCGGACGATCGTCCCTACATCTGCAAGTCGTGCGGCGCCAGCTTCAAGACCAAGGCGAACCTCATCAACCACCAGTCGACGCACACGGGCGAGAAGAAGTACTTCTGCGAGATCTGCGGCCAGCAGTTCGCCCACAAGACGAGCCTCACGCTGCACTACAGGTAAGACTCTCTCGCTCGCTCGCGAAGAGCCTCGCGTTTGACGGTTATAAAAGATCATCGCTTCGACCCTCGCGCGCAGATGGCACACCGGCCACAAGCCCTACACGTGTCAGGTGTGCAACAAGAGCTTCTCGCAAAACGGCAATCTCCAGGAGCACATGCGCATCCACACCGGGGAGAAGCCGTACTGCTGCGACTACTGCGGTCGCAAGTTCACCACCTCGTCGCAGTTCAAGCTTCACGTGAAGCGCCACACCGGCGAGCGCCCGTGGAAGTGCGAGTTCTGCGCGAAGTGCTTCCTGCACAAGGACACGTGGAAGTGCCACGTGCGCCGGCACAAGGGCGAGCGGCCCTTCCAGTGCGCGCACTGCAATCGCGGCTTCACCGAGCAGTGGGCCTTGAAGAAGCACCTGCGCCTGCACACCGGTGAGTGGTCGTGTCGCTCGTTTCGCCGCGGCCTTTTGGGCGCGAGCTCGAAACTTTTCGCGGTCTTTCGGCACAGCTTCGATTCGTTTCAGGCGAGAAGCCGTACTCCTGCGATACCTGCGGCAAGGCCTTCGCCGACTGCTCGAATTTAACGAAGCACAAGAAGGTGAGTGACGTTGGTTTACGTAGTTGTAGAGTTATGTGGGCCGGCAGGGTGTTCAGCGATTCTTGAAATCCTTGAAGTACTTGAATAGTACTTGGATTTTGCTTGTCCTTAAAAAGTCCTGGGAATGTACTTGCATTTTTGTGTAGATTCTTGAAATTATTTATTTTTGTTCGCTTAATAAATCGTCGCCTCAGAGCAGAATTGTACCAAGTCCCATTTGTAAATGTTGGACTTGGTATACTTCTGCTCTAAGGCGACGAAATATTCTTGTCGTTTCGTTGTATGGGTCATTTTATTCGCTTATCGCGGAATAACGTGTCTCTCATACAGCTTATCATTGATCCTTTCACGCCATTGAAGAACGTGATTGGGTCGCCCAATGAAGAGAGAGGGCATATGAGCATCTCTACTCAAGTAACATTTCTACTTTAGTACAAGTTTATGAGAGCGACGCGACCGCGGTTCCTTTTCTACCCGATCTCAATTCAATTTGAAATACGTCACCATTTGATGACAAGTCTACAGGAAGGAAATCACTCCACTGGAATCTCTATCAAACATATTACTTATAGGTGCAAATATCACAGTGAAGGGATTTCCTTCTGGCAGACCTATCATCAGATAGTGATGTATCAAAGGTTGAATTATGATCAGACAGGGAAATAACCGCGGTTGAGTTTCTCTCACAGACTTGTACCATAGCGGAAATGTCGCTTGGGTAGAGATGGTTTGAGTAGAGACGTCCGTACGCCAGAGCGAGAAACTCGTTCCGTGGAATAATTGCATCGAGGGGACGATGACGTTGCGCAGGTGCACAGGGAGAACAAAGTAGTGAACATTGGCGAGCTGACGGAAGGCGCGGCGATCGGCGAAGTGTGGCAGATACTCCCGGGCTCTCAGGCCGCCGAGGAGCACTCGCTCGAGGATCAGATGGCTCACGTCATCGCCGGGGACGAGGGCAGCGGCGACGGCATACCGCAGATCATCTACGTGTCTTATCAGGACCCCGACGACCCCAATCAATCGAGAACGCTGCATTTCGGTACGCGTCGTTCTCGAGCGAACCTCCGTCACGCGATCTGATCTTTGCGCTACAATCGACGATTTTATGCGTCCACAGTCGATCCCGCTGGCATGGAGAAGCACGACGAGGCGACGCCGCCCACCGCCAGTCAGTCGCTGCCGTCGCTCGACGTCGACGACGAGGAGAACGCCGCCGAGCAAGCGCCGCAAGACGAAGCGCAGCCGGGCGACGATCGCATCGACATGGATCTCACCGAATCCGATCTCCAGCTTCAGGTAGAATACAGACTTCACGGTGTCTTCTATTCCCCTATTTTTTTTTAAGTTTGCCCTTTTTCACCCTAAAACTCGCGATTTTAAACCACCTATTATTCAGCTTCTCAATTTATCGAGTTTGTCTTTCGCGATGTACGTGAGCGACGAGAAATTGACTGTACGTTTCTAATTTCTGGAAGATCTTCTTCTTTAATCAATACTGTCTCTTTTTCTCGCTCAAATTTCCCCCATTTCCTCTAAAATGAAGGAAATAGGGGCTGTTAAACTTGAAAATATTTCACTCGTTCGGGCTTCGCAGTTCGTCGATCATAGTAGCGAGAATACAGGAAGGCGGACGACGACGACGATGTTCTTTCAGATCACCGATGAGGACGGTAATCCGATTCCGCTGTCGATACAAGACGCCCGGCAACTCCTGACCGACGGCCAATTCGTGAGCCAGCTCAACGGCGGACAGACGATCAGAGTGCATTCCGGCGTCGTCGCGCAGGAGTTGGCGAACCACCTGAACGTCCACCTGCAGCAGGCCATCGGTATGAACGAGATTAGCGAGAATCCCGCGGTCGAGCAAGTCCCGGAAGGCGCGAGCAGCGCGTCGAGCGCTCAAAACGACGCCGTAGCCATCGTCAAGGTGCTAGAGGTGAGTACTTCCGGTTTCCAGGCTTCGCAGTGTGTCCACTATTCCTCTCTATTCCCCAAATTCGATATTTTTCATTTAATACCACCTATTATTCAGCTTCTCAGTTGTCTTTTGATCATTCCGGTTTACGTGAAAAGGGTGAAAATGGTCACTTTTTTTTTTACTAAAATGGTACCAGAACCCCTACTTTATCAGGGTGTCCAGCGGCCCTTGAAGTGTACTTGCAGGCCTCGCAGTGTGTCCCTATTTATCCTAAAAGTGCCCTATTTTAGCACCGTGCCCTAAGGGTGCTCTGATATTGTTAAATAAACCCTTAAAAGCACCTTACTTTAAATTATTTGAACGAGGATACAAGGATATCCAGACAGCGTACGAGCTAAAAGAAGTCTTCAAGATATCTTATATTCCTCTTTCAGGCGACTTTTAGACATGATCCGGCTTGAAGAAAATTTTTCAGTTGTAGCTCTGTGCTGTCCAGGATATTCTTACATTCGTGAATTTTGAACTGTATTTAACTATTGCTAACCGAGTTGATCTCATTTGTACTGATAGTATAATGCACGATTTCATATCGTTATAAAATGTGTAATGTATATTTTACATTAACACGTACAAAAATTATTCTTGCTGCTGAAATGTTTTTTTTTTCACTATTAGAGGGTACCTGCAATTTTTTTTTATATTCCTGTTAAATGTACGTGTCATGTTTAAACTAAGATGCAGTCAATTACTATGTAGAAAGAATGTATAGAAAAAGTATATATTATATTATACAAAAAAGATCAAAAGTTAGCAGAAACTAAGTTGATCTTACTTTTACACCAGTTTGTACGAGGCGTGTCCGTAAAATAAGGTCTCCAAAAACGCTGGAGCCGTGAGGAACGCTTTTTATTCGAACGTCGAACGCGGTGATTTCGCGTTTTAACATCGACTTTTCGACAGGACGAGTCCGCGGACGCGACCGCCGTGGCGACGGTGAATCAGCTGGGCACGGACGTGCAGACGGAGATGATGGACGGCGAGCAGACTATCGAATTTACGACGCAGGACGGGCAGAAGGTTCGCCTCGTCACCTCCTACGACGTCGATCCCATGCAACTCGCTTCAGAGTACCTGACGATCGTATAGAACCGATGAAGGGACGCGACAGGTACACATACGCGCACACTCTCGATTTTCGACGATCGTCGAAGCTTCTGTACGTAATTCGAGTACAGAGAGTTTTAACAGGCACGCGGATGTGCGGCGAGATTCGATCGAGGAATCCTCGGTCGAAAGATCGACCCTTGAGGCAGCTTAGCGCGACGGACTTTGAAATGTGTCGCGGTTGATTATCTGTTTTTATCTCGGAAACGAAGTTTACCGCGAAGAAAGCTTCCAGGCAAAAGTCGTCGCGATTTTCGTCGGAAAACTTTTGCGATATCTCGCTCAGTTTCCGAGATATCTTCCGACGATTGGTCGAAGATACCAGAGGATGTTCACGCGCGCGGTGCCACCGCCTGATCTTCGATTTCCTCGACTCCAGATAAGGCTTATCTGTCGGGTAAGAGCGCTGTCACCTTAAGTAGAATTACCCGGAAGATCGACTTTATCGGAAGGTTAAACTGAGCATCAGTTGCGATCGACTTACTAGTTTTACGCTTCGCCGCTGGAAGTACTCGCGAGGCGGTGACGATACGTGTTGACCTCGCGGGGGCAAGTTTGATTTGGAGGCGTAACTCTGTTGTGTATTTTGCGTTTTGACGTATCCACCCGCTCGTGTAGATTAAGTGTCGCCGGGGAAAGAATGGGAACTTTTCAGTGGCCGTTCACCTTTGTACCGTTTGAAGAAGGGAGAAAAATAACGCGGACTCGTCGTCCCGCGGAAAAGTCGTCGAGTACAGTCGCTCGGAGATACCACGCACGCGTTTCCCAAAAACTCCCCGCCCCTCCGAAATTCTCTTCGTCGCGCGATCGACCGCCGCACGCATATCGGATCCTCGCTCCGGAAATCGAACGGCGTGTCGCACGGGGAGAACGCGCGGTTCGGAGCTGGCTATAGGCGCGGACTTCGCGTCACCGCGGGAAAAAATACTGTATACCTAATCAGACAACGCCGGAGTCGCGAGCACCGACGAATAAAGGAAACTTTGAGGGAGTTTTCGCGCTCATCGCTCAATCTTTAATTGAAATCCATCGTTGCTTGATTCGTCCCGAGTAATCACAGCTTCGCTTCGCGTTTCCTTCGATCCTTACAACGGCTTTTATTTTCACTCGTACACAATATACAATTCTACATACGACGATTGTACCTTATCAAAAAATCCCGCAGAGCCGCGATGCGCTGTAACAGTGCGACGAGGAGAAAGCGCAAGGTGCAGAGAACAGCGAGCCACACGGAAGCAACTTTGGGTGGTTCGTACTTTCGCGATCGTTCGTTCCCCGACGTCGACTTCGCGCGCGGAGGAAAAAGGTTTCCAAACTTCTTTCCTCGCGCAGCGAGTCGAAGACTTTCTTCCGGACTCGCGCGATCGCGTGTTCGAAGAATCGTAGCCTTTCGACAAGCGCGAAGAGGAGGGAAAGAGCGAACGCTGATTGAAATGCAACGATCGACGTTGCTTCCTTCGTTATTTCCAGCGGACGAAATGTCGATGAAGGGGCGACGTCGACTTCCACACACATACATACTCTCTCTCACACACGTATACATATCCAAAGTATTGCGAGGCGAAGCGCGCAGCTCAGCCGGAGGCGGACAGCATGAAGTTCTGGGTGTAGTCGTACTCGATCGTGGGTATGACCGACTGCACGAACTTGAGGAATATTATCAGATACATGTGGACGCCCAACTCTCCGCCGCCTTCCATCACCGTCTCGATTATCTTCTTCATCACTTCGGCGTGCCTGCGAAAAGATCGCGTCGCGGTCAACAGGGTGGCTAGAGATCGGGAGATGTTAGGAGATTTGATCCGTCAGGAAAATGTCAGGGTATTTTGGTATTTTCTTGGAAATTATAAATAAAGTAGAGTTGATTCAGGGTGTCTAGCGATCAGGGGTAATCAATTTGCATAATATTTCCGTGATCGCCAGGCGAGAATTCTGTATTTTTCCATGACCGCACCTATGACTTTTATAGTGGTTATACTGTTTCCTGCGATTGATCTCGTTCGCAAGATCATATAAATCTTATTAAGTCAATAATTTGTTCTGCAGTTTCATGATATTTTCATATTTTTAAAATATTCCATATGAAAAAGTAATTCCATGATCTTTCCATGATCGCTAGACACCCTGTAATTTTTCGAAATTTCATGGTCAGGGTGGCTGTAGTAACTTGACTATAGAATTCCCTGATTTTTCCCTGACTATTTCAAATAAAGTCGTAGGTACTTCTGATATTTTTTGTTTATATTAAGAGCTTTGTATAATCAAATCAACAAAGCTGTGGATAATCATGACACAAGAGCACAAGCTTGCAAAGTGGTTTATACTCTAAGAAAGTATAGTGGATGACTACTGGTGATATTTGAGGCAGCAGCGCAAACTGCATCGTAAAATATAGCAACGGTGAAATTTCGAGAAATGAACTCTATTTATAATCTCCGGTAAAATTCCAAAATTCTCTGACATTTCCCGGTTTTCAAGGGCTGTATATTTAGCAGCTTTGACAGTTGATATATTTCACATTTAATGAAGTTTGCGCTGCTGCTTCAGATATCTCCAGTAGAAACGCACGTTCATCCCATCGATTGAAATTATTCTTAAACGCATTACAATTATTTATAGCTTTGTTCATTTGATTATAAAAAACTCCTGATGCGAACAAAAATATCCGAGAATACTCACGTAATTTCATTTGAAGGGAAATTAGCCAGGGAATTCTACAATCAGAGAATACTTACAAAATTTCATCTGAAATAGTCATGGAATCCCATAATCAACTAACTGCAGCCACCCTGATCAATCGCGAGCCGACGAAACTACGATCGCGTCTCCTCGCGCGTCTATACGCACCTGCAAGGATGCACCGACGCCATGGGCGGCCCCGGCATGTGCGGATGCGTCTCCATCGTGACCGTCTTCTTCGCGTGATCCTGACTAACGTCCTCGTACATCTCCTCCACCGAGAGCGGCTTTCTATTCTGCAACGACAGCGCGATATCGAGTTGCGCGGGTGGACGGTCCGATCGACACGCGCAAAGCGTGACACACGTACCTCGTTGTACCCGAACAGCCAGAGCCGCGGCGTCTGGTAGTACTTGTCGTACGTTATGTGCAAGTCGTAGGTGCGCGTCCGCACGATCTCCGCGTCCAGGAAGGAGTCCCGCTTCTCCTTGACGGGTTTCTTCGAGGCGTCCGTGGTGAACTGCGCCAGAGGAGGACGAGAGATAACGGAGGAAACTCTTTCTCGGACTACGCGCTAGTTTCGGGGTGGAGGCCGCGTACCTTGTCGTCTTCGTCGAGCATTCCGCTGACATCGAAGGCCTCCATGTCCGCCGCTTCCTCGTCGTCGTCCTCGTCCTCGTCGTCGTCGTCATCGTCGGCCGCGCTATCGCGATTGACCGCCGCGGTCGACTGGGAGTCCTCCAGCGTCATCTCCGTGACCTTCTCGTCGAGCCCGCCGATGCCGGTGTCGTAGTGATGCGTGTCCACCCAGCCGCCCTCGGGATCGTCCGCCTCGATGATGCGCTCGTGGTCCTCGCAGTACTCGATCTGCGCGCGATTAGGAAACGGTAAACCCTCTCGCGATAAGAGACACCTTGATGGTGAGAGTTTTCTTTGAGATTTCTCAGAAATTACTCAAGATTTTGCGGGAACGTTAGAAATTTGGGAAAAAGGTGTTCGGGGAATTCTGAGAAAATTATCTTCCGAATTTTCATGAGAAATTATTGAATTATTTTTTGAGCGGTTTTTTGGAGAAATTCTATTATATTAAAATTTCTCTGAAATTTTTCTGCGAAGTTTATTAGGAAGAAGTTAAAGAAATTGTGTTATAAGATTCTTCTCAGAAATTCGGAGAAAATTAAAGAGTTCTGAAAGATTTGAAGAGAAAGATTTCAGAAATATTTCAAGAAATAGCGGTTGTAGTTTTGTTGATAAATTCTGGGGAAAAGTGGAGAGAAGACAGAGAAATTTCGAGAAACAGCGGTCGTATTTTTTCTGACAAATTCATAAAAGTTTCAGAAGAAAGTGGTGAAAACATTTTCAGTTAATTTTTTAAGAAACTTAAAGCTGATGTGTATTTTCGCATTTGTCTTTGTAACATTCACTGAGTCTCCCCTACGAATAGTTTTTCTTCAGCCTAGAGAGAAACTTTAATATATATTTAGCAAAACAATTCTAAATCAAGTATTACCCTCCTGAAAATATTGGAAAGTATAAAATCTCTATATACCTATAGAGAATATTTTTTATAATTTCTAAATATTTCTGAAATGTGCTTCAAATCTCTCTGAAAAGTGTCGTAAATCCTAGAGATTCAGAGAAATCATCCACATATATACTTAGAGGTACTGCAAAGAAATTCCATGTCATTTATTGAGAAGTTCGGAAAAATTCCAAAGAAAACTTTTTACCAGGGCATCGAAAACGCCTCGTCTCGTTATACCTGTTTACATCGCCGCGAGCACGGGACGTTGCGCGTCAACAGGAACTGCTTGTTCCGTGGCAGGTAGGTCTTCGCCCTGTCCTCGTCGCCGGTCGCCCACTGCCAGGTGGGACAGTGGTGCACCAGGTGATCGCCCGCCGCGACGAACTCCTCCGGCGTCAGCACGCCCGTCTCGCGAAACTTGCTTTCCTATTGAAATTAGAGGACATTGAAGTTAGTTGGGAGGGAATATGTTGAATTTAAAAGCGAGTACAGTTGCCACAAGCTTTGACTGATTTTGTTGCGAATTTTTGGAGACCGACGATCGACTCGTGGAGCTTTTTGGGAGGCTGTCAAGGCGGAGTTTTGCGTTGTGCTTGAAAAATTTTCTATTAGATGTTTCCATTGCCTTGACAATTTTTTTTCTCGCTACAGCAGTTCCTTTTATTGCTGTGAAAGTTCTTTCTATCGCTGCGATAGTTCCTTTTATTGCTGTGAAAGTTTTTTATCGCTGCGATAGTTCCTTTTATCACTGCGATAATTCCCTCTATAGCTGTGATTGTTCCTTTTATCGCTGTGAAAGTTTTTTGCACCGCTGTAAAAATTCTTTCCATCGCTGACGGTTCTTTCTATCGCAGCAATAGTTCCTTCTACCTCGTTGAAAGTTCTTTCTTTCACTGACAGTTCTCCCTATCGCTTCGATAATTTTTCCTACCTCAGTGAACAATACCAAAGTTCTCTCGCACAATGCAAACATTGAATTAAGATAGAAGCAGTCTTTATCAAAGAGGCAATCGACTTGTAGAATTTCCTCAGAAGCTTCCTAAGTCAAATCTTTCAATAAGTTCAAAGGAACCCTTCGCTAGACGTTTCTCTCGCTCCGATAACCGCTCTCCGTCAAGTACCTATTTCACCCCTCGAGGAATTTAAACCGCCCCTAGCAGGTCTGCTCAAAAATCTCACACACGGATATCAATAACACCAACAATCGTCGCTCTCCTCAAACCGAGCAAAGCTAAAGTTCGACGGAGCCGAAGAAAACCGATGAAGTCGCGAACCGCTTTTCGATTTCAGCTCTTCCTCTGACAGTTGCCAAAAGGGCATATCGCGCGTGTAGAAAGATCGCGCGCGCGTACCTTGAGAACCGGGGTTAGATACTCTGCAACGCCGAGCGCGGTGCCCTTCATCGAGTTGATGACGCTCTGCATCGCGAATCTTCCACCGAGATCCTGAAGAAACCCTCGTGCCGCGATTTCACTCGTACGCGATCGCTACACGCACACCATTCGTCGTCTTCGACGCGATTCCGACTGCGGTCCGCCGCTCCGGGGGCTCCGATCGATGCGCGTGACTCACGTGTGTCGTCCGACCAACACATCGTCGCGCTTCCACCGCGCATTCACACACGCATCGCGTTCGTGTCGTTCGAACCGCGCGCGCACACGTGTTGCTCTCGTTACGCGATCTAGCAGCAAAACTCGGAAACCGCTAGGATTCCCACACGTGTAAGCAAAGTTGATTAATTAATTACAAACGAACGAGCGTCTCGTAAAACTCTTTAATTACGTTACACACTTTTTCACACCTCAGATAATTGTTTTTTTTTCAGTAATTTATCAATCGTTGTCTAACGCAATAAGAATGTCGTGCGTCCGTGTCGTTCAAATCGCGCGCGATAGTAGTCGCCATCTAGCGGCGAGCCCCGACAACCGTAAGGACTCCATCGCGCATCTCGCGCACCCCCCGTTCTCCGAAGCAAAATGGCCGCCCAGCTGTCATTCGGCGGAGAAGTGTAATTCGCAGTGTGGAACTCGCAGAGCGCGATATCGTCGTCAATAAGCGCAACGCTCGTGTGCCGGCGGTTATGTGGCGAAGCACCGCGGTGTCGTGATATGAGAGCGCGCGGATAAATCGGCCGTTTCCACTTCCGTTGCGCGCCCCGCTGCCAGCGCGAAACGAACCTCCGCCGTGGGTGCCATGAAAACCAACTGCGCGCGTTACCACTGTTTACAGTCGCTGCCTTACGTCGCGCGAGCCAACGTAGCTCGCGCTTAGCAATCAGCGCGGGTTCCGTCGCATGCCCGCGGGGACATCGCTCGCGACTGCGACACGATCGCCGTTCTAGCGACGAGTCGGACGAGCGGCCGGACCCGTCCGACCTATCAGCGCGCGTTGGAATTTTAGCGGCGGGTTACAGCTCGATAAGGTAGGATTTATTTTGATCTTTGTCATTTTTGGCTCGGTCCTCGTAGATTAAGAGGGAAAGAGGGGAACGGGCGATGCGACTCGTCCTCGTAGCAGCTCGGATCTTGTATTTATTGAATGTTATCCGAGGTTTTTCTCTTCGGTTGCGTTTGTCGTAGCGGAGGACATAATGTCGATCGTTTTTGGAATCGCTGTGTCTTTCTGTTTGAGTTCGGGACACTAGCGATAGTTTCTTTCGGTCTCCGATCGAGGATATTATGGAGACTCGGAGGAAATTCAGTGATTCATTCTCGTAGCGGCTTAGATTGCATATTTATTCAATGCCGTCAAAGGTTTTCTCTTTTACTTTATCTCGATCCAACTTGCCATACTGGAGAACGAAATGTCGATCATTCTCAGAGTCGCTGTATCCTTCTGTTCGCTTTTGGGACTCTAGCGATACTTTTCTTTTGCCTCTGATTAAGAATATTATGGAGACTCGGAGGAAATTCCGGGATACATCCTTGTGGCAGCTTGGATCGTATATTTATTCACCGTTATCAAAGGTTTTTGCCTATGCTTTATCTCGATCAAACTTGTTGTAACAAAGAACGAAATGTTGATTGTTCTCCAAGTCGCTACGTCCTGTTCGCGTTTAGGAGACTAGCGATAGTTTTTTTCAGCTTCTGATTGAGGATAGGAGGATATTCAGTAATTCATCCTCACAGCAGCTTAGATTATACATTTATTCAATGTTTTCGAAGGTTCTTGTCTTTGCTGTATCTCCATCAAACTTGCCATAGTAGAGAACGAAACGTTGATCATTCTTGGAATTATCGGGTCCTTCTATTCGCGTTTGGCACGATAGCGATAGTTTCTTTCGGCTTCCGATCTGAGATATCGTTAAGATCTGATAGAAACTAGGCTTATGTCACTGTACAAGCATCCAAAGGAAGAGATCTTTTAGCAAATAGCGTTCGTAGTCGAGAATATCTAGCGAGCGAGATCCTAAATCGAATTACTAGCTGCACCTTGTACCAAATAATGCGGAAAGTCGATATACTCGTAGAATCGCGGACAGTTTTTCAAGTTAAATCCCCGTCGACCTTCTATTCGCGTTGTGAGATACGAAAGAGCTTCTATAATACTCCCAGTGCTTTCGACTCTTCGCAGAGAAGCATAGTGGGGTCTTTATACTCGCGTTCGACATGCTAACGATAGCTTCTTTGGGCTTCCAATCAAAGATATCAAGGTCCAATGGAAATTCAATTTGCGTTGCTGTAAAAGTATCCGAACGAAACGATTCTTTAGAAAATAACATTCGTAGTCGAGAAGATCGAGTACCAAATAACGCGGAAAGTCGATATACTCGTAGAATCGCGGACAAAATGTTTCAAATTAAATCTCCGTCTAGCTTCTATTCGCGTCGCGAGGTACAATAAAGCTTCTACACTCTCTTCCCGGTGCTTTCGACTCTCCGCAGAGAAGCAGAATGGGTTCGAGTCAACAGTTCTCTCTGAGGTGGAACAACTACTTGAAGCACATAACGTGCGCCTTCGACACGCTGCGTACGGACGAGGACCTCGTCGATGTCACGCTGAGCTGCGAGGGGAAGCGTATCAGGGCTCACAAGATGCTCCTGTCGGCGTGCAGCACGTACTTCAGGGATTTGTTCAAGGTACGCCGTTACGCGAAGGAGAAAAAGAACTAGAAGATGCGTTTATTCACTCGTGCTCTGAAACAAAGTCTCCTCTAAGAATATATGTACAACGAAATATGAACAGAGAAACCCGAAAAAAAGCAGCAGCGATGAAAAATCATAACTCATCCGAGTTCTTTCTCGCGATCAGCGCCTCGCCGATAGCCAAAGAACGACATTAATATCGTTTGGATGCGAAACGCGTCAGCAAAAGTGCGAACGCTCGCTCTTGTTGCAGGAGAATCCGTGCCAGCATCCCGTCATAATATTTCGCAACGTCAAATTCGACGATTTGGCCGCGCTGGTGGACTTCATGTATCAGGGCGAGGTGAACGTCGTCCAGGAGCAGCTGGCGAGCTTCCTGACGACGGCGGAGCTCCTCGCGGTGCAGGGCCTCACTGATGGCACGGGGAAGGACAGCGATAGCTTAGCCGAGGTCTGTTGCTCGCGCGTTTCCTCGGTTCTCTCTTCCGCAGGCGCATCCCTTGCTTCCCGTTCGTCGTTGCCCACTTTTTCCTCTCGTATCATTTACTATTGCTCGCTGTTTATCGCGACTCCCGCGGATCCGGAAGAGGAGGAGGAGGAGGAGGAGGAGGAGCCTCCGCTGTTTGTCGACTTTGGAACAAGACGGAGACGCTTCACGGGACGCTACCACCGGGACCGAAATCGCCCCCTGAAATTTTCCCTTAGATTTAAGACCAACGTCGAAGCCGAGAAGAGCGAGAGGCATTGACGTCGCGCGTTTTTTATTCGGCCGCGCCGCAGGACGAGATGGAGCTGCCGAACGAGCCGGAGGTGCAGCTGCAGAACCCGCCGAGCAAATCGCGGGCGAACAGCAGCCGGGAGGCGAAGTCGCCCGCGTCGCCGAAGGCGCCGCATCATTCCGTCGAGGTGCAGCCGTCGGCGGAGCCGCCGCCGAGCAAGAAGCGCAAGTGCCGCGAGAACTCGAGCGCCGCGAACGCGGAGAGCGCCGCGCCGTCGATGAAGGACACGGAGAAGTCGCCGGCGGACGGCTACCGGACGGGCGCCGGCGGTTCCGATCCCGTC
Organism: Xiphydria camelus; assembly: GCA_963678675.1. Classification (NCBI taxonomy): domain Eukaryota; kingdom Metazoa; phylum Arthropoda; class Insecta; order Hymenoptera; family Xiphydriidae; genus Xiphydria; species Xiphydria camelus. The sequence continues at coordinate 22,306,466 of OY783200.1, read as the reverse complement.
GAGATCATTCCCCTCGTGCCGAACCTCAAGCTCGAGATGCCCGAGTACCTCGAGCAGGACGGCAGCAGCTGCAGCTACGAGGATCAGAGCGCCGGCGAGAACTCGACGCACCGGATCGGCGCGGACGAGACGCCGTCGAATACGCCGGAGCACGACCAGAAGCCGGACATCAGTCAGACCTACTATTCCACCAATCAGTCCGCCTCCGACACGTCTTTAGACACCACGCATCAGTCGGCGGAAATCGGTAAGATCCCGTTGATTTTTTTCTTCTCGGGCAACGCAATCCAAAAAGTCACCTTGGAGCAGATTCATCCGTTGGCAGTCCGATGCCTCAGTTTTTGTTAACTTCGAATTCAAAATTTATATCGTGTGAAACTAAACTTGGCTCGCCAGGAAAGAAACTTCAACCGCTATTATATCATTGTAGTACTTTTTTGAAGATTACGTTTCAATCTACAATAAAGTCTTGTATCGATATAGGCTTAAAATTCGTTGACAATGAGATAACAGTGATTGAAGTTTCTTTCCTGGCCCTAGTCCCTTAAGTTATCAAAAATTCGGACGACTTTGAGCAGAAGAGCGCGTCGATCGATCCGGCGAAGCAAAGTACATCGGTGATTTTTCTTCTCGCCCAGGTCATCTCCTATCCAAGCCCAGCACATCGGGAGAGAGATTAACACAGGAGAGCGTACAGGGTAAGTGTCTTCCACTCGTTTGAGTCTCATCGTGTATTTTACGTCGGAGCCTGTTGCCGTTGCCATATCCTCTCGCGCGTTATTTCAACGAGAAGCGAAACGTCGCGAAACGACGCGTCCGGTGTTCCACGAGCGATCGCAATTTCAACAGCCTGCGCGCTGAAGCGTGCACCTTCTCTTGCCCTCCTAATTTTTCTCTTACCTTCAACCTACAAGCCGCGTCCTCTTTACGCCGAATTCAGGAACACCTCGAGCGATTCGCCCGATCGTCCCGTCGTTTCTCCCGGAAGAGAAACGAGCGATCGATGAAAATCTCGAGATCGTCCAAGATTCGAAGCTGAAGGAGCGCAGAGCTGCGCGTTTCCTTCCCGCCGAATCTCTTTCTCTTCCGTCGATCAACCGGCTGGGAACTCAGATTGAGTCGAGATTCGGAGGGAAAGGAACGGCAGCGCCTCGCAAATCGTTCGCTTGTCTCCCCGCGGACGGTTTTATGCTCGCGCGCTTTTCCCACTTCCTCATTGCATTGATACGATCCGTCGGAACTCGTCAAGGCCTCTTCCGCGAGCGCAGACTGCAAGACCAGTGCGAATCTTCGTGTCGCGATGTTCGATCGAAGAGGAGAGAGAAACCGAAATTCGGTGAGACAATTTCGTACGGTAATTTCGCGGGATTACGAGGTTCCCACAATGCAGAAGCGTGGAAAAACGATGATTTTGTCGCCATTTAATTAACGTCAGCCAGCTGGCTTTTTTTCTGCTTCGAGACCCGTTGACAGAGGAGTGAACATTCGCTCGTTCGAGGCTCCCAGCACCTTTTCGAGGTCCCCTTCGCTTCGCACCGGTGGTGTTTTCTGGTCCTTGGCCCGAACGCCAGCCCCGCGACGAGGTTTTCCGTCCGCGCAGGCGCGGATCCTTCCGAGGAGCTCCCGATTACCGCAGTCAGGCGCCTTTTCGAGATTGAGATGTTCTGGTTTGGTGAGTTTACTCAACCCCTCGTCACATTTCTCTCAATTATAAACAAGTGGGTAAGCTTCAAGAAGCCATCCGCGATTCCCCTTCGTGGGCCACGAGTTTAGTCGACCATCGACGCGACTCTCGCGACCCTTAGCTCGCCACTGTCCATCATCTTTACCGCCCTTGCTTGGGATGTCGACTGCGAAGAGGAAGCGGATCGCGTCTAGCTTTGACCCGAGCCTCGGCGCCTCGGCAAAAGTTCGGAGCTCGGAGGAACGAAATTTGCCTTTTCGAGACCAAAGCGCACACTTTTGGTGAGTCTGTTTCACTTTGGATTCGGTCCCGGCCATTCTGAAAGAGTGGGAAGCTTTCGAGAAGACAATTGTGGATTGCCAATACATATTGTCAACTTTTGACACGATTTTTATAGCATTTTACACGCTATATGTATATGAGTACGTACACAACACGAGGGTAAATTTATTCGCCTGGAAAGAAACTTCAATGACTATTGTCTCGTTATTTATGAATTTTTAGCCAATGTCGATATAAGACTTTGTTGCAGATAAAAATATTATCTTCAAACAAGTATTACACAAACATGAGCCAAAAGCTAACGAGTAATGAGATAATAGTGATTAGATATTTTTTTCCTGGCGAGTAATTTTAGCCCCGTATGATATACGTACTGCCTGACCCCTTTAGTACCCCTAATTTCGAGCAGAAGCTGAGCAAAGGAAGCTACTCCTCCTCAGACTTTAGCATTCTGTTTAAACAAATCTATAGAAACCCATTGAAAGCTCCAAAACGCATGTACGAACCGATTGAAGTTCCATGTGTTTCAATGGATCTCAATGTGTGCTTCAACGTTTGTTCTGAAGCTTCAAATGGATTTCCACAGACTTTTAAACGGGGCAGACCCCCTTTCATTCGTTGGAGGCGTAGTCTAGGAGTATTCCCGCGTCGCAGGAAGTCCTCCCTGCAACCGAGGCACACCTGCGACACATCCCCAGGTGGAAAAGAAGCCAGCCTTCCCATGATACTTATATCGCTTTTCGCTGGCTGGATTTTAAATCTTCCACGCAATCACGAAACTCTTGCGCGCCATTTTCGTGCGCGCTCTCGCCCATTTCGTGGTCGTTTCTCGCAGAGTTCATTGCCCCTTTTCGGCGTGCGCGTCGACCCTTTCCCTTTTCCCTGGACCGGTCCCGAGAAAGACGACCGTGAGATGATTCGATGCAATATCGGTGGCGAATTGCTCATTCATTCCTCGTACGAGGATTTTTTTTTTAATTTTTGAAGGGTACACTATTCAGTTTTCTCTTCGTATTTTGCTCGATCCCGAAATTTGAGTCGGACGATGCGCCAACTCGAATTTCATCATCTCTTCGGATCTCCTGTATATCGTCTCGCTGCTGCGATTTTATTTTTGCGTATTAAATGAAACCCTTTGCACTCGAGCCCGGGCGGTTTGATGCGTCCACTCGAGTGGCGCCGCGGAGGCGCCCGGGCGGTTTGATGCGTCCACTCGAGCGGCGCCGCTACGGCGCTCAGGCGGTTTGATGCGTCCGCTCGAAGTGCGATCTTTATTAGTATAGACACTCGCTTGAGAGCTCGATCTAGTGTAGCTAATTTGCCAAAAACAATGAGAACCAGGATTCGTGAAATTACAGGAATTGAAACTGCTGATCCCCCTGCTGAACCAGTAGAAAATCGACGTGGGCGTTGTGCTATGTGTGATAGAAAAAAAAATAGACCCACCCGGTATTATTGTAGAAGATGCACTACCTACTTATGCCTGGAACATGCAACTATTGCTTGTGGTAGTTGTTTTAAGGCAGCTCAATGAACGGCTGACTCTAATAATAGTTATTTCGTATTTTGCTTAGTTTACATTCTTACTGTTAGTCTAAATTCTACAGAATAACATTTTCAGTTTTTTTTAACTCTATTATGTTAAATGATAAGACATTAATTTTATATGATTTCCGTGCAATATCGAATATTGAAAGGATTTTTTCTTGTAAATCTTGTCTCTAATAAAATGTTTCGATTTCTTATAGAGTTTCATTCTAATAAATGGCATTCGTCACTCAAAATTACACAGTTTTTTATATTGCGGACTCAGAGTCCGCAGCGACCACTGGAAGGTTAAAAGTTTTTGAGCCCTATAAATGGGGATAAAGATCAGATCAGTTCAGGTTCAGACGAATTCGATTTTTCGACTTCGAACGAGCAAATTACATCGATTCACGCATGCATTACGCTACGAAACGAACGAATCCAGTGGGGAAGATAGTGACGAAGTAAGAGGTGCGAGACGACGACAAAATTAGAATTATGGATAGTGAAAGTGAAGCCGAAAGTGAAACTACGGAAGATGCAAGCAGTTCAGATATGGGTACTTTGCAGAGAGTACGAAGAAGAACCGCCAAGTGGAGCAATTGAGAGGACCCTGTCGCCAGCATCGCGAGCAAGCGTCGAAGTCGCTCACCGATGAACCTCGACTAAATGGAAAGCTCCATGTTTTGCAAAAAGGGGCAAAAAGGGACTGCAAGGTTTGCTCCGACCGTAGCCAACCTGGCGGTAGACGAGTGATCTCGTATTATTGTGACACGTGTCCTGACAAACCGAGGATGCATCTTGGGGATTGCTTCACTAAATATCACACGAAAACTAATTACAAAGTGTAATATTTAACAGATTTTGTTGTATTCAATGTGAAAGCAAATAAATTGGTGAAATTGTATTACTTGTATACGTTTGTTTGAGTATAAAAAAAAATGATTTTAAAGTATCCGTAAAACGTTTCCCTGATATAGCCGAGATCGTCTCGAGTTGCTGGTTCGCCCGTGCGAAAAAGGCCTCGAGTGCAAAGGGTTTTAAAACTCAATCGTTTATCGATCTGTCAGCGATCCTTCAACGATTAGCTTTTGAAGAACCGGATAGATTCCCTTCTGAGATACCAAAAAAATGAGTTCTCGAAGAAACGACAGACGCATCAACTCCTTCCTCACTCGTCAAATCCCGCCACAAAAACCAATACGCCCCAATCCAGCTTCACTTATTTTACGATCGCTCGTACGTTTATATAATTAATTACGCGATCTCAGCAATCGATTACACTCGCGCATAATTGCTAGACCCATAAAGGGAAGCCAGACAACGGTATTTGATCAATGCGCGAGGTACTCGTGAAAATGCTTTCGTTCGCACGAAACGATTGACGAAGAGAGGCGCTTTCTTGCGTCGCGGTATCAAACATGCGATACAGTTTTGAGGAACGAGAGGATAGACGACCGCAGCAGGCAGCCAAGTTTTGTACCCATGCAATGCATACATGCACAGTGTGATTTGCGTCGCGATATCGAAATTGCATTCTTTAATGCAGACTCGCATCTTGGAGCGTACGCGGCTTTATCGAGATACTCCGCATTGAACTTTTTACACTAAGGAAAATGATTTCCCGATTCGAGTAACAGTCTACGTGTGAATAGTGCCAAGAATATATACGCGAGTCTAAACTTATGCGCCAGGAAAGAAACTTCAATCACTATTGTATCATTAGTTAATAAGTATTAACGTTTCGTTTACATCTTAAAAATTGCTATTTTTTTAAACCACTGTAGCTTTCTAATTTCTGGAAGATCGTTTTTTTTAATCAAAATTGTCCCTTTTTTGTAAGGATTTCCCCTATTTCACCTAACATGAAATAAATAGAGGCTGCGAAGCCTGCATTATTTATGATTGTTTGGCTCGTATCAATATAAGACTTTATTGTAGACTGAAACGTAATCTGCAAGAAAGTATTATACAAATATCAGCCAAAGGTTCACAGGTACTGAGATAATAGTGATTGAAGTTTCTTTCCTGGCGAGTAAGCTTAGCCTCTCACATATGGTATTTTATTTAAGTCAAACGCGCGTATCCACGTTATTTGAATCAAGTGCGATTCAAACGTAGATTCGTTCGATTCAATGAGCATACACTTGTCTAAAAGAAATATGCGCTTGGCACTATTCATGTCGACGGTTGCTCGGGGATCGGTAAATTATTCTTCTCCGTACATTCTCTAAATTTTACTCAGTTTCTTCTAGCATTGCAATTTTCTTAACGCTCCATTTACGCAGCATCGTCACTCGTATCTCACAACGCGTGCAGGAGCTCTCTTCATCTCGTGATTTATCGTTCGACGATCTCTCACGTCGCGTTTATCGCGAAAGAGACGCAGCCAAGCCGAGATTCTAAGACCTGAACAGCGCAGCTCGTATCCCGCGCGATCCATGTGTGCATTTTGGGTACAAAACGTCATTGCTCGATCCCGAATCCACCGAGAGCGAAGCGTACGCCCGAACACCCGCTCCTTCGACTCTCCGTGGATCCAGGATCCAGCGGGAGAACCCCGGATTTCCCATACCGGCGACGCGATGGTCACACGTCCGATGACTTTCGAGCTAGCGAATACTACTTTCATCCGCAATTTACGTATCGCGGTGGTGTAACGGCCTTTATTACTCGCTTTGCACTAGTCATGGTATTACGGATGCGTGTTGCAAACACCGTACGGCATTGCAATGAATCGTGCAATAGTATACTGTCGTTTATGGATGTACTATTGCTTCGAGGTGTGAGGTCTCTCTTTCCAGGGGAGGAAACGAAGCTCTCGGTATCCGCGCAGTGTCGTCGCTTGTGAGCCTGATGCTCGACGATGCTCTGAAAATTCGTCGTCATCGTTATCCGGCATCGACAAGTTCGAAGGCGATATCTCGTTCTGATTTTATATCGATTTTCTTCATAAATTCACAAAATGCACAGCTGTGAAATCTCAATAATCATTTAACCGAAGAAAAAGTTCGCTCAACTTTCACAATTTTTGGTGCAGCAAATACTGCAGCTTCGGGCAAACGGCGAGGGGTGCGTTTCGGCATCAGGCTCACAAGTCGCCGCGAGATAGAGAGGCGGGATTGACGCGGAACGTCAATTCGCGGCGTGACGCGTCGCAGAGGTGCCGATTAGTCTCTAAAGCGCATGGATTTTGAATGTAAACGTGTGGTACAGGCACTCCTCTCCGGGTGTAGGTTGAATCTGTAGAACACTACTCTTCCTAGCAAAGAGCATTGCCAAGTGCTGTGTATGTGTGTGCCGACAATCAGCGACATTCCTCCAATAACTCTACAAACGCCACCACTATGTTCTTTTAATACGTACTAACTGTGCAGGCGCGTCCCGAGGCGCCGGGTTTCGTCCGCCCGGGAAAAAATGCTTATATAAATCACATATGTGATCGCATATAATTGGATATAATCAGATCCGAAATTTTTTTGGCCTCTGTCTGATCATATATGAACATTCATGTATGATCATATGTGACCGGATATGATTATACCGTATGAGGCTAAACTTACTCGCCAGGAAAGAAACTCGAATCACTATTATCTCATTTCCTATGAGCTTTTGGCTCATATTTGTGTAATACTTTTTTGAAGATTACGTTTCAATTTACAGTAAAGTCTCATATCGGTATAGGTCAAAAATTCATAAGTAAGGAGATAATAGTTGTTCGAGTTTCTTTTCTGGTGAGTAAGTTTAGCTTCACGTGGTATATATTTCGATCTGAACAAAGCTGAACATTTTGGATCTGAGCATATCGAGTCCTATCCGGTCATGTATAATTATGTGTGATCAAATATAGTTTTTCATATATGATGAGATAGAGATAAATTTCGGATTCGATTATATCCAATTCTATACAGACTGGATCAGAAACGCTGTTCTACTAAAGGTAGACTGAAATAAAAATAGTAAGGAATCATTGATAAGATTGGCACTTTTCAGAAAATTAGAGGAGGAATGCAAGTTTTTCAGCAAGTATTGGGGTAACAGCGATTATAAATGTAAATAATTCAGCCCCTTGAGGTGGCAAATTTGAGAAACGAGGTCCGGCCTTATGGAGCTGCAATGTTTGATTCCGAGTGGATGAACATTATTTGTACCGAAGTGGCTCGAGGAGTTTCGGAATTTTTGTTCATTTTTTCACAATAGGGGTAGTCATCCATACTCAGGGGATAAAGATAGAATTTTCTAATTATTTTTTTTTCGAAATCAGCGCTGTCGACTTAACTTAAAAACGAGCTTTCGGAGTTCTCGTTTATTTGTTATGCAACAAGGGTAGTCGCCTCTGCTCAGAGGATACAATTACGAATTTGCAATAGTTATCAATGGTATCAGCGTAGTCGAAAATCCTTGAAGCGATTTCGATTCGAGTAATATCAAATAATTTTCATCAATTCGGAATCTAACATTCAGTCATTTTTCAAAGATATCGCCTGAAAGAGCCGAGTCACATTTTTTATCACTGCTACCGATGCTTGCTCGAAAACTCACATCCCTCCTCCGATTGTCTAAAAAGTGCCAATCGTATTTAATGATTCCTTTCTGTTTTTATTTCAATCTACTTTTAGGACAGCATTTCCGATCCAGTTTGTGTAATCATATATGATTACATGTATAGAGGGTGAGTTGTCCGAGGGGTAGGATTGGTGTGTGGCCTAAAGCGACAAATATCGAGATTATTCCATTCTTTTCTTCCTGCTTGGTCAAGTTTCTCATTATGACGAAGACTGTTACATTCTTCACGAAGAGAAACTTTATCAAGAAGCGAAGATACGATAAAATAGCTCGATATCAGTCACTTTAGGCCGCTCATCGATCCTCCCTCTTGGACACCTAGCACATTTAGATTCGAACAAAAACCTGAACATTTAGGATCAGATTATATCAAATCCTACTCGGTCATATACAATTATATGTAATTATATAATTAGGTATAGAGACACTTCAAATCTGTTTACATCCAATTCTACATGATCTCACATGCTTGCATTTTTTCCCGGGCTTACACGATATCGTCCGTAATTCGTCAGCGCGGAGAAGGAGAGTCTATTTGCATGCACGATCGTGAACCGACAGACGCGAGAAACGTTTCGATTTGGGGGCTGGGCGACGAAATTCTCGAGAACTTTAGTCGTTCACTTTCGCGCCCGCGTACAGCAGAGTCAAATAGAGCCAGAGCTCCGCGAGACGGTAGAGATCGACGATATCCTCCGCAGAGTGAGGTTTCCAACGATCACCCGAGGAGCGGCGATCGACCCCGCTATAATCGAACTTGAGTCTTTTTCATCGATCGACCCGCGACGAAGGAGACGAAGCTTTCCGATAACCAGTATGCGAGTAGTGTTGTTGTTGGTGGTGGGTGGTGGTGACAGTAGCATGCGTGTAAAGCAAATCTCTCGAGATGTGTACTCCGCACGAAAGTACCTCTGTACGCGTCGTGCTCCTTATGAGAGAAACGACTGAGAAATCGTGTTCACGCTATGTTTGACCCGTAGGTAAGTAACTATCTTTAGTAGACGAACTAAAAACAGGAAGCATGAAGGTTTCTACCGTATCGTTTCTTCGCAGTCGTAGGTGACTAAACCGCTTGATTCCCGCGGAACCGCAGTTCGAGAGAGAGAGGGAGAGAGAGAGTGAGAGAGAGAGAGCGCCTTCGAGTATACCGCGAGAAAAGTGCTCCCGACCGGGTAGACTGCGAACCCCATCCAAACGCAGTAGGAACTAGCGATGAGCGTAGCCAGACGTCGCGGAGCGAATCTGTAGAGGCGATCTTTCTTCGGGGATGTTCTCCGCGGCGATGGGGGAATTTCAAACGCGGGTTTATAGAGGGACACGCGCGGCGAGTGTTTTCGTTTTCGCGGAGGGTGGGTGCGACGGGTGCTCGTCGTCTCGTTGACGGAGGGACGAGGAGCATGCGTCTTTTCGTGCGCACCTTTGCGATCTGTTTGTCCAAAGACAAGCGAACGAGTAGTCGTTACTGCTGTGATCGTCGTTCGCTGTTGTCTTTATTCCCGACGCTGCGGTATAATTGCTTTTGCTACCCTGGCGGTCCGGGGAAAAAATGTTTATGTGTAATCACGTGTAATCGGATATAGTCAGATCTGAAATTTGCCTATATCTGATTATATGCGAAGAACTATATGTAATCTTGTATAATCATATATGATCAGATGTGATTGTATATATATATTTAGATCTGAACAAAGTCAGATATTTTGGATACCTGGTTATATCTCATTTTGTCTGATCACATGTATATGCTTATATACAGTTCTTCATATTAATCAGATAGAGATACATTTTCGATCTGATTATATCCAATTATATGTAATCGTATTTGATTATATATAAATCTGTTTTCCAAGGGGGAAACAATCTACGCCGATTTATGTCAATTCTGCGCTAAAGTACGGAGTTTAGAACATCCGTAGTTTTTCCTGGTATGGCGTAACTGATCATAGACCTTCATAGACTGCCGCACTTAGAGAAATAATTGCTAGTGTCAAAGAAATACGTTTCGAATCAAGAACATATTATGATCTTACAAATTTTTAAGAATACAGATTCTCGGTCAAAGAATACATATTATTCTTAATTCAAGAGAGCCGTCGGAGAAATTCGCTCTGTGCAAAAAGAACAATTACTCAAGCCTATCAAATTGTTTTCTTACACGAAGAAAACCATGGCTTGATTCTGAAATTATGTTAGATTTTTTATGAAAGAAAGCATTTTTCGGCACCAACAATTTTTTCTCTCAGTGCACCGATATTTGTATAATGTTTTGTATCATCTAGACAGATTTTTCAAATTGTACTTAACTTCGCAGTCAAATAATCTCAGCTTACATGAAATGTGACTTACACCATTCTGGTTTTCAACGGCTCACACATGTAAATATTTTTTCCCGGGTACAGGCTATGACGGCATACTGTGAAAAATTACGAATGTGCTTCAAATTCTGTACGACTAACTACAGAATATGACGTCATGCTGTGAAAAAAAAAATGACAAATGTATTCCAAATTCCGTACCTTGGCGTAGAATTGACATAAATCGGCGTGGATTTTTTTTTTCCCGTCAGGGAAATACGCGCAGCGAGAGTACGCAGTCTTTGGTGCAACTGTAGTCAACTGAATCGGTGCGCCCCGAATCGAAAAGACCGACCGTGGATCGTAATCGTCCCGCTTTCCCGAGTCCCGATTGATCAGAGGCCGGCAAAGCGGGACAGTTCTTCCCGGTCTCCTCGACGTTACTGCGAAAAGTTCGCCGCTGTTCGCCAGGAGCCTTGTTACGCCACGACTGGACTGGAGTTGATGAACCGAGATACAAAACCGATATCTGTGGTCGGTCTCCGCCAAATTCTGCCGAGACCGATCCGCGATCGGGAGCAAAATACATAAAGTTCGCTTCTCGAAGCTAGAAGTGGAAGTCCACTTGCGGATCCTTGCCAAATTACGTTTCCCCCGTTGGCGCCTAGACAAGTAAATCACCCGCGGATGTAATCGCAAAGCGTCGCGCCCGTTTTCAACACGATAGCCACACACGTCGCTGGATCGCTATGAGAAAAAGAGCTATACGCCGAAAGAGAGAGAGAGAGAGAGGAGAGCCGAGCTTCGAGATCGCGCGCCGCGAAATTCTCTCTCCGCGCCCCTCGACGTCCACGAGAACGATCGCGCGAAACGGAAGAAGAGACTCTCCCCGACGAAGAACTGAGAGAAAGAGAGAGAGAGAGAGAGAGAGAGAGAGAAAGAGAGCAAAAGAGAGGGAGCACATCGAACTAGCACCTGGCAATGCTATATAATTCATCGTGGGTATTGGTCGCTCGTTTACATAGACTGGCTTTACGGCTACGGGTTGGTGCTGGGATCGGTGACACGACAAAAAACCACAACACACACACACACACACACGCACACAAACACACAAACGCGTTACTAACGGTTGCTGCATGTGCACATATTCTAAGATATGACTAACCGAAGAATTTGGCCAATTTTCTCCAGGAGGGATTACATACGTATCTGGTCAACCGCATAGCCTCAGCAAAGCAAACGGTCACGGGAAAGTATGTGTACACTGCAAGCGGCTCGGAGTGCTCACGTCGCGCGGAAAGCTCAGGCAGACCCGCTTCAAATGTTGGCCCTGCAATGCCTGTCTGTGCCGCTGGCCGTGTTTCGCGGAGTTTCACGAAATGCGGGCCATCCCTCACATCCCACCTCCATAGCACCAACCTGTTTCTCATGCCGTACTCTCTTTAGAGACAACTAATACCCACATCGACGATGTTATACGCTTACCCGACGCCGGCAGATCCGCGCGTACGCAATTTCGAGGGCCGCGCGGAGGCGCTCTTTAGGATAAGGATTCCCAGATGGCAGAGAGAATTCTGGAAGAGTTCCTTTACAATTCTCGTGTTTCAAAATGAGTTTATCTCTGCGTGCGTGGAAACGGTCCCAAATGTATTCTTGTTGCTTAACGAGAGAACTCATTTTTTTACGCCACCTGATGTGAGTTCATTTTCAGAACTGAAACGAAGCCACGTTTGTGAATCAAACGAAGTCCAAAGGAGTTCGCAAAATAATCGCAAGGTATTCGAAGAGTCGTCCGAGATAATTCGTTTAACGTTTGGCGAGGGTGCATTGATCGAAATTCAAATGCGGTAGGAAATTACTTTGGAAACTGTTTTTCTGGTCACGAAAATACATAGATCTCAAGGGTACAGGCCGCGCTTCACGGGAAATAAGAGAGGTGCCAACGAGGAAGAGCCTCGTGTGTAGACACCCTCCGGATGACCTGTAAGAGGGGATCTTGAGGCTCCAAGAGATCGTCTGGTACAAGTATTGCCTCTCGTATGTTTGATATTTGAAAGCAGTGAGACTTCGAGAATAGAGGACTCGGTCTTCCCTGGCGGATCCGATCATACGCATTTTTTCGGTATTTTATTAATACAATTCTAGTATGGTAACCGATTGGTATGATATGAGTGAAATACCAAAAAAAAAAATACGGTAATCATACTTGAAAAATACGATGTTTCGGAATTTTTCATACCCTAAATATACACTGATATTATTCCGATAAAATACTCTAATTATATTAGAATCGTACTGACATCTGCAGCATTGAATACCAGTGATTTTCCGGTATTATTACTGATAAAGTACCTAAACTAAACTAGAATGAGTATACAAAATTCCAGAACATACCATATTTTTCGGTAGTTTTTGGATTTGGCGGGATCTGACAGGGTCATCCGAGCCTTTTATCAAATCGTTCCGTACTTCAACTCACGAGAAAGGCTACGTGCTCTTTCTGAACTCTTTATGAACATAAAAGATGAGCTCTTTCGAAGCATCCGTAAGAAGTCTAAAAATACTTTTGTATTTTTACATTATAATTGTTCTTAAAAAATGCAATTTACTTCGAACTCATTATGAGAAAAATGACGAGTTCCTCAGGAAGCCTGCAAATTGAATTGTTTTAGAACTCTTTCTGATTACTCGCGCTATCTGGGTTGTGCGATGAAACGTCGAGTTTCGCGCGGTTGGTGCGCTTCGTTGGCGTTCGTTCGGGGGAGATTCGTGGTACGTCGATGTCGAGAGATCGGTCGCGTCGTCGTCACGGGAAAAGGGATCATTTGTAGAATTTTCGACTAGTCTTGTCATCCGGTGTTTGACCTGCCGCGCCGCGGAATGATAGCGACGAACGGTGCCTTCTTCTTTTTAACGTCGTCGATTTGGTACCGCGACGCGCTGAATGTTTTCGCATCCTTAAGGCGGCTGGAGAACGTGATTGTTTCATTGGCAAAGCACTGTTTTACTGACGTAAATTCTGAAATTGAGATCATTTTACAACGAGAACCGAGTTAGTAATCGTAGCAGGTGAAATGAGATTCTTAGACCTTTAATCAGGATGCTCAAGTATTCGTCAATAATAAATAATTTTACTTCAGCAAAATTTGGATAATGTAGATCATCCCGTGGAAAATGTCGGTATCTCGCAAGAACTTTGTTTGCATAAATTCTTGCGTAAATTAGTAATACAAACGGACATACGCTCCGACGTAAATTCGGAAATTGAGATCATTGTAAAACGGGGACAGAGTTAGTAATTCTAGTAGGTGGAACGACATCTTTGGACCATTGGTCAGGGTGCTTATGTGTCAAATAAGTCAAAGTATTCGTCCGTAATAAATAATTTCACTTGAGAGAAATTTGGATAAAGTAGAGCATCCCATTGAAAATTTTGGTATTCTGCTAGAATTTTGTTTATATAAATTTTTGCGTAATACAAAGACATACGCAGCATTTATTGGGCAGTAACATTATGAAAATCATGATTTTCGAAGAGAAAATCGTCTTACAATCAATGATATCTGCATGCGACTGTGATTTTAACCAAATCTATAAGGATACGATAAAATTCCCATGAAATTACACATCGCAAGATCTGAATTACTATAGGCGTACGACAAATTCGTTCCAGAAGGATGAACAGTCACGATCAATGCAAAGAAGTTCTTCAGACCTTCTTCAGCCGCCTTAATCGCGATTCGCGCGTCGCTCTCGCCGTTTTATCGAATCCTCGCGGCCGGGGAACAGATAATACTCAAAACTTAGTGAAAATCGTTCTCCCCCTCTTTTGTTTTAGCCTCGTATCGTTACATTAGAGTAGAGAGCATCGACGATTTCCCGCGAAATTAAGGGTTGTGGAGCGGAAGTGGTGCGACCCTCTTCCGTCCCGCTTCGCCGTTGGAGGGTCCGATAGCTGTGGATGCCGCGAATCATGAGATTATTTATACGCTTCGAGGGGGGAAAGGGCGGGGAAGAGACCGCGGACAGGGCGTATCGCGCGATTTCGACGAGCTCGACATCGCCCGTGCAATATACGCTAGCGGATCGTCGGTTCCAAAGAAACGCGAGACCGAAATTTTGCCCCGCGTGGATCCGTATCTCTCGATGTCACCGCGTCGATGGAGCGAAACGACTACGTCATTAATTTTAGGCTTAGCTATTAGTCGCACGGCGCGTCGTACGCGTCTAGACGAAGGAAGGAGTGAGGAACCCCGATCCGCCTCATTCGCGCGTTCGTATTTTTTAGCGTTAGTTTCGCCGATTCGCCCCCGAGGGTATTTTAAGCCAACGATCGTCCTGCGGTGACGGTTATCGTTTTAAGGGGGACGCGGAATGGGGCGGATCGCTCAACCCATTAGTGCTCAGCATCATCTTCAGTTGTCAGACGATTTTTCGTTGCGGATAATCAATTAATCTCCTCTGCGAGGTTTATAAATTGGTTTCAAAACTCGTGCTCTTTTTTATAATAGCAAAATCAAGCTCTTTCGGGGGAATTTTTTAATTAATGCGAAAACGCTTAATCCAATGTTTCAAAGACGAAATTGCTCGGCGAAACTAAAGTTGCCAGCTGCGCACTGGTGGGTCAATTAATTAGCTCGTTTTATCGCCAATTTTAAGAACAAATTCTTGAGTACAAACTACAGAGATATTCGCACCCCGCCCCCCTCGTTTTCGACGGACGGCGACTTCGACGACGCGCTGAAGTGACTTCGCACGCCGAACGACGACTCTGAGGTAGAGAGAGAGAGGGAGATAGAAAATGTTAATTCGTGAATGTAATCCACGTGGAACTATATCAGAGGCCTTTTTTGGGCGCCTGACGTAATTTCGCGCGGGAGTGAAGTGCCTTAGTTTTCACGAAGTCGCACCGTTCTCGATGTAAGGTCATGTCGATCGCATTCTGTACATAATATGATAAGACAAATCGCCGGCGAGAATCGCGCGGGAGCAGTTTTGAAAAAACGTCTTCCGCCCACGGCGTGCAGCCGCCGAAAGCTCTTTTACTTCGTAAGCCGCGCGTACCGCATTCCCCGCGTGTCTCAGACTTCTTTTTTTTTTTACATAGGTAACATAATTGCGCATATAGACTGAATATTCCGCTAAGACGTTAAACGATATATACCCACGGCTAGTTTCGTCGGTAGCACTTTTTTTTTTTATCTTATTCAAGGAGATGCCGTTGCACTGACACGCAGAATCAAACTATAGATATGTTCGTATTTTTACGCATTTAGAGTACGGGCGCGCGAGCGCGCGTTAAGGTGACGTTAGGGACGGACGCGGAGAGAGAAGAATATTCATCCTTCCAGTTCTTTTTTTTTTCATCGCCGCTTCTCATTTTATGTATGGGGAGCGATACAGTTACGGGGATGACGCGCGGACGTATTGAGTTAATTTATTCGAAGGAAAGGCGCGGCGCTGCCTTTTTCGGAAACTAGGAGCCGAAGAGAGAAATTTGACGTAGAAATCGTACTGTCAGTGTTCTTGGCTGAGAAAAAAATTTGGTCGAAAGATTTAGTTGGTTTAAATTAGTCGAAACGACGATATATATTTATTCATTTGCGTTGAGGAAATCGTGTTTGTTTTAATACTTGTTTATTCACAAGTATACTTAAGCATAATCAATGTGTGAGTACATATTAATCACGCTACAAAAATACTCACTTGTGGTCCAACTGGACATAAATAGTCATGCATGGCGGACTAAATTTATATAAAGTTAGAGTATCTGAATATCTATTTATGATGATTATATAAATATGTGTTGGTTGTGAATGAAGAGATTGAACACAATTATCTAAATTAAGACTTTTTAATTGCTTGAAATAATTGAAACCAAGTCAATCGATACCAACCAAGTTTTTTTCTCAGTGTTATACTCGTTTTAATAAAAAGAGGAGGAGGAGGAGGAGGAGGAGGAGGAGGGAAGAAATAAGTGCTAGAAGTCTCGAAGCGATCTTCTTCCTCGCCGATTCGTCCCATCAACGCGCAGCTTTCTCGCGAAGGGATCATCGATCCGTGATTCATTCAATCTCGCTCTTCGTACAGGATTTCAGTATCACTGAGAGAAATAATCGCTAGTGTCAAAAAAATGTTTCATGAACCAAGAGCAAATTACAAATGATGACGATCTTACACATTTTTTGGAATACAGATTCTTGATCAAAGAATATACCGTATAAGGCTAAACCTACCGGAAAGGAAACTTCAATCGCCATTATCTCATTATCTATGAACTTTTGGCTGATATTTGTGTAATACTTTTTTGAAGATTACATTTCAATCTACAATAAAGTCTTATAGCGATATAGGCCAAAAGTTCATAAATAACGAGATAATAGCGATTGAAGGTTCTTTCCCGGTGAGCAAGTTTAGCCTCATATTCTTCATTCGAGAATACCGTCGTGGAAACAAGAGATTCTTTCTGCGCAGAAAAGAACAATTACTCAAGTCTACACTGAGATCAATTTATAGGTCGCACAGCAATAAGCGAGGCTATGACCGCTTTAATTTAAGGCTAAATGAGGATAACTGGACAGTACAGGTAATATAGAAATACCAAATAACAACAAGAGAGAACACTAGGTATTGTCGAAATAACTATACGTATAGCTGGAATACGTATTGCTAAAGTCACTAGAACTCATTTTCACATAAATAAACTACTAGCATTGCCGTGCAATCTACAAAATTTCGCTCAGCGCATCAAATATTTTCTCGCGCGAAGAAAACCATGGCTTGATCCTGAACTTATACCATGTCTTTGATCGAAGAAAACATTTCTTCGGCGCCAGCAATTATTTCTCTCAGTTCGACGCACGCGACTTGGACTTGTTACCGCTTCTCTCTCTCTCTCTCTCTCTCTCTCTCTCTCTCTCTCTTTCCCTCCCTCCATAATGCTTTGTATCGTCTACAGTTCCCTCGCCCGCGGGGTGGTCACGGTGATAATACGTCCCTGCTTTTTGTAAGCGCATCCCCCGCGAGCGTACCGCGGGACCTCTCTCGAATCCGCGTCTCGACAAACGTCATCAGCGCGCAACGCTTATCGTCTCGATCACGCGGTCGGTCTCCTCTGTCGTCCCGGTGCAGTCCTCGTCAGAGCCACCCTTCCGCTGACCCGGCGCAAGAGAACCGCGTCGGACTTCGAGGTTTCGTTTTCCCTCATCCCCTCCGTCGCGCGGGCACGGCTTCTCTCGCGTCGTCGCCAATTCGCCGCCGCCGCGCGGCACATTTAGAGCTGATGTTTGTGTTTATTTGTAGAACCACCGGGAGATACTGGAGGCGCGGGTAGTACTGGTCCAAGTCCGGATATCGGTTCGCCGGTAGACGAGGAGCTCGGTCCGTCCTCGGATTCCGAGTTGTTGTTTCGCTGTAGAATTTGTTGGAAGGGTTTCAGGCACCCGATGTCGTTGACACTGCATAAGGACCTGCACGCGGGGCAGACTAAGTGTCCGATTTGCCAGCGCGTCTTCAGCCGCAGTTACGACATGAAAATGCACTTGCTGCGCATACACAAGTGCAGCTTTACCTTCGACGCGAAGTTGAATTTCGGGGAGTAGTCGCGCGACGCCGGGAGGGGTGGTTCGCGCGAGGGTTTCGCGGTGTCGGGCGAGGGGAGGATCGCGGGACGACACGGCAGGAATTTCCAGTGACCTTTAAGGGGTGGTTCTTCGTAAGGAACTGTCGCACGCGTCAATTGCCGCGGGAAATTATTCGACGGCGGTATCGTGCGATCGACTCTACGTCTGTTTTTCTCTTCGGGGACAAGCCCGCTCTTCATTACGTTGATCGTACAAATGTGTATACCTATGGCGGGACGATTAAGCAGGAGCGAATTTTTCGCGACGTAGGATTTGAAATTATTTTATAGTATTATTACGCGCCGTCTAATTTTACACACGACGTCGTCCCGGTGAACTGTAGTCGGGACAGAGCTTGCGATCGTTAGTTTTATAGCTTAGCAATTTCCATCGAAACTGGAAGCCGGACTGATGATTCGGCCGGACAAAACGCAAACCGTACGATAAACCGCGCGACTCTTACGTAGTCAGAGGAGCATTCATCTTGTTTTTTTTTATCGATAACGTGCCATAGCAGATACACGAAGTGCCGAGATCTTCCACTTTCGAATTACCTCTCAGGCGGAATTCCGTCCCGATCGGCCGACGCGATGCTTGCGTGCAAAAGTCGAAATAATGGATTTCTCCGATGCGAATTATTTGGATAGGCGAACGACGGAACGTCACGATACCGGTGCAATTCAAAGAATTTGGCAGAGAGGAGACGCGGGGTGTCTATAGGAATTGTGTATATAAATTATTGCGCGCTCTTTACTTAACAAAAAAAAACAAACCCGCTTCGGAGATCGCTTCGAAGCGCCGCCGGACTCACGAGTTGCGCATGGAAATGCCGTACTTAGTCGTATTATAAGTCTTTCTTCTTTTCTCGCTTCACTTGCGACTCAACGATGCGAATGTCGTAGACGTAGCGTGGGTACTGTTAAGTATTGTCGCGCAGTGCGAGTGCGCCCGCGCGAGGGCAACGAAAAAAAGAAAAGTGTTGATTCCGTGAATTCAAAATTATATTCTCTCTGTACCAGTATTAATCGGAGCGTGGAGAAGCGCGCACTTTGCTCCGCCCGCGAGCGGCGTCACGAGATTCCCCGACTCGCGGCCCGGCCGTTCGCGTTCATTTTTATACGTTTGTGATACTTAAATTACCCGTGTCGCGGTCGTAAGATTTGCGCGGGGTCGCGACTCGTTCTCGTGTTCTTTTAAGCGAGCGAATGTGACAGTTGTGCAAAGAAATCGACGTTTCACTGATTCGTTTCCTCTTCTTTTTCTCTCTCCGCGAGTCGCTCTTGCTGATTTCCAGGCAACTTGGAAGTCGTCGATCTTCGTTCGTCGCTGTATTACGATTTCCCATTGTCGCGTAGGAGAGATTCCGCGAGAATAAACAGCGTGTTTCGAGGCATCGCTTCTTTGAACCGAACTTCGCGGACGAACTACACCGGGAGAAATAATTGCTGGTGGCAAACGAATTTTTTTCTATGATCAAAAACGTGATATAATTTCAAGATCAAGCCATATGGTATTTTTCGCGCGAGAAAATATTGGACGGGCTTGTATTTGTATTATTTTTAGCGTTTTATGGCAGTGGCATGAACGCGGACATAGACAGATTGAAAAACTGTTTTTTAAATTTGAAACTTTCATTTCATTTTCTCGTTTTTAATTAATTTTTCTTGAATGGACGGATCGAGGGATTTTTCTAAATGAAATATAATTTAATTTTGAAACTCTAGATGCGCGTATACTACGCGCCGAAACTTCTAGTATTATATAGTCTTCGACCAAGAATCTATATTTTTTTTAAAGTTTATAGGATCATATGTTCTTGATTCGAGATATATTTTTTTTGGTACTAGCAATTATTTCTCTAAGTGTAGGATTTCAATCGCCAGAACGTCGCGTTTCGGATTTTTAGTCGTGAGATATGGATGGGGTTCGCTCAAGGAGAACCATAGAACGGCGCATGGAAACTAAAGTATAATTTAGTGTTAATTATAAACACGTAGGTTGGGTGTTTACTGGCGTACGAGTATAAGGGGGGGTTCGAGGCACTACTTTTACGGGTCCCATGGATAAATCTCGTCGAGAATTTCTAGAAAATTATGTCTCATTCGTAAGAACGATCTGTTCTCTTCACCTGAATCGATATTTCGCTCGTTTGGAATATGATGCAAACGTTAAGGCGGCTGGTGAACGTGACTGTTTCATTGATAAAGCACTATTTTATCGACATAATTCTTAAAGTCAGATTATTTTCTGACGGGAACAGAGTTAGTAATCCTAATAGGTGAAGTGACATCTTTAGATCATTGGCAAGGGTGCTTATGTATCTCAAATGAGTCAAAGTATTCGTCAGTAATAAATAATTTCACTTCAGCAAAATGCGAACAAAGTACCTATAACAGATTATTCTGTGGAAAATTTCGGTATTTTTCTAGAATTTTGTTTATATAAATACTTGTGTGTAAATTAGTAACACAAACAGACCGACCAAAATTAAGGTCTCTACTTATCAACGTTACTTTTTCATCGTATAAACGTTGTTGCACCTTCGATAAAAATAAAGGGCAATACTTACAAAATTTGATCTGAAATATGCCAGGGGAAAAGTCAGGAAATAGGGAATTCTATAATCAACTTTTTACAGCCACCCCCTGCATAATAAAATTACCATGAGGTGCATTACGAAAATTCAATTACCATAAGCTTACAACAAATTCATTCGAAAAGGATGAATACTCATAATTTTCAAAGAAGTTCCTCGGATATCGTCCAGCCGCCTTAACTACAATTTGCACGTAAATGGACCCGAAATCGTTCTCGAACACGACCCAACCGCAACCGCGATTCGATCCAGCTCACGATGCTTCCCATTCGCAGGGAATTAGTCCGCGTACCGAATTACGGATCGTTGAGCCCGGAAAGCCCAGCCCGCCCGCTAATCGCCACGCGTTTAGACGGAGCTTCGCATTCCAACGCCGAAATCAAGACGGCTTCGCCCCGCGAATCGCTGTAGACGATTTCGCGCGCGTGCGAAGGGTCGCGCACCGAATTTTGTCGGACTTGCGATTGAGAAATCGGAGCTAGGAGCGACGAGGGTCGTCCTCTCCTTCGTGTATATTATAATAGTTCAGCGAGACGGGGATGCTATTCGCGCGTACGTTGTTTGCTTCGGTACTATGGCGCCTTGTTGGTGAGGGGACTTCGAGGTCGGATGTTTAATTATCTCATTAACGGAGGGAGCTTTTCGCTTGCGAGCAACTCGCCGCGGTATACTCGGCTGGAAGCGAAGCGAAGCGGTCGCGACTTCGCTTCCGGCGGCTACACGGAAAAAAAAAATGATTTCGCACTCTTCGCACATCTTGGTTTTGCTGAGAACTCTTTGCCGTCGCGAGGAAAATATTCGTGGCGGCAATAGTTACGTCCGATAATAGCAAACGTGACTGTAATCACAGTGTGAGGTTTTTTCGGTAAAAATGTTTGCCATCCCAGCAAATATTTTTCCCACCACCAGACACGCCATATGAGGCTAAACTTACTCGCCAGGAAAGAAACTCGAATCACCATTATCTCATGACCTATGAGCTTTGAGATGATATTTGTATGATACTTTTTTTAAAGAACACGTTTCAATCTACAATAAAGTCTTATATCCATGTAGGCCAAAAATGCATAAATATAGTGAGGGTAATAGTGATTAAATTTTCTAAAGTTCAGCCTCACATGGTATCTCTGGTCAGGACAGCAGCGAGTTCTCAGCAAAACTCAGTTTTGCCAAGACTGCAAGTGCATTATTTTTCTTTTCTTTTTTTCGTGTAAACGTCGCGATCGTTTCTCTCCAGGGGGCCGCAACGATGACACGTTTACCGTCGAAATCCGTCGACGCCGCGCTATCCCCGTATGTCGCGCCGCAACGCAATCCTCCATCCATATAACGCAATTAGCCGAGACTAGCGCGTAGAGCCGAGCCGCGGACGTGTGGAGGCGCGGTTGCCCCGAGGATGTGAGTGCATGGGAAAACCACTTTGGATTGTGTGCGCAGTGCCGATGTACATTGCGCCTAGTGGGAATCAACTCCGTACCGCCTTTGCTTACGACGTCAGACGCAGGTCGCGGCCCCTCCACGACGAGTGCGGTCGGTGGGTGTGCAATGTTTGCGGCAAAACCTACAATCGCGGCGACTCCCTCGCTCACCATCGCAGTATACACAGGGGCGACACGATCTGCCCGATCTGTCAGGCCGTCTTCACGCGCAAGTACACGATGCGCTGCCACATGGTCAATGTCCACGGGGTGAAGTAGACTTGGTCACCCGCCGGACGCGCGCGGCGGCGCGTTGGCCCGCCGCGAGGAGCCGAAGAGGCGAGGGTCGACGACTTGTGTGGACCTTGAATCGCGCGGCGTCGCGCTCGATGGGTTATCGACGCTGGTCCGAGGGTGCGTTCGTGCCGCCAGCGTTCGCCGGAAGACGATCAGATGCTGCCCAGATGATATCCCGGACAGCACACGAGCTGAAAAACGTCTTTAAGTCATCTCGAAGATCTCTTATGTACCTACCTATACTTTCGGACGACTTTTAGCAATAAGTCGTCTAAAAGACGTCTTCCCGTGATAAGCGTAGTCCGAAAGTGAGTCATAAGACGTTCTAAAGACGACTTAAGACGTGTTTTAGCTTCCCACACAGCACACAAGCTAAAAAACGTCTTCAAGTCATCTTCAGGCCGTCTCGTGTCCCACTTTCAGACGACTTTTAGTCATAAGTCGTCTTCCACTAATAAAAGTAATTCGAAAGTGGGTCATAAAACGTCCCAAAGATGACTCGAAGACGTATTTCAGCTTTGTGCTGTCTGAGACACGCCGACAATACAAGCTGGAAGATTCGTTAGACACGAGATTTGCGGTACACTAAAAGATATCCATGATTCTTTGGGGACGGCTTTTCGGCAACTTTCGGACGACTCGGTGTTATCTGGGTGGTCGCGCGCGTTATGCCGGCTCTTGAATCTTGAGCCGGTGTGACTCCACGTCCAGATTCGTCGAGGAACAACGTTGGCGGTGCTGTGGCGCACTTTGAGGACGATTGATTGCTGCGATGATCGCGGACGTCGAGATAATCTAGGATATGTATATGTATGTATTTCGTATTGATGTATTAGACGATAACGATGACTTTCGGGGCGATATATCGCGATTATGTAGCCACGGTATCAGGCGTAGTCGGATGAATCTCCATGCGGAGGCGACTGCGTGTTTTATTTCGCTTTATCTCGCCGGTCAAATGACGAGGGGTGCGTTGAGGACGAGCCAAATTGTTCCTCGTCGCGTTGGACGATGTAGCTTGGAATGTTTGCGGCGATTTAGCTGAATATTAACTGTGATAAGCGGTGATAATAGGGTAGAACGGGGCTAAAGGTACCTGAAGTAAAAAGTGCAATTCGACAGATCTTCATAAATAAACCGTTTCATTTATTCGCAATTAGGGGTTCTCAAGCAGCTGTCGCGTATCATAATATTTAGATATTTTTTAAGACCAGATGAATGGTACTTTTTATGCTGCGGCACTTTTAACCCTGCTCTATTCTACACGCCTACATTTTGTTAATTCTTTATCCAACGGTTCAGATCTCTCAATGGAACCTAGATTAGAGTCGATTGAACGCGTTACCGAGTGTTGAATTTCGATATTTTCTTGTGCATATGATTACAAGGATCGATGTGCGCTTAATTGATAATGGGAGGATAGATTTTAAAAGGTTTTGGGTTTCTTTCGATTTGCGAGGAACACTTGAGAGGGGTAATTGCTAGTCTCAACAAAATGCTTCTCGAATCAGGGACACATGAGCTTAACAATTTTTAAGAATACAGATTCTTGGTCGAAGAGTATATATTCTTGATTAAAGAATACCTTCGTTGTGTGGGATGAGACATTCTTCCTGCGCGAAAAAATACAATTACTGGAGCCTATAATTATATTTTATTTTCTATTTTTAAATATGTATGTTCCTGGCGACTGGACAGAGAACAGAGTAGTTTCGATCACTGATCTTCGAATCGTCGAAGTAAAAAAAAGAAAGCGCAGGTCGAAAGTCGCCCGACATTTGAAGCTACATCGTTCCGATTATCCATTGTAATTAGGCAAGCGAGAAATCGCTTATCTTCCTCTACATCCTTCATTCGCGTAAAAACGCGTTGCGATATACCGCGCCGCGGCAGGCGTTGATTGTCGGATATCGGCAATCAACGACCGTCCTGTTATCATGATTTATCACAGCAGTAATATCTCTATATATAATATACAAATCTCTACATATTTGTACAGTTAGTGTTAATACGTAGCAAAGGCCATATGGGTGCGTTAATTCGTGTTATAGTCGTGATTTCTTACAGTCATTCATTGTAATCATAGCGCGATCGTAATGCGTATTACTACACCCATAAATCTTCGCTAAAATCGGGGGCTCTGATACTGTAAATACCGGAATATCGAATTTCAATCGTCATAGCTAATGTTCTTCGAGGCGAGAAAGTGCTACCGTTGCCACCACCAGGAATACTCCTTAATCCAACATTTAACGCGCTCGTTCGTCCATCTCTCGCGATATTAAAATTTCGTACGTTTTCCCTATCAAAAATTTCCGAGAGGGTTTTTCGAGGTGATAGATTTCCCCGTACTTCTCGTCACTCGACGATGCAACAGGTGCGCGTTCTCCTAAACTTCAATAGCAGTGCGCTACATTGAGGGAAATAATTGCTAGTATCAAAAAAATGCTTCTTGAATCAAGAACTTATGATCTTACAAATTTTTAAGAATACAGATTCTTGATCGAAGGATATGCAATATATTTTTGATTCAAGAATACTTTCGTTGGAGCGAGAAATTCTTTCTGTGCAAAAAAAGAACAATTACTCGTGCCTATCAAATATTTTCTCGCACAAAGAAAACCACGACTTGATCCTGAAATTATATCACGCTTTTGATCGAAGAAAACATTTTTTGTGACACCATCATAATTAGTTCTCCCAATGTATTTATTACATAGATAGTTCGTTGTCCGTAGAATTGGCGGACTATAATTATTACATCAAAATTTGTCAATCTCTTTCGTTTTATCGTATCTGAGTACGACGAAACCCCGCGGTTTTCGGCGATCAATGACGATGGTGGCTTCAACTTTAAAACGTTCTCCACCGGATAGGACTCCTCGATAGATAGCCCGTTCGCCTTTCCACTCCACGAGTCGCTTTATCGGGTGTAAAATGCGCACTGGTGCGTTCCATGGAACCGTCGGCAATAGCGCGGTGTTAGGTGAACATTCGGTAACTCGAGCTAAACGTTTCTCGTGTGACTCGTGACAAAGGGGGTCGTGATTGAAATATCGCTATTGCATCCGCGGGAAGTTTAGAGGGTTAAGGAAAATGTCAGAAAAAGGAGAAAAATATTAGAAAAAGGAGCTTTGCTCGAGTTTTTAAAAAATTTTGTTACGTAGTGTTAAGATATATGAAGTAAAGACTAATAGAGAGTCTATTTAAATGCCAGAAAGTATGCAGGACTATAGGAAACTGCTGTACAGTATTCGACGGATTTCAGTCCTCACTTTTGTTTCGTGAAATTTATCGTCGACGCGAAACTCCGGTGGATCGATAGTGCAGAAATTAAGATCAAGCTCGCAAGAGGAATGCTCTTCTAGCTTTCCTCGGAATCTAAACTCATCTAGTTGATACCTTATCGAACGCTTTAAGAGGACTGATACGCGGGATGTTTCACTGTTCATTTTAACTTCTTGAGTCTAAAATTTGTATTTTTTTTCCGCTGCGTTCGCAGAATGGAGAAGATCATTTGTAGCCCGACTCAAGGGATGAACCTGAGCTATAAAGTTTCCCCCTCGTTGTCATCGTTCGATTACTCGTCAGAGATAATATGCTTAGTATTATTATTGCAAAGTATCATTTCCTCTAATTTTTGGACCACAGGAAAAACATTTACGCACAAAGACATTTACTTCCATTTGCAATCACACTGAGAGAAATAATAGCTAGTGTCAGACAAGTTTTTCTTCAACCGAGAACATACGATCTTAAGAAATCTAAAATGTTTAAGAATGCAGATTTTTGATCGAAGAATATAGATTTTTCATTCAAGACTATTTTCATTGAGATGAAGAAGTCTTCCTGCGCGTAAAAAACCATAACTCGAGCCTGTCAAATATTTTCTCGCACGATGAAAACCGTGACTCGATCCTTTAATTATAACCATGATTCTGTGTGATTGAAGGAAAGATTCTTCTGGCATCGGCAATTATTTCTCTCAGCGCAGCACACGGTTACCCTACATTAATCCATTAGTGCCCGCAATCATTCTCAGTTGTCAAACAATTTTGGTTTGCAGATATTCAGTTATAATCTTTTCTGAATTATTTATAGAAATTGAACTTTTTAAAAAAATAAAATTAGGCTTTCGGAGATGTTTTCTAAACGACACGAAATTGTTTAGTCCAGTGTTTCGAACAAGAAATTGCTCGGCAATTAAATTTATCAACGAGCACTAATGGGTTAAACGCGTTATCGCTGCAGCGTAGTTTCTGCAACAGCATCTTAACGATACTCGAATATCGAGTCTACTAAAATTCTCAAAGAAAAAAACGAAAGAAGGGAAGGCTTTGGCAAAACTCGTACTGCGCCTCCCCCCAGGAAGGGGCGGCTGGTATGGTGCAAAGCCACGAAACTCCGCAATGACGACAGTTACTATATAACTTAAACCTAAACGTATTTAAGACTACGGAGAAGAGGAGAAGAGAAATGGATGTGAAAGCTACGCTACTGATTTGTAATTAGCATTAATTATAACCGCAAATAAAATACTTCCTTTTCATACACCGTCACATTTATTGACGCTGCTCCCAACAGGCGAGGAATTCGTCGTCCTCGTCATACCGGGGCTCTTCTCACAGGGGTGGGACGTCTTAGAAAATTGCGTAGCCTTAAATTAGCCATTCTGACTCAGGATATTTTGTATATCATATGAGGCTAAAATTACTCGCCAGGAAAGAAACTTCAATCACTATTATCTCATTATCTATGAACTTTGGCTCATATTTGTGTAATACTTTTCTGAAGATTATGTTTCAATCTACAATAAAGTCTTATGTCGATGCGGGCCAAAGGTTCATAGATAATGAGATAATAGCGATTGCAGTTTCTTTCTTAGCGAGTAAGTTTAGCCTCATACGGTATATCTGATACACATAGTGGTGCGTAGATCTGATCGTTGGTCTTTGAATTGAATGCGATTGTCGGTGCACTGTAATAAGTCGGTACAATTGTCTTGGAGTTAGAGCACTGTGTCGATGCCATGCGTAGATCGGAGTAATGTGTTTCCGTTTATCCAGTAGAACCACCCTTTTATCAAGGGTTCAACCACCTCCCACCAGTCTCTCACCTAGAGTAAAACCAGTCTCACCAAATTTCGATGGAACCCTGTTAAAAATTCCTGTCATTCCTCCTCAAATATCCGCGAATTATCCCGAGGGATGATTCACGGGGACGCCCCCTTCACAAATTCTCGTACGTCGTCCGTCGCGACGCGCGTCTACGCAAAGGGGACCGGTTCCTCATCGAGAGACAACCTGGGAGGTGGCACCGCGGGAGGTGCGACTGTACGCACGACACTCGGTCTATTATGCATGCAAATCCGAAGCGTCGTACGTGTGAAAGTATGTCGTTGAGTGTGGTACTAGAATTGAGTTTGCCAATTGTATCCGTATACACTGAGAGAAATAATTGCTAGTGTTAAATAACAATTTTTTCGGCACTGGCAATTATTTCTCTCGGTGTACAGCATGAGCGCGCCGAGTTGCGATGAGAGAGACGAGATCTAGCGCCCCGAATTTTCGATCGCACGTGAAACGTGAAAGGGGGGAGGACGAGACAATTGACGAGGGGGCAAATAAAAACGGTGGCAATCGGAGATCAGGAGACTCAGTAGAGTCTCGCGCCAAGGACTAAAAAAGCGTAGCTTCAGCCTGCCGATGAGACTCACCGAGCCCGCCATTACACTAATACGTGTAAAGCGGGTTAAATTTCTCGAAAATTGCGTATACATTATACAGGCTTCACAGTGTGTCCCTATTTTTTTTAAGTTTCCTCCTTTTGGCTCTAAAACTCGCGATGTTTCTTTATAATTCAATATTTTTCCTCTAAAACTATTTACTGTCCAGCTTCTCCTTTGAATTTGTCATCGTTTCATCGTTTCAGATTACGTGAAATGAGTAAAAATGGTAAATTTGTTCTTTGCTAAAATAATGTAACTCCTACCTTCATCAATATATCGTTTGAAATATGACAACCTAGTTGAATCAATGTTTCTTATCAGAAACTAGATTCGACAAACGGTCTCTTCTTCTTAAATCAGATTGCGATACTCAGATTTAGAAACAGTCGGTACAGTTTCAGTTACAAAAACATCCTTTATTCGCTTAAATATTGGTGTCTCGTTATATATCTTAAAAATGGTTATTTTTCTAAAACCACTACACGTTTCTAATATTTGGGAGTTCTTCTTTTTTTTTTTACCAAAATTTCTCCTATTTCCCTTAGAGCAAAAGAAATAGGGGCTGTGAAGCCTGATTACAGGAAGACCCGTATCCAGTAAGGGCCAAAAAAAATGAGAGAGAGATAGAGAGATGCATAAATCTGACGACGAAGTAAGCTCGTACTCAGACGATGGTGAATTTGTTGCTGTAGTGTCATGTTTATTTGGTTTAGATTCACGAACAGTGGTCATCGAACAACCCTCGCATTCGTGCAAACTCTGCGGTAAATCGTTCTGGAACCGGGACTCAATGTACAAACATATGAATATGCATAAAGGGACGACCCAGTGTCCGGTTTGCCACAAAGTGCTGAGTCGTACGACGCACATGAAGCGTCACTTAAAAAATCGCCACGGCTGGCTGGGCTCCGGGACGCCGACGGACACGACCAGGGGGACCTCCGTCGCAGCAGCAGCCGCCACCACCGCCGCCGCGACGCCGTCGCACGGCCCGCAGAACGCGTCAACCCCCAATCTGGAATCCAACCCCGCCACTTTCACGACGATACGCATTAGGGAGAGCAGCGTGGAGAGAATTACCTCTAGTCCTATACCTTAGAGAAGAGGGAGAGAGAGAGAGAGAGAGAGAGAGAATGTGTGTGCAGCGCTACCAAAGATAGATAGATAGAGAGAGAGAGAGAAAGAGAGAGAGAGAGAGAGAGAGAAGGGAAAGAAAAAAAAAGTCTTATTACGGGCCCATCTTCGAATCCTTACCCCCTAGTCAATCGTGCGCGCCCCGCGGGCCGCCGCACGGTCGTACGCTGACACGCGCCTGCATATTAGGTGCATTTTTTATGACCAAAGAACTCTATATATATATGTGTATGTATATATATATACATATATGGAAACCAGAGAGAAGTTACAAACGATTCTATCTAGTCAATTTATTTCAGTACTTAATAGCGTAAGGGAGGAATGTGCACCGTTTTATCTTTCACCCGAGATCGCGAGTCTCGACACTCTAGTCTAGAAGAAATCGCGTACCAAAGAAGACGAGTCGCGCAAAGGGGTGGTACCACGCCCGGGGATGCGGTGCGTTTGCGGGCGAGGGATGTCGGAGTTCGGTCGCGACGAGGGAAACGTTTCTTTCGCTCGGGAAAACGGTAATCGTTGTTCCATCGGGAGGGATGTTTCCGTCGCGGGTTGGAATTTTGATGTCGATCGCTCGATTATAACGTATCGTTTATATTGAGGAAAATAATTGTTACCCTGGTAAAAATGTTTGATAGAAAATGGTGGAAAGTCGTAGAAAAGATTCGAAAATACGATAAAGTGAGAGGAGATCTATCGTTTCTTATAATTTTCATGTTGAATATCATGAAAACAATAAAGACGATATAAGATCTGCGTAAGTTTCTGTAGTATTTAATATAAAAAGTTATGAGAAACGATTGATTTCACGCTTTATGGCATTTTTGAGTCATTCTTACTATATTCTAACGTTTGCCGTCAGACATTTTCAGCAGGATAGTCTCAAAAAACTATTTCTTCAAGCAAGAAAATACGACTTAAACAATTTTTAAATGCAGATTTTTGTGATTGACAAATATATATTCTTGATTCAAGAACATCGTCGTGGAAACAAGAAATAGTGTCTTGATCGAAGAAAACCATGGCTTCATCCTGAAGTTATATCATTTTTTTGATTAAAGAAAACATTTTTTTGGTACTAGCAATTATTTCTCTCAGTGTAGGATATGGTGAATATGTTTTTTTGGCATATAAGTTTCTTAAAAATTACGAAAACTAATGCCATAAGGGCGTATCAATATAAATGTAAGTCTAAGACCGATACGCCCTTATGGCATTAGATTTCGTAATTTTTAAGAAACTCAATATCAAAAGGGCGTGTCGACCATATCCTATGCGCCCTTTTGTTTTGAAGTTTTCAATTTTTTGCTTTATTCGTACTTTGATAAATTTGAGCGGATAAAAAAATGTATACGCTTTTTTGCCTTTACAAAGGCACTTTTTAGCGCATACGACCTTTTGGCACTAGTGATGCTATGTTTTTTGATTGAAGAAAACATTGTTTTGGTGCCAATAATTTCTCTCGGTGTATATATGTACCTATATTATTATTTACTTCCCCGAAAGAGAGTCGGAGTTACGGTACTCGCGTACCGTAGTCACAGGCGACGATTGACAATTATAATCAACTAAACGGACGAAAATTTACTTCAGCAGTCCGTTATTCGACGTGCCGCAGCTTCTCTTGCCATTGAAAAGATTGAGAGATTGCCTTGAGAATCCAAGCCAAAAAGAAGCCGCATTTCAGTCACTGCATCTTCGCATATTTGATGCATCTCGGAGCCAAAGTGTTTATATCGAAGCAAAGATATTTGCCGAGTCGCGGTAGCTTTATCAGCAGCCCACCTCATCTGATCTAATCATATGCGACTGGAGACTCTATGCTGATTAATTTTGCCAATTTTTTCGTTTCACCCACGCAAAAAAGGTCGATTCGAGCTTCGTGTATCGGGGAGCGTCCGTTCGCCCCTTTAAGAAAGGAGCTCCAGAGCGGAGGGTGCGTCTCCGATCGCGTTAGTCGTTTAAAACATTTTTCCTCGGCGGCTCTCTCTCCACGACACGAATGTCGTCGCGTCACGAGAAGCCGTCAAAATTGAGCGTAGACTGTAAGTTTAATTTGTTTCTATTTATTTATCTCTCTTGTCCCTTCGAGAGGAGCCATCGCAATTTTGCCGAGAGCTTCTCGTTGAACACCGAGAGTCGTTTGTCATTGTGAGCTGCTCTCGGTGCTCGAACAGAGGGTTGTTTCGACCCCCGCGCGTTACGAGTGTGTAAAGTACACATCCGCGTATCGATAACGCGTGCCTATTTGTGGAGTGCGCATCTGATGCACCAAATGAGGAAGAGAGCTTGACAATTTAGAGCAGGATACGTACACGAGTACGTATTATGCACGTACTGTATAAGTCTGCATATAACCATATGAGGCTAAAGTTACTCGCCACAGGAAGGAAACTCGAATCACTATTATCTCATCATCAATGAACTTTTAGCTTACATCGATATAAGACTTAATTGTAGATTGAAATGTAATTTTCGAGAAAGCATCATACAAATATGAGCCAAAAGCTCATAGATAATGAGATAATAGTGATTCGAGTTTCTTTTCTGGCTAGTAAGCTTAGCCTCATATGATATGTACCCAGTAAAAGCTATGCAACAGTTACGTGACGGATATATTAAAATCACGCACTCTCATTTATATAACAATTATATAACAGCGCAGTTATTATCACTGTTATATAAATGAACGCGATTTTGATATACCTGTAACGTAACTGTTACTTAGTGTTCACTGGGTACCCAGTAAACGCAAAGTAACAGCTACGTTGCAGTTATATTACAATTTCCTTCCGTTACGTTGCTAATATATTGCAGTTATATATTGACAAGTGCGTTATATGACTGTTACTTCGCGTTTGCTGAGAATATACATATGTGCATTGTAAATCTTCCGAAAGGGAACCGCGTCGGACGCGATTCGCGACAGTGCAATTTCATTATTCGAGTCGACGGCGCTCGCATATTTATCTCGGTCACTTCCCGGACGCTTTCACCCAAAAGTGACCTGCGTCATTCGCACGGCGTGCCGCAAGATTTGCCGTGCCAAAGAAAAAGTGTCGCGGTGGTTCGATGAAGCGAAACGAACGTGCACATTCCTCGAAAGCCATGATACGAATAAGTACAAGATTGCCGACTATCTACTTTAGCGAACGAGAGATTGATATTGCGTTAGTTTATTATTTATAAATGGGACGGAGCAGTAGGAGGAGGGGAGCAATCGAGTAATATATCATTGCGTAAATCCTATGTTTGGCCTATGCAGGTGGATAATGTAAACGAATATATGTGTGAATAAAAATCTCAAGTACGACACCGCCGACGCAAATATTTACCCCGCGCCGCAGCTGCATATTTGCCTCGTCGTCGTTATACGATTCGATTTGTCGAGGTGGAGAAGCGCGAGCGAATTCTCGAAGGAGATATCGACGCTGATTTTTTCTGATATCGTCGTCACCTCGTCAACGCGATCGATTCTGCATGTGAATGATCATTTGTCACTGTTGATTTAGACGCGTGAGGGTTTATACGCTAGGTACGCGGTTATTAGTGTCTGGATCGGTAGCTTGGGAGACGGTAAACACACAGAGTAACAGTTACATTGTGGTCATATTACAAATTACCGCATCGATTGTGTGACACTTATGCAACGCATGTTATATAATTGTTATACAGTTGATGCAGACATTCTAATAAATCATGTATATTACATTACAGTTATACAACACAGTTGTTACATTACAATTTTCGCATCAATTATGTAACATTTATATATCGCGCATTTTATATAACTGTTATACAATCGATGCAGGAATTGTAATATAATATGTCAGTCACATGTTATGTTACAATTATACAACATAGCGGTTACATTACAATTTCCCCATCAATTATGTAACACGTGTGTTATATAACTGTTGCACAGTGTTGATGCGAAAATTGCAATATAACCGCTATGTAACTATTACCCTGCGTTTACCGGGTCTTGCTCTATTTAGACACTAACGAGTCAAACGCCCTACGAGAGAAACCCTTTTATTTTAGTCACTCGAAGAAAGCGAAGACGTACGCCTCGTTACGCGCACACGTAGATCGTTAATTCGCTGAAGGCGAATCGCGCCAAGCTCGCTTCGGCTGGTAGCGGGTCGCACGAACGCGAGACGCTCTCTCGGGCGTATCCTTCCGAAACCGGCTGCCCTTCTTCCCTCCAAACTGTCGCGGCGACTATAATACGAGCTCGATATCGCGAGTAATCGAGATCACGAAGGTGTTGTGTGTTGCAGGGGGGGTGGGACGGAAACGGAAGCACGTTGGCGATGCAACTGGTCAAGTGGTGGTGCAGGGTCCCGGGCAGTTTTCGTGCAGTCTCTGCGGGAGTGTTTACAAGCACCTCGCTTCGCTGACCCAGCACCTCGAAGTGCATCGCAACCAGACAACCTGCCTCCTCTGTCACACCACTCTCAGTCGTAGAACCGATCTGCGCCGTCACATGCGACTCAAACACAATATGCAGTGCCAAAAGACCATTCTCAGGCGGCCGAGCTCTCGAAAGGCGTACGACTCGTAGAAATGCGTCGAGCGGCGCCGCGACGACGCGCTCCGTGGCGGCTTTCGCGTGTAGTATTTTCGCGACGGATGTGTTTTTAGAAGATGTCTTGCTTCGTTGACCAGCTAGCAGCGCCGAGGCGCGTTGCGTTGTCCGACCCGTTGGGACACACGGACGTCCGATGTGCTTTCTCGCGAAAGTACAGCATGGACTTGAGCCGAATGCGTTTTATCGAGAACTGACGATCCGTTCATTGGGAAGCGTTCGTTGGTTGCGGGAGGAACCGCTTAGGTTTATCGCGGTTTGTTTGCGGCGAGAAGCTTCTACACTGTTAAAAGTATCCCTGATTTTCAGAGACGATGACACGCGAACGTAACTTGAGTTCGCGAAATTGTACCTTGGAGTTGAAGAAACGCGTATTTATTTCAATTCGGGGAGATAATTTCGCAGTAATTTGGATTATTTCTTCATTTTAAAGCGCAACCCTACAGAAATCCATGGCCCATGTGTAGCTTTTCTGAATTTTAAGGGACGCGCATACGATTTTAAGGTATATTTGCAGGCCTCACACAATAGTGTGCCCTCATTACCCTAAAAGTGACTTATTTTAGAACCATACCCTCTGAAAGGATTATACATTGTCCTGAAAAGCACTTTATTTTAGATAACTTGAACACAGATGAAAGGGTATTCTTATATCTATGAAGTGGAACTGCGCTTAACTTTATTAACCGAGTTGATTTTATTCTTACTAATTTGATATTGTCATAAAATGTATAACGTATATTTTACATTTTACATGTTCACAAATGTATGTTATATACAAATAAGTCTAAAAATAAGATCAACTTAGTTTCTACTAAGTTTACGTTTTTTTGTACTTCGTTTCTACAGAGTAGTTAAACGCAGCTCATTAGAACTTAAGTTTCTACGTAGTAGAAACTGAGTTGATCTTATTTTCAGGCTTATTTGTGTAATGTATGTTTCTTACATTTTGAGGCACGATTATTTTATTATCCTTAACGTACCCTATTTTGTCCCTACTTCGAAAAAGAAGTTTCTTATCTACCCCCTAAGGCAACGTTCAGGGACGCCGAGAGGTCTGCATTTGTGTTCGATGAAAACTTCAGTAGTTTCTTGCAGTTTGAGGCAAATATTTTTAACAGTGTAACGCGGACTTCTAGTTTCGTTATCGCTTCCTCATAAGTTTAGTGCGAGCACCTATCGCTAAGTTTGTCAGTATTTCGCTAGTGATTAACATTAATGGATACGTAAATGTGAATGTATTTAAGGGATGGATTTTTGCGTAGAATTTATCGTATTCACGAAGTGGGGAGGACAGCGGTGTCTCGGTGGGTCGAGATCATCGAAGAACGACACGCTTTTTTCGCACCAGCTTGACGCGTGCACAAGCAATCACGACGATGCGCTATCGAGCGTAATTCGTTTCGCGTTAATTCTCTGGATAAAGTTGCGCGTTCTCCGCGTGTCGTCGGATCCACGTCGTAAACTGCAGCTTCCGCGCACCGCACCGGAACGCGTTCCGCATCCCACGCTGAAGTCGAAGTCCTCGCAAAACCGAAACTCGCCGCCGAAGGATAATTTTGGCGGGATGGAAACGATTCAAATAGCGAAGTTGCTGAGCTCAAATTGTCGCACTCTCGATGATGAATATTTGTTAAACGTCGGCGGGATACGCGTGTACCTACACTCTAGGATTAAGTGGTAAGCGATATCGAGAATAGGTTCTAAATCTAATGCATGTTAAGTGTAGTGCAATTCGAGTATTTAAATTATCGTAGAGAGTGAAGATGGGAGAAACTTTCAGTCCAGTCACAAATTATCGCGGAACAAGGCGAATGGCGAAAATCAATTTTCGAAGGGTTCAAATTTTACTTACGAATTACCGGAAAGCTCCGTAGGGACGAAGGCAAAACAAGAGGCGAGGGGAAGCTATCAAAATCCAGTCTACTTTCCGCGCAACGAGGCAAATGTCGAACGGCATTCGTTAAAAGGCAATTATCCGACGAACGGTGCATCCAAATGCAAAAGTGTATAGAGACGAAAATATCGAGAACGAAATTCTGGACTAGAAAGCTTCTATGCATTTTTCCCGTAGGAGTCGTAATCTTCAAGCAATTCGGCCTCGAAGCGGTTTTACCTGGAAGCGATTTGTACCTGTAGACGTAAAGTTAAAGTTCCGAAAGACTGTCGGATAGTGAAGTTTCTATTGGGGAAACGAATAGCGGACATTGAATCTCTTCGTTGGAAGATCTCTTTATTCATTATATTCGTCGCGATTGGTTCGAAGCTGTAATGAGGAAATGTACGTATAATATTTATAAATAACACGATATCGCTTCAATACGCTTGCGTCGAAGGAAATCATCTGAAAGAAGGTGCAGTGAGAGAAATAATTACTATTGTCAAAAAAATGTTTCTCGAATCGCGAGAACATAATATGATCTCTTACGAATTTTTAAGAATACAAATTCTTGATCGAAAATAGGATCATATAAATAATTGGATATAATTAAATTCGAAATTTGTCTCTGTATGATTATATGTGAAGAACTACATATAATCATATATAATCATATGATCAGATGAAATTAGATATAATCAAATCCAAAACTTTCGACTTTATTCAGATCTAAATATACATATATATAATCATATATGATTAATTGATTATACATGACTTGATTACATATAATTCATATATAGTCAGATAGACACAAATTTCGAATCTGATTACATCCAATTATGTATGAGATTATATGTAAACATTTTTTCCCAGTTAGTGTCTTAGGGATAAGAAATTTCTTTTGAATAAAAAAAGAACAATTACTCGAGCCTGTCAAATATTTTCTTGCACGAAGAAAACCGTGGCTTGATCCTGAGGTTTTATCATGTTTTCGACTGAAGAAAACGTTTTTTGGCACCAATAATTATTTCTCTCAGTGTAGAGGGAAGGGAGTATCATAGATGTTAAGTTATTTTCGCGGAAGCACAGCCCTTCGACGAACGCCCAAGAGCTCCGCTGATGAGAGAGTACAAATACTTCGTCGAAATGGAGAGTCGCACCGGACGGGAATCCCGGAAATGAAGAGGCGAGCGAAATGAAAAATAGAGCGACGCGACGCCAACTTTCTCAACTTGCATTGCACTATTTATTCGAACATCCCGCGCAAGTCATTTATATTATAAAGTACGCGATGGTAATATTAAACATTTCGTATAACTACTCAAAACTTTTGGAAAATGTACGGCTACAGAGTTTCGCTATCACGTTCCTGTAATTAAGTGACGGGGGTTACATTTGCATACGACTAATTCAATGCAGACAAAAGTTCCGTCTTGGCGCGTTTTCGCGACGCGCGATACGGACACACCGAGCCGTAACAATGATATGATGACGAATCACACTTATCTCGCAACGCAATAATGGAATCACCGATGTTTTATCTTCCCGTCGACGCGCCCGCCAGAGACGCTCGCACTCGGCCGCGATCAATTCAGGTCGGAGAAGCCTGAGGGTGGATCCAGCTTGGGGACGAACAGCGCTCCTGGTCCATCACGGTCCGGATTTCGGACGGGGTAGCCCGGCTGGTATTTGAAATTGATTGACGGAGCGATTGCTCCGAAATTTGAACGGGCCTCCTTGCCGGTATGACGCGCCAGCTGTAACATCCTGTCGCGGGGGAAGACGGAAACGTTGAGCTTTAGTCGGTGGGAACGATCGATTTCTTAAAGTCCGATTATCTTCTTACCAGTGCATTTTTGTCGATGTTGGTATAAGACTTTTCAAAGAAATGAAATTCAATCTTTAAAAGAGTCTTATACCGACATAGGCGAAAGATGCACGGGTCGCGAGATAATCGTGCTTTGATAAATCTCTTAGCATATTTTTCTTTACTTTCAATCTTTGATCGGATGAGTTTCTTAAAGTCTGATTATATCTCCTTGCTTGTGCACTTTTTGCTTATATTGGTATGAGACTTTTTTGAAGATCAGATTGCGATCTTCAAAAAAGTATTATACCGACATAAGCGAAAAGTGCACAGGCGAGGAGATAATCGTGCTTCGATAACCCCCTCAGCCTTTCTTCGCATTCAATCCTTTTATCGAACTCACTTGGATCGTCCTCTTCTAGGAAACGATTTTCTCTCGCAAATCGGCGAGGGTTCTGTAGACGTGCTAGATTCTGGCCCGTGGTACAGGAAGTCTACAAGGGACAGAAAAGTTCGTGCAGTTGTGAGAAAGAAGAAATAATAACTATATCGCGAGCTTCTTCACGCGATGGTGATGCTTTCGATTCCTAACCGCGAAGCCAGACCCTGGTCGCCGGGGGTAGATGGTCCTACCTTTCACCCTCCGAGCGATCGAACGGAAACGCTCTACCACGACCGTTCTTAGCCGCGGAAAGTCGAAGGGGTGGCGAGAGAAGGAAGAGGGTCCAGTCCGAAAGGTTTTATTGTAGTGGATGCCCCTCTTTCCGCTTCACCACCCCGCGGGTTGCTCGCCCTCATTGACTGAGACCCTCCTCGCATCGCTAATGCAATACGTCGCGCCCGAGAGACGAGGGTGAGAAAAATTAGCCTATTTTGCCGAGTCGAGTGTGTTGCGCGTATAAAAGAGCCCTACTGAAAAAATCTTAGATTCTCATGGAAAACTTGTAAAAATCCCATAGAATCCTCATGAGAGTTCGATGTGCTTTTCGACACAGCAATTCCGTATACCCGCTGAGAAATTGTCCATGGAAATCTATAGGATTTTTCCAACAGGGAACAGAAGAAGAGGTACGTCGTGTGGGAAGAGATTCGTCTTATCGCGTACTGTGTACACGCGCGTCGACCGCAGTGGCCGAATGCTGCAAGTCGACGAGCTGATTGGAAGACTCGGTCCTGCTGCTAATCCCCACTTCCGTGTCACTGTCCGAGCCCAGGGTGTCGTACTCCTCCGACTCGGACTTCCCCCGATTTGTCTTGTACGTTTTGTGCAACGGCACCGACGACGAACAGCCTCCCCGCATCTTGGCGCTGTAATCCGACTGCAATCAGACGGGGATTCGTTCACTCGTCGCTATGTCGACACGCTATCTCGCGCGCGTGAGATAAGGTTTCGAGCCGCGATCGGGAGCGAAGGGGGGACCAGCAGTCGAGGAGTTGCTAATGTACAAAAAGCGGAGCTTTCTACCCCCTCGAACCATCCGAAGGGCTAAGACTACCCTGGTGAAAATTATTCTCCGAAATTCCTCGTTATTTCTTTCTTTTTTCTATAAATTCACCAAAAAATCGGAGCAATTTCTGAAATTGTTCACGTAGAACTCCTTGTTTTTTTTTTTTAAATTTTTCGTAAAATTTGACGAAAAGAAACGATGAACGTTGAGAAAATTCGATATGGTTTG
This sequence comes from Xiphydria camelus, assembly GCA_963678675.1. NCBI lineage: Eukaryota > Metazoa > Arthropoda > Insecta > Hymenoptera > Xiphydriidae > Xiphydria > Xiphydria camelus. The sequence continues at coordinate 22,267,359 of OY783200.1, read as the reverse complement.
TGAATGACGCATCCAGAAAAATGCTATAGCTTTTTTTTTTCGAAAAACTCGGAAATTCCACGATAAATCGTGAGGGATGTGCGTGAGAAAAATTTGACAAAAATTCAGAGTTGATTCGGACTCAAAGCCTTTGAGAAATTTGTCAGATTTTTCCATAAAAATTCATAATTTTCGTAGTTCATGAATTGAATCAAAATGTAAAAATTTAAGAAATTCGAAGTCAATTTTTCAAAACGTCCCCTAAAAATGCATAATTTCTTTCGACGGCTCACGCGTACAATGTAATAAAAAATCTGGGTCCTCTCATATTTTCAAATTTTCTTGTAAAGTACAGTTATTATATAGACTTCCATCATTCGAAGATAATAAATATTGAGATACGAAGTATTTCGATATGATTTCAATTTTTGCGGAATTTCCCAAATATATTCCAAATCATTGCGAAAATCGAAAAACATTTCGGAGTAACTCGTTTAAATCTTCAATATAAATGACCAATTTTCGGAGAAAAATTTTCCTCAGGAGGCGAATAAATAGCAAGCCGATGATTTTGCGAAATAATGGTTGCGACGCGTTATGTGGCGAGATCTTGGGGGGTGGCTTTCGATGCGGGGGCAGCTTTTTCGAACGTTAGGTTGAGACACATTTTTGCTTTGTTTGATACTCTTCGTTGTTACTGCGAAACGCCTCTCGCTGCTTCCAATTCATTTATTCGATTCCCGCGTTGCACCTAAGTTTCCATGGGGTTCTCTTCCATTCAGAAAATTGGCAAAATACGTTGGTACACGGGCAAGCCTCTAACAGTTTCAACTCTTCCGCCTCCTGGCTCCTATCTAGCTTCGTGATTCACTAAATCCATCGAAAAGGTTCGAGTCTACTTTGGGATGCTTGGATCGTCGATCGTTAATGATTCGCTATTTCTTTGGAGATGTTACAGCACTTGCGTCGAAGTCGAAACCTTTCGCCCAGCAAAAGGAAGTGAAGCTTTCGGATTTGATGCAAAAAATCGAAGGTACCGAGTTTTATCTTTCCTTTAGGAGAAAGTCAGACAAAATCATATTTTTTTTCAATAATTTGTTAGACACATCTTTCCATAGGGTGGGTCGATTGATTCCTCTCGCGATCACATTTATCCCAAAAAAAATGTCTCGTGAGAACGCATCAAGTGACCCGCATTCGCTGTAATCGCCGCTGATATCGAATCGATTTTCATTTGCAGAATACGCCACTCAGAATAACCGAATGTCGGCAATGATAAACGGCACCCTGCAGGGCATCGACAAGCGGCTGCAGCGCATAGAGAAGTGCAATCTACCAGAAGCGGAGAATCCTTACGATCTGATCGCAGGACTGATCCCGATAAACGACCCCGCCGACATACAGACCGTCAGCGACGTCATCTCCTCGAACCTGGACGCGACCCTGCAGCTGGTGAACTGCGCGCGCTACCCTCGCGAGACTCGTTCCCCTCGTCGCTCGCCCCTCTGACCGTCGCGTTTTCCTTTCAGAAGAAGCTACTGTCCAAAGTGGGCGGCAAATCGCCGAAGGTCCACGTGCAGCGCGGCCTGGGCCACATATTCACCAACAATTGCGCCGCGAAGGTCACGTGGAAAGGCCGGAAGAATTCTCTGGTGATCGCGAACCTTTCCATCATCAAGATCTTCAAAGGTAGTTCTCCGGAAGCTAGGTCGGAAAGAGACGGAGAGGAAGCTAGCCCGGAAATTCGTGTCGAATTTCATTCGCAGAGACCATGTGCACCTCGCGCGACGGCATGAGCGAGCACAAGTTCGAGGAGATCTGCTCGGAGTGGTTCCGCTTCTCGAAGCAGCGGCTGGGCCGAGCCGAGAGGAAGAACACCGACGTCGGTCAGCTGAGCGTCGTCGAACGATCGTCGGACGGCGCACTGCAACCCTCGACGAGCGACGCGGTTTCCGGGAGGAGCTTCGACGAGAGCCAACAGTCGATCAGGTTCTGCAAGTTCCCCTTCGGGGAGATAAGCGTGCGGAGCCTCGGAGGTGTGGAGGATTGGGCGAGCAGCGCGAGTCAGGCGTCCGGTGATGGTCGGGGTGGGAGTAGGTGTTAAGTCGATGTTGGTTTCTGGTACGGTGTTACGAAATAGTGAAAGCTGTAGTTTTTTAAAGGACTACGTAGAGCTGCTCTCGTGTGATCGCGGCAAGTCTCATTGGTGATGCCGCAAACGAATGATGATGATTTAAGTGCGCCAGGACGATCGTGCAACTCGATTATCTCCTTTCCGGGGATGGATCTTCTTTTCGGGGTGATTTCCCACTAAGTTACTTTTGTTGCAAGCTTCTTTTTTACGGTGCTTCCACTGTGTAGCGGGTCTTACTATTTTTCCCGATGGAAATATTTGTCTGACGAGTTTCTGAAAAACTCTGACTCTCTCTCAATTGGAACATTTTCAGGCATTTTCAGGGAGGTCTCAGAGTCTGTCAGGGAAAGTCAGAGAAATGTCGAAAAATATCAATTTTTCTTTCGTGCAGAAAAACTTCCGAATGAGTCTAATGAACACCAACATTTTTTCTCGAGAAGTCAGAGAATAGTCAAAACATTTCGGAATTTATCCGAAATTTGTTGGACAAATTTCCCCATCACACTATGTCAGAGCTCTGTCGATTTCCATATGTATTTTCTAATCAAGCGCGAACAACCAAATGTCATGCGGTAATATCGCATGCGGCGAACGTACCTCGCGCAATTGAAGCGTATCGGCGGCGGAGAGTCGCGGATCGTGATACACGAAGGTCTGCAGCGGCGCCGCGGAGCCGCAGCGGCTCTCGGTGCCCGCCGGCACGCTCTCCTTCAACTGGAACGTCGCGTACGGATAGATGTCCTCGGAGTACTCTGCAAACGGAAACGCGACACGTGAGAGAGCTACGATTAAGTCGAGCAATATTGGTCGTGGACCGTGAACGTCGATATGGTGCATCCGGGGCTCGCGCGATCTTTCGGTATACTTATCGTAGAATTAGTTCTGTATGAACTCGCCGAATACCTTCTCCCGGACGGCCGCGCCGGTAATAAAAGAATAACGACGGCAAAACACGCCGACACACACTTTTCTACGAAACGGAACACTGCGAGCTCTCGCAGCTTCCCTGGACCAAGTGACGCGCGCGAGATTCAAACGCCGGGGCGAGTTTGTCTCGGTCAACCTCACCCGGTATCCTCTCCAACGTGGTCATCTCGTGGACCGGCGAGCGAAGCGGCTTGCGCACTGTTGCGTAATACTGTTCTCGCTGCTCGGTGTTTTGCTTGTTGTCCAGCACCGCGGCGCTTTGCGCGTCGTGGAGGCTGCCCGCGTCGCCCCGCAGCGGACCTGACGAACGCGCTGCATGATTTATAGGGTACATATTTGAGAAACTGCGGGGAAATTTACACGCAGGATGCGACTCACGTCTCCTGAAGCAGTAGAAGACCGCGCCGGCCGCGGTGATGACGGCGAGCGAGCTGAGGATGAGGGGCACGATCAGCTTGAGATCCGCGTAGACGGATGTCTGCTGGGGAACGAAGGGGTCGATCTCCAGGACGGACATCGTCGAGCTCACGTACGGCCGCAGCGTGGTGATCTTGTACTCGGCTACCGATGAGCCCGCGTTGTTGTGAGCCCGGATGCGAATTTCGTACGACGTTCCCGGCTGCAGTTCGTTGAGCGTGTAAGTCTTTTGCACCTGGAAGGGATGATTTGCCGTGTTTTGTTTATTTATCCGAGACGATGTCACGTGGATACATAAACCCTTGCGCCAATTTACGCGTGAAAGCAAAGTGGACGTTCTCGGACTTTCTCTGACAAACTCTGATGCTTCCCAGAAAATGTTTGAAAGTGTCCCAGTTACTATAGAGAAAGTCAGAAAAAAAAGTCAAAGTATTTCAGGGTTCTTCAGAAATTGGTCAGAGAAATTTCTTCATCGGGTTAGTATTTTTGTCAAATACATGATTCGCGAACCTTATCAGAGTTTCTCAAAATTCGTCACTTTTCTTCTCACGAAATTTTACGAAAAATCTAAAAAAAGAAACGAGGAGTTTTGTGTAAAAAATTGAAGAAATCGTAGAAGGTAAGACGCGAGACGAAGAATTTCAGCGAACTATTTTCACCGCCACGCGCGAGCTCACCTCGATGTTATTCGAGATGAGCGTCCAGAGATCCTCCCCGTCCTTTTTGTACTCTAATTCGAAATATGTGATGGGACAGCCGCCGTCGACCCAGCGACTCAGATCGAGAATGATCCAGGAGACGTTCACCGTGATGAACCCGGAAGCCGGCGACGCCTCCGGCTTCGAGCCGTCCGTCCTGGCCTTGACGATCTCGCTCGGCGAGCCCATGCCGATGCGGTTGTACGCGGTCAGGTAGATCTGGTAATCGGTGCCGCACCAGAGGCGCGACAGCACGTAGTCGCTCCTGTTGCGCGACAGCTTCGCCTCCTCCCACTCGGCGAATTCCCTCTTGTAGTGGAGGATGTACCCCTTGATGGGTGCGCCGCCGTCGTCGCCCTGCTTCCACCGGATGGTGATGGAGCTGCCGGTCGTGCTGGTCGCGCCCAGCGAGGGTGCGCTCGGTGGCACTGCGACAGGACGCGAAAGTAAGGGTCGTATCCTGGAATTGTCGATGAAATGGTCACCCCCGATGTACCTTGCACCGTTAATCGGTGAATTATCTGATCGGAGCCGTGACGATTCTCCACGAAGCAGGTGTAGTTTCCGCTGTCCTCCCGGTGCAGATCGACTATCTGCAGCGAGCCGTCCGCGTGGATGGAAGTCCTCGCGGTTTGCTTTTGCAGCTGCCCCAACTGCTTCCACTTGAACGACGGCTCCGGATTGCCGACGCTGCGGCAGGGTAGCGTCACCTCCTGCTTCCAGGGTACCACGACGACCCTTCCGAAGGAGTAAATGGCTGCGCGAACTGGAATGCAATTCGTTTGGGATCAGTTGTACGTTATTTGAGAAAGCGGAAAAGGTTTGAGTTGGCTTCTAGTTTTCTGGAGAAAGAGCAAGGTGAACATTTTCGGTTATCGAGTCGTTGATTAAAGACGTAGTGATGCATGGGTTTTGATGGATAGCCGGAATACGGATTTAGGAATGTTTGTTGAAACGGAGCATCACTTCTAACGTCTACAAAAAGGATTTTCATGCATCCTCTACTATTGCGGCATAGACTAAATAAAACAATCAAAATCTCTCTTCCACATTTTTCTCGCGATCTCACTCACAGGGACCGATATACCGCAAAAATCAACCTTCTAGAGACCTCGCCCGGGAAAAATATTTATATACATATAAAATCATATGCGATCAGATGTAATTATATATACTAGGTATTTAGATTTGAAAAAATCGAAAATTTTAGATGCCATTATATCTAACGTTATCTGATATACCTAATCAAATTTAAAATTTCCAACTTCGTTCAGGTTTAAATATGTATCTGTGATCATGTATACCTATATGATTATATTATATACTGTATATGATCAGATAGCGACAAAATTCGGATCTGATTATATCCAATTATAATGACCATTATTTCCCGGGCAAATAGAGATAAATTTCGGATCTGTGGTTATGTCCCATATGATCATGTGTGATACGACAAAAACAAGCTCCCAATGTCCAAAAAGAAATTCCCGCCGTCCCCTACCCTTGTTGGACGGCGCGAGGACGACCGACGGGGTGCTCGGTCCCTCGCCAACGGACGTCACAGCCGCCACGCTGAACTCGTACTGGTGGTGCTTGTGCAGGTTCTCCGCCCGATGGCTCGTCTGCTGCGGCGACAGGGTGTGCCTGTTCCACTTGCTGTCGGGGCCACCCGTGCGAACGTGAACGTGGTACGCCGTGATGACGCCGTTGGCGCGCATCGGCGGCTGCCAGGAGACGACGATGGAGCTCTCCGAGGAGACGACCGCCTTGATGCCGGCCGGCGTCTCCGGCACGTCCTCCTTCGTCACGCAGTACAGCGGCGGCGACACCACCCCGTCGCCGGCCTTGGTGAAGGCGAGCGCGCGAATCGTGTAATTCGTGTATTTCTCCAGGTGATGCATCACCACGGTCAGCGCCGTGGTGTTCTTCGTTTCGGCCTTCAGCGCCTCCGTGAGCGGGTCCACGCTCTCCCAGGTGATCCGGTAGCCCTTGAGAACGCCGTTCAAGCTGGAGTTCGGCGGCGGGTTCCACGAGATCTGCAGGGATTGAGAGGACAGGGCGGTGCAGCGGATGTCCAGCGGCGGGCTGCTCGGTACTGGAAGAAGGATTGGATGCACTGGCCGTCTTCCGTCGATTGTCCGCCACTTACCATCCTCCAGCGTGGTGCCGATGACTTCCGGCGTCATGGGTCCTGGTCCCAGTACGTTGTAGGCCTGGACGACGATGCTGTACCTCGTGTACTTCTTCAGGCCCGTCAATTGGCACTGGCGTCTCGGGGCGGAGGTCCGCGTGAGGCCGAGCGCCACGTTCGCCACTGAGATGCTGCCCTCCACCGTTCGGTATGTGTATTGTTCCGCCGATGAGCTGGAAGAAGATCGAGAAAAGATCGGGAGCTAGATTTCTGAATCGGAGTATGCTCGAGTACAGAACTTCCCGAATAAAGATTAACTCTCCCGGAAAGAGTATTTATGTATATATAATATGATCATATATTATATATTTAGATCTGAACAGAATCGAACATTTTGACTTGATTGTATCATCTTGTCGTACATGATTGTACGATATGTGATCATATATAATCTTTCATTTATGAAGATCTGATTATATCCAATTACATATATATGATCATATATATTTTCCCGGGTCTTATGTCAATGTAGTAGAGCAAGAGTTTATAAATAATGAAATAACAACGATTGAAGCTCGTTATGATTGACAGTATCAGGTACATGATACATAGCACCTTCTGCTATAGCACTCTCGATATGTAAACATTTTTTTCCCAGGACGGGATTCCGTAGAGCCAATTCGAAAATGGAATAATTTTAGTATGATCCTCACCGGTGTTCCTTGAAGCCCACGTGATACCCGAGTATCTCGCCGTTCCACAGATCACGCAACGGCGGATCCCAGTTCACCTTCAGCACGGTGGAACTAATCGGGTCGACCTTTAGATTCCTCGGAGGACCGCCGGGCTTCTCTCCCTTCGTCGTAACGTCCAGGATCTGCCGGGAAACAACGCGTCATCCCACAGTTAGCGCGAATCTTTCGGATCGCGCGATACGCTCGAAGGGAGACTGAGATTCCCAAAAAGGTGGAATAATAAGAAGCGGCGATCGACGATTTTAATCGCGACGCGACCCGTGGCGGCATGCCGTGTGCGAGAATCCGGATGATCCCTTTCGGATTCACGGGGTCCCGTGGGAACCGCGGTAGCGGTTGCCATGGGAACCCGGAGAATTTGGCGCGCCCGGAATCCCTCGACGGGGCGGGCAGGATTAAAATGCAGATTTCTCTGTAGTCGAATTATTCGGGATGCTTAGAAACTTCTTGAGAAAGAGTGCTTCTCATTTTCTTTTGAACAGCGCGAGTAAAGGGTCAAAAAGTTCGCATTTTACTCTTGAAATTGGAACGTTCGCGGAGAAACGGCAGACATAGCTTTTGAGAGAACCGGACAAATACCGCATAGAGTTTCATACGTCTTCATAATTTGTCATATATTTTATATAAAAACATGTGAAGTCCTGTGAAATATTTGTCTACGTTATGAGAATGTCATCATGAGTTCTTTCCGCCAGAAATTCGGCAGAGCTTTTTTACAGATGGCAGACAATTGCGAGAGACAAATTTCCGCTAGAGCCCCCCACAGGTGCAAATTTAAATAAGAAACTGATATATCTTCCTTGTATCTCTTCCCCCCGCAATGACGGAATGTCGAGTCTACGGAGCTTTCCACAGGGTATAGATAATCAGAATGACCCTTTCCAAAGCTCGCCCTGCATTGAGAAACTAAATCCTCACGCCCCACGCCGGAGACGATCGTCGAGGAGCCGTACGAACGGAGTACACACTTCAAAGCGGCGGTACCTACGTCGCTCGCTTGACTGCGTCCCAATTCATTCTCAGCGATTATCCGAAATTGGTAGTCGACCGCCGGTCGTAAACCATTGACGTGCCCGTAGGACTGGCTGCCCGGGACGACCGTATGGTACGTGTGATCGTGCCAGATGTCTGCAAAAGAAAGCGTCTCGTCTCATACGCGTCGCCGATCGAAGCGTCGTTACGAAGGTTTCGCGCGCAAATGACGCGGGCTAAGTGCGACGGCACATAAATCTCACCCCCGATATATCCGGGGCTGGGTCTAAACCACGTGTGTACTCGTGTATACGTATGTACACGCGTGGGTGGGCGTGGGAGAGTGCGAGAATAATTATCCGATCGATTGCAGGTTCGCCGGGCGCGGAGAGCCGAGGTACGTGCAGATTAGCGGCTCCTGGACCTTTATCGATCGCTCGGCAAACTCGCGGGCGTATCCTTCGATTATTTTTAACTTTCGACATCGCGCGGGGATAACGCGCTCCCGGATTTGTACGGGGGACGAAATTGGCGTTCGAGGCAAGTCTCTCGCGCTGAGAAAAGGCCGGTATTTATAGACGTTACTCGCGTGAATACCCCGGGTGCATACATTTTCTGGCAGGAATTTTTCGGAGGGTGACTTGCAGCAGCAAGAAGCTTCCAAAAGTCAACTAGTTTTCTGCTTCCTCTTCTTCGCAGTGTATTTACGCAGGATGGTTACCCGGGCATGGACTTAAGTCAGTATCGGGGGTCACTTATTGGTCAAAACGGCGATTCGAGTGGTGCTCATGAAATTTATGAGTTCCGACTATGAATACTGGCCCCAGACTCACCGGAAACGGTCTTGTACTCGATGGTGTATTGGGTGATCGGACTGTTCCCATCCTGGCTCGTGTTCCAACCCAACTTGACGTACCGACTGTCCTTCTCGATCACGTGGAGGTTCCTCGGGAAGTCCGGCGGTTCTGCAATGCAACGCGTCACGTCGGATCGCTTCAGCGAACGAGAAAACCTCGCAGAAAACGCACGTACCTTGCACGTACAGATGCACCGTCATCTCGTCCTGCCCGTAGGCATTAGAGGCGATGCAGAAGTAGCGACCGCTGTCCTCGCGGGTCGTGCTGATCAGCCCCAGGACGCTGGCGGCTCCGCCATCCGTGGTGTTCAGTTCCTTCACCGTGTAGCGATAATCGGTGACGGCCGGCTCCAGTTGGGAGCCCGCCTTGCGCCAGCTTATCTTCAGGGGACGATCGCCCTTGGCTTCGCAGTACAGCGAGGTCGTGGAGCCGAGGCGAGCGGTGTGGTTGCGGTGCTTCTCCGGAAAGTGGGCCGGTGCTGCGGACGTATCATGGATTCGATGTCTCGTAGAGCGTCACGCGATTCGCGCGGGTCCACGTACCGTTCACGGTCAGGTGGACGACCTTGCTGAGCCCGGCGCCGATGCCGTTCAACGCCTCGCACAGGTAGAAGCCCTCGTGGTCCTCCTGGACGCGGCCGAACACGAGGGACCCGTTCGTGTGCATCCTCACGTCCTGCACGTGCTCGTGGCTGGGGATGTCGTGATAGTTGCCGGGCTTCTCTCCCGAAGCCTTGCGCCAGATCATCATCGGCAGCGGGAACCCATCGGCGTGACAGTGCAGCACCAATTGGGACGTTCCCTCCGGCGCTTGAATGTCCTGCGGCTCCACGATCCAGCGCGGCGGCACTGATTTCGCGAAGGGACGTGAGTTAGACTTTGTCGCCGAATGGGGGATGGCGGGGATGTGGAATCGCTGGCTTTGCGGGGATGAAAAGAGGACTAATGTGCCGACATGTGGTACTGGAATTGGAAATATAGCGTGCAGCGTTGGAAGACACTCGTTCTCTTTCGATGGGAAGACGCGATTTCATGGAGATATTTTGAGAGCTAACGGCAGCTTCCAACGATATTCCAATTCCAGTGTGTGTCACTTATTATCAGAAAAGTACTGTGCATCGGTGCTGTGCGAAGGTGTATCGACCCAGAGATCGTGGAATATATCGCGTGAGTATATAATATATAATTGTGCGTCGGTGCTGTGCGAACGTACATCGAACCAGAGATCCAGAGAACGTATATTAACCAACAGATCGTTTGATATAGCCAGTAATTGTAATACATGTAATTGTGCGTCGGTGCTGTGCGAACGTACATATATCGTCAAGAGTGAATTGCGTGAAGAGATGTGGAAGCGAGTATAATAAATTGTAGGACGGACGAAGAGGTGCGCAAAATAACACTGTGCACTTGTGCTCGAGCGGTGCCTGTGCGCTTCCGGTCGATGTCACTTCAAATTAAGTGTAACGTTGGAAGTTACTTTTCTACTACATCTCGAGGAAAAATATTTACTGATTATTGGTGATTATATTATATATGTATAATCATACATGCATACATAATCTTTCATGTATGATCAAATGGAGACAAATTCCGGATCTGATTATATTCAATTAGACATATATGATTATATATGATCATTTTGTCCCGAGCAGAAAGAAGTGATTTTGAAGTCTTTGCAAAATTATTAAGTTTTGCTGTGAGAACTTTTTGCCGTCAAGACAAATATATTATCCGCAGCTGCAAAGATACGTCCAATAACAGCAAATGCAGCTGCAATCGCAGTGACATTTTTTTCCGGTAAAAATCTTTGCTACTCCAGCAAATATTTTTACCACCGTCGGACATCACGATAGCAAAAACTTCTCAGCAAAATCTTTTTTTTCCGTGTAGCTATTGATTGCTTTACAAAGAAGCCGGAACTCAGTTTGAAGCACATCTTCACACCCCAACAGGCGACCCGGAAGACGTCTATAACGCTGCAAGGAAGAGATACACGGGCTGTGCGTCGCGCTGCTGCTGCTGCCGCTGCTGCTGTGCATCGTGCGGTGGCTGCATCGCGGTGACGTTGTCGCCTGCATGCCGATTTGGCCGCTGCGAGGATTACTTTACCACTAACGACTAATTCGGCCGTCCAGGACACCTCGGCGACCGAATTGTTCGCGGTGCACGTGTAGTTGCCGGTGTGCTCCGCGGTGACGTTCTCAATTTTGATCGTGCTGGAATGGGCGTCGATACTGGCGACCCTAAGATTCGGCGGTGTCTGCAGGGCGACGCCCGCTTTGCCGCCGAAAGAGGAGGTGCCGTGGTAGTCGATCGGCTTTCCGTCCTTGGACCAGACGATCTTGAAGGGCGGATCGCCCTTCTCGACCACGCAGGTCACCTGCACTCGCACCCCGTCCGAGACGTCCTTGTTAAAGCTAAAGGGGGCTATCTTCGGTGGAACTGCAACGTGAGAAACAGAGGGCGATGCGATGATGGAGGGTGGTTGAATTTGTGGGGGGGTCCCTTCTTGGTTCTGCTGACACTGAAATTGGACTCGATATACATATGCGGCGTTTCTTTCACTTTGGGAATTTTTGCGTAGGTGTGAGTTTGAGGGGTGAACGTCTGGTTGGCCTCTGTTTCAATGGCCCTGCAGTAGTTGGCGGGGGACTCATCAAACGTAATATGTTGTTTGAGGATCGAAGAGCGATTAAAGCTGTCCAGAGGAAATCTCGAAGCGTTCTTACGCATCGATTTTGGAAGGAAAAATGGGAAGGTGTGCCATCGGACTTCTCAAAGGTCATATTTCGAAGCTCGCGAAGGTATCTTCCGCGCGAGCTTTGGAAGATGTCTTTTCGCATATTGCGAGCATTTTTAATCAGTCCCGAATCGTTTTACCAAAAAATAATCAAATTATTTCAACAGTCTCTAAGATTCCCAGTGAGGGAAACAATAAATTGTCATTTCTAATTAGGGTTAAAGTTGGATGAAGTGATGAAGTGTGAGTTTAACGTCGGCTATTTCAAAAACGATGAGTGATATAGAAAAATATTTTTAATGAAAAATGCTTATCCAAGTTTTTTTTACCGTGAAAAGATTACTTTAACTTTTCACACACCTCCATTGCCTCTTTCGAGATATTCGTATCGAAAGTTAAAATAGAAGTCTGGCTTTTATCCTGTTAGTACACGTAAATTAAATTCCCAATTGTCCAGTGTCCGCAACATTCCTTATTTTGCAAAAACCACCCCCGGAACGTATGACATGTTAGTGGATTAGGCCTATTGGGGACACCACTTTAATAAAAAACGCGCCGGGAGCTCTACCTCATGGGTGGTGTGGAAACGAGCTCAAATTAGAAAATGCATAGTTATAATGCTCTAAAATCCCTTTCAAATTTTAAAATTTCACTTAGATAATACTCATGTAGCGATGTTATAGCACTAGAGCTATGAAAATCACTACAATATTAAAGCCACATTTTACATGCTAAAAACTACATCTAACTGAACGTTATTTGCAGAAATTCAAAGAGGATTAGCTAATATGCTTATAGAACAGTTTTTGTGTAGAATTTAATGGCGAACATTTTTGGTTCTATATATTTTTTACGTTTGAACAACAGTTTACGAGGAAATTGAGAAAAACCGGCACAATGTACCATCCGGGGGTGGTTTTTTGCAAAATAAGGGATGTTGCGGACATCGGCTACATGGGAACTTTTTGGGGATTTATTCCTACTCCCATTATATAGGAACATAATTTACGTAATATGAAAACTTTATAAATTATTTCTTCTAAAAAGTACTATTTCCATGTACTATGTATCCTCTTACGGTACGCCTGTAATTTAAAATGTCTCAGGAGTTCGCACCTTCACTAATAATAAGAACACCCTTCATTTTCCGACTCGTCTTTCGCCATCAATTGGTCTCACCAGCCGCACTCCACTATATCTATGTATTCCAAGTATCGTCGGAGTAAATGCACAGCACACGAGTAGGAATTAAAAAACTATCCTCTTATGGAAAAAGTTGTCTAACAAATTTCTGAAAAATTCGGAAATACTTTGACTTTTCTCTGACTTTTTGTGTAGTAATTGGAAAATTTTCAGATATTTTTAGATAAAAATATCCATTTTTTTTCTTGCGTGAAAAATTTTCTAACAAATTCTGAAAATTTCAGACAAATATCTGACAAATTTCTAACTAACTCTGAAATTCGGTCATTTTTTTGAAAATTTATAATTTCTGTAAAAAAACAGACGTTTTCAAAATCTTTCAGAAATTTTACAGAATTTTCCAGATTTATCAAGATATTTGTCGGCATTTATTAGATTTCTTCAGAAAAGTTTTTGCGCATGAAAAAAGTCGATATTTTTGGAGACTTCTCTAATTTTCTTTGACAACCTCTGATATTTCCCTGAAGATATTCAAATTACTGGAAAAAGTGAGAAAAGGTCAGGGGTTTTTAAAAATTCGTTAGAGAAATTTTCCCATCAGGGTAGTTTTGCGTACAGATTTTGTCGACGGAATCAGAATTGGTAATGGAACTGTTTGCTTTGACTGTCGGCACATCGAGCATAACGCGATAATTCTTGGGTTGTCGTTCGGGTAAAGCTTCGTTCGAAATAGCAATACAGATGCATTCGATTTTGCGGAAAGATCGCTTCGCTTTTCAATACTCAATGAAATCAAGCATAGATTTAGTTTTCTTTGAATTAATTCGACCGATGAATCAGAATTCTTGCGCGCACTTCAGAGTAAAGCAAAATCATGAAGATTTATTAGTCTGTTCACGTATAATTAAAAAGAAAGGCCATAGCGTGAGTCTTATCAAATTTATTGAATTGGCAATCAATTTTTTCCAGTAGCGCGTTCGACGATCCATCGAACGAATCTTTACCTCCGGATATTTAGGTATGTACATCGGAGCGATGACCCTGAGGAGGGTCGTTCCATCGAACAACCCTTCCGGGTACATCGCCTCCTCCACTTCCATACCGTGAACCAGCAAAAGCGCGGTGCGCGATGTCTTTGCGGCATCGTTGCTCGCCACACACGTGTAGTTGCCGTTGTGCTCCGGCGAGACGTTCTGTATCTTCAGAGCGAGATCAAATTCACTGCTCTGATGGGTCGTCGACCCCCTCGCCTTGAGCGGTTCCCCGTCTTTCAGCCAGGCGATCTTGATGGGTGCGTCGCCCTCGCTGACGGCGCAAGTTACGTGCACCCTCGCACCTGCCTGGGTATCGACGGGAAAGCTAAACGGATCGATTTTGGGGGGGACTGCAAAAGCACAGAAATTCGAACTTATCTTTCACGCTGAGCGTGACGAACGCGAATAGTTGGTTCAGGCGGGGGGTGTTGTCCGTCTTTTTTCATTTTCTACGGGTTCGTAATAAATCGGAACGATTTCTCACTATTTTTACGTAAAACTCCTCCTTTTGCGAATTTTCTGTAAAGTTTTGATGGGAAAAAATGATGAATGTTGAGAAACTCCGATGTAGTTAACGATAACGTATTTGAAAATATACTAGAAATTTTTCTTCGAAAAGCTTAGAAACTCCACGAAAATCCGTAAAGGATCCGTGAGGAAACTCTGAAACATTCGAAATTCATTTGAACTCGATATGCTTTTAAAAAACTTTCCAGATTATGCCATAAAAATTCAGAATTTTTTTTATCGGGGAATGGTGCATTCAAAGTAACAAAAAATCTGAGTCTTCACACCCTCAAATTTTCTTATACAATACAAAATTGCTGGTGTAAATTTCCATAATTCAAAGTAAATGTTGAGATACGAAGTAGAGTAGTGAAAAGCAAGGAGTAGAAATGATAATAAGTGAGTATTTTGATATAATTTAAATTCAGAGAATTTTGAAAAAATGTGCCAAATCATTGCGAAAATCGATGAATTTTTTGTTCCAGTAATTCATTGCAATATTCGAAGTAACTCTGAAATTTTCGATAAAAATAAACAATTTTCGGAAGCAAATTTTCACTGTGGTATAGATTCACCGGTTACCTTTCAACTTACCAGTTAAACTAACAATAAGTAAAAGGGAAAATCGACATTTTAACTTATCACTATAATCACAAGAAGAAAAATTTGTTCTTCTTTGAGAATATCAACCGAGGGATTTCAGTACCAACACATTGTTCGAAATAATACCTACCAGTGTTGGCTGAAATACTCCATCTATTAAAATTTCAAAAAGCGAGATCAATGGCGAGGTCCACCGTTTTCTTCGATATTTCGTTGCGCGTTTATCCGGAGCTTTAAAGATTCATTTTGCTCGGGAATATTTCTTTTTCTCTCTCTAAGGAAGTTTTAATAATTCACAGATTCAAATGTAAATTTCTACCCAAGAAGCTCAGAGTTTCGGTATTATTATATAGTTACGTTATAAAGTGATCGCGAAATACAATTGATTTTCAATTTGATTTGGATTTAAGATGCTTATATCGTAAAGATATACCTTCTTTGTAGTTTCTAGTCAATTGTACTAGATAATTATATTTCAATTAGAAAGCAAAAGAGGAATAGAAGATTAGTTCGGCGTAGGAGGAACTGTCACCGGAAAATTAAGATACCACGATTGTGTGCTGTATTATACAGCAAAGCGTGCGCTATTGATCGCCAATTTAAATATCGACATTTTGGGTATTAATAGAATATCAATTCGCAGCTGCACAGTTGAATCGAGTTACTCTTCTCGGACAGTCTCTGCTGATGTTTTATCTCTCCGTGTCTTGCCATATCTGATTTAACATTTTTTAGCAAAGTCTGCAGAATCGTCGAGGAAACAAGGTCAATCGTTCAGCGAACGGAAGCGTCGGAGTAAAGCGTTCCCAATGCGATCAATGATATATTTCCGTCCAAATTTACGTCATGCCGTTTCCATTTCGATGTCTCGAAGATCCGCTGAATATTATTGAACTCTCGTTCAACAAATTAAAGGCAAGAATTGATCCACTCGCGTATTATTTTTTATTCTTTCTAAATTCGAAGGCTCCTGCTTTGTCATTTTTTAAATGATCGGTTATTTTTTTGAATCAAATCAGTAGGAAATAATTTTCATCTTTAAAAGTCATTTTCAAGATTTCGTCCCTCGATTCGTCAAATAATTTTGCAATACTTTTTCGCTGCTAAAAAAAACGCTGCAATAATTAGTACGAATTCTCAGTGTCGAGATGGTCATGCTATCAGTGCCCAGAGTCTGTAAATCGTTGTGTCAAAAATTCAATGTGTTCTTGCGAAAAAGAATAGTAATTTCGATTGCAAATCTCAATCATTTTTTTTCAGTATTATTGCCTCAAAATTTTAACGAATTTTTTACGCTTTCTCTCATTCCTTTATAATGCTCGAATGAGGAAAGATTGGTCATTTTTTTTCTTCAAATAAGGAGTCATTGAAACCCACTATTTTTGAACATTCGACTGGACGAGAGTCCTGGATATGATGTCTCGCGTGAAATGACGACTGATCAAGGATTCTTCGTCCGCTGGACCGACAGAGAGTTTTCGCGAATTCATTCGACCGTACATATATCTTATGCCACGTTGATTTGGCGATGACTAATTGGAAAATCGAACGCCGGAAGACATTTACCTTTGACGTCCACGTGAACGGTCTGCGAGTCGGAGTTGCCCTGCTTGTTCCTGGCGGTGCACGTGTACGGTCCACGATCCGTGCTGCTGTCCACCCCGTAAAGCACCAATGTACCGTTACTGGACACTTCCTGCCGGCGACTGGTTGGCAGCAACTGATTATCTGGGGGGGATGATCAGGGTGAAATTACACGCTTCCCTTCAGTGGCGTCGAATCGGAGACGACCGATAACCGACGATGAATGCGACCGTCGAGCTTTTAAGGGCTCTCGCATTTATCGTCGATGATTTCCAGCGATGGAAAGATCGGCGGAGTTTAGTTGAGAGTCTCTCGATTCTCGTCGATGAAATACGGTGAAATAGTGCTTTTATTGTACGGAATGAATTACTATTTATCGTGCGGAAAGTACAATGGGTCGATATTTAAACACCCCGGAAATACGGAAGGATTCTAGCCGAAGAATATCGAAAGATGTGTATCTCTCATCGATTTTCTTCATTCTGCGAATTTCGGTTACTTAAAAGGTGAAAACCACTCCGAAGCTTGACCCGTCAAACCCATTTTTTTTGCGATTCCTCGAAAGTTACATTGAATTTGACAGTGAAAGAAATTGGACATTATTTCTTATCGAAAAATGATAACATGCGAAGTACCTCAACACTCGGCGAGATGAAAATGGATTTTGGTGAGTCATATTCAGGGGTGGGTTTAAACCCTTAAATAACCGAACTAGCACATAAAAAATACACATCTAATTTCTTTTCACATGTACTACAGTATGTCACGAAATGAGGGAACTCTGTAAAGTATATCTTGGATGGTTTCCTTGTCAGAGTAACGTTACCGCTAGAGAGAACCACGCGATAATATATACCGTCGGAGTATTTTATCAATAAAAGGAGGTTGGAGGAAACGTCGCCTATGGATTTAGACCAGAAATCTTCGAAACACACTTGTTTTCTGGTCCATCTCCATCCGATAAAGGAGGTTGGAGGAAATATGAATGGATATAAGCGCTGGAATCACTATAGAATCGTATATATAACCAGATCTCTGGTCAGTTCGGGTCATATTTTAATTTTTAATTATATCCGACCAAACGTGATCGGCTTTGCCCGTATCGAACATGTCAAATCAAGTACGGAATGAAATTACCAGTTTCGATATCAAATCCCGGGAAAGAGTGACTTAAATTCGGGCGCGCGGACTGAGTCGACCAATAGGGGTTGACCCTCCAGGAGAAAATGTTTATACATAATCATATATGATCATAATTATATAATAGGACAGAATCACATACGAAATTTGTTTCTATCGGATTCTGTATGAAGAATTATATACACACGTATAATTATATATGACCAGATATGATTGTATATATTTAAATCTGAATAAAGTTAAACATTGTCGATCCGATTATATAGAATCTTATCTGATCATATGTGATTATATATAAATATTGTTTCCCGCTATTGGTCGAATTTCGGATTTCAGAAAACTCACTTCGTATAATCAAATATGCTCGGATCTGCTCAGCTCTGGTCAGACAAGGCCAATTTGTGTACCTTCTCTGATCCGATCGCTCAGATCTGATCAAATCTGCTCACTTTTTTCCCGGCTAGTGCTTCCAGCTTATATCCATCGATTAAAAATATCTCATACGTCTAACGATACGGAGATTCGCCTAGAAACTAACGAAACACGAGACTTTATCATACTTTAAGCATACGTATACGTAACACACATGATACAATACTCTCAGCACTCACCCTTCTCCCAGGTAATGCTCGCGATCGGGAAGCCAGCGGCGGGACACTTGATGACCATATCCTGACCGGCAACGGCGGCGAAGGTCCCCATGGGCCGGACGTGGGGCAGCCCGTAGATGTTGAGACGAGCCGAGTGTTCGACCCTTGCGACCCGGTTGACCGCCGTGCACCGATACTCACCACCGTCTTCGACCCGCACCGCGCTTACGTTCACGTGGGAGATCACGTCCCCGTGCACCGTCACGTACTGTCCAATGGTGAACCTGTAACGGGGCGATCGCGATCTTGATCGTTACCCGCGATCCACGTCCGAGGCTTCAGCCTACGATGGCGACTGTCATGCAAAGTCGCGAAACCCAATGCTTCGCTCCGCTTCGGCTTTGCAGAAATTTCGCGATGCCCGGTGAATACACTCGAGCGCCCGATACCGATCTCCGGTTCTGGCGTCATTCGCGTCGGCCGCGAAAAGCTCACCTGTCGTTCACCGGGAGCGGAAACCCATCCAGGCTCCACGTGAAGTGCGGCGTCGGGTTTCCCGCGGCGATGCACTTCAGGGAGACCGATGGCCCCGGCTGCATCGTCTGCTCGATGAACTTGTATATCAGTTGCGGGGCAGCGTCTGTCGAGTACAATAATCACAACGGCGTTCTATTTCTTTTCGTCGAATGGAGGAAGGTGCGAGGGCAGAGTGAAAAGTCCGATACTTTCCTAGTGTCTTAATTATAGGTATATATTTTTTGTATATTATTTATTGTATCGTGTATAATTATACAATATATAATAATAATAATATACAAAAAATATACAATTAAGATACTAGAAAAGTATCTGCTCTCTGCTCTCATACAAACGCTGTCATCTCGTCGGTAATCGATTTCTCATGTGTGCTTTCTCGCGCTGATTCTAAAAATCGCAGATCTATTGACGATACGCCGAAGAGATTACGAGATTTCTCGCTTTTCCTCTGAGATTTTCTTTGGCAAATTTGCAATTCCCGTTACTGATCTTCAATTCTGTCGTATTGTTGCCCAAAAATCGATGTCTTGTGTATTGTTGTTTTCGTACCGATTCGAGAAACCGTAGATTTCTTGACGATACGTCGAAGAGAATCTGAGATACCTCGATTTTCCTTTGAGGTTTTTTGTTCGACAAATCGACTATTCTTGTGCTTGATCTTGAATTCCATCGCTTCGTTGTCAAAAATCTTACGTCCTACATATTTTTTTTGCACTAATTCTACAAACCTAGATTTATCGACGGTACGTTAAAGAGAATCTGAGATATCTCGATTTTTCTTTGAGACTTTCTCGAAAGACCTACAGTTTTTGGAATTAGCGACGAGGAATATTTAAGACGGGGTGATTTTTATTCCAGGGAATGACGATTTTTTCGATATCATCAAAACTTCACCCTTACGGTCGCATGTGGATTTTCTCCCCTGCAAATTACCGAGAGAAAGAGAGAGAGAGACTCACCCCCCAAACGCAGCTCAGCCGTCGCCTGCACCATCTCGTAGTCGTTCTTCGCGAAGCACTGATACATCCCCTTGTCGTCGCGCGTGATAGCGGCGATGTGCAGTGTCGCCCCGTGGCGACCGGATATCTTTATTCTAGCGGACGATCCCTCGCGCAGGGGCAGACTGTCTTTGGTCCACGAGATTACCGGTGTCGGCTTGCCGCTCACCTCGCACTGGAACTTGGTATCTTTGCCCAAATCCACCGTTATCTGAAACGAGCCGACATCGAGGAAATGTCGTGCCTCATTAATCGGATCTTCCCGATAGCGCGGAAGTACTCTGCGTTACTTTGCGTTATCGCGAAATTATGCCTTTCGTCGTTGATCTACTATAGATAATTTTTGACTACTTTTCCTAAGTATTCCAAGTTTAACAGCCTCTCCTCAAGAAAACATGGTAACCATGAGACAGTTTTCATTTGCAATACTGCCGTGCTAACCCGGGAAAAATATTAATATGTAATTATATATTAATGATCAGGTATGATTTATATATCAGGATCTGAACAAGGTTGAAGACTTTGGATCTGATTATATAAAATCCTATCTGATCCTATATAATTATTATATATTTTTTTAATATATATTATTATGAAAAAAAAAAACAGAAAAAATATTTATATATAATCGTATATGATCATATATAATCATACGTGATCAAATATCATTTCATATATCTAGGTCTGAAATAAGTTTAAAACTTTGAATCTGATTATATCAAATCCTATCTAATCATATATGATTATATTAGTTATATATGGTTACGTGTAGTTTTTTCATATAGATTCAGATAAAGACAAATTTCGGATCTGATTAGATTCAATTAAACATGAATCACATATGATTATATAATAACATTTTCCCCGGGAAACACAAATAAGTGAATGAAATTTCCAAACAAGTGCGAGAATGTGCTTCAAAATAATCAAGATAAAATTCAAAAGAAGTCGTGACATTTTTTCTCTCAAACTTCGGTATCTCACAATCATTGTAAAGTACATTTTTACACTCGCTCTGAAACGTCAGTTACCCTCCTCATGCTTCGCATGGCAGATATCCACAAACTTTCCCGAGATTTTCCGAGAATCATTAGCGTTCGATCGTTACTTTTTTCCCGGTTCGTCGGACTTCTTTTTCATCCCCGACTGAAACTCCGTGTCGAACTTTCCGCTGTCCTGTCTCATTTGCTTCCCCAAAGCCCGGGCGATGAGGGGGGAGGGGGGTGCGCGGGAAAAGGGGAGGAGTTAGCCGATAATCAACGCATTTTGCATTCCAACCTGTTGAGGCGTCAAGTGTACGGAGAGGTTGTTGACGATCGAAACTTCGAGCTCCACCCGCTCGGAACCGGCCGAGTTATTGACATGGCAAACGTATCGCCCCGCGTCTTCCAGCCGGGCCGACTGCACGACCAGCACCCCGGACTTGGCGTAGACCCGCTCGGAAGTACCGATCGTCACCGCGCCGGAATCCGACTCGCGGAACCACAGATAGGTCGGCGGTGGGATCCCCTGGGAGATGCAGGAGAGGACGATGACCTCGCCTATGCGCACCGGGGCGGGATTCGTGCGCTCGTTTAGCCGGGGCGGCTCGGAGTGCCGATGTTCTGAAACGGGGGAAGGTGTAACGCGCTGATAGACTCGGTGTCCTTCGGCGTTTGCGTTGAAATATATGATAAATCGAAGCCGACGCGTTGAACGGGCTCGATGTGTAGGACCGCCCTAATAGCGTATCGTCGATGGGGCAAGGGGGGGGAGTACCGGCTCACCGGAAAGCATCAGATGGGCGTACAACAAACTCTCGACGGTATCCCCGGTGACGCGGTGGACGGTGCGACATCCGTAATTGGACTGGACGTCGGCGGACGTTACCGAGAATATGAGGAGCTCGCCGGTCGGCAGCATGTGGTACTTTCCATCTGAAATTATTCGCAGACGTTCCGCAAAAGGCGCATTTTTAGCTGCGCGGAGAGAGATGATTAATCGAAGTTCTCTATAAAGACCCGCTGAACACGGTGATATTAATATTACGCAGCTGTGTGTGATATGAGTGAATGTAATAGCTGTTATTTAAACTGATTGTGTCACATGTGCGTTACATACTGGTCATAATTTCACATTTATAGACGTAACAGTGTTACGTTGCACGGTTATTCCATCATTACGTAAATGAAAGATAGACTTGTTCTCTTGTCATTACATAACAGTGATATCGGTGTTACTATAATATATCGAAGTTATGTTCCTTTTTTCACACTACCCGCTTAATACGGTGACATCAATATTACATAGCTGTGATATAATGTAATGCAATCGAATGTAACAGCTGTTACATAAACTGAATGTCACATGTGCGTTACATATTTTTCATAATTTCGCACTCATAGATGTAACAGTGTTACATAACATTTAGATAATATTCAGAAACAGCATTGAGCGGGTTACATCTCATTCGGAATGTCGTTCGCAATGAATTCAACAACGAGTATATCGTTCCCTTGGCGTTTACAGATCAAATCACTCGTACGTCGTAAGAAACAGATCGTATCCCACGTACTTCCACGCCGCGTCTCGAGTGTCTCTACGGGCGAATTTCCCGGCACGACGGGACGTAAAATCGTCCCGGAGGCCGTTTCGCCCGCGGTTAAACCCGGTTTAACCAGCCCACTCGAAAAAGGCAACGCGCAACCGCTTCCTTCTTCCGATGCGGGGAGCGCCTCTGCGGATCGCGTCGCGGCGATCCACCCCGGGACCGCGGTTTCACCGGTGCTTTCATTACGTCATTCCCGGCATCGCCGAGTGTTTACGCGCGGCGAATTATGAGGCGGCCCCCGTAAAGTCGGCCGCCCCCGACTCTCCAGCTCCTCTCTCTTTCGTGTTTATCGTTTCCCCGCAGCTATTTACTTATTTACCAATTCACGACAGGAATCTCGTTGACACGCGCGGCTCTCCCGCTTTCGAATCTGTTTACGATTTACTCGCGCGTCGCGAAAATCGTGTAACGCGCCGATCCGATGAGACGCGTTTTAGTTAGAATTTTTCCGACGTGATTCTATCGGTATTCAGTCGATCGACGCGCGTATTATCGCGCTCGGTATATTGCAAGGATTTGTTCCTTCACTCGTCCTCGAGTTTATCTACTTTTCAGCGGTTTGAAAAACGATTTTTAATTAGCGGCGATACGTTGACGATTTCGCGTCCAATCGATACATTACCGCTGTCCGTCGTGGGGTAGATGTTGAAAGTCGAGTCCTGCACCCACGACGTGACCGCGACGTAATCCTTGGCGTGATTCGAGACCTCGCACTTCAGCACCCCCGTGTTCCCTAGGAGGACGTAGGGGTTGCGCACGTGGACCTTGTACTTCTGGCGAACGACTGTAAAAAACTTTCGCGTTAGCGTATCGTCTCCTTTTCCCGCGCTCGAAATAATTCGGCCAGCCGGGAAAAAATATTTATATATAATCATATATAATTTTGGATATAATCAGACTAAAAAATTGTCTCTAATGATATATAATCATATATAATTATATATAACATATAACACGTGACTATACGTATACAACTATGTATCATATATAATTATATATGATTATGTGTGATCATGTATAATTATACATCACCATTTCTTCCCGGGCACTCCTAAATGAAACCACCTATGTATTTCTACATGGGAATAACATGAGTATCTCCCATGTTTATTTCCCATATAGGAATTAACGATTGGACCAACACTGGGCGAACGATACTGAATATTAGTCAGACGGTATCAGTCGGTTACGATTGTCTCAACAATCAAATCGGACTGAAATTTTTCTCTCACTCTACATTCGAGGGATTCATTTGAAGCGAAACGTTTCCCACGGGAAGCGAAAAATTTCGAGAGGCAATGACTTTTCTCGCGGCTCTTCCGATCAATCAAGTAGCAACGATGGACATTCGTTCAATAGAGATTATTTCTAACCCGAACGAAATTAAATTCCGGGCGCTCTATCTCTATCTTCCCGCTGCCCGTTCGCCGGGCGGATAACCCTCGCCCGGTGGTATATAATGTCGATATTCGACGCCGAAAGAAGGTCCCACGCACCGGCTCTCACGTTGACCTCGCGACCCAGCACCCTGCCGACGCTGTTGGACGCCTGACACCGGTACGCCGCCGAGTGAACGTCGTGCCGATAGCTCTCCGCGCCGAACGGCGAGAAGTACAGCGAGCCGTTCGCCAGGATCTCGCGGATGTTGGGTATCGGTATCACCGGCGAGCCGTCAGCCACCAGCCAGTCGATGCGCGGCGCCGGGCTGCCGTGCGACGAGCAGAAGATGATGACCCCGGTGTCGTTGGAGAACTCGACGGTGGAGCGCGGCTCCGAGATCAGCACCGGGCCTTGGCTGTCCAGCACCATTCCTCTCCCTGGGAAATTAAATATAGGGGGAGTGATATAGGGCGCGGCGCTTAAGAGCGAACACTCAAATCTTCCTTGAATTTGAAAATACGTTGAAATGTTTCTTGCAAAAGTTGAAGGATATCATGAACCAATGTATGGAAAGAAAGACTTTTATTCTCTCCTAGGTAATTTCTTTCCGAGTTGTTGAGGACCTCAATGTTTTTTTTAAAGGAACAATACAAGTATTATATGTTCTATTTAATTTGACTGAAGTGGCAATCGAGGGAAATTCAACGATGTATGATACAAGTATTTTTACTTGAGAATTTGCAGAATAAAATCACTGTAAAATTATCAGAACTCATTTTGTCCGAGTTTTTAGTTTTCAGAGAAAGAGGGCAATGCGCAATGTTTATCGACTCGCAGTCTTTCTTTCGGTAAAAATTGAGCCTATAATGCCGTTCAACTTCTCTACGAAATATTTTATCGTATTTTCAAATTCAAAGAAGACTTTTAGAGGTTCGCTTTCAAGCGCCTCACACTGTATAGCAGAGTATGGTACATAGTGGGTCACGTGGTATTTCGTTAATTCAAACCACTGCAATATATTTGTCTTTGATACCAACATAGTCGATTGTTAATATAATTAATGGCATAAGACTTCGCTTACTTTTTCTAACGTTTTTCGAAATTTAAAAACAGGCTTTCAAAATTTCGCGTCCCACCCGAGAAAAAATGTTTACGTATCCATCATATATAATTGGATATAATCAGATCCCAAATTTGTCTCTATCTGATCAACTGATCGCATAATATGAACATTCATGATCACTCATCAAATATGATTATACATACATTTAAAATGCTGGATCTGATTATATCAAATATTGTGTGTTCATATAAAATTAAATCTGAACAAAGTTCAATATTTCTAATCTGATTATATGAAATCCTTTATGGTCATATGCAAGTTATGTATGATCAGTATCATATATATATATAGTTTCCCATAAGTAATCAGACAGAGACAGATTTCGGATCTGATTATATCCAATTATATATGATCATATGTATATGATTATATGTAAACGCTTTTTTTCTCGGGAAATGTACACATATACCTATTCTATTCTCCCTATGCTCGTCATCGTTGGCGAACAATTGACCCCGAACTTAGCCCTCGCGATTCCGCAGCTAGAAACAGACAACGAAACGGAGTTCGCAATATCTTCGTCGTTCGAACTCACCGCGGGGAAATGCGAGGATGCTGAACAGGATTCCAGCGCTGAACGACCAACCGATCATCCTGGTCAGCACGGTTACGTAGATCCAGCTTCTTCCTGAAACAATGCAACCGTGTTCGATCAATCGAGCCGTGCGTCCATCCCAATTTGCCGCGGCGTGTTCCAGTTTAACGCCACCGGTGCCCATTCACGGCTCGGCCTCCCGACTCCCGACGCGTCGAACGTCACGGGTCCGGGATCCGGGGGAAGCCGGGAAATACGCGATGGGAAAAGGGGAGAGCCGCGATACGCGGCCGAGCGGAAACCGAGGGAAAACAAAAATAATAATTCGCCCTTTTTAGTCGCCACGGCCGGGGAAGCGCGCGATGCACGCGGACTTCGGAACTAATGAAATACTGCCGCTCTCTGATTAAATGGACCCGCGCGACGGCTTAACCCTCCGTCCGCCCCGCGACGTGTTTTTCGGAACTTCCGACGCGCGCGCAAAGGTCTCTCGCGCGCTCCTCTATTTTTTATCCCACCGACGCGGCTCGATCGTCGTCGAGTGCTAAAAAGTTGCGGTGTCGCTGTTGCGCAAACATTTCTCGCTTTCTTCTTCCTTTTCTTTTTTTCGTCGTTTGCTTTTCAATCCAACATTTCTCGTCGTCGCCTGCACTCCCGGCCCTCTACCCTTTCGAGTATCCGCTCTCGGGTTGCTTCTTCCTTTTTTGCGTTACGACAGCGCGGTTTGTTTTCTTCCTCGGTTTCCGCGCCGCTGCAGTCGTAGGCGACGAGCGGAAGGAATCTCCAGTCGATACGCGCTCTTCTTCGCACCCTCTTAACCCTTTGATGTACAAGTCCGGTGTGCGAGACTCAGTAGTAAAAAGAAATACCGTAACTCGTAATTGATGTGGTCGATTGATTTACGTTTAATTACATTTTCCAATGCTAAGTGTGTTTAGTGCAATATGAAAAAGCATGTGTACCTAATATTTAACATTATTTCCTTCTTGAAAAAAATATTACATTTTGTAATCAAAATATAATTCATATTATAATTTGTAATCGGATCTGGGAGATCCGACTTATGCGCAGCCCGGGAAAAAATGGTCATATATAATCGTATATGATCTATGATCTATGATATATGATAAGATAGATCATATTTTGATCTAAACAAACCCGGGAAAATGTGTATATGTAATCATATATGATCATGTATATTTGGATATAATCAGATCCGAAATTTGTCTCTATTTGATTATAATAAAGTACTATACAGGGTGTTCACGCTCAGATTCCGAGTGTATGTGGAACTCTTTTCAAATTTGTCGCATACATGAAGCAATTAGCTGCTCGATTAGCCTTCCCTATTGTCACTACGGCTGTTTATTAATTGAAGACCAAATTGCGTAGATCGCTATTGGTGTTTGCGTATGCAGCAAACTCGAAAAAGGCTCTGCTCACTCTCGAAGCCTGGGCGTGAACACCCTGTATAATTAGACAGAGACAAATTTCGGATCTGATTATATTAAATCATATCTAGTTATATATAAAAAATATATATAATCATATGTGGTATGTCATATATAATCAGATTTTTGACTGTCGAGTTAACGCGCCCCGTTCGCACGGTGCAGTCACGTAACGCGGGCCGCACACGCGTAGACCAAAGCCCAAATGGGGGTCCTATAACTTTGAATTCATTGCTAACCGTGAGTTACTTCGCGGCGGAGGTGTCGGGGATGCCGAAAATTAGAGGCGAGAGTAACGCGTCGCTCGGACAACCGAGTACGAAGCAGCCGGTGGACGGGGGAGGGTGGGTAAACTTTCAGTCGCGACTCGTTCTGCGTTTTAAGTATTTTCGAATGGGTTTCCCGCTCCCGCGCGCGTCAACGAGAATACGCCTTTTGTTGAAAGTTACCGGAGTTGGAAGATTTTCTATCGCACCGGCGTTTTCCTCGCTTCTCGTTAACGAACTTACCATGCTTTCGCTTCTGTTACATTTCTCGATGCGCCGGCGCCGATTGTTTCTTTTTCTCCGAATAGACTTACTCGCTGAATGTGCCCACTGTTAATATTACGTACCGTAAAAGTAACAATAGTTACGTATAATGTTGGTTATGTCCGTGCGATATAGCGGTTATATATCACATCCGAGAGAAATGTTCAAAATCCAAAATTGTTCTTATCTGATTATATATGAAGAACTCTATATGTAATCACATATAATCATACATGATCAGACAAGATTAGATATAAGAGCAGATGAAAAATATTCGACTTTGTTCAGATCTAGATACGTATAATATCGCATCTGACCATACGTGATTATATACAGGTATATGATCATACGTGCATTTTCGTATATGATCAGACAGACAAAATTTGAATCTCATTATATCTAATTTTATTATACGATCACGTATTGTTTGGTGGACCATACACTTAACTAATTTGAGAAGAGAGAAAGGAAAACGGATCGGAATTCAATATCCGCGAACACTTAAAAAATGTCGCGCGGAGCAAAAAGAGGTGCGAACACGGGGACGACTATTTTTCGACTACCGGGAAGCGGCTCGCAAGGCAGGGGTACGCTTCGGCACAAGGGCGGGTTTTTTCCGTTTCCGAGAGAAAGTTTAGAGAAAGTATGAAACTAGAAGGCGTGAGAAAGACTCCGGGAGGACACGCAGATGCGCCGAATAAAGTTGCGTACGTACGTCTCGATATCTTAGTTTATGGTGGTTTAGCCCTGGAAGGTAACCGAGGCCCAAGGGTGCTAGTGCCCTCCCGCGAGTCTAGTAAAAGCGAGAGAAAGGTCGAGGAGCCGTGCGCTTGACGAAACACATATTAATATATCAGGTATATAACTTTGCTTCCGCCGTTTTTCTCGTAAGCCATCTATAGGAAAACGGTGGAAGCAAAGTTGTACACCTAACATATAAACATTTTTTCCCGGGTAGATATAATGAGACCCAAAATTTCCGGGTTTCCTCAGTTCTTAATATATAGGTATATAATCATATACTAACTCTGAACAGAATTAGCCTCGACCTATTTCTACCCTCTTAACCATTTCACCCTGTATAATCAGACAGAGACAAATTTCGGATCTGACTGCATCCAATTATATATGATCACTCTGATCATACATAATTATATCTGAACATTTTTCCTCGGGAAATTCCCAAATTCGTTCAGCATCCGATACGTCCACAAACACACGACAGAATACACCGCGGCATAACGGAGAAAATGGACAATGCGTCGCTCGCAATAATTCAGAGCGCAACGACTCCGCGACCGCGGTCGCTTATAACAATAAACGCGACTCGCGACTCGTCGACGAATTAGTCATAGCAGGTTTCGCCCTGTTGTTCTCGCGCGAAACACATTCGTCGTTATAATTTTCTCGCCGTACCCCGCCGCATCCGTTCCGAGGCGTCGCGGTTTAGCTGCGCGCTACTCGCTCGCCGCGCGATAATATAACGGCGTCGCAACTGTTCGCGTCCCGGCAGACGCCGAGCCGCGCGAGATCGATGGATCGCGCATCGATACGCCTATCGGCGCGCGCGCGTTCGGTTTTTCGCTCGCCGCGAGACGAATTGTTCTCCCGATCGCGCAAACACGCCCGCGCGCAGCGAACGGCCCAGCCATTGCATGATTCGCGTCGACGAGGCTTGCACGTCTATTATTGATCTCCCCGCGTAACTTCCGCACGCCTGCGGTACCCTACACGCCGTGTGCATGTGCAGGCCGCTCCGTAATTGCGCGTTTACTCTTATCGCCGCGGCAAATTAATGGTAATATCACGCGCGCGCTTCGTTAATATCGATAATCAATACGCGCGCGCTTCGTTAATATCGATAATCAATACGCGCGCTCCGATGCTCGCCCCGTCTCTCGTTCGCGCGCGCGCGCGCATATGTATATGTATGTTAATCCCATTTGCATATCCGCATTAACATATCGACTTCTTTCACGCGCGTTCACGCGTGTTTATGCTCGCGAATATGTTAATCCACTTGAATATTTGCGCTAACGTATATTAATTTTGGGCTGGTATAGTGTAGATCTTGTCGAATCACGTTAATCAGTTCGGTGCGTATTAATATAATATGTCGCGTGACGTGTCGCCGAGACGGCTCGATTTACTTTCAATGACTTTGCGCGGTTGATGGGTTTCGGTCTCGTCGAGTTCTTCGTTATAATTCGTCTTGAGTTTGACGGGGAGTTTTCGAATGAAAGGGTGGATACATCGGGGAAGGGCGGAAATGGCGGTGGACCACGTCACATCGGTCGTCGATAGAGATAAGGGGCAAGGGCGTTCTCTGGATACCGAGCGGGAGAGAAACGGTCATCGCGCGCGCGGACACTCGATAGTCCCCCTCGCGTGCCTGAACCTTGAGATGCGGCCGTCCCGATAGGAAGGGATCTTCGCAGGCGCCGTCCATTCGTCGAAAATCGGTGTCGATGATCGGGAAGCGGGATGAAGCCGTCTCGGACATTCGAAAACGAGGAATGACGAAAATACCCAGTTAAAAAAAAAAATGTTTATGTGTAATCCTCTTGTGTAAAATTTGAAAACCTCGTAAGTGCAATTTTTTTTTCAAAAATGCCATTTACAGCTTACCGCGTTAAGGATTAAAATCTGAAGACAGTAAGCTATAAATGGCATTTTGGTCAAAAATTGCACTTACGAGATTTTCAAAAAGTAAGGTATCGATATATAATTGGTAATAACCACACAGATCCGAAATTTGTCTCTATCTGATCATATAATGAAAACTTGTGTATGGTGATATATAACTATATATAATCGTATATATATTTGCAAATATTATTACCTATGTATATTTAAATATGAACAGAGTTAAAAATGTTGGATCTAATTATATCAAATTCTATGTATATGATCACATATGACTATATGTAATCGTATAAAGTTTTTCATATACGATCAGATAGAGATAGATTTCGGGTATGATTATGTTCAATCACATATTACGACCGTGTATGATGACATGAACATTTTTTTGTCGGATATGATATAGGTACATATAACCGCTACACATCATGTGATTATATATAAACATTTGTTCCCGAGTGGTTTACGATAAACACTTATTTATCGCTAACCACACACAGCACACTCTTCAAAAGCACCGGCGTCACTTCCCGAACGCCACGCCGCGCAACCCCGGCGAATCTTTCGCAGTCGCTTTTCGGCAGCGTCCATCGTGACGTTCGCCGGCCGACCCCGTCAGAGCACGAAGTGCATATATGATAAAACGCGGCGCGGTTAAAGTATAAGCTCGTTTCGCATTTAGTGGCCTTAGGTCGATCCGCGTCTAGAGGCGATAAAGTTGAAGAGCCTTTCCAACGGGGCCTTTATAGGAGCGCGGAGCCGTCTTCCTTAACGCCAACGCAATATCGGGACGAGAGAGACTCGCGCCAGCTTCGTCATCGCCATCGTCAGATAATCGTCCGGCCTAGCGACCTCGTAAACCGCGGGTGCTTCGGCCGGCGGATGATCGGCGGGGTCCCTTTTTTTAAGCTCTATACGCGAATTCTCTGTCCCATCAAACGTCGATATATCGCGGGCTTAACTATGTTACAACGGGGCGGGGGCCATCCGCGAGGGTGGATCGATCGAAGGCCAAGTCAAATTGTCCACGGAATCATCGGGGGTGTGGTGGAAGTCGACGGGAAATAATTGTCAAGTCGTCGAACTTCATGTCAACGACGACTCTTGAGACCGGAGCCGCTGTAACGGCAGTGATCGCGATTTTCACCGAGAACCCCGTAGAGTTCGTCCCGCGAGAAGCACTCGAACGCCTCGGCGGAATATTGATGACGTATAAACGCCATCCGCAGCGTGCAACATGGTCGCGACCCTCCTCCTCCACCTGGCACACTCCTCCTCGTTTGCGTATGCGCAGACACTCCAGGCCGTACGGGGTTAATCCATGCAACACGTTGCGAGAGAGCGCAAAGTGCGCTCGTACACTTGTCCTAACGAAATGCCGCCGCTAATTTGGCGCCAGACCACTGGAGTTTGCGTTTCAACCCCGTTCCGCGTTTCTTTTCTCCCCTCGCGTCTCTCCCTCTCTCCGTCGTCCCCAGACGCCGCGGCCAATCAATCCGCGATGGTTTCGAGTTAAAAATTCTGCCAATTACACCGCGGGCGCACGCGATGGATTTCGCTTGGATTTGCTCTAATCGATCCGCTTCGCACGACGCCGAAAGCGCGAGTGAATTTGACAATCGTCGACACGGGATAATTATATTAACGAAACGCGCGTTTCGATTTGGGCGAAACTGGTAGTTTGAGCTCCTCGCGCGGGAATTCCGACTTGTACAATGTTTTACGCGACTCGGCTCCCCTCTCTAGCGCGACACCTCGGAGTGGAGCGCGTTTGCGGATGGCCCCCGGCTCCCGCAGCTCGCCACGGAAGCCAGGGGCCGCGCGAGCGACGCCATATTGAATCCGCGCTCGCCCTTTGTCTCCCGGGCGCCGCGCGGTATGCGCAACGCGTCCATTGTTTATTCAATAACGAGAACAATAATCGATAAAGCGTAATTACACGACGGGAGTAATTACTCTTGAAAATTGGAGAGAAATCCGCATTTGGCGTCAGGGCGCGCGGATGAGTGATCCGAATGGCCGCGGTTGACAATAAGTCTAATGCACGTTCGACACGAGGAAGGGCGTCGTTCTCCCGCAGGAGACAACGCCAGACGAGATGCGAAATGCAATGCCCGATCGTGCTGTAAGCCCGGGGACGCGGGGGGGCGCGGGGATCGCCGACATTGCAGCGCGAAGTGGGCGTGTTCGCTGCGCTCAGAGCGGGAGCCTCGAAGAGCGATCGGTGGGCCGCGGTATTTAATCGCGCGATGAGAGCGTACGAGAGAAAAGAGATTCATTCGCGCAAGATGCGAGCGCAGCGATATCGGAATTTCGAACTCGCGCGGAAGTCGTGCTTTGTATCCCCTCGCGTGACGATTGAAACGCGAGGAGTTCGGTGGGATGTCGAACGTCGGATGAACGCGACTTGTGGTTAAGGCGCAACTTGAAGATCGATTGTCTTGAAAACGATTAGAGATAGCGAAAAAAAGTTTCAATAGAAAATACTCGTCTGCCTTTTTACTATAAAATAGGTTCTTTCGATTTTTTATGTATCTTTACGGCGTTTCGAGATAATCGCGTTCAAAGTCAAACGAAAACTGGAACGGCTGTCCCGCTTCAGCCTACTCGGCATGAAACGATCGAGAGCGATCCATCGTATCCGCGAAAGCGCGGGATCGATATTCTCTCTTGGAGAGGTGGAAGGATAGTGGATCGTCGTTCGAAGTTATAATACGCCGGAGAGCGCCGGTTTCTTTCCATCGCTCTTATTAAGGTCAGAAGTATTCTTCCCTCGTCAGGTTATGCCGCCCCGAACTCTCCTTATTCGAAGTTCCTTCCCTTCTCTCACTCCATTCATCCGCGTGCCTGTCATCCGTATAGCCTCATTCCAGTGCGCCCCCTCCCCACGCCTATGGAATGTCACTTCCACATTCTATCACCTCCCCGAGAGCATGCCCGTCGCTTTTAAAATTAGTGCCCGCGCGTCTGCCTTGCGCCGCTGGGAAGTTCGCCCCGTGCGCATAAATTCCAAGACGCCTGCCGTACGCGATTGTTTACTGTTTTCAAAGGATCACGACTCCGAGGTGCCTCCTGTTCCGTTGTGTTCTGTGAATTTCTCTTCTTCGCATCGGAGGAGGTTGATCGAAATATGACGTTGAAATTCGAATGCGATTTGGTAGTTTTTCTTTGGTGGTCTTGTTCCGAAAGTATCGTCGAAAAGTACAAATTTGCCGGAAACCTGGCACGTCGCGCCTCGTTGGCAAGTAGCATCCAAAATTCTCCATCGTCGCGTAGCGATCCGGTCCATCCGCGTCGCGGGCACCATCCCGTTTCACGGGCAGTGTAGGATCGTGTACCGCACCCCGTCGCGTCTATCGAGCCCCGCCGGGGAACTTGTACTCCCATCTGCCAGCTCCGCTCTAGTCACCCCCTTCTACCCCCGATCGCAGTCGTGCGGTCGGTTTCTAGAGAGTTGCCGCTGCATCATTTTCGCGCTCGTTAGAGGTGTGTATACGGCCGGGAGATGGGAGGGAAAAAAAATGAAGCGAATAGCTTCTAGGGCGCCAGGGGGGCGGGGCTCCTCACGGCGGGCTCAAACTGCGGAACGTGTTATCAACTGCGTTACTAATGGGCGTTTTACCGGGGGAAAGATATCGTTGATACTCTTTCGACGATCTGCCGATCGATAACGACGATATGTTGAGTGTAACGATTGGCTTGAAAGAAATCAGTTGGAGTGATTAAAAGTTAATCCTTCGTATCCGAGATAAGATATTTATAGGCGATCATATATTATGGTCATATGTATTATAGTTGGATATAATCAGATACAAAATTTGTCTGTGTCTGATCGTATACGAAAAGCTACATATGATCGTATGTAATCACATATGATCATATTGGAGATTTCATATAATTATTATAGATGAAAAATTTTCAACTTTGTTCGTATCTAAACATACATAATCATATTTAATCATGTATGATTATATATCATCATACATAATTTTTTATATATGATATATCCAATTATATACGACCATATATGATCATTTTTTCCCGGGCAGCTCTACAGGTGACCGCAGGATCGGTGCTGGGGTAACGATTTCTGGCAGCCCTGTAGAGTCTATAACCATCGCGCGATTGGTGCAGAGCCACCCCCTGCGGATGTTAGTCGCATCTATAATTTCTACGCGAAGGGTGTTGCATTCGGTGTTTATATATTCTAATGAATATTACGTTCAGTCGATTAACTATCCAATATATCGTCCAAATCAATTTTTGACGAGCGAGGGGTGCAAGAATTTTACAATTCTAAATTGACCCATTTTTTCCAACAAAAGCAGAAATAGCGTCGATAATCGTGGGTCGCGGATGATCCGCGCGCCAAAAAGGGGTGCACACGCGATTTTGCCTGGGCTAAAGTCGACTGCCCCTCCGCGCCCCTCTGCAACGGTGGCCGGTAAACGCCAAGGGGAATAATTAATATCACTCGTTCGCGTCCGTTCCATAAGTAACGCGAAGTAATGCGAGATCAGTCGGTAGACACGCTATGGTAATATCGCGACGTTAATGCCTCTGCATGGATAATGTAATGCTGCTTACGATGTAAATTTCACCTGCCACCAGATCGATACCGCGTGAATATGCATTAGGGATAGCTGAATTGTGTTAGCCGTAGGTGCGCGCGCGCCTCCGGATCCGCGCGAGTTGTTCACGCACGGCGTAATATCCCGGCGGTGCCGAAGGTGCATTAAGGGTGCATCCAAAGACGTGGAAGGTCTCTCTCTCTATCTCTCTCTTTCTCTCGCGGAGCACTCTTGGAGAGCTTTTTTACGGGAGAATATTACTCCTCGGTTTTTCATCTTTTCACCATTATTCATTTCTCTCTCATCGTCATTTCAACCCATTAAAAACCCGGCTAAGCAACAATGTATATATAATAGGAATGTACACTCAAAAAAAATTTGGCCACAACTAGAAAAAATCACAGTAATTGCAGTGATAATTTTCTTCGCAATAGCAAGAATTCTTGCTACGCTTGCAATATTTTTCCAGTTGTGTCTGAGGCAGCCAGAAATATAGCTGGATTAGCTAAATACTTTTTTCAGTGTATGTATTAATAATATCAGCGTAATATCACCAGCTGTTACTCCTGGTTACATTACTACAACGTACCGAACACGGTCTCCTTTTCGCCCGCCGCGTAATTTAATTTCAACGTCGCTATAGCAAAAACGAAAACGCCACCGATCGGGGATTACGTTCTCTTCGAATGTCAGTCGCATATGTGTACATACATCGCGGGGCAACGTACCTTTAAAAGCAATCGGATTGCGTTCGCGGTGCTGGAGAAAAGTTGGAATCGTTAATAACGTTTCTCTGCGTGGCGACGCGAGCGAGACGCGAGCAATATTCGGATTCCCACCTGAATTTAATGCCTCGCCGCGATTCTAGCGATCGTATTTCCACGAGGGATAGCGCGGTGTAGGCTAAAAGAGAGTGCAAAATGCGGGAAGCGATATAGCTTCGGATTAATATCAATCCAGGTCGCGCGTCGTTCTTTCGTTAAATGAAATAACTCCACCCCGTTCGCATCCGAACGGCTTCCTATTTTTTTTTGTTCTCTCCTCCAGTCGGAGCCGAGGACATTCCTGGGAGCCTGGAACTGTTGGGGAATTTTATCGGTCGCGCAGAACGTCGGGGAAACGGAGAATTTTCCGGAACCCCTCCCTCCGCGCGCGAGTTGATAAATTCCGAAAGTTCGTAGATTTTCCGGATACTTCTTGCCGACACGTCCGGCCACTTCTCCCGTTCGTGTCCCATAAGGAGCCGCGAAGACGTACTCCCGTTGTCACGGATTTTGTCGCTGGTGACTTTTTGAAGTTTCATTTTTAAGCGTACTACACCCCCGGGAAAAAAGACATTTATATATTATCATATGTATATGATCAGATGGAGACAAAATTCGGATCTGATTATATCCCATTACATTATGTAATCATTTTTTCCCGGATTACCTCGCCGTATTACAACAAATATTTATTAATTACAGATAAATTGTTGCTTCGGTGCATGTGAATTAATGAACAGTCCATTTTAATGCTTCCACTAGCCGGAGTAAACGCCACCACAGCTAATGAGAACGTGAGAATTAATCGTTCATTAGCAAATACTTTCAAAAATGGCATTTTCAAAAATCACCATTGAAAAAATCCGTGACGCCAGGAGTACCTACGTCGAAAAACGCGCGTTTCGAGATTCGCGTCAAACGTATCTCGTTGTCAACGCCGATCGACAACCCTCCCCGTCGATTCGTTATACCCTAAAGACGTTTCTCGGCGAGTACTTATTCCTCGTTTAAATCTCTCGATTCTCGCCGCCTCCCACCTACGCATCTCCGCGCGCGCCTCTCCTCGAAAATACGTTTCTTCCAGCACCGCACACTCGCATCGATCGCTCTGCCGTAACAATGCAAAAGCTCGGGCGACAATTCGCTCGGATTTGCGTCTCCGAGAAGATTCGCAGAGGCGATACGTGCAAAATTTGCACCGTCTCCGTTTGACTCTTCGTTTCGACGTTACAGGGGAGCCTTGTACACCGCGAGGAGCCGACAAACTGAAAGATGAGACGTCAAAGCGAGAGCGGGGAGGGTAACAGCTTCGTCCGACAGATCGATTGGCCATTGAACCACCGCCACCCCCTGCGCGCCTTAATGTACCGCGTCTCCATATTCGCACCTCTCGGCACCTTCTCAAGATTCGCCGCCCTTACCTATCCTCCACGGCGCGGCGTAGGTACGTTGGAGTTCGCGTCGCCGGACGCCGCCGGGGGTTGCGATGCCGCGCCACGCCGCAGGAATGAATATAATCGAATGTCAAGTGGGTGGTAACTCGATTAACGCGAGACTGCTATTGATTTTGTCCGGTGCACAAGGGAGACCTACACGGCTTTTTGGCTAAGATTGGCCGCTCTCTCCTGGTTACAGGAACAGGTGCAGCCCTCCGAGGGGTGCGTACGAGTTCCGGGTGTCACACACGCGGGGATCTAGTTCTCGATACCCCGGAACGTCGTAGCGCGGAGGGAGAGGTATAGGGAATTTTCGAGGTCGCACCGACCGAGCTTTTGTTCCCTCGTCAAGCAATGGACAGGCCTCTTCGGTCCCACTTGGGGGATTTCGGCCCCGAAATGGCATGCCGGCCTATTGTTACACCGGCGGGGGGATGGAGTCGCGCCTGTATTTTGGCGCACGAGACGCACCCTCCCCCCGGTTTTACCGTTTCGCGGGATTATATTTGGCGAGGTCGCAAGCGCACCACACGGGACACTCGATCGGCCCCCGGTTATCATCGACGATCGCGATAACGAGTGGCCAACGAAGTGGCGCCAAAGCCTTCGCGAATATGTGGGGGGCTATATTATTCAACGAGGCAATTCAATGTATTTGATAATTCAGACGGTATGATCTGAATTTAGGGTGAAAACTTTGGTTTCGCTGTATTTTTCCCATCGTCCCGGGAGAAAATGTTTATGTATAATCATATATGATCGTATATAATTGGATGTAGTCAGAGATTTGAGATTTATCTCTATCTGGTTATAAGTATATGAAATCTACATATGATCATAAACGTATAATCGTATATGTATACGATCAGATAAGATTTCTTATTATCAGCTCCAGATTGTTGAACTTTGTTCAGATTTAAATATATATAATCATATAGGTATCATTATATTCTATATGATGATATATAATTATATATTAATATGAAATGAGATGAAGAGAAATTTCGGATCTGACTATATTGTATTTTATATGATAATATATGATTATATTGTATATCACCGTTTTTTCCCGAGTGACTGTATATGATCATAAATAATTAGATGTAATCAGATCCGAAATTGATCTTTATCTGATTATATATGAAAACTGTATATGAAAACTGTATATAATATGGTCATACATATATATGATTTTATATGATTATATATGATGATACATGATCATATATAATTTTTCATATATAATCAGATAGAAACAAATTTCAGATCTGTGATCTTATATCCAATTATACATATAATCATATACGATCATGCATAAACATTCTCTCCTGCAGTATAATTTTGGGAGAGTATTCCGGTATCTATCACGATTCTGTGGCACGGGTTATCTCGGCGTAGACGAGATCTAGGTTGAATCAGATATGCAGGCTCATGCAACGGCGGTTGGAGTTAGAACGGTCTATATAGATTAGCACGAAGGTGTCGATGGCGATATTAACGGTAGACTTCTCTATCAGCCTCCCCGGGAAAGAGAGGAGGAATTTCAATTCCCCCCATTACACGAGATTCGTACCAGAGATCGAGATCGGGTCATTTTCAAAAGCCATCCAACAGCCCTTCCCCTTCTGACGTACGGTAGCTGTCAATTTAGACCTTACAAGCGCAGACGGGATCTAGATCGAACGGAGTTTAGGCTAGACGAGCTACAGAAACAGCTGTCCGAGTTGGAATTGATGACGTTACCGCGAGGATATCGTTCGCAGCCCCGGAGTTATATACGCGTCGATCCTTCAGCCGACGAAGTAACGAGAAGGATAACTGTCCATCAACCGACGCCGCGTGCCAGAGGCGATGAACGATCGGAAGGAGCTTCAGTCGCCCTGGATTGCATCGGATTCTATCCCACATACTTTACAAGACAACCGTCACCACCGTGATCTGAATTATTTCCTCTCTCAGGTACCGTACCATCTCATAGTCTCGAGAGAATACTAATATAAGCATTTTCCCCAGAATTCCTGCTAGGTCCAATGCGAACACAGGTACGCGATAGTGCGCCCCACGCGTTCACCCGAATTTCGAGGACGAGCTCATCAGAGACAGCAAAACAGGAGCGGGCCAAGTTGCCGGCAAGAACAACAAACTCTCTCTCTCTCTCTCTCTTGAGGCAACCACGGGGACAAGGCAGAGCCGAAGGGAATGAACAGGCAAATAGCTTGGCTGGGAAGGATGTCGACTTAATCCCTACGGGGAGACCAAGTCGGCACGGCCAATTCCACCCTTATACACCGCGGCGTATAGCAGCGAGAGTGAGGAACGGTCGCGGAAGTGTCACTCGCTGCCCTCGGAGACGGTCC
Organism: Xiphydria camelus; assembly: GCA_963678675.1. Classification (NCBI taxonomy): domain Eukaryota; kingdom Metazoa; phylum Arthropoda; class Insecta; order Hymenoptera; family Xiphydriidae; genus Xiphydria; species Xiphydria camelus. The sequence continues at coordinate 22,228,231 of OY783200.1, read as the reverse complement.
CGGACGGCGGGGATAAGACCGATGGCGTAGTCATTACGCCACTCGTTGCCCGGAATCTCTCGCGCGCGCGGGTCTAAATAGTTCTCGGTTCTGGATGGTCGGGGACGCGCGCCGGCGAACGATCGAGGGTTCGAGAGTTTGCACGGATTGGGATTGGGATGTTTAATGGAATGGTTGTCCCGGGGGCGCGGACGTTTTAAACAGTCGTCGCTATGGCGTCCGTTTAATAATCAACGACAGACGTAATATCCTCCGTTTAATAACGATGCCACCGGGGGGGGGGGGGGGGGGGGGGAATCGTGCAGCGGCTGAGCCAACGGGAACCGGAGTCGCGTTGCTCGCTCGATCCTCGAGAAAGCGGTTGTTTGTTGCGCTAATCAGGGACGATCTGAATGTTGACTCGCTGCTATTCCAACTCGGGTTCGCTGTCTGGTAGATTCGGGAGACTAGCTCGACTTGCTTTGACATCCGGGGGTGCGAGATCGATACGGGTGGAGATGCGGCGATTTCACTGCCCCGGGAAGAAATGGTCATATACGTATAATCATTAATTGGACATGATCAGATTCGAAATTGTTCTCTATTTGATCATATATGAGAATTCACGTATGATAATATATAATTATATGCATTTAAATTTCATCATATCAAATCCTATCTGATTATATTCAATCATATATCAATATTTATTCCTGGTTACCGGTGGATGCTTTGATCCAATCGCCCGGAAAATAATAGTCTGTATAATCATATATGACCAATTGATCATATAATTTGGATATACTCAAATCCCAAATTTATATCTATTTATCTGATCACATATGAAAATTCATGTATGATTATAAAAATTTAGACCTGAACAAAATTAAACATTTTGGATCTGATTATATCAAATCCCGTCTGGTCATGTATAATTATTTAATATCATACAAAGCTTTTAATTATACAATCAGATATAGAAAAAGTTTCAGATCTGATTATATCCAATTACACATACCGATATTTATATATAAATATATTTTCTCGTGTACTCTTTTTTTTTTTTCATTCGTATACGTTTCCGTCATTCCCGCAACCAGAAAGAACAACAGTTTCAAAACTGGAAGCACGGTAGAAAATATGCGAGACGTGCATATTTACCTAGACTAACTTTCCAAAGGCGAACTATCGAGGGACGAAAAACGTTTAACTCACAACGGGCCAGCGAACGTGACGTAAATGTCACGCGGGGTTTCGCACCCTCTTTATAGCGGGCGCCTCTCTCGCCCGAATATCCAACATCTTGATACGCGTAGGGCGAGTTAGGCGAGCCGTGTGTACATCAAAGCAGCGGAAGACATACATGCGTTTTATGCGAGTTAAAACGAGTCGCCTCATCCTCCCCCTTCCAAGCCCCTCGCCACCCCCTCCCACGTTTCATTGCCGTGACTTTCTATGCGCGGCGTGAACGGCTTTTGGTCGCGGAAAATGTTGAAAAACATTTTCCCCCTTCCTCTTTACATCTTACTGCTCGCTACGAAGCTTTCAACCGGTCCTAATTGTCGTTATCTTTCGTTGCATTGATTATCGCACTCTTTTTTTTTGTTTTTGTGAAGAGTATACAAACAATCATATTGTTCGTATTTTCTTCGCACATCTTTCTCCCTTCCCAATCTGCGAAACTGTTATCCCACGCCCCAGGTAGAAATCTGTCCAGGTTGTGCAAGGTTGAACCTTGTTACAAGGTACGTTTTGCAAGGTTACGCTGCAAGGTTAAAACAGGGTTGCTGCAAGCCTGTCTGTTCCTTGCATAGCCGAAACTGACCACTGCCCTGTACCGTTAGCCTGTTTCAAGCTTGCAATAACAGAGAGATACCAGGTTCGCGCGACAAGGTGAAAACAAGGCGAAAACAAGGTTGTGCCGGCAGCTTAGCGAATCAGTGCCGCCTCTAGATGTTGAGACGTCTTCATGCTTAGCGCCCTTTTCTAATGTCGGCGCCCCATGGCTAGTGCGCCTTAGTGCGTGGCACGAAATGGCCCCTCGTTAGACACGGCCCTGCGCTTAGCGAATAGATATCATAAAAATCCGCGGCGTGGCGTGCGCATCGCCTCAGCTGTCAGAGCCCTTAGATTGAGGTTAGCATCAGTGGCGATTAGTTCGGTTCACGCGTGTTTTTTTTGTTTAAGAAGCCGTCAGTGTTTAATGTTAACGCGTGCAAACGTTTCTTTAGTGCACATCGAGTGTAAACTTTTTTTTTAGTGCACGTTGAGTGTAAACGTGGGTTATTTGTGTCCAGCCTCACTTTCTTAAACATGTTCAAACAAATTTCAAAAGGATTCCTCTAGAAAAAAACGAATTGTTTAGATAACCATATATTAACCATAACGAATTTGCGTACTGCACCAAGCAAATGGTTAAAAATCGCGTGGACACGAATGATCAACGTTTACACGGAATGGGTTAAAACATTCGGGGGCAAGATCATCGGAATAAGGACCTACAAGCAGAAAATAAATATTATCCAGCTTCCTGCATAGAAGGGTAAGTATTAATAGCTAATTTCATGAAATTATTTGCAAAAAGCAGATAGATGAATAAGTTTCTTTATTATCTCATATGCTTGTCTCTCATACAGTTGCAGATCCAGCGTCATCATTGCAGCCAGAATGGAAAAATTGCCCCGAGGAGGTACGCGAGGTTCAGGAAGGCCAGATATTCCATCGACTCGGAGGCGAAGGAACATGGAAAGGAGACCGCAGGCATTGGTCAGTGTAGCAGCTCAGCTATCGAGTAAGTAACGTCCCTGAGATTAATAGTAGGCAGTATTATATCGAATTCGTATTCCTTAAAAGGAGTATTATATCGAATTCGTATTTCAGATCAGAGGAAGGGGCATGAGACCTGGTGCCCCTCAGGCTACGTCATAGAACCATGCAGAGCAATCCAGTCATCACTGAAGATTTGACTCCACATCTCCCGAAGAAGTAATATTATCTTAAGAATCTATGAGATTTTAGACTAAATTGGTAGAATACTTTTCCGTACATTATATTTCGCTGTACAAGAGAGGTATAGGTATTCAAATTCGATTGTTTAATAATATATGTGGTTAATCTAACTTAACTCTTTTATTAGGTAATAATCAGGCCAAAGCAACAAAAATCACAACACGTCTGACGCTTCGATTCCTCTCCGAACCCTCTTCGGAGACGAAATGAAGGATTCGTTCGAAGAGGAACCCAAACGTCAGACGTGCAGTGATTTTTGTTGTTTTTTGGCCTGATTATTACCTAATAAAAGTTAAGTTAAATTAATATTAAACTACAGGCGACAGAAGTAATATTATCTTAAGAATCTATGAGATTTTAGACTAAATTGTTAGAATACTTTTCCGTACATTATATTTCGCTGTACAAGAGAGGTATAGGTATTCAAATTCGATTGTTTAATAATATATGTTGTTAATTTAACTTAACTCTTTTATTAGGTAATAATCAGGACAAAGCAACAAAAATCACAACACGTCTGACGCTTCGATTCCTCTCCGAACCCTCTTCGGAGACGAAATTAAGGATTCGTTCGAAGAGGAACCCAAACGTCAGACGAGCAGTGATTTTTGTTGTTTTTTGGCCTGATTATTACCTAATAAGAGTTAAGTTAAATTAATATTAAACTACAGGCGACAGAAGTAATATTATCTTAAGAATCTATGAGATTTTAGACTAAATTGTTAGAATACTTTTCGTACATTATATTTCGCTGTACAAGAGAGGTATAGGTATTCAAATTCGATTGTTTAATAATATATGTGGTTAATTTAACTTAACTCTTTTATTAGGTAATAATCAGGCCAAAGCAACAAAAATCACAACACGTCTGACGCTTCGATTCCTCTCCGAACCCTCTTCGGAGACGAAATTAAGGATTCGTTCGAAGAGGAACCGAAACGTCAGACGAGCAGTGATTTTTGTTGTTTTTTGGCCTGATTATTACCTAATAAAAGTTAAGTTAAAATTATCTCATATATTATTAAACAATCGAAATTGAATAAGTCACCCATCAAATTGACGAGGTTCCGTAAACCTAGTGATAGTAAAGTAGGAATAATAAAATTTTACTCGTCTTAGTATTATACATTATTTTTCTAAATTTATAATGCTATCGCTATATATTGTAACCCAATTTTAATTATCAATAAAATATAAAAATTTAATTCTAACCTCAAATGTTCTTCATTACCGACTCATTACCGACAACGCAACCTTGTCCCAAGCGCCATAGTCTACCTTGAAACAAGCTTGCATAGCATACTGTCACAACATTGAAACGCGTAACGGATTTGCCTTGCATCAGCCTTGTTTTGCAACCTTGCCGCAAGGTTCTACCTTGCCGGTCAACCTTGTAACAAGCTTATTTCGGGGTACGATTTCTACCTGGGGCAGAGAATCGCTTTATTTTTCTTCTCCCCCTCTCGCAAAAACACACCCCGTTCTAAAATATCCCCCGTCCGGACGGGACCGCCCCTGTTTATCAGAAATAATGCTTTCATACGTCCGATACTCGCTTTGCTCGCGAAGTTTCAACCCCTCCCCACCCCCGCGAACATTTTACGGCGTTCTCCATCATTTTGGTCGCGTCTAAACAGCGCCCGAGCTTCTCCGGGAATCGCCGCGACGTTTACGGGGTGGGGGTTCTCACCCTCCGCGCGCGAGAAAGAATCGCTTTCGTCTTTCCCGATGATCGTATCTCAAACTTTCAGGCGTTATTTTTCGCGCGGAATCTATTTTGGCTAATAGAGATGTATCGCGTTTATGCTTCCCGGGAAGATTAATCGTGGGAGTAGGGGGTGGAATTCGATGAGGAAATTACGTTTGGAGAGACGCATTTTTTAAGATAAGAAGGGGGATGTGAGTCGATGGGGGATGGCCCCTGCCTGCTGTGACTCGAAAGGGAGACCAGGTGCCAACCGCCGGTTGCCCTGTCTCGCGCTCTTCGCCGCGCGGTGCAGGAAGTATAACAACCATTTTCGTTCCGCGCGGTTAACGAAGTCCCGGACGCAAGTCTAAATTCCAAGTAGGAAAGTTCTGGAAATGTTTCTCGATTTAAATTCATTATTCAATTCGGTATGAATGAGAATTAGAGTCGGGCGAGTCGCGGGCGTAGCGTTCCCGGCGAGTTGTACTTTTGCAAGCGGAGAAACGAGGAAAGCAATGAGAGAGTATTGCCCCGACGAAAGAATATTTCGTTGTAGAAAAAGTCATACGAAAATGTGGGGCTTTTGTCTGTTGTGTAATTTAGAACGGGGAGGTCAATTCGGTGTTAACGAAAAGAAATATTCATATTTTTAATTTTCATTTGTAATCCGTACACATATTCAATAACACACGAAAAAGAAACGGTCCGAAAAAATAATTATTCGCTGAGTTATAAATGCGTTTCTCTCTGTAAGATTATCACGTTATTGAGAGACGGACTTATGCCAAGCAACGAGTGCGAGGGAGGTAGTTTTACTTGACGACGACGTAGCTGCATTTCTAAATATCGTTTTTCAACTTTGATAAGACGAACAATGAAAAACGAGAAAATGCAAGGTAAATAATTTTGTTCAAATTTGTCGAATCTGCAATACAAAAAATTAGTGTTAAAATCGAATTTCCAGTAGGACATTCTTTTGCAATATTCCATCAAAATTCCAGCAAAAAAGGAAAAATCTCAAATTCACTCGATCCATGCAATCCAAAAGAATTCTACGGATTTGAAAATTCCGAGTAGAACTTTTTTCGAAATCCGCCCCAATTGAGATTCATTATTCGATCCAGCATGAATGGAAATTACGCGCGGATAAGTCGCGCGGAAGAATTTAATGAAACGTAATATCTGTGACTTCCTCGCTCGAAATATTTTCAATATACGAGGAACGTGCGGCGCGGGATATAAAGGCGCGGATCCCCCCGTCACGTATTATCGCGTAAGTCGTCGAGCGCGCGAGAGGCGATCCTCGATCGTTCTCCGATATAATTAATAGATCGTACTACATCTCCTCGTCGCGTGTGTCTGGACGTACGAGCTCGTGATAACGCTCTCGGACTATTTAACGATCGATAATCCAAATGAATTCTCGCGTCGAGAAATAACAACCTTATAAACGCGATGCGTACGCGCTTACTTCGTTTTATCATCCCGCTATCAACTCGACGCGCGGGAGCCAATTTTATCGCGAGGTAAAGTCGATTTTCTTTGGTGTGTCCTCTTGACCAAAGCAAGTCTGGACCGTTAGGGGAGGCTGGAGTAAAGTATCCCGGGAAAAAGTATTTGCATATAATAACATGTATCAGATATGATTAAAAATATTCATATCTGAACAAAGTTGAAAACTTTGGATCTGTGGTCTGATACACAAATATAATGAAATAAATAAATATAGTTTTTCATATATACTTAAAATAATATAATTTCAGATTTGGTCATATGCAATTATATGTGTAATATATCGCCTGGTACTAGAGGGAAGCATGTAGCTTTTCACTGTCATTGAGAAACGTTGTAACTCGTTCCTATGCGAGGAAACATCGTAAGTCTTTGCTGTCATCGATATGACTTACGACTTTCCCTTGCATAGCAGCGAGTTATGATGTTCTATAATAACAGTGAAAAGATACGTGCTTTTTTTCTGGTACCGGTCGATATGGTCCTTTATTTTAGTCCTCTTTATTAACATATTGTGTTATTTTAATTAAGGATCCAATCTTCCCTATACCTATATATATGTGTCTTCGTACTTTTAAATCGAGTTGAATTATTAGAGGAATGCAATTTTTTATTTTTTTATTTATTGCCAACTTGTTCATATTTATATCGGTTGCTTATTTACTTCTAATTACTCGTAAATCAATATTTTACATTATCGCTAGAGTTGAATTGTCCGCTAATTTTGTCCGCGAGGCCGAATACCGTTTTGAAAAGGAGGACTCAAACGCGAGTGGTAGGTATATCTGTAGAACGCGTCCCGTCCGCCCGTCTGAATAGACAATTGAAGTTAGGGCTTCCTTTAAGTGCTACTCGCGGTTAGGGTCTTTTTACGACGAGGTATCGAGTTCTTCGCGTTTTACTGCCGAAGGCAGTGGTCCAATTCGGCAAGCCGTTCAATTCGGACCACTCTGGGCGATTTGAGGGGCACGAGAATGGCTTTTCCCATTGATGCTTTAGAGGGAAATATATACCTGTGTGTGTCGCGAATCCGTTATTACAATATTTCGTGACAATCAATCTTTTGGACATTTCGTTAATATACAAAACGCTAAGGTATATCGAGGAAATTTGAATAACACTGATGAACAAATTTCTCTAGCGAATTTCTGAAAAATTGACTTTTTCTAACTTTCTGTAAGAATTGGAAGATTTTCAGATATGTTCAGGGGTGTATCGAAGTTTGTTGGGCAAAGTCAGAGAAATGCCCCAAAATATCCGTTTATCTTTCGCGCGCAAAAACTTTTTTTTAACAAGTCTGATAAGCACTGACAAATATCTCTAGAAGTCTGTAAAATTCTGCTTAATATTTCTGTGTGTATTTGTACACAAATTATAAAATACGGAATTCTAGAGTTCGTTAGAAATTATTTAGAATGTTATCAAATGTTTGTCTAAGTTTATCTGAGTGTTTTTCAAAAATTTATTACACAAATTTTTTCCATCGGGGAGAGTATTCAATTCATCGACAATCTTTCCGCGAGAGAAATCCCTATTTCTCCAGGTTTAATTAGCCGCAATTCAGACTCATTGTCAGAATGCGCGATGGACGTACACTAATGCATAAACATATCTCCCGTATGATATCCCATAGACGAGGTTCGATAGGCCGGATGTTTTTTCGATTTTTTTTTTTCTACACAACCACCGGAAGCATCATGGATGTTCACTCGGGGCCGGTGTACCATGCGTTACTCCCCGTGTAGAAAAGTGCCCTCGTCGTTTAAAAGTATTGAACGCAGCGCGAGAGTTCACCCTTTAACGAGTGTTTTCAATATTGAATTGCGCACGCCGCGTACACACGCCGATACGAGTCTAATGGGAAGTAACGCGGGGCTACCGCGCGCTCGTTCTCCACACGGAAACGCGCGACGCAGCAGCATAATTGGATGGATATAGCAATTAAATTTCTTCCTCTAGTAATTCATCCGGAAGAATTTTCCGCGTCTCGCCGACAGCTCTCATCAATGTGACACGAACCGGCCGCGAAAATATCGATCTCGGTATTTCGGTGGGGCTTCGTTGCATTTCTACTTATATTTATATAGGTACTGTGAAAAGAAAATTTAGTCGTTCCAAACAAATTGTTCGCGTTGAAGATTAAATTTTATTAAACTAATCATTGTTGTCTGGTTGGACTGTATATTAAAAAAAAAAAATTGGCCACTACAACTTCTTGGGGCGGCTAACTAAATATGTAGTTATCTAAACAAATATGTAGATAAAGTAATTAAAATTTAGTTGAGGTAACTTGATGCTTAGCTGCCTTGACTAAACATTTATTTATTCCAACTATAGAATTGGAAAATAAATTTTTTCATTTCATTCAATGAAATTCGTTTTGTTGGTAGACGTAGTTAATTAAACTTCACTGCTTTAGTAAATTAATCCGAGTCGATTTGTTTCAACAAAAGTTTCTGTCAGACAAACAGTGGAAGTCTAGTGTTAACTACATTGAGAAAAATCGTTTGATTCGACAAAATGTTGAGGTTACATGTGGCATACTAAATACATAGGTATATAGTTATTTGAACAAATATTTAGTTGAAGCACACAAGTATCAAGTTACCTCAACTAAATTTCAGTTACTTAAACAACATATTTGTTGAGATAATTGCATATTTAGTTGGCCGCCTCAAGAAGTTGCTAAATTGTGATTCCTAAATTTTTTTCTCAATGTATACTCGTATATACCATTAGACCCGATCTAATGAAAATCTGAGCTAGTCCTCGAATCGCAAATTTCGAAGAAAGCTCAAAGAACAAGCTTTAAAGCTCGCGCGAGGACCGTCCAGAAATGGGAAATTACGAGTTCACCTGGCAAGAGAAAAGTTCGAAAAGCTCGCGCGAATGACTTGCGAAAAAGCTCGAGCTTTTTCCCCCTTCCCTGATATCGCAGTGCGCTCGCGCTTTTATCGGGGATCAGTAAGTCCCGCGACCCTCGCGAGTGACTTTCAAAAAACGCTTCATCTTACCCGACGCGCACGCTGAGTTGCGGAAAAGCTCAATCGCCGCGCGCGTGCGATGCCTCGCGGGCGGACGAAGGCGGGAAGGAAAAAAAAAAGCTCGAGGCGCGTCGGTCCCCGGAAGCGTGTTAGTCGAGTCGCGGGGACCTGAACTCGAAAATGGGACGGCGAGAGAAATGACGGAAAAGCTCGGCTTTTTTCTCCCCCCGTTAATACACACACCGCCCTCGTTGCGCTCGCGCTAGACGCTTGGGAGGGTTGGGAGGGAGGTGGGAGAAAAGCTCGGATCTTTTGCATTAAAGCAGGCCGTAACGAACGCCGAAGCGCGCGCGTTGAAAATTCAACGAACCGCTTAGGTATACGCGGCGAGACGCGCTTCGGGTCGACCGGCTGGAAATTTCGAATTCACCTGGCCTCGCGTATAGAGCCGCGATTAAACCCCGACGGGGGAGACAATGGGAGAGCCCGGCGAGTGCGGTACGAATCACGAAAAACTTCCAGGGAACCGTAGCGGGCCGGAAGAGATGGAATGCCCCTGACGAGCATTGCTTAGCGTGGCGATCGGGTGCCATCTACTTCACTTTCTCCCGTTTCCATCGTCGTTAGACGGTTTCTCGCATTCATTTAGACGCGCAGAAGTGAGTGTGAGTCGATTTCGATTAAAAAATCGTCCCCATCCCCTGAGGGCGCGCGCAAATATTACGGATATTCGCCGGGGGGGGGGGAGGCTTTTTTGTTTTTGATAAAAATTCGAACCGCACTGCTGTTGCTGATGCATCTGGTGTCAGTGGCGTTTGCGATTTCCCGTACAAAAAATAATAGAAGAAAAATGCAATTCAAAATCATCCCTAGACGATTCGACTCGAATTCGGGCCACCGCGCGGACGGGTGCGGAAGAAAAACTCGCCGCGAGCGCCCCTCGCCTCCCCCTCGCCCCTTTAAAAAAGCAGATAGCGTGGGGCGAGAACGGAGGAGAGAAGAAAAAAGGGGATCCACGCGGAAATGCTAGAAATCTCATATCGGCGCTCCACGGCCTCGTCGCGCTTCTTTCTTCCGTTTGATGTTCCGCGCCGCGGGTTTTCTCGGCGTCGAATCGAAGAATCCCGAAGTCGTCACCACGCGCGCGCTTCTCTCGCTTTCGGGAAATCGGCGGAGAGGGCTGTGTGTCCAATGATTCGTGCTTTTGTCGGAAAATTATTATGGAACAGTGACGAGGGGGAAAATTGAGGCGATATCGATACTCGCAATATTTGGCGTACGGAAGAATTGAATGCAGTTCCCGGGAAAAAATGTTTATATCGTCATATATGATAATTGAATATAATCAGACTCGAGATTTGTCTCTATCTGAGGAGATATGGAAAACTATCTATGATAATATATTCACATAAATGTTCGGATAGGATTTGATATAATGAGATTCAAATTTTTCAACTTTGTTCACACATCTAAATATACATATAATCATATCTGCCCGAGAAAAAATGTTTATATATAATCATATACGTTCGTCGCTTCAGAAGTGGAAACTGTGATGTTCACGACGAACAACGGACAGATCAAGCAAAGAAGTTCGAAGATGAACAACTGCACAAACTCTGTTGGAAAAAAACCCTACTCAAACGCTCGGAGAATTGGCTCAACAGTTTGAAGTCAATAAATCTACAATTTCACGATGTCAGCATGCCATGGGAAAGTTTCGAAAAGAAGAAAAGCGACGACAACGCTCGGCCTCATGTTGCAAGCATGAAAGAAACATTGACGGAGCTTGAATGGGAAGTTCTCCCGCATTCAGCGTATTCTCCAGACCTGGCCCCAAGTGATTATCATCAATTTAGATCGATGGAACACGACTCGGAAGATGCACACTTCCATAATTATCAAGAAGTCAAAAATTGGGTTGTTGAGTGGATCAGCTCAAAAAATAGACAATTCTTTCGTCGCGGAATTCAACTTCTGCCAGAAAAATGGTAATGAGTTTAAACTTCCGAAGGCAAATATTTCGATTGAGGTATTCATACATTTTACAATGCCATAATATTTTTGAAACAAGAAGAAAACAGCGGATTTCAATGCAACCCCCTAAGAAAGATAAAGACAAATTTCGGGTCCGAAATTATATGTATTATACATGATTATAAACACGTTTTCCTGGATGATCGTGTATGATTCCGCATAATTATTTATAATCAAATATAATTTTTCCTATATAATCTCACATACAAACATTTTTTTTTCCATATTCGCATTCATTACAATCATCATGCCATTTTCTCCCGCTTTTCAGAAATACTTTTTCGGTCGAAGCATCGAGCGTAAAATCACTTGGTCGAACGTAGAGTACCGTGGGAATAGAATTTTCGCTCGCCGATACTTTTTTTCTTTATTAAACGCGTTCTCGCGGTTTATTTAGCGAGAAATGAAATAACCGATTCCACATCGGGTGGCTAAATTCCACTCGGAGCGACTCAGAATTAGATTTCCTGATCCGCGACTCGGATACGGATGAATCGAATCGCTCGGACCGATCGAACGATTATTTCGTTGGTCTTTACTCGGAGTTCGGTTGTTTCTTCATTTTTTGTTTCCTCGCGGATTAATTCAACTACATCCTTTTGCGATGGTTTCAACTCGAGGAAATCGTGTCGACAACGCGCAGAGTCCCTTCGTCGGATCGACGGGGAAATATTCAACAAGTTACAGCTACTTCCCATAAAAGTCCCCGGTGGAAGCGATCGAATATTCATGCGTCGTCCACTGATTTATCGCCCGCGCTGACCGAGCATCTTATTCGCCGTTCGTCGCTTCGTCGAGGGCCAAAACTGTGCGCTACTTAGGAGAACAAATGTTTTTTATATAATCGGATATAATCAGATCCGAAATTTGTCTCTATCTGATTACATATAAATAACTATACATAGTAATATATGATCAGACAAGATTAGGTATAATCAGATCCAACATTTTTTTCTTTATTCAAATCTAAATATTATATATAATCATATCTGATCATATACATAATGATTGTATGTGATTATATATAATTCTTCTCATATATAATCAGACAAATTTCGGATCTGATTGTATTTAATTTCGTTCGTTTGCGTATTCTCAGCCTGCATTAATTTAATTTTTTTTTGTTTTAATTGACGCCGCACATAAATTAATTCCTCCCCAAAATTCCAGGTAATATACGCCGATCCAACAAAACTCGCATTCCGAGCGCGCGAGGGAAAGCGCGGAAGGAAGGAATAAAAGGGAAAAGCCGAAAACGCGCGGACGTACTTACATTATCGTCCTCGGATATCCCGAAAATCATACTCGCCGCCTCGCCGATACCCGGTCGGGATATTACGTCGCACGCGCGCGCGCGCGCCGCCGCCGCCGCCGCCGCCGCCGCCGCCACCGCTCCGGGATTACATTAAAATTACATCGAGTCGCGCGCTCTCTCCTCGCCCCCGAAGATCGGATCGAGAGCGGCGCTCGGCGCGAATCGATAAGTATAAGAGGCTTAAGGGGCGCCGCGTGCACTGATATATCCGCGGAGACGGCGAGCACACCTGCACAGCAGCAGCGGCGGCGCACAGCCTCCCGAAATTGCCGTAACAACGGCCGCGCATAGATCGCTGGACCAGCTATCCGTCCTTCGGTAAATCGCGCGCAGAACTGACGCCGTACGTGCGGTCCAGCATCCCTCAGCATCCACCTACCGCCGCCGCCGCCGCCGCCGCCGCCGACGCCGCCGCGCGAGAGGGAGAGAGAGAGAGAGAGAGAGAGAGAGGAGCCGAGCACGCGCGTAATTCCACCCCTGTTCCCTCTTCAAACCCCTTCACACCCCTTTTTACCCCTGCTCGGTACCTCACACTCCATTGTGCCTCGACCGAGAACGATAGGGGCGGGGAGAGAGAGAGAGAGAGAGATGGTGAGATTCTCTCCCCCACGCGCGCACCGACGGCGGGGGAGCGAGGGGTGGAGGTGGAGATGGAGCGAGAGAGGAAGGAGGATGGGGAGGGGGGGGGTGCTCTCCAATATTTTACGGACAATCCGCATCATATTGCTCAGCCATCGGTCTCCATACACCTGTAACAACCTCGTCTTTTTCACGTCGAAAACTCGATAGCATCCCAACCCTCCCGCGGCGTCGATATATTTTTATTTACCCCGCAGATCGGCGCGTTTATTCGTCGTTAATTGCCCGTTGCTTTCGCGGGTGGGTTTCGACGCGATGACGAGCCGGTGGGTTTCTTTTTTTGAACAGTTTTTTTCTGGTGGAGGGTGATCGATACCGACGCCCGTTTTTCCGTGTCTTTAAGGGTCCGATCGTGGACTGCGATTGTCGAACTTTAGGGGACTTGCATTTTCCACCGCGATACCCCGGGTTTATCATCCGCGGGGCGATGCTGGGCGCGGAGGTAAAATGCGGCGGGGTGAGTTTTTTTCTTCCTCCCCTTCCCGGTGAATAAACCGCCGCCGCCGCGGCTCTGGACATTTTCATCGGCGCGCGAGAAACACCATTAACGGGCGGGGGAGTATGAATAAGTTGAAGAAAGGAAGCGTACGCCTCTGGATATGTACAGTCGACGACAAGAGTTTTCACGCCGTTGATCGCGGAGCGTCGCGGATCGATCGAATCGTTAGTCGGTGCGGAATTATCGTTATTTTGAGTGCTGCGCGACGGAGAAGACGACGCATTGCGGGATCGCTTCCGGAAGAAGGAGACGGAAAGCTTCCGTCGCTGTATTCTCAGGAAAAAATGGTCATATATTATTCAATCAAATCGTATATGTGATCATAATATACATATGATTGGATATAATGAACTACTAAATTTTGTCTTTATTTGATCATATACATTATGTATGATTATATATAAAATGTGTAGCTATATATGTAGCTGAACAAGGATGAAAATTTTGGATCTGATTATATCAAATTCTACCTATCATATCTAATTTTATATGTATATAGTTTTTTATATCCGTATAATCAGATAAAGGTGATTCTATGTATTTGATAATTCAGACAATATGATTTAAATTTAGGGTGGACGCTTTGTTTCCACTGCATTTTTCCTATCGCTCCGGAAGAAATTATTCTTCTTATAATCATATATGATCATAGTACATGATTATATATAATTCTTCATATATAATTAGTTAGAGGTGAATTTCGGATTTGATTATATCCAATTGTGTATAATCATAAACAATCATATATTATATAATTAGTTATGACCATCAGATATGATTAAATATATTTAGATGCGATCAAATTCGAAAACTTCGAATCCGATTATATCAAATATTTTCTTATCATATATCGTAACACATGGTCATATACAATTTATCATATACACCGAATGAAGACAAATATTAGAACTGATCATATCCAATTATATAATATGATCATAAATGATTATATGCAGACATTCCTTCGCGGATTATTCCATCCTTCATTTATAACTCACGATTAGCGTACAAGTTAATTAGAATTTCTCTCGCGAGCGGAGAAACTAAGAGCGAGGAAAGCGCAGCCTGCGAAATTATGACGAAGCGCGCGCGCTTTGCACGCAGTACTCGCTCCGCTGCAGGGTTGCATCGATAATAATTTCAGGATATCGCTTTGTCATCGTAGAGTTGCGACCTGCGACTCGCTATTTGGGTGGAGATACCGCAGCGTCATGCATGTGTCGCGACCCCGCATCTAATCGTTCCACAGCCGCTCTATACACGTATACGATAAACCCCGAAACATTTTTCAAGCCCAGCCGCGGTCGATGACGCGGCGCAACCGTTAAAGTCTCGTTAAAAATGCGTCCCGATCTCGGGACGTGACTATTTTCGGCAATTTTTGCGAATTATTACGCGGCTAATTATCCGAGAGGGAAAAAGGGCGCTTTTCCACCGTCCAAATAATTCTTTTGCTCGGTCATATCAATAGATACGCGGCAATCGGCCGATTCATAAACATTGCACCGGACGCGTGTATTACCCGTAAC
The DNA here is from genome assembly GCA_963678675.1 of Xiphydria camelus. Taxonomy (NCBI): domain Eukaryota; kingdom Metazoa; phylum Arthropoda; class Insecta; order Hymenoptera; family Xiphydriidae; genus Xiphydria; species Xiphydria camelus. Next base: position 22,213,041 of record OY783200.1, on the reverse strand, counting down.
TTGAAATCGATGACTCTTTTACCTCGCTGTATATCTACACGCGTACGTCTATTACGCGCGTATCACACACCCGCGCAACTTGCCGACATGAAATTTAATCATCAGCGATAATAAGCACGTTGCCGCGGCGCTGCACGGTTTTGGCTTTTATCAACAAAACACGGCACCGCGCCGAAAGTTTTCCAACTATTTCATTATAGCGGCCCTCGACGCGAAACGCGGCTGCTCTCGGAGCCGAGAAATGGAGGTTCGCGAAAGGGAATAATACGCGCGTCTCGTCGTTCGGTAATCAATAGCGAGCGCGACGTCGATCGATCGACGCGAAAATCGAGAAGGTGCAATGCTTTGCTGAAATATCGACCTGCAATTCGAAAGATTTCGATTTCGCGCAAAACCGTGCATCTTAGAGTCTGAGTTGAAAATTATCCAATTATATACATATGATCTCATATATTATGATTATACGTAGATATTTTTTCTCAGGGTGTTAATAGTGAAACAATGATTATCAGAGTAACAGCTGGTATAATATTGAAAACTCATTATGAGATAAAATAAAATAATAAAGGAAAGAAGAAGAAACATTTAATAATGTCACCAAATCGAGAAATAGGTGCATGCGCGAATAGGGAAGGAAAGAAAATGAAATTGTATATTGTAAAAGGCGTGCAGGCTTAGCCGTACAAATAAATTATTTATCATTACTGTTACATATTTTAGGAATTTGCCAGAAATCGAAATAATCCGAATCAATCGCCCGATCGACCTGATCCTCGCATCTACGAGGGTCGAAACGGGGGAGCTCATTATTTCTCAAACCGAAAATCCACATACATACATGTAGAAGCCGCCGAGAATTTCACTTTCAAATATCGCCCCAGAGACTCGCGCTGCGCAAAAAATATGTACCTTTTAATCCACCTACGGTGAACCGAGTTCGTCGAGGGGGGCGGACGGTAAGGGTCTCGTCTTACCCCGCCGGAGGGGCCGCGCGGACGCGAACCCTCTCTTATATCGGGTTGAAAAATATCGTCGAACCCTCCCCGTGCAGCTCTCGCCCCGGAAGTGCGCGTTGCCATCGCGGAACGTGCATACCGCCCGGTAGATATTGGAACTTCATTTTCCGGAAATCGCATTCTCTCTCACTCGCCCGCGCGCATCCCAGACACAATACATAAATTCCGGCAGTAACAGTGGGGGTTTTGCCTTGAAAATTGCAGGCGCACTTAAACCCTCGTCGTCGCGCGCGCTAAAGTGCTGTCAGTGCGGTTAAACGAAACGCTCTCCGCTATTCTTCATATCGCGTACGGTACTTATCCCACTACGCGTGCGTGGCTGCGTCCGCGCCGCGTATTATACCGGCGCTTCGCATGCGTGCGTTGAAACGAAAAAAAAAAAAAAAAAAAATAGCTAACGCCGTATACGCGCGACATTGCGAGGACGGAAAGCCTTGTTACGGGAAAAGAGCCGTGGCGCGGTGTAGTGAACTACCCCTGAAAATGTACCTGCGCGGAAATTGGTCAAACTCTCCGGGAAAAAATATTTATGTATAATCATATATGATCGTGTATCTAATAATGTTTTACTGATTAAAAATCGCCTAATTTTTCCTAATACATTACACATTATTTAATCTGTTATTGATTACAAATTATTTAACGTTTCTTAATAAATTAAAGTCTTTAATGGAATAATTTTATGAAAGAAATGATAAACTGTATGTGATCGTATACAATTATATATGACTAAATACACTGAGAAAAATAATTGATCAATTTAACGAAAATCTTGGTGACAATGACCAAACTGTTTGGTTAAACTGACCACTTTTTATAGTTGGAATGACTAAACGCGTCAAGCTAGATGCGTTTTGTCACTTTAACCTAATTATCTTTCTCTGTGGAGGATTTGACATAATCTTCTGATATCTTCATCATATCTGATTGTATACATGATCATACATGAATTTTCATATATGATCAGATAGAGGCAAATTTCGGATCTGTGATTATATCCAATTATATACGATCATATATGACCATTTTTTCCCGGATCTGCTCAAGTCAGGGAATTCGTTTTGATTTCGCAGTTTGATTTTTCGCGTAAATTGCACACTTGGTTTCTCGCTGTATTATATGTCGATGCGATCAAACGAATGACTGATAGCGTGGGTACCGTGATCATTGCAACGATTGGGTAGTATTCAAACTTTATATATTCCATGCCGCGATAAATATAGAGTCGAGGCCAATTACGGATAATGAAAAAATGAACCCAGCGCGTTTCAGTTCAATATCGACCACCTCCAAATATCAGATCGATCGCTCGTCCAATATCACCCTTTTGTTCGTTCATTTATTTATTTTCCTTTCACGAAATCCTAGCCGAACATTCATAAAAAAATTGTCAATGCGGCGAACACCGCGTACGCTGTTAACCAGACGTTGTGAAAAAAAAAAAGAAACGACACGGGCAGGAAACATTCCCACCGTCGCGCGCAAATCGTCATGTTCCGCCGTCCGTATCGCCTTATCGCGGCGAAGGGATGATAATGCCGGGGGGAGGGGGAGCCGCGAGATATAACAGGGGCCGGTGGAAATACAAATTGTCCCTCGCGCGCGTAAAAAATATCCGGCGATCGCTCTCTCGCGAGGAAATCCAACGCTATTATAACTCACGATAACCGCCGTCATACGAAACCGCGCTGCGAATATATGGATTTATCACGTTCGCCTAGCGCGAAGCGAAGCCGAACGCGCGATGTATCGCTCGTCCCCCGTCTTCGCCGCGATTCAATGGGAATCTCGCGTGCGCGAAACACACGGGCTCCACCTGCACTCGGAGCGGCCCTCGCACGGGCAAGGAAAAAAAGGCGCATAGAAGTTCTTTCCGTGAGGTTTACGTATGAAATATATTGGAATCCTGTTGGGATGGGAAGGTGACACGGTGGAGCTCTTGTTACCGGCGAATATATGATTTTATCGTATTCGACTGGCAAGAGAGAAATTGCACGCGAGATGCATTCCCGCTGAACACGGTGAGGTCGATATTACATTGCTCTGATATAATCGGATGTAACAGATGTTACGTAACACTGATATATCGACGTTACATAAGTGAGGGGTAGAGATTTGTTTTAGACATTACATAATGGTGATGATGATATTGTAATAACGTAGTTACGCTCTTTTTCTTGTAACCTATTAGGTTTGGGAAGTGTTAAATATCAACAAAAAGTATCCTATTTTATTGAAGCATAAATCAGCCATCATTGCAGGATGGTTTCTTATGTGCATATCATAAAATATATTTCACGTTTACAATGAAATATATGAGCTCGTAATTAAATCCCAGTAAAGTAACTGTTACGCAGTGGTTGTGTTACAATTTCCGGATCAACTGTGTAACTTGTTATATAAGTGAAACCTATTACCAATGTAACAGAAGGAAATTATAATATAACTATGACATAACTGTAACTTTGTATTTACTGGGATTCGAAACTATAGTTTAAAATGAGGTAATAATTAGTTCAGCCACTTGCCATGTTTCTAATAATCAATGCTTGAGTTCGTACTCCACGGTATATGCATTTACAACTGTATGATGATTTATCGTCATGCTCCAAATGATTATCTGTGGGACGAGCCAGTGTTACATATTTGATATACAATATAGATGCTGTAAACATTTCCAATCAGTATTCAGTGGGAATCCCCCTTCTCACTTCTTTCCGCTGGCTCTTTCCAGGCTCGTCTTCTCCGCCCGCGGTTCGATCGCAACGCTGCCTCGGACCAGTGAAAAGAGAAGCAACTACGGGTATCCGTTCTACGTGAAATTGACCAGAATACCCGTCGACGACGAGAATATACGACTCGGCGGGACGACACTACTGGAACACCCTCGTTGCCCGCGGGCACGCGGCAGAATGCAAAGTTTCGCGGCACGAGCTGCTCGACGCGAGAAAATTTCTTTTCACTCGAAATGGGTAACGTACTTTTCTCGGTTCGCGGATTTATGAAATAGCGGGTGTTCGAGATCGAGCGCGAGGGACGCGCGGGATCCGTTTCGTCCTCCTCCGCGAGAACTCGCGGAAGGCCTCGGTAAATTGGCGTGCGTCCGCGTTTAAAATTCCCGCAGGAACTCCTGGTGCGGAACTTCCGCTCGGGAAATTACTAAATATTTCGTTTTCCGCTGCCCGGCTGTTTCCACGAGCGATTATTACGTTTGGCAGCTTCGTTTCGCTGATGTATTTGCTGATTAGTACAGTCAATCTGTCATAAAAGAAGGGGGTAGATAACCAAAAATTGGGGTAGGGCTGAATTTTTAATATGTTGTTTCTCTGGTGGTCAAAAAGTTAAGATCCCAAGTGTCCCACTTGTGGGAAAAATAATTCGAATCGATTTATCGCATTTTTTATTCGTCAGAGGGAGAAAAATATGTAAGGACGAAAATTTTAGAGCTCGAAATTTGCAAAATTTTTGCCTGAGACCGAACTCTCTGTAGTTACTAGTCCCCGAAAAGATAGAGGACGCCAAAGTGTTTCAAAAAATCAGTCTTTCCGTATTTCGACTTTCGAAAATTGATTTAAATCAACAACCATTTTCATAAAACATAGATTTCGGAACCGCAAATTTCGGTTTAAATCTAAGGGAAATTGATTTTTGAAAATGGGGACAGGTGGGGATAAAGAAACTTAAGATTTTATCTTTTTCACCACCAGAAACAACACATTAAAAATTCAGCCCCAATTGTTTTTCATTTAAAATGACTTATTGACTGTACTATATATAATACGAGTAATGTATTCGACTCGTCGCCTGTTGACTTCGCTTTTTGTTAATCGAACTGATTCCTCCCTTTTTTTTTAGCGTCGACGCGACAGTCTCGCCCAACAATAAGTCGGTACACGCGCCGCGCCGCTTTTGGGCGGTCGTTAAAGTAATCCCACAAAGGCGGAATGATTGACAGTTAAAAAGCGAGACGGGCAGGAAAGAAAAGGGTTGTACACAGAGTGGGGTGGGCGAGGAGCGAGGGTCTCTCTTTGCGCCGGAGGTTCAGCCCTTCCGTGCAATTTTCGAGGCGATCTCGATATCTTCTTCAACGTCGCGTTCGCCGAAAGTCCCCCGAAATCGACGTCGAGAAACTTTCGATAAACGAATGTTCGATCGACTTCTTCGAATTTACCAGGCGTTGCTCGCATCGCGAGCGATTCCGAAAGGTCGCTAAAACAAGTCGACAAAGACTAGGTGACGGACGGTTGAAAGGAAGGTTGGGGATAAAAAATGGACGTAGAATAGGGCGAATGAAGAATGACCTTTTCACTTCGTCTCGCTCCACCTTCCTTCGCTCCTCGTTATAACTTTTATTCTTGCGATTCTCGCGCAGAGCGGTTGTAATTTCCATCGAAGACAATTGTAGAATTTGACGAGTACAATTCGCATGATGGATCGGTGTCGAATGATTGCTTTTCTTCCTTCCCGGGCAAAAATATTTATATGTAATCGCATATGATCATATGCAATTGGATGTAATCACAGATTCGAATTTTGTCTCTATTTCATCATATTCGAAAATTCATGTATGATTATATATTGTAATATAATCACATGTGATCAGATACGATTACACATATACCTATTTCGATCTGAACGAAGTTGAAAATTCTGGATTCGATTATGTCAAATCTTGTCTCATCATATAAGGTGATATATGATTATAAATAGTTCTTCATATATCATCGGATAGAAAAAAAATGCAAATTTGATTACATCCGTTTATATATTATGATCATATATGATTACATATAAATATTATTTTCCAGATTTTAACGATAAAAAACAACACGGTCACTCTCCGCGCTGAAATTTATATCTCTGAGGCTTCTTATTTATAGGAATACCATCTCTATTGAATGTGGCAGCTATACACCACGTTACGGCGTTTCACCCTTCAAGTACGTACTTAAACGTGAAGAATATTCTGCGCGAAAAACATTGTAATACCGTGCACGGTTCTCGCGGATCCACCTATATACATATAGCGGGGTATGTAACAGCTTACACGCGTTATGTACATTTTCCGCGGGTGATATTTTATGCCGGCACCTGTGACGCGCTTATTTATGGCCGAGAATTAACCCCCGACGGTTCCGCGTCGCCGTCCGTGCGGATACAAATACGTAAAATCGATGATTATTTATTAAATTACGAATTACGGATTAATTCGTGCGTTTCATGCATTTCTTCGTTTCAAATTCCCTCTGATTTGAATGTGTCGTTAAATGACAATGAAATGTTGAACGAGTTACTGTGCTCCTTTTTCCCCCAAGAGTACGATGAAATTGAGTATTACGAATATTTTTTAAATGCGAGTGAAAATTCAATATCGATCGAATACATTTCGAATTCTAGATAGGTACAGACATTGCGAATACAAGTAAAATTGCAGTTTCTGCATTTATCAGCCTGTGATACAGCAACCAGTGAAACCCCATTGCTGCCTGAAGGAACCTTGCTGATAGCGTACCTTTCGCATTCGAGTGACTGTTGATAAAAAACACCATGTTCGTATGATAATAGTTGCTTCTGAAAATAACTACCTACCAACAGCTCATGATAAATACCCGAAGATTTTTAGCATCGACAATTTTATTCATAAGGCGCTTTTCGCATCAGTCTCGATTATATTCCGCGTTAACAATTTTTATATGTTAAGATTTCATCCCTTCTCTCGTCCCTTTATCGATTTTCAGTCACGATTTCAAAGCGTCCTTGCGTTCTCCGATTTTGAACGCAACAGTCACGTGATCATTTTACAACGAGCTGAATATTTCGCAAAAACTAGCGTCGCGAAATATCTTTCCACATCTCGAAAATTTATAGTTTTCATATTTCCCTTCTGGGTACCTTCATGTATATCTCACCTCTCGCCTCCCTTTATCGATTCGAACTCATAATATTACGAAGTGTCTTCGTGTTCTCCGACTTTGAACGCAGGTCACGTGACCGCCTCGCAACAAAATGGCTGTGCTCGCGACGCGAGCGTCGCCGCTTGTTTACGGCCGTAGCGCGCAGTAACTTCGCGTCCGTTGAAGGGGAGGTTTCTGTCGCCGATAACCGTGGTGCGTCCGTAACCTATAAACGCGCAAGAAAGTGACAGATACATAATTCGCGAGAATGCAGCTCCGTTCTGTGTAGTTCTACATCGCGCAATTCCTTCAGAACTCCCTCCGGCGCGCGACGACGGACAGCGAACAGCTGGAAAGTGACAGCTCGCAGGTATTTACCGATAATCCGCGCTCGATCCTCGCCACTCTCATCGCGGTGATTATATCTCCGTTGCTCTCGTTTTCTCTCCGCGCGATTTCCTCACGCTTCTCGTCTTTCCCATGAAACGTCCGCGTAAATTATGGGCGAGACGCCGCTGACCCGCGAATCCGACGATTTTACCACCGATTTTACAGCTAATGAGGAAATCGACATCAAAGATGAACAGCCTTGCATCGGCGCATTCGATTCCACCGTAAATCTCGCCAATTCCAGCGACACGAAGGACGAGGTACGTCGATGTAACGCGTCGCCCTCCGCCACGACCTTTCGAGAGAGTGTCCGGAAGTCATCGGCTCTCGGCAGTGAGTTAGAGCGAGCTTCGATTCCACCCGTTCTTTCAGGCTTCCGACGCTCGCCATCTCGATCCTCCTGTCGATCCGCTCTCCGTAGACGGCATTGCTCCGCCGGAGGAACTGTCCGATCGGTGGTGCTCCTCCGTTGAGCTCTCGCCTCACGCTTTAGGGAATTCCGTTCCAGTCGTTCCAGTTTCCCTCGAAGATGCTTCGTCGGACCGAAAGGCGAAGGACGGTCACGCGTGGAACTTCCTGCAGTGCAACATCTGCGAGAAAACCTTCCAACAGAAGCTAAGCTTCGTCAACCACATGTCGATACACGCCAACGAGTATCCGCTGTCCTGCCGCGTCTGCCGCAAGAGGTTTAAAGCGAAGGAGAGCCTGGAAGCGCACACGAACGTCCACCTGGCGGAGAGATTCTACTGCACGATCTGCAATATCCGCTTCGAGAACGAGGCGATCTTCGAGAGGCACAAGGTCGATCACAAGCCCTTCGTCTGCACGGCGTGCCAAGAGGCATTCTCCGACCAACGCGACCTCCTGGATCACCACGCCACTCACGCGACCCCCGTGCTGCTCAAGTGTGGCTCCTGCGACAGGCTCTTCTTTCCCAAGGAACGGCAGAGGAGCGACTCGTTGTCGGAGCAGCTCATCCGCTGCGACGAGTGCTGCGACCAGTTGAGGAGCGAGGAGGTGTTCAAATCGAGCGTCGCGACGTACGCCGGTACGCCGCGCTCGACGAAGTACCGCTGCTACTATTGCCACGAGCAGTTTCGGTACAAATACGCGTACAACAGTCATTTGCTGACGCACAGGACGCCCGGATCGCCCGGGAAGGGCGGCTCGGGAATTCGCGCGATCGGTTCGAGGAACGAGGCCGCGGAGCTCTTCTCCTGCGCGACGTACCCCGACGATCACAGTCTGGTCGAGCATCGCGCGGAGAGCTTCGTCTGCGACTTCTGCGGGAAGCGCTTCAAGCGAAAGGAGCACATCGCGTGTCACATGATAACGCACATGTTCGGAGACCGACCGTTTTGTTGCGACGTGTGCCACACGCGTTACAAGAAGAGGGACACCTTTGAGAAGCATCTGTTGTCTCACTCGCAAGAGCAGTTTATTGAGTGTAACGTTTGCCTGGAAAAATTCAGAGTCCAGGATGATTACAGGAGGCACATGTTCGGGCACGCGAACCTGATGCCGTTCGCGTGCGACGTTTGCCTGCAGCGGTTCTCCGAAGAGGACGGTCTGCTGCAGCACGCGCTCGTTCACGCCGGGGAGCGGGAAAACGATGGCGACGGTCGTTCGAGTGCTCGCGGGGAGGAGGAGTCGATCCGCGTTGACGATTCGAACGACGAAGCGTCGTCCCTCGAGAACCGCACGGCTACTCGCGAAGCGCAAGAATCCTTTTCCCACGCGACACACTCGAACGGTCGCGCGGAAATTCACGCGGAAGCCGAATCGCTTCCTCCCGACGACGCTTCGAACCGCGACGCGTCGTCGAACGACAACCTCCTCTGTAAGTTCTGCGGCATCCACTTCAACGAGGTCCTCTCCTTCGAGAATCACATCCTCAGGCACTACACCCTCAAGCCCTTCTCCTGCGTCACCTGCGCCGAGAAGTTCGCCGACAGCCACAGCCTGACCGAGCACCAGGCGATGCACTCGGGCCTCGGGAAACTGAGGTGCGACTACTGCGGGAAGCTGTTCATCCAGAAGGAGCACCTCGAGAGCCACATGATCGTGCACACCTCCTACGTCAACAGGCCGTTCTTCTGCGAGATCTGTCGTCGCAACTACAAGACCAGGGAGAGTCTGGACAGCCACGTGCTCTCGCACTCGGAGCGGCCGTTCCAGTGCAAGATCTGCTTCGAGAAGTTCGCCAACGTCGACGCCTACCACGGCCACGTGAAGCAGCACACCGAGGTGGCGCCGTACAAGTGCAGCGTCTGCACGAAGCGCTTCACCCAGAAGAGCACCATGCTGCGGCACAAGCACCAGCACAAGAAGGGTAAGCAGTTTCGCTGCAGTGTCTGCCAGAAGGGCTACGACCAGTTGAGCATCCTGCGGGCGCACGAGCGCGTCCACAAGGCAGCCAAGAACAAGTTCTACCAGTGCGACTTTTGTGGGAAACGCTACAGCTACGAGAGGTGCCTGCTGGACCACATGCTCGTCCACAACGAGGGCAAGCGTTTCGACTGCACTTACTGCCACAAGGTGTACTACTCGAAGGCCAGCTTCCTGCGCCACTCGCTGCAACACACGCAGACGAAGCCCTTTCACTGCGGCATTTGCCAGGCGGAGTACGACTGCAAGGACGATTTCATGAAGCACTTCCTCACACACAAAGGCAAATAATTCTTTTGCTCGGTCGTATCAATAGATACGCGGACAATCGGCCGATTCGTAATCATTGCACACCGGGCGCGTGTGTTACCCGTAAGTTGAAATCGATGACTCTTTTACCTCGCTGTATATCTATACGCGTGCGTCTATTACGCGCGTATCACACACCCGCGCAACTTGCCGACATCAAATTTATTCATCAGCGATAATAAGCACGTTGCCGCGGCGCTGCACGGTTTTGGCTTTTATCAACAAAACATACTACCGCGCCGAAAGTTTTCCAACTATTTCATTATAGCGGCCGTCGACGCGAAGCGCGGCTGCTCTCGGGGCCGAGAAATGGAGGTTCGCGAAAGGGAATAATACGCGCGTCTCGTCGTTCGGTAATCAATAGCGAGCGCGACGTCGATCGATCGACGCGAAAATCGAGAAGGTGCAATGTTCTGCTGAAATATCGACCTGAGAGATTCGAAAGATTTCGATTTCTCGCAAATCCGTGCATCTTAGAGTCTGAGTTGAAAATTATTCAATTATATATGATCATGTATGATTTTATATAAATATTTTTTCTCGGCGTGTTAATAGCAAAACAATGATTATCAGAGTAACAGCTGGTATAATATTGAAAACTCATTATGAGATAAAATAAAAGTAAAGGAAAGAAGAAGAAACATTTAATAATGTCACCAAATCGAGAAATAGGTGCATGCGCGAATAGGGAAGGAAAGAAAATGAAATTGTATATTGTAAAAGGCGTGCAGGCTTAGCCGTACAAATAAATTATTTATCATTAGTGTTACATATCTTAGGAATTTGCCAGAAATCGAAATAATCCGAATCAGTCGCCCGATCGACCTGATCCTCGCATCTACGAGGGTCGGAACGGGGGAGCTCATTATTTCTCAAACCGAAAATCCACGTACATACGTATAAAAGCCGCCGAGAATTTCACTTTCAAATATCGCCAGACTCGCGCGGCGCAAAAAATATGTATGTACCTTTTAATCCACCCACGGTGAACCGAGTTCGTCGAGGGGCTCCTCGTCTTACCCTACCGGAGGGGCCGCGCGGACGCGAACCCTCTCTTATATCGGGTTGAAAAATATCGTCGAACCCTCCCCGTGCAGCTCTCGCCCCGGAAGTGCGCGTTGCCATCGCGGAACGTGCATACCGCCCGGTAGATATTGGAAGTTCATTTTCCGGAAATCGCATTCTCTCTTACTCGCCCGCGCGCATCCCAGACACAATACATAAATTCCGGCAGTAACGGTGGAGGGTGCCTTGCAAATTGCAGGCGCACTTAAACCCTCGTCGCGCGCGCCAAAGTGCTGTCAGTGCGGTTAAACAAAACGCTCTCCAGCGCACAGTCCGCTATTCTTCATATCGCGTACGGTAGTTATCCCACTACGCGTGCGTGGCTGCGTCCGCGCGGCGTATCATACCGGCGTTTCGCATGCGTGCGTTGAAACGAAACGAAAAAAAAAAAAAAAAAAAAAAAAAAAAAAATAGCTAACGCGGTATACGCGCGACATTGCGAGGACGGAAAGCCTTGTTACGGGAAAAGAGCCGTGGCGCGGTGTGGTGAACTACCCCTGTGAAAATGTACCTGCGCGGAAATAGGTCAAACTCTCCGGGAAAAAATATTTATGTATAATCTCTCTCTCTCATATATGATCGTGTATCTAATAATTTTTCACTGATTCAAAGTCGCTTAATCTTTCCTAATACATTACACATTATGTAATCTGTTATGGATTACAAATTATTTAATGTTTCTTGATAAATTAAAGTCTTTAATGGAATAATTTTATGAAAGAAATGATAAACTGTATGTGATCGTATACAATTATATATGACTAAATACACTGAGAATAATAATTGATCAATTTAACGAAAATCTTGGTGACAATGACCAAACTGTTTGGTTAAACTGACCACTTTTTATAGTTGGAATAACTAAACGCGTCAAGCTAGATGCGTTTTGTCACTTTAACCTAATTATCTTTCTCTGTGCAGGATTTGACATAATCTTCTGATATCTTCATCATATCTGATTGTATACATGATCATACATGAATTTTCATACATGATCAGATAGAGGCAAATTTCGGATCTGATTATATCCAATTATATACGATCATATATGACCATTTTTCCCGGATCTGCTCAAGTCAGGGAATTCGTTTTGATTTCGCAGTTTGATTTTTCGCGTAAATTGCACACTTGGTTTCTCGCTGTATTATATGTCGATGCGATCAAACGAATGACTGATAGCGTGGGTACCGTGATCATTGCAACGATTGGGTAGTATTCAAACTTTATATATTCCACGCCGCGATAAATATAGAGTCGAGGCCAATTACTGATAATGAAAAAATGAACCCAGCGCGTTTCATTTTAATATCGACCACCTCCAAATATCAGATCGATCGCTCGTCCAATATCACCCTTTTGTTCGTTCACTTATTTATTTTCCTTTCACGAAATTCTAGCTGAACATTCACATAAAAATTGCCAATGCGGCGAACACCGCGTACACCGTTAACCAGACGTTGTTAAAAAAAAAAAGAAACAACAGACAGAAAACATTCCCACCGTCGCGCGCAAATCGTCATGTTCCGCCGTCCGTATCGCCTTATCGCGGCGAAGGGATGATAATGCCGGGGGAAGGGGGATCCGCGAGATATAACAGGGGCCGGAAGAAATACAAATTATCCGGCGCGCGCATAAAAAATATCCGGCGATCGGCTCTCTCGCGAGGAAATCAAACGCTATTATAACTCGCGATAATCGCAGTCGTACGAAACCAAGCTGCGAAAATATATGGATTTATCACGTTCGCCTAGCGCGATGCGAAGCCAAACGCGCGATGAATGGCTCGTCCCCCTTCTTCGCCGCGATTCAATGGGAAGCTCGCGTGCGCGAAACACACGGGCTCCACTACTCGGGGCGACCCTCGCACGGGCAAGCAAGGAACACACACACAAGGCGCATAGAAGTTCTTTCCGTGAGGTTTACGTATGAAATATATTGGAATCCTGTTGGGATGGGAAGGTGACACGGTGGAGCTCTTGTTACCGGCGAATATATGATTTTATCGTATTCGACTGGCAAGAGAGAAATTGCACGCGAGATGCATTCCCGCTGAACACGGTGAGGTCGATATTACATTGCTCTGATATAATCGGATGTAACAGATGTTACGTAACACTGATACATCGACGTTACATAAGTGAGGGGTGGAGATTTCTTTTAGACATTACATAATGGTAATGATAATATTATAATATCGTAGTTACGCTCTTTTTCTTGTAACCTATTAGGTTTGGGAAGTGTTAAATATCAACAAAGTATCCTATTTTATTGAAGCATAAATCAGCCATCATTGCAGGTGGCAAGTTATGAAATAACTACACGCGGTTCTCTCTTTCGTTCCCCGCGTTAACAATTTTCATATGTTAAGATTTTATCCCTTCTAAAGGGAGGAGCCCTTTATCGATTTTCAGTCACGATTACGAAACGTCCTCGCGTTCTCCGATTTTGAACACAACGGTCACGTGACCACTTTGCAGCAAGCTGAATATTTTGCAAAAACTAACGTCCCAAAATATCTTTCCACCTCTCGTATTTACAGTTTTGAGATTCCTCCAAACTTTTGTATACTCCCTCCTCGCCTTCTTTATCGATTTTCAATCACAATTATAAAGCGTCCTTGCGTTTTCCAATTTTGAACGCAACAGTCACGTGATCACTTTACAGCGAGCTGAATATTTTGCAAAAACTAGCGACGCGAAATATCTTTCCACACCTCGAATTTATAGTTTTGATATATCTTCTGGGTACCTTCATGTATATCTCACACGCGCGTCCCCTCGCCTCCCTTTATCGATTCAAACTCATAATATGTATTACGAAGTGTCCTCGCGTTCTCCGTCTTTGAACGCAGGTCACGTGACCGCCTCACACCAAAATGGCTGTGCTCGCGACTCGAGCGACGCCGCTTATTTACGGCCGCAGCGCGCAGTAACTTCGCGTCCGTTGAGGGGGTAGGTTATGTCGCCGATAACCGCGGTGCGTCCGTAACCTATAAACGTACAAGACAGTGAAAGATACATAATTCGCGAGAATGCAGCTCCGTTCTGTGTAGTTCCACATCGCGCAATTCCTTCAGAACGACGCGCGCGACGACGGACAGCGAACAGCTGGAAAGTGACAGCTCGCAGGTATTTACCGATAATCCGCGCTCGATCCTCGCCACTCATCGCGATGATTTTATTTCCGTTGCTCTCGTTTCCTCTCCGCGCGATTTCCTCACGCTTCTCGTCTTTCCCAGGAAACGTCCGCGGAAATTATGGGCGAGACGCCGCTGACCCGCGAATCCGACGGTTTTACCACCGATTTTACAGCTAATGAGGAAATCGACATCAAAGATGAACAGCTTTGCATCGGCGCGTTCGTCTCCACCGTAAATCTCGCCAATTCCAGCGACACGGAGGACGAGGTACGTCGATGTAACGCGTCGCCCTCTGCCACGACCTTTCGAGAGTTTGTCCGGAAGTCATCGGCTATCGGCAGTGAGTGAGCGAGCGAGCTTCGATTCCACCTGTTTTTTCAGACCTCCGACGCTCGTCATCTCGATCCTCCCGTCGATCCGCTCTCCGTAGACGGCATTGCTCCGCTGGAGGAACCGTCCGATCGGTGGTGCTCCTTCGTTGAGCTCTCGCCTCACACTTTAGGGAATTCCGTTCCGATCGTTCCAGTTTCCCTCGAGGATGCTTCGCCGGACCAAAAGGCGAAGGACAGTCACACTTGGAATTTCCTGCAGTGCAACATCTGTGAGAAAACCTTCCAACAGAAACTGCGCTTCGTCAACCACATGTCGATACACGCCACCGAGTATCCGCTGTCCTGCCGCGTCTGCCGCAAGAGGTTCAAAGCGAAGGAGAGCCTGGAAGCGCACACGAACGTCCACCTGGTGGAGAGATTCTACTGCATGGTCTGCAATATCCGCTTTGAGAACGAGGCGATCTTCGAGAGGCACAAGGTCGATCACAAGCCCTTCGTCTGCACGGCGTGCCAAGAGACATTCACCGACCAGCGCGACCTCCTGGATCACCACGCCGCTCACGCGGCCCCCGTGCTGCTCGAGTGCGGCTCCTGCGACAGGCTTTTCTTTCCCAAGGAACGGCAGAGGAGCGACTCGTTGTCGGAGCAGCTCATCCGCTGCGACGAGTGCTGCGACCAAACGAGGAGCGAGGAGGCGTTCAAATCGAGCGTCGCGACGTATGCCGGTACGCCGCGCTCGACGAAGTACCGCTGCTACCATTGCCACGAGCAGTTTCGGTACAAATACGCGTACAACAGTCATTTGCTGACGCACAGGACGCCCGGATCGCCCGGGAAGGGCGGCTCGGGAATTCGTGCGATCGGTTCGAGGAACGAGGCCGCGGAGCTCTTCTCCTGCGCGACGTACCCCGACGATCACAGTCTGGTCGAGCATCGGGCGAGCGCCACGGAGAGTTTCATCTGCGACTTCTGCGGGAAGCGCTTCAAGCGGAAGGAGCACATCGCGTGGCACATGATAACACACATGTTCGGAGACCGACCGTTTTGCTGCGACGTATGCCACACGCGCTACAAGAAGAGGGACGCCTTTGAGAAGCATCTGTTGTCCCACTCGCAAGAGCGGTTTATCGAGTGTAACGTTTGCCTGGAAAAATTCAGAGTCCAGGATGATTACAGGAGGCACATGTTCGGGCACGCGAACCTGATGCCGTTCGCGTGCGACGTTTGCCTGCAGCGGTTCTCCGAAGAGGACGGTCTGCTGCAGCACGCGCTCGTTCACGCGGGGGAGCGGGAAAACGATGGCGACGGTCGTTCGAGAGCTCGCGGGGAGGAGGAGTCGATCCGCGTTGACGATTCGAACGACGAAGCGTCGTCCCTCGAGAACCGCACGGCTACTCGCGAAACGCAAGAATCCTTTTCCCACGCGACACACTCGAACGGTCACACGGAAATTCACGCGGAAGCCGAACCGCTTCCTCCCGGCGACAAGCTCCGCTGCAAGTTCTGCGGAATCCACTTCAACGAGGTTCTCTCCTTCGAGAATCACATCCTCATTCACTGCACCCTCAAGCCCTTCCACTGCAAGGACGATTTCGTGAAGCACTTGGTCACCCACGAAGGCGGCGAGGTGAGCGAGGCAAACGTTCGCGCACGAGCGAAGACGTCGTTCACCTGCGACGTGTGCTCGATAAGGTTCCCGCGAAAGTTGGAGATGCTGCGGCACAAACTGCTGCACAGCGAGAAGAAGCGCTTCGAGTGCGGCGTTTGCCGGAAGGGCTTCTACACGAAGCGCAATCTGCTGAAGCACGAGCTCACGCACAAACGGGAGAACGAAGACAGCATTTGTCGCGAGGAGTACGAAGGTAAGAACAATTTTCGAAAGCATTTACGCACGCACGAGGCGGAGAAGACCGGGAACGACTCACTTCCGGAGAACGATGACGAGGAGGAATCGCTTCCGAGGGACGACGGCGAGCACGACGATTCATTGGGAGACGAGGATACCGAAGAGAGAGGGTCGGTCGACGAGACGTTGCAGTGCGACGTTTGCTCGGAGAGATTTTCTCAGGAGAGCGATCTTCAGCGCCACGCGTCGACGCACACCGCGAAGAAATCACCGCGGAAGAAGCGTCGCGCGAAGCGCGCTCTTCGGAAACGCGACGTCCCTCGGAAACGCGACGCTCCTCGTCGCAAGAAAGCAAAAGGCGCATCCCCTCCGAAGAAGGTGTTCGTCTGCGACTTCTGCCAGAAGCAGTACGCCGTGAAAGCCAGCCTCGAGCGCCACGTACTCTTCCACGTCGGCGAGAAGGAGTTCTGCTGCCGCACCTGTCCCAAGCAATTTTACTCCGAATTCTCGCTGAACGCCCACGAGCAAACCCACGTCAAGCCGTTCAAGTGCGACGTCTGCAAGAGGTGCTTTCCCACGAAGGAGCGCCTGGCGCTGCACCTGCCGCGTCACACGAAACGGTACCGTTGCAAGCTCTGCCAGCGGGCGTACTACCAGAGGACGAATCTCCTCCGGCACTTGCGCGCCCACGAGCAGGAGGGCAAGCCGTTCCAGTGCGACGTCTGCCTGAAGCAGTTTCCCATACGCCGCAACATGGTGCGGCACAAGCGCCGCATCCACCGCGGCAAGGAGCCGCACCATTGCGACGTCTGTCTCAAGCGATTCTTCCTCAGAGACGATCTGCTCGAGCACATGCTCATCCACAGCGAGAACAAACGGTTCGAGTGCGCGATCTGCCGCAAGGGATTCTACGCGAAGCGCAGCCTACTGGAGCACGAGCTCCTCCACCAGACGGAGAGCCGCGACAAGCCCTTCCGCTGCGAGGTGTGCCTCGAGCAGTTTCCCGAGCAGGAGAGCCTGCTGCGCCACGCGGAGCGTCACGCCTTCCCGAAGCTGTTTCACTGCGACTTCTGCCAGAAGGAGTACTCGCTCGAGACGAACTACCAGAAGCACATGCTCGTCCACGAGGCGGAGAAGAACGTCGGGCCCTTTCGCTGCGACGTCTGCGCCAAGCGGTTTCTGCTGGAGAGCGACCTGCTGCGCCACGCGCCGCTCCACGTGAAGCGGAAACCGCCGCGAAAGAAGGAGCAGCAGCAGCAGCAGCAGCAGCAGCAGGAGAAGCGCGACCCGCCGGAAGGCGAGGGCGAGAAGTGCCACGTTTGCGCGAAGCTGTTCCCCACGACTATCAGCCTGCGGCGCCACATGTTGCTGCACCCCGAGACGAAGCCCTTCCAGTGCAGCGTCTGCCAGAAGGGCTACTATCAAAAGTGCTCGCTGCTGAAGCACGAGCTCGCGCACAAGCGCCACGTCGACAGGCCCTTCCAGTGCGACGTGTGCTTCGCGAACTTCATGTACGAGAAGAAACGCGACAGTCACATGATACGCAACTCGTGCCGCAAGCCGTTCCGCTGCGACTCGTGCCAGAGGGAGTTCTTCAAGAAGCACACGCTCAAGTCGCACCTGCTCACGCACTCCACGGAGCGGCCGTACTCGTGCGATATTTGCCGGAAGGCGTTCAGTCGAAAGGGGAATCTGGATGTGCACATGGCCGTTCACGGTGAGAAGAAGACTTTCAAGTGCCGGCTCTGCACGAATTCTTACAGCTACGACATCACGCTGAAGAAGCACATGCGCGCGGTTCACGGCGTGAGGTTCGGGAAGGAGCTTCGGGCTAACGGAGTCGGCGAGGAGACGTTTACGCGAGAGGAGCCGACGACGGGGAGCGAGCCGGGTTGTCCGGAGATCGCGTACGATTGCGATATCTGTCGGGAAACCTTCCGCGTGAAGGCGAGCCTGGAGGAGCACGTGGCGACGCACTTCGCGCGGGAGACGCTCCGCTGCGACGTCTGTTCGGCGACGTTCGAGCTGCGCGAGGATTACGACAGCCACGTGTCGGGTGGCTCTTGTCGCAAGCTCGCGAGCGACGAGGAACACGGGGATGGAGGGATTCGGTGCGACGTCTGTCGCAAGCCCTTCGCCGGCGAGGACGATCTGAGGAGGCACGCGGTCATTCACGAGCGGCAGAAGAAGACGGGACGGTTTCGCTGCGAGGTTTGCGACAGGAGGTTCAATCTCGAGTATCACTTGACGAGGCACTCGGTCGTTCACCGGAGAAAGAAGAAAACGTAGGTCGCGGTAGCGAGGTACGTCGATGTCGTCCCGCGAGGGGAATTTGTTCGAAGGGAGCGCGGGTACTGGTTGGTTGAAATTGGTATTTGTCCCACGAAAGTATCTAGTATGATGTCTAGTACTAAAGATATTTCCACCGAAATACGGGGTGATTCGAAATGGGCGCACTTCCTCTCGTAGAGAGATTCTTCGCAAAAAACTGAACCGAAAGTTCCTGTACAAAATTTTTGTGCTCCGCACAAATTTGGTGAATTTTTTTACGACTCAGGTGGTGCTTTTCGAATATTAGGGTGCCTTCCGCCGCTCCGATGATTGATTTCAAAATTCTAGGCTGCAGAGGAGGCACGCTGGAATAACTACTGCGAGTTTCGCTGCCGTTTAAAATCTTGTCCCTTGAATCTGACTTTGGATTGGATATTTTCGAACTGGATTATCTTGTAAACTAGGCGGAGCACAACAATTTTGTACAGGAACTTTCGGTTCAGTTGTTTGCGAAGAATCTCTCTACGAGAGGAAGTGCGCCCATTTCGAATCACCCTGTATATTGCATTGCAAGACACCGTTTTTTGCGACATTGAGTTAAAATTTTCTCAAAAATCTAACGTTATAGCCAACGTTTACATTCGGGATCGTTTTCAGTGTCAAACAAATCTATAAAGCCGCGAACGGACTTCGCGTTCCAGTGTACGCGCAGTCCGTATGCGGCTTTAGAATTACTTGTTCCCGTTCTTAATCGAGATTCAGTGTAGTGACTATGTCTACGCTCGATCGAATTATTTTCGCGCTACGAAAAGAATCGTACTGGCTATTTAGTAGGGTGGCAATTAACCCTCCATTAGTCGCTATGGGCCTGACAGACCCATAGCGTCTTTATTTGTTGGAAAACTATTAGAGCCACACCGTTGTCACTTTGTGACATCTCAGAGGGATGCTCTAAGAATGGTTTACCTGAGTCTTACACCCCTGTTAAAATTCTTTTTTATTTTTTTAATTTGTCTAAATCAAGTTGTAAATTATTTATTTTAAAGCACTGTGTATATCGCAGAAAGGGAAGCTATTGTTGATCATTTAATTTTATTTTAAACGCGTTACAATTATGAAAAATAAGATATTTACTGATATGGGTCTGACAGGCACATAGCGACTAAGGGCGTCTCATCAGCTGACGCGCCTAACGGAAGGTTAAGGGGCGTCTTTTCTTTCTGGGGATTTGGAAAATAGCATACCGATTTATCAGATAAAAATCGCTGAATGAGTATCCAATCGTCATTGGTTAATTATTTAATGTCATCCGATAAACATTGAAGTTTCATTGAGCAACCACATCTGTTGAACTAGTGTGCCGTGAAAAAAATGTAATACTTTTTAAAAGTCAAAAAATCGAAAATACGCCATATGCCATACGGACTGTGATAACTCCACGCAGAAAGCAGCTACGATGCTGGAGGAAATTGTATTGAATTTTGCGGAATAATTTAAAGGCCTCTACCGCGCCCGAACTTACTGTAAAATACACAAGAAGTCTAATATTGCTCGAAATATTGTTACCTGTTAAATCCCTTTGAAATCGTCGGCATCGTCTACGAGTTTCTCAAATTTATAATACATTTTTCGATGATCAGATCAAGAAAACCGCGCAGTAGAAGGGTTAGAAATGATCTGATACAATCGATTAAAATTCATTATACTATGCATAAAATTATACAATGCATACAAATAAGTAGAAAAAAATATTACAGTCCCCTACTAAATCGTGTCAATTTTGCCAACTTTCAACAATATTAAAAGACGGCCCTTAAAGCATCCCAAGCATTTTTAATGAAGATGTGTATCTGTAGTTACGCGCAAATGAATCGCAATGACAATTAATCCGTGCCGATTAACGAAGGCGATAAGTATTGCGCGCGCGCGAAAACACTATCTCCTCGCTGGAAAACAATTTCCTTCCCTAGTCACATCTTTTATTCATCTGTACATAGAGAATTATCACACAACAGAGGAGTATCAAAAACAGTTCATCGATGATCGCGTGCCGCATCATTTTTTTAGTGCGCGATTCTCGTAATTTTAGTAAGGCGTTATCTTACTTTTAAATTGTGGAATTAAATCGGAATCGTGCAAGTGCGCGACTCGAGTCAGGGAAGGGTGTGCGTATATAAATATAGGAAGAAGGAGAAAACTCGTCTTTTCTTCCTATTTTTTTTTTATAAAATACCTCAACTTTTTTCTTTATTTCCTTATGACATATTTCCTCGATACAATAATGAATGCATATACATCAGCTTGCCGTACTCGAGACGAAGAGTAGCTTTAAAGGTCAAGAAGAAAATTCGATTGCACTTTTATTTCTCTTTTTTTCTCGACTACCTATTCGCGAATGGACGTTGTTCTTGTACCTTACCACACTCTCTTCTTTTTTTTATTATCGTAATATACTTAAACTAGCTTTCCACACCCCCTTTTTTTTATACAAAACCGATTAAATCGCGACCCCTTCTTTCACTCTCGCTCTCACGCATTCGATATCGCTTTTGCATACTCTCTCTTTCTCTCTGATCACAGAGAAACCATCCGTCGTAAAGAATAAAATTGAATACCTAACACGCATTGTTCGGACCGCTCGATATTTATCTTCGCATGCTAAAAGGCCGATTATCATAGCTACCGCTTCCGCGTCTCTCTCTCTCTCTCTCTCTCTTGCTCTCTCGTTTTCTTGCTCTCGCCCTCGTTTCTCCTCCGTTCCTTCCGCTGAGCATATCTAGGAACATTCTACGACGGTTTCTTTAGAGTGTCTAGCAGAATCAGAATATGAAATTCTCTGACTTTTTTAGGATTTCCAGGCCTAATATACATATGTATTTTTCCTTGACTAGTCTAAAGTTATTCTTTTATGTTATTAAAGCAATTATTGGGTTCGGATTCTAAATTCAATAATTGATTCACTGTGATACATTGAAAATAGTTTAAAGTGTAAAGTAAGACAGATTTAGAAACGCGTTGCACTCTGAACGTCTTGATAGATACGTCGATGAGATATAGTATTGTGCATCCTGGGGAGAAGTGATTTTCGTAAAGGCCATTCGCGAACGACTTTAGGGGAAAAATCCAGAAAAATTTCAGGATTCCCTGACAATTCTATGATTTTTCCAGAAATATCAAATTCCCTGACAATTCCAGGTTTTCCAGTTTTCTTTGATTCCTAGACACCCTGTTCTTCCTTTCGTGGGGAACATCGCGAACGGATCGGAGTGAGAAACGCGGGGGAAATCAGGGCGTCGAGGGAGTTGCGAATATTTACGCGGACGTCGTACAAAATTTAGATCCACTCGGAAGCGAACTTATCGATCCCCGCGTAAAATATCCCCGAATACAGACGCTCATCGACTCTCGTACCCCCCGATAATAATCTCTCGCCCTCCGCCGCAGCGGCAGTCTCACACTCTCGACGAGCGGTCGCTCCCCGACGCGATGCCGGGAGAAAACCCGAGCGGGATCGCGCGTACGCGATCGGATCGTCGGAAGAGAAACGGAAATAAGGATCCGCTAGTCGATAGAAACGAAGCTATAAGTGGTACACAATCTAGAATACGTAGAACTTGACAGGGAAACAAATTATACAACCGTGACTTCGTCGAGAATAGCGCTCGACCTCTGCGCGAATTTCAAGCCGACGATTTCGCGCGGGGAAAGGACGAATACGCAACTCGCGTAAGCTTCCCCGCGTTCGGAAATCTCGTTGTCGATAGCTACGCGAATTGGGAAACAAACGAACTTCGTCGAAACGATAATACAAGGTTTAGCGGCTCGGCGCCGTCGCTCGCGCCGTACTTTCGCCGCCCGGTGCGACGCGCGCGGAAATCTACACCGAGAGAAATAATTGTCGGTATCAAACAAATATTTCTTGAATCAAGAAGATAATTATCTTAAAATTGTTTTAAGAGTACAGGCTCTTCGTCAAAGAATATATTATTCTTGATTCAAGAATACTTTTGTTGGTACGATAAATTCTTCTTGCGCAAGAAAAAAACAATTACGCGAGTCTATTAAACATTTTCTTGCGCGAAGAAGACCACTGCTTAGTCCTGAAATAATGTCATATTTCTGATTGAAGAAAACATTTTTTCGTATCAGCAATTATTTCTCCGAGTGTATCGGCGATTATCAGATCTTGCGGTAGAATATTATTTAAGTCTAGAATGTGTCTGGTACATACATAAGTGTTGGTCGTGCCGGAGGTGCCTTTGTCCCGAATAATTCGTACGCGGTGATGCGATGGCGTCCGCGTGCGTCTACGCGCTTTCAAAAAATACGTTTCTCTCCCTTCTCGCTTTCTTTCACCTTGCGCCGTTTCAGATGCTGAGCTGCTTGAAATAATGCCTGCAGTAGAGCGCCATCATGGTGGGCGGCGCGTCGGTATTTCGCAGCAGCTTCTCCTCGCCCTCCGTTAGCCTCTCCAGCGACAGCATGTACTCCCGATCGAATACCCCTGCGATGCGGGAAAATGATCATCGTGTTCGCGTCGAAAATCGCGTGGCAACGCACCTTGATCGATGTTCGCTCTGCCGAGAACCGTGAAGGCGAGGAACAGGATGTCGCGGTACACGGAGAAGGGAGCCTGATCCTCCGTTTGGGTCCTGCTCCTCTCGATGGCTAATCTCTTGATCGGCTCCGCCAGGTCGTTATGACGCACGTTCATTATGACCGATTGCATTAGTCTGCGGGGGGAAAAAAGTGTCTTTAAATCACGAGAAACGCCGTACAGTGGGACAAAATCAGAAAAATGCGCGCACGCGCGCGGACTCGAAACAGATATTCGTTTCAAGGTTCTAGGCATATCTACTCAGCAGGCATTTAATATAATATGAAATATAATATTTTGAAAATTATACCGTGTAATTAAACGGACTTTTAAGGTAAATTGGAACACTCTGAGGCCTGTGTAACTTTGACTAGTTTCACCCCAACTGACCTCTAATTACCTTAGATTAAAGAATGCAATTCAGTATCAATTGGAACAAAGCGAATGCGCGCGTTTTTCTGATTTTGTCCCACCGTGCGCCGGTTTGAAATCGCGACCCCCTCTGCGCGATACTCACGTTCTATCTTCCGTGCTGTTCATCTTCCACTGAAGGTACATGGGCAGCCGGTCCATGTGGAGCCGCTCGTTGTCCCACACGGTCCGCACGCCGACCAGGCCGGCGTTGTTCTGCAGATCCTTGTCCCCGTCGGTGCTGAGCCACAGCTCCGGGAAGTGAGTGCTCAGGTTGATCCTCTCGAAGTACCAGATCAAATTCCAGTAGACTATGGGATGCTCCTGGATGAACTTGTGCTTAGTGAGGCAGGAGTCGCCCTCCTGGCTCAGCACGCTCTCCAGCTCCTTCCGCAACACCAGCGGGTTTAGATAGGGCACGGTTATCGGCTCGGGCAAGACTCGCGGCTGCTCCAGGAGCTTGATCAGCGCCCCCGTCAACGGGTCGTTGCTCCTCTCACCCTCGTCGCACCTGGCGATGCCAGAAGAGGAGTGTGTTGAGGACGAAGGTAAAGAGAAAAGGGTTAGACAAGGTGGCGAAGGAAATCTATCCTCGAAATTTTCCCTGAGATTTCCGGGTGAAATGTTTGTGAGTTTCCGAGTTTTTCATTTATTTCGCAAATTCCCTTGAAATATCCAGATCGTCAAGAGAATCCTTGAGATCTCCCCGACTTCCCGTTTCTCTCGTCACACCTGTAATCGAGTATCGTGACGGTGAGGAGCGGCACGGTGGCCTTGTCGCAGAACTGGCAGACGGTGTTCAGGTTGGAGTCCTCCGGCTGCCAGCCGGCCATGATCTCCTCGTCGTAGAGTATCGCCGCGCAGTGGTGGCAGCGACTGGCGGTGGAGAGGACGAGCTCAATGGCGAGACGCTCCTCCGGATCGCGCGACGTGCGCGGGTACAGGCACTCCGCCAGCTCGTAGAGCGCGGCCAGGTCTACGCTGGCGTCACCTGAGAGCATTTTGTTTAATTTTATACCCGACGCTCTGCGCGGAAATCACGGGGGAAACGCGGGGGGATCGCGATATACGTTCGCGCACCAGAAATCCTAGCGGGAATCTCGCTGCGGTCCTGCTGCGAGCCGTCCGTGAGGGAATCCAGCGACTCGTGCGATATCCCGTAGGCCAGCCTCTGCTCGCGCTCCTTGAGCTTCACGGGGGTGCTCGTCGCCGAGATGGCCTCCTTTATCTCGTCGAACTTCTTGGCGACGGTCGTCGCGGCTGATTTCAGGCTGTTCAGGCCGCCCAGGATGAGTTCGTTGGACTTCTTACCCGTCAAACTCGTCGGGCTGAAAATCGAGCGCGCGATCGCCAAGGTTTCACTCGGCCGCCGCCGCCGCCGCCGCGACCGAACCGCGGGACGACGCGACGTTATCGTAATTTCTTTCTCCCGACGCACATCGCGTAATAGTGTTCTCAGGAAGAAGCGCGCTTCGCGATCGACTCGGGGCTCTCGGGCGGCGTCGCCGCGCGCACTCTGACGCGCCCAGAGACTCGACCGGTCCTTAAACTGCGTACCTGATGTAGCTGGAGAGACTGAGAGACTCGATGAGCTGATTCGACGATATCAGTTCCTTATTTTTAGCAAACGCCAGTCCGCCGGTAGAGTATCGTCTACGGTGTCGTTAAGTAAGAAACGAAAAGGCAGGGCAATCATGCAAAATAATAATAAATAAAAGGAATTAACCCAGGTCACACAGAAGCGCGGTCGCGTCCGAGGAAGGGTCTCGACGCGTCGCCAGAGTCGCGCGGGGATACTTAGGCGGGGCTAAATCGACGCGCGCTTACCCAAAGCTGAGTTTCAGACTAGATCCAAGACTAGACAAACTTGACGTGACGCTGTCCTTGTTCTGCGCCCAAAGGCTGCCGATCTCCAGTCTCTCTCTTTCTTTCTCTAGGTCACCCTGCTGCGCCACCGAGTGCGGCATCGTCTCGCTGCGCTGCAAGTGGCCGCCCATCGTGGCGCCCGTCTCGTCCACGGCCTGATGAAACGTCGCGCTGCGCGGCAGGATATTGCTGGGGAGCGGAACAGAGCGAGATTCGTAGAGCTCGAATGGGATTAGCAACAGCTATCCCGCGCCTTGGATCGTACCTCGTAAACAGAAGAGGACCTCCCGGTCGTTCCTCGTTTAAAACGGTCAATGTGCTCGAGGAACAGTTCGAGTCGTTCTCCTCGGAAGGCGAGACGACGGGCGTGTCATCGTTGACCAACGCGCCCAGTGGATCGTTTTCAGTCACCGGCGTGCGTATGGGACTCTTGACGGGAGATTCCACGCTACGCGCTAACCTGGAAGAGTCGCGAGTTCTTTTATTCTGACGGGGTAACGACTTAAATCTATCTCCTAAATTCCCTGAGATTTCCCTGATTTCCGGATTAAGTTGTTTGTGAATTTCAGAGTTGTGTACGTAGTCATCGAAATGAGTACAAAATCGAAAATCACTTCTATTGGTGCCATTCTGTACGAAATTGTAAGTTCTATAAGACGCTACATTCTATAAAGATATACACGATTTTCTTTTGTGACTTTATGGAATGTAGTGCCTTATAGGGCTTGTAGTCTCACGCAGAATAGCGCCATTGATCAGTTAGAATATTTTTTTAAAAATGCTCATCGCGAATCATAGTAGTGAGTGTTGCTTGTTACTCATTACCAGACGACTCAATGTTAGTGTTAAAAAGTCAGCAAGTTTTCAGGGTGGCTACAAAAACTTGATTATAGAAATCCCAGACTTTTCTCCGACTATTTCAGTTAAAGTTGTAAGTAATCCTGATATGTTTTGCTCATATTAAGAGTTTTGTATAATCAAATCAACATAGCGCAAGAACACGAAGTTGCACCGAGGTTTATATGCCAAGAAACTGACATGAATGGTAGAGAGGCCATATTTCTAGACCTCTTTCGAACGCAGACGCGGGACAGAATTTCCCAGAGCTCCTCAGCTCTGCGAGTATCGCGTACCTGGGATTGCTGTTGGTTCGATCGAGAGCCTCCGGCTCGGACGCGCTTAGCGCGCCCTGGCCTTTAACAATGCTGTTCTGCCGCAGAAACTTGAGCTTCATGTCGACCGTGCCGAAGGCCGGCAAGTCGGGCACGGAGCTTCCCTTGAGCGCTGTCAACAATAAAGAGCGCCGAGCGGCATTAGACGATCGTTCTTCCGCGCGACGCGACGTGAGGCGATTCCTTACAGTCGCTGTGCGCGGGCTCGGTGTCCTGCGAGTGCCCGCTGTCGAGGCTGGATCGCGACAGCGCGTGCTCCAGGAGCTGGCTCTTCCCGTCCGCGCTCAGCACGTCGGCGTTGGTGCTGAGTCGACGGCGGGCGCTCTTCTTGCCGGCTTTCTTGAACAGCGCCGCGCCGACGATCACGTTGCGCAGCTTGTTCCACATCAGTTGGCTCGAGTTCGTCATGTCCGACGGCCAGGTCGCCTCGAGGACCGCCTGGGGGAAAGCGAGGGCGTTAGAGGCGGCGTCCCATTGAGGCCGGAACGCGAATGTTCGCTGGATCGTACCTTATTGTAGAAGCCGTACGTAAGGGCGTTCGGCTGTACGCCGCTGCGCTTCATGTGGAACAGCAACTTTACCGCGAGGAGCGGCTGGCCGTACACGCCGCAGAGCTGCATCATTGCCCGGTAACAGACCTGTAACGAGAATTCGGGTGTCGCGTACCAGGACTGAGTGGCTGCTCAAACGTGAGACAGAAATTCCCGCATAGTTCTTCTTCTTTGATACAATATTCTCAGAATATGATAGAGAATTTAATGAAAAGAAAACTTAAGATATTAGTCATCAGAACATCTATGCATCAGTTGGATGAAAAAAAAACGAAACGAGAATTTCACAATGAATATTAATTGCTCGTTATATTAATCTAATCTTTAACAATTTATGTACCACAGGCTTCACATCTCTTATTTGTTTAATCTTAGGGAAATATCGAATTATAGGGAGAAATGGGGAGAATCGCGAGTTTTAGAGTGAAAAAAGGGGAAACTTGAAAAAAGGAGAATGAAGGAGAATAGAGGGACAACACTGTAAAGCCTGTGATTATAAAATGCATGATCTTACAAATGAACAATAGAAAACAACCGACGAAGCGGACCCGGGCTCGCGAAATAAACTTGGTCAAAGCATCGTCTTTGACTATGTTCCATCGGATGACTAAATGCTGTATTTAGAAACGTTGGTATTTGTAAATACTGCAATGGAAGCGGACTTGTTTCTCTAAATACCGCGTTTGCCTGTATCAATGTCCGATGAAAACGCTCTCCAAATTTAAATTAAGCAATGTCGATATTTATAAATAACACATTCAGTGTCCGATGGAAACGTAGTCTTTGTTTGAAAATTCCCGGTTTACGAGTGAAATTCGCAGTTCTTCCTCAGCACTCGGAAATCCGCGCATAATTCCTGGGTTTCCCGATGGGAGATAAAAAAGATGCCTACCTCCTCCATCGGATCCAGCCGCAGCTTCTGCATCTTCACGAGCAGCTCGTAGGCGTGATGAAGCACCGCCGCGGGCTGACTCGACACCTGCAGCATGGCCGGCAGGTGCAGGAACCAGAGGCTGTAGCACGTGCCGAGCAAACACTTGCCCCACCGGTCCGGCATGGCTGCCTGCGGGTAAAGATCGTTCCTCGATACGCGCTTTCGAGGAGTTCGCGACGTCCGAGCTCGTCGAAGCTCCGCGATACCTCACCTGCTTTCGCGCCATCCTCTGCGCCACCTTGATTTCGTGCTTCGTCCGACGCGCCATCGGGCTCCCCGGCGCCATTCCGAACGCGCTCAGCGCGGGATTCTTCAGCGTGAGATTCTTCTGCGGCCTCATCAGCTCCGGATTCAATTTGAACGTGTTGTAGACCACCGGCGACTGATTGGGCCCCGCTTCCGGCGGCGGGATGAAGACGGTGCGCTCGCTGTGCTGCGACTCGTCGAGCTCCAGCAGGGTCACTGAAAATTACGCGACGCTAGACACGGCTCGGATTTTCGAGAAGGGGTTCTTGAGAAGCCGGGGAAGTCGCGCGAAAAACTCTAAGAATTCTGAGGCGCTCCCGACGTTACGAATTCTGTTGCTGGTGACTTTTTGAAATGTCTCCTTTAAACGTATCGGCCAATAAATAGTTAATTCTTACGCTTGGATTAGCTACGGCGGCGCGTTGGATCTAGCTAACCAATGCACGAGAATCGATTCTTCACCAGTTAGTATGTTTAGAGAAGTGACGTTTTAAAAAATCGCCGGGAGTACCTTAAAATTCGAGTCATCCTTTCGCGACGAATTCTCACCGTTCTCCTCCTCGACGCGCTCCGTGCATTCGTCGAAGAACGCCAAGCCCGCCATGTCCATGTCCGAGACGAAGCTCCTCTCCTCGATGAACCTGCGCGAAGGAAGAAAGAAAAAACCCCCGTGAAGACGTTCTCCTTTCGCTCGTCTTTGTTAGCTCCACCGTCACCTTATGAACATCTGCGTCCGCACGAGCATGCTGTAGAACTTGGCGTGCGCCTTGTCGCGGCTCCTCAGGAACGCCTGCATGTTGAAGAGGCTCGTGGGATCCGTCGAGCCGACGGTGGGCGCCTTCGTGATCGGCAGCAAGTAAGAGCGGTAGCCCTTCAGGATGGACGCGGTGAAGCGCAGGAACGCGTCCTGTATCTCCAGCTCGAGCGCCTGGTCCCTGCGCTTCTGCTGGAACTCCTTGTCGACGCTGAAGTCCTCGTCGCCCCTGTCTGCGAAGTGACGACGGGAATATACGCGCGAGATTCGCGCGTCGATCGGCGAAATTATCGAGGAAATTCACCTTTCTGAGACGAGCAAGTCTTCCCCAAGGCGTTCAGCTTCGAGTAGAGGTGCTCGAGTCGATTCTTCAGCATCCTGGCGGCCTTCTTCGGCAGCAGCTTGACCGTCAGGTAGCGCTTGTCGTCGCACACCGCGATGTTGTTCGTGTCCAGGTTGACGCAGTTGACGTCCGACGGCGGGTCGTAGAGGTCGAAGAACCGCGAGTCGACGCCGATCAGGAAGGGCAGCGGCGCGTGCAGGACCTGCATTGGAGAACCATGCGATAAAGGGTTCTTAAAATCGCGCCAAGTCGCCTTTACAGTGGCAGAACCTAAACTTAAACATCAGTGGACACACCGTGAAGCCTGTGTGACTCGAGACATATTTTTTTCGACGGCAACAATCATTTCTCTCGATGTACAAGAGCTTACCTCGGCCAATCCGAGCGGACACAGCGGTATATAAGGGCACTGCCACTTGAAGGGGAACAGGATCATCGCGATCGCCTCGCTGACGGAGGTGAGCACGTCGGGCCTCAGCGAGTGGACCAGTATCTTCTGCTCGGTCAGTATCAGCAGCAGGATCAGCATGCAATTGTCCGCGCCGAGATTGAGCAGCAACTGCCGGAAACTGGCGCCGGAACGCGGCAGCGCCAGGTCCTCCGGTTGCGTGAGTATCAGCCGATCGCGCCCGCTCAGCTGCACGAGAATTCGCGGCCTCTGCGGGCTGGGGAAGGGTATGTCGCAGAGGAAGTACGAGATGTACTTCTCGAGCGGCACGCTCAGCTCCTTGCCGTTCGCCATCCCGTGGAGATAGACGAGGAAGCGCTCGAAGGTGTCGAAGAACGGCCAGTGCGAGAGGATGCAGATGGACTTGCTGATGTTGAGCGACTGGCTCTCCGGCTCCGTGTACCGCAGTTTCTCCAGCTGCTGCTGGTCGAGCTTCTTCAGCACGCCGAACCGCCTGAGGGGTTGCGCCTCGGCGGGCGTCTTACCCTCGGCGTCGTTCGTGTCGACGTCTGCAAGGATCGTGGCGAATTGGCTTTCGATCGTTTCGGGGGAGGAGAAAAGTCCGCGGGATTCAAATGGAAGGTGAGGAAGTGTCGGAGCTAAATTAGAAAGGCGTACCGCAGTTCTTCTCCGTCCTCTCCAGGATCTCCAGCGGCTCGTTGCAGTTTGTGGTGTCGGCCTCCGGCACGATCTCCTCGTAGAACGTTATCGCCGAGCCGTAGATCTTCTGCGCGGCGTCGGAGACGGTCAGCACGAAGGTGGAGAAGACCGGTTTCGGTTTGCAGGCCACCTTCGGCCAGCACTCTATGGTGGCGCCCATCGGCAGGCAGAACATCGCCACCGAATCGGGGAAGACGAAGCTGTCGTAGTCCGTCGTCGGGTATTTATAGAGTATCGCCGGCTTGAACGATATCAGGTTGGCGCGGTTCATCGACTTCTTGTAGCAGAGAAAAACGTCGCTGCCCAGCATCCCCTTGTTCAGATTCTTGTTGATCACGCAGAAGGCGTGCGGACGGGTCTCTCCCTTGTTCGTCAGGATGATGCAGATGTCCGTGACCACCAGTGAGTTGCAGGGCATCTTCGGACTCGCGCGTCTGTACGTCACGAAGATCTTCGATGTGGAATTATTTACATTGGCGACGTGGCCGCTCGGCGTCGTCGTCACCATCTTGGCGTCCGGCATGATGCGCTCCTTGCCGTCGTATATCACTCCTGCGTTCGGTGTTGGAGAAATACTTTATCAGTATTGCCAGGTATTTTGATCTTAAACATTCCCTGACTTTTCGAGGCTCTTCAGAGAGCGCAAATTGCGCTCTCCGTGTCGTTTCATTAAGTCACAAAAAGACTTTGAAAGAGAAAGAGAGAAAGAAGCGTTCATTAATAGTCTGGAATATCGTACAATACAGAAGCATAAGTTCAAAGAAGACGGAAGCATAAAAAAAACCGACATGAAATGTCGATGAAGAGAAGGTGTTAAATAAAATGAAACTATATTATTGTTGATATTGCAGAATCGCCACACAAGTTGTATGCATATTTATACCAAATCACACTAAATTTGGCTCGGTAGACAAAGTATCATTATACCCAATACAATTTTTTTTCAAGAAATCTTATTGAAATTTCCTGATTTTTCTATCACTCCAGCGTTCGGTATTAAGCGAATACTTTATCCGGGTTGCCCCGTATTTTGATTCTAAACATTCCCTGAATTTTCAAGCACTCCAGAACAATAATCTCGTTCTCCGTATCGTTTCATTAAGTCGTAAAAAGACTTTGGGAGAGAAAAAGAGAAATAAGCGTTCATTAACAGTCTGGGATATCACACAATAAAGAAGCATAAGTACGAAAAAGGCGCAAGCATAACAAAACCTACCTATACAAAATCTCGGTGAAGAGAAGGAGTTAAATACTTATCATATATGTTTTAACAAAATTAAACTATATTACTGCTAATATTGCAAAACCACCACAAGTTGTACGCATATTTATGCCATATCACACGAAATTTGACTCGGTAGACAAAATATCCGTACAAAAGAATAACACTTTTTTTCAAAAAATCTTGTTAAAATTCCCTGACCCTTCCAGATTTTCCATGCACGAAATCGCCAGCACGAAAACAAACGCGATCTTTGGAGCTACGAGGATCATTCGCATCGAATACAAGGACAATAAACCACAGACTACGCTCCGAATCCTGTTTTCGAGGACAAAGCTCGATCCTCGGAAAACAAACGCATCTTCCCTCACCGATATCGACCAACGGCGGCTTGTCCCGTCCCCGCCTGTAGCAGAGGTAACACTCGTTCGTCCTCAGGCTGCCGTGATTCAGGTCGGCCGGCAGGCCGCTAACCGTGTACTCCAGGAGGGTGTAGCCGTCGGGACAGCTCTCCCCGAGTGTGGGGAAGATCACGGCGAGATCCGTGATCGGCGCCTGCATGTTCATGTCCTTCAGGTGGGTCCCCTCCTGGCACCAGTCCTCGAGCTGCTCGCCGTCGTCGTCGTTCTCCCGGCCGTACACGTCGTCCTGGCCGGGCAGGCCCGCCACCACGAAGTAATCCGCCACTCGTCTCTCGTCCATGCTGCGTCGCTCGTAGGAACAATTGTCGCGGGCTACGGACGCTCGACTGCGGCGCGCGAATCGGCGATCTCGGGCATAGCTCCAGGACGATCAGGAGGAGCGTTCGGCGCGCGATGGAGCGTGGTGTCTCTCGATGCGAGGCATGTCCTTCCTTCTGCTTCTACCGACCTGCAATTCGAAGAATCGTTTTACACCTTCTAGGAGGTTCGAATGCCTGCGAAAGTAGGAAGGAAGAGAGAGTTCCGGCAGTTTTTAACTCTGTATTCTTTCCTAGGAATTTTTTCACGGGGCTGCTTGGCTTTGTACTTCGCGAATTGATTAAAAATCGGTTCTGCATTGCCAGAGGGTGATCCTTTGTGTGCGTTTCTCAGGTGAGACTTTGACGAGTCTGTATAAATCTGGTGAACGCGAGGGGCAATCGGGACGCTGGATGAGAGCTTCTACAATGCCTGGGGATCACGCAAAGCTACCAACACGTTGAATAAACAGAATGGGACGTTTCTTCCTTCTTGATAACGTGATGTATTCAAATTTTTACATTAGGAAACATTCAGGACATTAGATGAGAGATTCTACAATGGATAGGAGTCGTATCAGACTGTGGATACGTTGGGTAAACAATAAGGAATGCGAAATTTGGTAAATAAACAGCGAATGACATTGATCAAACGCGCTGGGAGGATTTCTTTCTCTTCGATAGTGTTATCCACTTCCATTTTGAAGCTGTTATCATATTGTAGGTCTATTGAAGCAGCTCTAGCTGCTTCTCTGGATAGTCGAATACTTCAGATTGATCCCGAACGTTTGTGTTGTCTCTTGAAGGGACAGAAAAAAGGTGTACCTCTGCTGGAAAGGAATAATTCCAAGGAAACCTAGAATATCTTTTGTAATCTGCTTCCTATCTCGGCAAAGAGATAAGGAATAAATGAATGTAGGTGATGTAATATCAAACCCTCATGGTTTCCCTTAAAAGGACTACGATCAACGGACAAACATAACAAAGACAAACGGTTCTACCTTTAAAGAGAAACGGATAGACAAGGACGACGAGTCGAATATTGCGCGTCAAATGACAACGTCGCCTCCAGGGAAAGAAGGATCGGAGAACGACGTGGAACCAGGAAACAAAAACAGAGGAGCTTCGCCCCTGCGAAGAATCGCGACGACGCAAACGAGTTATCGGTACCGAAACTCTCCCAGCGCAATCGGACGAGAAGAAAATCGAGCTCTGAGCGGAATAACGCGTGGCACTCCGTCGACGTACGTCTCTGCAAAACCGTGACGGGATCAGCGCCGAGCGTGACGAGCGACGAACGAAGACTAGGTGCGTCGCTCGACGAAAATCTGGCGCGACGTATCGCCGTCGATCGCGCGTGCACGGGGCGCGAGAGGAGCAGCGTTTGGATTGCGAGCGCGAACTGCTAGGTTATACGTCACACTCCGCGGAAAACTCGCGACGGTTTCGCCGCTGCAGGCGCGACGCGGGGATGCTCCGCAGCGAAATACGTCCGGCGCGTCGGCGGGCCTAGCGGGAACCCCTTTATTCACTTTTTACTCGGGCTCGCGATGCGCGAGCGAGTTACAAAATAATATAAAAATACTTGTTTCTCGGGCAGCCATCTTTCCCGAGCGGCAAAATGGCCGCCGTGTGTGATGGTAGGTTCTCGGAAAATCGCTCGCGGGCTTTTCCCCGCGGCAATTTTCGGCGCGCGGATGTTTTCGGGTGGAAAGCGGAGTCGAGGAAAGTCTCGTGATGACGGGAATGCTGGATTTTACTTAAGATCGCGGTAAATTGAGCTCCGCTTTCGTAGCGGACGCTGCGATTCGTCCGAGGGACATCGCCATTGGTCGATTCTGTTGTGGCGGAGTTTGAATCTGCGGGGGATCCCTAACCACTGGGGCTTTTCAATGAGCGAGACAATGGATTGGGATGCACCACAATCAGAATATGTATTTATTCGGCTTCTGCCTGGTACAAGGAGCACTTAATATCTTTATCTATCGCTACTGGACCGTTGTCGATTCTCTGCAGCTGAGGCGAGAGATCACGCGGATCTCCAAACGAGGCGGCAGGTCCTCTTCGCGCGGGAGAACGACCTGTTTCCGTCGTCTGGTGGTGGCGACATCGTCGCTCGTTGTGGGTCGCCTGCTGTCACTGGTTCGAAGCGACTGCGGAAGCTCCACAAATCTTAAACGCGAGATTAAACTCTTAGAACCATTCCACAACTCGGGCTTAACTCTTGCACGGAGTATTTAAATCATCCGTTCAACCAATGATCGCCCGAAAATGAGGATTTAAGTTTGAGGGGACTTGATCGAACCCACTCTAAATTCTTCAATTTAATTCAACTAATCGGAATTGTATTTAGACCGATTCAATCTCAATTAATTGAATTGATCTGAATTGTATTCAGATCGATTTCGATTTGAATTTAGCCCGCGATCGCCGCATTCAAATCCGCCCTACCCTCTCCGAACGCCACCATTGGCCAGCCAATCGCGCGCCAGTAGTGCCCATCGCACGTCCAGTTTTCCGCCATTCGCGCGTCGTCAGCCGTGGTACGCGAGTCTCCACGCTCCCCCTGCCGCGTGACGTCGTTCACGGTCTCACCGTTGCGCGAACATCAGCAGTGCCACTCAGCTGTACCCAAGTGCGTGACAGGTGATGCCCAGTCACAACAATTCGCTGGTGCTTCGGTGTTGAGGACCGATCGGTCGTCGAAAGCGGGCAAGCGCGGTGCGTAGTGCGGTGACAGAGGATCGCGGCATGGGGCCGAGCGTCGAGGAGCAACGCCTCGTCGAGCTTCTCGCGATTCTCTAATCCACGTCGAGGACACTGCATGGTACGCAGTACGGGAGAGAGGTCATTGCGCGCACCCGGACGTAACATGGGGAACTGCTTAAAACGCATCGGCGGTGCGCAGCAGGACAACACGACGCTGTTGACCAACAGCCCCGATCCCGCGTCGATCGACGCTTCGTCGCAGGGCGCGCTGGGACCCGCGATGCCTTATAGCGTAATTTCTCTTCTTATGTCTCGATGAATATTATTATTCTCGCACGGATTCCGGGGCGTTTTGTCCTTTATTATTCCTTTATTTATTCATATCTCAACAGTAATTTAGCTGTACCGGCAGTATAAGCTGTTTCTTTAAATTAATATTATCACGCGTTTGCTTAACATGGCCATTCATTTGAGCATTTACCCCGGAATCAGGAAAAATTTGCCATCGCAATTTTTATAGAATTCGTCACACTCCTTTCAATTCTGAATATTATAAGAATTCCTATAATACCTTACCAATCTGAACAATATCTGTCCACTACATTTTCACCAGAGGATCCACGCAAGATTCCTATCTTTGCCAGAAGTTGTTTACCAGAACCACCATCGCTCCTCACTACAAAATACACGCAGCGCGCCTCGCAATTCAAAGCAATCCGCGACCTCTTCTCCGCCCTGAATGAAATCCTCTCTTCCCTCCGTTTCGCAGGAAGTGCCGAGCGTCTACTACCCGCAGACGGGTACGCGGGATCGCCACTTGCGGTCGACCGAGCTGGGCATCGGTCGCGGGATCGACCCGGGCGAGGAGGAGCAGCAGATGCGCATCGCTAAGCGCATAGGATTGATTCAGCACCTGCCGATGCGCGAGTACGACGGCGCCAAGAAGGGCGAGTGCGTGATCTGCATGATGGAGCTCGTCATCGGCGAGGAGGTGCGCTACCTGCCCTGCATGCACACGTACCACGCCACCTGCATCGACGACTGGCTGCTGCGCTCGCTCACCTGTCCCTCGTGCATGGAGCCGGTGGACGCCGCCTTGATCAACTCTTATCACCCGACCACTTAATGCGAGCGTCGACGCGGGTCGCACGGTAGCGGGAGAGGGTATCGGTGGTATGTGCTGTCGTTGCGCGGAATCCGAAGCTTCGGCGCGCGCTCTGAATTGCGGTGGGGTGGAAGAAGCGCACTTGGGTCGCGGCGGCGAGCCTTCTCGCGGGGATGCGGAACTTTCAACGGGAGAAACGCTCGCTCTTTCGCGCGGGACTCTATATTACTCGCGGTCGCGATTCAGCTTCTCCGAGCGGTCGACGCCGACGGAGATCCCCAACTCTGACGGAGTCGCCGCTGCTCCCGGATGCTGCGATATCGCAGGAGATACAGCGTAATTTAATTGACGAGCTTACCGCCCTCGATCTCGCCGTCGCGACTCGACTCGCTTGAGGTAATCCTTCGGATATGCGGCCGGTAGTGTACACGCGTAGAATAGCGTTGCGACTAGTTCTCTATAGGAAGCGGGAGTCTCGAAACTTCGTTGTAAACGAAAGCCTGGCGAGGAGGAATTAAAATTCGTATCAGAGCGGGGCATAATACGCATTCCTGGCTCGCGCGCACCGGAGTCCGGCCCGCTGAGTCAGCCCGCGCGGGAGTCAAGAATCTTTCGAAAAGAGGAGCATATTGCGAGATGTTGGAGTAGCACACACACAAACGTACATACATGCGCTCGGGATCTGCGAAGATAAATTTTCCATCGGTTGTGGAGTATTTTTTCATCGGATTAGCTCGATAGAGACGCTCGAAGAGCGCGGCGCTTCGGACGTGGAATTCATCCCTGCGAAAGTGTGTGCGATGATAATAGCGCAACAGCGCCACGAAGGCATAATATCTTTTCGAAACGTTCGCCGCAGGACGGGGGTTTCGCTTGCGGAAATTTAGTTTTATCATTACGATTTAGAGAGAGTTGGAGGGGGCAGCGAATGCGCGCAACTTAGGGGTGCGCACCCCGCGCGCGTCTTTTAGCCGTCTTAGGTAGACGATTCGACGGAGTTCGCGCGCCGCGAAACTGCTAGAGTTTGCGAAAGTGATAGGGGAATATTCGACTGACGAAACTGTTACATCACGCGACTGAGCCGCACGGAGAACGCGTGTCGTCGCGAACACTCTTCCGTTGTCGAGAGCGGGTGGCGAACGCGCATCATCGCGATAACGTCGGGGCAACCGTTTGTCGCCGGCAACCCCTCGATAGAGCATCCTCGCTCACCGGCTTCGCGGTGATATCGCTCGTTTTCCCGAAAACTGAAGATATCTTCCGCGCGAGCTGGAAGGAGGACGCGCGCGAAAGGCGATCGAACTCCGCTCCCTCTGCGGTTCCACGCGAGGAGAAAATCCTCCCTGAAAATATAAAAATATCTGTACCGAATCCGAGACGAGATCGAGCAAGGACCGCCCGGGCACTCGACGTACGCGCCGATTAAAATTGCACGGCAACTTCCGCGTGACTTCTTGGGTCTGATCTTCTCTTCGCACGCTTCTCCGCGATCGTACTCGACTCCTAGGCGTAAGGTAGAGACTTACATCAGAGGGAGGAAAGCGTATGCGAGACTTGTAGGTTCAGAGACGCGCGTAGCGATATCGATCCTCTCGATACCTGCAGTGTAGAGCAGCCTTAATTTGAGCGACGCGATAACGATCGAGGCTTACGCTTCGTTGGGTGGCCGACGAAGGGGACAGGAATGGAAGAATCCGCGCGGCGATCGGACGCGCGCGAGTATCAATTTATCTTTCTACTACCGAAGGCTTGACTATTGTAACAATAATTGCTATAAGATTTCGTTTCAGATGGGATGAATGGAGCTGTGAAAATAGTGATTTACGACGAGATATACATATATAACGTAACGCAAAATAGCAATTTAATACAAATATATTGATATTTAGTAACAAACAAAAGTAACGCAACACCGCCCGCTACCCGGTAAACACATGATATCTTATCGACGTCCATAGGACATCTTTCGGACGTTAAGGGGGGTGTCTGTCAAAGTACAGGGACCTTGAAAATCCGTCAGAGGAACTTTTTGGGCGGCATCCGTGAATGATCTCGTTGTCGATAAAATAGTGAAACTCATTGGCACGGTAACGACTGAAGAGCATATCATTCCTGAATACCATGGCTAAGCAGATCCGAGAATAAATCGATCATAACGCCTATGAGTTACATATGTAGCACTTGCGCGGACGGTCTAAAAAAACATTTTTTATCGTATGTCGGAAAAATGATCCGCTGGAAGGATAACAAATTCAATATCGACAAAATTAAATGCAGTTTCTCCCTTGCGGATTCCGAAGACGGACTGTGTGAGGGAAATATACATACAAACGACTGAAATTTATCAAAATTATGCCTTTAATCAATTGCCATAACAAGATCCAGTCTTAGTTTTACAGAAGCAAACAACGCTTACGAAACGGCTTTCTTCCAAGTATCCGATAAAACGCTCATGAACGTTGACCTGCGCTCTTCGTTCGTCAACTTGCTCGCTACGTCGGTTGCCTTGCCGTACGCTAAAATAGGACTCGGAGCGCAAACGCGCTTCTCAACGAAACATTTCCTTTCGCTTCTGACGCAGTCCAGGCGCTCCATGAGGTCGGCCGTATCTTTCTTGGCGTCTCCCGTTTCGTCAACTCTTTGCGACTGGCCTGAAGTCATCGTGAGTATTACACAGTCGTACGCAGACTCGCTAATATAACTGTATACTTAATAATTACCTAGAGCAGCTGTGAGAGAGGCTTCTAATTTATTAACCTCGTGCGCCGTCGACCAATACTTGACGGTAGCTCGATCCAAGACGTCCTTCAGAAGTTCTTCGACCAACTTTAACACTGGTTCGACGTTTTCCTCTTCTCCGATTTCGTCGCTATTTCTTTCTACCAGCCAGTTTAAGAGGCCGAGACACAAGTATGCCCTCAAACTCTTCGTTATCGTACATTTGTCGTCGGCGAAAAGGCTATTCTCGGCCGTTGGAGCTCTTGCGTCCAAGTTGCAAAGTATCTTCATAAGACAATCCTTCGAATAATCCTCGACTTTTTGCGAATGCAGCACTTCGAATTGGCAGATCATGCTCAGAGCGGTGACAATGTGACTCAAATACTTTTCATTGTCATCAGTGGATACTGCCAGGGCGATTTGATGACTGACATTCAGCCACAACTAAAGTAAAGGTAGGATACGATGATTGGACGACGTTTATTCGTAATGAAATAAATGTATGTAAAACTAGAAGGATCATTGGATAAGAAGTTTAAGGGAAATCGCAGATAAGAGAGAGGGAATAGAACAGAGTTTATACACCAGATTAAATAGTCTGGAGGAACGCGATGATGAACTCTGAATGATACTTGTTTGAGAGATAAATCGATAATTCTTACCAAAGCATTGCTTTCCGGAATGGTCGTACAAACATCGCGCGCTAAATTTGCATAGTGGGAATGGCAATTTGGATATCGTTCCTTCAAATCCCAAAGCAATCCAAACTGAGAGTTTCCCGATATCCAATCCTTCATCCGATTCGTAGTTTCGTCGTTGCGAAGCACTTTGCAGATCGCTTCGAAAGCTCGCACGTGCACTTCGCGATACTGCGAACGATTATAACGAAGATACACACATCTTTCTTCATTTCCAAAACACGAGACGTTTACGTATTACGCGTGCAAAGAGAAATTCATAGATAAAACGCGTGAACTTTATGTCGTACTACCTTGACCAACGGAAACTTTGCGATTACGCCCTCGGCGGAAGCGCAATCCGAATTTAGAAGCGCCTGCACGATCGCCGAATCCGCTAAGGATTCGCACAGTGCTTCATCGTCGGCAGCGAGCGCCAGTTCACCTGCAATCTTCAAACTCTCAAAATCCCTTCTACGACCGAGATATTTAGCAGCATCCGAGAAATTTCCCAGCTTCAAATAACTAGAAGAAAGCGTAACCCGATGAAGTACCATTTTCAGGCTCGTGATTATCGTCGAGTATGATCACGATCGTAGCTGCGACAATAGGACCATTACAATATACAACCAACCATAGCACAGCATCCTCAAAGTGGCCCTCTTTGATCGCGTTATTTGCCCATTCCACCAGTAAATTCGCCAACAGCGGATCCTCACTGTCCAACTTGCATCGGGCGAGCACGTACGCCTCTTTGTACATCTTCGCATCGGTGAACACTTCGATCGCGCGATGAATTTTGTGAATGCAGAGAAAATAGGACACGGCTTTCGAATGATTGCCTTCGAAGGCTAACTGCGTTGCGTATGCTTCGCACATCTCTTTCCACGTCCTAATATTATAATCGCGAATGAACTCCTGATGTAGGAAGCATTTACTGAAATTATTGACAACGCATGCGAGAATCGAAAGGGACTGATAACTGACTTCATAGAGAGACTCGGCGCGAGAGAGACTAAAAAGTCATTCAAGCGTTTCTGCTTAGCCGCTTCGAGCAAATTATCTTGCAAATTGTTGGTCCAAACGTCCATTTCAGTAGTGGCATTGTGTTGATCTTGTGCTGTGTGTATTGCTTCTGGAAAATTCATATAGATGTGTATTTGCCTCGATTTGTGATAAGTCAATTGGATCAGCTGAAAACTCACTTTCGTTATCCAGAATCGTGAAAAGTTCCTCTTTACTGCCGAAGATAGTCGGTGCCGCGACATGCTGTTCATTCGATACGCGCGATTCATCAGTCGCGACACATTGTTCGTTCTGTTCTTGAATGCTTCTCCCCAGATTCTTAACAGAATCGTGGAAGAACGCTTTGTCGTTAGTTAATTTGGCATAACTCGGAAAATACGACACCTTCTTCCCTCTTTTCTTCTTCAACTCCTTCGTCGCGCTCTTTATATCTAGGAATGATCATTATATCACCGCTTCAGGCTGCTCAATGTTACATTAATATCAAAGAACGACAACGACTAATGTCTACCCCTATGAAACATGTATGTACCTTCTTCAGTCTTCGAGAATTCCACACACTGCGTGTTCGTGATTGCATTGCTGTCCGTCGTGACACTGTTATTAACGTCATTTTCCGTCGCTTTATCGCTCGCTTCATTCCGTAGAGCCCTCAACGCTTTCGTCTTGTTCTTCTTCGTTCTGACTCTCTTCGTCGGCGGTCTTTCGATACACTGCACGGCCTGTTGGTCGCACAGATTCCAAATGCGGACCGTGAAATCGGCCGAACCCGTTATTATCAGATTTGGATCGAGTGGACTCCACATGCAGCAGTACACCGGCCCAGAGTGAGCGGTGTAAATACCTATGGATTCTTCAGTTTCTATCTTCCATACCTGGATGGAGAGTTGAT
Source organism: Xiphydria camelus (assembly GCA_963678675.1). Taxonomy (NCBI): domain Eukaryota; kingdom Metazoa; phylum Arthropoda; class Insecta; order Hymenoptera; family Xiphydriidae; genus Xiphydria; species Xiphydria camelus. The sequence continues at coordinate 22,171,342 of OY783200.1, read as the reverse complement.
AGATGGACAAGTAGACAAGCGTTCATTTATCCTGGACTTAGTCGCTTTTGAAATAATCAGACACGCACCTTTGCAGTGTTGTCGTAACTACCGGAGACTAAATATCCACTGATATGCGGACTCCAAGCTAAGCTCAAGATCTTTCCCGTATGTCCGCTCAACGTCGCGACTACCCGATGAAGCGGCGGTTCATCTGTTTTGGTATTTACATCGTTCGGAGTGGATTCCTCCGAACCGTCGGTATTTTTCGGTTGCCCCAAGCTATTTATCAGGCCCGACATATCGAAGATCGTGATCGTAGACGCGTTAATGGAAACGGCCAAGTAATTTCGCAAAGGAGACAGGCTCAGATCCGTTGCCGTACTCTCCGGATGCCAAGCGAGGCATTGAATTGCTTTTTTCAGCGAGTGGATAGGGCGACCGCATTCCGATAGGTCACTAGTTACGAACGATATCGACCTGCAAGATTAAGTTGACGATACCATTGTTCCTACGAATTCGAGACTCTCGCGAATTCTAGCGCGTTTCAAACTAACCCGTTCTCGAAGCCCAGTGCCATGCACGTAAAATCCGGCTTCCAAGCGAATTCCGTACATTCCTTCTTGATGACGGGTTTCGGGTCTGCGCGAAAAATATGCTTGCCGTTATATTTCGGACCCCGACTAAGGTTTTGCGTTGATTTGTATTCGAATATAAAGATAATAACTATCTATATACTATACTTATAGTTATAGAGATGTGGCAACGGAATCTTTATTAACTCGTTTGGATAGACTTAGGATGAGAATCTTTTGCAGGGAAAACGACACCTTACGCCCCATGAATGTTATACCTTGGGTTGGCTTTTCCGGATCATAATAGACTAGCTCGCCGTCACCGCAGGAGTACAATAAGACTTTGCCAGTGCTTTTTGGCGACGGGCCCCACCCGATGGAATAAACGTTATGCCGATGATACTGTCTGTACAGAATCGGTGGTTTGTTCGCGTTCGTATCGAACACGCCAACGCGACCTTCGCCGGTACCGAAAGCCAGCCAGTTTTCTTTCTCGGGATGCCAGGAGATCTGTAGACGCGATTACTTTATAGAGGTGTAAAAGTACGTCGCGTTCGTTCGGTTGCAACTCGAATATTTCTCGCGAGCCGCCCCCTTAATTTTCGAAAGTATACGGTTACTCACCGCCCTCACATTCCCCTTTATCTTCTGCCAGAGCGTGGTGATGTCGAAGGTACTTTCGTGCGGTTCGCACAAGTTCCACAATCGTATCATCGCATCTCCGACACCATAAGCGATTCGGGAAGTGTCCAAAGGACACGCCGCCACGCAGTACACGTACCCTCCTTGCGTCGGTATACTGTACTCCACCTTGGGTCCCGATTCAGTTATCCTGCAGCAAACCACTTGCCGATCTTGCGCCAGAGTCCAAACTGTTATGCTGTGAAGAACGTCTTTCGATGTATATCGCGTGCAATAACGTTTGAATTCGAACACGCGAATCGGGCAGGTCGCTTACTCGCTTTGGCTTTTGGATCTCCAGTTTTCATGATCCGCAGGTTGCTCGTAGGGAACGCTGGCGATGCAAAACAAGCCTCGCAAATGGCAAGCGTGAATTAATTTGCAAGGGTGTTTCTTCTTCGACGCGAACGACAAGTCCCACGAGATGAGCTCGCCCCAGGAAGAGCTGGCCAGCAAAAGTTTCGGAGCGACCCAACACAGCGCGGTCCACCCTCCCGCGGATACGCCTAATTTACTTCTGTGCTGATTCGAGTCGACGGGATTGCTCGGAAGCGTGATTTCGGTTTGGTAACGACCATCTCCGCCTGCCTTCCATATGAATATTGATCTGTAATTGAAGAATAAATGTCGAAATCATCCAGGGAGGCCTGTACAATTCAAGCATCACAACTGTTCGGTATTTAAAGGGATTTTACGAGGGAAATTAGGGACGCAACGATTAGCTTATCGCGTCATATTCACCTATCTTTCCCGCCCGAAGCCAGGAGCAGATCTTTAGCGCCATTACCGCTCAATACATTGACATCAACCGGGCACCAAGAAAGACTGGCTATTTCTACGTCGTGTCCTCGCAATTTATACGTGATCGTTCCTGAGCCCTTCATGTCTACGATAAATACCAGGCCACTCTTTGTCCCGATTGCTACAAGGTTCGAATCGTGGGGGCAGCAGGAAATACAAGTGGCAGTTAATTTTCCCAAGGAAATCGATTGAGCGATGTTGTAAGCTACATTCCACGAGATGAGAGAACCTTCCGAACTGACGCAACAGACCAGGTTGGGGTCACTGTTGGACCAGTCGACTCCGATGACTTTTTGCTTCACCTTGAAGAGAGGGGAAGGCCATTTTTGCGTAGATATAAACAATGTAATAGCTATATTATATCACCACCTAAATCATACTACCATTGATGTTTCATGAAAGAGAAATAGCAGAGTACTAATTTTTTTATAAAAAAATTAACTGTTGAACGATTCAAATGATGGTATCATGAAATATCAGTTCTGATGTGATTTAGGTGGTGATACGATATAAGTCACTCTCTCTTAAGCGATTCAGACTGACAAAATGGGTTTAGACGTCAAAACTAAAGCAAATGGTAAATTGTCAAAGCGATTATGGACTCGAATGTTTGTCAGAGAAGTTGAATTAATTACGTCCGAATAAGAGTGAGCCATGACGGCACTATTGTCATCCAAGTTCCATATTCTGACGACATGTTCGTCTCCTCCCGAGACAAGCAAATTCTTTTTCTCCTTTCCAAATTCGGGAGAAAAAGCCAGCGAGGTCACCCTGTCTGTGTGAGCATTTGCGATGATGGAGTATTTCAGGATTTTGTCCTCTCTGCCAGGTCTCGCGATTACTATGACGTTTCTAGCACCCCAGGCGATCGTACCATCATTGGCACAAGCCAAAACACGGCTTAAATACCAATTTGGCGACGGTGGTAATGTCACTTCGTTCATGGCTCTTTCTGAAAGTGAAAGAAACATATAATATTAAGGGATTCTGTGAAGTCTCTCTTCACATGCCGACGTAATTAGTACAGAACTGTCATAAGCCGGTTCAGAGGTTAACCGGCGGTTTAGTGCCAAAGTGAACACGCGCCCTGAGAATAAACTGGAGTAATTACGGTGTCTTTCTCACCATAGAAAACTAGTTTCTTTTAATTATTCAAAAGAAAATAATTACCTTACTCTTTACGTCCTTCAGCGCAGTATGTGAAGATTATTGACCGATTTACAGAATTCGTAAATATGTAGAAACGTGTGGAAACGTCAACCCCCTCCCCAGTGCCTTTTTCACTTGTCAGCAAGATGGCCACGGGTGGCGCGCGCCCGCCAGTCTGGTTGGGATCGCTGAGCGGAATGGTTTGTTCTCCACGCTCGCGCGTTCTATCTCGGATTATGTGTTAACTACCTACCTATCAGTGCGCGGGTTCAGCGACATTCTCGGACCGTGGATTATTGGAGAAGTGAAATAATCCCGTGTGTCATTCTAATTACGGTCGACAAATGGAATATAATAGTTAATTCTCCATCTCTCACGTTTCAATCCGGAGTGTAGTGTAGTTACCTTCTCGTGCTGTCACCCGAATAAGCAAAGTAGTTTCATGCGCGTCAGTCTCGTTTCGGCCGTCGAGAGAGAGAGTGGAGTGATTTAAGTATCTTTCGTACTCGCCACCATTAGTTTGTGCGCGACTGTCAAATAGTGAACGCGTTATAATCAGGTACTTTCATCCGCCTTAAGTTTAATTTTATTATTTTTAGAAGTGCTCTTGTTGTCTCGGTGGTGTTTTCAGTACATTCAAATATTTAATCAAATAAAAATATCTTCCCAAAGTGAAAAATAAATTGAAAATATCGATGCAAGGACCGGAGAATTAACTATTATATTCCATTTGTCGACCGTAATTAGAATGACACACGAGATTATTTCACTTTTCCAATAATCCACGGTACGAGAATGTCACCGAACCCGCGCACTGATAAGTAGTATTAACACATAATCCGAGCACAGGGACTTTGACAGGATGTTAACTGCTCGCGCTCAATCGTCTTCAAAGGTATGCAGGTTCACTGACCTCGTATCTTCTTCAAGCCACTGCTAATGTATGGTGGCACGAGTTTCGTTTAACTTTTCACTCGACTTATACCACTGATTAAATTTTCACATTTTTCTATATGCAAGTAAATTATTGTATATCTGCCTTCCGTCGGCATAGCGGTAATTAGGTTGCATCTCCGAAAAGTATTTTAATTAGATTATAATTCGAATTGTGAAATGCGCAGATGTACGGCAGTTCGGTACGGATTAAAGAAACAAAGTCCAAACATGATACGCTGATGGTTTTGGGCGATTGCTGGCCAGGAGAGGTCAGCTTCGAAAGGCTCTTTCGCAGAGGATCGACTAGGAGAGTGACGGGTAAGAATACATTAAACAACTTTGTCTTAAGTTAATAAGCAATATATTCCTTTATTATCGTATTTTCATTACATTTGCAACATTGAAATTGAATAACATTCTGGAAACCATTAACTAACTCAATTAACTTTATCCGGAACGCCCCTGTAGGCCGTGGAACCAATCTGTCCAACTCTGCAAGTTGGAGAGTTCGACTTCGAGCAGTATTCCGCAAATCGGACTGACGGGTGAGAAACCACCAAATAATAATGCATTCCTTCATTGCCACTCTCATTACATTCGTATTGCAACAGTACAACATCCAATTCATCTGTCATTCTCATTGTCACTCTCAGCACATCCATACAACTCAACGAATAGCATCATCTCCAATTCATTTATAGCACATTCCTTTATCTACCACCATTTTCATTACATTCATCAAAGAGTATCACTTCTCATTCAACCCTAACACATTCTTCTGACATTATTTTCGTTACAATCATGCCCCAGTGCTGTTTAAGAGAATTCATCAGTCAGCATCATTCCAAGTTCTTCTATTGTTACTTCCATCACTTTCATAGCAGTACCTATTTAATGGAACTTATTAAACACTCATCTACATGGTACGTTTGTATATTGTCATTCCCATTATACAATAGTAATGTTAAAGAGAATACATCAAATTGCATCATCAACACTCCATTTCATCTGTTATTGTACATACGCTTGACAGTATTCCCTTTGAAATGAATGCAATGTAACAATAGTTGTCACAATAATTACTCCAAGAATTATTAATCCATAAGAAGATTCTATCCATCAATCATATCTAATAGAAGAGTCTCAGGTTTAATAATACCCGAAGTATTATTAATCTCTAAGAAAATTCTATCGGCCAATTCATTCCTAATAGAAAAGTCTCAGGTTTAATAATACCCGAAGTATTATTATAATCCCTAAGAAAATTCTATATTTATCAGCCATCTGTAATAGATGATTCTTATGTTTAATAATTCTTAGTGTTGTTAATGCGATAGACTATCAAACTGTAACACCTTCACTTGATCCATGATCCATAGCACATTCATTCATTTTCCAACCATGTAGATGAATTCAATTCGATAGAATCAAATCAAATAACACATCACTCTCAGTTCCTTCACAGCACATCCCATCACAAACTATTAATCTCATTACATGCATATTAGTTTCATGCAGTAGAACCCATTTTGAGCTATCATCAATTTATCTATAGCACATTTATTCCCTATCATTGTCGTTATATCAAATCATTCCTAGCGCATTCATTCTACACTTAAGATTCTATATAGTTTATTCATATATTCTTATTAAAATTCTATATAAGATTCTTATATAGAATCCTATTATAAAACTATTATATAGAGAGTATCATATTATTAGATTCTTATATTATATAATCCTATTATTAGACTTTTATCAGATTCCTATTATCAGATTCCTATTATCAGATTCCTATACAGATTCCTACTATAAGATTCCTATACAGAATCCTATTATCAGATTCCTATTATCAGATTTCTATACAGATTCCTATTATCAGATTTCTATACAGATTCCTATTATCAGATTCCTATACACAATCCTATTATCAGATTCCTATACAGATTCCTATTATATAAGATTCCTATAATCAGATTTCTATACAGATTCCTATAATCAGATTTCTATACAGATTGCTATTATCAGATTCCTATTATCAGGTTCCTATTATCAGATTCCTATACAGAATCCTATTATCAGATTTCTATACAGATTCCTATTATCAGATTCCTATACAGAATCCCATTATTAGATTTCTATACAGATTCCTATTATCAGATATCTATACAGATTCCTATTATCAAATTTCTATACAGATTCCTATTATCAGATTCCTAGACAGAATCCCATTATTAGATTTCTATACCGATTCCTATTATCAAATTCCTGTACAGAATCCCCCATTATTAGATTTCTATTATCAGATTCCTATACGGATTCCTATTATTAGATTTCTATACAGATTCCTATTATCAGATTCCTATACAGAATCCCATTATTAGATTTCTATACCGATTCCTATTATCAGATTCCTATACAGAATCCCATCATTAGATTTCTATACCGATTCCTATTATCATATTCTTATACAGAATCCTATTATCAGATTTCTATACAGAATCCCATCATTAGATTTCTATACAGAGATTCCTATAATCAGATTTCTATACAGAATCCCATTACTAGATTTCTATACAGATTCCTATTATCAGATTCCTATACAGAATCCCATTATTAGATTTCTATACCGATTCCTATTATCAGATTCCTATACAGAATTCTATTATCAAATTTCTATACAGAATCCCATTATTAGATTTCCATACAGATTCCTATTATCAGATTCCTATACAGAATCCCATTATTAGATTTCTATACAGATTCCTATTATCAGATATCTATACAGATTCCTATTATCAAATTTCTATACAGATTCCTATTATCAGATTCCTATACAGAATCCCATTATTAGACTTCTATACCGATTCCTATTATCAAATTCCTGTACAGAATCCCCCATTATTAGATTTCTATTATCAGATTCCTATACGGATTCCTATTATTAGATTTCTATACAGATTCCTATTATCAGATTCCTATACAGAATCCCATTATTAGATTTCTATACCGATTCCTATTATCAGGTTCCTATACAGAATCCTATTATCAGATTTCTATACAGAATCCCATTATCAGATTTCTATACAGATTCCTATTATCAGATTCCTATACAGAATCCCATTATTAGATTTCTATACCGATTCCTATTATCAGATTCATATACAGAATCCCATTATTAGATTTCTATACCGATTCCTATTATCAGATTCCTATACAGAATCCTATTATCAGATTCATATACAGAATCCCATTATTAGATTTCTATACCGATTCCTATTATCAGATTCCTATACAGAATCCTATTATCAGATTTCTATACAGAATCCCATTATTAGATTTCTATATAGATTCCTACACAGAATCCTATTATCAGATTTCTATACAGAATCCCATTATTAGATTTCTATACAGATTCCTATAATCAGATTCCTATACAGAATCCCAGTATTAGATTTCTATACCGATTCCTATTATCAGATTCCTATACAGAATCCCGTTATTAGATTTCTATACCGATTCTCTTATATTATATAGAATCCTATTAATAGTTTCTTATATTATATAGAATCCTACTAATAGTTTCTTATATTATATAGAATCCTACTAATAGTTTCTTATATTGTATAGAATCCTACTAATAGATTTTTATATTATATAGAATCCTACTAATAGATTCTTATATTATATAGAATCCTACTAATAGATTAGGTTCTGTATTATAGAATCCTATTATAAAATTCTTATATAGAGTCCTACTCCTATTATAAAATCCTATTATAAAAGTCCTATAATAAGATTCTTCTAAGTATTGAATCCTATCAGATTCTTATATAGAGTCCTACAATAAGATTCTTATTATAGAATCCTATTATAAAATTCTTATAAGTATAGAATCCTATTATTAAATTATTAAATAAAGTCCTATTATCAGATTCTTATTATAGAGTTCTATTATACAATTTTTATTAGTATTGAATCCTATTAGATTCTTATATAGAGTCCTACTATAAGATTCTTATTATAGAATTCTATTATAAAATTTTTATAAGTGTTGAACCCTATTAGATTCATATATAGAGTGCTACAATAAGATTCTTATTATAGAATCCTATTATAAAATTCTTATAAGTATAGAATCCTATTATCAGATTCTTTTATAGAGTTATTATTAGATTCTTATTATAGAATTCTATTATACACATACATCTTCATCTTTATTATACACTCTCTTTCACTTTCCTGTTTTGCATGGCTCCTATAGGCTATATAACAATACCTTTCCCGGCTCTACTTTCAGTACAGCTTCGACTCTCGTCTCGTAAGGATCGTTAAGAATAAGTTATATTCTTCTGTAGTAGCCCGTCGCATGTAGCAGTACTCTCTCTCTGTATTAAAATATCAAATACCTTTTCAAAAGTACCCACAGAATTTGAAGTGCGCAGACGCGCAGCATTCTTGCGCAGGCTATAGGTATATAAGGACGATCCATCTAGACCATTCCCTCAGATTCCGTTCGACTGTCGATCAGTAACGATCTGTAAGAATCGCACAATTTTATCCATTTTTAATATACTGGCCACCAAGGATGCTCCTCAGGAAATTTACTTTCTTCTTATAGGCCTTGTATACCACTGCAGAATCGACTCGATGATTTTTAAATAATTTCAACTTCCTTCCCAAAGTTCAAGTTCATCTCCTTCATTCCTAAGTAATTCTTCTAAAACCCCTACACACTTTCTATATTCCTTATATGTCTTCTAAACCCTAATGCATCTTCAATACCCCGACAACTTCTTTTAAAGCACCAATATACCTTCCATCTTCCTAATACTTGATTGAAAGCTTAAATACGCCCTTCTCATCGGGAATCTAAACTCATTCTCGTCTTCCCTAGTTCATAGTTCAAACCCCTGACATACCTTCTGCATCCCTTATACGTTTTCTAAAACTCCAACATAATCCCTTCGACCCTAATACTTCTTTTAAATTATCAGTATATCCTCCTCATAGCTAGTACTTACTTTTAAAGCCCCAGCATACTTCTAACATCCCTTATATATCTTCTAAAGCCCCAACACAACTCCGATATCCCTTATATATCTTCTAAACCCCTAGCATACGCTTCGCATTCCTAATATTCCTCGTGAATCCCTAATATACACTCCACATCTCTAATACAAACCCCTGATACACCTTCTGCATCCCTTATACGTTTTGTAAAACTGCAGCGTAATCCCTTCAACCCTAATACTTCTTTTAAATTCCCAGTACATCCTAATCATAGCTAGTACTTACTTTAAAGCCCCAGCATACTTCTAACATCCCTTATATATCTTCTAAACTTCCAGCACATTCTCCACACTCCTTCTAAAGCCTCAACACAACTCCGATATCCCTTATATATCTTCTAAACCCCTAGCATACCCTTCGCATTCCTAATATTCCTCCTGAATCCCTAATATACCCTCCACATCTCTAATACAAACCCCTGATACACCTTCTGCATCCCTTATACGTTTTGTAAAACTGCAGCGTAATCCCTTCAACCCTAATACTTCTTTTAAATTATCAGTATATCCTCCTCATAGCTAGTACTTACTTTTAAAGCCCCAGCATACTTCTAACATCCCTTATATATCTTCTAAAGCCCCAACACAACTCCGATATCCCTTATATATCTTCTAAACCCCTAGCATACGCTTCGCATTCCTAATATTCCTCGTGAATCCCTAATATACGCTCCACATCTCTAATACAAACCCCTGATACACCTTCTGCATTATGGGCGGGGCTAATTCAATTTTAACGGTTTGTAGGCGGGGCTAACTGAATTATGGGCGGGGCTAATTCAATTTTAACGGTTTGTGGGCGGGGCTAATTGCATTGTGGGCGGGGCTAACTCAATTTTAACGGCTTGTGGGCGGGGCTAACTCAATTTTAACGGTTTGTGGGCGGGGCTAACTGAATTGTGGGCGGGGCTAACTGAATTGTGGGCGGGGCTAATTCAATTTTAACGGTTTGTGGGCGGGGCTAATTCAATTTTAACGGTTTGTGGGCGGGGCTAACTGAATTATGGGCGGGGCTAACTCAATTTTAACGGTTTGTGGGCGGGGCTAATTCAATTTTAACGGTTTGTGGGCGGGGCTAATTGCATTGTGGGCGGGGCTAACTCAATTTTAACGGTTTGTGGGCGGGGCTAATTCAATTTTAACGGTTTGTGGGCGGGGCTAATTGCATTGTGGGCGGGGCTAACTCAATTTTAACGGTTTGTGGGCGGGGCTAATTGAATTGTGGGCGGGGCTAACTCAATTTTAACGGTTTGTGGGCGGGGCTAATTCAATTTTAACGGTTTGTGGGCGGGGCTAACTGAATTATGGGCGGGGCTAATTCAATTTTAGCCCCGCCCACAGACCGTTAAAATTGAATTAGCCCCGCCCACAAACCGTTAAAATTGAGTTAGCCCCGCCCACAATGCAATTAGCCCCGCCCACAAACCGTTAAAATTGAATTAGCCCCGCCCACAATTCAGTTAGCCCCGCCCACAATTCAGTTAGCCCCGCCCACAATGCAATTAGCCCCGCCCACAAACCGTTAAAATTGAATTAGCCCCGCCCACAAACCGTTAAAATTGAATTAGCCCCGCCCACAATGCAATTAGCCCCGCCCACAAACCGTTAAAATTGAATTAGCCCCGCCCACAATTCAGTTAGCCCCGCCCACAATACAGTTAGCCCCGCCCACAAACCGTTAAAATTGAATTAGCCCCGCCCATAATTCAGTTAGCCCCGCCCACAAACCGTTAAAATTGAATTAGCCCCGCCCACAAACCGTTAAAATTGAGTTAGCCCCGCCCACAATGCAATTAGCCCCGCCCACAAACCGTTAAAATTGAATTAGCCCCGCCCACAATTCAGTTAGCCCCGCCCATAATTCAGTTAGCCCCGCCCACAAACCGTTAAAATTGAATTAGCCCCGCCCATAATTCAGTTAGCCCCGCCCACAAACCGTTAAAATTGAATTAGCCCCGCCCACAAACCGTTGAAATTGAATTAGCCCCGCCCACAAACCGTTAAAATTGAGTTAGCCCCGCCCACAATGCAATTAGCCCCGCCCACATACCGTTAAAATTGAATTAGCCCCGCCCACAAACCGTTAAAATTGAGTTAGCCCCGCCCACAAGCCGTTAAAATTGAGTTAGCCCCGCCCACAATGCAATTAGCCCCGCCCACAAACCGTTAAAATTGAATTAGCCCCGCCCACAAACCGTTAAAATTGAATTAGCCCCGCCCATAATTCAGTTAGCCCCGCCTACAAACCGTTAAAATTGAATTAGCCCCGCCCATAATGCAGAAGGTGTATCAGGGGTTTGTATTAGAGATGTGGAGCGTATATTAGGGATTCACGAGGAATATTAGGAATGCGAAGCGTATGCTAGGGGTTTAGAAGATATATAAGGGATATCGGAGTTGTGTTGGGGCTTTAGAAGATATATAAGGGATGTTAGAAGTATGCTGGGGCTTTAAAAGTAAGTACTAGCTATGAGGAGGATATACTGATAATTTAAAAGAAGTATTAGGGTTGAAGGGATTACGCTGCAGTTTTACAAAACGTATAAGGGATGCAGAAGGTGTATCAGGGGTTTGTATTAGAGATGTGGAGCGTATATTAGGGATTCACGAGGAATATTAGGAATGCGAAGCGTATGCTAGGGGTTTAGAAGATATATAAGGGATATCGGAGTTGTGTTGGGGCTTTAGAAGATATATAAGGGATGTTAGAAGTATGCTGGGGCTTTAAAAGTAAGTACTAGCTATGAGGAGGATATACTGATAATTTAAAAGAAGTATTAGGGTTGAAGGGATTACGCTGCAGTTTTACAAAACGTATAAGGGATGCAGAAGGTGTATCAGGGGTTTGTATTAGAGATGTGGAGGGTATATTAGGGATTCAGGAGGAATATTAGGAATGCGTAGGGTATGCTAGGGGTTTAGAAGATATATAAGGGATATCGGAGTTGTGTTGAGGCTTTAGAAGGAGTGTGGAGAATGTGCTGGAAGTTTAGAAGATATATAAGGGATGTTAGAAGTATGCTGGGGCTTTAAAGTAAGTACTAGCTATGATTAGGATGTACTGGGAATTTAAAAGAAGTATTAGGGTTGAAGGGATTACGCTGCAGTTTTACAAAACGTATAAGGGATGCAGAAGGTGTATCAGGGGTTTGTATTAGAGATGTGGAGCGTATATTAGGGATTCACGAGGAATATTAGGAATGCGAAGCGTATGCTAGGGGTTTAGAAGATATATAAGGGATATCGGAGTTGTGTTGGGGCTTTAGAAGATATATAAGGGATGTTAGAAGTATGCTGGGGCTTTAAAAGTAAGTACTAGCTATGAGGAGGATATACTGATAATTTAAAAGAAGTATTAGGGTTGAAGGGATTACGCTGCAGTTTTACAAAACGTATAAGGGATGCAGAAGGTGTATCAGGGGTTTGTATTAGAGATGTGGAGTGTATATTAGGGATTCACGAGGAATATTAGGAATGCGAAGCGTATGCTAGGGGTTTAGAAGATATATAAGGGATATCGGAGTTGTGTTGGGGCTTTAGAAGATATATAAGGGATGTTAGAAGTATGCTGGGGCTTTAAAAGTAAGTACTAGCTATGAGGAGGATATACTGATAATTTAAAAGAAGTATTAGGGTCGAAGGGATTATGTTGGAGTTTTAGAAAACGTATAAGGGATGCAGAAGGTATGTCAGGGGTTTGAACTATGAACTAGGGAAGACGAGAATGAGTTTAGATTCCCGATGAGAAGGGCGTATTTAAGCTTTCAATCAAGTATTAGGAAGATGGAAGGTATATTGGTGCTTTAAAAGAAGTTGTCGGGGTATTGAAGATGCATTAGGGTTTAGAAGACATATAAGGAATATAGAAAGTGTGTAGGGGTTTTAGAAGAATTACTTAGGAATGAAGGAGATGAACTTGAACTTTGGGAAGGAAGTTGAAATTATTTAAAAATCATCGAGTCGATTCCGCAGTGGTATACAAGGCCTATAAGAAGAAAGTAAATTTCCTGAGGAGCATCCTTGGTGGCCAGTATATTAAAAATGGATAAAATTGTGCGATTCTTACAGATCGTTACTGATCGACAGTCGAACGGAATCTGAGGGAATGGTCTAGATGGATCGTCCTTATATACCTATAGCCTGCGCAAGAATGCTGCGCGTCTGCGCACTTCAAATTCTGTGGGTACTTTTGAAAAGGTATTTGATATTTTAATACAGAGAGAGAGTACTGCTACATGCGACGGGCTACTACAGAAGAATATAACTTATTCTTAACGATCCTTACGAGACGAGAGTCGAAGCTGTACTGAAAGTAGAGCCGGGAAAGGTATTGTTATATAGCCTATAGGAGCCATGCAAAACAGGAAAGTGAAAGAGAGTGTATAATAAAGATGAAGATGTATGTGTATAATAGAATTCTATAATAAGAATTGAATAATAACTCTATAAAAGAATCTGGTAATAGGATTCTATACTTATAAAAATTTTATAATAGAACTCTATAATAAGAATCTGATAATAGGACTTTATTTAATAATTTAATAATAGGATTCTATACTTATAAGAATTTTATAATAGGATTCTATAATAAGAATCTTATTGTAGGACTCTATATAAGAATCTGATAGGATTCAATACTTAGAAGAATCTTATTATAGGACTCTATATAAGAATCTAATAGGATTCAATACTTATAAAAGTTTTATAATAGAACTCTATAATAAGAATCTAATAATAAATCTATAAAAGGATCTGATAATAGGACTTTACTTAATAATCTAATAATAGGATTCTATACATATAAGAATTTTATAATAGAATTCTATAATAAGAATCTAATAATAGGACTCTATATAAGAATTTTATAATAGGATTCTATAATATAGAATCTAATCTAGTAGTAGGATTCTATATAATATAAGAATCTATTAGTAGGATTCTATATAATATAAGAATCTATTAGTAGGATTCTATATAATATAAGAAACTATTAGTAGGATTCTATATAATATAAGAAACTATCAATAGGATTCTCTATATAATATAAGAATCGGTATAGAAATCTAATAATGGGATTCTGTATAGAAATCTGATAATAGGATTCTGTATAGAAATCTGAGAATAGGAATCGGTATGGAAATCTAATAATGGGATTCTGTATAGGAATCTGATAACAGGAATCGGTATAGAAATCTAATAATGGGATTCTGTATAGGAATCTAATAATAGGAATCTGTATAGAAATCTAATAATAGGAATCCGTATAGGAATCTGATAATAGAAATCTAATAATGGGATTCTGTACAGGAATCTGATGATAGGAATCGGTATAGAAATCTAATAATGGGATTCTGTATAGGAATATGATAATAGGAATCTGTATAGAAATCTAATAATAGGAATCCGTATAGATATCTGATAATAGGAATCTGTATAGAAATCTAATAATGGGATTCTGTATAGGAATCTGATAATAGGAATCTGTATAGAAATCTGATAATAGGAATCTTATAATAGGAATCTGTATAGGAATCTGATAATAGGAATCTTATAATAGGAATCTGATAATAGGAATCTGTATAGGAATCTGATAATAGGAATCTGTATGGAAATCTAATAATGGGATTCTGTATAGGAATCTGATAATAGGATTCTGTATAGGAATCTTATAATAGGAATCTGTATAGGATTCTGTATAGGAATCTGATAATAGAAATCTGATAATAGGAATCTGTATAGAAATCTGATTATAGGAATCTTATATAATAGGAATCTGTATAGGAATCTGATAATAGGATTCTGTATAGGAATCTGATAATAGGAATCTGTATAGAAATCTGATAATAGGAATCTGATAATAGGATTCTGTATAGGAATCTGATAAGAGTCTAATAATAGGATTATATAATATAAGAATCTAATAATATGATACTATATAATAGTCTTATAATAGGATTCTATATAAGAGAATCTTATATAGAATTTTAATAAGAATATATGAATAAACTATATAGAATTTTAAGTGTAGAATGAATGCGCTACGAATGATTTGATATAACGACAATGATAGGGAATAAATGTGCTATAGATAAATTGATGATAGTTCAAAATGGGTTCTACTGCATGAAACTAATATGCATGTAATGAGATTAATGGTTTGTGATGGGATGTGCTGTGAAGGAACTGAGAGTGATGTGTTATTTGATTTGATTCTATCGAATTGCATTCATCTACGTGGTTGGAAAATAAATGAATGTGCTATGGATCATGGATCAAGTGAAGGTGTTACAGTTTGATAGTCTCTATCGCATTAATAACACTAAGAATTATTCAACATAAGAATCATCTATTACAGATGGCTGATGAATATAGAATTTTCTTAGAGATTAGAATAATACTTCGGGTATTATTAAACCTGAGACTTTTCTATTAGGAATGAATTGGCCGATAGAATTTTCTTAGAGATTAATAATACTTCGGGTATTATTAAACCTGAGACTCTTCTATTAGATATGATTGATGGATAGAATGTTCTTATGGATTAATATTTCTTGGAGTAATTATTGTGACAACTATTGTTACATTGCATTCATTTCAAAGGGAATACTGTCAAGCGTATGTACAATAACAGATGAAATGGAGTGTTGATGATGCAATTTGATGTATTCTCTTTAACATTACTATTGTATAATGGGAATGACAATATACAAACGTACCATGTAGATGAGTGTTTAATAAGTTCCATTAAATAGGTACTGCTATGAAAGTGATGGAAGTAACAATAGAAGAACTTGGAATGATGCTGACTGATGAATTCTCTTAAACAGCACTGGGGCATGATTGTAACGAAAATAATGTCAGAAGAATGTGTTAGGGTTGAATGAGAAGTGATACTCTTTGATGAATGTAATGAAAATGGTGGTAGATAAAGGAATGTGCTATAAATGAATTGGAGATGATGCTATTCGTTGAGTTGTATTGTGTTGGACTTATATGCGTATGGATGTGCTGAGAGTGACAATGAGAATGACAGATGAATTGGATGTTGTACTGTTGCAATACGAATGTAATGAGAGTGGCAATGAAGGAATGCATTATTATTTGGTGGTTTCTCACCCGTCAGTCCGATTTTGCGGAATACTGCTCGAAGTCGAACTCTCCAACTTGCAGAGTTGGACAGATTGGTTCCGCGGCCTACACGGGCGTTCCGTATAAAGTTAATTCAGTTAGTTAATGGTTTCGAGAATGTTATTCAATTTCAATGTTGCAAATGTAATGAAAATACGATAATAAAGGAATATATTGCTTATTAACTTAAGGCAAAGTTGTTTAATGTATTCTTACCCGTCACTCTCCTAGTCGATCCTCTGTGAAAGAGCTTTTCGAAGCTGACCTCTCCTGGCCAGCAATCGCCCAAAACCATCGGCGTGTCATGTTTGGACTTTGTTTCTTTAATCCGTACCCAACTGCCGTACATCTGCGCATTTCACAATTCGAATTATAATCTAATTAAAATACTTTTCGGAGGTGCAACCTAATCACCGCTATGCCAGCAGAAGGCAGATATACAATAATTTACTTGCATATAGAAATGTGAAAATTTAATCAATGGTATATAACTCGAGTGAAAATTTAAACGAAACTCGTGCCGCGGTACATTTTAAGCAGTGGCTTGAAGAAGACAACAAGAGGTCAGTGAACCTGCATACCTTTGAAGACGATTGAGCGCGAGCAGTTACCATTCTGTCAAAGTCCCTGTGCTCAGATTATGTGTTAATACTACCTATCAGTGCGCGGGTTCGGTGACATTCTCGTACCGTGGATTATTGGAAATGTGAAATAATCTCGTGTGTCATTCTAATTACGGTCGACAAATGGAATATAATAGTTAATTCTCCGGTCCTTGCATCGATATTTTCAATTTATTTTTCACTTTGGGAAGATATTTTTGTTTGATTAAATATTTGAATATACTGAAAACACCACCGAGACAACAAGAGCACTTCTAAAAATAATAAAATTAAACTTAAGGCGGATGAAAGTACATGATTATAACGCGAGTTCACTATTTGACAGTCGCGCACAAACTAATGATGACGAGTACGAAAGATACTTAAATCACTCCACTCTCTCTCTCTCTCGATGGCCGAAACCAGACTGACGCGCATGAAACTAATTTGCTTATTCGGGCGACAGCTCGAGAAGGTAACTACACTACACTCCGGATTTATTCAAACGTGCGAGACCGGAGATTAATTAGTCGACCGTAATTAGAATAACACACAGCACTATTTCGCTTTCTCAATAAGCCACGGCACGAGAATGTCACTGAACCCGTGCACTGGAGAGTATTGACACATAGTCCGAGATTGAACGTGCGAGCGTTCTACAGATAATAAAATTAAATTTAAGACGGATGAAAGTACATGATTATAACGCGAGTTCACTATTTGACAGTCGCGCACAAACTAATGATGATGAGTACGAAAGATGAACCACTCCACTCGACGGCCGAAACGAGACTGACGCGCATGAAACTACTTTGCTTATTCGGGTGACAGCACGAGAAGGTAACTACACTACACTCCGGATTGAAACGTGCGAGATGCAGAATTAACTATTATATTCCATTTGTCAACCGTAATTAAAATGACACACGGGATTATTTCACTTTTCTAATAATCCACGGTACGAGAATGTCACTGAACCCGCGCATTGATAAGTAGGTAGGTAGTTAACACATAATCCGAGATAGAATGCGCGAGCGTGGAGAATGAACCATTCCGCTCAGCGATCGCAACCAGACTGACGGGCGCGCGCGTGGCCATCTTTCTGAGAGTGGCGCTGGGGAGGGGGTTGCGCAAGAACGAGAAACTATTCCAACGGGTTGTTGGTGGGGGGAGATTTTAAATAGCTGATATACCTAAGTACACCCGTGCTCACGGATTCTGTAGCTGATGACTTTTTTTAAATGTTATTTCAAAACGTACTAACCAATGATTAATAATCTTCATGCTTTCATTAACGAGAGTAGACGCCACCGTAGATAATGAGGGCATGAGAATTAATTGTTCATTGGTTAGTACGTTTTGAAATAACGTATTTTTTAAAGAAGCTATTAGAACTGGCGTGATTGTAACGAAAATAATTTGAAAAGAACGTGTTACGGACGAACGAGAAATGATACTGTTTGATGAATATGCTGTAAATGAATTGGAGATGATGCTATTCATTGAGCTCTATTGCGTTGCACTTATATGCGTACGGATGTGCTGAGAGTGATAATGAGAATGACGGATAAATTGAACTGTACTATTGCAATACGAATGTAATGAAAATGGCAATAAAGGAATGCATTATTATTTGGTGGTTTCTGACCCGTTAGTCCGATGTCTGTTTCGGAATACTGCTCGAAGTCGAACTCTCCAACTGTCAGAGTCGCACGGATTGTTTCCGCGGCGTACCTGAGCGTTCCGTATAAAGTTAATTTTGTATTAGTTAATGGTTTCGAGAATTTTATTCAATTTTACTGTTGCAAATGTAATGAGATTACGACAATAAAAGAATCTATTGCTTATTAATTTAAGGCAATGTCGTTTAATGCATTCTTACCCGTCAATTTCCTACTCGATCCTAATGGGTGCTTTCCATTTAACTGACACGAGTCGACACAAGTCGACACAAAATTAAACCATTGGTTCTTTCTGCTGGAGCCTGCCAGTCAGTTGGTGGTTCTAATAGAAGTTTGTCGACTTGTGTCATAAATGGAAAGTACCCAATATCGAGCTCAGTAGATGGGGTGTGGGGAGAGAGGTTGAAAGGAAGTCCCTATTCATATTCTTATATCCTCCGTATTATTCCTTCTTCCACGAACCTCCCTCATCACCCAATCGCACTGCAAGATCTTTTCCAATCCCTAGAATTAATTTTTTTCAACCATACTATTAGCATCAAGTCTTTCTGTTTCTTAAGGGCCGGTTTTATCAACAGGTATAAACGCGGTATAGCGCTATACTGTGAATAACCATAAGGCTTATTGCTGGTTATTCTCAGTATAGCGCTATATCGCGTTTATACCGCATTGGTAAAACCGGTCCTAAGCCTTCATTCCTATACATATAAGGCCCATTCCACAACTCCGGTTTAACTATAATCCTTAGTTGGTTGCTATGATACCAGCTTTGCAATTGGCTACTCCGTAGCAACTAACCGGAGATTATAGTTAAACCTGAGTTAGGCCAGGGCCTTAAGGCCAGTTCCACAATTCAGGCTTATCTAGATAAACTCTGTTTAAATCCTCATTCTCGGGCGCTCATTGGTTGGACGGATGATTTAAACTCCGTTTAAGAGTTAAGCCCGAGTTGTGGAACCGGGCCTTAGAGTTCATTCCGAGGTACCCCTACTTTCTCGTCTGCTAGGTTTTTACGCCCTAGGGAACTTCTCTCGCGACTATTGACGTCTGCCGGCGATAGACAGAGCCAATCGTTCGTCGTCCTTGCGTCTCCGACCAATAGCATATAGCCTACAGTCTACAAAACGCTACGTGCCATATCGTCCTATGTCAACACATACGTGGAGACCCGGCAGGCAAGTGCACATTTCAATCAGTCGGTGGTCGACAGTGGTTGTGTCGCGAGCACTGTCAAAGACGTCATCGCAGCGGCATAACAATAATAAGAAACCCCACCCAAACAAAGGTCTCTCTATCTATGCAATTCGAACTCGCCGTTCGTCATCACCAATGAAGCTGAAGACGCGTGTACCAACGTTCTCCAATTTGTTCGAGCGGCTCTTCGGAGATATTCCGCACGCGCGCCGTGGTTAAAGCGTCGAGACACACCAATTATGAGTTGAGAAATAAAACAGAGTCGCGATGACCGGACTGTGGATCGCTCTGTCTCTCGCGAGTATGATCGCCGCGCAGGAGTACAAGGGTTGCTTTCGGAGTTCCCCCTCGGATCCGGACCTTCCGACGCTCGTTATCAATCACGCGAGCTCGCCTTCCGAATGCACGAGGGAATGCCGCTCGCGCTATTTCATGTGAGTTTTTTTTTTATGTAAGGCTTCGAGGGTTCGATCCTGTTTGTCGCGATGCGGTGATACGAAGTCTTATCTGCAATAGGTTTGCTGGTCTGATGAACGGGCAGCAATGTTATTGCGGCAGCAATTACGGCAGAAACGGCCCTTCCCTTGCTTGCACGGTCCAGTGCGCCACGGAATCGGACGCGTTGTGCGGCTCGAGCGAGGCTATAAGCGTTTACGCGACTGGCCAGAGGGGTGAGATATTTTGTCAGATTTATAATATCCCAGTAGAAACGCTGACAAAATAATATTTTTGGACGTGGTTACCACCTGGAAGCCAAGAGTAGTAATACTCGTAACTATGATAGTATCCCTGTTAAAAAGGTCCCATGGATTCCCATGTACAAAATTTCTATGGGAATCTGACGTACTTCTGACACAGCAATTCCAGATATCCATTAGAAAAATTTGAGGAGGATGAACAGGAATGCATTGCATTATCGGAAACTAGATTGGAGAAATGGTCCTGTTTCCTCAAACCAGATTGTAATGCTCAGATTTCAGTTGCATGGCATAAGACATAAATGTTTCAGTTACAAGAACTTTCTCCATTCACTCAATGAGAGTATTGATGTTTTCTTGCACATCTTACAAATTGATATTTTTCTGACCACTGGAAGTTTCTAATTTTTGGAAGATCTCTTTAAATCAAAATTGTCCTCCCTTTTTTTTATCAAAACTTCCCACTTCTCCTAAACTAAAATAAACAAGAACTGTGAAGCCTGTGATCCAAGAGAAAGAGCCGGACCTGTCGCGCAGACTCTCGATTTCCCGGACGATACGAAAGAACGATTCGTCTCTGCAGGTCCGAGTCCGCCGAGACGAGTAGAGATAGTCAGCCGCCAGCGTGACTCCCTGGAGGTTGCGTGGGAGCCGCCGGACATACCCAACGGCGAGCTGAAATCGTACACGCTGCGCGCCGAGGCCGTGGAGACGCACGCGCGCGATCCCCTGCCGCCGGTGGACAGTCAGGTCGAGGGTGGTACCGCCAACGGCACCGTCCTGCACGGACTTCACCCGGGGACGAGGTACAACGTCTCCGTGTACGCGACCAACGCGCTGGACAGCAGCGAGCCGGGCCTCGCGTTGGACTGGACACGGATCGGTCCGCCCGAGAAGCCGGCGACGCCGACGATCATCGGGAAGAACGAGAGCACCGTGACGGTCCTCCTGTCCGAGGGTAGCAGCGAGTACGGTCCCGTGAGCGCCTATCAAGTGGTCGTCGTCCATCCGGGCACGATACCGCCGACCGAGGACGATGTCTCTTATCCCAACTACGACAAGTCGAACACCGACGGCCTCGGGTATTACGTTACCGGCGAGTTCGACGCTTCCGATTTTCACAGGTAGATAAATCGGTACCGCGCGTTCGTATCGCGGTTTTTCCTCCCTTTTCGGGGGTGTTCAGCGATCATGGAAATATCATGGAATTTCTTTTTGCGTATAAATATATCAAGGGAATGTCGTGCAATTTTTTTTTTCAATATAAAATATCCCTGGTAACCGTCCTGCGCGCGTACACTACGAAGAAGAGGACGCGGAAAATTAGTTGGCTTTCGGAAGCTTCCTGCAAGATGTTGCTGCAAGTCTTGCGCCAGATATATCGTAGCGGTATTCACGAGCAAATCTTGTAAAATCTTTTCACGAGAATCTAAAAATTCTGTCACACGGAAGCGTGCGCTGAGACAAAATGCAAATTGCTTATTAGTGATATTTTAAAATATCGTGGAAACCAATTATCCCTGATCGCTGCACACCCTACTTTCGTTCTCTCCGACAAAGAATCCTTCATCGTACGCAGATACAAGAGGTTCACGGTGGGCGACGGCAGGCTCATCGGCGGTTACTACAACGTGCCGCTGGACCTGACACCGCGAATAGGACTCGCGGTTCTCTCGCGAGCGGGAAAGGAGATCCTGCACAGCTACTCCGACCTCACGACGGACTCGCCGCGAAGACCCGAGCCCGCGGCCGGGCTGGACTCCACCGCGATAGGCCTCTGCGTGGCGATAGCCCTCCTCGGCGCTCTCCTGCTGGCCTCGATCCTCGTCTACTTCGCGCTGAAGCGCCATCATCGTAGAGCTCACGCGCGCGGCAGTCGGCTGCCCGAACAGCAGGAGCTGACGCTGCAAGGCCCGGTTTACGAGGTTGACAACATGGCGTACGTTCCCGAAGACGTGCCCGAGCGTCGCAATCACTACCAGGAATTGAAGCAGAAGGTCTGGAACATACCGAAGAACTTCCTCACCATCGACGCCGTCGTCATACGCAGGGGACGCTTCGGCACGGTCCACACCGGCACCGTCCTCAGGGACGGCACGCCCTCTTCGGTGACGGTCCACAGCATCGCCGACGGCCAAATGCGCGCCTCGGAGAAGCGGCACATGCTGCGCGAGCTCGACGTCTGCATACGCGCCGGCGCGCACCGTCACCTGGCCGGCCTCGTGGGCACCTGCGAGACGCCGGACACCCTCTACGTGGTGATGGAGATGCCGCCGCAGACGCTGAAGAATCGCCTCCTCGCGGTGCGCTCGGCCGGCGACGCCTTCCCCGCGGATCGCCTGCTGCCCACGGCGGCGGCGGTTGCCTCGGCCCTCGATCACCTCGAGAGCCGCAAGATCGTCCACGATCGGCTGTGCGCGAGGAGCGTTTACCTCGGCAACGACTGGACCGCGAAGCTCGCGGGCCACGGCATCGCCAGGCACGCGCTGGAGGACGTGCGGTACGCGCGGTGGACGGCCCTGGAGTGCTTCGGCAACGAGAAGAAGCAGCAGCCCGCCGTGGTCTGGGCGTTCGGCGTGCTGCTCTGGGAGATCCTCACCGCGGGCGCCACGCCATACGCGAGTATCTCGAGCGAGGGCGAGCTGGAGGACGCGATTGGCCGCGGAGTGCGTCTTCCGCAGCCGAGGGACGTCCCCGATCCGCTCTACGAGGTCATGCTGTCGTGCTGGCAGCCGGATCCTCGGGAGCGGCCGACCTTCGAGGAGTTGGTTCGATTGGTGAGCTTCTCGGTGCTTCGTTTGTGGCTCGACCTGCGGAGAACGTGAGATAACGCCGCGTTCTTACTTCGCAGGACACGTTGAGCGTCTGCCCGCTCACCGCGATCACGGAGCCCTACATTCCGGAGCTGGAGCTGAACTGAAGCGGGTTGCGCGACGTCTCGCCGCTGAATCTCGACGTGTTCATTTTTCTACGACATTCCTGCGACTCACGTGGGATTCCGCGTTCGCGAGAACGACACTCAGTGCTGGATTCGCACGCCTTTCCGTCCAAATTTGATTAAGGTAACCGCTGAATCGATTTCACGGGGCCGCGGTGATTCTTTTTGTACCTCGAACCAGGCTAAGTGATTGTTGGAGATTTGTGTGTCCTGAAAACGAATCAGACTCTCAAATTTGCGTAGCATGCCAGCATTTTGAGATTCTTGGGGGTTAATGTACGAAAACGGACGATTTTTGACATATTCACGGCTTTATTACCGTGAAACTAAAGATAGCAAGTTAATAAATAATGTTTAACGTCAAAGCTTCTTGAGAAAACTCGATTTTCTGAAGAGAGGAATCTCCAGTAAGCTGGCTACCTTACGTATGGGGTGACGTCAACATTTAGACGCACAATTGAACTGTCCTACTGAAAATTACCTTTTTATAAAATCGTTTAAGAACAATCAAGTGATGGACTGAAAAGTTCAAGAACAAAACTTTCAAATGCCGTAAGTGCAATGAAAAAAAAAAGAAGTCAAGTTTCATTGTAATAGAGCCGTGAATATGGCCAAAATTACTCGTTTTCGTACATTACCTTAAAATCCTGACTTTTTTCCCCATTGAACACATTTCATACTATGCTCACAGATTCTCACAGAAAACTTGTAAAAATTCCATAGAATCTCCATGGGAATTGGATGTGCTTTTGACGCAGAAATTCCGGATACCCAGTAGTAAAAATCTGTAGTAGAAAGCCCTGGCGGAAAAAACAATTTATAACGAACTACAGCAAAATTAGGATAAAAACTACGCTGAACTAGAATTTTGTACGTCAAACTGTGAGATTTCGCCCACTTTTTTATAAAGTTGTAAATTAACGTAGAAAATTGTAGATTTCCACGTACAGCATTGTGGTTGTCGGAAGTTGTAGAATGTCGTAGTACTGACGTGGTTTGTAGTATTGTTGTGTCTGAAGCACATCAGATTCCCACAGAAATTGTCTGGGAACCTGTGGGATCTTTTCCATAGGTGTGGTACGCAAAGTCGAAAATCAGATACATTTTTAACGCACATAAATCTAAAAAAATCACCTGGTCCGGTTCGAGATAAAGAGAAAAAATTAACTTTTGCAGCCCTGTGATTATCGCGCGTGTAAATAAGTATGGTATTATCGTACGACTAATAAGTATCTCGTATATTACTCGAATAACAAAGACTCGCGCTTTGCCGCACCGTTTTTTACATTCCGCGTACATATCGCATAATCGTATTTTGTACAGAGAGAGGCACGTATTTTAAAATATCTTTTATATATTCGCGTGTCAGACACGCGTCGCGGATAACTCGACGCACCAAAGAGAACGTTCAGTGGACGCAGCAGTGCCATGGTGGCAGTCACGAATATTGCTGCAACAGCCGTTCGATTAGCTGCTTCAGCAATATTGATGACAGCCTATAATGGTCGAGAAAGATATTGAATGCGTCTTCGTAAAGTGACTAAAGTCATTCTTATTTATTCCCGAAATGAAAGTACAAGTACCTATAATGTGAACTTACGATATTAGTATAAGATTGACTTTGAAGAGAAAGAAAGAGCAAATGAGAGAAAGGGGAACCATGGATCTGCTTCCCGGGAAAGAATGAGAATATAATCAGATCCGAAATTTCTCTCTATCTGATTACATGTGAAGAACTATATATAATCATATATGATTATACATAAATATTTTCCCGGATTCCGCAACGTCAACCGATAACTCTTTGATTCGATAAAACAGAGAGTTTTTACCTGACACGCGCCCTTTGCGTAAAAACACTAACAAACAATCGAATTACTGTGACGATTGCTACGGATCTCCTATACGATGCATGCAATCGTTTCCTTCGCACGAATGCCCGTGCGTATCGTGAAAATTTCAAGATAATAAACAAGCCAATGGCACGCAGTCCCTTTATTACCCTCACTATGTCCTACTACAATACTGTATTTCAACGCGACGAAACGAAAAGGACTCGCGAGGACGGAATATCCCTCGTGGAAAAATTTTTCTAACCAATTTTTCTGAAAAACTGATTTTTTCGGACTTTCTCTAGTAGGTAATTGAAACATTTTCAAATATCATATTTTCAAGGAAGTATCAGTTTGTCGCACAAAAACTTTGGCGCACAAAAACTTTTCCGATAAAGTCTAATAAACAGTGACAAATATCTGGCAAAATCTGTAAAATTCTGCAGAATTTATGAACAATTTCGGAGACTCAGAGTTTTGTAGAAATTTGTCAGAGAAACTTTCCCACGAGGGATCCCAGAAAGTCTCTTCGAAGCTATCGCCACTCCCCTTCACAGAAACCGACGTAGAATCTACGCGGTAAAACCCGAAAGATCGTCGTGCGGCCTTATCTCGCGCGAGAGGAAACAAAAAACCACGAGAGGAAGTTGCATCGGCGGCTATAAATACGTACGAATGTGCAAACCGGGGCGCGCACCGATTGCCGCAACTCTGGTCCAGCAAGAAACGTTGCGCGGATAAGACGATTCTTACCGAACGCGAAGATACGAGCCACTCTCGGTAAGCGCAGCGCCTGGAACGTTTTACCAAAACACACGAGCGGCGACTTGTTTACCCACGAAGGGACGGAGAATGAGCCCGCCTGTGCGAGCAGCCCCCTCCCGATAAAGTCTGTTGGTTCCGGTGCGCGTACGGACGAACAGAAGGGATTTACGACCGTGTGTGTATTTCGGCGGAGCAAAAAGCGTCTCGCCCGACCGCGAATCCTCACGACGGCTGCGGCGAGGAGACCTTGCTGGAGCGCGAGTGCGTCGGCTTCGCGGCGGCGTTGGGCTGCTTGCTCGCGGCGGGGCAGAGGAGCTGTCTGTAGGCCTCGCGGTAGAGCCGATTGGTCCCCGCGTAGATGAAGGGATTGACGACCGACGAGGCCCAGGCGAGGACCGAGCCGACGACGTGGAGGATCGGCATCCGCACCTTGTCGTCGATCACGTTCACCAGCATGAGCGGCATGAAGCAGAGCAGGAAGCAGAGGAAGATCGTCAGCATGAGCCGCGTGACGCGCGAGTCCTCGCGACGCTGAAAGCCGCCGCCCTTGCCGGCCGAGTGGGCCTCCAGGTTCCGGCGACTCCGCCTCACGCGCCAGTAGATGCAGAGGTAGCTGACGATGATGACGACGCAGGGAATCGCGAAGCCCAGCACGAAGAAGAACTTCTTCGGGCTCGAGCCGTTCTTCTTGAGGATGGTGCAGGAGAAGGTCTCGGGGTCGAGGCCCAGGGTGCCCCAGAGGCCGAAGAGCGGCGGCATCAGGAGGGAGAAGCTGAGCGTCCAGATGGCGACGAGCATGAGGACGATGCCGCGCGGCGTGTAGAGTCTCGCGTAGATCTCCGATTTGGAGATGAGGACGTATCTGGGACGGTGATCGTAAACCGGAGGATGTATGGTTTGCGTTCCGTGTAGTTGATAGAGAAAAAAAAACGAATGTATTGAAATAAGCAAAAACTACTCGATGTGATATTTTTAATTCTAAATTTAAGACTATGTTTTATTACCACGAGGGAACGGTGTAGAGAGTACAATTTTACTTTACAACCGGGAAAGGTTTCATCACTTTACAACCGGGGAAAAACTCGGTAGACATAGCGGGCCTGGTGAACATGTGGTGTACAGTGTGACCAGTGGTTACTCTGTCTATTCGCGCGCGCGAAGAGGGTTTTAAAATGCCCTCAGATTTTGAAAACAGTTCAGAGTGTGAGGACACAGAAGAAAAATCCCTGCGAAAAATTCTGCCGTTTTTCTACAAATGTTCCAATTGTAAGAGTTGGCAGAGATTTCGGCAGAGATGGCAAAGATTTCGGTAGGGTTGGCAGATATTTTGGTAGAGTTCGCAGAGCGTTCAACAGATAGGTAAAAATTTCGTCAAAGTCCGTAAAGTCGGCAGAAATACTTCAAAATCTCTACAAACCGTGTGAACTCTGATGAAATTCTTGCGAACTCTACCAAAATACCTGCCAACTCTGCCAGCTCTTAAAATTAAACGTTTTCGCAGAGAAACGGCAGACTTTCGACGGAGCTTTTCGCGGAGATTTGGCAGAGGTTTGCCAGAGATTTGACGAAGAAAATTTTCCGTCAGGGAAATTCCGATTTATATCCAAGTCACTCCACGCATAGTGCTACTTGGCCACTTTTCTCAAAAAAGAATGAACCCCGTTTCAATTCTCCAACTAGAGGAGAAATCCGAGAAAGTTTGAATCACCTGTTGATCGTGATAGCGACCATGCTGAGCAGCGAAACGGCGACATTGCCGTAGAAGAAGAGCGGGAAGAGCTGGCACAGAGTCGGCCCGAGGACCCAGGCCTCGTTCCAGTATCGGCTGGCGGTGAGCGGAAGATTGACCGCGGCGAAGATAAGATCCGACACGCTGAGGCTAATGACGAAGGCGGTGGTGGCGTGCCTCCTGAGTCTCGCGTACTTTAAAAGCGCTACGACGGTCACCAGGTTTCCTGCGGAGGTCGGATTGCTTTGTAAATCGAACTTTCTAACCTGACGGAAAACTTTGTCTAACGTTTTCCGACTTTCTCTGGTAATTGGAACATTATCAGACATTTTCAAGGAAGTATCAGAGCTCTTTAGAGAAAGTTAGAGATGTCCGAAATATCCATTATTCTTTCACGTATAAACTTTTTCGTAAAAGTCTAAAAAATACTGACAACTGTCTGGAGAAGTCTGAATAATTTTGTAAAAATTCTGAAAGTATCTATGTATTTATACAGAAATTATATATTTTTGAAAAATGACCGATTTTTCAGTTATCGGGAACTTCCTAGAATTAGTTAGAATTTCTTCAGATATTTGTCTCAGTTTTTCAGAATAATTTTAGGAATGTTTTTACACGTGAAAGAAAAATTGATATTGTTGAACATTTCTCCGATCTTCTCTGAAAAACTCTGATCAACAACATCCTTGAAACCAATATCAGAAAACGTTCCAGTGAGTAGAGGAACTCCGAAAAAAGTCGAAATACCTCAGAGTTTTTCGGAAATTTTTCCATCAGGTCTTCCTGTTTATCGATCGTTTCGAACCCACCCCTCTGCCTGGATCTTTCCCTAAACCACTTAGCGCGACTACAGGTACACAGAGTAAAAGTGAGATAGGCGCCCCCCGATTGGAGAAAAAGTTCAAACTCGATTACGGTGAAACATTTTCACCGCATAAAAGCTAGTCAACATATTTCGTGTATCTCCACTGCGTTTCGAGATAATCGCGTTCAAATTCAAGTAGAAGCTATTCCTGCTAAAAATGTCCGATAGAAAAAACGATAGAATATAGCGCGCGAAACTAATAAAAAGAATACCACAGAAAGTGAAATCAATCGTTTCTTATCATTCTCATATTAAATACCATAAAAACTCAACAGATCTTATGTCGATCCTATCGTTTCTCGTAGTATTCGATGTAAAAATTATAAGAAACGATAGAACTCCTACAACTTCTTATGGTTTTCTATGGGAAGATTTTAGCAGTGATCCTACTTCAACCCTGTGCACAATTTCGCGCGACTCACCGAGTACACCGACGATGCTGAAGAGTATCGCGCAAGTGGCTGCAAGAATGGTGGCCGACCTGGGGAACGGTTGCGCGTGTCCCTCGCCGTGGACGACGTCGTAGAAGCTCGTCCGATTCTCCATATCCCTCGTTCTCCACCGGCAACCGCTGCCCGTCTACGCGCCTCCACTCATGGTCATATCACACTCGCGCGCATGCGATATCCCCGACGCTCTTATCACCCCTTCTTTAAATACACGTGCAGCAGCGCGGACGCGCGCGCGCGCGAAGAACGAACGAGACAGAGGCTCCTCAGAGACTGGCGACCTCCGCGACACGATTTCCCCTCGGAGCTTTCCTTATCTCTTCGCGAGCCTCTCCTCCCGGATAGAGCGGCGTCTTTCGAGGAATCGTGCGGTTTCACTGACAGAGAAGGTGGGGAGGAAGGAAGCCGCGGTGAAGAGAGAAAGAGAGACGCGGGCAGCGATGACGGCGTGCCGCTCCGCGGAGATCTGCGGGAGGATTGATAAGAGTTACGCGCGTTTATCCAGCGCCGCGACGCGCGCCAAGACTCACCGTCTCCTCTGGACGTGCGTCGTCGACTGAGGCAGCGACCGGGGGTGCGCAGCGAGGTGCGTAAATACCGGAGCTCCTCGCCGGTGTTGGGAAATTCGCGGTGGCAGCTGTCGCGTCGTCGCAACCTGCGCACCGCTCCCCTTCTCCAAAGTCGCTCTTCAACCCCTGCGAGGACCAGGGGTAGAGAACAATCGGTGCCCCGACAAAATCCGCGTCGCGTTGCTCCGGGGAATACGAAAGTAGGTCCGCGCGCGAGCGAGGCGCTCGGTTAGGGGCGGACGGCTCGTTTGTCGTAACGGCAAGAGTCAACGGCTCGCGCGCGCGAATCAACCCCCCCCCCCCCCTCCCCCTGCGAAGCGCAAATACACCTCCGAGGCGAGGCAATGCAATTAGATCAAAGTACACACCGGATGTGAAGGTAGGCGGAGGGCGAAACGAATTTTGTCAACCTTTTGACGCACCTCGAGATATCAGCGCGCTCGAGCGCTCCTGTTCTCCTTAATGGGCTATTTACACGTAGGACAGGGAAAGGTAGAGTAAATTGTGCCTATTTGTTTCTGGTGGAAACATTTTTTGCAGGGAGAAAATTATTACACACATCTTAAACTACATACTTTTATCTAACAGTTCTGTAAATTTGATTTATTTGTAAATGAAACTTACAGAACTGTTAGGTAAAAATATAGGTATAGCTTGAGATGTGTATAATGATTTTTTTCTAAAAACTAAATGTTTCCACCAAAAACAAATAGTCATAATAATTCACCCTGCTTTTCCTTGTTCTACACAATAGATATATATAGTCCCTTAATTAACCCTTAGACGCATGCTTGACAAATTTCACTCGTATGCATAAGTCGGCTCTCCCGCGAATACAAATTCTAATCTAAATTATATTTTGGTCACAAAATATAATGTTTCTTAGCGTAGAAGGCATTATCCACACTCCCTCATATCGCACTAAACATGTTTATCATGTAAAATTTTACATAAACGTAAATCAATCGACCAGTAATTACGAATTATAGTATGTATTTTTTTTTCCATGCGTCTAAGGAGCTAATCTCGAGCGGGTCTATGAATACCAGCAAACTTATCGCAGCGAGACTAATTATAAATCCCTTCCCAACTCTCAGGCGTTCCTCGTCGCTTCACGCGTGCCTTATGCTGTGTCCGCCTTGAGACGAAACGCGCTCCGCGTGTCACCCTATGACGCATCGCGGCGTATAAATCTCCTCTCCGTCGTGAGAACCGCTGCGGATCGAGCCGCTGAACGGACTCATTGTGCGATAGAGACCGGCCGTATCCGCGGCCGCGCGCGATTTCATCGCCAGCTGGAAGAGTCGCCCCCCGGTGCTTTGCTCCGATTCAACAGACCCGTCCATTCAGCGCTGCCGCTGCTGTCGCGGCCCCGAACGTCGAGAGGACCGGCGCTATAGCGATTCGGCTCGACGGGGAAAAGGGCGATATAAAAGGTGGCTCTCTCTCTCTCTCTCTCTCTCTGGCAAAGGAGAAAAAAGAGGAGAAGCGTCGCGTTTGTACTCCACGTAGCGTTGTTACGTGCCGGATTCAAAGCGGAGCGCATTTACGGATGCAGTACGAGCTTACTCGACATCCGCTGCTCTTCTCTTCCTTCCTCTTCGCCTCCTTCGACTCCGAATACGAGCGGGACTTTTGCGACGAATGAGCGCGACACGGTCTCTGCAGTCCTTTTTCTTTTATTTCCTATACACAGTGTCGATCCTCCGCTAATAAATGCATAGCAAATTACAAGAGCTATATAAATATAGATTGATATATGTGAGTGTGTATACGAGGCATCTGACCGCACGACGCGGCGATGACGAGAAAGAGTCCGTGGCCGTTGGAAGGAAAGGAAACATTTATCGCTTCCTTTTGCGCGCGGTTTGACGTCCTTGTGGAAACATTTCTCTGGTTTCTGAAAAACTGACTTTCTGATTTTCTCCGGTAATTGGAATAATTTCGGACACTTTCAGGAAAGTATCAGAGTTTTCCAGAGAAATTGCTGAAACCGGTAAACGTTATCAAGTACCTAACAGTTACGCAACGGATATGTTAAAATGTCACACTCTCATGTATACAGATAACAGTGATACAATAACGCAGTTATATCACAATTGTATAAATTAATGTGAAATTTGCATATATCTGTTACGTAATATCAGTAGTATCTATTTTTCATTGACGCAGACAAATGTATCTGAAAAAGTTTATCAGACATTGACAAATTTCTGGAACGATCTGTAAAATGTCTGTATGTATTTTTACAAGTTATAACTTTCAAAAAATAACTGAATTTCAGAATATGCCAGAAATTTTCCAGAATCTGTTAGAATCGTGTGAAATATTTTTGTCCCAATTTATCCGAATACTTTAGAAGTTTTTACGCATGGAAGAAGAATTACTATTTTTGGATATTTCTCCGACCTTCTCCGGCAAACTTCGATACTTCCTCGAAAGCGTTCCAATTACTGCAGAGAGTCTGAACAAAATTCGAAATATCTCTGAACTTTTCGGAAATTCTTCAGAAAAATTTTACCACCAGAGCGCAAAGCGCGATTTCTCGTCGACCACCGCCGATACGCATCGGGTGGGACGCATTGTCAGGGAAGCAGAGGAATAAGTATTTACCGTGTCTCTCTATGCGCGCCCGCCTCTCTCCCTCCTCTCGAGTAAATCTACCCTCTGCTTGCGGAGGCGAGCGTGCCTAATCGTCCCTCCCGCGGACGCGTTTCTACGACGAGGCAGTGTTCCCGAATCTCGATGACGATCGAGTCGCGCGCGTTCTTCCCGATCCCTGTCCGCCGGGAGATCGAGCGCGCGCGCGCGCGCGCGTGGCGCGACTCACTAAGTCGTGCACGATCTGTAAGCCTGCGACTTCCTTTGTATCTCGGTGAGATGACCGACCATCTCATTGGTGAGCGCGTCCACCTCCTTCTTCAGGTCGGCCAGCGTCCGCTCGTTGTCTCGGTAGACCACCTCCATGCCGTCGAGGTCCTTGAATTTGGTGGACGTGTTGGCGGTGAGCTCGGAGGCGCGCTGCAGCAGCATCTTCGCGCGGCGTATGTTGTCTTTGCTCTTGTTGACGCGCGAGCCGAGGGAGTCGGCCGCGGTGCGGTAGGCGTCGCCGAGGCGCTGCCTCTTCTCGTCGACGAGCTCCGCCTCCTCGGCGACCCGGTCGGCCGCCACGCCGATCTCCTGGCGCACGACGAACTCGTTCTTCACCGACTGCTGCTGCAGCTGCTTCAGTCGCGCGTCGAGCGACTCCACGGAGCGCGTGGTGTTGTCGGCGACGCCGCGGGCGCTCTCGGTGCCGGCGACGATGTCGGCCAGGTCCCTCTCCGAGAGCGCCACGTCGGCCTCGGCCTTCTCGATGGCGGCGCGCGCCAGGGCCTGGGCGCCTTCGGTGTCGTTCAGGGTGGCGACGACCCGGCCGGCGAGCATCTGCTCGCGCAGCGCCGCCTCCTTGGCGTCGTCCGCGCGCCTCTCCAGGTCGTTCGCCAGCATGAGATCGTCGCGCGTCTCGGAGAGGATCCTGTCGGAGTCGGTGAGCGAGCCGACGATCTTCTCGATGCTCTTGGCGAGATTGCTGATCTCGTCCGGTTGCTGCTGGATGTTCTCGGCGAGCACTTGCTCCACGAGGTCTCGCACCATCGCCGGGGTGGACTGCTCCTCGTTCAGGACGTTCCAGATCTCGTCGTTCACGTCGGCGAGGTCCTTGACGATCTTGTCCGAGCGGTTGCGCGCCTCCAGGGCGTAATTGAAGGCGTCCCGAGCGTTGGAGCGCGCCGCGCTGGCGTCCTGCTTCACCTTGATCATGTTCCTCAGCAGTTGCTCGGCCTCCTCCTTGCGCGTCTTGATCTTGCTCGCCTGGTCCTTCGCCACGTCCAGCGCCTGGTGCGCCTTCGTCACGGCGCCGGCCTCGCAGGAGATGCCGCCGCAGATGCCGCAGCCCGCGCCGCCGCAGAGGTCGCTGCACTCCGTCACGTTGTCGCCGCACATCTCGAGGTTGAGCCCGGGCATCGCGGAGCTCAGCTCGCCGAGCTTCGCCTCGAGACGCGCGAGCGATTCCCTGTGGTTCCGCTGCTTCTCCGTGACGAACTCGCCGTTCTTCGCCAGCAGACTCTCGGTGTGCTTGCGGTACCTCTCGGCGTCGGCGAGGACGTTCCTGGTCTCGTTGGCGGTCCTCTCCGCCTCCCGGGACTGCTGCGCCATCAGCAGGGTCACCCCGAGGGCGCCCTGAACGTTCGCCTCCTGGAGCGCGGTGGCGTTCTCCTTGAGCGCCGTCGCGCCGCGGTGCAGCTCGTTCGTCCGGCTCTTCATCTCACGGAGCGCGGCGTCGTGCAGGTTGACGCGCTGGCTGAGATCGGTCTGCAGCTCGTCCAGCTCGTCCAGCAGCTTCGCGGAGCCGGTGACGTTGGCGGCGAGCCTCTCCGCGGTCTCGTTGCACTCGTCGAGGTCGCGAATCTCCACGGAGGCGTTGCCCACGAAGCCGGCGACCCGCGCGAGCATGGCCTCGGTGCTCTCGAACTCCTGGCTGTAGACGCCGGTCGTGCCGACCTGCTGTATCCTGGAGGCCTCGCCGATCACGGCGAGGGTCCTGTTGCGTAGCGCGCCGAGCGCGATGTCCCAGTTGTCGAAGCACTCGCCGCAGGGACTGCA
Organism: Xiphydria camelus; assembly: GCA_963678675.1. Classification (NCBI taxonomy): domain Eukaryota; kingdom Metazoa; phylum Arthropoda; class Insecta; order Hymenoptera; family Xiphydriidae; genus Xiphydria; species Xiphydria camelus. The sequence continues at coordinate 22,137,054 of OY783200.1, read as the reverse complement.
GTGGGGCGCGGCGGGGTGCCCGATGTAGCCGCGGTCGCAGCGGTCGCACTTCTCGCCGCCGATGCCGGGGTGGCAGACGCAGCGGCCGGTCTCGCGGTCGCACTGCCTGACGGCCGAGCCGCTCGGCTCGCAGTCGCAGGCGCGGCACTCGACGTTCGGGTTGCCCCAGTGGTTCGTCTGGCACTCGTTGCAGCGTCGCCCGCCGAAGCCGGGGCGACACTCGCAGGTGCCGTCGTAGGGGTTGCAGTGATCGGAGAGGCTGCCGATCGCGTCGCACTCGCAGGGCTCGCAGCCGGTGCCGCTGGCGATCTTCCAGTGGTTCTCGGCGCAGAGGTCGCAGAGCCGGCCGACGACGTTGGGCAGGCACGGGCACTTGCCGGTCAGGTGGTCGCAGGGGCCGGCCTCGCGGTCGGTGCCGAGGGGATCGCAGCGGCAGTCGCGGCAGTTCCTCGCGATCGCGTTACCGTAGAAGCCGGGCCGGCAGACGCGGCAGTTCGGTCCGCCGGTGTCGTAGAGGCAGCGCAGACACGCGCCGCTGCGCGGGTCGCAGTTGCCCGGACGGTAGAGATCGGTGTTGTTCGAGCAGTCGCACGGCTCGCAGCCGCCGCCCGGTCGCTCGGGGTCGCCGAAGAAGTTGTCGGCGCAGAGGTCGCAGCGCGGCCCGTCGTAGCCGTCGTAGCACTCGCAGACGACGTCGTGGGTGAGCGGATCGAGGGAGCAGCGATCGGCGTGCGAGTGGCCGGAGTTGGCGGTGCCCGGGCACGGGCACGGACGGCAGGGTATGTCCGCGCCGATGCGCGGGTCGCCGTAGAAGGTCTCGACGCAGCGCTCGCAGTTGGGGCCGGTCGTGTAGTCGCGGCAGGCGTGGCAGGCGCCGGTGCGCGAGTCGCAGCCGTCCGCGTGGCCGTTGCACTCGCAGCGCTGGCAGTGGGGGAAGTTCCAGAAGCCGGGCTCGCACTCGCCGCAGGTGCGACCGTAGGTGTTGGGCCGGCACTTGCAGCGGCCGGTCTCGACGTCGCAGAAGTTGTCGAGCGCGCCGACCCCGTCGCAGTCGCAGGGCTCGCAGCCCTCGGGCCCGAAGCCGTAGGTGCCCGGTGCGCACCTGTCGCAGCGACGGCCGACGACGTTGGGCTTGCAGAGGCAGCTGCCGCCGTAGCGCTGGCAGAGGAGGCTGTGCGAGCCGGTGGGATTGCACTCGCAGGAGTGCGCGCCGTCGAAGACGTAGTAGCCGATGCTCGCCTGGTACTTGGCGCAGACGTCGGCGGCGTCGCCGCGGTAGCCGCCGACCTCGTTGAACATCTCCTTGCAGCGGTAGTGATCGTACTCGCGGCGCCGTATCTCGCCGATGGCCGTGCCCTCGCGGAAGAAGGGCACCTGCTCGATGCGGGGCCGTAGGACGATCGAGTCGATGAGGATGGACGCGGTGGGCGTCTCGCTCGGCCGCGCCGACTTTTCAAACTGCAGGAGCACCGTGTAGCGCTTGCCGGCCTCGAGGCAGACCGAGGGCTCGGCGACGGCGCTGCGCGCGTTCTGCGGCAGCTGCACCCAGAGCCGATCGTCGTCCGGCTGCCAGTCCTTGCAGGGACCGTGGGGGTCGACCGGCTCCTCGCGCTCGATGTAGATGCGCGCGCTGTCGCCGATGGAGCTGCCGCCGACCGGCTCGTATCGCACGATTATGTCGTACTCCATCGACTTGCGGATGTCGGCGATGCTGAAGTTCAGAGTGGAGCCTTCGAGCGCGCGCATGAAGCCGGTGCCGGTCCACGTGTTGTTGCGCCCGTCGCGGTAGGGCTCTCTGATGACGACCTGGCAGTTGTCGGTGGCCCGCGCGAGCTCTCCCTCGTAGACGAGAAAGTCGAGCGAACCGGTGTAGTAGCTCTGCTCGGGCTGATCGCAGGTCCTGCCGCCGACGTGGGGTCTGCAGCGGCACTGGCCGGTCACCACGTCGCAGGAGTTCTCGTAGGCGCCGCCGGGGTCGCAGTCGCAGGGCTTGCAGCCGTCCTGATCGTCGGAGAGGCCCCAGTACTCGGGCTGGCACTGGTTGCAGTCGCGCGCGGTCACGTAGCGCTTGCAGGTGCACTCGCCGGTCACCACGTTGCACCCCTGATTGCCGATGGTGCCGAGGGTGTTGCAGGTGCAGGCCTGGCAGCCGTCGTTGTTGTAGGGGCTGAAGTTCCAGTAGCCGTTCTTGCAGCGGTCGCAGCGGCGTCCCTCGACGTTCGCCTTGCAGTGACAGCGGCCGGACTCGTCGCCGCTCACGAGATCCGTACGCGAGTCGCATATCCCGTCGTCCAGGGAGCCGCCGGGATCGCAGTCGCACGGCTGGCACGCCTCGGGGTCGGAAATGTCCCTGGCGACGTCGTGATAATAAAAGGGCTTGCACTGCTCGCAATTCTGACCGCGGGTGTTGTCGCGACAGTCGTCGCAGACGCCGCCGGATATCCGCCCGGATTTCTCGTAGACGGCCTCGTCGAAGTGGCAGGAATCGGCGTGGTTGTTGCAGTTGCACTTGCGGCAGGCGTTGGTCTGCTTGCCGACCGCGGGCTTCCACGGCAGGTCGTTGTAGAAGTCCTCGCAGTTCTCGCAGTTGAGCCCCGTGGTGTTGTGGGTGCACTCGCAGCGTCCGTGGACCATGCCCTCCTTCTCGACGACGCCGGGAAGCGGCAGGCAGCGCGAGGCGTGGCCGTAGCACGAGCAGGAGCCGCGCACGACCATGTCCGTGATCGCGTAGTAGTACTTCTCGCGCACATCGGGCCGATCGTCGAGCAGATCGTCGCCGAGGGTGTGGTGGCGCCTGAAGATGACGCGCAGGTTCGTCACCTTCAGGAGGTTCTGCACCTCCTTCGAGTAGGGATTGTCGATCGGCAGACTGGGCGGGAGAACGCGGAAGATCACTTCGCCGCCGGTGGACGGGGCGACTTTCGAGTAGCGCGACTCGCAGATCACGTCGGTGAGGCGCTCCGGCGCGCGCGTCGGCACGCCGGGGAAGGACTGCTCGCAGTTGTGAGCGAAGTATCTGTAGACCTGCCAGGTTTTGCCGAAGTCGTAGGAGCGCTCGATCAGCATCGCCGCCGGTCGGAAGGTTTGGAAGCGGATGATGATGTGGGTGAAGTGGAACTCCGCCTCGAGGTCCAGCTGTATAGTCACGTTCTCCACGCCGTTCTCCGCTTGCCACCAGGACTCCTGCCTCGTCCTGAAATTCGGGTGAATTTGTCCCGTGAGGAGGGAGGAACGGGCGTTCGAAGGCGAAGAAGTTTCATTAGGCGAGAGTGTCGAAATTACACTCCGCGAAAGAATATTACGGAATCACTTATATTCCGCAAGAAGAAAAACTATGCTTTACATTGGCGGTAAATGAAACTCGGCTGTGATTTTTTTGCACTCCGTGTGCCTTAGCCAAAGTTGAAGAAAACTCGTTGCATTTGTCGGGTGTCGCTTTTCAATTACATAGCTTTGAAATCAATAAAGATTTTGAAAATCCGAGAATAGATGCAGGAGGCAGATACTTTAGCCTTCAAAACGCTTCGACGGCGATCGAGACTATACCACTATCGACAAAGATACAGCCAGTTTAAAACGACCTTCCTTTTCGCTGAATACAAGTGATCCTTCAACTCTTTCGCGGAATGTACACCAGAGCGTCCGTCACTTTAAACGCTAACGAGATGACTGATATTTCTCAAACTGATAGTTTTATACGATCCGGATCTTCGCTCTCGGTATTACCGCCAAATTACAAAAAAAAACCGCAGCGGGCGGAGTGCACCAAACGATGTGCAACCCGTTGCACTGCCACGTATCAAACCAAACACGAGAGATCCGACTGCACTCACCCCGGAATGTATTTGGTGACGATATTCTCAATATTGTGTCGTTGCTTGGGCAGCGACGCATCGCAGAAGAAGCACTTCTTCCTCTCCTTCAGGTGTGAAACTATGCAAAACCGTTCGGGGCCCCTGAGACCGCAGGTGGACGACGCGGTGAGTCGATCCTCGCGACCGATCAGGAGATTCCCGGTCGCGGGGTAGCATGAGCTTTGCTCGCAGGGGTGGGCCCTCTTCGCGTGCGCTCCTGCGGGGAGAAACGATGCTGATTTCGTCGAACGCTTTGAGAGAGCCACTATGCAGCATCTCGAATTCTTCTTCTCGCGGAAGAATGCGGTGCTTGTACCGCTTCGATCGAACGATAACTTTACGGCTAGCCGTGGTAACGGAAAGTTAAACTCTTTCCGAGGATCCGATTAACCGAATATTTACCTCGCGCAGCGGGTCGTTGCTCCCTGTCGCTGCCATACTGACCCGCGGTTCGACCTGCGGAAGAGATAAAAGCCTTCAGCGCGCGCGTATTTCTCGTTTCTTCCAAAATCTAGAGCGAGCCAACGCCGCGCGCGTCCAGCGAAAACGTGCAGCGGCGCGACGCCTCTATGGGCAACGATGACGAGGGACGCGCGTTCGTTATCTGCTCGCCGCGCGAGACGTTCCTTCCGCTCGGTTTTTCAGAGAGCCGGTTATCTGTCACGCGCCCGGGGTGGAACGGAAGTTTACGAGATATCCGCGCGTATGTAGGTTGCAGTCGACAGTGCGCGAACGCGTGAAGAGTCGTTTTCTCCGGGAAGCGAAAAGGGGAAGAGATCGGACGGGAAAAAAAGCTCGTTCCTTCCTCACGCGCGCGCGCTTACCGCGCCGCGGCAATGCCGATCGTACGAGCGCGCGGGGAGAAGCGAGAGAGTGAGTTTTCGGGACGAAAATAAACTCGCCGCGTTTGCCCGCTGGAGTGGCGCGAGTCCCGAAGCGGGTCGAAAGGTCGAGCGCGATATCTAATCGACGCGAGGATAAGATCCGGGCGGGTTGCGGCGAATGGAAGGCTCGGTTCGGCTTTTTCGTGCGGTATCCGCCGTGCGGCCCGCGTTGACGAATCGATCGGCGAGCCAAATATCTGTTCGATCTGCGTTTAGAAGATGTACGATACGTTTCTCTCTTGGAAGATGCGTACCTTCGAGAAGCACGCGTGAAAGGAAGATTAGAACCGAGGGAAATGACGGAACGGCGTGGCTCACCTGTGAGGAGAACGACGAAGAGTCCGAGGAGGAGAGCTTTGGCGACGTGATGATGGGGGACCATCGTGTAGACGGGGAATCCCTCTCTCTCTCTCTCTCGATGTACCGACCCCGTCCTTCTTCCTTAAGGCACCGGCTCCATTTACGACGGCGGATACCTTAATCGACAAATCGTCGGAATAAATAAACGCGCACTACGGAGAAAGAGAATCGGTCGGATCTACTAATAATTACTTGCGGGGTTGCAAGTAATTATTTATTTATTTACATGAATGGAATCTCTTTTCGTATCGATTTGATATTTCTTCCTTGCAATCACATACTATTCCACATGATCGTAAGGAAAAGATATTTAATTGAACCATTAAAAAATTTCATTGATATAAGTAAATGATTACTTGCGACCACGCAAGTAATTTTCAGTAAAAAAATCCAATGTAATTCTTTTTCCCTGTTCACATACTCGCGATTCCAATCGAGCCGTACGCCGATAGCTCGACTCGACGTTCGATTGGCCCTTGGTTTCCACGATATCGCAGCTCTTCGAGGGGCCAACCGAGGACTGACTCAAGTTTCGCTCAGAAAAATTTCTCCGATAATTCAAATAACTTCAATCATCCTCCAATATTTCCCCTTCCAAATACGCGCACGAATATAGCGCAGACATCGCGACGCCGACGCTCAGCACGCATCTTCGCGAAAGACGTCTCACAGGCGCGCACACGCGCGCGTTTCACGCTCTCCCACAGCACTCACCTCTCTCTCTCTCTCGACTGCGGCGCTCCGTCTCCTTCTATACCTATATACAATCCCTCTTCGATCCGATCTGCGATTTTTCCGAGCGATCCGTTCGACGGCGAGGTGTGGGGTGGTTTGGGGCGGCGGATGGTGGTGGTGGTGGTGCAGGCGCGACGGGGAAGGAGAGCCCCGCGATTGTGAGACGCGGGGGAATCACCGCACGAAATAACGGAGTCGAGACGCACGTACGACGGCGGCAAAGCACTCCGTGAAAGGCGTGGACGCCGTGCCCTGCATTCGCGGCGGCCGCAACGCTCGAGCACTGACTGGCGGTGCTGTCCTCGGTGCCGGCGCGACGTCCGGTGAGGGTTTGGGAGAGACCCTCCGCGCGGGCGTAGGAGATCCAGACGGGCGCCCGCGCGGTAGTGGGAGGAAAGAGGGATCGATCTCGGGACGCTAAGTTACCGACCAGACGCTCGTCGTCGTCGAGAGACCTTGCGCTCTCTCTTGTACCTATTGAGAGGAGGAGACGATTACCTCGCCGTAAGACCTCGTTGCGCTGTGGTTGGAGGAGCTTCTCTGTGTACTCTCTTGCGGCGTCGAATTCTGTGTACAGTCGGGCCTCGCGCGAGGTTCACTCTCGGCTTGACGAGGGCTCCTTCGGGTTGCTCCCCTGTATTGAAAAGATCTCATAGATTTCCGGAGACAATTTCTATGGGAATTTAATCTGCTTTCGACACGACGATTCCAGATTATAGACAGAAAAGTTTGAGAAAGACTAATATAGAAGAGAGAGAGAGAGAGATTCTAAGTGTATTCGAGATAATAAAGATAATAAAGACCTATGCATGCAATTTTGTTTGTAATTACTAGTAGAACGTTACAAAATTACATATTTGTTTCCACGGATACAAAAAGATCCAAAATACATTCTTATTTATCCCTCTCAGATTTTTACTAGTGGGTATCCGGAATTGCTGTGTCTGAAGCACATCAAATTCCTATAGGAATTATTATACGTATCCTTTTCATCCTTATCCATTACAGACATTAAGTACATTAGATTTAATGACTATTCCGATTGAGTCTCGATCGTGATGAATTCGTATTATCGTGTTTCATTGGATAAAATTAATGCAATTTGAATCGATCAGTACATGAGTAAATAAAAATGCAAATACCGCATCTGAGCAGACCAGATTCAATGAAAATAAATTCCTAGAAAATATTTTTAAAAAAACTATAAGCAATGTCGTTTCGATAGAAAGCAAAAATTCACGTAGAGTTGAATTAAAAATTCCAGTGAAATTGAGCAGAAAGTACGTTAAAATGTTTACAAAATTATTTCCCCCGAAAAGTAGCATTTCAGATGGAAATTTCCAGGACAACATTCGGATTTGTCCCGATCTGTTAACAGATTTCGATCGGATCCTTTAACCAGAAAAGTTATATCTCCGCTAAATGTTATAAGGAGACGTGACGCGCCGTGCCGTTTCGTTAGAGACACATAACAGCCGAGGCACTGAACGAGATGATCCCCGTTCGTAGAAAGCGAAGAGGGGCCGCGATTATCGTCGCGCGTTGCCCTCCAAGAGAGAGAGAGAGAGAGAATGTTCGATATCGCGGGCGGGGGGAGATAATTCGATATCTGTGAAAGAACGAGCGCTTCTCGGCCCGCACTTCCGGCGAATAAAAGAGCGTTGCGCGCTCGCTCGCCGAATAAGGGTCGCGTGCCGTACAAGTTGATAGAGGCGAGCGATTCCGTGGCCTAAAGAAGAGAGCGCAGAGCGAGCGAACGCTCACTTTTACCGCGATGCGGTGTCCCATTCTCGGTGCTGGAAAACAACGAGAATACAACGCATTCGAATCCTACCAGCCGCGCGACCCGCGCGCAAGGGCCGCGCACACGTGCGGCACACTTGTACGGCGTCTCGTTTCTCCTCTCTTCCTCCTTCCTTCTCCCCCTTCGCGGCGCGACAACACGCTGCCCTTCGCTCCGATTTACAACGACGAGGGTTATTTCCGAGAGTCGCTGGAAGCGGAAGAGATCGAAGGCCCCCGGCGTGCGTTGTTCCGCGTGGCGATCGGGGGCCATCTCGTCTCGGCGCTCAGCTTTGTCAGGTCTTCTTCCGCTCGCATGATGTACCCCGGCCGAGAGCTTCGCGCCAAACGTGTTCGGCGTGAAATTCTGAAGAGTTTCTCGGGTGGGGGATGTGCTTGGAGATGATCAAAGAGAGAAACGCGGTGGGATATTTTATTACATGGCGAAACTCGTCGATCGGAGCACGGGAAAGAATAAAGGAAGAGGGAATATCGCGTGGGTATAGTTATCTCTGTGTGTAACCTCGGTGCGATAGCGGGGTGTCATTGCCTCCTCTTCCTCCTCCCTCCTCCTCCGTCACCATCGCAGCGCTAAACGAAGCCGATTCTCTTCGTTCGTCCCGTCGGACCCGCACATCGTTATGTCAGGAGGCTCGTCGATTCTGTAAGCGGGAGTCTGTACGAGGCGAATAGAAATGAGGGCAGAGCGCGGGAGAGAGAAATTTCGATGAGATTACATTTCCCAATCTGAAATGAGGCGCTTTATCTGACCCCTCGCACATGTGTTTGGATATGCAGGGGAGAATCGCTTGTTACCAGAAACTCGCTATGAAGGCTGTGGGAGTTTTGAATCGAGCCGATCCTTGGGTACGATCGCCAGGTGCCTGGAAGAGTGGATCGTTCCAATTGGCCCTTGGCTATCGGGAGTTGTTACGGGGACCGGGGGCCTGCCAAATTGTTGAGACCGGTCAATACTTTTCCTGGATGCCGAAGAGCGCGAAGTATCGCCATCTGTACACGGAGTATGTTAATCAGGGTCCCACAAATCCCTATGAACCCTGATGGAAAAATGTCTCTGACAAGTAATCTCTGAAAAATTCTGAGATATGTCAAGTTTTTCCCCGACTTTCTGTACAGTAATTGGAACATTTTCAGATATTTTCAGGAAATTGTCACGAGTTTGTCATATTCCGAGAGAAAAAAATAAGATAGAACGTCCTCGTTAGATTGCGTATTTATAGGTGTTACAGCCTTATAAGTGCGTAGAGTGTGTATCGACGATGGTTTCCTTCGTTTCAGCCGACGACCGCCGCTCCAGAGAGCAATCCTGGCGCCAGCACGGATCGCGCGAGCGCCGGTGCGCGCCGTACAAAGTTGCAATTGATATTCGTCGCGGTAAGGTAATCCGGGATTCTACGTAATATGTTTAATAAACCCAATTGTCGCGCCGTGCGATGATCGGCAGACACGATCCTACTCCAGAAAGCGCTACACGGGGATCGTGCGCGATCGCGAGTAGCGATAAAATTCATATTTATATTGAGACATGATGAATACGCGTAGCATACGTACATATTCGAGCGCTAGAAAAAGCGAAAGCGTCGCTTCAACGACTCCTATACTCGTTCGTACAGTTGCACCTCCAAACGCGTATGCGCTCTCGATTCCGTCGTCTCGCTACGCCGTCTAACCAGTACGCCCTCTGGAAAGATCTCATAAATTCCCATAGACCATTTCTATGGGAATCTGATGTGCCCGGATATCGACTAGAAAAGTTCGGGAAGTGACGAATAAGAGTTCATCGGATTCTATGTGTATCTAAGACGATAAACAAGTAAAATCCAATAAAGTTAATATAGATATGTACACGTTATTCCATTTGTAATTCATAATAGAACCTTAGGAGATTTTCTTTGTTTCCACTGATGAACATAGAATCCAATATAAGTTCCTATTCAATTCCTCTGAGATTTTTATCAGTGGGGAATCTAAAATTGCTGTGTCAAAAGCACATAAAATCCCTACGAAAGTTCTATCGGATTTTTACAAGTTTTCTATGAGAATCTATGACACTTTTTCAATAGGGAAGCACCGTGCATACGCGCAAGAGGAAGCGCATCTACGCGAGGTCAAGAATGTCTATCGGGAATGAACGACTTTTGAAAGCCAGAGTCGAGAACGCGACGCTCCTCCGCGTCGCCGACGAAGACGAGCCGCGAGGAGCGACCGGGAGTCGCATCCCGGGCGGTTCTCGAAAGAAGAAACATCTACGCGGAAAGTAACGAGAGTTTTATGCAAGCCGGAGGTCGACACTGCCGCGCGTCGCCGTGCGCGGGCGAGGATCGGTCGGAAGTCGACGCTCCCCGAGGTACACATGTCCTTGCTTGTGGCGCGGTGCCGGCGCCACCCTCTAGATGTACTCGGCGAACATGATCCAGTAGGTGACGTTCAGCACGGCGAAGAGGAAGGGGAAGAAGACGCGCGAGAATCGGTCGATGTTGAGCGCTCTCATGCGCGCCCGCTGCGCCGGCGTCGGGCCCGGGTTCGACTTCTGCGATCGGCCGGACAACAGCATTGCATTCTCCTGCGTGAGGACCATCGCAACTTGAACGCCGCCGGAGGACGCTTCCGCTTTCGTGGCTCGGAGGAGAAAGTCTCTTTCCTCGTCCCGGGCTTCACGGCCCCTATTTATCTCATTTTAGGGGATATTTGACAAAAAAAGGGAGATGTGGTTTTAAGAAATAACAATTTTTAAGATACACAACGAAACACCAGGTACTTATTGAGTGAATGAAGAATGTTTTTGTAACTAAAACATTTATATGTTATGTTATGCAAATTAAATCTGAGCATCACAATCTGATTTAAGGAAACGGGACCATTTATTATTATTATTATTATTATTATTATTATAGGTTATTATTCATTAAACGAATTATCGATGCAGGTTAATAAAGTAGGGCTTCTCTAGTACCATTTTGGTAAAAAAAAGAGCATTTTTACCCTTTTCACGTAGTCCGAAATGATGAAAAGACAAACTCATCTGAGAAGCTGAATAATAGGTGGATTTAGAGGGATAATATCGAATCCCAGACAGCAGAAAATATTGGTTATCGTTAGAATACTCGAAAATGTCTGAAAATATATTCAGAACATCTATACGATATTGCTAGTATATTTGTGATCAGGTATTAAGCAGAAAATATTCGTGAATCTTTCAGACGTTCTTTGAATATTCGCAAATATTGCCTGTTAAATATCCAATCAGATTATCACAAATATAATAGCGATATCTTATAGATACAATTTTACTCCCATCGTGAATGTTATTCTGATGGATCCGTTTTCAATTAACGAATTTTAGTATCTGTGATCAGTAGGAATAATAAATTTAACTAATCCCTTGAATCCTAAAATTTGTAAATTGAAGGTGGGTTGATTAGAGAATAATCTTGCGCTTTGCAGTAGTAAGCGTCGTGAAGCATAGTTTCGCCATTCTTTCTTCCAGAATCCGATTAGTAATCCTGATCGGTTCTGAAATATTTCTAAAATATCCGTAGAATATTCGCGAATGATGTTTATAAAATATTTCCTTCGCGTACAAAAGTGACCGTTCAGATATCTGGAAAATATGTTACGGATACTGTCTGAATATAAACAGATATCTTACAGATATTCAATATCCGTCCTCAAATATTCATACAATAATTGCAGGATATATTTCTGCTGTCTGGGATATTAGATGGAAATGGGGAGAGTCGCGAGCTTTAACGTTAAAATGGAGAAACTTAAAAAACAGGGGAATAACGAGGAATAGGGGCCACGCTGTGAAGCCGGTCGACTCGTCAAGTCGTGGGAAGAGATTTTCACTCGTGGTCCACGCAGACTCCACACGAGATCAAAGACACGCCGCGTAATTACTAATTAGTCACCGTCTCTCCGAGCCACGAAAGTACCCGGATCACGCCGCGGATCTTCATCCAGGCGTTACCTTGGTTGCGATGTCGAAGATCTTGTCGAGCTTGGCCGCGTCGGCGGGTGGCGCCGAGGAGGCGGTCGGCGCCGGGGGCGGCGGCGGTTTCGCCGCCGGCGCATCGTTGTCGCCCAGCACGATGTTGACGAGGCAGTACTCCATCAGCGCCATGAACACGAAGATCGTGCAGACGGACATGAAGGCGTCGACCGCCTTGAGATAGGAGACCGGCGGCAGGGACGCCTGGCTCTTCGCGTGCTGCGTCGACAGCGTCAGCAGCGACGTCACGCCCAGCGTCACTCTGGCCGGCGCCGCTTCCGGCTTTATCCAAAACGACACCCACTGCGGGACGAAGGGGAAGAAGGCGCTTGTACGTTTGCTGCGGTAAATCGGCTGGCACAGGGGGTGGCTGAAGAAACTTGATTATAGAATTCCCTGACTGTTCCCTGACTATTTCGGGTGAAGTTGTAAGTATTCCGGATATTTTTTGCTCGTATTAAGAGTTTTGTATCATGGTGACATTTTGTAATCATGACGTAATAACACGAGGTTGCAAAGAGGTTTATACGCTACATCGTAACTGCATCGTAAAACGTGTCAACGATAAAATTTCGAGAAGTTAACACTCCACTTTATACATAATTTCCAGTAAAAATCCATCCGTTTCATTTTTTGACGCCAGATCCGCATCTGCAGCCAAAATTTAGCTGGTATATTTAGTAAAAGAAAAAGGAATGAATTTAAAGACACTCTGAAGATCGATTTTCTCGAAATTTCACCTCATTTTTCAAAAGAAAACGCGAGATGCTAGTGCAAGACGAGAAAAAAAGATTTAGAATCAGCGCATCAAGATCTATAATACACGTATACCTAACCAATCTTGTTTCATTAGATTTGACAAAGATTATCGACAGATGCGAGATCCTGCGCAAGTCCCACAGTCACCTGCAGAAACAGACAACTACAGACTGGACCAGAAATACTGTCCTGAAAGTAGATTGAAATAATAATGGGAAGAAATCATTAGATACGATTGACACTTCAGAAAATTAAAGGAGGGATGTGTAAGTTTTTGAGCGAGCACCGGTAGCAGCGATAAAAAATGTAATTCAACCCCTTCAAGTGGTAAATCTGAGAAGCGAGGTCCGGCCTTACGGAACAATGACGAATTTGTAATAGTTATCAATGGTATCAGTGTAGTTGAAAACACCTGAAGCGACTTCGATACGAGTAATATCAGATTATTTTCATCCACTCGGAATCTAACATCGGAACTCCATAAGGCCGGACCTCATTTCTCAATCTCATCACCTGAGAGGATGGAATCACATTTTTTATCGCTGCTACCGATGCTTGCTCAAAAGCTTACATCTCTCCTCTAATTCTATAAAAAGTGCCATTCGTATCTAACGATTCCTTCCTATTTTTATTTCAATCTACTTTTAGGACAGCATTTCTGATCCAGTTTGTAGTGAACTACAGCAAAATGTAACCATGGGTAGCATAAGAAGAGTCCTGGAAAATTAATGGCTTACTGTAGAGAAGAAAAAAAAGGAAATACGCAAACAACAACGACGAGACTCACCGACATTATCACAATGAGGCACGTGGGCACGTAGGTGTGAAAGAGATAATACCCCAGCCGACGCTTCAGCACGAATATCACTTCGAGGCAGGTGAAATTACCTGACGACAAAGAGAAGCAGAGCGGGGTACAGAGCGCGATGCGATGGCCGCGATGAGCGAACGCACCGCGCCAATAAGCTTACCGGTGGAGTAAACCTGCGTGCAGTCGGCCGTGTAATTCTTCACGAGCTGCAATTGCGGCAGCTCGATATTCTCGTCGACTACGAGAGGAACGTCCGGGTCCCACTGGAAGATCATTTCATCCGTCGTATGCGACACTGTTGACCGAGTTGTTTTGTTTGAGTCGACGGAAAGTCGGCAGCGAGATTCATTCAGCGCGACGACGAGAGCCTCGCGTTAAATGGCTATTTGCGCGAATCGCTCGCTCTGCTTTTGTATCCGATTACAGGGCTTCACACACAGCCCCTATTTTACTTCACTTCAGCGGAAATAGGGGGAATGCAGAGATATGCAGTGGTTTTAAGAAATAACAAAAAGAAATAAAGAAAGAAAACAAGAAATTGATAATTTTGACCCTTTTCACGTAATCGGAAACGATGAAAAGATAAACTCAACTGAGAAGCTGAATAATAGATGGTTTTAGAGGAAAAGGGGGAAAATCGCGAGATTTAGGGTGAAAAGTAATAAACTTAAAAAAATAGGGGAATAAAGGGGAATAGGGAATATGCTGTGAAGCCTGCGATTATAACATGGCGTCTATAACGGTATGAAAAAAGAAAGATTTCCAGCCTAAAATAATAAAATTTCTTCGATTATTATGGACTCATTCCGCCAAATGAACAGATTAAAGAATATTCACATAAGGGCTGTGCCAGTTGAGAAATAAGTATGAAAATAATTTATTATTATGTAATATCGCGAAATCACATTTTTATCGTTTAATAACTTCTTTACACAAGAAAGAACTTCATATACCATAATATTGTTTCCATCCTATTGAAAATATCCCACAGATTTTCAAAGAAAATTTCAATGGGAATCTGATGTGCTTCAGACGCAGCATTTCCAGATATCCATTAGAAAAGTTTGAAAAAGACGAATAGAAATGCATTAGATTCTATGTGTATCTGAGATAATGAATAGGGATTTATATCGAGTTGTATAATATGTATCCGTAAAAACAAATGAAATCCTATAAAGATAATAAAGACCTGTACACGCCGTTCTATTTGCAATTATTAATAGAACCTTACAAGATTTTATTCGTTTCTACAGATACACATAGAATCCAATACATTCCCATTTGTCTCTCTCAGATTTTTATCAGAGGGTATCTAGAATTGCTGTGTCAGAAGCACATTAAATTCCCATGGGAACTCCACAGAGATTTTACAAGTTTTCTATGAGAATCTATGATATTTTTTCAATAGGGATCGGTAATCAATATTCCTACTAAAGAAAGAACTTATTCATGAGAAACTCTAACTTTCAAGATTTATATATGAAGTTTGAATATTTTTGAAAAATTCCATTAAATTCTTTAATTTCCCTCATCTTCCCCCGACTTGCATAATTCCCCGAAAATTCCACGTTTTCCAGAATTCCCTGACCGCTGGACACCAATGTTACAAACACTTCGCGCTTTCCGCTCGATCATATGCCCGCGCGCACGTGGTAATTGGGGGTGGCGGGCGCTAATTTTGCTTTTGGAAAAGAAGCGATAGAGCCGCGGAAACACGCACGGAATCGATACACGATTGTACGAGAGGACGAAGCTCGGATGCGCGCTCGAATGCGAAGATCGAAATCACACGGAAGAGATTTTACTCACGACTCTCCATCTGCAGCTTGCACTCCTGAGTGTCGTGGGGGTATATGAGGAAGTTCATGGCGCAGGAGAGCTTCAGCGTCAACCTGAAAGATCGACCGACGTTGCGCCGCGTTCGCGAAAGTGTCCTGTTTAAGGGATCTGATCAAATCCGACTCAAACCTATTCATTTCTGCAATCAGCTTAAAAGAGTTTTTGTCTAAATATTTACCTATTAGAACCTATTTCTTATACATATAAGAAATGCTGATCGGTTCATATTGCAAAATTTCAACGCTTGTTTCAAATGGGATTTAATCGGAAAATAATAATCGTCACGAAACGCGCATAGAGTACACATAAGACTCAATATGACTATTCTGATTCAATTTCAATCGGAGTGAATTGGTATTATCGTATTTCATTGGCTGAAACTAATGTAATGGGAATCCATTGATACACTGATAAAAATCTGAGAGGGATGAATAGAAATGTATTGGATCCAATGTGTATCTGTTGAAACAAATAAAATCTTGTAACGTTCTATTACTAACAACAACTTAAGTCGAGTTAAACTTTTGTTATAGATCAATTAATTTCCACGTCCAGCGCCATATCAACTATATGCGGTATATATTTATAGGGTTTCTCTCTGATTAACTCTAAAAAGTCTGTAACTTATACCGCATACAGTTGATATGACGCTAGACGTGAAAATCGACAAATCTATAATAAAAACTTAACTCGACTTAAGTTTTTGTTGCAGCGAACGGCTCAATTACGAATAGAACGGCGTGTAGGTACGGGCGTTTATTTTCTTTTTATGGGATTTTACTTATTTTTGCGGATATTTATCATCTCAGATAAACACAGAATCCAATGGATTCCTATTTGTCCTTCTCAAACTCTTCCAGTAGATATTTGGAATTGCTGTGTCCGAAGCACATCGGATTCCCGCAGAAATTGTCTATGGAAATCTATGGGATCTCTTCAACAGGGTTGGCTCTAATCGGTTTCAATCGGATTCATTAAGCAGGGTGGCGAGCTCGCTACGTACTTGACCATGTAGAGGATGGTCTTGTCCTTGTAGAGCCACAGATAGTGATTCGGTATCGTCATCGTCTGGAAGGTGACGGACTTGGCGTTCTTGAAGAAGCTGTCGGGCCTCCACATGTTCTTCAGCCAGTCGACCTCTAACAATCTTGAATCGCGTCAAAGGAGTTTCTCGTGATGGTGCCGTGGACACAGCCGTCGCGCGCCTCGCACCGCCGCGCGGATGGCTCAAACACCTACCTGTACTCGGAGGTCATGTTTTCCGGAAGCCGCAGCCTGTTGTCCTTCCACGTCTGCGCGAAGAAGATGTCCGCGGCGTAGGTCTGCGAGGGAAGCAAGAATCGAGGGGGTCGATTAATTGGGATCAAGATGGCGCGGGGGGATGGTGGAAGAGTCTACTTGGCTCCCGATCAAATTGGGGGGAAGATACGACGCTTTAAGGGAATGATCAATGATCGTGGCTCGTCTCGAAGTTCGAAATCTCCGTTGAAAGAAAAAAAAACCTATAGATTCTTATGAAATCGTACAGGAATCCCACACAATTCCTTATGGAAGCATGATTTGTACGATATTTGAAAAAACAATTTCAGATACCCGCCCATTAAAATAGGTGAAGGATAAATCGGAATTTATGGAATATTGGTGAATGTCGTTCTACTGGTAATTACCAATTGAACGGCATTCACTTTCATGGGATTTTATTTGTTTCGACACATTTGTATAGAATCCCGTATATAAGTTCCGATTTATCCTTCTCGGATTTTACCAAGTAGGTATCTGGAATGGCTGTTTCAAATACTAATCATATTTTCATAAGGAACTGTACGGGATTTCTAAAGGATTTTATACGGATTTATGGGTTTCTAACTTATATACTCGCCAGGAAAGAAATTTCAATTACTATTATTTCATTACCTATGAGCTATTATTTCATATTTGTGTAATACTTTTTTGAAGATTACGTTTCAATCTACAATAAAGTCTTATATCGATATAGGCCAAACGTTCATAAATAATGAAATAATAGTGATTAAAGTTTCTTTCCTGGCGAGTAAGCTTGTGATACATAAGTATCCTGGTGAATGATCTAAAGATGTCATTCCACTCTTATTAGGATTATTACCCTCCCGAAAATTCCTACAAGGAAATGTATGCAAAAACTTACATGATCATCCCAGAAAAATTCTTGTAGAGAATTGAAACAGGAAGACACAGGATCGTGCATAAATAATTTGTACAAGGACTCACAGGATATATTAAATTTGCAAGCTCCTTACAAGAGTCATACGTGATGTGACTGTGTCTTGCAGGAATTCACGTGAAAATATTATATGTAGCATTTTTGTGGGAAAATCTTACAAGATCCTATCAAGTATTTTGAATGATTTGCAATTACTTACATAGATCCTATATGATCTTGAAAGGACCGAGTTGAAGTTACCAGTTATCATGAAAGCGTTTTGAGGGAATCTTAAATTATCTTGTATGATCTTACATAACCGAACTCATAAACAACCGCCGCTGATGCAAGTCTCTTATAGGGTTTTGACACGTTCTCGTATTACCTTTGTATGATCCTACAAGATTCTTTCATTGATCTATTGTAGTACGATCTTATAACATCCTTATATACAAGATCCTAAAATGAATCTTGTAGTTATTTTCGGGAGGGTAACTCTATTTCCGTTTTAAGGTGATCTGACTTTAAGGATCCATGTCGATAAAACAATCAGGGTCGCCACAAATTAGAATCTTGAAAATTCCCTGACTTTTCCAGGTTTTCCAGAGCAGAAATTGCATTTTTCCATACTATTTAATAGATTCATAAAAACACTGGAAGAATGAAAGAAGCATTCGTTAGCAGAAGAAGGTCTGGAATATAATACAATACAAAGAGAAGCAAAGTCGCGAGCATACAAAATTTAACAAGTTAATAGAATAGTTAATAGTTACTCGTCACGTGCACGAATCGGTGAAGAGAAGGTGTCAAATACGAGTCATATTTTAACAAAATATAAAGTACATTATTGCTCCTATTGCAAAGCTATCAAAAGTTGTATGCATACTTATGCTATGTCGCAAAACATTGGTTAAATATTCTTTAAGAATAAAGTATTGAAAATTAATATCGCATCGATATATCAATAAATGGCGCGACGTTCTATTTCCAAGAGATTTTATTGAAATTCCCTCATTCTTCCAGGTTTTCTATACCCTAAAAAAATGTCCCGACTTTTCCCGGCAATGCTTTAGCAATAAAACAGCCACGTTTACCGGCCGCCTAAAAGAATTCGGCCGGAAATAACGAAAAGTATTTGAAATTACCATGGAATTCTCGTCGATGGAGTCGAGTCCCATGACGGTGACGTGAAAGTACACGGTGGTAGCCTGGCCGTCCTTCTTGGGCGGCCTCATCTTGTCGTAGAGCTTGGGGTCCTCCGGCAGCAGGTCGTAAAACTCCAAGCTTCGCCTGCGATCAGACGAGAAGCCCACGGCCTTCACCCCTTTCTCTCTCTCTCTCTCTCTCTCCCACTTCCGCGAGGCGATCACTTACTGAGCGTCAGCGGTGAACGGCAGCGCATGGAGCAGCAGCAGCACCAGGGAGGAACGAAGAAGAGCGCTCGACATCCCGTCCGCTTCTTCCTCTCGCGCGTTCTTCCGCCGCGCGGCACACTCGATCGCGCCGCCGCGTCTCAGCGCATCCTCGCGGGCGGTCGCCCGCGGTGAGTCGACGTAGCGACGTGAACGGAAAGAGAGAACGATCGTCGGGGCCCACCTCTCGAAGCCGCTTCCGATGCCTTCGCCGCCGCGCCTCGCCGTACCGCCGAGAACGAGCAGAGAGCGAGCGAGCGACCGACTGACTGACTCTTCTTGCGGCGACTTTGCAGAACTTGCAGAAAATCTCGCCCCTCGACGGCGGGGGTGGGAGACGCGAGCGGTGTTGAGAGGAGTCGGCGGTGTCCTCCTCTCTCTCGCCCCCCTCTTGACACTCCATCCTTCGAAGAAGGGGTAACGTCGTGACGTTGTCAGTCGCGCGATGGAAGTGGTGGTAATCCCTCCGGACCGCCGTCGCGGCGGCCCCGCCGGATCCTCTCCCTCGATGCGGCATCCTCCGGCGTGCCTCCTTCTCCCGCGATCGTGTTCTGTAAAGGGGTGAGGGGAGGGGGGCGCACGCGATACAGACGGAATTAGATATCCGCATCGAGCTTTTTGTTTCGACGCAATAAACTCGTCGGGGACGTGGCGATCGGGGCGCGGCAGACGGCGACGATGCCGCGTGAAGGGTACTCCGCGCTTCCGCCCCTTCCGGCCTTCCACCTCCCCCGGCCGCTTCTTGCACTCGGAAAGGGGGTAGAGGTGGGTAACTACCTCGCTATTTGGGGACGCGGACGGGACCGAACGAGCCGTCGGCACCGACGCTCGATACATCGATCGACGAAATTGTGCCGCGAATAGAAAGCGCCTCCGCGTCGAGTGGCCACTCTCTCGAAGGAGAGGAGCGAGAGAGAGAGAGAGAGAGAGAGAGGGGCTCGAACTCCCCGAGGTACAGCGAGCGCTAGGCTGAGACGGGACACGCGGGTGTGCAGGTGATAATGCGGTTGTGTGGCGACCGCTGCCGCTGCTTCTCTGCCGCTGCGACGAGTATAACGCGTCGGCTGGTAGGGGAAAATAAGTATCGAGCAGTCTCCGTCTCTCTTTCCCTCTTTGTCCCTCTCCGTCGCGCGCGCAGAGTTGGCTCCTCCGACGACGCCGTACGTACGAGGGTGTGCGACGCGGCGGAGCTACAATGTCCGCAATTATAATCGTTGGAACGTACGAACACTCGAAAAGTGGAAGGTGGGAGGGTGCCACACATTGCCTCTCGGCCCCCCCCTCTCTCTCTCTCTCTCTCTCTCTCTCCGTCCCTCCCTCGACCCTATGTACCTCGCGCCGCGAATCTCTTCTCTCCCTCGCGCCGGGGGTATCAATTAGACGCGGCGACGTGCGCGGGGCGTCGAAGTCGCCGGAACGCCGGGGACTCTCTTCCTTCGTTCGATCACGTCGGGGAGCGCGGACTTTATCCGCCCGCGTATCCTCCACACCGTCTCGCGCGGTAATCGCGGTAACGAGACATTGAGGGCGGCTTCCTCCGCAATCAGGTCACCGGGCGAGGACGGCCGCGCGCGGTCCTTCGGCGAGCCGCTTCCATCCGTATTCCGAGGGCGAGCGGCGGCTGCTGCCGAGTCGGTTCCTATCCTACGAAGAACGCGGTATGATTTCGTTAGCGGGGAGGTCGAGCTTTCTACGGTCGCCGTTGCCTTCGTCCTTCCGCGAGGGGGTGACCTCCCTCGCCGCTTCCCGGTAGCGAATTCGGGCGCGCTGGTTGCCCCGACGAGGTGACACGCGAAGCGGAAGATTGATTTCTAAACTTACGAGCAGTTTCCTCGGTCACACTTCCCTCGAAGCGATCGAATTACAGCTTCTCCAGCGCCGAGACGGAAGCTGATATGCGAGACCGGCGAAGGAAACAGAAGTGGAAACTGAAGTTCTGCGCGTGGAGAACCGATAAACGCTCAGAGGGATGCGGAGAAACTGTGTCATCAGCGACAGCCGAGCTGGAATCGTAAGGTACAAATTCATAGTGATACACGACGCTTATTTTCAGCGTTAAATAAGTCACGTGATCAAGATTATTCGCAAATAAGAATTTTGTATTTCGCGAAATTCATTTTTGACCATTAACATCTTTCGAACGATAAAACGTACGTAAAATATAATTGTTTATTTGTAAATAATCTCGATCACGCGATTTATTCGATGCTGAAGATAAACGTCGAGCGTCGCCGTGAATTTGTACCTTTAAGGGTCCTCGTGCATGAGGAACGGGGCAGAGGAAGGGTAGAAAGGCGAGGAAATTTTGTAGACTACTTTCTCTTAAAGAAAAGGCCAAATAAATAAAAAATAGGCTCACCATGTGATGTCTAGCAAAGTATGAAGAAAACATTCTCTAACTTTTCCAGGATTTTCAGTCTAAAATAATAAATTTTCCTCGACTATTACGGGCATAAATCTACTATAGTGTTATTCAGATATTCCATCGAATAAACAGATCAACGAATATTCATACACCAGGTATCCCAATTGAGAAATAAGTATGAAAATAATCTATATATCACATATATTTCTCAAAGTTCGTTTCTTTGTGCGTCAATCACTTAAAAACTACGTACTTATCTGGTTTCCGCCGCGAGTTTCTGCTCAGCCGACCTCGTTTCACCCATTAGTAATCGAGAAAGCGTTAAATCTGGTAACTCTGCATCATTTATTTACCCTTTCACTTAGAAGAAAGCAATGCGCAAAATTTTCTCGCCTTTCAACCCGTTCCTCGCGCTCGAGAACCCGAGAAGTCAGCGCAGACCTCTCCTCCAAGCGCAAAATCTCAAGAGAAAGTTGGACCATCTTCTTCGAAAACTACTTCCTCTCCGTTCTCCAGCAATAGATTGTCGTCGCCGTACTCGCGCTCGCGGAACCGACATCATTACCAGCCGCGATCCATCCCCAAACCTACTCGCATCTCCCCCGAGTGCGAAGCCTGGAAGAAGAAAAAGAAACACCCCTACCCCGTTGCTCCACTCCGACGTAGGTATATCAGCCCCATCCGCATTGCCTCCGCATACGTGCGGTGCCAACACGTTGCGCGATCGACCTTTCGACCTGTCACCGCCGAATCATCCTCCTCCTCCCCTCGACGCCGTGCGGAACCAGCGAGAGAAAGAGTCCACGGGACGCGCTCCTCCGCTTCTTCAGCCGGAAACGGACGACGCAGCCCCGCGTGCGCGCGCGCAAATTAGATTCGCGCGGCCGGATAGCGCGAGCGACTCCTACACACACTGCCGTGGATTTTCGCGGACGTCAGCACGACGGGTAGGGGTCGAAGTAGACGGGAAAAGAGGGGGTGGACGGGGGTACCACCCCGCACCGCCCGAGGTGGCCCCGAGAGAAGGGTTCGAGGCGGTTGGAGACGCGATGCGCGATAAGCACGCTCGTCCCTCTTCTTTCCCGCGTCGCACCTCCGCTCTCCTCCTTCTGATACTCTTCCACCGCTGGCGTCATACGCTGCACTGGCGCACCGGTCTCTCCTCCTTCCGCTTCTTCTATTTTCGAACGATCGTCATCGCGACCCGCTTCGCGAATCGAACCGCCTGTTCGGACCCTGCAATTTCCCTCGACAACGTCAATTACCGGATAATTAAGCCGTCGCTCGGGTTCCGACGCGAGACCCTCCCCCGTGGAAGCGGCAACGATGCGACGTCAGTTGCGGCAACCGGAGTTGGAATCCAAGACGGCGAAGCTAGACGCGAAGAGAATGCACAATGAAAACAGCGACTCTCGTTGAGTAGGATAGATGACATTTATTTCGTTACTCATAATTATCGTTGGATCAGCTCCTCCATACAGGGTCCGCCGGCGCGACGAGCATCCCTCGACGCGCCCTCCCCTTCTCAACGGCGGGGAGACGCCGCGCGTTCCTCTCTTTCTTCGTCTTCGGACCAACGATGGCTGGAAGGAATCCCTTCGAGATGCGAGCAGCCCCCGCTCATTTAACGGGTCACACCCGGACGCCCCTCGTATAGCGGACTCTGCGTGCAGGCGCCCACCTCCCCGTGTTTATTTTACGCTACTGACGCTACGGATTCTTTTTTTCTTTATATGTAAAGAGATACCTACGTGTTATGTCGATAATTATGCATGAATTCGAAGGAAGGACGCGCGAGTCGCTTCCGACCGCGCCGACTTCCGCCGGCGTACGCGGTGCGCGCGGATCCGCCGCAGGAATTTTAGAACGATCGCGGGGATCGTCGTGCCACGCGACTCGCGTGATCGATGAATCGTTGCCGCCGTGATTTTACAGCGATGTTGTGTCATTCTTCCTGGAAGATCTACGAGCGCGGGGGACGTCGAAGCGAAGATGGTTGCGCTCCCGGCGTCAGGGATACTGCAGCTGGTTGCTTTTTAAAATGTTGTTTTTATACGTACTCGTCAATGAACAATTAATTTTCATGCTTTCGTTAGCTACGGCGGCGGGCGTTTGCCTTGGTTAGTGAAAGCATGAGAATTGATTGAGCGTTGATCGGTACGTTTAAAAATGACGCCGGGAGTACGGCGAATATCGGCCGATTATTGTATCTCTGCCGAATCACCGTTATTCGTTAACAGGGTGTCTAGCGATCAGGGATGATAAATTTCCATATTTTCAGGCGAGATCTTTTCATCATATTCTATAATTTAATGTTATAGTTATACGTAAGCATGTCCGGCTAATGGTACTTTTACTTTAATTATCACTGTGTTCTGCCACTGATCTTTCATTCGCGGACATTAAAACGAAATTCACCGAACGTACTTCTGATATGTCCAGCATTCCGAGACTATATGAATTTTATTAAATCACTAATTCATTGCATAGTTTCATGATATTTTCATATATTGAAAAAATGCCATGATATGGTGTCTAGCGAATTATGAAACGAAGAAATTCCCTGACTCTTCCTGGACTTCCAGTCTGAAGTAATACATTTTCCCTGACCATTACGGGCATATAACCAGTAGAGAGTGTTATGCATGAGTCATTCCGTCAAATGAACAGATTAACGAATATCCATATAACGGTAGAGTATGAAAATAATTCATAATAATTTTGCAAAATCACATTTCCACCATTAATAACATTTCTCGGCGTAAGAATTAAAAAATGTACGTTTAGTCACGTTTTTAATACCACATGAGACTAAACTTCAAGAAACTTCAATCACTATTATCTCATTATCTATGAGCGTTTAGCTCATATTTGTATTATAATTATTTGCACAATACATTTTTATCTATAAGAAAGTCACACGGATGTAGGCCAAACGTTCATAAATAATCAGGCAACAGTGATTCGAGCTTCTTTCCTGACGAGTAAGTTTAGTCTCAATTATGATGCACTAACATTGTTTCCATTAGAAATCGATATTCTTGCTCTCGACAAAAAAAGAAAACTGGTTCACAGGAAACTTCCGTCATCAAAATTCATTAAGGTCGAATATTTTTGAAAATTATAGAAGATTCTTTAATTTCCCTCACATTTTCCCGATTCGAAGAATTCCCTGACCGCTGGACACCGTGATACACCATACATAAGAGCCGCGCGTCGCTTCGATTCACGAGCAACGATTCTTTCGGTCAGCGAACCCGTCCTGCCGCGTCGGGGAACGACTCGACTGCGCCTCGCTCGCGATCACGCGCGACTGACGGAGCGCGGAAGACCGGTTAGGTTGTTGGCTCGCCGAGCGAGTGGCGAGCTCGCGCTGTTGACATTTTTTTTCCCGAGCCGAGCTCGCCGCCTCGCCGACCGGTTCAGCGACCCTTGCGCCTAAATACGATATTTTCTCTTCTTCGTGTCTAAAAAAAAAAGGTCTCATAAACGCACCAAGAGTCTCGACAATTTCGCAACTTCTCTCGAGCCACAAAACCGATCTTCCGCCGTCAGTTACCGGTTTCGCAGAGCGACCACCGATGCGAAGGTACCGCGTTTCGCGGGCGGAGTGACGATCGGCGAGATGCACCAGGAGGCGCGTCCGAGTACGCAAACGGTAGACAGCGAGCGTATCTCGCGTTTCCCAGGAGAATTCGACGCGTTACAGGCCAATCGCCCGACATCCCTCGTCGCTCGCGCGCAATCGCCCCTCGAGCGACGTCGAGCCGGCGCGGAACAAATCGCCGTTCTCCACGCAGCGACGCATCGCCTTCGCGCGGAGAGCGCCCTCCGCGGGGGTGGGTTCTCCTGTCCCCCTCGCGCGCGCTCGCTGCACCCTCCACCACCGGCTCTCGCGCGCATATACACGAGTGCGGCGAGCGCGCGCGAGAAGAGAGTCGGCTGGAGTCTCTCTCCCGATGAGGATTCGACGGCTGCGACTCGAGAGCTTCTCTCCGGCGCTCGATAATAATTATAAGGGTGCTGGGAGGAGGGGAAGTGAGGGGAGCAGGGGTCGTGCGAGGGATGGGGGGGAGAGAGCGCGCGCGCGCGCGACGCGACTGACGAAAACGACGTACGATATCGAGAGGAAAGATTAGGACGTTTTCGATCGGTTGTACCGCGGGAGAACGCGACTTCCTGAGAGAGGGGCGCGTTAAGGAGGGGGTGGTGCGGGAGAATAAGAAGTAGAAGAGGGATGCCGACTTCGGCAACGGGGCTCTCACACACATACACGTGCGCGCGCGGGCGCGCGTGTGTGCTCGCTCTCACTCACTCGATTTCACTTTCTCTCTCTCTCTCTCTCTCTCTCTGTGGTTCACTCCGGAGTTTTACTGTATGAAATAATCTGGATGATCCGAATCCTTCTCAAACCTCTTGGCCTCCTCCTGCATGCTCTCCTTGATCTTGAGGATGGCTGCCGACTCGGTCTGATCCTGTGAACCAACCAACACCAGGCCGGTTACACACTGCCCACGCAACGGGTGCTCGGACGAGTCCAAAGGAAATCGGGGGGAACCCCCGATTTCTCTTCGACGGGGGAGGGTCGCGCTCGACGAGGGGAGCGCGATCCTCGGGAGGGAGGGATCGACTCTAGATCGTTGGACGCGGAAACTGTTAACCCTCCGTGGTCACCGCGGGTCCGGTTGACCCACCCTCACGGAAATGCTTCTCTGGCGAGTCTCTGCGAAAAACCGTGCCGAGAGTGCAGAGAAAAATGTCCGTTAAGGCGGGCCTTAATTTTGAAGCTGAATTGTACTTCTATTTTTTTACAAGCAAATTAGACCCCTGTCAAATTTCTGAATAACACTTTTTTCTGAATAGTACCTTAAACGTTCTCCAAACTTCGGAAAAAAAACATTTTTTCAAACTCGCACTATAGAACTACTTGTTTCTTTAAAGTATTATACCTTAATTTCACCAGAATCGCCCTCAAATTTGATCAAGAGAACTTCAAAAACGAAAAAAGAATATTAAACATTGTAAATGTGGTGATTCCATATTCTACAATGTTTAGGAAATATTCCATAAATTGTCGGTCTCAATTGGATTGATATTGTTCACATGGCTATTGTTTAACAGAGTGACTGAAAACACTTAATTATAGAATTCCCCGACTTTTCCAGATCAAATCCTGTAAGTATTCCCTGATAGTCTTGTTGATATCAGGAGTTTTGTATAATCAAATCAACACAGCTATAAATAATTGTAATACAAGAACACGAGGATGCAAAAACATTGATACGTCAAGAAAGTAACATTGATGGTAGAGATGTTAGTCGATGGAACACAAGTGTCTTACTACTGGAAATATCTGAAGCAGACGCGCAAACTCCCAGGGTGTCTAGCGATCAGGGATGATAAATTCCCATGATATTTCTACGATTTCCAGACGAGAATTCTGTATTTTTTTCATGATCGTACCTATGATTTTTAAAGTCTTCGTGCAGAATTTTCTGCTCAAATAGAAATAAATTGTCGTTTCAATAATACCGGGAATAATTTTCACTGTTTTTCGCCATTTATCTCGTTCGCGGTCATTAAAGCGAAGTTCACCGATTGTACCGTAAAGCTTATCAAATCAATAATTTATTCCGCAATCCCATGATATTTGATATGAAGTAGAAAAAATTTCACGATCTTTGTATGATCTCCATAATTGCCAGACACCGTGACTCTATTATGAAATGTATAAACGGTGAAATTACGAGAAATTCACTCTATTTAAAATGTCCAGTAAAAATCCAAAATTCTCTGACTTTACCCTGACCGATTAAATTCCCTGACATTTCCCGGGTTTCCAGGTTCGTAGACACCCCGTTTAAAATTGTCCCATATGTGACCATCGCGATTTTATACACCGAGAGAAATAATTGCTAGTGCCAAAAAAAATGTTTCTCCCATCAAAAAACACGATCTGAAACATTTTAAGGAGCACAGATTCTTAAAAAGAATCTCACCCTCTTTTTCATCGAAAAATACCTTCGTTGGTAAAAGAAATTCTTCCCGCGCGAAAAAACAATTACTCGAGCCTATCAAATAGTTTCTCGCGCGTCGAAAATCATAGCTCGATCCTCAAATTATACCATGTTTTTGTGATCGAAGAAAGCGTTCCTTCGACTCTAGCAATTATTTTCCTCGACATACGGATGTGTGACCACGGAGGAGGTGTTCGGCGTAGCGCCTTCCGCTTCGTCGTCGGGCATTTTGGTCCCACCGAGACGAAGAGTGGACGCCGCTCGCGAGGACGTCGACGGCGTTGGAAGCGCTGTTCTTCATCTCCAGCTCGAGCGGCTTTATCGTAATCGAACGCACGACACGAAGTCAAAACAATCTAGAAACATCTCCCCCTCGAGGAGGGTGCTCTCGACGCAGGGTTCACACGGCGGGGAAATTGGGACGTTTCTAGGGTGCTCTGACCCACAACACATGGACGTAAGTACCGACGGAGAAAGAGAAAGAGAAAGAACGAGGAGGTGGGTCTTCAAAAAGGGAGGGGCGGCGAACGAACCGCGCCGCGCCGCGCGTATCGCCGCTGCTATCGCGACCTGCCCTCCAGCTTTCCAACCCCTTCCTCCTTCTCTCACCACCTCCACCCCCACACACGCACACCTCACCCGACGCGCGTCTCATCCGAATAGTACAAACAAATGCTCGGGCCCTTTCCCTCGTTTTCTCTCTCACATGCTACAACAAATCCGATCGTCGCAACGCATCGCTCAGCTCGAAAGATCCGCAGAGTATGGAGTCTTTTTTTTTTTTCTCGAAATCGCTCGCTCACGCATCCATGTGCTACAGGTCAGTACAGGCTAGTACTATATAGCTACCAGATATCATTCTTTCCCTTTGTCTCTCTGAGACTCGCGTGTCTCTCTTCTCCCCGTGTCGCTCCGGCGCGTCGACGAGGGGGTGGGACGCGGGTTTCGCGGCGATCGACGATCGTTCTCCCCTCGCTTCGCAGGACGGAGAAGCGCAGGGGCGCGCGATCGAGTCGATCGGATCGCTTACGCCGAAGGGAGGCGCTTGGAATGCGATCCGCGCGTAACACTCGCTCGCATATGGCGCGCTGTTTTGCTTCTTAACGGCGCAAGAGAAACTTCGCCGATTATAAATTAGGATTCATAAAAATGAGTTAAAATTATGTCACGACATAATACTAATAATAATTTAGCTAATTAAAATCATTTCGGGGCATAATTATGATTCATCGAATTATTATCATGTCGTAGCATAATAAAAATTCGGAATTAAAATTATGTCGGAATATAATAATTCACTTCAATGAATTATTATTATTATGTGACGAGGCAATAATAATTTAATGAATTAAAATTATGTCTCGATGTAACAAAAACTCGGAATATAATTTCTTTATAATTATATCATGACATAATTAAGATATTCTAATATTATGCCGGGACATAATAAAAATGAATTAAATTCACGTCTACGCACAACAATAATTGAGCGTAACTCCTATGACACTCTGTGTATTTAAAATTCATTTCATGCTCACGTATAACTTAAATTTTTTCTTATGCTGTCACATAACAAGAATATTTCCAAACAATACCCTATTTTCTTTCAAACGGAGAATCCATTTTTCATTTCGCATTTAAAACGATTGCCATTAAGAAGCAAAACAGCGGCGCGCCACACCCACCCCGTCGTCGCGAGACGCGCGCAGAGCGAAACGAGGAACGAGAAAAGAAGCTCGCGAGGAAACGGAGAACAAAAAAACGAAAACGCGAGCAACGCGAATCTCGACGGCGTGACAAAACGGCCGATGCACGGCGCGTAATCTCGTATATAAGATAGATATATATATACCAGCAGCCAAGCACCCTGCGGGTAACAAATAAAAACAAAACGCAGTATTCTCAGTGTAACAGGATTACATTTATTGTCTCGATTCTCCCCTGGCGTAACTAGGCGCATATCATTAAATCGTTCGGTGTGTCGTCAGGCGTAATTCGTATAGCTTACAACGTGGGAGTAAAACGGAGCGTCGTTTATCGTTTTTCGTGTTCGGCGAGAGAGGGAGAACAAAGAAAAAAAAAGAACCCGCCACCCCTGTTTCACCGTCCTTTCCGGTCCCCGCTTCTCCCCTTTTCCTCTCGTACGGCTGTTTCCTTCGCGAACGCGCGTTCGCGTCATTTCCTCTCTCTCTCCCTCTCTCACCCCCTTCGGTAACGTTTTCACGAGCCGTTCTTCGGTATTTCGTTCCTCTCTCTCTCTCTCTCTCTCTCTCTCTCTCTCTGTTGTCTCTTTACTCGAAATTTCAGGTAAAAGTAACTCTAATAGCGGCACAGCATAGTCTGGTACTGACCTATAACCACCTGCGGACGGACGACTTCCACTCTCCACCACCACCACCTCCTTCCTTCCCTCCTCCTCCTCCTCATTTTCTTCCCCATTCTCACTCAGGTCCAGTACTCACACTGCCCTACGCGACTTAATATTCATACAAAAATAGTAACATTTCTATGTAACATTCCATCCGACTCGTCCGAGTTGTCTCGGCGACACCTTATTAGAAACGCGGCGCGCGCTCGCCCCGCGATTACGCCGCTCGCGGGGGCGAATCGCGCGCGCGCGCGTGTGAGCAAACATTGTTTAGTGGAGGGACTCGTGTTTGTGCTTATTTAATTGTTTTTTTTCTCATCTTCTTCCCTTCCTCCGTCTTCTCTTCCGACGCGGGCTCGTCGTGCCGTCGCGGCGGAGCGATCAGCGAGACGTCGCGATTTTGCGGGTGTGTCCGACGAGAAAAGTCCCCCCGCCCTTCCGCGGACAGGGTGGCTACAGAAACTTGATTACAGAATTTCACGACTATTTCGGACAAAGTTTTGTAAATATTCTGATATTTTTGTTAATATTAAGAGTTTGAATGATCGATAAAAGTATGAATAATCGTAATATGAACCGGAATAGAACTCTATCATATGAAGCTAAAACATGCTCGCCAGGAAAGAAACTTGAATCACTATTATCTCATTATCCATGAGCTTTTGGCTCATATTTGTATAATACTTTTTCGAAGACTATGTTTTTATCTGCAATAAAGTTTCATATCGATGTAGGCTTAAAGTTTATAATTAATGAGATAATAGTGATTGAAGTTCCTTTCCTGGTATACCTTTGCAGATTATGAGAGTGAATGAGAAAATAGTGTGTTTCTGATGAGAATAATTTCCTGAGAAAACATTCAGAGTTACGACACAAAACGAAGATATATTTTTAGCAAAGAAGAATTGGGAAAATTTAATTGAAAGCGTAAATTCGTCTCGATTAAATGTCAGAGAGTTTCAATTTATGAATTTCACCTGATATTTCCCTCGTGCATTTAAAATTCCACCTGTCAATTCAATTCCACAAGACAATTCCAGGATTTCCAGAATTCCCTGTGACTGCTGTATATATATACACTATGTAACATTGATAGTATAAGCCCTAATTCTAGTCGATGGTTCACACAGGCATTACTACCGGAGATATCCGAAGCAGCAGCGCAAACTGCATCGTGAAATTTCGAGAATTTAACTCCCTCTTATTTATGACTTCCGGTAAAAATCCAAAATTCACTGACAATCCCGATTTTCCAGATCTATAGCCACCCTGCCGGAATTCTTACAAATCCTCCCCGAGCCTCGCCACGCATAAACACCCAACACTTTCTGACCACCCCAAGAGACCCTCTGCAAGATCTCCCGACAGCCGGACACCCCCTGCGTATCGCGACCGGAAACCTCCTCCGCGACGAACGAAGAGGACGCGGGAAATAAAAAGAAGAAGAAGGAAGCAATCCCGAATCTAAACCGCGAACGAATCGCGACGCGTCGCTGATGCGGGCGTTCGTAAGAGTGAGAGTGTGTGTATGTGGCGATCGAGAAGGGGGAGAGACCAGGGTGGCTGTAAAAACTTGATTAAAGAATCCCCTGACTCTTTCCTGACTGCTTCAGATAAAATTTTGTAAGCATTCCCTGATATTTGTCTTCATATCAGGAGTTTTGTATACTCAAATCAACAATTCTATAAATAAATATGTATTAACAAGACGCTAAAAAAATAACGTCGATGGTAGGTAATTTTAGTCGATGCGCGCTATTGGAAATTTCGAGAAATTAACTCTACTTTATTTATAATTTCCAGTAAAAATCTAAAATTCACTGAGGGATCAAATTCTTCGACATTTCCCGACGCTCGTGCGTCACTAGAAATTTCGAGAAATAACCTGTACCTTATATACAATTTCCAGCAAAAATCCAAAATTCCCTGACATTTCCCTCGCGGATCAAATTCCCCGACATTTCCCGGTTTTCCAAATCTGTAGCCACCCTGAGAGACGTACCCTCTCCCCCGGATCGTGATGCTAAATCGATTTACATTCGATCGAATCACAGCGGAGTAATAGTGACGAAAACACGATAGGCCTTCTCGCTCTCGCTACCGCGAACGCGACTTCTCTCTCTTTCTCTCTCTCCTTCTTCGCTTACAAACTAAACGTCAAATAAATACGAGTAAAAATTAATTAAAAATTGGGGAAAGGGGCGAAAACGCCAACTAACGGACGACGACGGTCGCGTAATAATCGATAGGATATACGAGAGTAATTGTAGAGATAAAAAAAATATAGTTTGCAACCTTGCGAGTATCGGCGAAAAAAGCATATACGCGCGCGCCGGACGCAGAGGCGCGTGTGCGCGCGTCGTGCGGGTATGGCGAAGAGTGGCGATTAAGTAGCTTGTTATCGCTCTCTCTCTCTATCGTTGTAAAAATCCTTACGACTATGGTCGAAGAAACGAGCGGCGCGATCGGCAGTGAACGAGCGAGGCTCCGTTTCTTTTTTGCTTTAAATTACATCGAAGCTATACTCGTTTTAAGCAGCAGGAAATATAAAAATCCCAATGCGCATCCCCGCATTTCCGTCCTCCGCGCCAAAATTTCATTTGGTCTCTTGCGCGAGACGAAACTTCAATTTACAAATTTCTTTCTCACAATCGTTGCGGCGCGCGTCAGTCTCGGTGAAAAAAAAATCGCGAGAATGACGAAGAGAGGGGCCGAATTTCACCCCCCCCCCCACCATCGATTCGCCCGCGATATCGCGGTCGTTGACTGCCGCGTCGCTTCCGCTCGTCCTTTGACTTCCTTTTTTTTTTGTTTTAAGTAACCCAACCAACCAACCACAGAGAAATTCACTCTGTCATCTTAAAAACTATATACTATAGTCGACTTATCTCCGATGATGGCTAGACGATAATATATATCTTCCAAGGGCAAGCATCTGTCAGGTAGTAGCACCTTTTCCCGCGGGAAGGACGAGAAGGACGTATCATCCCCCGGCGCGAGAACGCGCGGCGAACGTGAAGTGTACGCGATCTGATCGGGGGCGTGAAAGAAAAGGGGGGCGCGCGCGCGGGTGCGGCAACGTTGGCGGCAGCAGCGGCGGCGGATAATTTCCGTCGCGCGAACAATCTCTCTCTCTCACTCTCACTCTCTCTCTCTCTCTCTCTCTCTCTTGTAGCATGTACCCACGCACGCGTGTCGCGCGGCTAAGCGCGACCACACTACAGGTTGTCGTTAAAGAACCTGGTGATACTCACGTTCTCTCCGGGACCGCCAAAACCACCCAGATTATAGTCACCCATGCCGCTGCCGCTGTCCTCGCGCGGCGTGCCGGGGCCGCCGTTGGCCGGGCTGTTCTTCATGCCGTCGAGCCCGTCGCCGTTGAGGACCGGGCCCATCGTGTTGGGTCCCATCGGCCCCATGGGGCC
Organism: Xiphydria camelus; assembly: GCA_963678675.1. Taxonomy (NCBI): domain Eukaryota; kingdom Metazoa; phylum Arthropoda; class Insecta; order Hymenoptera; family Xiphydriidae; genus Xiphydria; species Xiphydria camelus. The sequence goes on along the minus strand of OY783200.1, from coordinate 22,104,252 downwards.
GCCCTCCGGCCCGCCGCCCATCGGGAAGTCCTATAACGGCAGGAACAAGCGGGGTGTCCCGTTAGAAGGGCGCGGGGGGGAGCGATTGGGGGCGAACGGAAGTGGCGACCCTGACGCGAGCGCGAGGCCGGGTGAAGTTCAGTTTAGCGGAACCGCGCGCCGAGGAGGACGCGATTAGAAGCGAAAGCCCGACGAGTGGCGGGCGGAGCGAAGTGTCGCGCGGATTTCGCGGAGAGACGCCGGGGACGCCACTTTTGGTGCACGGAGAAAAGGAATCAGTTGGATCTAGCGATGATTACTCGCGGGGTCGGCAGTAATTATTTGTTTACATCGATTTCATCTCTTTTCGTATTAATTCGATGTTTCTTCCGTGCGATTGCACGCTGTCCCGCGTGATTGTAAGGAAGAGATGTTTTATAGTTATGAGTATTACTCAGGGGGTTCGATATAATTCCACAATGACGTTCAAGTACTTTTCGAGAACTCTTCAAGGATTTTTTTTCAGGATTTTCAGTTTAAACAGACAAATGGTGGATCCATATTTCGCTGAGAAATAAAGATTAAAATAATGTAATCCTGTCAAATCGTATTATTTCGTGGCTTCTCTTAAAACAGAAAAGAGCTTGGATATATACATATACACATATGGAACACTTTTTTAGATTTTAATTGACTAGAAGTCAAGCTGTTTGTGAAATTTGAGTATTTTTAAAAAATTGCGGAAAATTCTTCATTTTCCCTGACTTGTCCATTACTTTTCCCCGATCTACATAATTCCCTGACAATTCCAGGTTTTCCAGAATTCTCTGATTACTGGACACCGTTTCTCGGCTTCCGTGTGACAACCGCGTTCAAAATTACTCATTTACCGACGTTTCACAAACATTTCAATTTGCTTCATCATGGCTGAGTATCAGAAGGTCATCAGTCCTGATGAAGCAAGCTGCAATGGAAGCCAAAAGTAATAATACTCATAACTAAAATGACAATGGCCGCGAAAGCCTGAAATTTTAGATACTTAACTCATGTATTAAAAGAGAGAGATTTCACTGATATACGAGTAAATGAATAATTACTTGCGACCCCGCGGATAATTTTTAGTGGATCCGACTAACTCTTTTTCTCTGTACACAACCGGGGGCAATTGCTACGCCTCGCGGGGAATTGGTAAGTGTAACTCGTCGTTCGATCGAAAGCTTACTCCGGGCATGTTCCCTCCTGGCACCGACTTCATCATGGTGTACATGTTCTCGCCGCCGCTGTTACTGCTGTCCTGCGGACTGGGCATTATCGGTGTACCGGGTCCCGGTGGGCCGCTCGAGCCGGGTGGTCCGCCGTAGTTGCCCGGCGAGGAGGACGAATAGTTCATTGGCTGGGAGAGAGAGACAGAGAGCGAGAGCGTGAAAGAACGATTTTCGGTGTGTTTCTTTTTTTCTTTGAAAGGGACATTTCTGAGGCGCGCGCCTCTTGAGATTCTTTTAGATTTCGATTCGAAAGATAAACTGAACTGAGAAGCTGAACAATAAGGTGATTTTAGAGGAAAAGGGGGAAGATCGCGAGTTTTAGGATGAAAAGGGGCAAACTTAAAAAAGATGGGGCGATAAAGGGGAATAGGTAACACGCTGTGAAGCCTGCATTTCAGCATTATGATGGAATAAGAAAAAGCTGTCTAATGGCATTTGTAAGAAATTCGGTAAAGTTTTAAGGAAATAACATTCGAAGAGAGTAATTGAGATTTGTAATCGAAATAATTCATTTTTATAACATATTGAAATTCTAAGATATGGAAGATAACCAATTAGATCACTATTTAACGAACAGATACCTTAAACAACCTTTTCTCATATTACAAGAAACGCGCAACGATATTAACTGCTTGTTACGCATCATAAAGAGTTGCAGAACTTGGATACTGATAGCATAACCATCGCAATACTGAGAACACACGTACGAATTTTTGCAGCGTTTCAGGGACAGAAAGCTACCGTGAAATAGTCTGTCGAATCGAAGGAAGAAACCTTAAAAATAATTACTTTTAATGCCTTCTAAGAACAAAAAATGACTTTCTACTGATTTGATTGAAAAAAAATAACCGCTCATCTTAAAAAAGACCAAGCGGCAGCCCTGTAATACGCAAGAAATCTCTAAATTCCGTCGAGGGAAAAATGTCACGTCGTCCTCGCGTTTCCAGCCGAAAAGGCCGTCGCAAAATTCCACCAGGGCGAAGAAAGGACGCAAAGATACGCGTAAAATACGAACCGTGGATGTGTTGGGTTGCCATTGCGGCCTTCCGGGTCCGGCCATGCTCATGGGCGGCATTCCCGGTCCTCCGGGACCGCCCGGTCCCAGACTACTGTTCGGCGGTGGTCCCCGCATGCCCGGTCCGTAGCTTCCGGGTCCCATCGGTCCCATCCCCGGTCCCCGAGGTGGATTCATGCGCGGGTTCATCGGATTCATTCCCGGCGGTCCTGGCGGCGGCAAGAAAAGTCCGGGTTACTCCTACCGTCATCCGGTCTTTCCCTCTCGCACTCGCACTCCCTTTTTTCACCCACTCGCACTCACTCTCTCTCTCACGCAGTCTCCCACTTTCTCTACTCTAAATCGTTCGATTCTACTTCTAATCTAAATCCACGTGGGTTAATAGCGATGCAATTACAGTCGTCGATCGACGCGCGAGAGGTAAAAAGCGAACGGGGCGGGGGGAGGGCGGGTTTGGCATGCCGATTTAGCGATAGTATCCGCGGAGAGGGGCTGCGCGCGATACCGACACGGCGAAGGGAGGAAGAGCGGGAGGGCGAGAGAGTGAAATTGAAAAAAAAAAAAGTGAGGAAGTAGACCCGATAGCGACGAATCGACTGCTTCGAATCGTCGCAAGGGCGCCAAAGCTCGGTCACGAGTGCGAACCGATGATCGGAGAGTCCGGGGGAGTTTGGACGGGGGTCGATTGCCACCGAAGAAACGAGAAGCGTTCGTCCGCATGCCGGGCGCGCGAGAGTGTCGTCGGTCGCGAAAGCGGAGCGAGGGAGAGCGGGACCAGAGACAAGAAGGGAGTCCGATCGCGGGGCGAAATCGGGGAGAGGGTTGGTAGCGGTTTGACGGTTCTAGATAAGTGAGAAAAATGATGGAAAGGTGACTGAAAAGTAAATATTTTTAGGGGCATTGCCAATATCTTCATTGCTACATTATTGTCATCGACGCCATTAAATCACATTATTTTGATAAATATCTTGATATCGTGACAAATAATGAAATGACAAACACTATTCAAATAATTAATGATACCATCGACATAATTAAGTCACATTAGTTTGATAAACTTCTTAACATCACGACAAAAGGACGCAAATTATTTAAGTAAAAGCAGGATGTATAACTACATTCTCGATTGTTTAGAAAAACATTGCGAAATCAAATGGGATTTTTCTTTGCGATATTTCCCATTTCACGCATATCTTCTAGCACTTCTCTTTGTGCTGTATTCGTACTTTCCGAGTTCTCTCTGATAATGATATACATGCCGAAAAATTAATGTACCATTAAATTGATACCGCGATTTGCAAAATGGCTCGGGTGAATAAGTGCAAAAAAAAGTGACTGTTTCTTAGAATAAATAAAAAGAAAATGATTTAAATGAAATAAGTGACCGCTACCACCCCTGCCCGGGGTCCGCCGCGTGGTGCGGGGCGGGTATGCAAAGCCGGTGCGCGTACACCTTCGGCACATCCGTGTCGCCCGAATCGTGGGGGGGAGGGGGAACGGAACAAAAATCGCGCAGCGTGTGAAATTGCGGGGAGGCTGAAAGGGAGGAAAAAAAGAAAGACGAGGCTCGGACCGAGTCGTGTGAGTGTGATTTCGGTTACGCTGGGTTGCTTCCTACCTTGCCACCCTACAAACTCTCCAGCTTCGCCTGAGAAACACAAGAGCACACATTAGTACAGCAGGTAGGTAAGGTCTGGCCGATGGTAATAAAAGCCTAGTTACTCGGCAGCGGCACAGTGTCTCGCGACCCATTTTTTATCGCTCCTTACGCTCTATGCCTCTCTCACTCTCTCTCTCTCTCTCTTTCTCTCTCACTAAATCCGCGCGATCGCGAATATAAACTCGCGCCTCTCCTCCTCCTCCTCCTCCTCCTCCTCCTGACACCAACAGCGCCGCACTCCTCTCCTCGCTATACCGCTGCTCGTAACTAGACGCTTTTCAAAACAAAACCAATCCACCACTCTTTCTCTCTCCCCACGTCACAGCAATATTGTAATCGAACAAACAAATGCGCGCGCGCGCGACGCGGTACGTTCTCTTTTCTTCTCCCCCGTGTAAATTATGCATGCCCACGATATCTATGTGCCATTCTCCTTCACGCAACACCCGGTCAATGCCAAAAAGACAAGTGCTACCGCGACGCGAGCCGAGAAACTCACCTTGCCTGGTGGGGTCCATGCTGTTCGGCATCATCGGCTGCCCCGGTGGCTGTAGAGGCGGGAAAAGAAGGGAGTGTCAGTTTTGCGGAGCCAAGATCAACGTTGGAGATTGTCGAACGTCTTCCGCATGGCGATTCTTCTGCGGGAAGAGAGGAGTGGAGGGGGTTCGGAGGGTGTGCAGTATGAGACTGAGCTTACTCGCCAGGAAAGAAACTTGAATCACTATTATTTCATTATCTATGAGCCTTTGGCTCATGTTTGTATAATACTTCTTTGAAGATTGAATTTCTATGTACAACAAAGTCTTATATCGGTGCGAATCAAAAGTTGAAAAATAATGAGATAATGACAGAAGTTTCTTTTCTCTCGCGAGTAAGTTTAGATTCATACGATGGATCATTCGAAGTGGGCGTGGCCGTCGCGTGATAGGGATTTGCTATCAGGCGACGATTCGATATCCAGGCTTCACACAGCTCCTATTTATTTCATTTTAGGGGGAATAGGGGAAGTTTTGGCAAAAGAGGGGCGACAATTTCGTTTAAAAAGGGTCTTCCAGAAATTAGAAGCGTATAGTGATTTTAAAAATTAACAATTTTTAAGACATATAACGAAACATGAAGTGAATGAAGGATGTTTTTGTAACTCAAAAATGTATATCTTATATTGTGTGTAACTTAAATCTGAGCATCGCAATTTGATTTAAGGAAAAGAGACCGTTTGTCAAATCGAGTTTTTGATGAGAAACATTAATTCGACTAGATTATTATATTTTAAACGAAATATTGATACACGTAGATAAGGTAGTTGTTATTTTAGCAACAAAAATAGACCATATTGACCCATTTCACGTAATCCGAAACGATGAAAAGACAAATTCAGCTGAGAAGCTGAATAATAAGTGGTTTTAGAGGGAAAATATCGAATTATAGGTGAAAAAGGGGACAATTTTTTAAATAAAAGAATAAAGGGGAATAGGAGACACACTGTGAAGCCTGGATATTAAATATCGAGGGGAAGGGTGGCGACAAAAATCCGTCCTCAAAATTTCATAAGATTTCTCTGATTTTCAGATGGAGTGTTTGTGAATTTCAGAGTTGTAGTCATCGAAACAAGTGAGAAACGTTCAATTAACGGCTGAGCACAAAATCCAAATTCACTTCTAAGACAATGAAAATGATAATAAATGCTCACCGCTCGCCGTAGTAGCGAGTATTGCTCGCTACTCATCATCGGACGACCCACGGCTCAGTGTCAGTGTCACAGCCGGTCTGCTTTACGACGTCACAAGACTAATCTTCGAATTCTAGCATATTTCCCAGAGAGTTTTTAATTCGCTTTCTTGAAAGATATCTTCGAGTATCGTTCATCCGACGCGTTCAAGATTCTATTGTAGATCCCTGCACTTCGTCTACAGACGATTGAAGGGATCCGCATCGTCGAACATTCGAACGACGAGACACTCGCATCGAGATTTACGACCGACTGTCATCGAGAAGACGCTCGACAATTCTCCGTTAAAAACGAGCGTTTCTCCCTCCACTCCTCAAAACGCTACGATCGTCCATGACACTCACCCCGTTAAATTCGTTTCCCATTTGAGGCATGCGCACGCCTGGCCGTGGTCCCGCTGGGTACCGTGGTCCCATGAACTGTAACAAGAAGAGACGAGAGACCTTGAAGAGCTTCCCTTTCGTTTCCTCGTCCCCCAACGTCGCCGGACTCCGAGACACGCATTGCGGGATGAGAAAAAGAGAGGGGTCCGGTTAGCACGATAAGAGTCAGAGCAAAGGGGTGAGAGCACACAAGTTCAGCCGTCGCGCGCAGGCACCACACAAACGGTCAGCAATGACAGTAGTAGTAGTAGTAGCAGTGGCAGCAGTATCAGTAGCAACAGCAGTATCAACAGCAGCAGCAGCAACAGCGAGATAACTCACGTATTACGTACGAGTCGAATAGCCGAAAGAGTCTCGAAGGACTTACCTGGCGAACTACATACAGGACTGGAAGTGGTCTACGGACCTCTAGAATAGAGGAAATAGTGACCTCACGAGCACAGAAGTGACAAAAAAAAGACCAAAGTAACATTTATTTTTGATTTACGAGGAAATTAGATTTTTATTTATAAATGAAACTAATTTTTTAAGGAATAAATAAGTACCGCAATTTCATGTTTATGATTTCAAAATTCTATTTAAAAGAAAGATTGAACGTTAAATTTACTTTTATCTCGGTACTTTAATGACTAATTGTTATGCCATTCGATGACCTTTATATGTTGAACGAATGCTACATTTTTGACAGAATACACTAAGTATTTGGTCGCACGCATATACATGTGTATATGAACATCAACCACCATCAGCTGGTGACTGTCATTCGGATATACATATATACATAGCATTGTAGCATTGCGACAATAACGCACACGCGAAATTTAGAAAATTGCTATTATGTAACTTTTAAAATGACAAATGAACAGTCCATATATCAAAATCAGGGTCTAAAAGTGACTTTTGACGAAAAAAGTGAAGAAAAAGTGACCAGCTTCCAGCCCTGTGCATAGCACCTACTCTTTCCCTCTTTTTGACACCCTCCTCCGCTTTGCTCTTTCTCCCGCTCCGTCCGAAGGATCGCTCCGGGCGGATTTCCGCCGGCGCAACGCGAGCCCCCGTCATCCTCGCGGCCGTTCGACGACTGAAAATCGATCCCCGCGGAGGGAATCGCAGTGCGCCGGCGAACGCTTCCCGCGTAAACAAAAATTACGGCTAAAGAGTATAGCGCAAGTCTAGGACAAGTTGAATCAAAAAAGTATGGCTACGGATCGTATCTCGTATTTTCAGCTAGACAATTTTTTCATATCGGCTGAAAAGTAAAATTTACTCGACTCACTTGTACCTTTTTCAATCAATTCTGTTGCACGGGTTCTTCATTATAAAATGATAATGACTTGTTCGGTACTGGAATATAGTTCATTGGTAATAATTGCAGAGTTTAATAAAATAACAAATTGTGTGAAATAATATGAGCTGACAAGAACAGACATCGATTACGGCGTAAACTCACATAAACAATTGAACTCTAATTGGAGCGCATCGTTTACCGGCTTAAAGTCTGAGATACGATCCGTACCTAGACAGCACGTGAGCTAAAAAACGTCTTTAAGTCATCTCTTCAAGACATCTTATGTCCCACTTTTAGAGGACTTTTAATCATAAGTCGTCTTAAGAATGTCTTCCAATAATAAAAGTAATCCGAAAGTCTGGGTAACCATACTCTTTTCGTTCAACTTTTCCCGGACTACAGCCATACTTTTTTTTCACGCGGGTTTCGACTCTCTCAGCGGTAGAAAGTCCGAGAAGCGAATCGACGCTCGAAAATCGGATACCCCGCGCGGTTGGATTTGTGTTGCCGTGTACCGAGTGGTCAGCGCGCGAAGGAAGAGTACGAGGTGACCCGAGAGCCTTTCCGAAGGGCAGTCGAAAGTGTTTGCGAGAGAGAAAGAAGAGAGATCAAAGCGGAGCGAGTGACGATTGACGAGTGTGCGTGGTGTAACGTGTTAAATGTGAGGGCTTACCTGGGTGGACATCATCTGCGAGTGTGGGGGCGGGGGTGGCTGGGGGTGCTGGGGGGATGGCTGTGATGAGGGGTGTGTGGGCGGAGATGGTCGCATTGTCGAGTTGGTCTGCAACAAGCAACGCAAACGACAGACATGTAGCAGACACTGCGATCCAGGCAACAACTAGACTATATGTAAACGTGGGGCGAAGCCGCGAGAGGATTGCCACGTGGCGTCCCTTCCGACTTCACCCCACCGCGCGCACCGCGCGTTGCGGGGCTCGGACCGCGGTTCCTCGCGCTGATTCGACTCGATATCGTCGAGTTCCTTTGCGCTGTCAATGTTCTCGTCGCTCCTTCTTCCGGCGAAACCGCACTGTCAGTCGGGTCCGAATCGCAACGAGCCGTGCCGCGGTGAGATCGCAATCAACACAATCCAAAAAGTCACCTTGATGTCATCCGTAGGCAGTCCGATGCCTCACTTTTTGCTAACTTTGATTTCATCGGGTTTCACAGTCCCTATTTATTTAATGTTAGAGGAAATGGGGGAAATGTCAGCAAAAAAAGGGGGAAATTTTTATAAAAAAAAAGATTTTCCAGAAATTAGAAACGTGTAGTTGTTTTAAAAAATAACAATTTTGATATCATATGAGGCTAAACTTACTCGCCAGGACAGAAAGTTTAATCATTATTATCTCATTATTTATGAGCTTTTGGCTCATATTTATACATACAATACTTTTCTTGAAAATTACATTTTTATCTATAACAAGATCTTATATCGATGCAGGCCCGAAGTTCATAAATAATGAGATAATAGAAATGGAAGTTTCTTTCCTGGTAAATTCAGCCTCATATGATACATAATAAAACGCTTATATTGATTAGGTGAATTAAGTATTTTCAAAAAATTCGTCATTTTCCCTGACAATTCCAGGTTTTCCAGAATTCCCGGACCGCTGAACACCGTGTTAAAAAAATAAGAAAATAAAGGGGAATAGGGGGGCGCACCGTGAAGCCTGAATTTAAATTATCAACAAGTGAGACATCAGCTGCCTACGGATAACTAAAAGACAGCTTTCTGATTTGCGTTATCTGGGAAGCCTTGGAAGAACCGAATCGAACACTCTCGCGAACCCCGCGAGGCATTCGAGATGATCCAGCGAGTCTCAAGACTTCTTTCTCCCAAGGCTCCATCTTATCGCAAAGAGTAAAATTGTTAGACAGTTCGCAAAGTTCCGCGAAGAATGTACAATTTACGTTCGACGCTCGCGTCGACCCTCAAACAGAGCTGCTCTATTGGTGTTAGGACTAAGACAAAATAAGTAAGGCTAGTCTAACATCTAAACGGATTCTATCCCCTGTTGCGATATATATAAAAACGGATGTACCCAGATTCCGCGTTTCTTTCGGGCTTAGCGAGGAAGTGACAGACACGTAGCAGACACTGCGATCCAGGCAACAATCAGACTATGTGGCATAGAGAGGAGAACTCGATGCGAGTAAAGAGTATATCAGCCCTCGTAATGCGCGGAAGCCTATCATCAGCGCGCTCTTTTCGAGCCTCTTGCGACGGCGATGCAAGTCGAACGATTCTAAGGCTCGATACGCGCGGATCGGTATTCTTGTCTCCGTCAGATGATCGCGGTTGTACAGAGCCGAGTGATGCACGAGCGAAGACGCACATACAAGAGTTAGGTACACAGCGTGAGAGTGTGACGAGACGAAAATGACGAATGGTATACATCGATCGATAGTTTGTAGGAGAAGCATAGAGACGCGACTGCGAACGAGAGGAAACTATCCCCGGCGTCTTACTGGCTAAGATGTTAGGTTTCGCGTATCTTCGTGGTCTGATATTCCCCGACTTTCCCGGAATTTCAGATGGTCCGATATCTCGCCCTCCACGGCTACTTTTATAAAAAGAAAAAAAAAACGCTGATCGAAAACCGCATTATTTCGCTTCTTTCGCTCCTCCGCGGAGAAATCGACGTACAATACGCGAAGGAGTGTCTCGAATCAAGCTCAAAATTCCCTGACTTTTCCAGGTTTCCTTGACTGAAATCGCTCATTTTTCCGGACTTTCTAATTTGCGAGATGTGAAGGATCAATTGAAATGCTGCAATATAGTTCACGTATATCGTCGGCATCGCCCGCGAGTTTCTCAAATTTATAATAAAGTTTTCGATTATCAGATTTTAAAAAACCACGCGGTAGCGGCCCAGAAATACTCTGATACGACCGATTAAAATTCATTGCAGTGCATAAAAACAAGTAGAAAACGAAACGTAACGGTCCTACTAAATCGTATCAATTTTGCCAAATTCCAACAATATCAAAAGACGACCCTTCAAACGAAATTCACCGACCGCGCTTCTAACATATCCGGCATCCCAAGATCGTATTAATCTTGTTAAATCAATCATTAATTTCATAGTTACGTGATATCTTCACATGTATAATACATAAAAAAAACTCCATGATATTTCACATGTAAACAAAATCCACGATTTCCCCGTAACACCCCGATTTCCGTGTCTTTTCCCCGATACTTCCCGTTTTTCCAGCCGAGTTGGCCACCGTGCGTATTATTTCACTCCCTTCGCGAGCCCGAATCCGCTCCACCGCGGAGAAATCGACGTGCGGTACGCGGGAGGATGTCTCGAACGTACGAGCATCGTGCCGAACGCAGAACGGAATGCGTACGGCGTGCGGGCGGTTTCCCTCCGCACGAAACTCGACGCGACTCTTGGAGAACGGACTCTCACTCTCGAGCCGCGATCTATCCGCGCTCCGTCGACGAGTTAAACAGACAACACGAAAGTGCAGGACCAAGACTTACGGGAAAGAATGTCGGGGGCATCGGACCACCAGGCATGGCATCGTTGGGCGGCATCTGCCCGAGCGGAGACGGCGCTGGTCCGGCATTCTGCAATGACGCCCTCGGTTACGAAATGGCCGCCACGGCGAACTCGAGGGAAATCCATCCGCTTTCGCGATTCGCCGGCGAACGCGCAAGCGTCGCTCGGCCGCGAATTGATACGCACGCGATGCGAGCGAACGAACGCGGAACTCTACTCCAACGCGCGCGAGCCGCGAATCGCGAATACGACGAAAGCGAAACGCTGTCTCCTGCCGCGATTTCGTTCTATACTTACGTGGGCGATACCGTTCACACCGTAACCGCTGTTCACGAATCCCTGTCGACGAGAGAAAGAACGCAGACGAGATTAGAGTCGAGAAATTCGTCGCGCGCGCGCGCGTAAGGGGTGCGATCTGAGGGATACTAACGTAGTCGTGGAAAGCTTTGGCCTCGCTGCTGTGTTCGCACGAATCCCGCCGTTCGGGTGCCGCGCAGTAGAGATCCCAAAAGACGCTGAAACGAGAGACGAGATGAATCGGGTGTTGCGCCAGTTGAAGAGGGGCTGGCAGGGTTTACAACCGCTATTAGTTTCGTTTCGGAGGAAATCTCGACACCAAAAGCGGGCAATTTTGATCAACAAAGATCTTGAAGAAATAAAAAAGGGGCGGCAATTTAAAAGACAACAATTTTTGAGATGTAAAATTCCCTGAGTTTTTCAGGATTTCCAGTTTGAAATAATAAATTTTTCATTACCATTGCCGAAATTCGTTAGTAAACCATTAGTTTACGAATTTCCCCTGATATTTCCCTGGCGCATTTAAAATTCCTTTACCTTTTCAGGTTTTCCCTGATAGTGGCCACGCCGACCGAGGTTTCAACATTAAAAAAGTAACACATGGTGCCTGGCGAGGTAACATAAAAAAAAATTCCCTAAGTTTTCCAGGATTTCCAGTCTAAAATAATAAATGTTTCATTGCCATTACCGGCATGGCTCCAGTATAAAGTATTATACATAAGTCATTCCATCAAATAAACAGATCAACGAATATCCATACAACACGGATATGCCTATTGAGAAATAAGTATGAAAATAATCTATTATAATTTTGCGAATTCACATTTTTACTGTTTAATAACTTTTTCTTGATATGAGAAAGAATTTTCAAATATACTTTTAGTCATAGCACACTTCTTATCACACAAGGCTAAGCTTGTTCATCAAGAAAGAAACGTCAATCACTATTATCTCATTATTTATGAACTTTTGGCCTACGTCGATATAAGACTTTATTGTAGATAAAAATGTAATTTTCACCAAAGTATTTTACAAATGAAGTGTCCAATGGACGAAGGAGGTAAATAACAAAACAACAAATGTCAGTTACCTCCTTTATCCATCGGACCGTTCAAATATGAGCCAAAAGCTCATAGATAATGAGATAATAGTGATTCAAATTTCTTTTCTGATGAGTGAGTTTAGCCTCATATCGTATACTAACATTCCTTCCACTGGTAATCTATATTTTTATAATCTGTGAAAAAAAAACTGATTCATAAGAAAATTCAACTTTCAAAATTTATATAATTTCGAGTATTTTAGAAAAATTTCATGAAATTTTTGAATTTCCCTGATAATTCAAGGTTTTCCAGAATCCCCTGACAGTTGAACACCATGAATGAAGCCCTAATTTATTAAGTCAAATGAGGACGTTTTCGTACTTTAAAAATTTATATCCCGCATTACATAACTTAAATCCGAGTATCTCGATCCGATTTGAGAAGAAATCATTTTTCGTATCTAGTTTCTGGTAAGAAACATCAGTTCAACCAGGTTATCATATTTTAAGCAAAACTTATCAACGTAGATCAATAAAGCAGGAGTTGAAATACCATTTTAGCGACCTAAAATCAATCACTCATCCTTTTAACGTAATCCTAAGCGATGAAAAGACAAACTAAACCGAGCTAAATAATAGATGGTCTTTGAAGAAAACCATCAAATCAGAGGACAGGAAATTGGGGACAAATTTGAGTTTTAGGCTGACCAAATTGAGATGTAAAAAAAAGGCAAGAACAAATAAAGCCTGTATCAAACTTGGAAACCAAAGGGGGCGTAGCAAATCGAACGTTATCCACTTACCACCACCAGGAGTGTAGAAATCCGGGCGGCTCGCCGAGAGTTATGTTCTTTTCCCATCGTATCTGTCGAACGGACGACGCAATCGATTAGAGAATAGCTAGCGAAGCGACGACCGGATTCTAAGGAACGCGAGACGCAAAATTACCTCCGACAGGAACGTTTGTGCCGCCTTCTGGGCGCCGACGTGGAGCAGATACTCGTAGACGTACAGGGCCAACCTGCGACAGAGATCGAATCGTTAAGACAGCCGGAATTGCAAATAATGAATGAAATAACATTGTCAATTAACCCTAGATAGCTAACCTTCCTTTATGTACTTAATAAGCTATGTATTCCGTGTTCATCGCAACGACGAACGTTAGCTATCTAGGGTTAAAAAATATCTCTTTAAAATCAGAAACGAACGTTTAAAGATCTAAATACTGAAAATGTCACGCCGAATTTCCCCAAAAACGAGAGAAAACTTTGAAGTTTCAAGCAAAAACGATCAAAAAGCCCGAATATTCGCTGTTTACAGAGCAAACGCGTGAAAGACAGGTTAGGTTCGCGCATTTTGACAGCTAACCTCTTTCGGCATCTCGGGAAACCGGGGAAAACTATGAAGAAACTGAGTGAACGTCGAATGAAATAAACCAGACCGCTAAAAACGCAGTATCAGTGCAAACGACTCGAAAAACAATCTTCAAGGCGGACTTTCCAACGTGAACTGTCGCAAAACACGTCGCCATTGTGGAATCGCTCATTCTCGAAAGTCGCTCGTATCGAACCCGTGCACACGCGTCGGAAATCGATCGGAGCGAAATTCAGTCGAACAGAAGCAGAAATTCGAGCCACAAATCGCTCAAAATCAGTTTCCCTCGGGTCCCCTTCATCGAAAACCGAATAAAATCTCGCGACGGCTCTCCGTCGAGCGACAGCCGAGCAAGCAAAATACATCGCGAAGAGCCCCGCCCCCCTCCAAAAAGTACGCGGCTCACGACCCCGCAAAAAGGATTTTGACACATCCGACGCGAATTTTCCGTCGCACCGGCCATCTTCCTCGATCTCGCGTCAAACGCGCTCGCTCGCTCTCTCTCCCTCCCACCGAGTCCCGTCGCGCGTGCCACGAAGTTGCGCGCGCACCGCGCTCACGACTGAAAATGGCGACGACGGAGTCCGAGGTGCACGAACTCGCGAGTTCGGGCGTTCGGACACGCGCGAATCGTCGTCGCGATACGTACTTCTCACGCGCCTGGGCGTCCGAGGGCACCGTGGAGCCCTTCCCCTTCGCGTACATCGTCGCCGCTCGCGGCTCCTTCCACTGTAAACACACGGTACGCGCGCGCGAGGCTGGGTCCAACGGGTGTCCGACGACGCACGGCAGTCGGGGCGCGCGACGAAGCGTCTCCGTCGGCGGTCACGCGCGGTGTGCAGCGTCGGGGCGAAAGTTTCTCCGTCTCCTCGCGGTTATTACGATTTACGAGGCGACACTACTCCGCGTGGCCGTCCGTCGCACGTTTCCACGCGTCCTCATCGCGACGGTCTCGATCTTCTCTTCACTCCGCGGCCGAGTCGCGCACTGTCTTTCTCTCTCTCTCTCTCTCTCTCTCGTGCACGCGTGCAATTACGGTGTACCGTTCCGACGGCTTCTCTCTCGATGGCAGAAACACGCGCGCGTACGGTTGGCAACGTCTCGCGACTGCTCTCTTCTCTCGCGCGTCGTTCACCGTGTACTCTCTTCGCCTCGCCGCGGGTACTTTACCGTACCTTACCTTACCCCGCCGCACTTTTCGCCTCGACGCACGCACCACCACCACCACCACCACTACCACCGACCACGCTTCGTGTCCCTTTCGTCTCCCTCCCCGCCAATCGGCGCGCTCCTTTATTCCCGTCGCTTTTTCTCGTGGCTGTTTAGAGGTAGAGAGGGAGAGAGAGAAAGAGTGAGGGAGACAGAGAGAGAAAGAGAGAGATGATTACACGGAACACGCGCACTCGCGGAGAAACGATCTCTCGCGGCGAGGAGAGCGTGCTGCGACTCTCGTGCGCGCAGGAGACAAGATGTCCGCCCACACGATGAGCGCGCGCCTCGCGTCGGCGAGACGACGCCAGGGGCGTAGCGTGGCAATGGTGGGCCACGTTGGCGGGTTTCTTTGGGATTTTTCGGAATTCTTTCTCACGTGTATCTGGAGCGTTTTTTTTGTTCGATTGAGTCAGTGGCTTTTTCGGAAAGGTTTTTTGGATGGGTTCGGCTGCAGAGGTTTTTTGATATGGTGGGGAATGATTGAATATGGTACTTATGTTAAAAGAAATTTATAATTTTAAAATTTCACTCGCAGGCTATATAAATACTCGATGTTGCGCGAAAGAGAAAATGTTCGAAGGAAGAATTGTTCCCAGTTTATATAAGTGCGTTTCTCTCGATTGCATCGTGACGTCATTGAAAAGTCGTGAGAGACGCACTTTTGTATGCCGAACAACAAAGTGCGTACGATGCTGTAAAGTATGTCGGATTTTTAAATATCGATTTCCGGCTTCAAAAGGCCGAAAGTGAACAAATACGGGGCAAATAATTTCGTTTGAATATAAAAAATTTGTTTAAATTGAAAAATGAGCAAGAGAACCAAATTATGGCACCTACGGGGAACTGAAGGAAAATCCAGCAGTGGCCACTTCCGCTTCCCGTGTTCGTATTTGCTTAACTTTTGGCGTCTTTATAGCTTGATTTATAAAACAAAAATTTTGAATTTTGCAATGAAATCTTCGCGGGAAGTTTCGAACTATAAGCCCGTTTAAATGAACTCGTCTCAATACATCGTAGCGTTCGTTTGCTTTCGCTTTTTGATCGAGGATTCCACGTTTAGTTTCCAGAGTAAGATCAAGGGTTTTTC
The DNA here is from genome assembly GCA_963678675.1 of Xiphydria camelus. NCBI lineage: Eukaryota > Metazoa > Arthropoda > Insecta > Hymenoptera > Xiphydriidae > Xiphydria > Xiphydria camelus. The sequence goes on along the minus strand of OY783200.1, from coordinate 22,088,406 downwards.
CAGGTTTTCAAGAATTCGAGAGTTATTTGTCACCGCTATCGTACGCCTGACGGGAGTTTCGAAAAAATATCATAGATTCTCATAGAAGACTTGTAAAAGTCCCATAGAATCCCCGTGGGAATTTGATGTGCTCTTGACACAGCAATTCCGGATACCCACTGATAAAAATCTGAAAGGGATTAATATAGGAATATATTGGAGTTTATGTGTATCTGTGAAAACGAATAAAATCTTTTAAGGGTCTATTAGCGATCACAAATAAAATCGGCGTGTACAAGTTTTCATCTCTATGGGATTTTATGAATTCTCTTTCGTTCTTCTCAAACTTTTCTAGCTCATTGCTGTATCAAAAACACATCAGATTTCCATAGAGATTGTCTATGGCAATCTATGGGATGTTTTTAATGGAGCAAACAACTAACCCTATTTAAAAAATGTCATAGATTCTCATTGATTCTCACAGAAAATTTGTACAGATTTGATATGCTTCAGACACAGCAATTCTAGATACCCACTGATAAAAATGTGAGAGGGATGAATAGAAATGTATTGCATTCTGTGTGTATCTGTGGAAACAAATAAAATCTTGTAAGGTTCTATCAGTAACTCGCTAATTATAAATAAATCGGCGTGTACAGATCTTTATTATCTTTATGGGACTTTACTCATTTTTACGGATACACATAAAATTCGGTAAATCCCTATCAATCATCCCAGATATACACATAGAATCCAGTGAATTCCTATTCGTGCTGCTTCTTTAAATTTTTCCCGTGGATATCTCGAATTGCTGCGTCTGAAGCACATCAGATTCCCATAGAAATCGTCTATGGAAATCTATGGGACCTTCCCAAGTAGCAAAAGATATCTGTCAGACATCTACACGATGTATATATATATATAGAAAATGACATCTATATTTGGTACAAACGCGGTTGAAATCTAGATACAGATAGCGCGTAGATGTCTGACAGATACCTTCCTCTGCTACTTGGTTTTTCAATAGGGTCTGGCTTTCCGATGACGTCACATCGTAGAGAGACGCGCTTATAACTTCGCGAATAACTCTTTTTTTCAGGCATTTTCTCTCTTGCGTAGTATTAAACATGTGTACAATTTACAAATTGAATTAAAGAATATATTTTTTTAACGCAAAGACCGAATTCCACCGAAAATTCGAGCTTTCTCATCGTCCAAAAACACCTGTTCGACCCAATAAAACGAGATCCCTTTAATCTTAGATCCCTTTAAAAAAAAAAGCAAAGAACCAGAGCCGAGGAACACCGCGCGGCTACCTCCCTGGAGCTCCGTCCGCGAGCGACGTCACCGACGAACGACGTGCCCCGCTGACGCATAAGCGCGAGCGCCGCCGAGTACCCGCGGAAGCGGCCGAGGCGGAATGGTCGGCAATTGACGGGGCATCGAATGGCGAGGGGGAGGAAGGAGTGAGGGGGAGGCTCGGGAAGGGAAACCACGAGCTGTTCCATTCGTTGTGCAGCTTCCCCCTTTTTTTCTTTCATTTTATCCGCGCGCACCTCGACTTATCGGCCGCGTCGGAACAATTCCGACGAGCAGGTACGTCGCGCGGCGCCTCGGCGACGGCTCCGGCTCTCGCGAAATTTTCACCTCTCGGCAAATTTTATGCGCGTAATTTTTTTTGTCCTCAGCGCGCGAATGGACGGCCCTGGTACCGTGACGTGGGAGGAGTTCCTAGCCGACGCCGAAGATTTCATTCGCGTCTCCGACGCGATCGGGGATCGTTGGATCCTTCGCGGCGATAAGGTACGCGAACCGGCGCGTACTCGGTTATCGTCTCTTGGATGCTAGGGCTTCTCTCTGGGGAAATACTCGATCGGACGGTCGGAGAAGTAATTGTTGAAGAGGAAGAGTTGCTGATTAATACGCACTCTGTTTTGGATCGACTGATCTAGCGAGATATTGGAGCGAGATACGAGGAAAGTGCAGAGACGAAAGTTGTTCAGAATTCAAAGAGGAACAACTTTTATCAGAACACTTTTCCCGCGTCTCGCTTCGTTTTGGAGTTAACGACCGATTTGCTAATTATATTAATACGCACCTTGCTTTATATTAATCGCTCCAGCGAGATATCGGAGCAAGATACGACGAAAATTGCAATACAAAAGTTATTCGGAATTCGAAGAGGAATAACTTTTGCTGGAACACTTTTCCCGCGTCTCGCTTCGTTTCGGATTTAACGACCGATTTGGTCATTAATACGCATTTTTTTTTGTATTACTTGCTCCAGCAAAATATCGAAGCGAGATACGGCAAAAGTCCAAATACGAATATTGTTCAGAATTTAAAGAGAAACTTTTTTTATTCGAGCACTTTTCTCATGCCTCGTTTCATTTCGGAGTTAACAGCCGACTTGTTAATTAATACGCACGATTTTTTGTACTACTCGCTCCAGCAAGATATCGGAGCAAAATGCGACGAAGGTCGAAGGACAAAAGTTGTCGAGAATTCAAAGAGAAACAACTCTTGTCTGCCCACTTTTCTCGCGTCTCGCTCCGCCTCGGAGTTAACGGCCGGCGAACGGTACTCGCCGTCCTTATCGCCGATCTCTACCTCTTTCAGGACCAACCGGCCGGAGCCTACTTGGCGCGCCGAGAGAGGCTCCTCGTGCCGAGCGATCACTTCCCCGAGGACGGCGCTGCGGCTGTCAAGGACGACTGGAGCGAAGGCTCAGGTTCTGCGCTGGACGACGATCCTTTCGAGGCGCGTAGCGGCGTCGAGAGACCGTTCGTCGTCGAACATCACATCTTGTGGTCCATCAGCTACGGCGTGCCGGTGCTCTACTTCAATGGTTGGAAATCTGGTGAGTTTTCTTATTGTGAAACAAATATAGATTCTCATAGATTCTCACAGAAAACTTGTAAGAATCCCATAGAATCCTTATAGGAATTCGATGTGCTCTTGGCACAGCAATTTCAGAAAATCTGAGAGGGATTGATAGGAATGAATTAGATTCTACGTGTATCGGTAAAAAAAATTTTCTAAAGTTCTATTAGTTATTATAAATAGAACAACGCCTGCGAGTCTTTATTATTTTTATAAGACTACTCGTTTTTTTACGGATACATCCCACACAGCACCGCACATTGCAGCAGTATCGCTACAATATTACAATATTGCATTTGCACTTGCAACGTCGCAGAAAAATTGCGGAAACATTGCAATATTTTATTGCAGATGCAACGTTGCAGAAAGATTGTAGCGATATGCGGTGCTGCGTGGGATATAAAATTCGGCAAATCCCTATTTATCATCTCAGATGTACATAAAATCCAATGAATTCCTATTCGTCCTTCTCAAACTCTACTAGTGAATATCTGAAACTGCTGTGTCTGAAGCACGTCAGATTCCCATAGGAATTGTCTATGGGAATCTACGGGATCTTTTCAATGGGGTCATCACGTTGATACTGCAGAAAAATAACAAAATAACTGCGGGAAAGGTTTACAGGAGACGAAGCGAGAGGTGATATCGCGAGTAGTCCGACTGTAATCCCTCCCTCTGATAAAGACAGTATTACAATTGAGTTCGCGCGCGCGGAGGAGGAAAGAGAAAAAAAGAGAGAGAGAGACACGGTGATCGCCACTAGACCCTAATCTGCGGAAGTGGCGAGCGCATCGCGACGGCGGCGATTGTTCGTTCGATCGTCCGCCGCGAACTGGGCCAAGAAGCGATTTGTCGAGGATTCGGGGAGGGCGACGCGCGCAAAAATAGCGGATATCCTTCGGTCACCTTTCGGTATTCCCTCGCGCGGCGGGCGAGCTAAGGGAAAGATCGGTACGAAGCCCGAGAAGAGTTTGTGGTAACCACTCCCACAATCTATATGGTGGATATCACATGAAGCTAAACTTACTCGCCGGGAAAGAAACTTCAATTACTACTGTCTCATTATTTATCAATTTTTGATTTACATCGACGTAAGACTTTATATTGTAGGTAGATAAAAATATAATCTTGAAAAAAGTATTACACAAACACACGAGCCAAAAACTCGTAGATAACGAGATAATAGAGATTCGAGTTTCTCTCCAGTAGGTATTTGACAATTCCTAATTAATTTCTCATAAAATTAGATTCTTTTCAAAAATGTGTCGGCGAAAATCGTCAACAACTGATGAGGTAGTCGCACCACACTCCCAAAGATAACTACAAGATTCATTATAGGATCTTGCCAGAACGTTATAAGATCGTGCTAGATCAATGAAAGCATTTTGTAAGATCATACAAAGGTGTTGCAAGAACCTGTCAGAATCTTATGAGAGACTTGCATCAGCGGCGATTGTTATGAGTTTCGTTATGCAAGATTATACAAGGTAATGTACGATTCCTACAAGAGACTTACACGATAACACTTGGTAACTCCGACTCGCACTCAAAACAATTTGGCCACAACTAGAAAATTATAGTAATTGCAGTGATAATTTTCTTCGCAATAGCAAGAATTCTTGCTACGCTAGCAATATTTTTCGAGTTGTCACCAAATAATGTCTGAGGCAGCCAGAAATATAGCTGGATCGGCTAAATATTTTTGTCAGTGCGGTCCTTTTAAAATCATATAGGATCCATGTAAGGAATTGCAAATCATCCAATACACTTGATATAGGATCTTGTAAAATTTTCCCACAAAAATGCTACATATAATATTCTCACGTGACTTTCTGCAAGACACAGTCACACCATGTGTGACACTTGCAGGAAGCTTGCAAATTTAACATATCCTGTGAGTCCTTGTACGATTGTCCAGGCATGATCCTGTGTCCTCCTCTCCTAATTCTCTACAAGAATTTTTCTTGGGTGATCATACGAGTTCCTGTACACATTCCCTGACATTTCCCGATACGATATGACGCTCAATACCATAAATATGTTGACATTTACCATAAGTATCGTCACATTTGCTATACTTATACTAAATACCGACATATGTATGGTACTGAACGTTATTTATACCGCAATAATTCAATCTTACCACGCGGATAGTGGGAGTAGCTACCAGAAACTTTTCTCCACGTGACAACGCGACTACTCGATCTTCAACCCTTTCAGATTTCCCGGGAGTCAACCCGCTCGCGGTGGAGCTCGCGCAGCGGATGGTGCCGCAGCACGGCGCGCTCTCCTACGCGGAGCTGTCCCAGGCGATCCACCCCATCCTCGGCACGCCCTTCCTGCAATTGCACCCGTGCATGTCGCGGGAGCTGCTGCGAAACACCGGCGCGAGGTAAGAAGATCGCGGACTCTCCCCGCGACGACGTTCGTACAGCGCCGAATGTGACTTTCAGCGGGAACAAGCTGGTCAGCTGGCTGAGCGCGACGGCTCCGGCGGCCCTGAAACTGAAGATGAAGCCGGAGTACTGCGAGCTCGCGTTGGTCCCGAGAGGCGCGGGCCGAAACGTGCGTTGACGCCGTGACGCGCGCTTCTCCCATGCAAAATAATCATTACGCCGTGCGAGAGAATCGACGATCTCGATCGACGAATCCTGACCGCCCACCCCGAATTCGACGGGGGACGACTTTTCCCGCGCGCGCGTCGAGCGGCGAGAAAGAGAGATAAAAGAGCGGAGCGTTGGATACGCGAGCGGAGGTCCTTCGGGAATGGCTTGTCGCCATGGATACCAGGAGAGAGACCCCGTGCGCCCGCTCACGTGTCTCCCGCGATAGATATAGACGCGAGGGAGATACCGGGTGGACGTCGACGCGCGCGATACGCGCGGAAGGAGGAAAATTCTTGCGGATATTAACAAGACGCGCGGCGCTTTTCACGCGCGTTCTGCAGAGTTACGCGGTTTTCTTGCGTGGTTCTGTAGAACGCAGCACACGGCGGAGAGCTTGCGGTTACGCAGAGAATAGCGCCGATGAATTCGCTTCGCATTTTTTTTACGGAGGTGGCCACTCAATTTCACTTGCGACATTTTCTGATTTTTCCCGGTTTCCCTGACTGAAAAATCACTAATTTTCCTGGACTTCTTAATTTGCGAGATCTGAAGAAAGTATTGAAGCGCTGCGATAATATGATTCATGTATACACAAAAAAAATGCTTACGTGTTTGTCCTAACCCAGACAGCACACTAGCTAAAGTCCGAAAGTGGAACATAAGACGTCTTGAAGATGACTTAAAGACGTTTTTTAGCTCGTGTGTTGCCTGGGAAGCGTTCATTTGAATTGTGAGTGTGAAAACAATATGAATGCACATTTGACTGTACTTACATAAATTATAATTTGTAAATACATGAATACGTTTCCCCTATATTTGTCAATAGCTTATTACCGCTCAACATGTGGTTAACGTGATGTGATAATTTTTATCAAAATATACTACAAAAAAATTTCACGTAAAATAATAAAAGAGAAGAATCTCGAGAACCCTCTGGATTTATCAAAAATTCCCTGACATTTCTCGGACTTTTCCTTGACCGATTTTTCAGTTAATCAAGCAGCCATCCATGACTTCAAACAAATCCGAGACTGTTCGCGTTATCGCGCGATTAACGATGCACTGGATTCGCCGTAAGCCGCGTAAAACCGTCGCAGAAGCAATTAATGCGCTCCGTATCTGCACGTATATCGAGCCCGCGCGTACACATCTCGCTCTTAGCGTGAAAAGTGTCGTTCCATTTCTCGATTGCGCGCCGGACTTCCATACAGTCGCCCAGCCGTGGACATGAAAGAGCGCTCTCAGCGCTAAAAGCGAGCAGCGCACTAACGGCTGTATCGGCACGGCTTGCGAGAACGGGCGGAGTTTCGCCCAGCCCGTACTCGCAAACCCCGCGACCGGGGGGCCAATTCGTCCGGATTCCGGCTCGAAAAAAAACGGCGCGCCGCTCCACACGCGCGACTAAGCATTGCCGCGTAGAAAGCTCGGAGACGTCGCGCCGTTCGATCGATCGAGCGCCGTCATTATACGGAGTCCGACGCGGCCCGCGATGCGATCGCGCGACACGGGCGGCGGAGGTGGAGGCGCCCGTGCACGCGGCGCTTCAGCGCCGACCTATTATTATTATCATCATCATCATCGCGCGAACTATAGATCGGCGAATCTAGATCGAGCCTATATACGGTATCCCACGCGTACAGTCGGCGCGCTGTTTGCCAACAAACAAACGGACGGAGGTTTTCTTCCCGCCCGTCCCGCCGCCGGCGGCGGCGGCGGCGGTTGATGCGGAGAAGCGCGCGAGTTCGATTCGAGAACGGCGCGCGGCGTGTGATTCGCGCGGGTCCCCGGCACCGCCACCGCGAGAAGAGAGATGGGCGCGATCGCGGGGTCCACGCCGTCCCTCGCGCGGCGATCCGCGCCACAAGTGTACGTGGCGTGGTCGCGCGAGGTGGTCGCTCGATTTGAAAACCGGGTGCGCGCACGGGCGGGAACTCTGCGCTCCGTGTCAGTCGGCGCGGTGAGAGGACGACGATACGCGGGAACGGTGGTGCGCGCGGACGCCGAGAGATTCGAAAGTATCTTTTATCGCCCACGGGGTTGATCTTCTCGTCTCCTCCGCCGCTCGGTGGGGTCCATCTCGCCGACGGCCGTCGGCGGCGCGAGACGCGCGTGTCGGTACGTCGTCCCGGTGACGGGGGTCTGCGATTTTTCCTTCCTCTCGTTTTTTGGAAATGTTATACGAGATTAAAATCGGTACGCGCGCGCGCGCTCCCTTGAGCCGATCAGTGCCAACATCGCGAACGCGGAGCTTAAGATCGCGGGAGGATCGTCTATTTCATTTCGTGTCTTCGAACCGAACTTCGAACGATATCCCGATGCTCGCCTCGTCGCTTCCTCCCGGACAACACGGCCCGGAAAGAGCTGTCTTTTCGTCATCCGTAGGCAGTCTGATGTCACACTTCTCGTTAACTCGAATTTCACGTTATCCAAAGGATACCCGAGGAGAAATGGCAAGTCGCGGGTTGACGTCCAAGCGACATCCAAACGACGTCCCCTTGTGTCACAATGACATCATCCGGACGTCATTTCTCCTTGGGTAAATTGGACAACTCGAAATTCACGTTACCAAAAAGTGGGACATCAGACCGCCCACGGGTGACTGAAAGGCAGATAGCACAAGTGTCAAAATGACGTCGCAAGGTCGTCATTTCAAAAGACGTCTTCGAGCGACTATTGCTAAAATACGTTACCCAGACAACACACACAAAGCTGCAAAACGTCTTTAAGTCGTCTTCAGAACGTCTTGCGACTCACTTTCGGACTACTTTTGTCATCGGCGGACGTCTCTTAGACGACATACGACTAAAAGTCACTTGTAAAGCTGGACCTAAGACGTCTTGCAGATGTCTTAAAGACGTTTTTCGAGCTCGCGTCCTGTCCGGGGGTGTTATCTTGAAACGGTCCTAGTATTTCAGAGGGACGACTTACAGACGTCTTCGCGCCATCCGACTGGAAAACCCCGATCTGTCGTGTCGTACCTCGAGCAACATTCGCAGGACGACAGAGAGCTCCCGGATTTTTTCTCGCGGAAGTCACCGAATTCGCGCCTTCCCTCTTTCTCTCCCGGCAATACCGCGACACAGAGACGGAATTGAAGAGAGAGGGGAGGAGAGAGAGAGAGAGAGAGCGAGAGAGAGGGGAAGAGACAGCGAACGATCGTGACGGAGGGTCTCCGGGGACGAGAGAGGGAGCTAAATAGGTGCATATAGTACCGAGTATTTATTATGATATCGCCCTGTACGGGCAGGAAGGGATCGTAGGGGAGATCCGCGGTATCGCCGGTGTCGCGTATGAGCCCGTACCTCTCTCTGCGCCAGCTATATAATCGTCGTACCACCCAAGGTGGCACAGATTGAAAGCCCCATCAGCGTACATCCTCTGCTCTCTGTCGGGACAGGAGTGTGCGCCGGCTAGCGACTCTGCCTTTGTCGCACGGCCAGTTCGCCGTCATTCGTCCGCATTAGACGCGCCGCACGCCTCTTCCGGCACGCCGGAAGTTGTCCATGCGAACGACCGTCCGCGGCAGCGCCTCCCCAGCGCGTCCCCAGTGACTCTTCGGCGACCTCGGCTTCGCGGAAGATGGAGTACCAGTACGAGCTGTAAGTACGAGTGTGGCGTGTGAGACGTGTGCACGGGATGAGAGGCTCGAATTGGCCCCGGCGTAGCACGCGCGGCGGTCGCGGGCGGGGGTCAATTCGGGCGCCCCGCGGTGTCGCTTCCGGAAGCGGGTCGGATGACGCGCGCGCGAGATGGCCCCCGGTTGCTGGCGACGAGCGCACTGAGCGGGGGCCAATTCCGCTCGGCGCGCTTCCCTCGAGATGTACCTAATTCTTACGTTTTGTCGGAATAACAATGAAAAAGGTTACGTAAAATCGCTTTCAATCGCGATTATCTCGCATCCGGAGGGCTTTCAGCGATAAATCGTAGAATGCTTTTTTCGAGCCCGTCTTTCGAGCTACAAAAAAGCCCTGCAGCGATACCCTTCGAAAGCTTACGGTTAACGAGATAATCGCGGCTAAAGTGGACGACACGTGTGCCTCGAGAGGTACAGAATCGTGTATCTCTCCATGCAAAGTTAACGGAAACTATGTGGCATAACTATCGTAAAATATGAGTCATCGGCGAAGTTGTTATACAGCTGTTGTTCGTGAATGTACGATCGGCTGCGACGGAGGATTAATTATACATGCGTAGACGATCGCGATGCAATCGGCGTCGACGCCTGAGACCTCTCTCTTCGCATCGATAAAAGGACGCGCGATAAAGCAACGCGGGCTTACGTAACGGCTTGTAGTATATATAAACGCAGTTATCTCGTAAGCTTTTTTTTGGCTCAATCCGAACGCGCGAGTGCTTACTAATAGACGTTTAACTCGACCGTACCTGATCAATTCTCCGCGGTCATCAAGCGAAGACTGCAGGAAGGCTCTCGTTAACTCGATTGCACTTGCGCGCGCGCGCGCGCGCACGTATATGGTCGCGATCGGCTCGTGATGGCGTTTGCGCGCGACGCACAGAAGGGGATACGAACGGATTTAGAATATTCTCTCCTCTCTTCCCGAGGAGAAGCGGTGAGTCGAGTTGACGTCCGAATGACATCGACACGACGTCCCGCGAAGTCACGGTGACGTCGTCCCGCCTCATCATTTCTCCTTGGGCTGCCAATGAGAAATGGTAAGTTGGGATGGCGTCCAAATGATGTCATCTTGAGTTAAGGGGACGTCGTGCGGATGTCACTTGGACGTCAACCCGACTTGCCACTTCTCCTCGGATTTCTTCGAGCGGAACGAGGCTCGGAAGTCGCGGCCATCACGCGCCACCCTTCGCGTGCGGTTTTCGCGGCGAAACTCTCGCGCGAGCCTATTGACAAAATATCACAGATTCTCAGGAAAAAACTTGTAAGAATTCCATAGAATCTCCGTGAGAATTTGATGTAGTTTCGACACAGCAATTCCGCATATCGGCTAGCAGAAATCTGAGAGGGATTGATAGGAATGTATTGGATTCTATGTCGACCGGTATCTCAGAGAAAATCACGTATATTTTGACTATCGTAACTCGTTGCTATGAGAGGAGAAGTCGTAAGTCACGTCGATGACAATAAAGACTTGCGACGTTTCCTCGCATATCAATGGGTTACGACATTGTTCGATGACAGTGAAGAGATATGTAGGTAGGTACGTGCTTTTCTCTGTACTGAGAAAACAGTTTATTTATAGTTAATATACGTATACTTGATTATAGCGAGAGAAATATTTCTTTGGGCTAAGTAATTATTCATTAGTTATTACTCTATTTTTCTTTGAATAAAAGAGACATTCTAATAATTAATATATCATATGAGGCTAAACTTGCTCGCCAGGAAAGAAACTTCTATCACTATTATCTCATTAGCTGTGAGCCTTTAGCTTATACTTGTATAATACTTTTTTGAGGATGACACCCTCATCTGCAAAAAAGTCTTATGTCGATGTCAGCTAAAAGTTCATAAATAATGAGATAATAGCGATTGAAGTTCCTCTTTCCTGGTGAGTAAGTTTAGAGAGTCCAACGAAATATTTCTTTCGCCATACTCAAAAGTAGGTATATATTATATTTATTAATTACAAAAAAAAAACTTTTTTCTAAGCGTGGTACCGGTCGATATGTGTGTAAGAATAAATAAAATCTCATAACGTTCTATTAGTAATTACGAATAGAATGGCGTGTACAGGTCTGTATCACCTCTTCATGGGATTTTATTTATTTTTTTGCCGATACACATAAAATTCGATAAATCCCAACACTCTGAGTAAATTAAACGTGTTTTTGAACAGTCCTAAGAGCACGTTAATTCGATCAGAATGAATATATCGATTGGATTTATTACTGATTTAACTGAATATTATTTGGATCAAATCGGTGTTCATTCGAATCGACTGAGCGTGCTTTCAGGACTATCAAATAACACGTTTAATTCGATCGAGCAAATTTTTTTCTTAGTGTATGAATCCAATAAATTCCTATTCGCGTCCCTCTCAAACTTTTCCAATGCCTATTTGAAGAGGCTCGCCTCTGTTGAAGATTACTTCGACAGACTCGCGCGATTCACCATTTTACGAAGTATCTTTATGTAGGCCGCGGCTGAAAGCGCTATAAGCGGATGGAAGAGGCCGTCATTAACGCTCTCAATTCTTTACTCGCCGAACGACGACGTCTAATTGCGCGTTGCACGTACTGTATCGCGCCAATGCCGCTCATTGTCCGCGCGCGGATAAAGAAACGCGGGGGAGCTTTCCCACCCCGTGAAAAGTCGAGCCCTGCACGAAGCTCGTGGCTCTCCGTCTCAATTATCGGCAGTGTCGATAATCGCTCCTACATCCGACTGTAGCGGAGAAGATGGAAGAAGAAGAAGAAGAAGACGCGTTTGTTACAGAAGCTCTAAACTACTACCCTAGTAACCGTCCTACGCGAGGCTTTTGGAAGCTTCCTGCAAGATGTTGCCGCAAGTCAGCTGCAACTCCTATCACCAGAAATATCGCAGCAGCATTCATCGGCGAATCTTGCAAGACTTCTCCGCAAGAATGCCGAAACTCCGTAACATGGGAACTTGTACAAAGAAAAAAATGCAAGTTACTTATTAGATTGCTGAGAATCCTGTCGCATAATGGCCTGTGCGCAGAACGGGCCATCGAAACAGAATCGACGCGGCGATCTTACAATTGTTTTTTTTCCACGCGTGGTCCAACAGCGACGCGGATACGCGATCACGCGCGGAGCCGTCCAAAGGACGCGGCGTGGACGTCGGCGGTCCCCCGGCGAACCGAACGAGGGAGACACGGCCAGAGACGAGAGGCGTGAGAGGCGGGACGCGCATTTGAATATTCATCCGAGAATTTGTGCGCCCGCAGAAACGCTCGCGCTCGATCGCGCGCATTCAAGGACGATCGTACTATGAAACAGCGAGGCGACCACGTGGTCGGACGCGCAATTTATAGGTCGACGGGGATCCATTAACTTGGCCGCGCATACATACATACGTCACGCGCGCGACGACGCATGCGAACGTCGCGTTGTCGTGCTAGGGCGTGTGCGAAGCTCCTGATCTTCGTGGCTTCTTCTTCTTCTTCTTCCTCTTCTGTTCTTCTTCGTCTTCTGTTCTTTTTTCTCTTCTTCTTCTGTTATTCTTCTTCTTTCGCTCTTCTTCTTCTTCTTTTTCTGTTGTTATTGTTGCTGTTCTTCTTCTTCTTCTTCTTCTTCTTCCTCTTCTCCTTCGTCTATAGAAGCTGGCTGCAGGACCTCGCCTCTTTGGAGAGAATTTTCTCTCACTTATCAGCGCTCGCCCTACAACGAGAACTCCGTAATCGCGGCAAAAAGGAGCTGAAAACCGAGCCCACAAGCGAATATACGACTCTTCGAAAAGGACCTCGGAGGTCACGAGGCGAGGGACGCTTTTATGCAACGCCCGAGAGCGTTCCCCGAGTAGAGTGGGATTGCGCAAAGGCCTGTTTGTGTGTAGGTACGATTTGGGTCACCCGAGGCATAAAAAAAAAGGAGATACCCACCTCAACCGCGATTTCAGCTTTTATCGTCGACGAAAGTGGAACGTCGACGAGTCCCGACCGATATTCCGGCGATGCTCGCGGCAGATGCACGTCGGAGTGCGTCGCCGTGACCCTCTTTGGCGCGCACCCCTCGCGGAAGGGGTTTTATCGTATTTTTTTCCACGTCCCGGAGAGCTACGGTAACAAGAGTCTCGCTGCAGCGATATGCTCGGATAATAATTCCATTCGGTTCTCTTTCTTCGCACGCGGGCCGCGGTCAAGGCTGTTATCGCGGACGGCGCCACGTGTACATTCGACACGTATGTGGGACATCCGCGGGCGTAGACGTAGCCGATCGCAAGTGTGGAAAGGAATATGAAGTTAAAAAATTATAATACATCGACCGCGGATGATGATGAAATTATGCGCAGGAATTCTTGTGTCTGTGCTAAAAAAAAACCACAGATTCATATAAAATCCTTTAGAAATCCCACGCAATTCCTTACGGAAATATAATATGTATTTGAAACAGCAATTTCAGATAACGACTCGTTAAAATCCGAGAAGGATTGATCGGAATTTATGAGATTCTATACGCATATGTATAGAAACAAATAAAATAAGATCCCATAAAAATTAGTAATTACCAATAGAATGACGTTCATCTATGGGCTTTTACTTGTTCTTATACATGCGGACATAGAATCCCATACATTCTGATTTATCCTTCTCAGATTTTAATGAACAAGTTAGATTTTATAAGGATCTACAAGTTTTCTTTCAACAGGAGTATTTCTCCGTTTGGAAGGAAACATTTGCGTAGCGTAATAGCATCGCGCTGCGGATTTCGGATTCTATTGTATAACTATGCGAATCTCTTTGATAGAGATCCATAAATCTCTTTAATAGCTAGTAAAGACCTCTATGTAATTATGCGAAAAAGAATCTATATTTCCTGAAATGTATGAAGTTTCACTCCTGAGAACCTGACAAAAAAAATGTATATTTCCCGCGAGAATTTGCACCGGTTTTTTTTATTAATGGGCAGCGGTCAAGGCTGACACGATAGCGCGGACGGCGCAACGCGTTCGTATAACACACGTGGGACATTTGCATGCGTTAATATATCGTGTTTAATTCCAGCCCGAAAGAGTGCGTTAAAAAGCGTCATCGAGACAATTACGCGGAGACGGACTCGTCGCTTTTGTTGCAACTACAATTCTAATTGACGCTTATAACAGAGCAATGAATTACGTGCGCGCTCGTCGTCGTATCCTGTTTGTCACGCACACGGCCGGGCCCGTGCTGCGTGCACGCACGGAATACGTACGCGCGGATGCGTCGATAAATCTTCGTACGTATGCATCACGATTGGAGGGCAAATTCGAGACGCGATCGTCGCGTGATCGTGTTCACGTATAGTATCTTGGTATTGGCGCGTGATTGGGAAGTAGAAATTGGTCTCGAGCGGCGGAGTGAGCAATCGCTCTCGCTCCACGTGCGTTAATCTGAAAAAAAGTTATCTGAAATAACTTTAGTCGACGAGAAACGACGCGGTGTCGCGTCGCTTTGATCGCGATTATCTCGTTACTCGAGGACTTTTCGCCGATTTTGATGCCGAGCTTTTTTGTAGATCGAAATGAGATCTTCAAAAAAGTATTCCGCTGAATTTAGTAGAAATTCGATAGTTCGCGAGATATTCGCCGTTGAAGTCGGCTCGTCTAAACGAAACGCCGTTGATCGTTATTATTCCAACTTATTCGTCGTTATATTATTATTCCAAGGTGTCGAGATATTGCGAGAGAGGCGCGGCACTTTTCGACGAAGTCGCACAGTTATCGGGAGAATATCATACAGCCATATAATAACTCGTCGCCGATTCCCTTTAGCCAGATACACGTACAGAGAATACCAGGAAAATTACAGATTAAAGTCCATATTACGTTTTTTTACGAGGTCTTACTATAATCTCGCATATCATTATCAAGAATACATATATTTACCTACACACGCGCGTAGCTATAAATAGCGAGATGAAACGACATCATATTTCGACGAACCCTGTTAAAAAAGTATTACAAATTCTCATGGATTCTCGTCGAAAACTTGTAAAAATCTCATCGAATCCCCATGAGAATTTGACGCGCTCTTGACACAACGATTCCGAACACCCACGGATAAAAATCAAATAAATTCTTTGCGAGACGAATAACCGAGAGAAAAAAATCGCGCCAATGCTCACCTCCCGCAGATCGCCCTTGTCCGGGTCGACGGAGCCGGAGTCACGGGCGAGGGCCGCGGAAAGGGAGTCCGACTACCCTTACGAGCCGAACAGACGGCCGCTGCCGCGACGCGTCAGGATACAGGCGTGTCTGAAGCACAACGCGCTGACGATGCTGACGGTGGCGGGCGTAGTGGGCGGCGTCGTCCTGGGCCTGATCCTGAGGAGCAGCCGCAGCGAGGGATGGCCGCCGCGCGAGGTCATGTACGTCAACTACATCGGCGAGCTCTTCCTGCGGATGCTCAAGAGCTTGATCCTGCCGCTGATAATGGCCAGCCTCATCTCCGCCATCGGCTCGCTCGATCTCTCGCTCAGCGGGAAGATCGGAGCCCGCGCGGTCACCTACTACATGCTGACGACCGTCAGTGCCGTCATTTTGGGTAATGATAATAATTGCGCGACGGATGTGCAGCGGGTGATACACTGAGAGAGATAATTGCTAGTGACGAAAACATGGTATAATTCCAGGATGAAGCCAAGGTTTTCTTCGTGCAAAAAATAATAATCGATAGGCTCGAGTAATTTTTTCGCGCGGGGAGAATTTCTCGTCCGAATGAAGGTGTTCTTGAACCAAGAATATATTAGTTTCTTTTTGAGAATCTGTTTTCTTACAAATTCGTAAGATCGTATGTCCTTTGTACAAGAAACATCTTTTTTTGTCATTGGCAATCCCAGATAGCACAGAGAAATTTAAGAGAATTCGTTTTCAATTCTTGTATTTTAAAGGGAATTGCTTTACGTGCATCAAAACGGCCCCAAATGTATTCCTACGTTTAATGAGAGAACTCCCTTTTATGTCAGCCGATGTGAGTTGATTTTCAGACTCAGAATGAAGCCACGTTTATAAATCAAATGAAATCCCCAAAGGTGTTTATAAAATAATCGCAAAGTATTCAAAAAGTAGCCTAAAATAATTCTGTTGACGTTTGGGAAATAAGGGAAATTTGAGCAAAAGAAGGGGACAATTTTGATTTAAAAAAAGGAGATTACCAGAAATTAGAAGCGTGCAGTGGTTTTAAAAAATCACAATTTTTAAGGTATACAGTGAAGCACCAATATATTTATTAAGCGAATGAAGGATGTTTTTGTCACCTAAAATTTTATTAAATTTCATGTTAAGTAGGTATCGCAATCTAATTTAAGGAAATGGGACTCTAATTTCCGGTGAGAAACATCAATTCAACTAGGCCTTTCTAATCGAAATATTCGTGTAGATAGCTAAAGTAAGGATTGTATTACCATTACCATTTTATAAAAAAAAAAAAGAAAAAAGAAATTAACTATTTTGACCCTTTGCATGTATTCCGAAACGAAGACAAGATAAACTCAATTGGAAAGCTGAATAATAGATGATTTTAGAGGAAAAATATTGGATTATAGAAGAAAAAGGGGAAAATCGCAAGTTTTAGGATAAGAAAGGGCAAACTTAAAAAAAATAGAGAAATAAAGGGAAATAGGAGACAGGCTGTGAAGCCTGAAAATACAATTATTTCCCAACTCTTTGTAAGCGAATGTAATTAAGTGTTTTTCCCGGGAAACCGATAAAAATTCCTGTAGGAGCAGATATCTCATCTAGTTGAACTAGTATTGGTACAGTTACAAACGTATAAATAGAAATGCGTCTCCTCTGTACAAATTCTTGAAAATCAGCTCGAATCTCAGCGCTGCTAGACGAAGCTGTAAAAATCGCTGTTTTTTCTCGCGTGCTCGTGCTATCTGGTTAATTATCTATCTCACAAGTATACGCGCGCAGCCCGCGTTCTCGCTACGTCGCAAGCTCCGAGCGCTCTCGTCGAGCTTCCGCGTGGCGAGAGCCCGGACACGACGCACGCCTCGCAGCTTACGCGATCCGCTCGAACCTCGTCACGCTTCGCCGCAGGCATCATCCTCGTCATGTCGATTCATCCCGGGAGGGGCCAGAGCGACGACATCCATCGAGCGGGATCCTCGCGAAACGTCACCACGATCGACACCCTGATGGACCTCGTGAGGAACATGTTCCCGCCGAACTTGGTACAGGCCTGCATCTCGCAGTATCGCACCGTACTTAAGCCCCCGAAGAACGGGACCGTAGGTAGGTGATCCGTCGCGCGCGCGCTCCAACGTCGCGATCGCGTTAATCGCCCCGGGAAAAAATTGCCGTCGCAGGAAACCTGCTGACTTGGGAGATTACACACGACTACGCCGACGGTACGAACATCCTGGGCCTGGTGGTCTTCTCGACGGTCTTGGGCATCACCATCGGGAAGATGGGTCCGGACGGCAAGCCCCTGCTGAGCTTCTTCGAGGCGCTCTCGTCGGCTATGATGATCGTGACGAATTGGGTCATCTGGTGAGTCCGTATATGATATTCTAAACGATAATATATTCATTTGAATTGAGGAAATTGCGTTTAATTCGATAGCCGCTTGTTGAACTCTGATGGAGACGTTTCTCCGACAAATGGGTATCTGAAAAACTGTGATATACATATATTGATCTTTTTCCGAATTTTTGTAGCGGTTTGAGCACTTTCAAACAGTTTCAGGAAGTAGCAGAGTTTATCAGAGACTCCAAAAAGATATCCATTTTTCTTCCGCGCGTGAAAACTTCTCTAAAAAATTCTGATAATCTCAGACAATTAATGTCTGACCAAATTTTAACGAATTCGGAAAAATTTCTGGTCAACTCAGAAATTCAGTTATCTTTTGGAAATGCATAATTTCTGTAAAAAGACACGGCCATGTTCTGCATTTTTCAGAAATTGAAGAATTTTAGAGATTTTTGCGCGTGAAAGGAAAATGGATATTTTTCGACATTTCTCTGACTCTCTCTGATGCTTCCTCGAAAATATCTGAAAATGTTTCAGTCACCAGAGAAAGTCAGAAGAAGTCAAAGTTTCCCAGAAACTTATCAGAGAAATCTTTCCGTCAGGGACAACAAGTATAAACGCAATCGATGCGATTCTATAGTAAATATAATAATCGTTTAAAATGAAAAGCTATACCATTAAACAAACTTAATTATAAAACTATACCATTCTTCTCGTCCTTTGATGAAAAACTCAAAAACGAATTAGAAGCTATCATTCTATCAGAGAACGAGAAGACCCTCTAAGCGCCTCGTAATTCCTTTTTCAAATATTATATTAATTTTATATTTCATGAAATTATCATATCTACCAAAGAATATCGATTCTTGACAACTTACGATATCCGTCAGACATCTACGCGCCATTTATATCTAGATTTCAACCACGTTTATACCAAATACAGATGTCATCCTCTGGATAATTATATAGACGTCTTGTAGATGTCCGACAGACATCTTCCGCTACTTGAGCATTAATCACGATCGTGCAACAAATCGCACGAAGAGAATCCCTGAACTAAACCCACCATCGCCCTGCGCAGGATGTCGCCGTTGGGCGTGCTCTTCCTGGTCTCCTCCAAAATCATCGAGATGGACTCGTTCGAGGTGATGATCGGCCAGCTCGGCATGTACTTCACCACTGTGCTGGTGGGCCTCACCATCCACGGCTTCATCGTGCTGCCGATCGTCTTCTTCGCCTTCACCCGGAAGAATCCCTTCCTCTACATATCGAACATGGCGCAGGCACTGGCGACGGCCTTCGGCACGTCTTCGAGCTCGGCGACGCTGCCGGTCGCCATCAGTTGCCTCGAGGAGAGGAACGGCGTCGACCCGAGGGTGGCGCGCTTCGTGATGCCGATCGGGGCCACCATTAACATGGACGGCACGGCCTTGTACGAGGCGGTGGCCGCGATTTTCATCGCGCAGGTCCGCAACGTCGGCCTCAGCTTCGGGCAGATCGTCGCCGTCAGGTGAGCGCGGGGTCCTGCGGTGGCACCCTGCGGAAGGAAGGGTGCTCTTAGTGACGCGCTATCGTATTGCAGCATCACAGCGACCGCGGCGAGCATCGGTGCGGCCGGGATACCGCAGGCGGGTCTGGTGACGATGGTGATGGTGCTGGACACGGTCGGACTTCCCGCGGAAGACGTCACTCTGATCATCGCCATCGATTGGCTGCTGTACGTGATTTTATCGCGCTACCTTGCGACTCCCCGCGTCGGGGATTTCGTCCCCGGGGAAAAATCTGATTTTTTTGCGAGTCTTCCGGAACGATTGGAACATTATCAGGGATGCGTGAGAGCTTTTCAGAGAGAGTCAAAGAAATGACAAATAAATATCCATTTTGCTTTCATGCGCAAAAACTTTTCTGGTAACGCGTCTGAAAGGAAAAATATAAGTATATAGAATTCTATGAAATTTTTGAAAAATTCTGAGCTTTTTAAAGGTGATCAGAAATTCTTCAGAATTTGTCAGAATTTTGTAGAAACGTTTTTACGCGTGCGAGAAAAATGGATATTTTTTGGAAAATTTCTCTGACTTTCTTTTACAGACTCGGATGCTTCCCTGAAAATGTCCGAAAATCCCAGGCAGCACACTCCAGTCAAAATAATGTCACTCTCATTTCTCAAAGGCGTACGATAACATTTTGACGAAAAAAATTACGTCGTTCAGTGAGTGACATTATTTCGACTAAAGTGTGTTGCTTGGGATGTTCCAATTACTGTAGAGAGTCAGAAAAAAATCAAAATATCCGAATTTTTCAGAAGTTTGCCAAAGAAATCTTTCCACCAGGGCGATTCCACTTTTCGAAATGTCTTTAAACGTACTCTGGCCGATGAACGATTAATTCTCATACTCTCGTTATTCAGAGCCACCGCAGCTCATGAGATATGCTGAGAATTAATTGTTCACTGGCTGCTGTACGTTTAAAAAATTGACGTTTTAAGTGTACAACAAATCGATGAAAAGAAGCTCAATCGTCCCTCCGATTCTTCCAGCGATCGCTTCAGGACGACCATCAACGTGATAGGAGACTCCTTGGGTGCGGGCATCGTCACCCACCTGAGTCGCAACGAGCTTCTGGATCCACCGCGAGCGACGCGTGCCGACAAGGGCGGAACGTCGATATGAACGGACGTCGCGTCGCGCTCGACGATCCACCGAATGTGTTCGAAGAATAATACATAGGTCATTTTCTCCCGCGTCCCTCCTTTCGCCCCCTCCTCCTCCACCTCTCTTCTCCACGTTCCCACGAAATTATCCCCGGCCTTCGAGTCCGAGAAGCGAGCACGCGCGACGAGGTCAGCGACTGGGTCCCCGATGAGCACAATTGATGACGGTGGAAATTGGGAAACTAAATTGGTTATATTCGGGCAGAGTGTGACACTTGAACCGAATAACGTGTTTTGAGAATGCGGACAGAAATATTGCCGCGGCAACTATTCAATTACAGCTGCACTGCGTCATCCTGTCTTAAATTTCTATTAAAAACTGATGTCCGGATTTATTAGATTTGAATACGCTGATTCTCTCCGCGCAAAATATTTGCGGGTACAACGTTCCCAAATCTAATGTATTTGAATAGATATAATTTTGACGCGCGTTTTATTAGTTTTTGACGATGAAGAACGCAGACGCACGGTAAACGGATAATACTGACGGGGACATTTCTTTTGAGCTTTTTCGGACTTTCTGCAGTAACAGGACAATTTTCGGTCGTCTTCGGGGAAGCGTCGGGCACAAATATTAATTTTTCTTTCATGCACGAAAACTGTTCTAAAAAATTATCTGATAACATTCGGATAAACTGAAGAATTTCTGACCGATTCTGAAGTTCGGTCATTTTTTGAAAATTTCTAATTTTGGTAAAAACGTAGACATTTTCAGTAAATAGAAGAAATTTTCCGAAATTTTGCAGAATTTTACAAATTTCTTTCAGACATTTTGTAAAATATCTTTTTATTTGTCAGTGTTTATTCGACTTTTCCGGAAATTCAGAAAAAGACAGAACTCTTCGGAAATTTATCAGAGAAATTTGTCCATCGGGGAAGTTTCTTTTTGGAGTAGCTCGGTTTTCTTTGATTGCGGCAAATTAGGGGCCAGCTCGAGTGGGCCGCATCGCATGCGTTCGCCTCGATCGAAAGCGAGGCAAACGTGCCCCTTGACCTAAGGCTGAGCGTTTCTTCGTTATACGTACATACCATAGGATATATCGACTATTTTAATAATTTTAACTTCGCTTCTAATCTACTACCGATCACTTCGATAGTCTATCCCATCGGGATACCATTGTTATTAGTATCGACGCGTAGCAGCCAACAGATATATGATATATTTATGCCGATGCATCGAGCAATTGATCGATCGATCGGGCTATCGACTGATCAATTGATCGGGAGCCATTGGCGCGATATACGCCTAAGTTATAACATGTATATAACGATCGTCGCGAGGAACGGTTATACGGTATTGCCGGAATAAAGATCTTGTTTAAACCGCGACTCTCCCTAATTCTGGCTCGTTGCTGGTTGACCACGTTTTTTACCTTCCATACTTCGCGAGGGAATCCTATTGAAAAGATCCCATATAGGTTCCCATAGAGAATTTCTATGGTAATATGATGTGCTTTTGACACGGCCAACACGAAATATTTTTCGTAAATATCTTTGAAATATTGCCAGAAAAATTTGTAATATTTCGAAAGTATGGAAGACATTTTTATGCTGCGTGATGGGTACGTCCGTTCCCTCGCACATATTGCTACAATATTTCCGAGCAATATTTCCGCAATATTTCAAAACGATATGTTTACGATACTGCAGAGAAATGTGTTAAATATTGCAAAATAATACATTTTAGTATGTGGAAAAAGAAAGGTTTTTACGTTGTAAATAACTATTACCGGGAAAAAAAAAATACGTAAATTTCAGATACCGACTTGATTATCTTGAAAATTAATTATTAATTGAAGCCGATTATCTTAAAAAACGATTGGAGATATTGAAAAAAAGTTGAAATGAAAAATGCGCGTCTGTGTTTTTACTGTAGAAAAGTTTTCCTTGGTTTTTCGCACATGTCCATTATGTTTGAAGATAATCGCGTCCAAAGTCGCAAAGACATTGAAACGTTCATCTCTCACTTTTACCCTATAGGAAATCTCGATAGCCTGGCTGAAAAAAAAAAAAACGTTATAAAGGCTGTATAATTTTTAAACAATTCCGCGCAGACTATCCATCGGTTTACCGACCGAACTCGAATTTTCCCGGTAGTTTCTCGGTCGATGGCGAACGCTCAGAACTTCGTAGAGCGGTCGATGGTGCCACCTAGTCATGAAGAGTCGCGAGTGCTCGGAAAGAATCCGCTCTTCGAAGGCGCGCCGCATGAAACTGCAGATCTCTTCGTTATGAGGAAGAAGACTAGAGGAATCTTTCAATCTTCCGAAAGAGACTTCGACGAAAGGGATCCTCGCTTCCTTATTGAAAAAATATTACAGATTGTCATAGAAAACTTGTAAAAATCCCATAGAATTTCCATGGGAATTTGATATGCTATTGGAAACAGCCTATAGATTTCCATAGACAATTTCTATGGGAATCCGATGTGCTTCAGACACAGGCAACTCCCGATATCCTCTGGAAACGTTTGAGAAAGACGAATAGGAATTCATTGGATTCTATATATGTTATCTGAGATAATAAATAGGGATTTATATACCAAATTTTAGATGTCCCTGTAAATTAAATTAAATCTCATGAAGGTAACAAAGACCTGTAAACGCCATTCTATTCGTAATTTCATTACTAATAGAACGTTACAAGATTTTATTGATTTTTACAGATACACATAGAATCCGATACATTCCTATTCGTCCCTCTCAGACTTTCGTCAGTGGGTATCCGGAAATACTAGATCGAAAGCACATCAGAATCCCCTAAAAATCATGTATGGGAATCTACATGCACGGAATCTTTCCAATAGAGTTATTACATTAAACACAACCAATCGTTTCACGGATATTCGTAAAGCCCACCGAGGAAACCCCGCAGCGTGCTACGCTGGTAAAGACCGATCGATTGACGCGGTTAATTAATTAACTTAATTAAGCAAAGCGCTTCTTGTTCCACAAACTATATCTCGTAGACGGCGAATCGAACGAAGAACAGAAACGCGTCCAAATTTAACTTACCCGATATTACATTAAAAAATATTCCTCTTGAAACCTAACAACAAGACGATAGCCATCTATTTTATACGATAAACGATGTATTATCTCCTTCCTTCTTCATCAAAGACAACGAGAGTAGGTCGTTACGGTGGAAGATGTCTCAGATCTTGAAACATTATTGCATCTTCTTCTCAACCCTGAGGAAAATAAATAATTTCTGGTGCCCAGAAAAGTTTTTTTAAATCAAGAACATGATATAATTCTAGGATCGAGACATGTTTTTTTTTTCACGCAAGAGAATATTTCACAGGCTCGAGTAATTGTTATTTTCGTGCGGAAAGAATTACTCATTTCAACGTAGGTATATACTTGAATGAAGAATATACATTCCTCGATGAAGATTCTGTAATCTTAAAAATGTTTAAGATAATAATATGTTCTTGATAGAAATATATTTTTGGCACCAGCTATTATTTTTCTCACTGCAGATTGCTGCTCTACCGATAGAATTACTAGTTTCTAAACAATGCAACGACACGCTCGCGGCATGCAGCGTAATATTCACCGGATCGTATCTAATCGTGTGGAAGCGCATTGCGGTGGGTTGGTCTTACGTTATCGTGCGCGCGGTACTTAAAAGCGCGAGATGTGGATCGCGAGGAATTTGCCGCTTCGTTTTCGTCGAAATGTGTCAGTAGAATTAAATACGATATACAGTACCGCGAACGACGGGGGCCGATAGTTCACGACTTCGGAAACTTGCCAAACGGTCCGTCTCCCTCTCGGAATATCTCCCTCGACACTGCCCTCGTTTCTGCGCCGCTATAGCTGAAGTTACCGTATAACGCGCCAGCCGAGTTGGCGCGGTACGGTATAATACAAATTGCCGGTACCCCGATAAAGCGCGACCAGCGAGCCTCTTAATTCGATTACCCCGGCGATTTTGACGATTGCTCGTCGAATTCGCGATCGGCTCGCTTCTGAGCGCGAGATTGGACGGAAGATATCGGTGTTTTCCATGACGGGTATCTCGTAATCGTTGCTTCGGGATCTGCGATGCGGATAAAGCCGTCGTAAAACTTGCATCGAATCGATAAAGCTTGAAAAAATGTCGCATCTCATCGAATACTTCATTTTACAAGAGGAAAAACGTTTGGCTCAATCGCGAAGTGTTCTTGCGAAACATTAAGATCGATTCGATATCTTTACGCGGGGTCGAATTTATCCTCAAGGCAATAAATCGGCCGATTAGCCGAGAGAATCAAGGCGATTATCGTGACGATAAGCTTCGCCGCGAAGACGGCGCTCGCTTTGAGTGAAAGAAGTGAAAGAAGTAACCATATAGCATATTGAACGTCTTAGCAATGATGCCTCCAGAATATTACACTAAAATGTGAAATATTTCGGAGGTGATCTCATACGGACATCTCCAAAATATCTCTGCAATGTCTCGTGTCAGTGAAATTAAGATATTTTTTGAAGACATTCTGGAATATCTTTGTGATATTCTGTAAGTTTGGGATATTCTGTATCTGTGAGATGTTCCGGAGGACATTATAGTTGTTATAAAAATGTTGAAGCTACGAGACATACCTACTCGTGACATTTCTGTAAATGATGCTTTATGTAGTGAAATGTAGGCAGATCCCTTAAAAAAATTCGATTAAATCTGCAGAAGTCGATTTTACAGGTGTAAAGCTAGTAAATACCAACAGAATTAAATTTCATCAGATATTCTTGAACTATTTCGTGAGACATTTCAAAATAAATATGAAAAATTCTAGAAGAATATTTGCTGGAACATTTCAAGTGCAATTTTTCGAGTTAAAAATCTGCAGAACCTGGTGGAAAAATTTTGGTAACAAATTTCTGAGGAACTGAATATTTCTGAGAAAGTACCAGAATTTTTCAGAGGAATGTCCAAAAATATCCATTTTTCTTTCACGCGCAAAAACTTTTCCACAAAAGTCTAACAGGCATTGAAAAATATCTGGAAAAATCTAAAATTCTATAAATTTTTTGAAAAATTCTGAAAATGTCTAAGTGTATCATATTTTTACGGAATTATAACTTTTTCAAAAAATAACCGAATTTCAGAGTTGTCCAGAACGTTCTCAGAATTCTACAGAATTTTGTCCGCTGCTTATTTGAACTTTTCAGAATGTATTAGAAAAGTTTTTACGCGCGAAAGAAAAGTGGATATTTTCGGACATTCCTCAGACTTTCTTTGACGAACTCCTGTACACCCCTAAAAATATCTGAAAATGTTCCGTAATTACTACGGTATGTTTCATTTTTGAGATATTCTAAAATATTTCAATTGAAACGTCTCCAAAGTATTACTCGAATATTTTGAGCATGATATTTCAAATCAAATATCTAAATTATCTTACCTACTCGAAATATTCTGAGATATTGTCAAAACATTTTAAATGTAATATTTCAATTGAAATATCCTTAGAATGTCTCATTTGAAATATCTAGAATATATTGTTAGAATATATTCTTTTCAAAATATCCCTAGAACATCACCGGAATATCTCAAACGAGATATTTAAAATGAGACGCTTTTGAGACATTCTGCGCTGTGTGCACGGGTTATATTAATACGACAATTAACACGACTCCCGGGACGTTTCGTTGCTCTGTATCCAGTTACAAACTACGAAGCCAATATGTACACACGAGGTGTAATCACGACACGTAAAAAAGCCCTACCGCGATAAAAGATAACGCGCACCGACCTCGACTAACCGAACGAGTCGAAACGTTTCCCCCTCGCCGAGGCAGTGAGATTGTTCGCGCGGTCGATACAACTTTTACGAGGGAAAATAATAAGTTCGTTTTCTCGGTACCGCTGCAACCTCTGATCCCTCCCGAAGAGGAGGAGGAGGACAAGGATATGCTAGAGGACAAAGTCGTGCACGTGCAGCGGCTCATTTTTTATTTACGTCGCTCGTAGAGCGCTCGCATTTCTCTCTCTTTTCCTCCTCCTCTTCCGTCTATCGCCCTCTTATCGCCGTCCGCCTTCCGGCGGCGAGAAAACGGACATTGCGACGAAAGGGAGGAGGGCGTCGAGTGCACGCGCCGTCGTTATTCGAGAGAGCCTCTCGCTCTCTTTCGCTCCCGTATATCACCTAACCGCTGCTATGCCCTCATCGGCACGACGCGCGAGCGGAATTCGCGAAAACGCGCGTGTGCTCCGCGATCGCTCTATATCTCGCTTCGCGATAACGGAATACCGTGTTACTTTGGCATCCAACGGCCGCGCCGCGATGTTTCATCAAACCCCGCTCGCCGTGAGCGCTCCGCGAGGTTCTCGCATCGATTTTCCCCGCAGGTTCTCTGCGCTCTCCTCGCGGCCCTCACACGATCAGTATTACTGACAGTATTTCGAAATACTGACAATATCACTGACCGTGTGAGGGCAAATACTGATGATACTTTCGGGATCCTGAAAGTATTTGGGCGGAGCCAAAAAATACTGATGAAAATACTGATAGTGTCCGAGTGCGAGAGCATCAGCAATTGAACAGTATTTCAAGCGCAGCCGTGGAAGCAACGTCGCCCGTGCCGTCGTACATAGGCTCACCCGGCTCCGATTTCGGGAATGAACAAGGAGAAACCAGAAAAATCCGTACTAAAAAGATTTATCGATGTATATAGGTCAATGCCCGAGTTGTGAACATCACAACGAAAGAATATCGCTACCTGAAAGCAACAGTGAGATAAAACCGATTTCGAGCTATGTCAAACGAAAGCTAAAACCGGCCTTTGGACAATGCAAAACTGAGATATTTCGACAAAAATATTTAAATTAAATATTTGTTTCGATATTTTTGCCGGGACATCTCAGTATTGCATGGTATAAAGGCCGATTTTATCTTACGTTTGACATAGCTCGAAATCGGTTTCATCTCACTGTTGCTTTCAGGTATCGATATTCAGATTGGGACAAAAAAAAAGAGGATATAAAACCTTACGTCAATTTTTCTTCTTCTCGCGATCCTTTAAACCTGTACAATATAATGTAATTGCGATGCAAGCCTCTTGTTTCTTGTCCGTTCTTTAAAATTATAGTACAGAAAAACAACGACGTTCTCTACGAACTACAAATCTATACTGACATCGTCGGCGCGCCAAGTCCAGCTTCCCGGGACGTCACGGCTCGGGTGATCCCGACGTCGTCGTAGAACCGGAAGCCCGGAACGGATCGACGAATGATCCGACGGTTTCCCATTTCCGCGGTGGATGTTCCGGTCGATCTCCTTCCGCCTTCTACCGAGGAGGCGCGCGCTGACTTGCAGGTTCCGCCTGAAATTCGACTCCGGACATCAGAAACGACGCGGCCCTGAACCTGGTAGCGTCGCATCCGCCCATCTCCCCCGTCTCGCCGTTCGATTCGCGGCGATCAAAATCCCACCAGGAGACCCCGTAAGGGTCCCTCGGTGCGCGTTACGGTATATTACAACGGTGGCACATGTAGAGAGGCGGCGCGCCGAGTGGATCAATACACCACCGTGGTGCAGAGTGCGGAAGTTGGAGTGAGAGAAAGAGAGAGAGAGAGAGAAAGAAGGCAAATCGGACCACATGGTGTCTGGCAAACGCACAGCTATCGACCGGGACGAAGCACGCCGCCCATGAGCCACGTAAGATAATTCTCGTGCTACTTCGCGAGGCCCCTTTTAACCCGTTCGATCGAACGACGAGGCTCGGGGAGGATTTTAATTCGCGGAAAGTTGCGGTGCGAATTGCGACGCGGTTGGTGCTTCCCGTGGAGGGTCTGCGTACGTCCGGATGTCCTCTCCGAATTGTAACACGTGCGATGGCTCTGATGAGAAGATATTTCTAACAGAGTTCTCTGAAAAAAACTATGAGATATTTTTTTCTAACTCTCTGTAGTAATTGAAACATTTGTAGATATTTTTTAGGGAAGTATCCCACATTGTGATTTTTTGACACAAGAATATTCCATATACCTATCCGCAAGACAAATTTTTGTAGGACGAATAGGAATCAAGTCCCAATGGGGAAACACATCAAACTCCCGTGGGGATTTTATGTGATTTTTACAGGTTTTCTATGAGAATCTATGACACTTTTTCAATAGAGTTGGCTGTTTGTCTTGTTGAAAAAATCCCATAGATTTCCGTAAACAGTTTCACTGGGAATCCGATATGTCCGAAAATGTACCAATTACTGTATAGAAAGACAGAACGAGTCAATTGTCGAAAAATTCGTTAGAGAAATTATCATTCCACGGGAGGGGCGGCTTGGAATTACAGGAAGCGCGACTCCGTCGAAAACTCTCGCCACAAATTTCACTACACCCTGCACCTCGCAGCGCGAGCATTTTCTCCTAAAGTTCGCGAACAAGTCGACGGACTCGTTATCGGAGAAGCTTCCAACGCGTCACTTCCCCTTCCCCTCGATAATAAGACGAGCTCCGCGGCACCACAACGCGACTAATAAACCGACTCCCGAGAGCCTCGGGATCCCCTCCCACCTTTCCAAGCTTCGCGAGAATGTCCATTCTCGTAGCAGCGCTGACGCATAAACTTACAGCGAGAACCGCTATTCGCGCGCGCGATACGCTCGAGGTTTTCCGCAAGCCGGAGTTCGCCTGCGCACCGGTCTTCTTCCTTCCGGCTTCGATTCCGTTTCCCGCGAAGTCCCCGGATGAATATCCCCTCGAAACAACGGCTCTTGGGCGACATTGTGCTGTTCAGAGGAACAGGGATGCGAATGACGATCTCCCGATTTGCACAGAAAGTACGACTGCATCAGGGGAAGAGAATTCTACCGGAGAAGAGCTTCGAGCTTGAAAGGGTTGACGGGGTTTACCGTCAGAGGAGAGAATTTATCGCGAGGGAGCCACGCGCGAGCTTCCCCTATACATCTCCACCTTTTCAGACCAGAGGAATTTTCATTCGCGATAGCGTCGGCAGAAATTGATGGTAAGAACCTCAACACGTGTACTGTTGAGTTTCCCATAAGTCCGACGATCTTCCCGCGAAGCCTACGCGTGCAGATGTCCCCTCCGGCCGCGCTGTGTGTGTGCGCGCGTTTTTGTGCGTCTGGCTGCGTCCGTCTCTCGATGCGTGGAGCGTCGAATCGCGCGACGGCGAGTCCGATTACAACTCCCGCGCGAGCTGCAGTCGCTCCGGAACCAGAGTCGATCTCCTCCTGTTATAAAAATCGAAAAAAAAAACATCGGAAGAGCTTCCACCGCAAACGGCCAATCCGACTCATCGATCGCCTTTCGACGACGCGCAAACGAGCCGGAGGGAAGGAAGAGCGGAAGTCCCGCGAAGGATTAATAGCGCGCGTGCGGAGGGGTGGGGGAGGGGGGGGGCGGCTTACGTCACGCGACCCTGATCGCGTTGCCGGCGATCGCCTGGACGCGATATACCTAGCCGGTCGAGAGGTGAAAGGAAGCGAGTCCACTTCCCGAGTCGGATTACTGCGCGCGCGCTCTCTGACGCTACCTGGTGCTCGGCGGGGCGCGGAGTGTGCCGCGGTGCTCTGCTCGCTGCAGTCGTCCACGGGGGCGAGGTACGGCGGTACGCGCACGGAGAGCCGCTCCTCTCGCCTCGTCGCGTTGGCGGTCCACCCGGTGGACCCTCGGGAATCGGGGAGCCGTCGCAGTGACCTCCATTCGGCCTCCAGCCGGCTCGTCTTGCCCGCAGTTCGGCGAGGATCCGAAAAGGGGGCGGAAGAAAGCGGCCGGCGACACGGGGACCGCGTCGTGTCGCGCTTATCGCTCTCCCCGCTCTCTCTCTCTCTCGCCTTCCGAGGAAATCAAATAGATCGGTCGGTGCGCGGCTCGCGCCAGTGGAGCGCGGACTCGATCGAGAGAGAGCTCCGCGAATAGCTCATCTTCTCCCCCGGCGCGCGGCGGTGAAACGTGAGAACTTGACCTGGAAAAGTCGAATATACGAACTCTATCAACGCAGCGAATCAGACGAGGGACGCAGCGGTGAACGGATGCCTCGCTCCTGACCCCGACACGCTGCGGGTCACGCGCAATTGCAGCGCGAGCGCGTCCAGTGGATGAGGGGAGGTGGTGGTGGACCGGCGTGTCGGTATCGACGACCGCACTCGGAAGAAGAAGGTCCCGCGCGTGCGGAGCGGCGCTACACGGTGTGGATGTTGCCTGTTCCTGACCCTGACGGATCGATCGTCGGGCGGCGCGCCGTGCGGTATTGGAATGACGGCACGCGCGGCGTTTCCAATTCCGCAAGCAGCGACGTGTGAGCAAAGCAGAATCCGCCGCTGAAGATAAATAAAGATCCACAGAAGAGAAAAACCAGACGGAGCCGGCAGCATCCCTCGAAGACCATCTCGAAGAGGCGCTCATCGGCGGATCGCGTCCCTCGCGGCCATCGTCGAGAGCCTGAAACGCAGGAAAAGCGAGAATCGTTAAACGAGTATCGTCGCGCGTTGCCACGAGCGACGGTGCATCGCGTGCCCGTCGCGGAAATGCGCCGGAGGCGGCACCGCGAGGTACAGCGCTAGGCGTTCGCCCGAGTTGCACATTCCGTCGACGCTGTGCGTCGTCGCGTGTCATCCGACGAAAGCGGGGGCATACGGATCTCGCCGCACAGACCGATCCGACGGCATCGATTGCCGCCCGCAACGCGAGGGACCACCACCGGCATCGGCGCGTCGATCCGGCGAAGAATGGTAATCGTCGTCGTCGAGACGCGCGGCTGGAGGGGTGCAACGCAGGCGATCGGACCTCGTAAAATTGACAGGTACATATTTACATATAAGTACATCCCCAGCGGACTTACGTAAGTGTGGCGGAGCGAACTGGCGCGATTAGCGAAGCGATGCCGGACGCGTCGTGCGCGTTGGCGAATTGCATTGTGTTTTTTCGCGCGTTTCACCACCCAACGTGGTTAATTGCGAGCGATATGCGATCGCGCCGAAATTTGATCAACACGCGCGTCACCCGCTAAAGCTTATCTCTGACGTTTATCAGCCCGTGGCGATAGCGCGATAACGACCTTCTTGGGTAGCGGTGTCATGTTTCTAAGGTCCTGGGATCTTATATAGGTACTATCTCTCGCAAAGTGCAGCGCTGGATTAGCGAGCGTTTTGGCTGTTTGCCCTGCTCGGACAGCTGAGAATATCAGTAGACTTCGTTGGTACACATGTATGTGAGAAAATATCGGAAAGTATTATGAATATATCTGTACGATATTGCTGGTATATTTGTGATTAGGTGTACGATCAAAGTGCAGTCTGATATAAGAAGTAAATATAACTGGAGTAATGTGAGTACTTCGGAGATGTTCTCTGAATATTTGCAAATCACGCCTGATTAATAACCGATCAAATGATCACAAATATATTAGCGATATCGTAATAGATACAATATGATATTCCGAGACCCGCTTTCGATTAACGAATTTTAGTATCTGTGTGATCGGTAGGAATGTGTGATAAATTTGACTAATTTCTCGAATCCTAAAATTCGTTGATCAGAATAAATATTGTACGCTTTGCAGTATCAGAGGCACTGCAGATATGGTTTCGTCGTTGTTTCTTCTAGAATCCGATTAGCCATTGATCGAGTCTAATAGAATAATATTATCCATAGGTGTGTGATAAGACGAAGAGGTCGAACAAATACGTAACACATGTCTGTAGAATGTTTCTAAAATATTGCTAAAATATCCGTAGAATATTCATGCGATGTTTACGAAATATTTGCTCTAACAAATATCGTACAGATATTCAATATATGTTCTCGAATATTCATAGAATATTTGTAGCATATATTTCTGCTGTGTCTGGGTATTGGAAAGATCCCATAGATTCTTATAGATACTTTCTACACAGTAATTCCAGATATTCACCAGAAAAATTTGAGAAGGACGAATAGTAATCAAATCCCAATGGAAATTTCACACATCAAATTCCTATGGGAATTCTATGGGATTTTTACAAACTTTCTATGACAATATATGACATTTTTTCAACAGAGTTGACTGTTTGCCCTGCTGAAGAGATCTCGTAGATTCCCATAGGAAATTTTCATAAAAATCTGATGTGTTTTTACACAGTAATTCCAGATATTCACCAGAAAAATTTGAGAAGGACAAATAGAGTTCATTGGATTCTATGTAAAACTGAGGTGATGAATAGAGATTTACCGAATTTAATATGCATCGGCAAGTAAAATCCCATAGAAAAAAAAGGAGAGACATGCACACACCATACTATTCGTAATTACTAATGGAACGTTACAAGATTTTAGTTGTTTCTACAGATCCACATCGAATCCAATACATTTTTATTCGTCCCCCTTAGACTTTAATTTGTCAGTATCTGGAATTACTGCGCCGAAAGCGCATCAAATTACCATGGGGATTCCATCGGATTTTTATACAAGTTTTCTATGAGAACCTATGCTGTTTTTTCAATAAGATTGGCTCTTTGTCCTGCTGAAAAAAGCCCATAGATTCCCATAGAAAATTGCTATGGGTTTCCAGTGTCCTTTTGACCCTATCTAACAGAAAAACTTGAGAAGGACGAATAAAAATTCATCGGATTCAACGTGTATTCGACATGATTGATAGGAATTTCCCGAATTTCATGTGTATCCCTTTCAGATCTTTATCAGCGGTTATCCGGAATATCGCTATGTAAAAAGCACGTCAAATTCCCGTGGGGATTCCATGAGATTTTTACAAGTCTTCTCTGTGAGAATCTACGATATCGCGTCGGTGCGTAGGAAAATGCGATAACTGACGTATCCCCAGTAACGAGCCTCGTTTCCATCGATGCGAAGCGTGTATAATAAAAAAGACAATACGGTCGCGTAAATCATATTGCTTTGCGTGCATCGCAGTCACGTTTTACGAGGCCGTTCGTCGTCGCGTAACGAGCTAACCGCGATCGGATCCTCGCGAAGGACGCCCGTCGAATCGTGACAATTAGATTTTTCAAGAGAGGCGCGGTTAGATCGATCGCTTCCGTTTCCACACAAAACGCGCGGCGCTAAATACTCGACACCAGGAATACTTACCGGTGTCGGTAACTCGTCTTATCGAGTTAACGCAGCCCTCGAACGGTGCGAGAACTCGCGTTCCAGACGCCCGACCTGCTATTCTGATTATTTTTCGAGGAAAATCCACGGATGGAGCGTTAAAAAAAGATTCTCTGCAACGGGCCAATTATCGTCGGTTCGAGCGTCGCGCGGCGGACGCGCCCGTCTCCTAAAATCGCCCGTCGCTCGTCGCTTGATTAGTTCGCAGAAGTGCGTGGATGCGAAGAAGAATCGACGATAATTAATTGGTATTTTTTCCCTTCACGCCGGCATTATCGCGCGCTGGATGGAACTGCGTGGACTCACGAACGACGGATAGCGCACGGAAGACACGCGGTGCGCAAAAGTCGCCGTATCGCGCGACTGGCGAGTCGGCGAGAAAATCGTCTCGGACGAAAGTTATGGCTTTTCGACAGCTCCGCAATATTTGCCTGAAACATTTTTCTCCACGACCGACCGATCGTGAGATACGGCGCGCTCGACGAGTCGCTGGAAATTGCGAAACCCGCGAAGACGGCACGTTTGCCCGCGATGCACATATTTGTCGAAGAGTCGATCGGGTCGCGCGTGTCTACTCGCGAATTCCAATAAACCCCCCCCCCCCCCCCCGGATAATCGCGGGCGCTCGTGTCCTGCATTCGCGACGTTTTCGCGAGTTTCCACGTGCGCGTCTCGGCGCGATAAATACAATCGTTCTCCTCTACGCGAACCGCGCGCATCTAAAAATACGTTAATCGAAACGCTCGTACACCCACGATCGCTGATTACGCCCGCGAGAGAGTCCGAGCTACGATTTCTAATTACGAGCCGCTGCTCGAATAGAACCGCTGCAGATAAGATCGAAATAGAACGAACTCGTCCCCCGGGCGCTAATAGACGGGGAAAACGCGTGTTTATTTCGAGCGAAGAAAATCTTTCTCCCGCCGCCAAAATAATACCGCGGGGTGCGCCGATTGTGTTGGCCAGCGTTTGCGAAGTGTGACAAAAAATTCCCTGACTTTTCCATTTTCACTGCCAATCACAGATACATACTACAAATCGTTGATTGAAAGCGAGTCTCTCAAAATATCATTCACGCGCGATGGGAGTAAAATTATATATATATATATACGATATAGCGCTAGTATATTTGTGATCATCTGATCGAATATTAAGCAGGCGAATATTCAAAGAACATCGGAAATATTCACGAATATTTTCTGTTTAATATCTAATCGCAAATATATACTAGCAATATCGTGTAAGTATATATATTGAATATATTTATTTCCTGCTGTCTGGGCTATATTTGAAAATCACTCTTCTTACGTTAAGAAAAAGTTATTTTAAAAAAAGAAAACGTCCAGTATAGGACGTCTCAGTATCAGAAGGTCATCAGTCCTGATGAAGCAAACTGCAATGTTTGCGAAATGTCGGCAAAGTAATATTTTTGGACGCGGTTATCACCCAGAAGCCAAGAGAGGTAATGCTCATAATTATAAGTCATTAAAAATGTGATTTCACAATGTTATAATAAATTGCTTTCATAGGTACTTATTTCTGAAATAGGGTACACGTTATACGGATATTCGTTAACCCGTTCATTTGACTGGAAACAGTCTAAAATTATAATTTTTCCCTGACCATTACAGACATATGTAGATCCAGTATGTAATGTTATATGCATCAGTCATTCCGTCAAATGAACGGGTTAACGAATGTCCATATAACGGGTATCCTGATTCAGAAATAAATATGAAAGTAATTTTTATTATGATATTGCGAAATCACATTTTTACTGTTTTCTTAACATAAAAAATACTTGTCAAATATACCCCAGACAGCAGGGAATATTGGTAAATATCGTTAGGATATTCGAAAATGTCTGAAGTTATTCAGAATATCTATACGATATTTTTTGCTAGTATTTTGTGACCAGATATTAAGCAGAAAATATTCGTGAATATTCGTATTGCCTCGTATAGACACCATTTTTTTTTACTCCCATCATGAATGAAATTCTGATAGACCAGCTTTCCATTAAAGATTTTCAGTATCTGCGATCGGTAGGAATAATAAATTTGACTAATCCCTCGAATCCAAAAATGTGTTGATTAAAAACAGCTCGATTAAAGCAATTATTGTGCGCTTCGCGGTATCAGAGACACTGTAGATACGCATTCGTCATTATTTCTTTTAGAAACCGATTAGTCATTGATCGAATCTAACAGAATATTATCCGTAGATGGGTGATAAGACGTAGACGACGTAGAAATAATATGTAGTACATATTTGTAGAATATTTCTGAAGTATTGCTAAAATATCCCTAGAATATTCAAGTCTTGTTTCAAGTAAAAAAAAAGCAGTGCCTAAAAGCTCCAGAAAATTATTTCCGAATGCACAATCACAATTTATCAACATTGAACGCCATGAGTCACTACAGACCCGAGAACCGCACGAGGGGTTAAAGCATCGAACCGCGATAACCGCGTGTCCCGGAGCCGCAGCCTCCGCCGAGCACGCAACCGTTGCACCGCGTTGAACCATTTCCAATCGCTGCGCGTCGCCGGCTGCAGAACGGAAGCGTTTCCGGCTCGCTATCGTAGAGACGCTTCCGCGCCGTTGACGACCGGACCTCGATTTCTGAAACGAGAGCGACCGGAAATCGTAATTGCATTGCAGGAGGACGGAGCCGCGCCGCGCGACGGAAGGATCCAGCGGAGGAACAGCCGCCACGTGTAGCGGGCGGGTGAGTGGCGCGAACGGCTCCCTTTGCGCGATGTGACTCTCGAAATAAAGGCGCGGTGCGATTAGACCTAAAATCGCTCGGCGCTTCCCGTCGCTCGCTTCGCGAAGCAGTTCGCCGCTGTACACATCGAGAGAGGAGAGAAGAGGGCCTCTCCTCTCGCTCTTAAATTAGACCTACGAAATAACGCTCTCTCGCCTACGTACGCCGACTGTTGCCTGTGACGAACGAGCGCCGCGTGCTCTCGTCGATCGGCGTTTACGTCTGGCGCTCCGCGATCGATATCGCCGCGGTCGATAGAGCCGCTTTCGTAACGGCGTCGGGTCGTATTTGGCGCACGTAGGCGAGAGGGAAAGTCGTTCAAATGCGAATTACATTAGTTGAACGAAATCCGTTCGTTCGGCGACTCCGAGTCCTTCGTTGAGTTCTCTCTCGCGATCGGCCATAGACGCTCGGAAGGCTATTCTGTTGGAAAACATCTATAGATCCTTGTCAAATCCTTTTCCTACTTCACACGATTCCTTGTGGAAACAGAGGATGTGTATTTGAAACAGCGCTTCTCCAGATACCCCTGGTGCAGATGTAGTAGACAGATTTCGTTAACCCTTACTTGCTACAGTGGGGTTCGAAACAACCCCATGTGGTAAAATTCGTACTTGCCACACTGGGGTTGATTTAGACCCCAGCGAGAAGAATTGTTACAACAAATACATTATTGCATATTTGTACTTGAAAATGTTATCAGCTCTTCTTAAGAGCGTACTTTAAAAGACCGTGCAACTTTTATATTTTATTTTTTTCGCATACTTAACTTTAAGTTCTGGCTATACAAGTTATGCGGCCTTTTAAAGTACGCTCTTAAGAAGAGCTGATAAGATTTTCAAGTACAAATGTGCAATTATTTGTTTGTTATAACGATTTTTCTCGCTGGGGTGTAAATCAACCCCAGTGTGGCAAGTACGTGATTCTATAGAAGTGTGGCAAGTAAGGGTTAAGAATAGTAAGATATTATGAATTCTTATGCGATTTATGAAAATTTAAAGGAATATGACAAATTTGATAAAACTGTGATGATCTAACTAGTAGAAGATATCTGTCAGAAATCTACAAGATGTCTATATGTCTAAAAAATGACATCTATATTTGGTACAAACGTGGTTGAAATCTAGGTATAGATAGCGCGTAGATGTCTGACAGATATCCTAAGTTGACAAGAATGGATATTCTGTGGTTGACATAATAATTTCATAAAATATAAAATTAATAATATTTGAAAAGAGGGAATTACAAGGCTCTGGAGGGTCTTCTCGTTCTCTGATAAAATGCTAGCTTCTAATTCGTTTTAGAGTTTTTTATCAAAGGACGAGAAGACTGATATAGAGCTTTATAATTAAGTTTGCTAATAGTATTAACTTTCAATTTTAAACAATTATTTTATACTTACTACAGAATATCGATTCTCGTCAACTTAGGACATCTGTCAGACATCTATACGCTGTCTATATCTAGATTTCAACCACATTTTTACCAAATATAGATGTCATTTTCTAGTGTCAAAATCACATCAAATTCCCATGAAGATTCCATGGGACTTTTACTATTTTTCTATGAGAATCTGTTAAAAATCTAGAATATTTTTTCAATGGGGTTTATAATAATCAATTGGTAAATATAAACGCCATTCTATTGATGATTACTAATTAGGTAATTACCACTAGGAACGGCATTCATTTTTATCATATTTTATTTATCTCCAGACATGCGCATAAAATCCAATATAAATTTCGATTTATCCTCCTCAGATTTTAACGGACGGATGTCTAGAATTGCTTTCTCAAATCCACATCATATTCCTGTATGGGATTTCCAAAAGATTTTATATGGATGGATAGGTTTTTTTATCACAGGGTATATCGGCTCGCCGATAAATACGCGCGCTACGTGTATATGTCAATATTGCACGTGGCGATCGCTTGTCGAAAAGCAATAAGCGAGACGCGCCAGTTGCTCCTCGTCATCGATCGCGCGATCGTCGTAAACAGGACGTATTCTCCCGCGCAGATTTCACGGCGGATACGATGAAACCGTCCATGAAGATGGGTGTCCTCTTCGTCGTGGGCGTCTGCGTGATATTCTACCAGTATCACCTGTCGACCAGCGTGCGCCTGGACCTCTCGAACACCGCCAGCGGGGCTGCGGACGGACTGCAGATCTCCAATGACGACGCTTACGTCAGGGCTTCCAAGATCTTGGAGGACACGGTGAGGAGAGGCGCGCGTGGAACGCGAACCGAACTTCTTTTGAACGACTCTTCACGTTTGACACGCCCCTCCGATGGAATATTTCTAAGAATCAAAATGCATCTCGCGATGCGGGAATTAAAATCTAACGAAGAAACTCTCGCGACAGTCGCCAGATCTGCCCATCCTAAATTTCCAATAAAATGGGATAAAAACCGTCTTCGACTGTAGTAGATTTGAGCATGCAATGTCCGCATGAAATATTCTAAAATTGAATGTATTCGGATGCAATTTCGATCCGCTTTTTATCGTTTTTGAGGAAAAAGGACGAAAAAATGTAGTATCCCGGTGGACATTTTTCTCAGCCAAATCTGTGCCAAAACTGCGCGAAAAACTTTGCCAAAAGTCTACCGTTTCTCGGCGAAAATGTTCCAATTTTAAGAGCTGGCAGGGGATTTAAAAAAGCCGGCAAAAATTATTCAAAATCTCTACCGAAGACTGTGTAAATTCTGACGAAATTCTTGCGAACTCTACCAAAATATCTGCCAACTCTGCTGAAACCTCCGCAATCTCTGCCGAAATCTCTGCTATCTCTGCCAGCTCTGGCGAA
The DNA here is from genome assembly GCA_963678675.1 of Xiphydria camelus. Classification (NCBI taxonomy): domain Eukaryota; kingdom Metazoa; phylum Arthropoda; class Insecta; order Hymenoptera; family Xiphydriidae; genus Xiphydria; species Xiphydria camelus. The sequence continues at coordinate 22,049,484 of OY783200.1, read as the reverse complement.
ATCTCTACCAACTCTTAAAGGATTTGATTGAAATCCATACGAACTAAACAAATCTTATCTTGGACATTTTCGACTCGTATGCTACATTTTTCAGTTAAGTTTTTCAAATTAGAATAAATTGGTCCAGACAAAAATACGTATACATCTTTATAAAAAAAATGCATATTATGTATCTTTATTCTGACCAATGTTTTGTATGTATTATATCTTTATTCCCCGAACCAATTTTCATCTAATTTGAAAAACTTAATCGGAAAATATAACATTCGAGTCAAAAATATCTAGGAAAAAAATCGGATTTGCTTCCGGTTCTCCGTTCTTTCAAATTAGACCGTCGTAAATCCGGACCAACTTATTTAAATTGAAACACATGTTAAAACATTTCGCAATACTTTTTATTCAATTTCATACGAATTGTTAATTCCTATAAAAAAAAATGACGTTGTTTAGATTTCTATATTTCCTAGGAATTCACTCTCACTGAATCTGGTGTATTTGTGTTTGTATCTACCCACATATCAATTAATTCCCATTAAATTAGTTTTATCTGATGAAATACAATGTGACGCCAAATCATTCCGTTCCAGATTGAATCGGAGTTGTCATATCTACAGGCCCTTCACGGCGACAGATTAGTATTCTCTGATTAAATTTCATTTGAAATAGGCCTTGAAATTTCCCAATACAAATCGATCGATATTTCTCAAATATGAAATAGATTTGGACAGGAAAATACCAAGAAAAAGGTCGAATTTAATTAAACAAATTGAAAAAGCCAGTAGGTTTTGATCGGATCTTTTAAGCAGTGAGACCTCTCCTCGAGGAGGTCAAGGACTCCGGCGAGATTTCACATCCCTACGTAAAAAATCGCGTCGTAGGAGATCGAGCGCGATCTCGATAATAATGCACCTCTGCACCCTCAGATACGAGAGACGGTCAAGTCGGTGCAGCGTAAGGCCGGCCTGAGCCCGGACGTCGGGACGCTGCTGGTGCACGAGCTGCTGAACCAGTTGGGGAAGGTCGGCTTCGTGGCGCGCGAGGATGACCGCGTCGCGGGGACCAGGACGACGGCGCGCGGCGGCGGCGGCGCTGCGGCCACGACGATCGTACCGCCGTGCAGCGAGCCGCCCGTAGCGGAAAAAGCGGCGGACGACGTAAATCCCGATCCGATTTACGTGATCACGCCCACTTACCGCAGACCGGAGCAGATTCCTGAGTTGACGCGGATGTCGCACACCTTGATGCTCGTGAGGAACGTCCACTGGCTGGTCATCGAGGACGCCGCCGTCGCCACTAAGCAGGTCACCGATCTGCTGGCGGGCACCGGCCTGAAATTCGATCATTTGGTCGGTGAGTATTTATATTTTTCGCGTTATTTTTTGTACAAAAACCTCTGTAAATGATGTAAAGTCAAGCAGTTTTCTTGTGTGATTTTATAGAATGTAGCCTCTTGTAGAGAGCTTAGTTTTGTGTTCTGTACGAAACTGTAAACTTTATAAGATTCCACATTTTCTGTAAAAGTTACACAATTTTATGGCATTATTTTGTACAAAACTGTAGATTCTATGAGATGCTACGTTCTATACAGTTACTCAGCTTTCTTATGTGACTTTACAAAATGTAGTGTCTTATCATAAAACTTACAGTTTCGTAAAGAATATCGCCATTAGTCGCGTAAATTTTGAAACGAGATACTATGAGAGAACGAATTTCCTTCGCAGCGCCGATGCCGGACAAGTACAAGCTGAAGAAGGGTGCCAAGCCGCGGGGGGTGTCCAACAGGAATCGCGGACTCCAGTGGATTCGTGCGAACGCGACGAAGGGGGTGTTCTACTTCGCTGATGATGACAATACGTACGATATTTCGCTGTTCGACGAGGTACGCCGAACTTAGGTTCCTGGATTTTTCAATTGCCAAGTCCAAAATTGTCAACTTTATTCAGATCTAAATACGTACAAACTGAATCAGAAATGCTGTCCTAAAAGTAGATTGACATAAATATAGGAAGGAATCATTAGATACGATTGGCACTTCTCAGAGAATTAGAGGAGGGATGTGAGTTTTCGAGCAAGCATAGGTAGCAGCGACAAAAAATGGTATTCAGCCCTTTCAAGTGGTAATTTTGAAAAATGAAGCCGCCGGCCTTATGGAGCTCCAATGTTAAATTCCGTGTGAATAAAAATTACTTGATATCACTCGTATCGAAGTCACTTCAGGGGTTTTGCAACCAAACTGACACCATTGATAACTATTACAAATTCGTAATTGTATCCTTTGAGCAGGGGCGACTACCTCTATTGCATAAAAAATGAACGAGAACTCCGAAAACTCATCTCTAAGGTAGATCGACTACGTTGATCTCAAAGAATAAATAATTAAAAAATTCTATCTTTATCCCCCGAGCAGGCCTGACCACCCCGATTGCGAAAAAAATTGATAAAAATTCCTTAACTCCTGAAACCGCTTCGATACCAATAATTTTCATCCAATCGGAATCTAACATTGGAGCTCCATAAGGCCGGACCTCGTTTCTCAGACTTATACAACCTGAAGAGGTTGATTCACATTTTTCATCGCTGCTAACGATATTTGCTCAAAAACTCACATCTCTCCTCTGATTGTCTGAAAAGTGCCACTCGTATTTAATGATTCCTTTCTGTTTTTATTTCAATCTACTTTTAGGACAGTATTTCTGGTCCAATCTGTGAAATCATATCTGATGATCACATACATGAATTTTCATATAATCAGATAGACAAATTTCAGATCCCATTACATCCAATTATATATGAAAATATATGATTACACTGACCATTTTTTCCCGGATTTTGTATCTTCCGTTAACTTTTCTTCGTGCACTTTTACGAGACTCCGTTTTAGAGTCATTATAAGCGCATCTATCCATTCATCTCTACGTCGACATAATTCACCCACGCCCATTCTCGCTTCCAGATCCGCACGACGAAGACGGTCTCGATGTTCCCGGTGGGTCTCTGCACGAAGTTCGGCCTGAGCAGCCCGGTGCTGCGCGACGGCAAGTTCATCGGCTTCTACGACGGCTGGGTGGCCGGGCGGAAGTTCCCGGTCGACATGGCGGGCTTCGCGATCAACGTGGGCTTCCTGCACGCCCGTCCCAACGCGACGATGCCCTTCCGCGCCGGCTACGAGGAGGACGGCTTCCTCAAGAGCCTCGCGCCGCTGGAGCCGCGCGACGTGGAGCTGCTGGCCGACAATTGCACCAAGGTCCTGGTCTGGCACACCCAGACGAAGAAGAACGAACCCAGCGCGCCGCTGGACGCGAAGAAGTACGGCGACACCAATCTCGTCACGCTGAAGCGACAGATAGTATGATAGCGCGTGCGGCGCGCGGTTCGGCATGATCCTGCAGCTTCCGCTGGTGCGCGAGGGGGGCTTGAACTGAGAGAGCGCGAGGGGAGAGAAGGAAATCCGAGATAGAGGAACGGACTGTGCGATCCTAGTGCCTATAAGTAAGCTACTCTTCTACTTTCCCGCCCTCGTCGAGGAGCATCGGCGCGCGCGAAGACGGCCCATCGTACGGAGGCTGCGTCGCGGCTACGCGCCGTACCGGCTTCGGAGACCCTCGGAATCTAGGTGACGAGATTCCGCGGTGAACGGCCGCGACCATGGTCTGCGTCGATGCCGCGACGAATGCACATCCCGCGGGACGTCCGCGGCGATCGGTGCTGCGTACAAATCGCCTCCAACTTCCCAAGCAGCAGAAGATGTCTGTCAGACATCTACAAGATGTGTGTCTAGAAGATTACCTTTATATTTGGTATAAACGTGGCTGAAATCCAGATATAGACAGCGCGTTGATGTCTAACAGATATCCTATGTTGACAAGAATCGATATTCCGTGGTAAATATAACAAGTGTTTAAAATTAAAAGTCAATGCTATTAAACAAACTTAGTTATAAAGCTCTATATCAGTCTTCTCGTCCTTTGATAAAAAACTCAAAAACGAATTAGAAGCTGGCATTTGATCAGAGAACGAGAAAACTCCCTAGAGCCTTGTGATTCCTCTTTCAAATATTATTAATTTTATATTTTATGAAATTATTATATTACGTACCACAGAATATCGATTCTTGTGAACTTGGGATATTTGTCAGACATCTACGCGCTATCTTTATCTAGATTTCAACCACATTTATACCAAATATGGATGTAATTTTCTAGTAGACATCTTGTACACGCGTCTGGCAGATATCTTCTGCTGCTTGGATTGATCAGCGCGCGTACACGACCGGTATAACGAAGCGCGCGAGCGCGAACGTTTCCAAGATATTAGTTAGTCGTTATACACGGCGGTCTTGACAAATCAATATTAATATATACGATAGATATATACGCATACCTATTGCAGTAAATAAGGAAGAGCCGGGAGCGATATATCAATTCGATCTCGCGCGAAAGGACGCTTCACCTCGACCCGGCTACGCGAAGCGTCGTCGCGATTTCCCCTCGGCGATCGCTGCACGATTATATTTTCCCCTTCCCCGCGAAGAATGTCCGGGATATATTTATATACGGTCCCCCTGTTGAAAAGATCCCATAGATTCCCATAGACGACTTCTACGGGCATCTGATGTGTTTCTGACACGGCAACTCCAGATATCCATGAGAAAAGTTTGAGAAAGACGAATGGGACGAATGCATTGGATTCCATGTGTATCCGAGATGGTGAATAGGGATTTATACCGAATTTTATATTGGATTGACTTCGAATTTCACACAGAATCCAATACATTCCCATTCGTCTCTCTCAGATTTTTATCAGAGCGTCTCTGGAATCGCTGTGTCCGAGGCACACCAAATTCCCATGGGAATTCTATGAGGATTTTACAAGTTTTTTATGAGAATCTGTGAGAATCTATGATACTTTTCCAATAGGGATATTTCCGATAGAATCTCTTCTTCTCGAACCTTGCCGCGCGCAATCCTCGCATTTCGCTCGCGATCGCGCGACAAGAGCCCGGACGCGCGCTTCCCCGTTGAACGTGGAAAACGCGCGCGGCTCCAATCAGGCAATAATGTAATTAATACGATACGCGTACGCTGTACTTGTGCGCGATAAGGTGTAGGGAGGAACGAGGAAAATCCGCAACGAGTGACGCACGTTTGGCCCACGTGTTTGTGTGTGTCTGACGACTTATCACGCACCCAGCTCCACGCATATCACGCTTCGATCTCGCGTCCTCCTCTTGCACCGCGGCAGGAGGCTCGAGTTCGACATTCGAGTGAAGCAGGAAGCGCGCTCCTCTCGCGAAGAAGTCGATGTTTTTTCGACCACGTGGAAAATTGCCCAAGGAGTTCCCGTCGAATCGGCGGAAACTCGATGGATTTCATAGACGAGAAAAACGTACAGAGTACAGAGAGAACTAAGAAAAAATCTCCACGAGGCGATAAGAGCCGTCACGCTCTTCGCGGGAGCGAAGGAAGGCCCGAAGGTCTGCGAAATTTGTTGAAATATCAATACCCGCGCGCGTATTGTTCGCCGTTATCGTTATTCCATAGCAAACGCACGAGCCATTGGTTATAGCGAGCGGCGAGATCTCGTCGCGAATCGCGATTCGGAGTTTGTACTTAATCAACGCGGCTGAATTCGCGAGCGGATCTTCGAGAGGCTCATTATACCGCGAAGTCCGTCGCCGAGCGATCGCGAGGAAACGATTCCGCTGCTCGGTGTATCGGACATAACCAATGGCCTCTTGTACTTATATTATTTATGACAAAAGTGAGAAAGAGCAATTGCTGCATGCCGAAGAAACCGGAGAGACGTGTATATTATATTTGTACGATGTAAATGTAAGGAGATCGCTTCTCGCGCTCCTCTGATACCAACGCGACGCTGAAAAGGCCCGCGTTGGACGGAATGACGAGGCGATGAGAAGGTTTGTTCTCGTTGTAAGAGTTACGGAGAGAAAAAACAAGAAAGAAAACCACCGAAATATAAAATCTTTTGCTTCACGATCTCGTCGTGGCTTTATTTCACGTCGCTGCTGCATATCTTCACGTTCCTCTTCCTCCCTTTTTCCGGCGAGTACGCGAACGACGACGAGATATTTACGAGTCCTCAACCTACCGAAACATTTGTTTTTCACTGTATGAGTTACGGAGAGCAAAAAAGAAAGAAGATCTCTTACTTCGCAAGCTCGTCGAGTCCTTATTTCCCATTGTTACCCTCTCCATATTTCTCTTCCTCGCGATTACGAACGACGACGAGATATTTACAAGTCCTCAGCCTACCAAAAAATGTGTTCTCGTTGTAAGAGTTACTGGGAGTAAGCAAAAGAGAGAAAACACCACAGAAAAAATATAAAATATCTTGCTTCGCAAGCTCGTCAGGTCTTTATTTCACGTCGCTACTCCCTCCACGTTTCTCCTCCTCCTCCTCCTCCTCTCTTTCTCTCGCGATTACGCGGACAACGACAAAATATTTACAAGTCCTCAGGCTACCAACCAATCCTCTGAGGATACTCCCAGTCCTCCCAGTATACGACCTTGCTCGCGAAGACGTAAAACTGCAGAAAATTCACGACGAGCGCGGTGAGCAGTTCCGCGGCGACCTGCCAGGGTCTCGGCCGCTCCAGGCCCAGTCGGAAGAGCACGTAGGGCACGATGAAGTAGCGCGGCTCTAGCAGCAGCTGGGGAACGATGACCGCGCAGACGCAGCCGAAATACGCGACTTGCGAGAGGAACCTCAGGTGATTCCTGCAGGCCACGAGAGAGTACACGGTGAAGCCGTAAAACGGCACGAGGAAGTACCTGAGGAGCGCGTAGCGTCCCAAAAATCTGTTCCAGACGTAAAAAATGTAGTGTCTATTGTCGGCGAGCACGTAGTGATGCACCAGCGTGTTGCTGTGCACCGCGAGGAGCATCGCGACGAGCGCGCAGCACGCCAAGACGCGGCGTCTCAGCAGGAACTCGATGTAGTCCTTGAAACGCGGAAGCATGTGGGGCCAGGCGAAGCAGAACGTCGAGGCGGAGAAATAGAAGATCTGGGGAACGTGGATGGTCGCGGCGTGGGCGCTGCGGTCCCCGACGACTATCCCGCCGTTCCACGCGAGAAACGCGAGAAAACTCGAGCCAACGGCGATGTAAGGCAGGAGCGCTCCGCAAGCCTTGAGGATGAATGCGGCGGATCGTCCCCGCTGTCGTATTTCTTTGACGGTGTCCCAGAGAAACTGCAAGTGAAATTGAACGATTCGACGATCGCCTTTGCGACAAATTCGCCCGTTCCGTCGGATCCTGGAGTGTCGCGACTGAAGAGTTTTTTTCGACGGGGGACGCGGCACATCTAAATCCAGGGTGGCTACAATAACGTGATTATAGAATTTGCTGACTATTCCTTGACTGTTTCTAGTATAAAGTGTTAGGCATCAATCATTTTTTTGTCAAATGGAGAAATTAACTAATATTCAAAGAATGAACATTAAAATAATGTAATTATGTCAAATCATATTATTGTTTAATGGCTTTTTTTAGAAAAAAAAAGAAAAGAAAAATTAGATGGATACATACCTATACATATACCATATGAGGCTGAACTTACTCGCCAGGAAAGAAACTCGAATCACTATTATCTCATTATCTGTGTGAGCCTTTGGCTCATATTTGTATAATACTTTTTTAAAAATCACGTTCGTATCTACAATAAGGTCTGATATCGATACAGGCCAAAAATTCATAGATAATAAGATAATAGTTCATAATTGTATTTTCTTGCCTGACGAGTAAGTTTAGCCTCACATGGTACCTACATATGGAACACTCTTTTTTTAGATATCTATAAATTCTTAAAAATTTTAACAGATGGAAAGTCAAGCTATTTGTAATATTTGAGTATTTTCGAAAAATTCCAGAAAATTCTTCATCTTCCCTGACTTTTCCCTGACCCGCGTAATTTCCTGACAAATTCCAAGTTTTCCAGGATTCCCTAACCGCTCGACACAGTGACAACACTATAAATAATTGTAATACATGAACACGAGATTGCAAAAACGTTTACACGCTAAGAAACACGTTGATAACAGAGACCTTAATTTTAATCGATAGAACACACGCGTGCTACTATTGGAGATATCTCAAGCAGCAGCGCAAACTCCATTGTGAAATGTATCAACGGTGAAATTTTGAGAAATTAACTAACTAATTTATTTATGATTTCCAGTAAAAATCCAAAGTTCCCACCCAGATGAAATTCCGTGACATTTTCCGGTATTCCAGGTCTGTAGCTATCCTGTAAATCGACTCGCTTCCCCTTCGACATACTCACTTTAACGTGCGCCGGTGTACTCATCGCCCGACGAGGCGACAAAGGCCTCGTCGCCTCGTTCTCCACGAGATCCAGTGCCCGTTCGAAGGCCAGGAGCGCGAGCCAAACGATGTTGGTTTGCCTGAGGAGTACAGCCGTTGCACCTGCGTGACGAGATGCGTTTTCCGGAATGACTTCCGCCAGTCCGATCCCGTACCACATTAGGCTAAATTTACTCGCCAGGAAAAGGGAACTTCGATCACTATTATCTCATTATGTGTGAACTTTTGGCTTACATCGATATAGGACTTTGTTATAGATAAAAATGTAATCTTCAAAAAAGTATTTTACGAGGTGTTCCACTCAGGAAAGTCACGCTGTTTGTTTCCGTTATTTGCCATTTCACGAACAAGTATTTCAAATAAAAGTTGTTTGGTGTCGAGGAGGACGTATGATATATGCGACAAATTTTTGATATCATGTATTGTTTACGAGGTACGAGAGTCACCTCCATTTTTTCATACGAAACTTAATACCTATTTTTATTCTTATAAAAGTTGTAGAGTTTATCGAGACTAACAAGAAATGTATAAGATGAGAAATACCCATCCATTGAACGGTTTCTGATATATTTCCGCTCAGAGTACAAGAGTAAGTTACGCTCCGCGCGACTAAGTTCCCAGCACCCCCAGCGAAATTTACTCTTGTAAATACTTTGAGCGGAAATATCTCAAAAATCGCTCAATAGATGGGCATTTCATCTCATACACTTCTTATTAGTCTCGATAAACTCTACAACTTTTATGAGAATAAAAATATTAAGTTTCGTATGAAAAAATGGAAGTGACTCTCATACCTCGTAAACAATACACGATATCAAAAATTTGTTGCATGTAACGTACTTATGTCCCCCTCGACACCAAACAACTTTTATTTGAAATACTTGTTCGTGAAATGGTAAATAACGGAAATAGACAGCGTGACTATCCTGAGTGAAACACCCTATATAAATATGAGCCATATGCTCATAGTGAGATAATAGCGATTAAAGTTTCTTTCTTGATGAGTAAGTTTAGCCTCCTGTGATATTCTAAGAGAAGTGATTATTTGTAGTTAATAAATATATACTTGATTATGGCGAAAGAAATATTGCGTTGGGCTCTAAGCAAATATAAATTAATTATTAGAATGTCTCTCTCATTCAAAGAGAAATAGCTAATGAATATTCACTTAGCCCGAAAAATATTTCTCTCGCTGTAATCAAGAATACGTATATTAACTATAAATAAACAGTTTTCTCAGTTTATCGACATTCACGCCCGTGTCGAGCACTCACCGACGACGGCGACGGACGCGGAGCGTCTTCGGAGACTCAACCACAGTGCCAACAGCACCGTGGTCATGGAAAGAACGTCGGTATAATAAAGGAAGAACCAAAAAGACAGCGGTGGATAGAGAGCGACGCTGTAGGTCGTCGCTAGCGATATCCAGTTATCTTTGGTCTCGCTTTTCGAGTTCAATTTCACTATTTTACCGATCAGGTATAAATTGCAGAAAGTAGCGATCAGGTTGATGGAACGCATCGCCATCAAATTGCAAAGACCAGGAGGGCCGAGTATCGCCGTGGTGATCAAGTAAAGACCGGGTAGCGTCGTGATCTTGGGATCCCACTGAAAAATTACTCGCTGGTCGTTACTGTCGCGCACGCATCTATAAATTTGGGAATCGTCGAAGGGGTCGCCTCTTTCTATCGATATTTAATATCCCCGTTGAAAAATACATATAGATCATTATAAAATTTTGTAGGAATCCTACACAATTCTTTACGGAAGTATGTGTACCTGAAGCGGCAATTTCAGGTACTCGCTCATTAAAATCTGAAAAGAATAAATCGGAATTTCAGGCTTCACAGCCCCTATTTCTTTTATTTTAGAAGAAACAGCAGAAATTTGAGCGAAAAAGGAGACAATTTTGATTTAAAAAAAAAGGAGATCTACCAGAAATTAGAAACGTGTAGTAATGTTTTAAAAGTTTTAAAAAATAACAAATTTTAAGACATGCAATGAAACGCTAATACTAACTAAGCCAATGAAGGATATTTTTGTAACAAACCTTTATATCTCAGGCCAGGTAACTTAAATCTGAGTATCGCGATATAATTTAAGATAACGGAAATCTAGTTTCGGTCTTTATATTTTAGACGAAATATTGATGCAAGTAGATGAAGTAGGCATTATAGTAGGTAGTAGTATTTTATGAAGAAAAAAGAAATTAACAATTTTGACCCTTTCCACGTAATCCGAAATAATGTAAAGATAACTGAGAAGTTGAATAATAGGTAGTTTTAGAGGAAAAAGGGGGAAATCGCGAGTTTTAGGATAAAAAAACAGCAAACTTAAAAAAAATAGGTGAATAAAGAAGAATAGGGAACACAACTGTGAAGCCTGGAATTTATGGGATTCTATACGAATATCTAAGGACAAGTAAAACCCTATAAAGATGAACGCTTTCAATTGATAATTGCCAATTGGATAATTGCCAATGGAACAGCATTTACTTTTATAGAATTTTATTTGCTTCAACATAAATACATATGTTATGATTTATTCTTTTCAGATATTAATGGGTGGGTATATGGAATTTCTGCCTCAAATACATATCACTATTTCCGTAAGGAATCGTATAGAATTTCTAAAGGATTTTATATCAGGTTTGCCACACACAAATGTTCATTCTAAAAATTCTATGACTTCCAGGTTTCCCAGAGCAAAAATCGTACTTTTTTTTCCATATCATTTAATCAACTTGTAAAAGGCTTTGGAAAAGTGAAAGAAGCATTAATTAATGGTTTGGAATATAATACAATATAAAAAAGCATAAACTCAGAGTTTAACAAGTTGTACGCATATTATGCTATGTCAAAAAATATTCATTAGATATTCTTTAAAAATAACATTGAAAATTAATCATATCAATAGCTTAATAAATGGCTTTGTTTTTTTTTCAAGAGATTTTATTGAAATTCCTTCACTTTTCCAGATTTTCCCCCTATTAAAAAAGTATCACTAGGTTCTCACAAATTCTTATATAGAAAAATTGTAAAAAATCCCCATAGAATTCTCATGGGAATTTGATCTGCTTCAGACACAGCAATTCCAGAGACCCTCTCATAAAAATCTGAGAGAAATGAGTGGGAATGTATTGGATTCTATGTGCATCTGTTGAAACGAATACGATTTTATAAGGTTCTATTAATAATTACAAATAGAACAGCGTGTACAGGTCTTTATTATCTTTATGGGATTAAACTCGTTTTTACGGATACATATAAAACTCGGTAAATCCCTATTCATCGTCTCAGATACACATAGAATCCAATGCATTCCTATTCGTCCCCCTCAAACTTTTCTAATTGATATCTAGCATTGAAGCCTTCCCTCGAATAAGGGTCTATGTTTGTTTATGTAAAATGCAACATAAACCCTTATTCGAGGGAATGCTTCAATTGTTGCGTCTGAAGCACATCAGATTCCCATAGAAATTGTCTACGGGAATCTATGAGATCTTTTCAATAGGGCCACACCCTTAAAAAAATCTGACTTTTCCTAGTTTTCCAGGTCTATGTGGCGCAACCCTATATATGTATATTCATTTTTATACAAATTTTCTATACTAATAATGGGAAGTATATTTTTGCAGAGCTTCCATTTTATTTTTTGTAATAGGATCTTCTTAGGAGTATTAAATAACATTTCAGAAGAGGGGATGCGTCATTGTATTTTAAATATTTTTTTTTCGATAAGGCATTTAAAAATGCAAGTCCAAAACTCAGCGTTTCCGGACCCATGTGTTCATAGGAACTTTTTTTCTTATTTTCATCCAAGGATCCCATCCTTGAAATTTGTCGCAATATTAACACGTTCACTGCTGTACGAACTCAAGCGACTCTTTACCTTGACGCCGACGGTGGTTTTGCCAAATGAGTCAAAAATTTTCACTCCAGGCCACAGGGCGCAGACAGACTTTTATAAGTGCAGTAATGACTACACTTTTTTCAAAATTCCTATTCTTTACTAAATTATGTTCAAAAAGTCTTTACTAAATTACGTGCAAAAGTAAAATCCTCGGTCTGATAGACCGAGACAGCCTGCGCGGAAACTTTTTTCTCGGTCATACCGTATATCTGACAGCAAGCGCAACAGGAGCTGTGACCTGAAAATTTGACTTCGGCAGTGTTTGGAGGATGCTCGAGTCACTCATAAACGCTGCTCGCACAGCGTAAGGGCGAAAAGTGTCAAAATGTCTGATTTCTCGATAGCTGTCAATTATTTCTTATTTGTGAGTGACTTGAGCACCCTCCAAACACTGCCGAAGTCAAATTTTAGGTTACAGCTCCTGTTGCGCTTGCTGTCAGACATACGGTATAGACCAAGTGTTAAAGAATCACCCGGTATATAGATCTATAGGTTTTTTTCGACAGGGATTTCTAAGGGTCAAAAAAAAGTGTATCGCAAACTTGTAACTCGAACCGACGCTGCTGCAGAGACCGTTAACATGATTAAAAGCTTTGAGTCGATATAAATTCGTTAAAACCAGAGGCAAAGCCCTCAAACCATCTCTCTTCGAGTCAAAGTTTCCGTTTACCTCGAAGAACTTGCCGTGACAGTATCGTAAGGTCTGCGGAACGTGGAAGAGCTCATCGATGAAGTAATACGGATGGATATGGTTGAGATAAACAAAGAGGACGGAGGCAATCGCTACGAACGCCGCGAAGATCGATCGTTCCAGCATCTCGAGTATAGTACTCCTTCGATTTCCAGTTTAACGGAAGATCTGCCAGGCAAACACACCAACAGAGTTTATCTTCGTCGGCGTAGCGATGAATGATCGAGGAACGTTGAATCTCGTGAGACGAAGGAGTTCTTGCACCCCGTGGATACTTTTTGGGAGAACTAGAGCTTTCTCTCTATATACTCGTATTATACTCGTCGCTTTCGACGAGACTTTGAGGGTGCAGTACAAAAATTAGGGGAAATTTGACAGAAATGTTGAGGTTATTAATGAAAATTGCGAGAAATTCAGACGTATTTACCTAGACAATCGTCGCTCATCATCGGAGAGTCAGAAATTACGCGTGAGAGACTTTCCACATAACGAAACGATTAATAATAACGGGGTGAAAGAAAGGTTAGATCGCGAAACGTTAGAGTTCAGTGTTGTTAAATCACGCAACTTGAAATTTCGATAGCTTATCGCAATTAGACGTGGTTCGTGTTAAAGAACGAACGTAAAACACGTCTGAATTACTGATTATCGTACGCAAATTTGCATCACTTCACCATCATTCGACAAAGTTTCAGACACGAGGCGAAGGACACTGACGAAATACTACGTTACTGTCGACTGTGACAGGTTACGCCCTGCGCTCCAGTGGAATCAATGATTCTCATTGGTTAACGCGCGAAGCCGGTTCAGCGACGTAGAACTCTTGTTTCAAATCGAATTTTATCAGAATTTATTCGGTCGATTTTCAATCTCAATCGGAATAAACCGGTATTATCGTATTTCAGTGGATATAAAACTAATATGCAATGGGAATCAATTAATATATGGGTAGAAACATACCTATGCAAATACACCATGAGCAGACCAAATTAAATTAGAATTTAGTTAATAGGAAATATTATATAAAAACTGAGCAATGTCATTTTTCGATAGAAAATAATAATTCATATGGAATCGAATAGGAAGAGTTGTGAAATACTTCAAAAATTATTTTTATTCCGATCAATTTTTCGTCCAGGCCAATTTATTCCTTATTTGAAAAACTTGGGTACCCTCTCCTATGCTGCTATCCCTGGAATCTCTCTTTATGATGAACATATGTACACACATGCATACGTAGGCATGTATATGTATGTACATATGTACGCACTATGGAGTGGTCGGGATCAGTCGGATCAACGCGTGCCTAAAACGCGCAAGTCGACCTACCTAAACGCAAATCTTGCATCGTTCGACCGTCGAGCTTGTATCTCGCTCCCATCATGCCGGTACCAAAGAACGCCACTACAGAGATGGAAGAATTGTACTCGATATACGCCTGGTGGGCCGCGGTATTAATTTTGCGAATGATGACACTGACTTGGTTTACCGGAAGATTGCGAGTCGAGAAAAAAGTTCGTAATTCATACCTATACACGCGCGTGTATCTATGTAGGTATACTAAGTGCGTGTAAAATGCACGGAACGATGTCTACAGATAATCCACAGCGAGGAAGACAGAATGTTCGTCGGAGCGGACGTAATTCCGTTTACGAGCGGCGGCGGTCATCCCGACGTGGACCGCATCCGAGACGCGCATCGAGACGACGTCGCGGTCGTCGTGCCGTTTCTCCTGATCGTACCCACGTGGCTGAGCGCTTCGCCGTCGCCGATTTTGGCGGGAATTATACTGCGATGCTTCGCGATCACTAGACTGTTCCGCGCCGTACCTTTCGTGGACTCGACGGGCATCGGAAGTCGTTGCGGAGTTATTTCGCTGTGGGTGAGCTACGCTATCTTGGGGTACATCGGGATGGCGTGCATGACGGGCCATTGCCATTGAACGCGACTTGCCATAGGTTGGAAGAAGTCATTGAGTCAGGGGCGTACAATTTACGGAACCGGAGGTCAAATTATTGTACTTGATAAAAAATTACTTTCAAGTAAGAATATTAGACCCGATAACACAATAATCAAACTTTACATTTTGTTTTTTAATTATTCTAGTGTGTATATTTTCACAAATGTAAATGTTAGAAATTTGATGTAATAAAAGCGTATTTAATTAACTTGTCGTTGTGTAAAAAAATGCAACGATGTTTCCAACTGTTCTTACAAATAATATTGGTTCACCTCAATAAGGAAGAAAATAATGTAAAACTATGAAAAACATTGAAACTATTATTTTATTCGGTAATGTAAACCACTTTCTATAACAAGAAGTGGTAGCAATTAAATGAATAAAAAAAGGGTTAATAAAGAAAAAAGAAAAAAGAACCAACAAGAATTGAACCCATGACATCGAGACTCCCAGCCCAGCAACTTGACCGTTGCGCTATCGAAGCATTGGTCCAATCCTTGACACTTGGAACGCGCACGCGACGCGATTTTCAAAAATTCGTTTCTCAAAGCACTGTTCAATGAAATTGAATCAATTTCGTTGATCAACCAAAAGTAGAATCGTTTACCTAGGAGGGGCTGGAAAGAAGCTAATGGAAATACGATAATGCATACTGCCTGGGCTACTAGGTTGGCGAGGTATTCATGGTCGCGCGATGCTACGAAACCCCTGCAACGGAACAGGTATTCCGGAACGCCGAGAGCCACCCTCAGTCTCACTGACACTCGCAGCCAACTGCAGCAGCGCGCGCACACAAACGTCAGGGCAACATGAGTGAGAACGGTGCGACACTATATACCGAGTGTCCGCCGAGAAACCCCACTTTTTGAATTTCCCTGACATTTGTCTTCGGTAGTGGTTGGGTCGGCGCTCTAGTCCTGATAGGCCAACTCTTAACTATCAGGCCTATCAGGACTAGAGCACCGACTCAACCACTACCGAAGTCAAATGTCAGGGAAATTCAAAAAGTAGGGCTTCTCGGCGGACACTCGGTATAATCGCTCACAGTTTTGAATTAAATGTCAAGGTGATAAAATGAAGGCTAATAAAAAATAAAAATTATTAAAATCAGGTATAATCAAAGCTCTTATATTTATATCGCAATTCTGAGCAAAACGTAATGGAAAGTCTGTGCAAACATAATTAAAAATCAATCATTTGATTTAATTTAGATAATAACATAATGTTTATTTAAAAAATATTGCATCATCAAAATATCAAATTCTTCGAACATCCTAGTGAAGTAAAATTATTATATGAATTAAGAGGTGGATACGAATGAAATAGTATTGAATGAAAAGAGTAATTAATTTAATTTAACTTTCAATATGTAATAATCAGGCCAAACAACAACAAGAATCAATGTTTGGCCTGATTATTACCTATTGAAAGTTAAATTAAATTAATTTTAAACTACTACAGGCAACAGAAGCATTATCTTAAGAATGAAAAGAGTAATACTGAAATATCGTATCGAACAGTAAATATTTAATTAAATAAAACGAATAAAATTGATTAATCAATAATCACGCACGCCTACTTACGAAAATATGTTGCTGATAATATTACAAAGGAGAAAAGAATACGTACTTACGATACATAAATCCAAGATTCACTTCGGAATTCAAGATCGTCATCATCGCACTGTCATTCATTGAGACATTGTCATCCATTGAGATATTGCCATTCATTGAGAGATTGACATTCACTGAGACCTTGTCAAAAATATTATCGTCTTTGACCAATCCAACATAAATTCGATATCCTTGATTTACTCATTCAAGTATCCCCAATTCATTTCGCTGAAAATAAGGAGCTACCTCGGAACATTGTACGAGTAGCAGGATAGATGAGTCAAATGTAAAGTGATAACGAGCGACGCGAATGACGTTTCTCGATGAACCAGCATTGCCGAGAAAACGTTCATTAACGACTCGTTTGATTTTATGTAGAAATACGCAGCCAACTACAAAGACGGACTTGTTTAAATTTTCCAAATGCAAACAGCTAAGAACTTGAAACAGAATATGGCCCAATTTTATCAATACTTAATCGTCGATAAACACCAAAACTAATATACGCTAGTAGGCGCAATAAGTATACTAATCAACACTCAACTTAGTTAATACTTATTTCGCTGAAAATTATAGTTATGCAATTTGCTGACAATGTAAGTATTGACAAAATGTATCTACACTCCATCTTAGCCTCTTATCTATTCGGCGCGATAATATTGATGGTTAAAAAGGAACAGAAAATATGCTGCCATAAATCAATTATTCCATTCTCAAATGCAATTTGAGGCATGTAAACAATTTTATACATTTTTATGAAATATAAATCTTAACATTTCAAATGCAAATAAAATGCCACGTATTTCTTAATACAAATAAGGATCTCACGTATTGTATATCATTTATGTTCACATAAAACACTTCAAATTATATAAATGCAAAAATTCAATCGAATAAAAAACCAAGAAACTACCCAGATAGACTTGTATGAACGTTTAAAAAAATTGTTATTCTGAAAATTGTTAAATTTACATCCCAATATGATTCAGATTAATCACAATATTTCTTGTTGTAACATATTAAAAAAATTAAGGTAGGTATATTGAATAAATGTTTAGTATTTTAATTGTACTAGTTTGAAATTATTTAATTATACAAATATATGCTTGCTTGATGATGACTCATAGAGCACACTACCTTGTGATGCATCTGATGAGCTAATAATACTACCTAGAGTTGCTGTACAATTTACGCAAATTTGTCTATCTGGGTAGAAAAGCATTTCCTAAAATTAGGTCGTATGATATGAAATATTCAAAAACTCGAACATGAGATCCCTAGATACAAAATATTCACATAAAATAATATACAAATGACAACGTGCACGGTGACAATACGACAAATAAGTAAATCATCCTCTTCGGCGAATCGCCTCTTCGAGCAAAGCTCCGAACAATACGCAGGCTCGAAGATTCCCTGCATTCGACGAAAGCCTCGCCAGGATGAACAATATCACCTTTCCATATCATTCGATCGAATCGACTAGACTCTCTAAATCCGAGAATCGATGGAAAGTCACAGATTCTCAATTATAGCTATGACAGATTTCTCAATCTTATAACTGAGAATCAGTGACTTCCACCGATTCCGTTTCAAGGAGAACCTTGAACAAGACGAGATGGAAATTTTTGTTCACCCGTGCGACGCTTCGAATCGATTAAGTCCGCCCTTGGATCTCGATGAGTCCGCGAAGACATATCGAGATCGAAGTACGGACGCTTTACGAGACTTTCTCGCGAGCTAAATAAGTCACCAGCCCAAACGACGACCTACGATTCGCTGAATCGCAGTCCGTAAACGTCTGTGCACATTTGATCGAATCCTCGAGCCCTTTATTCACTGACACATTTCTTACTTCATTTCGAAATCTCCTCGGTCCGCTTTCGATCTACACGAATCTCTAAAGATTCGTGAAGATAAAGAACGGACATTATTAGAGATCTCCTTTCCAAGTAAATAAGCTCGAACGACGATCTGCGATCATGAGAATCGCAGCTCGGAAATGTTCGAGCCAATTAACTTCGAGTCTTTTCGCGTTCACTTCGCGCACTTCTAAAAACACTTTGACGACTTAAATACTTGATTTTCGCGTGCGTCCGGGTCTAGAACCACGGGCGCTTGCATTCGAATCCCGGATCCGGAAGAGCTTTCGCGCGTTATTCCGCGAAAGAACTTCCGACCGGCCCTGCCTACTTAAAACTAGACACACATTTGCTCCGAAAGACTAGCCTACCTCCCTCGGCTATATTTAAAAAGATGCAACACATTTTCGCCAACACATTCATTCCACGAATTCCATTCATTCCACCCCGGTGCAAGGGCCTACACTAGGGATAACGTCCCGGGACGCATCCGTCACCGGAGCTTGATCTTCCTGTCATAATAAAGCACACCTGAGTAATGTAGACTTACTGTTTGCGAAAGCTGGAAAAATATTTCATAAATATGATTAGCAGTTTATTCATCTAAACGAGCTAAGGACTCTATTGAATTTTAGTATCTATATGTATGTTTTCTGTAAAAATGTTGGAATATTGAAATAAGAAGTAAGAAATAAGAAATGTTCATCTCGAAACTCTAATTTCAAACAGCAGAACACAATAATGCAAGAATATTCAACAATATATTTTAATTGTAAGCAATTCTCAAATCAAAATGTTCGATTTAATATTGAAAACCCTGAGGCGTTCTCCGAGTAGAAGCAAAAACACTAAAGATTTCGCAAACTCGCATGAAACGTTTACTTCGACGCGGAGAACGACCTGACGCGCAAACTCTCATCGCTCCTGGATAAAATTCAATTCAACGAGTGTCTCTGACAAGCTAAACGGCGAGAGGGAAATTTTTGCCAGCGAAGTCGGAGGGTCATCCGACTTCAAGACTAATTACGCGAGATCCAGAAAGATTTCTACCGAATATCGCGAAGGAAACGGTGAGATGCTAAACCTGAAATTATTAAAAGCATAGCGAGAAAATCACGAGCCGAAACCGGTGAAGGCTTCGACTCGTGGTCACCGTGCACAGTTGTCGAAAGGTATGAAAATTACAACCAGTTTTCGGTGTCGGTTCGGACCAATCGTCCTGCGACATGATCGAAAACCGGAGGGACTCGAAGACATGCAAACTCACCCCTCTGCGTGATTCCCTTCGTCGAGGCGATGGCTGCTTACTGAATACTTCTTGCACTGCCCCCGGAGATCCCTCCACATAGGCCTATTCCACGAAAATCGGCTAACCAAATGTTTCAATTCATTAATTACGATTTGTACGAAACGGACTACCGATTTAACGTGAAATAAGCCTACTCTAGGAGACCGGCGGGACTTACGGCGGCCTCTTCTTCGAAGTCATCTGCTTCAGCCCAATATTTTACGTCCAACCATCCTTTTTGAAAATTTTTAGGGCCATCTCAGTATATCTCCAATATCGTTGAACGATATCTGCTGAAGGAAATAGAGGTTAAAACATTGAGAGCCGCAGAAATGTGGAATTGCCGATAAAATCACGGTTCACTGAAAAGCAATCCAATACAAGGCATATAGGATTGTTAGGCACTAATTTTTATGATTGAGGACAAATGACAAGCGAAATTTGACTCGCGAGTAGCGAACGTCCATACGACGTGACGTGTTCGTGCATGTAGAATACATTGATTTCCAATTTACCCTCAAATTATACAGCTTATTTATAGTCTAATTTATAGAATAAATTAAGTTCTCCTCTTAGTAATTATACTCCGTAAAAACCCGATTTCTACACGGTTTAATTCGTTGTAATGCATTTTTATGACTATTGACTATATCTCCTTCACTTTCAATTATTTCTTAACATGGTACACCCTTAAGGTAGTTGGAATTCGATTTGATGTATCAACATGAATGTGTGTGGAACCCCGGACTAATTTTAAAAAAATTATATTTAAATACCTTGTGTAACGACACGTTACTGCACTACCACATAGACAGCTTTCTACGTAATTATTGCAAGAACTAAATGATGTATCAATATAATTTGTTTTTAATTTGTCGAGAAAGGGTCACTCTACACTTGACAGTTTTTTCAAACAATTCTTAAGAACAGTTTTTGAGATATGCCTCGTTAAGTGCGTTTTGTAAAAGTTTGCTCTGTGTAATTACATTGGGTCAATGGAAAAAGTAAAAATTTCAAAAATTAATATCACAGCTTCTAAATGGTATATTGACTTCAAACTTGGCAGAAAGATGCACTGTGGTATGAAGACTATACCATAAAAATTTGAAGTAATTCCTAAGAAACGTCAAATCGAGTCCCAATTGCCTTAACTGTGTCGTAGCTAAATGATTGTATGACTTACCCATTCACAACTTCTATATTTAGCAGTCATAGTCTTTCTGTAAGTCTGCAGCCATTATTTACATAATAGCCATAGGAAGGACAATAAGGATAATCATTATTGAGTGGCGATTTGTGGCAACAATTTATTGCATCGCATAACGATTACTCAATTAAAGCCAAACGATAGTCATAAATGTAAAAAAATATATTATTCATCATAACACCCGATATTGCACCATAAAAAATATCAAGCGTTAACTTAATTCTCATTAAGGTTCTTATATATTATATAATACTGAGACTAAATTAAATATATGTATATATACAATAATATTATAATGAATTATTCGTCGTAATAAGCAACAACCTTAAGTTCTCTTCTCTCTCTCTCTCTCTCTCGAAAAGGTGCAAGAACCAAGATGGTACCTCGCGTGAGGAAAGAAGTCTATCGCCAAAACTCTCTGTTCGTTACTTCATTCTTTATTAATATATGTATACATGAGACACAAAGGAGAACGTTGCTGCTTTGCTACTAGAAATTACAACATCATTCGCTGCTTATGCGAGAGTCGCGGACTGAAAGTCGCAGAGAATCGCGCGAGCCCAGTCCAAGACGAATTTGACGTAGATGTAGCATCACAGATACACTGTGGAAGTCTTTGTTTGGTAGGTGCAGTGTTGGCTGAAGCCTGTCGTCTGAAATTAAATTATTTCGTTACAACCGAGATCGAGGTCCACGTGTGAGGAGGATGAAGAGTTGCCACTCGAAAGGAGAGTCTTCGATAGGTCTTCAAGGATATCCGGTATCTTCGCGATGGAGGGGAAGATACATCGTCTTCTTTTTAGGAAAGGATCCAGTGTTTCCACGTGATAGGAGAATTCATTGTCTTCGCTTTCCCGGGGGGTCCAACATTCCAAATAGGTAATTGAATGATGGGAGAATGCACTGTCTGCGTTTTAAGAGAGGGTGGATTTCCATGTGACAGGGAAATGCGGTCTTCGTTTTACAGGAGGATCGATAGTACTTTCATGTGATAGGAGAACACGTTACCCTCGCGTTAGCGAAAGATGCCGTGCTTTCGCTTGAGAGGAGCACTGTCTTCATTTTTAAGGAAAGTCCAGTGTTTCCACTTGAGAAAATAATCAGCTATCTTCATTTTAGAGGCAGATCCAGTGTTTCCACTTGAGATGATGTCGCGCTACCTCCATTTTAAAGGAGAATCTAGTATGTCCACTTGAGAGAAAGGATTTAGTATTTCTATGCGACAAGGGAACACCTCGGTCCGTATTCACATCGCGCTTTTAACGTTAAAAGTGCTCTTCTATTTTTCGTTCGTACACCATTTAAGGAGTGACGCACCTGCGACCTTAACAGCGATACAGATGAGAATTATAAGGGCACTGTTAGCAATAAAAGTTGGATGTGAATACGAATCCTCGTCTTCGCTATTGAGAGAGGATCCAGTGTTTCCGCTTGAGAGGAGGATATACTGCCTTCCGTTTAGAGGAAGATCCAGTTTGTCCACTTGAGAAAATGAGGCGCTATCTCCACTTTACAGAAGGATCCG
Source organism: Xiphydria camelus (assembly GCA_963678675.1). Taxonomy (NCBI): domain Eukaryota; kingdom Metazoa; phylum Arthropoda; class Insecta; order Hymenoptera; family Xiphydriidae; genus Xiphydria; species Xiphydria camelus. The sequence continues at coordinate 22,027,084 of OY783200.1, read as the reverse complement.
GTATTTCCGTTTGACAAGAGCATGTATTAACTTCGTTTTAGTAAATGGTCGAATGTATGCACCCTCGAGAGAGGAGGATGTACTGTCTTCGCTTTAAGCGGGATTTAGTATTCCTACTTGAAGCGGGAATGCAGTGTTTCCGTTTTGGAGAAAATTCATTGTAATCGTTTGTAAGGAGACTACGGTACTGCATGTGAAATCAGATTGTGTCTTTGGATTTAGTTATAGCTCTTGAATGGTAAAAATTTACTTGAGGCAGACGCACTCTTATCGATCGATAAGAGAGTTGCAACATTTTCCATCAAAAATTGGATTCCGGATACCTATTCGTATAAAAGAAAGGCACTTCTTTGACTGAGAGGAGGATTTAATGTTTCCACTCGATATTATGAAAAATGGCATGGCGCTGTGGTCAGGGTTTACTAAAGAAAAGGACACTGTATATTCAATTGAGTGAGAAATGAATATTTCAGGGGTGGTAACGATTAGGATATTTCGGACAAATGATTCTCGCTCAGGTAAAAATAACAAGAAAAATGACAGAAAGGTGAGCTAGGAAGACGAATTAAATTTGTTGATATCGTGGAGCGGCAAAATGAATATTAAATTATTAAAGCATTTTTATTAAAGCAAGCGTACTTCCAGTATTAATGGGGTATAGCGAAAAAAAACTTGAATAAAACTGAAAGCAAAATAAACTGAAATAACGCTTTTAAAAAAGCCATGTACTCTGATCAAATCAATCAGAAAAGAAGAAAAAGTAATCCACACTATAAGCTCTGGTAGATACCTATTTCCTTTTGAAAGGAAAAAGTGGTGGCTTCGATGGAATGTGAGAATCAATGTTTGTAATTGAAATGGGATGTGGTGCTCTGAGAAATTAGTCGATACCGTTGCACTGGGACCTATTCGTAGCTCTTGAGCGTTCGTACTTCATTTGAAAGGAAGTTTCAATTTATGAGGTAGGATACGGTATTCTATTTCATTTGGTTACATGGTCATGTTGCTGTAGGGAAAGGCTGTGGTATTTTGGTCGAGGAGAAAGTGGCAACATTTCGTTTGAGAGAAAGAATCAGTAATTTTTATTCTTGAAATTGCAGGGGCAGTAGTCTCAAGGCAAGAAGCAGTGGTTCCATTTCAGATATGTTCAGCTTTGCATTAGGTATTCTAATACGAGACAGGATCTTTGCATTCAGCAAGAGAAACATGAAAACGATATTTAAGAAAATCGGCATGCTGTTAGTTATGATTTAAATAAGATTCGTTAAAATGAAAATATTTGCATACTATAAATGTCGATATGTACGAGTAAAAATAATAAATAAATTATAAATTCAGAGTTTCTAAAAATCAACATTTTTGATAACGTCGTGACGTTATTTAATTGACACAAATATGGCTCATTTTTCGTAGCACTTCTTCTGCTCTAATTGGCCATAGAACGAAAATCTCGATAAGTCCCGTGAGTTTACGATAGAAGTAAGCATTTTACATAGTTAAATAATGATTTTTTGAGCCATCACATTAGTCAATAAACTATTTAGTGTAGAACGAGCAAGAATAGGTCATTTTTGCCAAATTAATTCATGTCACGTAAGGTCTCTTGCCCTTTGACGCACGAGTAACCAATTAATTATCTAGAATTTCAATTTTTCTATACAATTATACAACACATACGTAAAATTGGATGTCTCTACATGATAGTTTTACTCTCGAGAACGCACGAGTTTTCCGCCTGTGAGTACAGCAACAGCCGCAAATCTGTACTCACTCGCGAATAAAGCTCGTGCGGTCTCGAGAGTAAAGTTTTCAAGTAGATACGTACTTTATATTCACACATGTTTGTCAAATACCGAAAACGTATATAACATGGGGAAGAATGTAGGTCTCGAAAAAATTTGAAATTACGATATGAAGACTCTACATTTCCTTATCGTCAAATACGAGTCTGATTAGTTATACCAAGTTAGTAGCAAAGTAGAATGAAATTGGAAGAAACAGTCAAGAATTTAGGTATGTTACACAAATTAACAGATCAATAGAAAGGAATTTCGACCTTTGAAAATTTGAGATCCGGCCGTTGGAAACATATTTCTTTATTATCTCAAGTACAAGTTCAATTAATTTTTCATCGAGTTGACAACAAAAAGAGTAGAGTAGAATGAGAAGCTAAAGTTATGATTTTTGATATGCAAAGCAATATACGGATAACGAACGAAAGGCGGATATATTTATAGCAAGAGAGCGCTGATTAAATAATAACAAAAGTAGTTGTATGCGTTCATATAGGGTAAATCCCTAATCGAATCTGCTGAAATCCATATTTCTTAAATTGTAACAAAAATAAGTACTCTCTGATCATTCGTGCAGCTTCTTCAGTAGAGAAAGAAGCGATGCGAATGAAAAGAATCCTCATTTTTACTGTAATTTAAAAGATATGGACATTTCATTTTATTCGCCATGGTTAGCTTCAATAAGTAACAAAGATTTAATACGACGGCAGGGAATGTTTGCCAAAGGTATCATGCAAAGTATTATTCTCAAAGACTCACCGTTCTCAAAACGCTACAGCACAAACATCGATCCTGTCCATTCAACATCCTCACATCCTATATCTGACTCATTGTGACTCGAGACTTGTGCTCGCTGGTCCTCTCTCCTCCAGGATGGCATCCGTAAGACTTCAATTGTTAGTCGCTGTAACGATACAAATGTAAACCCCCAGGATTAGCACAGCTGTTGCCTCAAAATCGTAGAGACATGACATGTAAAAATCGCCTAGTACGATTCTTTCGTTAACGCGACTTAACGTAAAGTAAGCAAATGACCCATTCCACCCAGAATTGTCTCTATCAATCCAAAAATAGGTTTGAACGCGCGTGATTGACTTGGAGACATCAATATGCACGATAGTCGGATCCAATAGTAGTACCTAAGTGTGCGGCCGCCCTTGTCGCCCGCACCGAAGCCAACGTCGCGACGCCCTCCCCGCGTTCGTCGTTCCTCTCGCTGACTCGAACATCTCCGCTGCTCCTTCGTCGTCTCGCGGCATCGCGCTCCGCTTCCACCTCGCCGTTACGGAGTCTCGTGAACCTGAAGTACGTCACGCCAGCGAATGGAAGGAGTGATGCCTGGCACGCTCTTGCGTGGTTCGCGCGAACCTTCGCGGGTTTCCGGTGATTTCTTCCAAAGTCCGAAAGACCCGAATTGGAATCCCGATTTCACGTCGCGTCCGATGCGAAAACGCCGCGAATTATACGTCGGAACGAAGCGAGCCACGTGGCGAACGGAGTTCTTACGGTCTTCGACTGGAATTCGCGGCTTTTACGGAAAAAATCGGCACTCTTATGCGGACACGGCGCGGTGGACGCTTTGAAGACCGAGAACGGAAAACGAGACTGGTGGCGTAGCGAGCGGGGTGCGCGCGAACCTTCGCGGGTTTCCGGTGATTTCTTCCAAAGTCCGAAAGACCCCGAATTGGAATCCCGATTTCACGTCGCGTCCGATGCGAAAACGCCGCGAATTATACGTCGGAACGAAGCGAGCCACGTGGCGAACGGAGTTCTTATGGTCTTCGACTGGAATTCGCGGCTTTTACGGAAAAAATCGGCACTTTTATGCGGACACGGCGCGGTGGACGCTTTGAAGACCGAGAACGGAAAACGAGACTGGTGGCGTAGCGAGCGGGGTGCGCGTGAACCTTCGCCGGTTTCCGGCGATTTCTTCCCAAGACCGAAAGACCCGAATTGAAAACCCGATTTCGCGTCGCGTCCGACGCGAAAACACCGCGAATTATACGTCGAAACGAAGCGAGCCACGTGGCGAACGGAATTCTTACGGTCTTCTATTCGAACTCGCGGTTTTTACTCGAAAAATTGGCGATTTTATGCGGACGTGGCGCGACGGACCCTTCGAAAATAGAGAACGGAAGACGAAGCTGGTAGCGCGACGAGCGGGCTGCGTTCGAATTATCGCTCGACCGACGGTGGTCCTCAGAATGATTTTATTTTAGAAAATAAAACAATGAAACACACCACGATCCTACGAAGACAAAATATAAGACGATATCGGGAAATCAATCAAGCGATACATGACAGTGCAATAAACTCATTTCAAGGTATAACGACCCTGGTAAACATTCAAATTGACCAAGCAATAAATAATCCATTAATATTACTAGTTGATTGTGGAGCAAATATTTCAATCGTAAAATTATCACAATTACGGGGTGAAATACCCTGCTATGAAGATGTTAAGGTGAGACTTTGCGGGCTCTCCAATCATTAGGCTACGCAAATTAGATGTTAACATCTCAGGGGTACCAAATACCCAGCAATATTTCATATCGTCAAAGACTCCTTCCCAATTCCATATCCTGGAATTTTAGGCGACGATCTTTTAACTGGATTAGATACAAATCAACACCGACAATGTAAACAACCTCCTACACTTCCCTTATGGTTCAATTCCACTAATTAAAATAAAAAAGGACCCAAAATCTATTACACAAATCACCAGAACAGAATCTCACGTCTGGAAACGGAATGGAAAATTGTTTGTACTTATGTAATTTTGATCTGACAAGGGGAGGATACAACCTTTGGGTTACCGATTTGGCTCATTCTCTCCGTGATAAAAGTGTACCCACTAGAGGGGTACCTACATAAGTAAAGCCCTAGAGTACATCTATCTCCGAAAATGTACTTCCGCAAGTCTGTGGCGTGGTAAGCAACGCGTTTGCTTACAAACCTCGCGGTTGCGGGTTCGAGTCTCTCCAAGATTTTTCTTCGTAGGTGATTTTTTTGCGCAATTCGACACTTATCGCTACTTAAACATAAATGCAAATATAAAAGTGTGCGATAGCCTAGGTTCATAAATAAGATGAAACAATGCAACAATAATTCAGAAATTCAATTTCGTTTATTATATTCAAGGTACCTATTCACAACTGACTATTTCTTCTCACAGGTACACCTTTTTTATATCGTAAACAGCTGCCCTGAAATGCTCGTAAAAATGTGTCGTTTAAATCTATTTCTTATTATATTATTTATCGAATTGTGCAAAAAAAATTATTCACGAAAAGATGTCTCGGGGGAGACTCGAACCCGCGACCGCGAGATTCGTAAGCGGACGCGCTACCCACTACGCCATGATTACTCTTAATTTGCTTAATACCCTTGATTCTAAATTTCCTTGAATCCCTCCTTTCCGCGCGGTCGCGCCATCTATCCAAACTTGTCCAGTGGACAAGAACTGTTCATCGCCCACAGGCAGTCGCTCCTTTACAATATGGCCGCCATTTCTCCGCAAGGTCCGTACAGGTCCATACAGGTCCGCAAGGTCCGCAAGCATCATACAATGTACATGTGTGCAGTATGCACGTACATACATTAGAAGTGGTGGTCCGGGCGTAACCGTTATTTAAATCAACACGGTGATCGATAATAAAATATATCTACAGGCTCAATTTTCCTCCACCAACGCATGCGCGATCTGACAAAGTTTCACCGCAGTTCTACGTATATGTCATGTAGAAAATACGCGTACCCGTGTAATACATAGGTTATCGGTACGCTGAGTCATTTGAGATTGTGCGCGAGACACGCAACGATCGAATTCAGTGTGGTGCAACGCAACGCGCGGCGTCGAAGATGACCGATTCCCTGGACGGCTCCGGCGAGCCGTCGCCAGAATCTCAAAACGTCGCCGTAGTCGAATACTCGGCGTTCGCGAATTTCCTCCAGAAATCCGTCAAGATCCTGCTGCTCGACGAGGAGTCGGTGCCGCCCGCGCTCAACTCTGCTCTCTACGATAAGAACAATCACGAGTGCATCAGGAAGTTCCTGAGTGATCCGCAGGTTTGGTCGCTCTGCATTCAAAGGAGTTCGAACAAAGGTATTGTTCTCGCCGGGATTTCTCCTAGTCGCATTCGTACATCTGCGGCTGATGATTCCGATCGATTCAGGTCAGGATTCTGTATCGATGGAATTCTAGAGTCGCTGACTTTGCGGATGTTTTGTTATACCCACTCGAAAATGTATGCGCATCGATAGCGGTTGTGGAATTCTATCGATAGAGAATTCCACTCCAGTCTTGGGTGGCGATAGTTTATCGAGTTGATCCCGGCTAAACGGCGGGACGGAATCTTATTGTTTCGTCCATGAAAGCTAAAGCTTATTAGTCCTTTATCTGGGATGGTAATAGTCTATCAAGTCGATCACAGCTAAACGGCGGGACGGAATCTTATTGTTTTGTCCATGAGAGCTAAAGCTTATTAGTTCTTTATGGTAAAACAATAAGACGACAGACGACTCGACAAAGTATCAAGGGCCTTTGCACAAAGAAGTCGACAGTCGACTCGACAGAGTATCAAGGGCCTTCGCATAATTGGGAGAATGAGGATATTCATTCTTCCGTAGAGCCATCTGATAGCTTGATCATCTAGTAGCTCGAGCTTCCTTATCATCATCATTCTCAATATGATCGAAACCTGGAAATACAGGGCTCATAATTGGTCGCTTTTCTCACCCTGTTAGGTTCTCACTTATTTTTACATTTAATTTTTCATATAATAACTCAAAAAACTCAGTTTTCTCACTCTTTTTTTTACTTAATACATTTTTCCACTACATTAGTGTTCTCTGGACACTAGTAATTTCTGTCGATCCGTCCGTTTTTCTAACATTTTTTGGTCGCTTCTTTCAATTTCATCGAAATTTAGCAAACTTTTAGGAGAAGGAAAGCGAAACGTTCTGATCAAAAAATTGTCGAAACGCTTAGGGATGGAGAGAAAACAAAAAATCCAAATTTAAAAAGATATGTCTTGTAGGGTTGAGAAGAAAAAGTCATTTCTTCTGTCAAATATTCACAAAAAGTAATTCAATTGTAAATTGATGTTCTTATAGCATTATTATTATTATTGCAAATTTTATTGATGATTACTTCTCTTCTCCAGTATAGCTTTAATATTTAAGAATATCACACACACATTCTCATTGTTTTACTTTCGAAAAAATCCTGATGGCGTATCATTTAATAAAAATATAAGTTTTATTATATGCAAAATGAATAATGTAATTTATGTCGATGTTATCAATTCAAATACATCTATATAAATATTATAATTTTCTTTGCATGAGAAATAAATAATATCTATTTACTCAATTTTTCAATACAGCTCTTTCTTTTTCAATTTCACATCTAACTCGGTACTTTTTCTTTCTCTCGTTTCACTCATTTTCTCGCTTTTCTTAACTACCTAGACTGCTATGAGCCTTGGAAATATCTTAAAGGAATTTAAACACAAGAAAATGAATGAGGAACTTTTAATCAGCTATGGTAAACTCGATAAAGTATCGTCGCCCAGAGCAGGCCGATCAAAATCATTGGCCACAGGCTTACATACTTACTCAGAGTTATTCCGAAAATGGTTCAGTCGTACGTGCGTGGGCGTACGCGTGACGCGGATACGAGATGCTCGACGAAAGTCAATGTCTCTGTGAATTCCGCCCGGCATTGGGCTTCTCAGCCAATATCTCTAATATCTTCACGGAGAAAGAGAATTAGTTGAATCTACTGAAAATCACCTGCGGGGTTGCAAGTAGTTATTTATTTATACCAATGAAATGTTTTGATACATTAATTAGGTATCTCTCTCCTTTATAATCATGTGGAATAATATATAATTGCAAGGAAGAAATATCAAATTAATATGAAGAAAGATCAAAAATTGATGTAAATAGATAATTAATTTCGACCCAGCAATTAATTACTAGTAGATCCAACCAATTCTTTTTCTCAGTGCTTGATTCAATCTATGCACTTGATACGCGTCTCCTCGTGTTCTCTCTATTTCTTCCTCTCTCTTCTTCTCTCTCTTATGTTCATTATTGTCTATTTTTCCTAGTTTTACCATTCTATTCAATTTATGTCTACTATTTTCATTATTTACTGTGTCGAATAAGCTTGTGACACACGTCTATGTAGTCTTAGGGGATTTGTCTCGAGGCAATTTAATAAATGCTTCTCCTTCTGCTTTTCGTTCTTCTGCTTCTTCTTTTTCTTCCTCTTTTTTCTATAGTTTGCTCTCAGGAGACCTCTGTTCCAGAGTTAATAAATTGCTTTTTTTTCTTCTTCTTCTTCTTCTTCGACACAGAGGAAGATGCTGGAGAAGGCGACGAAGAGAAGGAGAATTTTGCGTTTTTCATCTCCAACGAGATCCACTTTACCAATCCAAAAATGGCTTCGCTCGTCCTAACGAAGCGCGGAGCGGTCATCGAAGCAGACAAGTCTATTTACTCGCAAGTGCGTCTGGTGACCTTTTCGGACGGTCCGGCTTACGAGACTCTGCACGCGATAAGCAAGACAATGGCGCCGTACTTCAAGAGCTACGTGAAGGAAACGGGTCGAGCCGATCGCGACGGCGATAAAATGGTTCCCTCCGTCGAGAAGAAGATCGCCGAGCTCGAGATGGGACTGTTGCACCTGCAGCAGAATATAGATATTCCCGAGATTTCGCTGCCCGTGCACCCGCTCGTTTTGCAAGTGATCGCGCAATGCGCCGAGGACGGCAGGAAGCCGAAAGTCGCGGATTTCGGAGAGAAGGTAGAGGATTCGACGTTTTTGAATCAGCTGCAGAATGGGGTCAACAGATGGATCAAGGAGATTCAGAAGGTAAGTTTAAGGAATGGATCGGTCGCGGGAACCATTGAATCCGAGTCCTGCAGCAGGCAGGGTGACTGTAGTACCGGTCGCGACAAACCTGGACAACTAGAAAAAGTCGGGGAATTTTTGTCGAGGGTACGAAAAAGCTGGAAAAATCAGGGAATTTTAATAAAATCACGTCGTTTATATTGTGCTATCGCAGAGGGCCCCCAATTTATCATTTTTTAAAAGATTGGCCATTTCCGCCAATCAATTCAGTAAGAAGTCATTTTTATTTTTAAGTCGTCGAAAGTCATTATTTTTAAGATTTCGTCTCTCGATTCGTCAAGTAATTTCACGACACTTTCCTGCCGCTAAAACGCTGCAACAATTCGTACGAAAGTAGAAAATGGAACAACCCATGTAAATTTAGAAGTGAATTTAGATTTTCTGCTGAACTGTGATAAGTGAATATGTCTTTTTCACTCGTCTCGATGACTGCGGCAACTCCGAAACTCGCCGACATTTTATCCGGAAATCCGGGAAATCTCAGGGGCAAATATTGAGGAGAGATTTTTCACACCATCCCCCGGCAGGTGACCAAGCTGAATCGCGATCCGGAATCGGGCACGGCGCTGCAGGAGATCTCGTTCTGGCTGAATCTCGAGCGGGCTCTGCACCGCATCCAGGAGAAGCGCGAGAGCATCGAGATCTCGTTGACCCTCGACGTTCTCAAGCACGGGAAGCGCTTCCACGCGACCGTCAGTTTCGACACCGACACCGGCCTGAAGCAGGCCCTGGCCACCGTCAACAACTACAATCCGCTCATGAAGGACTTCCCGATAAACGACCTGCTCTCGGCGACCGAATTGGAGAGAATCCGCGCGGCGGTGCAGCACATCTTCATGCACATGCGAAAAATTCGAAACACCAAGTACCCGATGCAGCGGGTGCTGCGACTGGTCGAGGCGATCTCCCGCGACTTGAGTCAGCAGCTGCTCAAGGTCCTCGGCACGCGACGACTGATGCACATCCCCTTCGACGAGTTCGACAAGGTCATGCTCCAGTGCTTCGAGGTGTTCGCCACGTGGGACGACGAATACGACAAACTGACGGGCCTGCTGAGGGACGTCGTGAAGAAGAAGCGCGACGAGCACATGAAGATGGTGTGGCGCGTCTCACCGGCTCACAAGAAGCTGCAGACGCGGATGGAGCACATGCGACGCTTCCGCCGTCAGCACGAGCAGCTGAGAACCGTGATCGTGCGCGTGCTCAGGCCGACCCTCGAGCAGAGCAACAACAATAACGGCAACAACAGCGGCGTGGACAACTCCGGCGCCGGAAACGCCGGCGGCGGCGGCGACAACGACAACGACGGAAGTGGCGGCGGCGGCGGCGACGACGCCGGCGATGCCGTCGACAACGTCAAGGTGGAGTTCGCGCTGAACGCGGCCGACGCGAACGCCGTCAGCGAGGTGAATCTCGCGTACGAGAACGTCAAGGAGATCGACTGCCTCGACATCTCCAAGGAGGGCCTGGAGTCCTGGGAGGCCGCCGTTCATCGGTACGAGAAGCGCATCGAGCGCGTGGAGGCGCGCATCACGGCGCACTTGAGGGACCAGCTGGGCACCGCGAAGAACGCCAACGAGATGTTCAGGATCTTCTCGCGCTTCAACGCCCTCTTCGTGAGGCCGCACATTCGCGGCGCCATCCGGGAGTACCAGACGCAGTTGATACAGAGGGTCAAGGACGACATCGAAGCGCTCCACGAAAAGTTCAAGGTGCAATACGCGCAGAGCAAGTGCTGCCGGATGAGTATGATGAGGGACCTGCCGCCTGTCGCCGGCTCGATAATTTGGGTGAAACAGATCGATCATCAGCTGACCATGTATCTGAAGCGCGTCGAGGATGTCTTGGGTGAGTTGTCGCCATCCAATTCAGTGATCGGTCTTTCTTTTCTTCTTTTATCCTTTCATTCTTCCTTCCATTCTTTCGTTTTCTTTCCTTATTTCCCTCTTTCTTTCTTTCTTTCTTTCTCCTAGAGCCGCTCTTTTTCCTACCTAACCCGACCTAGCCGCAGTTTATTTGTCACCCAAGAGCGCGAGCAACAAATCCTAGCTTAACCTAACATGACCTAGCCGTTTAAACTCGTAGCCTCTCACCTAGCCATCATCCAAGAAGCACCTAGCCATCTCTCTCTCTCTTTCTTTTTCCTTTTTCTTTTCTTCTCTTTTTCTTGTTTTCTTTCCCCTTCTCTCTCTCTCTCATCCCTCATTTCGTTTCGTCTCGCCGTGCCCGTGCAGGCAAGGGCTGGGAGAACCACATCGAGGGTCAAAAACTGAAGGCCGACGGCGACAGCTTCCGCATGAAGCTCTCCACCCAGGAGATCTTCGACGATTGGGCGCGGAAGGTGCAGCACCGCAACATCGGCGTCACTGGGCGCATCTTCACGATCGAGAGCGTGCGCTCGCGGAGCGGCCGCGGCAACGTTCTCAAGTTGAAAGTCAATTTCCTGCCCGAGATCATAACGCTGTCCAAGGAGGTGCGAAATCTCAAGAACCTCGGATTCCGCGTACCCTTGGCCATCGTCAACAGGGCGCACCTGGCCAATCAGTTGTATCCCTTCGCCATCAATCTCATCGAGAGCAGCAGAACGTACGAGAGAACTCTGGAAAAGGTACGCGCTCGCGCGCGCGCGATTACGCGCCACTTGTCTCTCCTCCGTACATATCTTTCTTGTGTCGCCGCGAGTATACATTAATAATTGACGCTCACTTTTGACAGCGCAGCATCCTCGATTGGTGCACACTTTTTCTAATCCCGTCGATCTCCGGCATTTTTAGCTTACCAATCGGAGTTCCCACTGTCCCGCGCAAAAGGTAGTCCTATATGTGCGAGATAAAAAAAAAGAATTTGCATCTTGTCCTTGCGCGCGACATTGTCGATGTTTGCCTGCTTATTTATGCGCTCGCGCGGGGTGTGGATTTCCGTTCGCCGAGGTGCGAGGGTGGCGACGGAACCGGGAAATCTCGGGGAATGTCGCGGACTGATTTTCGTCGCCATCTCCTATACGCGCGCGTTCTTTGCTCAACTGACACGGAAGGTCGACCCCCGCGCGCAATCTGTTCGCCTTCTTTCCACCCGTAGCAATGGAGCAGAGAGACGCGAGCAGAGAGTCGCCTCTCGCACCAAGGAGCGATTTCACGCGAACTCGCGATTTCGCGCGAATCGAACGAAAGAATCGCGCTGCACGCTCGCCTCTCGCGTCTTCTCGAAACCCCCTTCTTTTCCTCCTGCGTCTCGTTTCTCGCGGCGCTCCCGAAACGAACGGCGACTACGCGCAACCCGCTCTTCTCCCGTCGTGCTCGCGCATGTGTCACCGATCGGCGTAGCGTTTGCCCCCATCGCCGTGTGTTTCTCTCCTCCTCGCTCTCTTCGCAGATCGAGGACAAGCCCAGCATCATCCCCCTGCTCGCCGGCTTGCGCAAGGACGTGCTCTCCCTGATATCCGAGGTGAGCGACGGAGACACGCTAAAGCGAAGTCGAACAATCCAATTCGTCTTCGCGACGCGGCCCCTCTAATACCGAGTCGCATCTCTCGCCAGGGTATCGCCCTGGTGTGGGAGAGCTACAAGCTGGACCCGTACGCCCAGCGCTTCTCCGACATGGTCGTCTCCTTCCAAGAAAAAGTCGAGGACCTGCTCGCGGTCGAGGAGCAGCTCGACGTGGACGTGCGCTCGCTCAAGACCTGCCCCTACTCGGCCAACACCTTCGCCGACATCCTCGCCAAGATACAAAAGTCCGTCGACGAGCTGTCGCTGAAGAACTACTCGAATCTCCACATCTGGGTGGCCCGGCTCGACGAGGAGGTTGAGAAGAATCTCGCGGCGCGCCTCGAAGCCGGCATCAGGGCGTGGACCGACGCGCTCAAGGGCCGCGAGAACGAGGTCGACCTGAGCATGGACACGGACGCGCCGGCCCAGCCGACCCACAAGCCCGGCGGCGATCCCAAGATACAGAATCAGATCCACGAGGTGCGGATCACCAATCAGACCATGTACCTGTACCCGAGCATCGAGGACGCGAGGTTCCAGATGATGCAGCAGCTCTTCGCCTGGCAGGCGATCGTCACGTCGCAGATGCGCCTGCAGAGCTCGCGCTACCAGGTGGGCCTGGACAAGCCCGAGTCGGGCACGTACAGGAACCTGCTGACTAAGCTGCCGGGCGGCAAGCCGCCGCTCGAGGCCGCCTACGAGGCGGTCGAGGCCAAGATGCGGGACGTCGCGGATTACGTCGATCGCTGGCTCAGGTACCAGGCCCTCTGGGACCTCCAGCCGGACAATCTCTACGGCAAGCTCGGCGAGGACATCGGGCTCTGGATGAAGTGTCTCAACGACATCAAGAAGACGCGCACGACCTTCGACACGTCCGACACGCGGCGCGAGTTCGGCCCGGTGATCGTCGACTTCGCCAAGGTGCAGAGCAAGGTCTCGCTCAAGTACGACTCCTGGCACAAGGAGACCCTCGGCAAGTTCGGCACGCTCCTCGGCAACGAGATGTCGGGCTTCTACTCGCAGGTCTCCAAGTCGCGCGCCGACCTCGAGCAGCAGTCGATCGAGGCCGCGAGCACGACCGACGCGGTCGGCTTCATCACGTACGTACAGTCGCTCAAGCGCAAGATGAAGGCCTGGGAGAAGCAGGTGGACGTGTACCGCGAGGGACAGCGGATACTCGAGCGGCAGCGCTTCCAATTCCCCGCCGCGTGGCTGCACGTCGACAACATCGAGGGCGAGTGGGGCGCCTTCAACGAGATCATCAAGCGCAAGGACACGAGCATCCAGACTCAGGTGGCCTCGCTGCAGATGAAGATAATAGCCGAGGACAAGGCGGTGGAGACGCGCACGGGCGACTTCCTCGGCGACTGGGAGCGCGGCAAGCCCGTCGAGGGTCACCTGCGGCCGGACGAGGCGCTGCAGCACCTGCAGCTCTTCGAGAGCAAGTTCGCGCGGCTCAAGGAGGAGCGCGACAACGTCGCCAAGGCGAAGGAGGCGCTCGAGCTGCAGGAGCCGGGCGGCGCCTCGACCAGCGAGGACCGGATGCAGGTGGTGTTCGAGGAGCTGCAGGACCTGCGCGGCGTCTGGTCCGAGCTCTCGCGGATCTGGTCGCAGATCGACGAGACCCGGGAGAAGCCCTGGCTCTCGGTGCAGCCGCGCAAGCTGCGCCAGCAGCTCGACACGATGATGGCCCAGCTGAAGGAGCTGCCGGCACGGCTCAGGCAGTACTCGAGCTACGAGTACGTGAAGAAGATGCTGCAGAGCTACGCCAAGGTGAACATGCTCATCGTCGAGCTCAAGTCCGACGCGCTCAAGGAGCGCCACTGGAAGCAGCTCACGCGACAACTCCGCGTCAATTGGGTGCTGAGCGAGCTGACCCTCGGCCAGGTCTGGGACGTGAACCTCCAGAAGAACGAGGCCGTCGTCAAGGACGTGATACTCATCGCCCAGGGCGAGATGGCGCTCGAGGAGTTCCTCAAGCAGGTCCGCGAGTCGTGGCAGACCTACGAGCTCGACCTGATCAATTATCAGAGCAAGTGCCGGCTGATACGCGGCTGGGACGATCTCTTCAACAAGGTCAAGGAGCACATCAACTCGGTGGCCGCGATGAAGCTCTCGCCGTACTACAAGGTCTTCGAGGAGGAGGCGCTCACGTGGGAGGAGAAGCTCAACCGGATAAACGCGCTCTTCGACGTCTGGATCGACGTTCAGCGCCGCTGGGTCTACCTCGAGGGCATCTTCTCCGGGAGCGCCGACATCAAGACGCTGCTGCCGGTCGAGACCTCGCGCTTCCAGAGCATCAGCTCAGAGTTCCTCGGCCTGATGAAGAAGGTCTCCAAGTCGCCGATGGTGATGGACGTGCTCAACATACCCGGCGTGCAGCGGGCGCTCGAGCGGCTCGCCGATCTCCTCGGCAAGATCCAGAAGGCCCTCGGCGAGTACCTGGAGCGGGAGAGGACGTCCTTCCCGCGCTTCTACTTTGTCGGCGACGAGGACCTCCTCGAGATAATCGGCAACAGCAAGAACGTCGCGCGGCTGCAGAAGCACTTCAAGAAGATGTTCGCCGGCGTCGCGGCGATACTCCTCAACGACGACTGCACCGTCATCACCGGGATCGCGTCGCGCGAGGGCGAGGAGGTCGCCTTCGGCAATCCCGTCTCGACCCAGGAGCACCCCAAGATCAACGAGTGGCTCACGCTCGTGGAGAAGGAGATGCGCGTCACCCTGGCCTCGAGCCTCGCCAAGGCCGTCCAGGACGTCAAGCAGTTCAAGGACGGCAACATCAACGCCCAAGCCTTCATGAGCTGGTGCGACAATTACCAGGCGCAGATCATCGTCCTCGCCGCGCAGATACTCTGGAGCGAGGACGTGGAGGCGGCGCTGCACGAGGCGCAGGCGTCGCCCGAGTCCGGGAAGAATCCCCTCGAGCGCGTTCTCGCGCAGGTCGAGGGCACGCTCAACGTCCTGGCCGACTCGGTGCTCCAGGAGCAGCCGGCCCTGAGGCGCAAGAAGCTCGAGCACCTGATCAACGAGTTCGTGCACAAGCGCACGGTCACGAGGCGGCTCATCGCCAACCGGGTCTCCAATCCCAAGGCCTTCGAGTGGCTCTGCGAGATGCGCTTCTACTTCGATCCGCGGCAGACCGAGGTGCTGCAGCAGCTGACGATACACATGGCGAACGCCAAGTTCTTCTACGGCTTCGAGTACCTCGGGGTGCAGGACCGGCTCGTCCAGACGCCGCTGACCGATCGCTGCTACCTCACGATGACGCAGGCGTTGGAAGCCCGGCTGGGCGGCTCGCCGTTCGGTCCCGCCGGCACGGGAAAGACCGAGTCCGTCAAGGCGCTCGGCCACCAGCTCGGACGGTTCGTCTTGGTGTTCAACTGCGACGAGACGTTCGACTTTCAGGCCATGGGCCGCATCTTCGTCGGTCTCTGCCAAGTGGGGGCGTGGGGCTGCTTCGACGAATTCAATCGTCTCGAGGAGCGCATGCTCTCGGCCGTGTCGCAACAGGTGCAGACGATCCAAGAGGCGCTCAAGAGTCAGATGGAGGGCAAGCGAGAGGGAACCCTCTGCGTGGAGCTCGTCGGCAAGCAAGTCAAGGTCTCCACCGACATGGCCATCTTCATCACGATGAATCCGGGCTACGCGGGACGATCCAATCTGCCGGATAACCTGAAGAAGCTCTTCCGGTCGCTGGCGATGACCACGCCGGATAGACAGCTGATCGCCGAAGTGATGCTCTTCAGTCAAGGCTTCCGGTCCGCCGAGAAACTCGCCTGCAAGATCGTGCCGTTCTTCAAGTAAGTCTCGCGAGCGGCTGACGCCTCACTCTCTCTCTCTCTTTCTCTCTTCTTTCCTTTGCGCCGCCCCTGCATTATATCCTCCCCCGCGCAGATTGTGCGACGAACAGTTGTCCAACCAGTCGCACTACGACTTCGGCCTTCGCGCCCTCAAGTCCGTCCTGATCTCCGCTGGTAACGTCAAGCGGGATCGCATACAAAAGATCAAGGAGGGCATGCGCAATCGCGGCGAGACCGACATTGACGAGGCTTCGATCGCGGAGAATCTGCCCGAGCAGGAGATCCTGATCCAGTCGGTCTGCGAGACGATGGTGCCCAAGCTGGTCGCCGAGGACATCCCCCTGCTGTTCAGTCTGCTGAACGACGTGTTCCCGAATGTCAATTACACGCGCGCCGAGATGAAAGGTCGGCGAAAAGGATTTTGCGACTTCTTGTCGGATCGCGATCGGCTTTCGGGCGGTAAGGTGATTCTCACTGCCCGTTTCGCTTCGTAGGATTGAAGGAGCAAATCCGGAAGGTCTGCGCCGAGGAGTACCTCGTGTGCGGCGAGGGAGACGAGCAAGGCGGCGCCTGGCAGGAAAAGGTACGAACACGCTTTCACGTGTAGACTAGAATTAGTGCCTCTACCATCCACGTTACTTTTTTAGTGTATAAATCTCTGTAACCTTGTATTTTTGTGCTATGATTAACCACAGCTTTGTTGATTTGATTATTCAAAACTTAATGTGAACAAAACATATCAGAAATACTTTGCGTAATCTGAGGCAAGTCGGATCATAGATCCATATTTCTTAAAACGTGTTGGACAAATGAGCATTTCGATCGTTTGTATTACTTCGTTCCTCTCCAGTGAAGTAATACGAATAATCGAAATGCTCTGATGTTTACCACGATTTGAGAAATATAGATCTATGATCTGATTCGCCTCGGTCTTTATCTGAAATGATCAGGAAATAGTCAGAGAATTCTATAATCAAGTTTCTGTAGCCACTATGAGAATAAGCCTCGCCATGTCGATGCGCCGTGCCTCTCCCCCCTCATTCCCTCCCAGTAGTAACCCTTCTATAACCAGCGACACACGCATAATCATTTCGTGAATAATAACGAAACCATTTCTTTATCCATTGCGCGGCTCGCATAACACAGGAGATGGTCGGCGAGACCTGGGTCGCAAAGGTGAGATCGAACCGTATGTCGACGCGCGCGTTTCTTCGCGCATCGTCAACCTCTCCTTCGCAACAGCGTTCCGCTCGTTATTTCTTTCCCTTCTCATAATCGCGCGCGCGGCTGGCGAGAACATAAATAATCGAGCCTCTCTCCCTCGTCCCTTCCCCGCTACAGGTACTCCAACTCTATCAAATCTGCAATCTGAACCACGGCCTGATGATGGTCGGCCCGAGCGGCTCCGGCAAAACGACGGCCTGGAAGGTGCTCCTCAAGGCGCTCGAGCGATTCGAGGGCATCGAGGGCGTCGCGCACGTGATCGACCCGAAGGCGATCAGCAAGGAGACGCTGTACGGCGTGCTGGATCCGAACACGCGCGAGTGGACGGACGGTCTGTTCACCCACATTCTCCGCAAGATCATCGACAACGTACGCGGCGAGATCAACAAGCGGCAGTGGATCATCTTCGACGGCGACGTCGATCCCGAGTGGGTGGAGAACCTCAACTCCGTTCTCGACGACAACAAGCTGCTCACGCTGCCGAACGGCGAGCGTCTCAGCCTGCCGCCCAACGTCAGGGTCATGTTCGAGGTCCAGGATCTCAAGTACGCGACCCTGGCGACGGTCTCGCGCTGCGGCATGGTCTGGTTCTCCGAGGACGTTCTCTCCACCGAGATGATATTCGAGAACTACATGCTGCGCCTGAGGAACATCCCGCTGGAGGACGGCGAGGAGGACAACCTCGGCGGGAAGAAGAAGGCCTCCGCCGACAAGGAGGACGCCGTCTCGCCGGCCCTCGCGGTTCAGCGGGAGGTCGGCAGCATCTTCCAGAGCTACTTCGCGCCGGACGGCTTGGTCGTCAGGTGCCTCGAGTACGCGATGCGCCAGGAGCACATCATGGACTTCACCAGGCTGCGCGCCCTCAGCTCGCTCTTCTCCATGCTCAATCAAGCGGTTCGCAACGTGCTGCAGTACAACCACGCCCACACGGACTTCCCGCTGCCGGGCGAGCAGCTGGAGCGCTACATGCCCAAGTGCCTGGTCTACGCGCTCCTCTGGAGCTTCGCCGGCGACGCCAAGCTCAAGGTCAGGTCCGACCTGGGCGACTTCATCAGGTCGATCACGACGGTACCGCTGCCGACGCAGAGCAACATACCGATAATCGACTTCGAGGTGAACGTGCACGGCGAGTGGCTGCCGTGGAGCAACAAGGTGCCGCAGATCGAGGTGGAGACGCACAAGGTGGCCAGCCCGGACATCGTCGTGCCCACGCTGGACACGGTGAGGCACGAGTCCTTGCTGTACACTTGGCTGGCCGAGCACAAGCCTCTGGGTGAGTATCGGCCTCGAATCGCTTCTCCCTTCCCTCCGCAAGCGCGCGTATTCATCTCTCGCGAAAATTCGCAACAGTTCTGTGCGGTCCGCCGGGTTCCGGTAAGACGATGACCCTGTTCTCCGCGTTGCGCGCCCTGCCGGACATGGAGGTGGTCGGGCTCAACTTCTCCTCCGCCACCACGCCGGAGCTCTTGCTCAAGACCTTCGATCATTACTGCGAGTACCGCAAGACCCCGAACGGCGTCGTGCTCTCGCCGGTTCAGCTCGGCAAGTGGCTCGTCCTCTTCTGCGACGAGATCAATCTGCCGGACATGGATAATTACGGCACCCAGAGGGTGATCTCGTTCTTGCGGCAACTCGTGGAGCACCGGGGCTTCTACCGGACCAGCGATCAGGCTTGGGTGTCCCTCGAGAGGATTCAGTTCGTCGGCGCGTGCAATCCGCCCACGGATCCCGGCAGGAAGCCCCTCAGCCATCGGTTCCTTCGGCACGTACCGGTTATTTACGTCGATTATCCGGGAGAGACGTCGCTCAAGCAGATTTACGGAACGTTTGCGCGCGCCATGCTCAGGTGAGTACTCTGCCCGCTCTTCTTTTCTTTTTTTCTCTCGCCTTTCTTCTTCTCGTTGTTCTCTCTAGTTTGTCGTAAGTATTTTAATTGTCAGGGAATTATATGGGTCACAGGGTAAAGTAAGGGAAGATGAAGAATATTTTCTGGTATTTTTTTGAAAATACTCTAATCTCACTTCTGGTCTGTTAAAATTTTGAAGAATTTGTCTAGATATCTGAAAAAATGTTTCCATATGTACCATATGAAGCTAAACTTATTCGCCAGGAAAGAAGCGTCAATCATCACTATTTTTCCATTATTTATAAACTTTTAGCTCATATCGATATAAGACTTTGTTATAGATAAACATATAAGCTTCAAAAAAGAGTATTATATAAATATTAACTAAAAGCTTATAGATAATCAGATAAATAGTGATTCGAGTTTTTTTCCTGGCGAGTAAGTTTAACCTCTAAATTCTTTCTTGTTCTAAAAAATAGTCATTAAATAATAATACGATTGACAGAATAAAATTATTTTAATGTTTATTTCTCAGTTGTCGTAATCCGTTCTATGAATATCAGTCAATTCGTTCATTGAAAGAAAAATGATCCA
The DNA here is from genome assembly GCA_963678675.1 of Xiphydria camelus. Classification (NCBI taxonomy): domain Eukaryota; kingdom Metazoa; phylum Arthropoda; class Insecta; order Hymenoptera; family Xiphydriidae; genus Xiphydria; species Xiphydria camelus. The sequence goes on along the minus strand of OY783200.1, from coordinate 22,007,417 downwards.
AGTATAAGCACTTTATATTAGATTTATATTTATATAGCGGTCAGGGAAATAGTCTATTTGAGACTAGAAAACCTGGAAAAGTCAGGAAATATCCGTTTCACAGTTTGCGAGACACCGTGACTCCGTCCCAGATTGAATAAAATTCCTTCTTCTTCTTCTTCTCCCTCGTGAGAAATAACATCTCCTCATTTCCCCCGACGCAGGTTAACACCCTCGCTGAGAGGTTACGCGGAGCCGCTGACGAACGCGATGGTCGAGTTCTACCTCGTGTCCCAAGAGAAATTCACCCAGGACATGCAACCGCACTACGTTTACTCGCCGCGCGAGATGACGCGTTGGGTGCGCGGCATCTGCGAGGCCATCAGGCCCCTCGACAATCTGTCGGTCGAAGGTCTTGTGCGTCTCTGGGCCCACGAGGCCCTGCGCCTCTTCCAGGACAGGCTGGTCGAGGACACGGAGCGCGCCTGGACCAACAAGAACATCGACGCCGTCGCTCTCAAGCACTTCTCGGGCGTCGAGCGCGAACGCTCTCTGGCACGACCGATCCTCTACAGCAACTGGCTCTCGAAGGACTACGTGCCGGTCAATCGGCAGGAGCTGCGCGATTACGTGAGGGCGCGACTCAAGGTCTTCTACGAGGAGGAGCTCGACGTGCCGCTGGTCCTGTTCGACGAAGTGCTCGACCACGTGCTGCGAATCGACCGGATTTTCAGGCAGCCGCAGGGACATTTGCTGCTGATCGGCGTCTCCGGCGCCGGCAAAACGACCCTGTCGAGATTCGTCGCCTGGATGAACGGGTTGTCCATCTTCCAGATCAAGGTGAGATCAGCGGCGTCGCGACGACGACGGCGATGACGGCGTTCTCCCTTTTCTCCGCTCAGGTGCACAACAAGTACACGGGAGAAGATTTCGACGAGGATCTGCGACAAGTGCTGAGGCGGTCCGGTTGCAAGGACGAGAAGATAGCCTTCATCCTGGACGAGTCGAACGTCCTCGACTCCGGTTTCCTCGAGCGGATGAACACGTTGCTCGCCAACGGAGAGGTGCCCGGTCTCTTTGAGGGCGACGAGTACACGACGCTGATGACGCAGTGCAAGGAGGGGGCGCAGCGCGAGGGACTCATGCTGGACTCGAACGAGGAGCTCTACAAGTGGTTCACCGGTCAGGTCATGAAGAACCTCCACGTCGTCTTCACGATGAACCCGAGCACGGACGGGCTGAAGGATCGCGCCGCGACGTCGCCCGCCCTGTTCAACAGGTGCGTCCTCAACTGGTTCGGCGACTGGTCGGACAACGCGCTCTTCCAAGTGGGCAAGGAGTTCACGAACCGCGTGGACCTCGAGAGGCCCTCGTGGAAGTGTCCCGACTTCTTCCCGTCGGTCTGCTCGCTGATACCGGCGCTGCCGACGCATCGGGACGCGGTGATCAACGCCTGCGTGTACGTGCATCAGACGCTGCACAAGGCGAACGCGCGGCTTGCCAAGAGGGGCAGCAGGACGATGGCCATTACGCCGCGGCACTATCTCGACTTCATCAATCACTTCGTCAAGCTGTACCAGGAGAAGAGGAGCGATCTGGAGGAGCAGCAGTTACACTTGAATGTCGGTTTGAGCAAGATCGCGGAGACCGTCGAGCAGGTCGAGGAGATGCAGAAGAGTTTGGCGGTCAAGTCCAAGGTGAGAGAGCGCGCGCGACGCGACGCGACGGCCGTTGCCGTGATGCAAGGAACCCGATTAACGAACGCGGTGCGCGTTTGCCCGTAGGAGCTGCAAGCGAAGAACGAGGCGGCCAATGCGAAGCTGAAGCAGATGGTGAAGGATCAGCAGGAGGCTGAAAAGAAGAAGGTGCAGAGCCAAGAGATCCAGCAGCAGCTGGCCGTGCAGACCGTGGCCATCGATCAGAAGAGGGAGGACGTGATGGCCGATCTCGCGCAGGTGGAACCGGCCGTGATCGACGCTCAAAACGGTGAGTCCAAGCCGCGCTTCTCGCGACGTCGAGCGGTCAAATTCGTCCCGGCGCGCGGGCATTGCGAGCCCGCTCCCTTCCGGCCCCCTCGGAGTTCGAATGTCGCAGTCCGACGCTCGTCTCGCGCGCGCTTCGGTGCTCGGATCAAGGGTGGCTGCAGACTTGGAAAAACGGGGAAAGGTCAGGGAATTTTGAATTTCTACTGGAAGTTGTGAGTCAAGTGGAGCTCATTTTCGCGTTCGTGTTTCGATTTCATCGATATTTAGCGAATTTGTAGGGGAAGGAAAACGAAACATTCTCATATAAAAATCGTCGAAATCGCCCCAGCCGTTCAGAAGTTACGAATTATGGTTTTCTTTTTCGAATTTTTTGTATAAATATAATTTTTCAAGTTTTAGAGATTAAATCGTCCAAAGAACGCGTTTAGGATAGAGAATCTATCTTAGAATTAATCATCCATGCTCCTCAAATACTGTACGAGGCGCGAAGCACTTTCCTTTTTTTCTCTCTGTAATATGAAGAAAAAATATCAGGAACTCTTTATCTGAAATAGCCGAGGAAAAATTAGTGAAAAATCAGGGAATGGTCAGGGAATTCTACCAGTCAAGTTTCTGTGGCCACCCTGTCAGACGTGAAATTCTGCCGAATAAAGGCCTCTTCGTTTTATCCGTTTGTGGTACCGGAATGCGATCGAAAAGGATGGTCCCCGACCCTCGCGAATCGAGCACCGTCGCGCGTTAGACATCGGGCGTACTCGGACGCGAGATTGCTCTATTGTCGCGCGAATCGCGAGCGTTTCGAAGAATCCGTCACTCCGGCCGTTCGGTTCCTCTCATGAATTGTGCAATGAGCGTAGCCGTGAAGGGGATCAAGCGGCAGCATCTCGTTGAGATCAGATCGATGGCGAATCCGCCGGCAGTCGTTAAGGTGGCCCTCGAATCGATTTGCCTGTTACTCGAGGAGACCGCTAGCGATTGGAAACAGATTCGCGCTATTATAATGAAGGACAGCTTTATCCCGACTATCGTCAATTTCAACACCGAGGACATCACGTAAGAGAGCAAAAGAAAGAGACAGTCATCGCGCGGCTAGGGAGTCTGCTGAATGTTCTGACGCTCGGCTGGGATTCTAATAATAATAATCATGATAATAATAGTAATATTAATAATCAACATCTAATATCTCGCTTGTCGTTACACGTTCCATCTTCTCTATCTGTGCTCGTTAGTGTTTCTTTTTTCTCTTCGTCTCTGGTCTCGCGCTCTTATGGCACGCCGTTTATATTTGTTTAATGGCACATAAGAAATTTCGTCAAATATGAATTATGATTTATAATAATGAATTAAAATTATGTCCCGATATAATAATAATTCAGTTAATTATATTATCATGTCCCAACGTCAATTTAATTCCGAATTTTTATTGTGCCACGACGTAATGACAACTCGATGAATTAAAATTATGTTGGAACATAATAATAATTCAGTTCAAGGAATTATTATTACATAGGTAATAAAAAGTAGATTCTTTTTTTTTAGAAGAAAATACTCCATTTAAAAGAGAAAAGAAAGATTCTTTATTTAAATATAAAAGGTTTGGAAACATTCTTATGTCATGACTAATTTTTTTTATGCTGAGAGAAAAATAGTAAGAATGTTTTCAAACTGTTCCTTATTTTCTTTTAAATAGAGTATCTATTTCATTTTACATTAAAAATAATTGCTATCAAAAAGCAAAACGACGTGCCATACGTTGTAACGAGACGACGTAACATGATCGGAGCGGTATATCGAAGCCACCCGGATGTGCCAGCACGAGGAGATGCTCGCTCCTCCTCTCTTCTACGTGTTCCGCGTTATAACCGTGTCGCACCTTCCGTCATCTTCCTTGTACCGCACACATGTATGTATATGTGAAATCATTTCATTTTTCGTATAGCGGTGAAATCGATAAAGAAACAACATTTGGTCGAGGTTCGATCCATGGCGAACCCGCCGGCGATCGTCAAGGTTGCTCTGGAGTCTATCTGCCTGTTGCTCGGCGAAAATGCCAGCGATTGGAAATCAATTCGCGCGGTCATCATGAGGGACAATTTTATCAATACCATTGTCTCTAATTTCAGTACGGAGGACATTACGTAAGCATGCCTTCATTGTTTGTGCCCTTCCACCCTCGTGAGGACCCCCGACCTGCCGAACCGCAGGGATCAGGCGACGTCTCGACGTCGATCCCTGCGGGGAACGCACGTCTCCGAGGGTACCGCGAAAAAAAAAAAGAATCGAGCATCCGCATCGAGCCGACGAGCCGTTCGAGCTCGGAACCAACCGCGTTGCATAGCCGAGGCGCGTTCAGTTTCTTTCGGATGCAATGATAGCGACTGTTTGGTTTTACGCTTCCTCTTTTGTATTCGTACTTTTCGTACAATTTGTAAATTTTGGCAGGGACGAATCGCATCGCTTGATTAAATGGCAACGCCTGATACTGATGCTTCTTTTGACCGAATAACGAGTATGGCGAAGTTGGCGCTGAATTTTTTTAAGTTTTCGAAAAGCGATCAGAGTTCTGAGTTTCTCTCAAAAAGTTGTACAGTTTCCTTGTGAAGTTTCCCTTATAAATTTCATGACAGAGTATATTAATTGTTCATAATCTCGTATCGGATAAAAGCTTTACACGCCATTATATTAATTTTAATAGACATTTTTCATATACAGTGTACACTGTAAACAACATTATTTTTAATGTACTTTTGTATAAAACTTTTTTCCAATACGTGATTCATAATTTAAAAGTAGCTCTGATGCATTAGTAGGAGAAAATCGTATTTGAAAAGGTGGAGTGCTAGTTTAGCGTGATATCCCATTTCAGAAGAAATTGATTTTTTCTCGCATTTACTAGTAGTTGTGACAGTTCCACGGTTTTCTACCATTTTTATAACAGTTCTGCAAAAGAAACGAAATTTTCTTATATCTGAAAAAGTGCGTCAGAACCATATTTTTTTTTGGAAAAATCAAAGTTTCTTGACAGTTCTAGGTATTTTCAAGTATAAGAACATTTTGTTTCTTTGCAGAACTGTTTATAACAATTCTAGAGAACCGTAGAACTATTGTAGAACTCTACCAGTAAATGCAAGAAAAAGATTAACGTTTCCAAACCTGATTTTCTCTTACCGTTACACCCCACGACTATTTTTAAATTATACCAGGAATTTTTCGAGAGGAACTCAGAACTCTAATCGATGTTTCGAAAATGTTGAAAACGGTGTGCTAATTCACATACTTCCGAATAACTTGCGCGCGATCCCCGGCAAGCAACGCCGTCGAATCGGCTTTCTATTGGCGAGGCGGAAGGCGTATGACTAACCGATAATAATTCGTCGTTTCAAAAACGCTGCTCGGTCTTGTCTTTTTAACGCACGCCAACCAACGATTGGTCGCTGGTTTGTCTGTCACTAACCGTACGGACGTATGCTCGAAACTTGGTCGATTTGCTAATTCTGTTATTTTTTGTTTTTCTCCCTCCTTCGTTCCTTTTTGAATAACTCGAACAAGTAGAAAAAGAACGAACCGTCATCGCGAAGATTCTCCCTTTGCCTTTTTTTGAATTTTCCTTCCCTCTTTCTCTTTCCGACATCATCGGAAGATGATTTCATATCGGAAAAAGAACGAGAGAAGAGCGAAGGAGAAATATTCGGATGCGGTTCGCTGCACATTTCTAATGCCGAGACTTTCCAGTGACGAAGTACGGGAGAAAATGAAGAGCCGCTATCTGAGCAATCCCGATTATAACTTCGAGAAGGTGAACCGAGCCAGCATGGCGTGCGGTCCGATGGTGAAATGGGCCATCGCGCAGGTGAGATGCGTCGCCGGACGGAAGCGGACTCGACGAAGTTTCGGCTCACGCTTACGAGGATTCTTTCAGATCGAATACGCGGACATGCTGAAGCGCGTGGAACCGCTGCGCGACGAGCTCCACTCCCTGGAACTCCAGGCGGAGACGAACAAGCTGAAGGGCGAGGAGGTTAAGGATCTGATCGCTCAGCTCGAACAAAGTATCGCCTCTTACAAGGAGGAATACGCCCAGCTCATCTCTCAAGCGCAGGCGATAAAGGCCGATTTGGAGAACGTTCAGGGCAAGGTCGATCGTTCCATCGCCCTGCTCAAGTCCCTGGTGATCGAGAGGGAGAGGTGGGAAGCCACCAGCGAGACCTTCCGGAGCCAAATGTCGACAATCATCGGGGACGTGCTCCTGTCGTCCGCCTTTCTCGCTTACGCCGGCTACTTCGATCAGCACGTACGTATACATATGTATGTAGATCAGCCGTACCGCGGTGGCCATTCAATTGCCGAAGCGCGTGATCTGATCATCGGTATCGCGCTTGTGCTTGCAGTACCGTCAGAATCTCTTCACCACCTGGTGCCAGCACCTCCAACACGCGGGTCTGCAGTTCCGTCCGGACATCGCGCGCACCGAGTACCTGTCGAATCCCGACGAGCGCCTGAGATGGCAGGCCAACGCCCTGCCGACCGACGACCTGTGCACGGAGAACGCCATAATGCTGAAGCGCTTCAATCGTTATCCGCTGATCATCGACCCGTCCGGCCAGGCCACCGAGTTCATCATGAACGAGTTCAAGGACAAGAAGATCACCAAGACGAGCTTCCTCGACGACTCCTTCAGGAAGAATCTCGAGAGCGCGCTGCGCTTCGGCAATCCGCTCCTGGTGCAGGACGTCGAGAACTACGACCCCGTCCTGAATCCGGTGCTGAATCGCGAGCTGCGGCGTACCGGCGGTCGCGTGCTGATCACCCTCGGCGATCAGGACATCGATCTCTCGCCGTCCTTCGTGATTTTCCTGTCCACGCGCGACCCGACGGTCGAGTTCCCGCCGGACATCTGCTCGCGCGTGACCTTCGTCAACTTCACGGTGACGAGGAGCTCCCTGCAGAGCCAGTGTCTCAACCAGGTGCTCAAGGCCGAGCGGCCGGACATCGACGAGAAGCGGTCGGATCTGCTCAAGCTCCAGGGCGAGTTCCACCTGCGGCTGCGCCAGCTGGAGAAGTCGCTGCTGCAGGCGCTCAACGACGCCAAGGGAAAGATCCTCGACGACGACTCGGTGATAACCACGCTGGAGACGCTGAAGCAGGAGGCCGCGGACATCAGCAAGAAGGTCGAGGAGACCGACAAGGTCATCGGCGAGATAGAGACCGTCTCGCAGCAGTACATGCCGCTGTCGCAGGCCTGCTCGAACATGTACTTCACGATGGACAGCCTCAACCAGGTCCACTTCCTCTACCAGTACTCGCTCAAGATGTTCCTCGACATCTTCACCTCGGTCCTCTCGCAGAATCCGAAACTCGCGGGCATATCCGACTACTCGCAGAGGCTCGCGCTGATAATCAGCGACCTCTTCTCGGTGTGCTACGAGCGCGTCGCCCGCGGCATGCTGCACACCGATCGGCTCACCTTCGCGCTGCTGCTCTGTCGAATACACCTGAAGGGCATCGCCGCCACGGAGTCGACGTACGACGGCGAGTTCACCTTCTTCCTGCGCGGCAAGGAGGGCGTGCTCAACATCCGCGGACCGCCCGTCTCCAACCTCAGCTCCGAGCAGCAGGAGGCGATGACGCGGCTCGGTCTGCGACTGCCGGCGTTCAAGAGGCTCGCCGAGCGGATTCAGGAGGGCGAGTCGTTCAACGCCTGGCTGCAGTCGCCGACGCCGGAGACCTGCGTGCCGCGGCTCTGGGACGAGGAGAAGCCGCTGTCGCCGATCGGCACGGCGATGCACCAGCTGCTCGCGATCCAGGCGTTCCGGCCGGATCGCGTGATCGCCGCGGCGTCGCTGGTCGTGACCGCGGCGCTCGGCGACGCCTTCATGGCCGCGGCCGAGGCCGAGCTGGACTTCGCCTCGGTGGTGGAGCACCAGCTCAAGGCGACGGTGCCGGCGCTCCTCTGCTCGGTTCCCGGCTTCGACGCCTCCAGCAGGGTCGACGATCTGGCGGCCGAGTTGGGCAAGCAAATCGCCAGCATCGCGATCGGCTCGGCCGAGGGCTTCAACCAGGCGGATCGGGCGATCAACATGGCGGTCAAGGCCGGCCGGTGGGTGCTGCTGAAGAACGTCCACCTCGCGCCCCAGTGGCTGGTGCAGCTCGAGAAGAAGCTGCACAGCCTCCAGCCGCACGCCGGCTTCCGGCTCTTCCTCACGATGGAGATCAATCCCAAGGTGCCGGTGAATCTGCTGCGCGCCGGCAGGATCTTCGTCTTCGAGCCGCCGCCCGGCATCCGCGCGAATCTCCTGCGCACCTTCAGCACGGTGCCGGCGTCGCGCATGATGCGGGCGCCGAACGAGCGGGCGCGGCTCTACTTCCTCCTCGCCTGGTTCCACGCGATCGTCCAGGAGCGGCTGCGCTACGCGCCGCTCGGCTGGGCCAAGCGTTACGAGTTCAACGAGAGCGATCTGAGGGTCGCGTGCGACACGCTCGACACGTGGATCGAGGCGACGGCGATGGGCAGGACGAATTTGCCGCCCGAGAAGGTGCCGTGGGACGCTCTGGTGACGCTTCTGTCGCAGTGCATCTACGGCGGCAAGATCGACAACGACTTCGATCAGCGCCTGCTCGCCTCCTTCCTGCGCAAGCTCTTCACGCCGCGCTCGTTCGAGGCGGACTTCGCGCTGGTGGCGAACGTCGACGGCGCGCAGGGCAATCAGCGGCACATCACGATGCCGGACGGCACCAGGCGCGACCACTTCCTCAAGTGGATCGAGTCTCTGTCGGACAGGCAGGCGCCGTCCTGGCTGGGATTGCCGAACAACGCCGAGAAGGTCTTGTTGACGACGAGGGGGACGGATCTGGTCGCGAAGCTCCTCAAGATGCAGCAACTCGAGGACGAGGACGAGCTGGCTTATTCGAACGAGGAGCTCGCACTGGACGCGCCTCGCGAGGCCGAGGCGGACGGCCGGCCCTCGTGGATGAGGACGCTGCACAATTCCGCGTCGACGTGGTTGCAGTTGCTGCCTAAGAACCTGCCGATACTGAAGAGGACCGTTGAGAATATCAAGGATCCGTTGTATCGATACTTCGAGAGGGAGGTCAACAGCGGGGCCAAGTTGCTGCAGGACGTCATTCACGATTTGGAGGACGTGGTGCTGATTTGTCAAGTGAGTCTTGCTTTTTTTTCTCTCGCTGGTCGCGCGCCCTCTCTCATTCTTCAAGGTTTACAGCGGTGGCCGTTTCATTCTCGGAATTCTCTCCATTTCGATCTATAATTCGATATTCGATCTAAAACCGCCTATTATTCAGCTTCTCGGTTGAATTTGTCTTTTTATCGTTTCGGATTACGCGAAGAGGGTGAAAGTGATCACTTTGTTTTTGCTAAAGTGGTACTACAACCCTTGCTTTATCTGCCTGCATCAATTATTCGTTTAAAATATTATAATCTGGTTGAAATTATATTTCTTACCGGAAAGTAGATGTGACAAAATGGTCCCGTTTTCTTAAATTAGATTGTGTCGCTCAGATTTAAGTTGCAAAGCATGACATACATTTTCGAGTTACGAAAACATCCTTCATTCACTTGATAAATGAAGGGCTCGGGCGTAAAACTTGGTAAATGATAAACATTTCTATGTGTTACTTATCAGGTTTTACGCCCGAGCCCTTCGAACATTGATGGTGCACCTTAAAAATGTAATTTTTTTAACAATTGCACGTTTCCAAAATTTCCGGTAGATCTCTTTTTTAAATCAAATTTCCCCATTTTCCTCTAAAAGTAAATAAATAGAATCTGTGAAACCTGAAATATCCCCTCGTCTTTGTCAAAATTTCCCCTGTTTCCCCCGAAATGAAATAAACAGGGGCTGCGAAGCCCGGCTACAACACTCGCGCGACTCTCTATTTCACCTCAACAGGGCGAAAAGAAGCAGACCAATTACCACAGAACGATGCTGTCCGAGCTGGTCAAGGGTATTCTTCCCGGAGGCTGGAGGAGGTACACCGTGCCGAGAGGCTGCACGGTGATACAGTGGATCACGGACTTCAGCCACCGAGTTTCGCAGCTGCAGGAAGTGTCGCGGCTGGTCGGGCAAGGAGGTGCCAAGGAGATCAAGGTACGCGACCTTCCGTCGTTCGCGCTCGGCCAAAAGCTGCAGTACGAGCGACGCTGTTCTCCCTTTCAGAGCTTTCCGGTGTGGCTGGGCGGGCTGCTGAATCCGGAGGCGTACGTGACCGCGACGCGACAGTGCATCGCGCAGGCCAACAGCTGGTCCCTGGAGGAACTTCAGCTCGACGTAACCATCGGCGACGGGGATAACATCGCGACGGACGACTGCTCGTTCGCGGTCACCGGACTGAAGCTGCAGGGCGCCCAGTGCAAGGACAACCAGCTGTTCCTCACCTCGACGATAATGACCGATCTGCCCGTCACGATGCTGAGGTGGTCCCGCTCCTCGTCCGAGGAAGCCAGGAAGGGCAAATTGTCCTTGCCGGTTTACCTCAACAGTACGAGAACCGAGCTCTTGTTTACGGTGGATTTGAATATCGCCGCCGGTCAAGAGCGGCATAGCTTCTACGAGAGGGGCGTCGCCGTGCTGACGTCGACGGCTCTCAATTGAAGAACTCGTCGTTGGCGGCGTCGAATAGTATTTGAATATGCGCATACCTACGTACTATATATACATGTATTTATAGCGCAGTCTCTGAACGGTTGCCGCGTAGACGCTGACGACGTGGAGGTCCGGGTTGATCACCTTCTAACTGTTTACCGCCTAGGGAGAAAGGAATGGCGATGTACAAGAAGCTGATCGACTGGTTTACGAGAAGTATACCCAATCAGGGGGTTGCCACGGATCTGGAAAACCGGAGAAAGTCAGGGAATCTTGCTAATGGATAACCCTTTTTATATCCAAAACGAATCCAATTGCTACCGTTTGGATAATATTGGGTTGACCGGAAAATTCGTGCGGGTTCTTACGTAAAATTGAGACGAATTTAACAAAGCTGTACTTAATTCAATCAATGACGTTTGTCTCTAATAAATCTAAGTTGGAATGCCACCTTTTAGAATATATATGATAACTAATATATTTGACAGAAATAAGAGTGAAGAAATGTAGAGTAAATATATCCAGCGGAAAATCCGCACGAACTTTCCTCTCAATCTAATATTTACGATGTTCATTAGACGGCAGAAAGTTGCCGCTTTGCCATTGTTTATCATAAAGTTGCTTAAAAGTTAATATTCTACTATTCCAGGGACATTCTTCAAATGATTTTTACGCAATCTGAGTGTATTACGAAAAGTTCTCTTTTTCACTAAAAAAGGCACCTCCAGGGGGAACATTAGTGACCCATTCTGATATCCTAAATGCTGACTTTTTCTGAATGGGAAAAAAGTTATCCGTGACGTTTTTCAGGTGTCCAAAATGGAACCTTTTGGATGACGTTGTGTTACTTATGAATTTTTCCGTCTAGAAGCTGACCTTTTCTCATAGGTAACATAAAGATGCCTAGTCGCTGCCCGGAAGGAAAAGTTAACTTCGGTCGGACATTAGGCGTACTTTTCATAAATCAAGCGGTCAGCTTTTTGTATAACGCTATTTTTTTTCTATCTGGGTGCCGACGCGCAGAAGGCAGCGTGCAATTATATACCGCTATTTTTCAACCACGAGCTTTCGACTGGAGACTGCGCGACCGCTTTATTTAACGTTTGCCGCCGCGAGCGTGCGGCGCGATACATGTAAAATTATTCCAAGAGAAATCTCTAATAAACATAAAGAAAATTGAAAATTTACAACAAAAAGTGATAGTTTCAGCACGGAATGATCCACGGGAAAAATAAATTTGTCGAACTCTCTTTTTCGATCTACAATACAAAATTATCGATGACATTTCGACGGCGCCGTGAAAATGGCAACTTTCAATACACGGCTGCAATGCTCTCACGCAGAGTTGCCTGAGTACAGGGGCTCGTGCAGTAGCAGAAATGACTGAACAATTATAGGTTATGTACAGTACCCCGCGACATGGCAGCGCGAGAGGAGACGTTGAAGAGCGAAATCGCTGAATTGCGCGAAGCCTTGCGCGAAAAAGAAATGGTTTTAGCGTCGTTGAAGCGCGAAAAGGAAATTCTACAAGAATGCGGCCTCAACAACGAAGAGATCGCTCGCTACAGCAGACAAATTCTCGTGTCGGACATTTCTGCAGGCGGTACGTTGCTTCGTTATCACTTCTATCTCTCTCATTTTCTTTTACTAATTGTTACTTATTCTTAACTTTATTAATTTGTTCTTTTCATCATTTTATTCGTTGTATTATCGTTACTTTTCATTATTACTGTTACTTATTCTTACGTTTACTTATCTTTAGTTTTACTTATTTTTACTATTACGCTTACGTATTTACCTTTACTTACCTTTAATTATTTTTACTCTTCATCATATTATTTGTCACATTATCGTTACTTTTTGTTATTTTCGCCTCTCTTTATGCTCTTAGGAAACACCTGTTTTAGGGCCTACACAATGAATGCGCCTCTCTCTCTCTCTCTCTCTCTCTAAAATAAAAAATGAAATATGAAGGAGCAAATAAAATATGCTTCTTCTTCTTCTTCTCTTGACAGTTGCCCTCGATGAATCAATCTTCTCCCTTATAATTTCAGGTCAAGTGCGAATAAAACATTCCTCGGTGCTCGTGGTAGGAGCAGGCGGACTCGGCTGTCCTTCGGCGTTGTATCTCGCCGGTGCCGGCGTTGGTCACATAGGAATCGTGGATTACGACGACGTGGAAATCGACAACTTGCACAGACAGTTGCTCTACACCGAGGACACCGTCGGAGTAGCCAAAGTCACTGCCGCGGCTAACGCTCTGAAACGGTATCGTTTCGTCCTTCACCCATGTTTTTGATAGCTCGCACTCGGGCAGCACCGGTGTAGAATTTTCGTCCAGCTCCTGTGGATTCGTGTGCAGTTCACAGGATAATGATCATGTAATTTCACTGATTTATTTTTCATGATTTACGACCAATTTTTATGCTCTTACTTTTGACCGCACTGGTTAATTCACCTTGTTGAAAAGATCCCATAAATTACCATAGACAATTTCTATGAGAATCTGATGTGCCTTTAACACATCAATTCCAGTTCGCAAGAACACGTAAAATACCATAAAGGTGATAAAGACCTGTACGCGCCGTTCTATTTATAATTACTAATAGAAATTTACTAGATTTTATTATTTTTTTTTTGCAAATACACATAGAATCCAATACATTTCCATTGATCCCTCTCAGCGTTTTATCAGGGGGTACCCAAAATTTCTGTGTCAAAAACATATCAAATTCCCATGGGGATTCTATGGGATTTTTACAAGTTTTTTATGAGAATCTGATATTTTTCCAATAGTGGCTCACCAAATAGTGAAAAGTGAAAACCGAAATTGCATGATCGCTGCCCCGTGCTAGACCGGAAGTCGAACGTTGATTCTAAACTGGTGATACACCAGTGCAGGCTGTCGAAAACGCTAAACGACCCACAGCGATGAACTTTCAGATTGAACCGCAACGTGGAGGTGACTCCGTATAAAGTTCAGCTGGACAGTCGCAACGCTCTCGACGTGATAAAAGATTACGACGTCGTTCTGGACGCCACGGACAACGTAGCGACGCGATACCTGGTGAACGACGCCTGCGTCCTCGCGGGAAAGCCGCTGGTGTCGGGATCCGCCCTGAAGCTCGAGGGGCAGCTGTCGGTGTATAATTACGGCGGGCCGTGTTACAGATGCATATTCCCGAAACCACCACCGCCGGAGGCGGTGACCAACTGCGGCGACGGAGGTATCCTCGGCGCGGGTAGGTACGACATTTATTCCACGATTGGAGGCGACGCGCTTCTCTCTGTCGAGAGAAAAAACGTATAGATCCTTATAAAATCCTGTAGGAATCCCACAGAATTTCTTATGGAAACATGATACGTATTTGGAACGGCAGAGTTCCAGATATCCGCCCGTGAAAATCTGAGAAGTATAAATCGGAATTTATGAGATTCTCACGGTGTCTGGCGAAATGTGAAAAAGAAATTTCCTGACTTTTCCAGTTTTAAATAGCCAAATTTCCCTGATCGCTATAAATATTGATCTGGTATAAAGTGTTACGCATCAATAATTTTTCGTCGAATAAACAAATTAGCTGATATTCACAGAAAGGGTTATGACAACTGAGAAATGAATGAATATTAAAATAATATAATTTTGCTAAATCATATATTATTTAATGGCTTTTTTAGAATAAGAAAGAACTTAAATACATACATATATACATGTGTAACACTTTTTTTTAAGACTTCTCTATAATTCTTGAAAATTTTAACAGATTAGGTCATTTATAAAATTTGAGTACTTTTGAAAAATTCTAGAAAATTCTTTATTTTCTCTGACAATCCCAGGTTTTCCAGAATTCTTTGAACGCTGGACACCGTGATTCTATGCGCATGGGTAATAACAAGTAGAATCCCATAAAAATGTACGTCGTTCTATTGATAATAACTAATTGGTTGACATAAACGCCATTCTATTGGCAATTACTAATAGAACGGCATTCGTCTTTATGGGATTTAATTCGTTTCAACATATGCGCACATAGAATCTAATAAATTTCGATTAATTTCTTTCAGTTTTCAATATGTAGGTATCTGGAATTACTGTTTCAAATACATATCATATTTCCGTATAGAATTACATGAGATTTCTAAAGGATTTTATACGAATCTATAAGGTTTTTTACCACAGGGCTGTCTAATTCGCGCTCCCTTCGCAGTGGTAGGTACGATCGGGCTGCTGCAGGCCTTGGAAGCGTTGAAAATCATTCTACGGATGCCCGGAGTCCTCTCCGGTCGTCTCCTGATATTCGACGGAGCGGAAGCGACGTTCCGGAACGTGAAGCTGCGCTCGAAAAATCCGAATTGCGCGGTTTGCGGCGTCGCACCGAGCGTCGACCGATTGATCGATTACGAGCAGTTTTGCGGTGCCAAGGCGAACGACAAGGATCCCAAGCTGAACTTGCTACCGCGCGAGGACAGGGTAACGGTGGAGGAGTACCGCGAGATCGCGAACCATTCGGAAAGGCCTCGCGTCTTGATCGACGTTCGCTCGGCCGAGGAGTTTCGTTTGTGCGGACTGGAAGGCGCCGTTAACGTGCCGTGGTCGGGGATTTGTAGGGACGAGGCTCTGAGGTCGATGAGAAGTGAGATCGCGAAGGCGCGCGGCGATTCCGGTGAATTGGACGGTAAGGATACCCGGCGCGTGGAAACCCGGACAACACGAGCCAAAGGCTGTCTCAGTCATCCGTAGGTACGCGGCTGGAACGTTGGTCATTTTTTAACGACTTGGTCATTTTTAAAAAGACAAACTCAACTGAGAAGTCGAATAATAGGCGGTTTCAGAGGAAACATATCGAATTAAAGGGGAAAATCGCGAGTTTTACGATGAAAAAGGGGAAACTTAAAAGAAATAGAGGCACACTGTGAAGCGCCTGATAACATGAAATTTAAGTTAGATACACAGACTGCCTACGAATAACTTGAAGCTAACTTTTTGGATTGGGTTGCCCTGGAAGACGCGCACTCGGGAGAGTAGGCTAATTTCGCCCGTCTTCCAACCGCAGTCTACCTGCTGTGTCGACGCGGCAACGACTCGCAGAGAGCGGCGAGCTACTTGCGAGAGTCCCTCGCCGCCGAGGACGCCGTGCGGATCAAGGATATAATCGGAGGACTTCGAGCCTGGGCCACCAGAATAGATCGCACATTCCCGATTTATTAGGTAATTTTGTTTATTTATACCCCCGGAGGAGAGGCGACGATCGGCGCGAGGTGTTCGACGAGTTGTCGACGGTACTTTGCCTCATTTTTAGGAATTACTACAAAACGAGGCACATCGTCGCCGACCTGTAAACATACCATATCAGACTAAACTTATTCGCCAGGAAAGAAATTTCAAACACTCTAATACTTTTGCTCTACATCGACATAAGACTTTATTATAGATAAAAATGTCATCTTAAAAAAAAGTATCATGACAAGTACGAGCCAAAAGTTCACGGATAATGAGATAACAGCGATCGAACTTTCTTTCCCGGCGAGTAAATTTAGCCTCATTTTGTACGTACATGCGTATCGCAGGAGGAACTCTACGTACGCAGGACGAGCGGCGATAGTCCTTCCTACGAGTCGCTGGCCGGATCGCACGCGCCGTACTCCGCCAACACTTCCGGCGACAGGCTGCTCTCGGGTTTTCCGTAGTGCGTGTCCGACAGGTCGCGCAATCTCTGAGCGGCTTGCTCGGGAGTCAGGTCCCTCTGTGCCTGCGCCAGGAGCTCGTAGCCGACCATGTGCTTCTTTATCGTGGCCGAGCGCAAGAGGGGCGGCAAGTACATCCCGTGGAAGGTCCAGTGACGCTGATCCTCGCTCGCGAGTCGTCCCGTGGGCGCGCCTAGACGAGCGACGGTAAAATTAATAGAGAAAGTCGCGTCTACGGCCGGTGATCGCTCATGTACTCGCCGTGCCATCCCATCGAATAAGGAAACGAGCATCGGAAGAGATTGTCGTATCTCGTGCAGAGCCTCTTCATGGTGACCGCGAGGGACGCTCGCTGGTTTTTCGTCAAGTCCTGCATGCGAACGACCTGCGTCTTGGGTAGCACCATGGTCTCGAAAGGCCACACCGCCCAGTAAGGCACGACGACGACCCAGTCGCGATTCTCGATGACGACGCGTTGCTGCGCAGCGTCCAAAATCGCGAGATCGTATCTTAGTTCTTTTCTCCTGGCGTACACCAAAAACAGCGCGCACGCGCGCGCAGATACGCACCTTCTTTGATAATTCCTTCCGCACGTAATCGATCAAAAGGGGCTTTCCGTGTCGGGCGTAATAGTCCCGGAGGAACTCGTCCTTCCGCCTGGGCTCGGACGGCAAGAAGGAGCTGGACCAAATTTGGCAGTGAGGATGCGCGTTGCTGCAGCCCATCAACGCGCCTCTGTTCTCGAATATTTGCACCCAGACCCACGTCTTTCCTAAATCGAGCATCTCGTCGATCCACCTGCCTCCGGAGAGAAAGAGATAGGATGACGCGTTCGGGCCGCGAGAGCCGCTCGCTTACCGCTCAATCACTTCTCTGATTTCTTCGATCTTCATAACGGCGATGGTAACGTTGGATTTTGGATGAAAGCACATGACCCTGCAAGTACCTCTGGCAGCGTCCATTTGGAACAGCTCGTCCTCCGACTTGGGCGGGTCGGGGACCGATTCCAGCAGCGCGGGAAAGTCATTTTCGAAGGAAAAGGTCTTTTCATAATTCGGGGTCATCTAGCGAAATGTGAAGCGCCGAGTATTACACTTCGATGCGAATGATCTATCGCGTAAAAGTGCGCGATGAACTTTGTGGTAAAAAAAACTCATAGATCCATATAAAATGCTTTAGAAATCCTATATAATTCCTTACGGAATTGTGTGATATGTACATATTTGAAATAATTCCAAATACCTTCCCATTAAAATCTGAAAAGTACAAATCGAAATGTATTGGACTGTATGTAAAAACGAATAAAATCTCATAAAAATGAATGCCGTTCTATTGGTAATTACTAACAGAGAGAGAACGAGGTTTATAGATATTTACTAATTAATTATATAACCATAAACCAAAATAATTATTACTATTACCAATAGAACGGCGTTGATATTTTTATGGAATTTTATTTGTTCTTAAGGGGCCCTTCCGTCAAAATTCTCAGATTTTAATAGGCGTGTATCTGGAATTGCTGTTTCAAATACATACATATGTTTTCCCATAGGATTTTATAAGAATTTATGGATTTTTTTTAACACGAAGCGTACCTTTCCGTTAGCTCTAGTGTTTCCAGGACACAGGGGATTTTTCGGATCATACTCCGGCGGTTCTTCATCGGCGAACGTCTCCATTTGACCACCCCAGGGTCGTTTCATGCGGTGAGGGGAGACCAAGACCCACTCGCCGTTGAGGGGATTGTATCTGATGTGTTGGTGTTCTACGACGCGAACGAGTTAACCCTATTGAAAAGATCCCATAGATTCCCACAGACAATTTCTGTGGGAATCTGTGATGTGCCTTTGACACAGTAATTCCAGATATCCATTAGAAAATTTAGAAAAGGACGAATAGGAATTTATTGGATTCTATGTGCATCCGAGACGATAGATAAGGATTTATCGAATTTTATATGTATCCAGAAAAATAAATTGAATCCCATAAAAAGACAATGTAGTCCTGTACACGCTGTTTTAATTGTAATTCCTAATAGAACATTACCAGATTTTATTTGTTTCTACAGATACACATAGAATTCAATACATTCCTATTCATCCCTCTCAAATTTGTTACTAATAGGTATTTGAAATATCTGTGTCAAAATTCCCCACCAAATTCCGGTAAGAATTCTATCGGATTTTTACAAGTTTTCTATGAGAAGCCCTGAACGTGCCGTTTTATTTGTAATTCCTGATATATTTACAAGATTTTGTTTCTACAAATACACATAGGATCCGATACATTCCTACACATCCTTCTCAAATTTTTTACTAATAGGTGTTAGGAATTGCTGTGTAAAAAAGCACACCAAATTCCCATGAAAAGTCTCGTAGGGAAGAACCAGGACGGCCGCACACATTCCAGTTCAGTTTAAAGCCTTTACTACAATAAATTTCTCGTGTCGAAGAAGATTAAGATATCACAAGTAATTATTTATTTGCTCAGTGGATGAAGAGCTGTGCCATTTAGTTGACCAGCTGTAAAAATGTACGCGTGCGTTGTAGA
Organism: Xiphydria camelus; assembly: GCA_963678675.1. Classification (NCBI taxonomy): domain Eukaryota; kingdom Metazoa; phylum Arthropoda; class Insecta; order Hymenoptera; family Xiphydriidae; genus Xiphydria; species Xiphydria camelus. Next base: position 21,988,621 of record OY783200.1, on the reverse strand, counting down.
TCAGTGCGTCTGCGTTTTGTTTCGTAGTAAAAACTTTAACCCGAGCCGGAATGTGTGCAACCGGACCTTGTATCGGTCTACGAAAATTGCCAGCCTACCGGTTGGATCGAAGCCGCGATCATCTACAATTTTGCCATCCTCGGCTTTCTCCGCCGCCTCCCCAGAACTGCACGCGCCCTCGTTGCTGCGCCGCATCTATTCCCTGCCCAAAAATATCGAGTCTAGTTTCTTTCTTAATTTTCTTTATTATATAATACAGGTCTACAGGAAATAATTTTGTACGAATATTCTTCCTCGCGATTCGGATGCCTTTATCGCCAACCTTTGTCAAGAAATCCGATTAATTCCGATAGGAAGAAGACTAATCAGTTTGAATCAGAATTGATCGGCTTGTTATTACATCTGATTAAAACTGATTGTTTCTGTACGAGAAATTTTAGATTGCGTTTTGCTGAAAATTCAATGGGAACTGATCGGAAAATTCTCTAAGAAAAACCTCATTAAAGTCTATTAAATCCTAGTGAAAACCCTATCGGTTTCAATCAGATCTTTTAACCAGGGAGAGAACTGTAGGAAAATCTCTGGAAGAGAAAGAGGAAGAAACGTCCGCGTGCGATCGAGCATCCGCGCTGCCGATCAGCGAGCGCGACCGCGTGAGCGAAACAGGAAGTTTTCTTTTCGCTCGAAATTACAACACTAATTACCCAATTATCCTCTGACGAATGCGTGCCAACCACTCCAGATTCCTGATTACAGGAATATTTCGTCGTTTCGTCGGTGATCGATCGAGTTCCTCGTCGAGCGTCCCACTTGTTATAGGTTATAATTTAACTAGCGTTGGGCAATTAGTATGCACTCTCCCGCAACGTCACACGGATGCAATATCCAGAACGGAAAAATATAGACCTGCCGATCACAACTCGGAATATACGCGTCGAGTGGATGTGGATAAAAATGTTGCTTCGCCTCGTTATCGGTGACGGAGCGGTCGACCAGAGGTTCGTCGGGAGAGAGGAGGGAATAATCTGATTGCCGATCGGCCAAGGCGTATCAAATCTTCCCCGAGAATCTGTAGAACTTATCGTACGTCCGATAAAGCGCCGAGAAGATCTCTTGGGTCGCCGAGGGTAGAGTCCTGGCGAGGAGAGCCACTCCGTGCTGGTCGCAAATGTTCATGAGGTGGCCTATGGAAGTTTCCAAGGGTCCCTGCGTACGGAAAAAAAAAAACGTGTTATCTCTGTATTCGACCTTTTCGCTTTCAGTTGCGCGAGCGGGAACGTGGTCCAGGAATTGGAGGAGATTCGAGGGAAGCGGGAAACGCGGAGCCTTCCGTATTGAAAAGATTCCATAGATTCTCATGGAGAATTTCTGTGGGAATCTGATGTGCTGCAGATACGGCAATTCCAGATAGCCACTGCGGAGAAGTATCAGTCAAAAGTTCACAGATAAGGAGATAATAGCGATTGAAGTTTCTTTCCTGGCGAATAAGTTTAGCCTCACACACACACACACATATGGTATATATTCATTTCCCTCAGATTTTTACAATGGATATCCGAGCACATCAAATTCCCATGGGGATTCCACAGGATTTTTACAAGTCGTCTATAATAATCTATGACATTTTTTTCAGTGAGATTTACCTTCACATCCTGCGGCAGAGCACCTTCGGAAAGCAGCCCCACCAAGTCCGCTATGACGTAAGGACTCAATCGAATGACATCCCTCTTTAATTTAACGAGCGCACTCGTCAATCTGAAAGGAATGTCGACGCTTCGAATCAAACGAACGTAGAATCCGCGCGCGGGTCGGAGATGTCGAGGACACTCACTTTTCCGCGTCGAAAATCAAACTCCGCAAGTTCCGCGCATCGTCCGTCTTTCTCGCTTCGGACGTGATCAACTTGACGACGCGTCTGTACAGCAACAATAGCACGGGCAACCTGTCGACGATCAATGCCGTTCTCGATTTTAGGAGCGTCGAACACAGCCGCAAGATGCTCGAGCAGGCGGACAACTTTTCTTCGGCGAGAGATTTCATGGCCAGGTGCATTATCGCGTCGACGTCCGTCTCGGAAACGTGCGCGCGCTTCGAGCCGGCGATATTTTCGAGCGATTTCAAAAGTTCCGGCCAGCTCTGCTCGGGAACCGGGAACTTGAGCGCGATTTCGAGCAAATTGCGCGTCGCTTCGCGGCGGCGCGGCTCGTCGAGCTCGTCGACAGCGGCAGCTCTCAACGCCGACGTTAGATCTCTCGCGTCTTCGTTCTCCAAACCATCGAGAACTCTTCCACTCGGCTCCTCTTCCGCCGCTGCCGTCGTCCCGTTGGAGGCGGAGGCGCTTCGTTCCGAAGGCAATTTTGGTCTTGCCTTCTCCAGGACGCTCGACAGAACTTTATTTCCCACCGAGTCCCTCGACAGCGTCTCCGGGTCGACGTAAGAGAAGATGTCTATGTCGCCTTCCTCCAGGATGTCTGCGAGAAACCGAATTTTGTCAACAGGTCGACCGCCTGAATTCCTCCTCTCGATTTCGAAAGTACGACCACCGCTGCGCAGTTGTCGCAGGTCGACGATTACCTGACAGTACGGCGTTGACAGACTCCAAGACAGCTTCGTTTTCGTCGCATTCCCTTCCGACGCAATAGACGACCAAGAACGTCAGCGTCTTTAGATTGGAAGCGAGATGAGGCAACGGTAAACGCGCGAGAATCCTCAAATGTCTCGCCATGTCGTCGACAAAATTCGCCTCGAACTTCTTCCACGGCTTCCTAAATAGTTCTTTTTTGGCGCCGTTCAATATTCCGAGTATATTTTCGTCTCCTGCGACTCCAGCATTTGCTATGTCGGCCTGCAATGGCCGAAAAATCGTACTGATGTCGAAGAATAATAGACACACGGGGAGAGAGTAACTTTTAGCCGCGTCGCACTTACCACGGCGATACGTTCGGTCATTTTTCTCGTGGCGCTAGAAGCGACGAGTCGCCCGATTTGGACCATCGTTACGCACAGGAGGGCCGTGACGAAATTTCTATTCTCTTGAAGACAATCCCTCTCCAGGACATTCGCCCATTTGTCGAAATTCTCTTCGGAAGCCGTCATTTCGTTCCGAACGAGCATCGCTAGTTCTACGATACGCTCGATGCCGAGAAGTCGAATTGCTTCCGGATATTTGTCGAGCAAGAGTGGCCAAAAGCAGTCGAGGCTGCCGATCAAATTGGCGGTAACTTTCGACAAGCGATTGTTGACTGTCGCGAGTAATTTCGAGCGAAACAGCAGCAGCTCGTTCTGAAAGCACACGATTCCGATTCGAAAACTATACCCTGTGATAAAAAAGCCATAAATCCATATCAAATTCTTTAGAGAAATCCCATAGAATTTCTTAGGAAAATACACTCTCGTGCAAATTAATGGAATTGAAATATTTTTATTTTATACACTCCTAACATACACGATAGGAAATTGATCATTTATTGTTAGTACGACCATTTCCCATCTTAATTAATGTTTCAGTTGTTTCTAGCGTAGCGTCCAAGAGTTTTTTCCTAATTATCTTCCAGTTTTTCCTGGTGAAATCACATTTGAAAACAATGTTTTAATTCCGTTAATTAATACAAGGGTGTGTAAATTTCAATGAAAGCTTTTATCGAAATTACTGAATCCTTCTAAATATTTATACCCCTTTAAAAATTAACAGAATGAAAAGATTTTTTCACGTGGTTTCATGATGGAAAATGGAAAGATAATTACAAGAGATTTCTTAACTCTACGCCAGAAAGAGAATTAACATGTTAATTAAGTTAAAAGGTTATCTTACTAATAATAAATGGTAGAGCTAATTTTATGTAAATTAGGACTGTAGGAAATAGAAATTTAATAGATTCTGTGCGCATATGTAAAAACAAATAAAATCCCATAAAAATGAATCCTATTTTATTGGTAATTACCTAATTAGTAATTACCAATAGAATGGCGTTTAGATCTATCAATCGACTATTACTGATAGAAAAGCATTTATATCTTTATGAGATTTTACTTGTCTTTCTTGGATTCTAACAGGAGGGTATCCTGGGATGACTGTTTCAAATGCATATCATGTTTCCATAACTAATTGAAAAAATGTCATAGATTCCAATAGAAAATTTTTAAGAATCCCATAGAATCCCCATAAGAATTTGATGTGCTTTTGACACAGGAATTTCGGATACCCGCTGATAAAGATCTGAGGGATGAATAGGAATGTATTGGATTCCGTGTATCTGTAAAGACAAATAAAAACCTTATAATGTTCTATTAGTAATTAGCGGATACATAAAAATTTCGATAAATCCCAGTCTATTATCTCGGATACACAAAGTGTCAAATGAATTCCTATTCGTTCTTCTCAAACTTTTCCAGTGGATATCAGATTCCCAGAGAAATTGTCTGTGGGAATCTGTAGAATCTTTTCAATGGGAATTCCTGTAGGAGTTTATGAGGATCTAGTTTTTTTTAAATAGGGTAATCTCGTAGAGGCACGACAATAAGGCGTCTGCTCTCTCGAGCGGAACTCCCGTATATAAAAGATACCTGCCATCGAGTTTTTACAGCTGCTCTCCCCAAAATTAGTTATCCTTTGAGTCAGCTGCTGCCACTGATCGTCCGAGATCGGGAAGGTCAAGGTGGACGAACTCGACGTGGGTGCGTAAAGAGCCAGGAACCTCTGCATCTCGGCCCACGACAAAGTAGCCGAGAGCAGAGCAACGATAATTCTTTTATCGTGCTTCATGTTCAAGGCTTCCTCCGTCAGAGTGGACAGCGCGCGGCTCGCCTCTCCCAGAGCGGCGACAAATTTTTCGCGACTCTCTGAAGAGGTCGAGTTTTCGTACATTCGCACTCCGTTTGAATAGGCGACGAATAATTCGACGGCCGCCTCGGTTGTCAAGGTGGTGCCTCCTGAACAAGTCGAGAGGGAATCAGATGCGATCCGGGTAAACCAGAGCTTGCATGCGTAATTATTACAGTAGAATCCGCTTAATGCAATCTTCGTTGAGACGTGTAAAAAATCGCCTGAGGTGGGAATTTCAAGCCAAATAGAAACAGAAATATAGTCACACAAGCACGAATATTTATACATATTTATACGTATGTATAGACATATTTAAGACCAAATCAAATCCATTACGTATAGATCAATCGAAGTCAATTCTTCAGTTCCCAATATTAAATTTTCGATTGTGTTGAACTTTAGAAAGGCATCATCGGATGCGAAAATAGAGCGAACGTATTATGTAACGGTGCAGATAGGCGCAATTGCTAAGTGCAGGGCTGGTAGCGATTTGACAGTTTTAGACAAGTGAAAAAAAATGATATTAAAGGAGGGCACACAAGTGTAACAAAAACTATACAAAATCTAACGATGTAATAGAACGTACTCGCCGTATGCACGGATCGGTTATAAGTACGAATTATCGTTTAACAAAGTGGAAACTACATTCGTACAAATATTGCAAAATATATCAAAAGTTGTTATGCATATTTATGCCATGTCACAAAACATTGGTTCTCCAAGGAATATTCTCCAAGAATATTGTATGGAAAACCGATAGCTCAATATATGGCGTAATGTTCTTTCCTCGAGAGATTATACAAAAATACCCGGACTTTTCCAGGCTTTCCACGCCCTCAAAAATATTCCCCGACTTTTCCCGGTCTGCGGCAACCCTGTTAACCAAGATCGCATCGAGCGGATTTTACCGTACGCATTTCCTCGTCGCTTACTCGAGGCAGGATCGACGCGATTCAGCTTCAAATGAAACGTCAGCGACCTCAGCATGGACACGGCTTGCGAGGTGGTCATGTTGCCGACCAACTTGGCGAACTTATCCCGGAACGACTTCGGGAAGACATCGCGTATCCTGGCTCTGCGCCTGTCGGTTTGCGCGAGACCCATCAGAATCCACGGGATCAACTTTTCCTCCCTCCGCAATCGCGCGCTGACCTCGAGAACGCCGATCAGTAGATCCTCGTAGGAGTCGCGCTCGACCTGCGTCTCACCGCGCTTCGCCAGCATCTTCCGCAAGACGTCCGCCAGCTTGTGCTCGACGACGAGGGGGTTCGCGTCCGCGATGCCGCAAATCACTCGGAGGTCCGAGAGGCTCGAGTCGTCGTCCGACAGGACGCGCTCGACGAAGTTTCGGAGAAAGACGGTCAGTGTGACACCTTCGACGGCGTTGTCGAAGGCGAATCGCACGTCCTTGGCGCGATCGATGAGCGCGCCGAGGACGGGATTCGCGAACTTGCCCGCCGAGTCGACGAGATTTCGAAATATCAGGTCTATCGTGGCGACGTCCGATTTGTAAGAGTCGACGGCGGCGCGAAAGACGCACGAGAACGTCGCCACGACGTTCTCGCAGCGGGTTGCCTCCTCGGCGTAACGCGCCAGCGTCGAAAACAATTTCGCGGGAAGACCAGCCGATTTCTCCTGCTCGTCCGGGCTGTGATATCCTTTGTATTGGGAGTGCCTGGAGCGGCCGAACAGCAGGAGTCGAATGCACTTGTGAATTTGCAGGCCCAATCCGCTCGCGTCGCGCGTATGGTTGTGATCGACGAGGGAACACAGGGGGACGAGGAGGATGTCAAGAAATACCGAGACGAACGGATCCTTGTCCAAGAGTTGCCGGTAAACTTGCATCGTCCCTTCCATCGCGCTCGCCGCGCAATCGCGCGACAATTCCGGCGAGACGCTCGTCGTCGTTCGCGGAGCTTCCTCCGCGTGAAGACGTTTGGAGGAAAAGTCGAACACCGCCTTCAGCAGAGATACGAAAAGCTCTGGCTTGCTTTCAAAGTACCTCAGCATCCCCGGATCCGAGAAGATCCTGGTGCAGCAGTTTATCGTATCCGGGGTGGCCGTGTTGTCGTCCAAGGTCGCGCGGAGAGCGTTCACCAGCGTCTCCTTGACTTTGGGCTTCAAGACCGCGGCGATATGAGAATCGGCCGATTCTAAGCAGCTCTTCAGAACGACCCAAGCGCTCGGCTCTTCTCGGGATACCTTGCACAGCCATTCCGAGACGATGTCCTCTTTTCTGATTATCGGGAGATCGACGCTGCGGAATGCGTTCTCCGCCAATTTTAAGCGCTTCGGCAGCGGCTCCTCGGCCGAGTCCAGGCGTCTCGATAGTTCTGGGTAAGGGGAGAAGAGAGTTGTTCAGTCGTCGATCGCGTGTACTTTGTCAAAACGAGCTTCGGGTGATACCCTATTGAAAAGAACCTATATAGAGTCCCATGGATTATTTCTATGGGTATCTGATGTGCTTCAGACACGGCAATACCAGATATCAACTAGGCAAGTTTGAGAAGGACGAATAGGAATTCATTGCGTATTTGAGATAATAGATAGGGATTTATAACGAAATTACGTATCCGTAAAAACAAGTTGAATCCCATGAAGAAAATAAAGACCTGTACACGTCCTTCTATTCGTAATTATAATATTAAGAGAACGCGCGTTACAAGGTTTTATTTATTTTTATAGAGATACAGAAAAAATCCAATGCATTCTTATTCATCTCCCTCATATTTTTATCAGTGCACATCAAATTCCTAAGTGGTAAATTTTAGGGGATTTTTACAAGTTTTCTATGAGGAACTATATTTTTTCAATAGGGGATCCCACTGAAAAGATCCCACAGATTTTAATAAATAACTTCTATAGAAATCTGATGTGCCTCTGACATACAGCAATACCAGAAATCCACTAGACAAATTTGAGAAGAAAACAAATACGAATTGGCATTGGATTCTATGTGTATCTGAGATGATAGATAGGAATTGAATTTACTGAAAATTTTATGTATCAGTAGAAACAAATAGAATCCCATAAAGAAGATAAAGACCAGGACACGTTCTATTCGTAATTACTAATAGAATGTTACAAGATCTTATTTGTTTCTACAAGATACATAAAGAATTCAATACACATCTATCCATCCCTCTCAGATTTTTATCAGCAAGTATCCGGAATTGCTGTGTTAAAAGAATATCAAATTTCCATGGGGATTCTATGGGATATTTACACGTTTTCTATGAGAATATATCATTATTTTTCGATAGAGATGGCATTTTTACAAGCCTTCTATGAGAGTCTATGATATTTTCTCAATAGGAGAAGTAGCTTTCCTATTGCCACTCATACCTATCACTGTCCCCTATTAAAAATATCCCATAGACACCCATGGATAATTTCCATGGAAATCTGATCTTCTTTTCACACAGGAATTCCAGATACCTATCAACTCGAAAGGTTTAGTAGGACGAATGGGAATTTATTGGATTCTATGTGTATCTGAGATGATGGATGGGGATTTACCGAATTTTATGTGCATCCGCAAAAACAAGTAAAATCTCATAGAGATAATAAAGACCTGTACACGCCGTTCTCTATTCGTTATTATAAATACTGTAATAGTAGAACCATAGAAGATTATTTGCTTTTACAGATACACATAGAATTCAATACATTCCTATTCATCCCTCTCAGATTTTTATCAGCGGATATCCAGAACTACTGTGTCAAAAGCACATCAAATTTCCAAGGGGATTCCATGGGATCTTTACAGACTCTATGAATCAGACTCGGGGTCCACGCGTGACGAGCCGTTAATCATTTCTAGGTTAATTTCGCTCGCGTAAGCGCGCAATTGAAATACGATTGACGTGAATTATGACCCGTATTTGGGAACTTACCTCTCGATAGTGCCATGGTAATTTCCGATTTACGAAAATCTTGATAATCTCAAATCTTAATCTCTTAATCTTGATCTTGATAATTTCAAATGGAATACGAAAACATTACAGCCTCCATGCGCTTCGCGGCTACTCACCGCTACTTATGAGCAGACGGGAGTAATCATAAGCATGTGCACAGTGGCATTGCTAGTGCCATTCATCGGCCATCCCTCGAACTTCATTCCATCACCTCACGGACACTTCTGTACAGCTGTAGGTACAATGGAAATGTCAAATGGTACCCGTCGCCTCCATCGGTTTGGTAGATCACGGGTAAAAATTTTGATTTGTAAATTTATTATAATACTCATCTCTCTCTCTCATTCTCTGATAAATTGATCACGAGGTACTTTTTATTGATGTATAGAATGCAAAAATAACTATCCTCTGGCCCATATTCGCTGATTTATCGCGACAACATCTACTTGCGACTTTCAAAAGCGTAGGTACTTATTAATGTCCAGAACAGCAGACCATTGCAACGAAACGAATAATACCTCTTATTTTCCTCTTAAAATTATGCGTTTAAGAAGATGCCCAGGATGGCGCACGCAAAATAATTGATATTTCTTCGTACCCCATCGTTTCGCTCCAGGAAGAAACATCCAACGCGCGAGAAGGCAGGTAGGTACTCTCGCTCCGTGAGAAAGGAATGCAGTTTGACCCTACGTCGAAGCATGAATGAAGCTGTACCCTGTATCCGGGCGCGGGATCTAATCGGACTTCTCTCTCTCTCCTCAACCGAGAGCCACCGATGGAATGCAGTCGAGGGCTGACCAAAACGTTCGCGCCTCTCGTCGTCCAGAGCTTTGAAGTGGAGAAAGGCGCTCGCGGAATGTCAAGGCCCCTCAAGGGCACGCAACGATTAGATAGACGCGCGAGCAAGCACGGAATTTTTAGTGTCCTTTGGACGCTACTAACTTCTGCCTGTTCGTCCGTTATCAAAATGTGACATTTAAATTAACAAACGGATCTCAACCATTTAATTTTGGTTTCGTAGAACTCCACGGAGAGAATGCGCGTTTCAATTTTCATTGAAGTTGATTCAGTCGTTCTGAAGTTATCGCAAAATGAAAAATCTCCCAAATTCGCAATTTTTGGCGAATAACTCGAAAACGATTCGTCCGAATTCGATGAAATTTTGACGAAAAATCAACGGCACTCAGTCGAACGTGTACCGACAATTCGGTCAAATTTCGTCCAGTCGTTTAGAAGAATTTGCTCAAAAACATGAAATTTTCACGCAAATTTTGTACTCCCCTATTTTTGGCACGCGTTTATCGATCTTTACCAAATTTTGTAGTAATACGTGGGGTGGTCTAGTATTGTTCGGCATTGCGATTGAATCTTATCGGTTCAGCGATTTTGAAGTTATCAACAAAAAAGTGAAATTTTACATTCCGCGATAACTTTTGAGCAGATCATGCGATTTAAACGTTTATTAGCTTGTTAAACGCAGCTCGAAACTGCGATTAAAACGACTTGTAGATCAAAAATATCGGTTAAGTTTCGGCAAAGTTGTTGCAAGAGAAGTTTTCTAATTTTACCATTTTTTTTAAACTTCTTGATTGCGTGTTTCGATTTCATCGAAATTTAGCAAACTCGTAGAGGAAGGAAAACGAAACATCTTCATATAAAAATTGCCGAAATCGCGCCTGCCGTTCAGAAGTTACGGATATTTTTTTTGGAATTTTTAATAAAAAAAATATAATTAAATCGTCCAAAGGACACGTTTAAGATAGAGAATCCATCTCTTAGAATTAACTTTCCTTTTTTCGTAATCGAGAAAGCATTCTTTTATTATACACGTAACGATGTGAAAATTATACACAGTAATAAAAATTAGCTCGAGTCTGTACAAGACGCTCTCGTACTCGTACGTATAACCGTTAAGTCGCGAACGCGATTGGGAATTATTTCTACGGGCTCTCTCACCGGGTAGCTCGATTCGTTTCTCTCGGTTACAGACCCGCGCGCGATCGATCCCTTCCGCGATGGATTCGCTTGGGAGTAAAGACCCGGAGGAGCGCGAGCCAGAAAGCCGTCCTTCGGTCATCCGCGGGTAATCTGATGTCTCGCTCTTCGATAACACGTAGCGTTTTCAGCTGGCTTACACCGGGCTGCGCCGAGTGTAACTTTTAACGCGGTCGTGATAGGCAGGTGTAACTCGGTGCAGAACAGTCACCTTCTGAATTACGTGAAATCTGAGGCAGTCTGATGTCTCGCTCCTCGATAACTCCGATTTCGAGCCATCCAAGTCGTCTGTTGGATAACGTGAAATCAGAGTTAGCAAAAAGTGAGACGCCAAACTGTCTGCGAATGACGTCGAGATGACTTCGTGGTTCGCGTTGTCCGGGAGGAGACGTTACGCCAAATTCTTGCCGCGCTGTACATTCTACTCTTCTCGTCTCGTCTCATCGATCGCTCGAATGTTGCCTCTATCAGTCGACCGCGTCGTCGGCAAAATCCTAAAATTCCTACGGAAACTACGTCTAAACCCTTTAACCGCAAACTCTATATTTACTTTAAAGTCTATTACGCCGTACGTGGTTCCCTTTAAAAACGATCCCCCTCGCGACGGCGTTCGTTAATTTTCGAAAGGAGAGAAAAAAAAAGGCGACCAGCAGTCCGCGACTCGTTAAACGACGCACCTCGCGACACCCGATATATTGCACGTAAAATATATTTCGCCGGAATCCCTCCGGGACAGCCGCGTGATTCCGAGCAGGGATCGCGATAATCGCGCGTCGGCGCGCGGAGCGGCGATGCGCCGAAGGACGCGACGTTCGATCGAGAAGACGAGCATCACCTCTCCACCGACGAACCGTTCGGAGCGTCGAACACCCCGTAGCTCGAGTATCTCTGTGCAAAGGGTGGAGGTACGAGAACACAATCGCACTCTCGCGGACGTTGGGCCGTCCGCGCGGCTCGCGCATTAATTGTATCGCTCGCTGCTCGTCTGCGTTGAGTAATACTGGCAACGACTAAACGTCATGTCGCGTTGCTATTCGCGCGTCTCCTTCTCTCTCTCTCGCATTTTCCCAATTCTCGTCGTTTATCGCTTCGTTGTCATCGTCGCGCGACGAATACGAGCGTTCCCTAAAATGTCGCTCGTATTCGTCGCACGAGGAAAATGAGAACGGAAGGAAACACCCTTGCAGGGAGAGACGAGAATTATTCGCGGGCGGATCTTGGATACGAGAACAAAACGGATGTTATTACGAATCACGAGACGGTGCGAATAGCAACGGCGCGATTGCAGGTACAAGCTACGTTCCGCGACACGCGAATGCGAGAGAACCGACTGTGCTATTTGGAAAGTAAAATCGCGCGGTCGTTCCTCGAATTCGGAGGTGTGAATAGCGTGTACCCGCAAAGCGCTCGAACGCCACACGAGTCATGTCATGCAGTTTAATTTTCATCGGCACGACCGGCAGATAAGGCTCGCCGGCCGTACGTACGACTCTCTGTACGGTGAAACGGGAAGAGAGAAGAGAAGGGAAAATAAGTAGAGGAAAGCAAAGAAAAGAGAGGAGGAAAAAGAGAAAAGACCAGAGAGAAGATGAGAGGAAGAGGAGAGAGGAAAAGGGAAGAATCAGGAGACAGGAAGATGGAGAAAGAAGTGAAGGAGGAGGAAGAGAATTAAAGAGACTAAAAGAGAGAGAGATACCAGTTCGTTCGTCCCTTTTGTACGTACCCGCGCGTGTACTACGGCAACGACGTTCGCCGTATTCGTATAATTTCTGCAGTGGCGATGGACAACTCGTGACGCGCGGTGCGAGCTGTTAGGCTGAGTAATTTAAAAAGATCCCTCTTTACACGATACTATGAGAAAAACGCCCGTACTATCATGCTGACGGACTGCCGGCACAGGGCGCAAGATGTCATGTAAGGCGCGCACTTGACACAGGCGATCATGTGGCCGCAGGGTAAAAACACGACTCCCAATTCCTCGTTGTAACATATCTTACACATTCGCGCGTCGTCGAGCGGTTTACTTTCGGGCGATTTCGAGACCGCGGATGCACCGTCCTTCGGACTGCTGCTCTCGGAACTCGCGACGCCGGTAGAGGCGGAGGCGACCGCCTCGGGGGCGGAGGATGCGGCGGCGACGATGACGTCATCCCGCGATCCGTTTCCCTCCGCGGTACTGGGACCGGGATCGTCCCCCGTACGTTCCTCGACTTTCTGCTGAACCGCGGCGGGCTGCTCGACCTTTCTGATATAGCTCGGCAGGTTCATCGCCATCATTTCCTGCAATCGAACGAAAGGGAACGCGGTGGTCAACAAATCTGTCCTTCGAATGTATACCTGTAGCGTCAGTGATTCTGATCGACCTGCTTTGGGCGATGGTGGTGAATCGAGTCGACCGTAGCTGAAAGATTCGAGTGAAAAGCTTGGTATTTTGCCACGAAGGCTGAGTTTGATTGGTGCTTCGTCGCGAAACACGATGATCCACTCGTACCGTTCAGCTGTAGTCGCGGCTTGAATTCAGGGTGGCCACTCGATTCGCTGAACCGATAGAGTTTAATCGCAATAACGAGCAATACTAGACCACCCCGCGTATTATTGCAAAATTTGGTAAAGGTCGATGAAAGCGCGCGAAAAACGGAGGGGTGCAAAATTTGCAACGTTTTTGAGCAAATTCTTCAAAACAACCGAATTCGGACGAACCGTTCTCGAGTTATTCGCCAAAAACTGCGAATTTGAGAGATTTCTTATTTAGCGATAACTTCAGAACGGATGAATCATTCTCAATGAAAATCGAAGCGCGCATTCTCTTCGTGGAGCTCTACGAATCCAAAATTAAACGGTCGAAATCCATTCGTCGGTTTAACAGACATGTCCATTTAAATACATCTTGATAACGAACGGACGAAAAGAAATTAGTAGTGCCCAAAAGGACAGTGATAATCGAAGAAAAGAATCCCTGAAACAACCCTCCGGGCCACCACGTCGACGAAGTACCGTCGCCCAAAGCCGAATCAGTCGACGCCACGCGCGCGCAACGTACCTCTTTGGTCGGTGGCGGGACGTTCTGACCCGTGACGCGATTCACGAACTGCTGTCCCTTGACCGTCAGCAGGTAGTAGCACTTGGAGAACCACTTGGCGTGCTGCTCCCAGGGATCGTCCTCGGGCTCCCAGTCCTTCAAGCCGCCCCCGCAGTGGTAGCACAGCGTCTGGTCGCCCTTTCCCGTGTAATAGAAGCCGGCGTCCGCCAGCTTCTCCTTGGTCTGCGGCATGGATTTGGGCCACGTCTCGAAGGTGGCGAGGCGCGCCTCGTGGCTCGCGTATTCCGCGTGCATCGGGCCCTTGGGGCGACCCAGCCCCAGGCTGCCGAGCTTCGCGGTGCTGGGAAGGTCGAGTTCGACCGGTCGGCCCGCGCAATCGGAGCCGAGCGCTGCGCCGCCCCCGAGATCGGCCGCGTAGGGGCCGCAGACGTCGCGACTCCTCGGTACCGGCGAAGGAATCGTGGCGGGGTCGACGCCGAGCGGCACGTTGCCGCACGGTATCTTCCGAATGAATCTGCACCTCGAGGACCAGCGCTGGTGATCGGTCATGGGATCGTCCCCTTCTTGCCACTGGCAAATGTCCACGCGGCACTCGAAGCATCTCACTTTGTCACCCTCCCCCGTGTAATAGAAGCCCGCCTCGGCGAGCTTCTTCTTGTCCATGAAGGGCACCGGCCAGGAGTCGAAGCTGCGCAGTCTGGCCTCCTCGAAGTGGTAGTCGACGTTGTCTGTCTCGTCGACGTGTCTCGACTGCGGCGAGAATGGGGGCGGCCTGGATGGCGCGTGGTCCAGCGCCTTGAAGGCCGACAGATTGTCGCGTAAGTTGTGGCGCTCCGTCAGACCCGTCATCTCGTCTCGTACCGGTCCTCGGAACGACCTGGAGAGCGGCGGAAATTTAGGGGGATGCGGGGTGGATTGTGCGCTGGCGAATTATCGAGGGGCGTCTGTCGGGGTTCGAGGGACTTTGAAGATTTGTAGTTAAACATTTTCGCGCAGAATTTCAGAATGATCTCGCTGTTGGTCAAATAGCGAGACTCATTGGCATGGTAACGACTGAAGTGTGCATCGTTCCTGGATATATCACGGTTATTAAAATCAGAGGGAAAATCGATCGTTGTGTGAGTTGTATTCTATCTGTATCTGTAGAAACAAATAAGATCTTGCAATGTTTTATCAGTGATTACGAATAAAATGACGTGCACGGGTTTTTACTTTCTTTGCGGAATTTTACGTGTTTTCTCGCGGACGCAAGTAAAATTCGGTAAATCCATATCTATCATCTCAGATATACGTAGAATCCAATGTATTTCTATTCATATCCTCCTCAAATTTTTCTACTGTGTTAAAGGCACATCATATTCTCGTAGAAATTGTCTATGGGGATGGCGGTAGGTATGAGTGGCAACAGGAAAACTACCTCCCCTATTGAAAAAAATATCACAGATTTTCATAGAGAAGACTTGTAAAAATCCTATAAAATCCCCATGGAAATCTGACGTGCTTTTGACATTGTGATTCAGGATATCCACTAATTAAAAATTTGAAAGGAATGAATGAGAATGTATTGAGATTCTGTGTATCTGTTGAAGCAAATAAAATCTTGTAACATTGTATCAGTAAATACGAATAGAACAGCTTGTATAAGTCTTTACTTTCTTTATGGGATTTTACTTGTCTTTGCGGATGCATATATAATTCGCTGAATTCTTATTTATCATCTCAGATACATGTAGAATTCAATGATAGGGTTGTTGTGAAAACCTGATTGTAGAATTTCCTGACTATTTCCGATCAACACCGTCAACCGTAACAATGTTGACATCAATTTCAAATATTTTCTCAGACGTTCAGACGTGACAATTATCGTCCGCAATTTCAATAATCAATAAATTCTTAGTCGCAATCCAATACTTTATGAAAACCCGTTTCCGATTTCCAAAAAAGATCATGCTCAGCGATTCCCAAACGATTTCGCTGCGGAAAAATTCGCGAGAATTAACCGGCAACATTTTTTAACATCGCCAAACGCAAAAATCCAGACAGACGTCCCACGACAATTCCCCGGCGGTCGTGTGTATTACACGGAAATACGTGGTATCAACTTTCACATTGTTTTTTCCCCTCCCGACGGCAGCTGGCAACAGTGCACGCGCACGGGCGGTGAGAAAGAAGCTGAACAGAAACGGAAACGGGCACGGCAAGAGGGGGGAGGGGCCCCCTGTAGGAAATGACATTACACGCGTGTGCGTACACACAAGCGCGCACACCCGTGCGTACGCGCGCTACACCACACACAGAGCTCAG
Organism: Xiphydria camelus; assembly: GCA_963678675.1. Taxonomy (NCBI): domain Eukaryota; kingdom Metazoa; phylum Arthropoda; class Insecta; order Hymenoptera; family Xiphydriidae; genus Xiphydria; species Xiphydria camelus. The sequence goes on along the minus strand of OY783200.1, from coordinate 21,972,543 downwards.
CCTTTGTCCGTGCGCGCGCGCGTGCACAGCCCCCCACCCCGCACACATACCAACGACCGTGTCGTGATAACGATGGAATTTCGTCGTTTCGACGCCACGGTCAAAAAGGGGGATTCCCGAAATATTCGTAAACAGATAATCGACGTTCCAGGTACGCACGTATGTGTTATACAATGGACGTGCCTTCTATCCGCGCGCAGCTGCTTCGCACGATCGAAGAAAAAGAATGGAAAGGAACGAAGTCTCCCGAATCCCGATAAGCGAAGCTAATGCCGAAGAACGAACGACTAAAGTTCGCGGCGAACTCGAAGAACGCGTTTATCGAGGTGCGCTATATTATTTTCGGCACACATCTTAAGGGAAATGCAATTACTGATTCGACATACCAACGGGTGTTGCGCGTAGACGTTCCCACGGGCTGAGTAGTCTCTCCTTGGCCCTTCTCTTCGTCCTTCGGATTTCGTGCGCGCGGTGAAACTCGCGACGTATCCGTGGAAATTAGCGGCACTTGGTTACTTGTCGGAATATGCGGTGCGAGACCTGATAGCCTCGCTCGGTTCGCGCGACTCTACTACCCGCCCCGATCGCGATGAGCGTTCCTCGACTCTGCTGTTGTGAATCAACGGACACCAACAGTAATGGCCGCCCGCCCGAATGGTGCCGCTGTTCGCCACGCGTCGCCACCGGACGCCACCGTCGATGCGCTCTCGCGACCCGCGCGAACGGTGTATAAGATGGCGGTTTTCAAAAAGTTATGCAAATGCAATGCACGACTTATGAGCGTTGTCTATCAAAGCAATTTATTTTTCGGATACCTTTCAAACTGTACCTGCTCAGCGCACACTGGCGTAATCCAGTTAAATTCGCTATTAGAAAATTAAAGTTGCCATTGATGAATCAAATTGTAACACAAGAATAAATCTCGTGCTATCTCATGAGCATATTCTTTCTCTTCGTCATTGCAAATACATATCTTCAAGAAATTAAATGAAATTTTCTTATGAATTCCGATGGGCTTCTGACTCCAACAAACCATACAACACCCTAAATCCAACGCGATATAACGTTATTATAATTGTTATTTCAATTGTCCATTAGCGCGGAGGCTTTCTAAAAGATATCCAGCATTTTACGGCGACTTCTGTGAAATTTCTCCGAAATTTTCGGCAAACTCACGAACAATTTTTCCACCAGGAATGCGGGAAACGACGTTGCGCGTACGTAGGTGTTATTACGCCCTGAGTGGCTACACATAGTGTGAAAAATGACCAAAGTTCGCTTGCGCGCAGTCTTATCGTGTTGATCTCACTCGTAAACATAGGTGCGGGGGTTAGAATTTTCGTCGCGCGGGACACTCCTACGCCGTTCGAGTTGTATATCGGTCGTAGCAGAAAATTCTCAGTATCAAGAATGATTGAACGATTCGAACGAATAGATGTGTATCGATTGTGTCGCGCGTACCGATTACAATCGTTTTCCTCCGCGAAATACGCGTCTGACGCATTTTCCTCACCCAGAAGAAACGGAGATAGAGAGCAGGAACAATTCCACGAGGGAATAATCCAGGCGTTACAGCCAATTCCGGCGACATTTATTCTAACTTAAATCGTGGGCCGATCTTGATCGGTACATGGTAACGGGATACGATTTCATTATCGCCGAGTATCACCGGGACGACTCGTCGTTATACCTACTTACATACATACATACGCGAAACGGAAAATCGCGCTAATAGGTATTAGACGCGAGTAAAATTTGCAGCGCCTTACAATTAGTAGAATCTACGTACAGTACGGATATACGCGTCATACACGCGCGATTAACTCCTCCTCGCGAAGCTCGATATTTGGAACTTTTGATCATTGAATCTACACTGAGAGAAATAATTGCTGGTGTCGAAAAAAATATGTCTTGAATGAAGAACGTACATATCTGTGGCTTCCTGGAAGAACCGCAATTAAGTCCATAATCCGTGTTTTTGAGATATTGAGGTTTTTATGTCCACACTATTCTACAAGATCTCAAAAGATGAAGGATAAAATGTGACATTTTACGCAAACCAATGGGGGTTCGGGGAGTAGGAATTTAGTCGTGGCGAAAGAGGAAAGAACTTGTTTTGCTCGTCCAAGAAAATTAATGAAACTCCCCGATTAACACGTTCGTCGCCGCGTCGCCCAAATATGGGTGACGCTCTTCTTGTCAAGTTTAATATGATTTTCAGTTGGATTTTTAAAAGAAATTTAATGTGGAATAAGCACTGAAATATAAATATAGGATGTACAACATATAAATATTGAAGGCGATAAGAATGACGAAATATAAGAACACATGAAAATATACATGTAATGAACATGGAATATATATCTGCAGAGAAAATGATCTCAACTCTTCGAAGCCAAGCCAACGAATGAATAATCAAGCACGCTACAGCGTCGCTGCTACGTCATGGTCATTATTCTGCGAACTGACCGATCGCAATAGAAATACAACGAGCATAAATCCACGATCCCTATCGCCTCTGCAGGCAACGACCGGTGAGCGCGACGACGATAAACAATGTCGGCGTCTCCAAGACCGTCAAAACTCCCGCATGACTAAGGCGCCTACATTACACACGTTATATTATACTTTTTATTTTATATTGAGAATAAAATGGATCTTTCATAACGGATCGAAGGCTCTGTAACCTTAGATCACTGACAACGCACGGGCCTACTCGAGTTGCGTCGTTTTCCCGCTTATCTTTCTGTTTACCTTCTAGCGCGGCGACAGTCAGATTTGGCGCCGCGAGAAACTCACCGAATCGCGCTGGGTGACGAACGTGTTTAAGTCGTTATTCCGGGAATTGTGGACTTAAGTCGTTACGCGGTGCTGCTCAACTATAGTTGTGTCTTAGTAAAGATTTTTCAAACATCCTTAAGACCAGTTGTTCCATCTTCTAGATAAGACTTACCTTCTAGGACTTATAAGATATATTTTGGAATCAAGAGCACCTTCGTTGGAAAGAGAAATTCTTCTTGCGCGAAAAAAGTAATTGCTCGAGCCTATCAAATATTTTCCTGCACGAAGAAAACCGTGCCTTCATCCTGGAATTACATCATGTTTTTAATTGAAGAAATAATTTCTCCGGCGCCAGCAATTGAATTTCTCTCGGTGTAGCACGCGTGCCTTTCATTCGCAACGCATGTAAGCTCATACGCTTTATCGCCTGCGACGAGCAATTTCGATAAGAGTCGCTGCGCTCTTATCGAATCAGGATCGCACGGATCTTTCTACGAGCGCGCCGTGTCAAAGAAGGGGAACACGCGGAGCTCGAGGATGTACCCTCTCCCCCGCGTGCGCGCGCGGTTAAGACAGAAAGGTACGAACCGTGGCTCGAATTTCTTGCCTGCACATCGGACAATGCTTGAGCGACGGGGCGCAATGGACGCACGTGGCGAGGTGTCCGCAGGGCAGGAAAACGATCGCCACTTCTCGGTCCATGCAGATCTTGCAAAGGCGAGCCTCCTTCAGTCGGCGATTTTCTTCCTCCAGGGAGACTGCGCGCGAGGAAGGACACCGATTCGTGAAATCGAGCGGAATGTCGCGCTCGGCAAAAATGTACTCGATAAGCTAACGCTCGCGGCCGTCTAATCGCCCACGTTTTTACGATAAGGACGATTATCTCGTTCCGATGAAAAAAAAGAGAAGGGAACGAGGCGATCGCGCCGATTACGCGATCGCCCGTTTCCACGATAAGGACGATTATCACTTCCCGATGAAAAAAGAGAAGAACCGCTACTGTGCGATAACTCTTTTTTCATTTTCTCTCTCTCTCGATACTCACGGGTTTCAGCTTCCTCTCCGTTCTTCCCCTTTCCCGGCTCGTTCCTGCACTCGCTTTTGGTCTCTCGCGGTACCCGCGCGACTTCCACGCGTTCCTTTCGCTCGTCCTCGGCGCGTCTCTCCGTCGCGTCGCGATTCTCCAGCCGATTGCCCTCCCTGCACGAAGCGTTCGGCGATTCCGTGGTTATTATCTCGTTCATCAAAGCAGTCAGTTCCGAAGACGGCGAGTCAGGCGTGCGGCCGTCTTGCCTGCGATAACGAATTGGTTCGGTCCACGTCGGGGAACGATCCCGAGAGGAAGACAGACACGGACAGGGCATTTTATTGGCTCTGGGATCAGAGTTCCCGGAGAGCACCAAGAGTAGCGTAGGCAACATGAGTAACATGAATAACGAAAGTAAATAAGAGAGCTCTTTAAATCCCCTAAGAGCACAAGTATTAACATAAGTAATACAAGTACAACAATTAATCTTTCAGTCATATCTATTGAGATGAAATAAATGTATCATTGAATCTCAATGAAAATTTAAGTAAAAAATATCCAATGGTAAAATTAAACATTCCGTAGTTACGATTGAATGATTATTGAGAATTATTGAAAGGAACTTTTGTGTAATCAATTGTAACTATCGAATGAGTATTAAGAACCGTCGAGGGGAATTATTGAGCTTCAATAGTAACTAGTGAATACCCAATAGTACAATTGAGTATTCGATAGTAATTATTGGTTTACTATTAAGAGTTATTGAAGGGAACTTTCGATCTGCCGATAGTTACTATTGAAAACTATGATCAGCCAATAGTTACTAATGAAAAATATTGGCCGTTTAATAGTTTTTCTTTCGTCAGGGTAGCACAAAGGGTAGCATAAGCAGTGTAACTAATGTGAGAGTAATAGAATTAGCGAAGATAAAAACTAAAAAAGTTATAAATCCGCCTCATGCAACAAAAAAAGTGAAAAATCGAGCTCTGAAGGCCCTGACTGTGTCAGCCTCCCTGATATCAGCCGAGTGCGAGTTCCAGAGAGCAGAAGCAATAACGATGAGGGGGAGTGGGAGAGAGAAAGAGAGAGAGGGGGTGACCAACCTCGCCGCCCTGTCCTCTTCCTCGTGTTGAACGCGAAGAGCGTCTTCGATCAGTTGATCCGCTTGCGCGTAGGGAACTCCCGTCTCCTCCATTCGCCGTTTCAAAGCCATTTTGACTCTCCCCACGGGCAGGCCGATCTCCAGGGCCGTCTGAAATAATCGACATCATCCTCTCTTCGACTTTCATCGTGCGACGAATACGGCGCTACGCGTTATTCTCGCAATTTCAGGCCTCACGGCATCCCTAAACTTTATTTTACGGGAGAAATAGGGTATATTTCTTTCGGAATAGGGACAAAACAGGGTACATGGCCAATGATAAAATATGTGATCATCTTTCAAAGTATACATAAAACATATTATACTTGTTATACAAATAGGTCTAAGAATAAGATCAACTTAGTTTTTCCTAAGTTTGATCTTTTTTTTAGGCTTGTTTGTGTATAATATATATACTTTTCCTGTACTCTCTTTCTATAGGTTAATTAAACATAGTTTAATTTAACCAGTTAGTGCTCAGTATCATTTTCAATTGCCAAGCAATTTTTGCCCAGAGATATTCGATTAATCATTTCTGCAAATGTTTAGGAATTGGTTTCAGAAGCATGCTTAATCCTATGGGGTTAAAGGCTTCTTTTAAGCTCGTACGTTGTCTAGTTATCCTTTACGTCCTCGTTCAAATTATTTAAAGCAGAGGGTGCTCTTAGGGATATTTTACAATATTAGGACACTTTCAGGGCACGGTGCTAAAATAGGGCACTTTTAGGGTAAACGGGGACACACTGCGAGGCCTGCAACTTCCGAGGGAACGCGAGAACTCTCGCAATCCGCGCGGGAGGGTGGTTTACGACCGACGCGCGCGATTCCGTACCACAGCGGGAGCCGTCGCCAGGAGTTGCTGAAGCTCGGTATCCGTGACTTCGCGACGACGCGGCGGAGAGGCACCGCGGAGGTGCGCCGGGGGTGTTTCGGTCACGTTCGTCTCACCGCTCTCCTCCTCCGAGACGCCGGCGAATATCTGCGAACGGAGGGCGGATATGACCAAGCGGAAGCCCTGCGAATTCGACTCGCGATCGACGGCCTACCGATGGATCCAGAGGAGGTCGATTTTCGATGCACCGTTCGATGAACTCTCGTCCGCGTACCAGAGAGACGAATCCGCACTTTGCGAACCACCTGGCGTGCTCCGTCCAAGCGTCGTCGGTTTCCTCCCAATTTCGCAGTCCTCCGTCGCAGTAGAAGCATCTGACCTGATCGCGCGATCCTGTCGGAGGGAGAGTTATCTCGATAAAATGAGGGAGGGCGACGCTCGCGAGATGCGTACCAATGATTACGCAGCGCCAATGATTTGGATCGACCCGCTTTTGGCGACGGTGCTCAATCGGACGAAACGTACCGACGTAATAAAATCCCGCGTCGGCCAGCATCTCCGGCGTCTGCTTGAGGTTCTCGGGCCAGCCTTCGAACGTGCGCAGCCTTCCCTCGTAGGACGTGTACTTCGGATGACGGGGAGCCGTGTGCGTCCGAATGCCCAGTTCCCCGAGATCGATCGCGTTATCACCGGGTGCCAGCTTGACGTTGCCCATCTCCACCACCCGCGCCGAAGGTACTGGAGAAGTATCAACGACGGAATTACCGGAGGAAACGCGTGTTATTCGCGAGCGCGCAGCGGCAACTTTTCATCAGCGATTCTACGAGGAACACTCGCTGACGCGACTCGCGATCGATCGGCCTAGTCGGCTCGCGCGAAGCGAGGGACTTCGGTAGCGCGTCTTGACATTGCCGGAGGAGATATATTTAGCCTTGGCACATTGGGCAGGCATCGGCGAAATATCGCGCGCGGTATGCATTTCCGAGGTGCGATTACGTAATCATCGTGCAACGATCGGTATACCTTCGTCGTCGTCGTCGTCGTCGTTGCCTCGACGCAAGAAGAAATCGCAGCTGGGAAAGTGAGTCCTGTGCTCCTGATCGGGATCGTCGCCCGCTTCCCAGTGCATCACGACCCCTCCGCAGAAAACGCACTCCACCTGCGAACGGTAGCGAGAAACGGCTGACCTCGAGACATCCGTTCGCGCGCAAAACAAATCGACAAAGGCAGCGCATCCTCACCATGTCCGCGAGTTGCGTGTAGAAGAACCCGGACTCCGCGAGACGCTCCGGCGACACCACCGAAGGAATCGGCCAGTCGGCGAACGACCTCAGGCGCCGCGCCTTCGTCGCGTACTCGACTTTGGGGTTCAGGCTCGAGCTCTCGGCCGGAGGGACGGCGGTCCCGGGTGCGGGGGCTGCTCCCGCCGATCCTCGACGCGGCGCGGTACCCGAGGAAGGCTCGCCCGCGCTCGGTACGAGCGGAACGTTGGGGGTGCTCGTCGGGTTCCGCACGAAGGGACAATCGGGGGCGATCGCTCTGTGACGCGCCATCGCCTGGTCGCCGTAGTTCCATTCCAGGATCTTCTCCCCGCAGAGGAAGCACTGGACCGTCGTTCCGACTCCGGTGTAGTAGAAGCCGGCTCGCGCCACGCGTGCCGGCTCGACCGCCGCGGTTGACGGCCAGTCGGAGAACGTTCGCAGGCGGTTTTCTTCCGCGTTCATGTCGCGAGGAGACGCGTGGGCGTTGGTTTACGCGTAGAAGATCAGACCTTCCTGACGATCCGCGTACGGGGAGAGAGCGAGATCGATCGGTCCCGAGGCCGCGGGCGGGACTGAAGGTACCCTCCTCGGAGGGTTGATGACGGGTGCATGTCGTTAACGGGGTGGTCACGGGTTGCGGGAAGGCGAATCGGGTTTCTTGATGTGCGAAATATAAGTAAACGGAGAAAGTAATAATTATTAGTGTATACAAAATATTACACAACTGAGAGAGAGGGCATGAATTTTATATTAAAACACTTTTTAATTCACTTAGCAAACGTACAATCAATAGATATTGGAATATAATTGACAGACAATAAAATTATAAGGTTTTAATCAATAACATAAGTTTGAATTAATCGTACATCTCCTTGCTAAAAATATCTGATAGAAAGTGATAGAAAATTGTAAAAAAAGATTCAAAAATATCATAGAGTGAAAAGTTCTATAGTTTCTTATAATTGTCACATTGAATATCATAAAAAACAATAAGATCGACATAAGATCTGTATAAGTTTCTATGGTGTTTAATATGAAAATTATAAGAAATGATTGATTTCGCGCTCTATGGTTTTTTTGAATCATTTTAGCTATATTCTAATCGTTTTCTATCGGAAATTGTTAACAGGGCTTTCCCCATTGAATAAAATATCATAGATTCTGATTAAAAACTTGTAAAAATCTCATAGAATCCCTATGGGAATCTGATGTGCTTCAGACACGACAATTCCAGATACTCAGTATGAAAATCTAAAACTGATTAATAGGAATGTATTAGATTTTACGTGTATCTGTAGAAAAAAATTAATTCTTATAAAGTTCCATTAGTAATTACGAATCAAACGGCATGTACAGATCTTTATTATCTTTATGGAAGTCAATTTGTTTTTACGGGTACATATTAAATTCAGTAAATCCCTATCTATCATTGCAGATTCAAATAGAATCCAGTAAATTCCTATTCGTCCTTTTCAAACTTTTCTAGTGGATATCTGGAATTGCTGTGTTTGTAGCACATCAGGTTCAAAGTAATCATGCATTTATGGCTATTATTTCTGAAAAATCAGCCATTCTCGATGTTAAAAAAAGGGATATCGTGCTTGCACTTCATGAGTGACATGATTTTTTTTTAAATTCAAATTAAGTTCAGGTGATCAAACGTTCAGATACAATATGGAAATATTTGGATAACCGAAGATTGAGATTCTTGGTTCAAGAATATATACTCTTGATTAAAGAGTATCTTCATCGGAACGAGAAATTCTCTGCGTGCGAAAGAAGCAATTACTCGAGCCTATCAAATATTTTCCTGCATGGAGAAACCATGGCTTGACCCTGGATTTATATTGTGTTTTTGATAGAAGAAAACACTTTTTTGGCACCAGCAATTATTTCTCTCAGTGTGCATAGGTGCGTATTTATCATTCGTGGCATGTCACATAGCGTGACAAATAGGTATATGAGGATAAATTCACTCGACAGAAAAGAAACTTCGATTACTAATGACTATGACTACATTTCTATCCGACATTAAATGCTATGTTTATAAATATCGATAACGAGACAATAGTAATTCAAATTTCTTTCCTGCGGAGCAAGTTTAGCCTCATTATGATATGCGTGTTGTGTATTTACCTGCGATTATCGTCGCACTGTCCCGAGTTCCGGAATTGAGTCCTTGACGTTTAATCGCGCGAGAAAACGTCAGAAGTTTCGAGTGTAATTCGCCGAATATCCAAATCCTATGTGTTCTTGCGATCCATTTTGTAATTGCGTCTGATTGCGTCGTGCGCACATAAAAGAACGATTGTCTGTGCCGTGACTGACGTGATGTATTTACGCCGATTTATGCATGCGCGCGAGCTTGGTGTTGACGGGTCTCTGATTTTGATAGATGTGCAGCATCTTTTTCTTCTTGTGCAAAAAGGGTGTGGGAAGGGGGAGGGGGATGTATTAGTCGAGTAACTGAGTACACGTGGCGCTGCGGTCTCGATTACCTTGTAAACGCAGACGTTCAATCTCTATTCAAATATGGTGTTTAGATATTATGTTAAAAAAAATAATCGTATTTTTAAATTCAACATAATCTATATACATATTCTATATCACACGAAAAAGAAAATCTCTGGAAAAATATAATTATTCACAGTTATAAGTGCGTTTCTCTTTACTAAATGATGTCGAGAGACGCATTTATTGCCAAGCAACAAGAAAAAGAGAAATAGACTTACAGCGCGATAACGTAGCTGCTTTTTAAAATATTGTTTTCCAGCCTAAATGAGATCGAAAATGATAAATGAAAAATTACAGAGTACATAATTATGTCCAAGTTTTTCGAACCTGTAATAAAAAAGATCAAGCAAGGAGATTGCACATAAAGAAATAAGAAAATTAATACGCGTCAGCTAACTTCAGAGAATACCTACATTCATCAATTAATTACAAATAAACGGGCGACTCGAAAACGTTATAATTAAGCTTCATACTATTCCATAGAAAAATAAGCATAGCCGGCGAATAGTTTTTTTGAATAATTCATCAGTGTCGACTAGATAACGTCATTCGAATATCTCTATGCACCGCGCATATGCACTTTTCCGCAGCGCCAAGCGTGTTCAGTTCCTCAATTAACGCGTACCGCAGTCGAAGCGGTGCGGCATCGCGATATGATCAATGATTCTTCATCGTTGTCATCGTCGTAGTGTTGTTCAAGGTCATACGAGGCCGGCAGGTTACGCGCGTATGTGGACATGCATGCGATGCAAGGGAGGTGAAGTGGGGCGAGGTGATAAACGTTATCGCGCCGAGACGATACATACTTACGATCAGCTGTGATTGGTCGACAACTTTGGAACTGCTCAAAGATCGCAGTGCGGCTCATCACTGTGTGAAAGTGTTCTTCTCACCAGAATTTCACTGTCCAACGACTTGTAAATATTAGCGAAGAGTTGCAGCAACGATGCAGATTATCAAGGTTCGTCCTTCACCGGTACAATAATTCCCAGACAACAATTCAAAAGTCATCTTGAAATTAACTTTATGATAACTTGAGTTTCGAGTTATCTAACAATCACCTTTTGGATAACATGGAATTTAAGTTAAGAGGGCCGTCTTTTAATATTGTTGGAAGTCGGAAAAATTGGCACGATTTAGTAAGAGAGACTGTAGTATTTCTTTTTCTTCTTATTTCTATGCACTGTAATGAATATTAATCGATCGTATGTGACTATTTCGAAACCGCTACTGTGTGGTTTTTTCATCCGATCTTCAAAAAATTTATTATAAATTTGAGAAATTCTCAGTTGATACCGACGGTTTCAAAGGGATCAAAGTTTCAAATTCGGGCACGCGGTAGCGGCCTTCAAATTATTCCACTGAATCCAATACAATTTCCTGCAGCATCGTAGCTGCTTTCTGCGTGGAGTTATTACAGCTCACTTGACACATATGGCGTATTTTCGATTTTTTGACTTTTAGTTAATATTAAATTCTTTTCACGGCACACCAGTTCAACAGATATGGTTGCTCAATGAAACTTCAATGTTTATCGGACAACGTTAACATGTTAGCTGCCACGTCAGTCACCAATGACTGACACTGAACTTTCCGTTCAGGCCGCGTCAGTCATCTTTGACTGACAATGCACTTTTTAAGCAGCGCGCGTGGCTTGACTGGGATTTCCTCATAAATGCGTGTTACAGCTAACGTATTAAGTAATTAACCAGTGAGGCTTCAATACCGATTCAGCGATCTTCATCTGATCAATCGGTATGGTCCGACTGACTATCACCTGGAAAATTCCCCTATGAGCTATTTTCAATATCCCCAGAATGAAAAGACGCCCCTTACGTTTCAAGTTATCCGACAGTCGTCTTCTGGATAACATGAAATCATAGTAAGCAAAAAGTGAGACATTAGACTGCTTACGGATGACTTCAAGATGATTCTTTGCCAAAGTGAGGGATTCAAAGTAGGAAGTCATTGGTCAGTGTATAAACTCTGAACAGAATCAGGCTCCTCCTGTTTCATCCCTTTTCGCCGATACGTCCTGTAGATTTGAGATTATTATAAACAGGAACTTGCCGAAATTTATATATGTCCGTAAAAGCAAGTTGAATCCCATAAAGATAATAAAGACCTGCATACGCTGTTCTATTTGTAATTGCTAACAGAAATAAGGAAGATTTTATTTGTTTCTACAGATTTACATAAAATCCGATACATTCTTATTCATTCCTCTAAGATTTTTATGAATCTGTATTCGGAATTGCTGTGTCAACGCACATCACATTCTCATGGGAATTTTGTGGGATTTTTACGAGTTTTCTATGAGAATCTATAATATTTTTTCAACAAGGCCCTATCAAAAAGATCTCATAGATTTCCATAGACAATTTCTTTGTGAACCTGATGCGCTTTTGGCACAGCAATTCCAGATATCCAATGGAGAAGTTTGAGAAGGACGAATAGAAATTCATTAGATTCCATGTATGTCTGAGATTATTATAAACAGGGATTTGCCGAAATTGATATGTATCCATAGAAATAAGGAAAATCCCACAAAGAGAAATAAGACCCTTGTGGTGGGTCTCTTGGATTGTGTTATCCGGGAACCCCTCCCTCAGCGTAGACGCGATCCCCCATCGATGCACTCCTACTTGAACTCGAACTCTCTCTCTCCTCTGCAGTTCGGTAACAAAGCCGTCCTCTTCCGGACGTACGTGACCAAGGCGAAAGCGCACGACGTGGTCATCGTGAGCGCCGTGAGAACGCCGATCGGTTCTTATCTGGGATCCCTCTCGTCCTTGCCGGCGACGAGACTGGGGGCCACGGCGATCGAGGTTCGTCGATTTTCCTCCGCTCCCGGGGGTGATAACTCTGTCGATTTCGCGTTGTTGGTATAACGTAGGCGGGTGGACGATTCAGAGGTGTTTTATGTCGTTCAGGCGGCCGTCGAGCGTGCCGGCATCGCCAAGGATCGCGTACAAGAGGTGTTCATGGGAAACGTTTGCCAGGCGGCTCTCGGTCAAGCACCGGCCAGACAGGCGACGCTGTTCGCAGGTTCGTCGCTCGGCGAGGCCGCGTTTCAATCGTTATTGCGCGTTTCTCGGTGGCAAATGAGTTTCTCAGAGTGGCTACAGATCTGGAAAACTGGGAAGTGTTAGGGAATTTGATTCGTCGGGGAAAAGTAAGGGGAATGTGTCAGGGAATTTTCGATTTTTAAGAAAGCCTTATATCGATGTAGACTAAAAGTTCATTGATAATGAGATAATAGTGATTGAAGTTTAGCTCTTACTCTTTAGCTGTATATATATACCATGATACTTATGTTTAATAAGTTTAAAGGGACTACATCAGAAATTTCGCATAATCAGCTTATTACAACCGCGTATCTAATAATAATAATAATAATAAATAAATAAATAAATTCGTCAGGTCTACCGAAATCAACGATCTGCACCACGGTGAATAAAGTTTGCGCCAGCGGCATGAAGAGCGTCATGCTCGCGTCGCAGACGCTGCAGTGCGGCCATCAGGATGTTGTTCTCGCCGGCGGAATGGAGTCCATGTCCAACGTACCGTTTTACATGAAGCGCGGGCAGACGACTTACGGCGGCGTCAAGCTCGAGGTACGCAAACGAGAATGCGCGCGTTCTCGAATCCCCGTCAGTTAAAGATACGTGCGCTTCGATCGACGCCAGGACGGGATCGTGCACGACGGCCTCACCGACGCGTACGACAAGATCCACATGGGGAGTTGCGCGGAGAATACGGCCAAGAAGTTGGGGATCTCGCGCCAGGAGCAAGACGATTTCGCCATCGGCAGCTACAAGCGCAGCGCCGCGGCTTACGAGAGTAACGCGTTCAAGGACGAGCTCGTCCCCGTGAAGGTGCCGCAGAGGAAGGGCAAACCGGACGTCACGTTCGCCGCGGACGAAGAGTACAAGAGGGTCAATTTCGAGAAGTTTGGAAAGCTCGATACGGTTTTTCAGGTAAGAGAGCGCGTACTCCACGATGGCAACTCGACTGGAAAGTCGGGAAATGTCCGGGAATTTTCGATAAATCTAGAGGACTTAACATTCTTCGATTATTTTACGTTAAACTAGTTTTCGTCCCCGAAGTTGTGCCCGAACTATATTATTGCAGCGTTTCAGTCGTTTCTTCACATCTCGCAAATTAAAAAGTCAGGGAAAGTGAGTGATCCCGGTCAGGGAAACCGGGAAAAGCCAGGAAATTTTGTGAGCGTAATTGAGTTTCCACCCTTGCACAGTTTAGATGCATATAGATCTATCGCTATCCATATTCGAACGAAGATATTCGTATTATAAACATAGAAGCGTATTAATTTTCAATACACTAATCACTTTTCCGAACAGAGTAAATCGCTACCCCCCAGTCTCGGATTTCTCGTACCGACGAGCTCTCCCCTTGTTTCTTCACGTCTCGCAAATGAAAAAGCCAGGGAAAACGAGCGATTTCAGTCAGAGAAACCGGGAAAAAAAAGCGTCCGGGAACTTTGCGAGCGGGATTGAGTGTCCATCCTGACGAGACCGTCGCGCTTATTCGTTGCAGAAGGAGAACGGCACGGTGACCGCCGGGAACGCCTCTACGCTGAACGACGGAGCCGCTGCTCTGGTGCTGACCACGAGCAAAGTTGCCCAGAGTTTAAATCTCGAGCCGCTGGCGAGGGTCGTGGCTTTTCAAGACGCGGCAACCGATCCCATCGACTTTCCCATCGCTCCCGCCCTGGCCGTTCCCCCGGTAAGATCGAACTCGCGTCTCTTCTGCAGGGCTCCCGTTTTCGAAAACTCAATCGAATTTACGACAAACACCGTTAGCCCGCTTTTTAAAATCTCTTCGTAATGCTCCGATGAGGAAAAATTGGTCATTTTGTTCAAACAAGGAGTCGTTAAAATACACTAGTGCTTTAAAGCGCTCGTTTTCGCGGTGACGAACGGGACTTTCACGAATTTTCATCCCCTCGGCAGTTGCTGAAGCACGCCGGCTTAAAGAAAGAAGACATCGCTCTCTGGGAAATCAACGAGGCTTTTAGCGTGGTGGTCGTGGCGAATCAGAGGCTTCTGGACATCGATCCCGCCAAGGTCAACGTCCACGGCGGCGCGGTGTCGCTCGGTCATCCCATCGGGTGAGCGTCACGCGACCGTCATGTCAAAAACATTCACCGATCGTCGCTCTTCGCGCGCACTGAGCGACCGGCTTACCGATTTTCCCGGCATCTTTCAGCATGTCCGGCGCTCGAATCGTCGTGCACCTGGTGCACACGTTGAAGGCGGGCGAAAGGGGCGTCGCTTCGATATGCAACGGCGGCGGCGGCGCGTCTTCCATCTTGATCGAGAAACTGTAAGTTCACCGAGAATCGCTGCGCAAGCGTTGACCGTGGCCCCGGTGCACTTCGCGCAGGGATCGAGCGGTCGCGATTTCGTTCGATCCCTCCGGCCGATCGAACGACGTTGCGTCGCACCTACGTCCCTTCCAGAGTGAGAGACGACGGGAATCGCTTTACCTTGTAAAAAGTTTCTATTTTTATACGACGTGCGTACGGCGGGCCGGCCGAAAATGCAGGCGCAATAAAGAACGATTACGCACCACTCGAAATCTCTTCGACGCGTGCGCCACGATGAGACACGTTTCCGACGCACCCGTAGGTCCCACCGCCGGATATCGTCCCCGCCGAAATTAACAATGTTCACGAAGAATCCCTGTCCGCTCTGCGACGTCTTAAAAGACGAATTGAGGACGCGTTTCAGCGGTCGTTACCGGTTGGAGCAAGTGGACATAGCCGCTCCTGGGAACGAGGTATTTCGACAGTTGTATCGATACGAGATACCGGTTCTCTTTCTGGAGGGTCGGTACCTCTGCAAGCATCGCTTGGACGTCGAGCTCTTGGAGAAGAGATTGGAGGAGCTCGAAGCGTGCGAATACACCTGAGAGAGAGGTGTGTACGCGAAGTACTCAATGGAACGTAGACATAGGTAATTTCCCTGTTGAAAGGATCTCATGGATTCTTATAGATAATTTGTATGGGAATCTCTGATGTGCCTTTGACGGTAATTTCACGGCAATTTCAGATGTGCAATAGAGAAATTTGAGAAGGACGACTAGGAATTCATTGGATTCCGTGTATGTCTGAGATTATTGTAAAGAGGGATTTGCCGAAATTTATATGTGTATCTCTAGAAATAAATAAAATAAAGACCTCTCTACACGTCGTTCTATTTGTAATTAATTACTAATAGAACGTTATGAGATTTTGTTTGTTTCCACTGATACGCATAAAATCCGATACATCCCTCTCATCCCTTTCAGATTCTTGTCGAATTTCCATGGAGATTTTGTTAGATTTTTACAAGTTTTCTATGAGAATCTAGGATATTTTTTCAGTGGGGCCTCTAATGAAAAGATCCCATGGATTTCCATAGGTAATTTCTCTAGCATAGATAGCAATTCCAAATATCCAATAGAAAAGTTTGAGAAAGACGAACAAGAATTCATTGGGTTCTCTGTGTATCTGAAATGATAAAATTCTTAGCAATTTACCGAATTTCACATGTATCCACAAAAACAAGTGATTTCCCATAAAGATAATAGAGATATGAGAAGCTCTATTGATTCTTATAATTTTTACATTGAATGTCAAAAAAACAATAAGATCTGTATAAGTTTCTGTTGTATTTAGTATGAAAATTCTAAGGAACTATTAATTTCACGTTCTATGGTATTTTAAAATCTTTTTTACTACTATATTCTATTATTTTCTATCGGAAATTTTTAACAGAGAGAGAGAGAGAACACCTGTATATACCGTTCTATTCGCAATTACTAATAGAAATTTGGAAGAATTTATAATATTTCAACAGATTATTTGTTTCATTCCTCGGATTTTGATTAATGGTATTCGGATTTGCCCTGTCAAAGCACATCCGATTCCTGTAGGAATTCGACGGGACTTTTACAAGTTTTCTGTGAGAATCTATGATATTTTTTTCATTGGGATTGGCAACATCCGTCGTTCCAGCTCGACTTATCTTTATGTAAACTCGCGTGTCGTGTCGTATATGAGGGCGATAATTATTTTCCACGTGGAAGACGTGACGTTATGCGTCGAAGAAAATATACTCGGAATCTCGGTACGTCCGAATGTTTCGCTAGTCGCTTATCTCTGCGTAGTTCCTCCCACTGTTGCTTCTCTTTCTCCTTCTTTCGCCGTCTCAACCTCCGTTCAGACACAGTATGTAAAACCGCGTGCGCGGCCGACCAACGAGTGCGGATACACGCATACATCCGAGCAAAAAATGAACAACACAACGCACGTGCGTAATTCATTCGCCGTGACGCGCGATAGCGGCAGGTGGTAAGTCACAAACCTCGTAGCGTCGAAAATTCGGACTGGGGGGCGAATCTTTGCCCTGCGCGACGTGGATGACGTACGATCTTTCGACCGAATTCGAGAAGACAACGAGCAGCAAACCGAAGACGAAGGGACCGATCTGCGAAGTGAAGCGCGCGAGGCGTTCGAAATTTTCGGACGCGAAAGAGGCGCAGGCGCGCGCATTCGAAGAGTCCCGCGCCGTATGTACGCCCTTCACCGCAAGTACTGGACGTCGCGCGCAGGGTAGAGCGATGGTGTCGCGTTCGCCGAGGCTTCAGCTCGGCCGAAGGTCGCCGCGCATTTCGACCAACGGAGAAGTTCCGCGCCAATGTGGCCCGAGCCACTTGTTGGCGCACCACTTGATATAACGGGGTAATCGCGAGCCGGAGCGGGCCCGGCGCCACTGGCAGCGGCTCCGGGTCTGCGACCGGCCCCGCGAGAGGCCCACCCCATCCGCGTTGTCCCGCAAGGTATTCTCTCGCCGAGCCATGAGCAGCAGCAGCAGCAGCAGCAGTGGATAATCTCAAACTCGAGAGAACCGTGCTTCTCTCGCCCTCCTCTCTTCGATTCCTTCCTTTCTCTCGTCCCTCCTCTGCACCCCGCTGCGCCTTCGCGCGGTCAGACCATTCCCCCTCTCTCTCTCTCTCTCTTCTCGTCCGCGGTCGGCCTTCCTTTTCGTCGTCGCGTCGTGGGTAGCTGGTCGCCCTCCTCCCGCCGCTCTCCCCCGTCGCGCGAAAGTGTTCGTCTTCGCGCTGGGTATACGTGCACGCGGCCGAGACCTGTGAATCGCGTCGGACGCACTTGCGTGCGTGCGTGCGACGAAGCCCGGACTCGATCGGCGAGCGGACTCCTTCCTCGGACCCGTCAGTGACCGCGTCGGAGTGGAATAGTTGCCGTCGCGCGATACGACGCGCCTCGGTCGTTGCGTTCCCCGCACGAATGCACGCGCCGTTGCCCCCCGGGAGTACTGTACTCGCACGCGCGAGTAGCCGATACCCGTACGACCGCGGAGATATTCGTACCGTGTCCAATTTCCGGCCAGCGAGCCGGTCGGTGAAAATCAAAAATAGTTTTCCCGCGCTCGCGCGATACTACTCCGCCGTGCGTCGAATCACCACCTGCAGCGATAAGGGCGAGGAGGATATTCGAAGGCGATAGCGTGCGGCGGCAGCGGGACTGTTACCGCAGGGGAGGAAATCGGACGAGCAAATGCGCGACAGGTAACGGACGGGAAATCGTGTCTTTCGTTTCTTCGCGATGCGTTCGAACCTGGCGACGATCGCCAGTCGCACTCGTCGCAGCGACGGTGCGGCGGCAGCGGCGGCGCGATCCGTGGGTGGGAATGTAATCGCTGTAACGGAACGGACGGGGGCATCCGGAAGGGCGGCGATTGTGATAACATAACGTGACGTGCGCCCGGACGGTCGTTTCGAGCGCGATTGCGTTTTTATGTACATGCTTCGAAAAATTACGTCCTGCATCGCGAACGGGCTGTTAAATACGTACATATAAGACTGGTATGGTACCGCGCAATTGGTAGGGGGATGTAGCCGAGATCCGTTTCGACTGACAAGTCGAGGCGAACGAACCGTTTTAACGAGTGAGTCATGGCGTACATACGTGTGCGCGCCGTGGAAGGGACGGGAGGAACGAGGCTGACACGCGACAGCCAACGGCCCTCTCGTGCGCGTGCGAGAGAGGAGCGAGAGGACTCGGCGTACGCGTTCGACCCTGTTGGAAATATCTAATGGCTTTCCATGGACAGTTTCTATGGGTAATTTGACGTGCTTCTGACACAGCAATTCTGGGTGTACACTGGAAAAGTTCGAGAAGGATGAATGTGAATTCATTCGGCGCTATTGAGAGAAAAACCTATAGATCCTTGTAAAATCCTGTAGGAATCTTGGACAATGCTTTATGGAAGCACGATGTGTATTTGGAACAGCAACTCCGGGTGCCGACCCATTGAAATCTGAGAAGAATATATAAATCGGAATTTATGAGATTTTACGCGTATGTGTGAAAACAAATGAACGTATTATCGTTCTATTGATAACCGGCTGGTTGATATAAATGCCGTTCTGTTGGTTATTATCAATTGGGTAATTACCAATAGAACGGCATTCGTTTTCATGGGATTTTTTTTCGTTTCTGTATACGCGCATGTGGAATTCAATAAATTTCGAATTATTCGTCTCGGATTTTAATGAGCGAGTATCTGGAATTGCTGTTTCAAATACCTACACATCGTATTTTCGCGAGGAATTGTACGGCGATTTCTGAAGGATTTTATACGAATCTAAGAAAAGTAGAGTTAATTTCTCGAAATTTCAACGTTGATACATTTAACAATAGAATTTGCACTGCATCATCAGAGATCTCCAGTAATAACGTAACGATTAAAATTAAGGACTGAACGTTACTTTTTTAGCGTATAAACGTTTTTTGCAACTTCGTGTTCTCGTATCACAATTATTTGTAGCTTTGTTGATGTTATTATACGAAACTCCTAATACGAACAGGAATATCAGAGAATACTTATAAAATTCGATCTTAAATTGTCAGGGAAAAGTCAGGGAATTCTATAATCAAGTGTTTGCAGAAACTCTGCCATTGGATTCTATGTGTAGTTGAGATAATAGAACAAACAAAATAATATAAACAAATAAAATCTCATAATGAAGATGAAGCCCTGTACACATCGTTCTAAAACATTACAAGATTTTGCTTCCACAGATGCACATAGAATCTGATACATTCCCATTCATCCCTCATAGATTTTTATCAACGGATATCCGAAATTGCTGTGTCTGAAGCACATCAAATTCCCGTGGAGATTCTATAGGATTTTGAGAAGTTTTCTATGAGAATCTGAAAATTTATGATATTTTTTCAATAGACTCGCCCTTATCCACGATATACAATGTAGATATATGTATATATTATATTTCGTTTTAACGAGTCTATCGACCATGCATTTCCTATTGAAAAAATCCCATTCGAACACAGCAATTCCAGATATTCACTAGACAAGTTTAAGAGGGACGAATAGGAATTCATTGGATTCTATGTCTACCCAAAATGATTGACAGGGATTTACCGAATTTTATATTTATCCACGAAAGCAAGTAGAATCACATAAAGATAGCGAAGACCTATATACGCCGTTCTATTTATAATTACCAATAGAATCTTGGAAGATTTTATTTGTTTCTACAGAGATACGCATAGAATTCACGCCCCTCTCAGATTTCTATCGACGAATATCCGGAATTGCCGTATCCGAAGCACGTAAAATTCCCACGAGGATTCTATGGGATTCCTACAAATTTTCCATGACAATCTATTGTATCTCCTCGACAGGGCGAGAGAGCAACATTTCCGAACGTCAAGCTCCAAATTTAATTTCGTGCGTCGTCTCGACAACGACCTTGGCGATCCACCGCGCGGGTGGCGAGCGCGCGTCGACGAATTATCATCGACCCGCGAATCGATTCTAAATATCCACCGCGACGCGTTCCCGACGAATTATCGAGTCGCAAACCAGCGCATCGCACCCCGAGCAGTCCGCCCGATAATCTCGACCGAGGAAGTCGCGTCTCTCCTCGCCGAGAAATCGATCAATTCCTCCGCGATCCCGGTAAGCGAATCCACCGCACGCGACTCGAATCGGCCGATCGCCCGGCTGTCGTGCGCGAAGGGGAATTTTCTTCACACCCGGTGCCGCTCCGCCAATCTCGTTCGCTTTTTATCTCGAGACCTTGAAACGCCTAGTAGCGCACGCCGCTCGATAACTCCAGCGTTCGTCAGTCGCGCGTACCTACCGAACGGCCGATCGATCGCGATCGCGTCTCGGTCGCCGCGCTGACCGCAAGCGCGCGACCACCGAGTCGCGTGAACGATCGCAACGATGCGCCGATCGCGGGGCCGGGGATTTCTAGGAAAGGTCGAACGCGTCGATGTGGGTCAGGTTCCAGGACGGCGAAAAACCGCCGCCCTCGTTCTTTGGAAAGCGCGCGCGCGCGCCGCCGCGACTCGAAACGGAGACGCGCGTACCTACGCGTTCGGCCACAGTTTGTAATCGTAAATTTCGCTTCGCGCAGGAGACGTCGATAGGCGCTACCACGACATGTCGGCGGACGACGGCGATCTGATAGACCTGGGGACGGGGGTGCGCGTCTCCCCCGGAGTCGCGAGCTCCGGCACGCCGCCCGATCCTGCGGAAGAACAGGAGCACCTCCTGGACGTGTGTCCGCCGAAATTGGAGCAGAAGTTGTCCCTCGGCAGGCGACGGCAACAGCAGCAGCAGCAGCAGCAGCAGCACGAGCTCGCCCGTGACAGCGACAGCACCGGCGACGTTCTCGTGACGCTGGGCCACGACAAGGTGG
The DNA here is from genome assembly GCA_963678675.1 of Xiphydria camelus. Taxonomy (NCBI): domain Eukaryota; kingdom Metazoa; phylum Arthropoda; class Insecta; order Hymenoptera; family Xiphydriidae; genus Xiphydria; species Xiphydria camelus. The sequence continues at coordinate 21,951,220 of OY783200.1, read as the reverse complement.
TGCCGATCGGCAAGAGGATCGACGTGGTCTCCTCGGACACCATAAAGAGGATTCGCGACATCGCGAAGAACCTCGAACCGGTCGTTCGAGGTCGTTCCCCGTGCGAAGACACGAACGTCGAGACGCTGCGGGAGATCGACGACGCTTTCGATTTCCTGTCCGAGCTGCAGCGGCAGGATCGCGACGATGAGTCGTACGAGGAGCGGCTGTTCGAGCGAATGGAGGAGGGCTGCGCGCCGAATGAGTTTGTGTCCTCCGACGGACCTTTGATGGAGGAGGAGGAAGACGACGACGACGACGACGACGACGACGACGACAAGAACAACGGCGACGAGTCCTGCTCCTCCCGTCCGTCGGAGTCGACTTGCCTGGCGATCAAACGGGGAAGCAGTGGCGGCCTGGAGGTCGACTGCCGGAACGGAAACATCGAGGCGGTTCGCCGTACGGACGTGACACTCGAGGATTCGGAGTGTTCGCCGTTCGAACGAGGTAAAAGGAGACGCGGCGCCGAGTGCTCGTCGAGTCTGCGCCTCTCGAAGAGCTTCCGCGGCGGTTCGGAGGCGGACGAACTCTCCGGGAGTCGAGTGTCGTCGAGGCGATCTCGACGGAGGCCCGACCGGAAGTCCTGGAGCGAGGGCGTCGCCGCACCCACGCGAGCGAGCCGAGTCGACGAGCAGGAACCCTCCACTTCCGACGGAGTCATCACGAGCGTTCGCCGATCTCTCACTCGACCCTCCGCCGACGGGTAAGCTCCTCCGGCGAAAAGTAGCGCGGGCGTTGCGCGTCGGCGAGTCAGATTCCCTCGTGCGATCGACACGCGTCGCTACTCAACTTTCCCGCGCGCGCAACCTCGGCGCCGGCCGATGCGCGGGTGAATCTCGCCGAATTTTTACCGTCCGCGCCGCGTCGCGCGATCCGACTTTTGGCGACTCGCGAAAGCGCGGTGGAATCACCGGTCGAGGAGAGCGTCCGGCCGGTGGGACTGTCGCTTGCAATTTTGATACGACGAGCGACGTCGGATCGCGGTCGCGGTTATTTCGTAACCGATTCCGTAATGCGCGTTCCGTTCGCTGTCGATCGCACTTCTCCGTCGCTTCCTTTCGGCGCTTTCGAGGCGTGGAGGGGGTGTGAAATCGTTTGCGCGGTGCCCCGATTTTCGGGAATCTCCTTCCGACCGGGCGGGGATTCTTTCGTTCGGACGAGCGAGAGCAAAACGCGCGGGCGGAAGCTTCGAAAGCGGGAGAACGCGCGTGCGACGAAAGCGAGAGTCGGTCGGATCGCGCATTTCTAAAGAGCGATGCGGGTATAACGCGAATTGCGCGTCCACGCGTGACGAAACGCACGGAATCGCTTTGTCGCGTGATTTGTCTCTGTGAACGAACGCTCGTAAGTGAGTGTGATTCCCATTGAAAGAAATATGATAGATTCTCTTAATCTTGTCATAGAAGACTTGTTAAAATCCCGTAAAATCCTAAAACCCGTCCCGTAGACATGCGGACGCGATGAATCTCTTACGGGGAAAAAACTACTAGTGCACACCGCTGCACTACTGGCCAATCGTAATTTCGTCAGTAATGGTCACCGCTAGTCAGCACTACTAGTTAATACGAGTACTATTGGTTGGCACTACTAGCTACAGTGAGAATAGTCTGTGATGAAATTGTAGCTGTAAAAAAACGTCGCGAACAGGGCATCTTTCAGTCATTTTACAGACGCCGACATGTTCCACCTTCAGACCACTTTTAGTCTGTACAATAATAAATACTTTCCTACAAATTTATAAATTATAATTACATCAATACTTTTCTTTCTTTCCAAACTACGCCACTTCTAACACTTTTGTACTTTAACAGTCAAAAGTTACCGTTAAGGTACACAAGTGTCAGCTTCTTCAAAAAAGTTTGAAACGTAGCAGCACAATCCATGGTACGAGCTTTTAAACATATCACAAGTATCGTTTTAGCATTTCACTGCAATACGAGTTTTAATGATATCAACAGTTCGCTAAAATAATGCCAATAGTTTCGAAATTGTCAGCAGTCCAAAATAGCAGTGCACTCGAAGCGCTCATTACTGCCTTAGTTTCCACTATTAGTTCACATAAATAGTGCAATAAATCTCAGTAATTACAGTAGTAATCACCAGCAGTTAAGATTACCGCATCAGCGGTTCAAACGAAAAGTGCACACTATTAGTACAAGTAGTATAGCAGTGATAGCAGTGTGCATACTAATAGTACTAACTACTTCAATAGAAGTGCCCATTAAAAGTACGCACTACTGGTGTAATAGTGCGTACTACACTGAGAGAAAAATCGGGTTAAAAGAACCATAATTTAACTAGAAATCATGGTCGATTTTGGCGCCAGCCATGATTCCCTAATTCTTCTAAAGAGCAACGTTCTGATTATATAATAGTAACACAAGAGATTACGATTGCTGCAACCAGATCGGCCTGCAGTATAATCGATTGATGCCCCCAATCTTTTTTTTTTAGATAGCTGACATTAATATTGCAGTAATATTATCAATCTACTCTTCTGGTTGATCAAACAATTGTGCATGGCTATCATAAACTGCAACCTTATATTGTTACTATAACTGCACAATAAAAATGATTTCGACTGCATTCATGATCCATTTAATTGTAAATATGGTACTAGCAACCAGAAAAATTCAACCTTACGATTATGCTTGATTCAACTACTCACTTTTCTCTCATTGTACTAGTGCAATGGTGTGCATTTTCAAGGTCAGTAGTAAGCACCTTTGCAGTCAACAGTGAGCACTGCTTGCACCACTAGTGGACACTACTGCGCACTAGTAATTTTTTTTTCCGCAAGAGATTTATTCTCCGCTCCCCCTGATACGAGGCGCAGCCCACCCGCGACCGATGTGGCAAGGAGCGCGACGCTCGCGTAGATTCGCAATGCTGTAATTAAATGCGGGCCCCCCAAAAAACACTGCCTCTCTCCTCGCAGCTTCTCCGATCATTCCTCCGAGTGCTCGGAGGTCGATTGGTCTTGGGTCGAGGAAGTGGAGCGCTTCCGAGCCGCGAAGGAATCGAGGACGGGAGCCTACGACGACGACGACGACGACGGCGACAACGATGAAGAGGACGAAGAGGAAGAGGATGACGAGGAGCAGGAGCAGGAGGAGGAGGAGGAGGAGGACGCGGAGGTGGCGATGCGTGAGGAAAAGGCAGCGGCGTCGTCGCTCCCCTCCATCGAGGCGACTTCGTCGAGCCCGTCGCGCACGCGCGACACGCCAGTTGGCGCCCGCGACTCGAAACGCAGTGTCGCGATGTCCGTCGTCGCGACGGCCAAGTCTTCGCTGTCGACGGGCTCGCCGGGTCCGCCGGAGCTTCCGAGCGTGACGCGCGGCCACGACGCACCGTCGAATTCGTGGGTGCGCGCCTCGATGCGACGGCTGCGCCACTTGAGGCTACCGGAAGCCACCGAGCGAGAGGTGCTCAGGACGGGAGCGACGCGCGATCACCCGGCGCAGCCTCCGATCGTCTCGGCCCCGAACTCCCTGCCGGATATCGCCCTGATCGCCCCGGAGATCTTGGCGGCTCAGACGAACGGTACCGCGAGTCCGCTGCGTCCGTCCAGCGCCCCGGCGCCCGCGGCTTCCGCGCCGCGGAGAGGAAGGAGGTGCGCCAGTGGAAATCGCTGGAGAAATCGTGAGTCCAGGCACAGCAGCGTTTCTCGGACGACCGGAAGCGATTTCTCGTGCTCCAGCTCGCCGCCGCCGACGACGACGACGACGACGACGGGCCCGGCGTTAACCGCGACGAGTAGGTGAGTGCCGGTCGACCGGTCACCGCGGCGTAATCGGGGATTGGGAAATCGTCGTCTCTCTACCGTGAACACGGGCGATCGCGCACAAATACGATCGATCGTTTTCCTATTGTGATCGTTTCGCCGCGGGTGTTGGACCTGTCGAGCCCCAATGGCGGATACCCGTGAGGACGGTGCATACCACCGTTGGTCGTTATTGATTATCTTCCGCGCGGAATAGGGGAGCCGGGCGCGCGACACCCGCATTCGAGGGACGATCGAAATGACCAGTTCGCGAGAGGGTCGACTCACGCGAAGCTTGGGTCGTCGTGTTTCTGTGAACGTTCGGAGGGTTGGGAATTGTCGCGCCGGGTGCGACAGTCTTCCGCGGCGCGTTCCGGACGGCACAATTCAAAGAGTCATCTTGATGTCATCCGTAGGCAGGATAAAATTTCTGTTATCTCATTATTTGTGAACCTTTGGCCTGTTATACATCGATGCAAGACTTCGTTGTTGATAAAAATGTAATCTTCGAAAAAGTATTGTGCACAGGTACGAGTCAAAATATCATGGATAATGAGATAATAGCGATTGAAGCTTCTTTCCCGGCGATTAAGTTCAGCCTCGTGCGGCACGATCTCTGGATGTCGGATGTGTTAAAAGTGCGATCTATATGATAGGCTTCGCGTTAACGCCCGCGAATGAGTTTAATGGCAGGGAACGGTAAAAATCGCACCTGGTGTTATTGGCAGAAAAAATGTTTTTTTTTACTTGAGCAGAAAATTCCGCGGACACGCTTCAAAAATAAGTGCCATCATGGAAAAGTACAGAGGATCTCGTCTGGAAATCATGAGAAATATAGAAATTTATTATCCCGGGTCGCTAGAGACACCCTGGTCCGTATTCGCATCCCACTTTCAGTGCTAACAGTGCCCTTACAATTCTCATCTGCACCGCTGTTAATAGTGTACGACCGAGAAATAGAACAGCACTTTTTTAACGCTATTAGGTACCCCTGTCCGGGATTCTCTCGCGATCATCATTGATCGCCCGGACGATCCGCCGTCCCTGCGGGCGTGCAACCCAGTCGTACGTTCGCGCGTTCGATGGACCCGATTGCATACTCGCAGGCGCCTCCCTCGAATCCGATCTGATCGCGCGTGTGGCCTTGGGTACCACCGATACTTCCTCTTCCGCGTCCGCAATCGTATTTGAAATATCAACGCGTGGGTATCACTCGCGCCTAATGGGGATCCTTACGGGAAAAAAAAAACTACTGGTGCGCACTACTACACCAGCAGTGCACAGTAGTGTCCACTACAGACTGGTACAAACGGTGCTTACTACTGACCTTAGAAGTGCACACTGTTGTACTAGCGGTATGCAATGTTGCATCAGTAGTGCGTACTTTTAATGGGCACTTCTATTGAAGCAGTTAGCACTGTTAGTAGTACGTACTATCACTGCTACACTACTTGTACTAGTAGTGTGCACTTTTCGTTTGAACCGCTGATGCGGTAATCTTAACTGCTGCTGATTACTACTGTAATTACTGAGATTTATTGCACTATTTATGTGAACTAATAGTGGAAACTAAGGCAGTAATGAGCGCTTCGAGTGCACTGCTATTTTGGACTGCTGACAATTTCGAAACTATTGGCATTATTTTAGCGAACTGTTGATATCATTAAGGCTTGTGTTGCAGTGAAATGCTAAAACGATACTTGTGATATGTTTAAAAAGCTCGTACCATGGATCGTGCTGCTACGTTTCAAACTTGTTTGAAAGAGCTGACACTTTTGTACTTTAACGGTAACTTTTGACCGTTAAAGTACAATAGTATTAGAAGTCGCGTAGTTTGGAAAGAAAGAAAAAAGTATTGATGTAATTATAATTTATACATTTGTAGGAAAGTATTTATTATCGTACGAACTAAAAGTGGTCTGAAGGTGGAACATAAGGCGTCTGTAAAATGACTGAAAGATGCCCTGTCCGGGACGTCTTTTTACAGCTACACAATTTCATCACATACTATTCTCACTGTAGCCAGAAGTGCCAACCAGTAGTATCAGCTTGTAGTGCCGATTCGTAGTGACCACTATAGTAGTGCAATAGAGTAGTTTTTTTTCCGTAAAGGGACCGCAAGCGAATCCGTATGCCGGTCGGGCCCCGGGTCGTAGTGTAACGCGGTTCTACGCGGTCGATGCATAACGGAATCGCGCGCGGTACCGTTGCACGGATCGTTATCCGGCGCCACGCGGGAATCGTTTCGCTCGCGGTAGTCGCGACGCACAGCCGAGTGCATCCTCTGCTCTCCCGATCGGCGCTCCTACTCTGTACGGGTATAACGGCTCGTCCGCGATCGCGCGGCCGTTGCGACGGAGAGAGTAGAGCGTGTGCGGCCAGTCGCGCGACGCACCGCAGAAATTCAATTGGGGAGGGAACAATAGCTCTTTCGCGGGGCCCGGGATTCGGTCTCTCATCCGCTTATTCGACGCGGTGGCGACGGCGCCGACGGCCAGGTGTGTGACAACGGAGCGCGTTCGGTGAGGTTCGGCGAATTCCGGAACGCGCGGCGTTCCGGCAGCGCGGGCAAAGACGTTCGAACGGGGTACCGCGCCGCGCGCCTTGGGAACGTCAGAAGAGCGGCGTCAGTCGATCGCGTTGCACGATCGACGGGGAAATCGCGCGTGGTACCGACGTTTCCAGAGGCGCGAGTGACGGCCGTTTCGTGTGGCGGCGACTATTTAATTCGGTTGTTTAGTTTGCGACGGATGAACGATGAATCACGATCCGGCTACGTGTCGTCGGTACTTCTACCGTAGTCAGCGCAGGCATCGCGTCAGGTACCAGAGAATTCAGCGTGTGAAAATGTGCCGGGGAGAAATTGGTGCTTGTGGAAGAATTTTCCGAAAAAGCATATTTCTTAAGATTATCACGGTGATTTTGTATCTCGAACCCCGGGTCAGGCGATTCTTGTAGATTTGTGTACGCTAAAAACGAGTCGGATTTTCAAATTTGCCTACCACGTGAGGATTTTAAAATACTCGAGGTCGAATGTTGGAAAACGGGCGATTTTGACCATCCCTGTGGTAAAAAACCCATAGAGATCCATATAAAATTCTTTAGAAATTGTATGGGAATACAATTTCTTACGGAAATATGATTTTTATTTGAAACAGCAATTCCACATACCCGCCCGTTAAAATTTGTGAAAGACAAATCGAAATTTATTGGATTCTATGCGCATTATATGTCGAAACAAATAAAATCCCATAAAAATGAATGGCGTTTATATCAATCAATTGGTTATTACCAATAAAACGGCGTTCACTTTAAAGGGTTTTACTTGTTCTTAAAAAAAATGTGCGTATAGAATCGCATAAATTCCAATTTATTCTTTTAAGATTTTTGTGGGCGGGTATCTGGAATTGCTGTTTCAAACACGCATCATGTTTTCATAAGGAATTGTGTGGGATTCATATAAAATGTTATACGAATCTATTGGTTTTTTTTTCAACAGGGATATTCACGGCTCTGTTACAATGAAACTAGTTTTTTTTTTAACTGCACTTACAGCATTGGAAAGTATTGTCCTTAAACTTTCCCATATATTGCTCAATTGTTCCTAAACAATTTTATAAAGCTAAATTTCAGTAGGACAAGTGGATTATTTTTATATCCATATATTCTTACACCACATTTTCACCAGAGTTTCGAAATAAATTTAAGTTTAAAGAAATGAGGGAAAGAATCAGAGTTAATAAATAATATTTATCGTCAAGTTTTCTTGTGAAATCTAAACTTTTTCAAGAGGTAGACACAAGAAGCGTCTGTATATTCTCGTGGCTGGCATACGAACAAAGCGCGGCTCTCGAAAAGGCAGCCTTGGAGTGGCTGCATACATTTAGGCATAATGACGAGGTGGACCCACACGATCGGCTTGTCCTATTGAAGTTTAACTTTGTAAAATCGATCAGGAACAATCGAGTAACGGATTGGAAAGTTTAAGGACAAGACTTTCAAATGGCGTAAGTGCAATTGAAGAAAAAATGTTAATTTCATTCTAATATAGTCACATTAAACGGTTAAAATCGCCCGTTTTCGTACATTTGACCTCAAGTATCTCAAAATCCTGACGTGTGATACGCAAATTTAAGAGCCGGATTCGTTTTCGACTTATGTAGATGTACAAGAATCACCCGGTCCAGTTCGAGATACAGAAAAAAATTGATTTTTGCGGTCCTGAAAGAAGGAAATCTCGAGGTTTACGTCGCCGAGGAACTGACGAAGATACTGATAATCGCTCAGGTCTATCGAGTCGAACGTGCTTTTTTTTTCTTTTTTTTGTCTCCATCGTGGAGTATCGACGCGACGTCGACGCTTGACGTCACCGTGGCGCGAATTCGTGGTCGCCCGCAAATCTGGATCAAGGCTACCGCTGGCGAACGCGGCCACTCGATCGCGGTTGTATCAACCGTTTCTTGCCGAAGAGTGATCCACTTATCCCGTACATGTGTACATGAGATACAAACCATGCGAGTACGCCGTAGTTCTCACCGGATCGTATCCGTGCTTCCCTCATCTCCTCGATTAATGGGAAGGAGGAGCGAAGAGTATCGATCGTTCACCCCTCGTCTATTAGTTGTTAAGGTCGCACTATGCGAGGGGGTACCGACCCTGGTAACCAGAGTCTGCTACAAGTTACCCTATTGAAAAAGTATCATAGATTCTCATAGATTCCTATAGAAAACTTGTAGAGTCCCCATAGAATTCCCTTCAGACGCAACAATTCCAGATACCCTCTCATAAAAATCTGAGAATGATGAATGGGAATGTATTGGATTCTATGTGTATCTGTAGAAACAAATAAAATCTCGCAAGGTTCTGATAGTAGTCATTTAAGTACAAATAGAACGCGGCGTGTACAGGTCTTTGTTATCTTTATGGGATTCAACTTGTTTTTACGGATACATGTAAAATTCGGTAAATCCCTATTCATCATCTCAGATGCACACAGAATCCAATGCCAATTCCTATTCGTCCTTTTCAAATGAAACGTTTCTAATGGATATCTGGAATTGTCATGTCTGAAGCACATCAGATTCCCATAGAAATCATCTATGGGAATTTATGGAATCTCTTTTCAATAGAGTATCCACGCAAAGCGCTGATCCAGCAGTCTTATGAAAGCTCCTTCTAAAAAATTTGTAATTTTTCTCGCAGAAGCAGTTATGCGACAGAATTTCCGCAATCTTGCGAAAAAATGCACCGAGAAAACAGTTTATTAATAGTTAACAAATGCCATTTCAAATAGGGCGAAATAAATATTTCATTAGCACACGAAAATATACAATTGTTATTGAAATGTTTATTTCATTAAAGTGGTTGCCTCAAAGGATCTAATTGTACCAAATAAATATCGTAATAATTAACGAATATTTACTTGTTCCAATAAAATGTTTATTTCGCCACATTCAAACAGACATTTATTAACTATAAATTAACTGTTTCCTCGGCGTGTAACAAGCAACTTGCATTTTTTCTTTGCTCAAACTTCCATGTGTGTCAGAATTTCATCATTCTCGTGGGAAAGTCTTACAAGATTTGCTGACAAATACTACTCCAATATATGTATCTGGTGCAAGACTTGCAGCTGAATTGTTGCAATATTTTGCAGGAAGCTTACAAAAGCCTACTGCTTTTCTGCCTCCTCTTCTTCGTAGTGTACTCGCGTATGATGGTTACCAGGAGATATATCAACTCGTATTTATGAAGATAGGTACGCGATCGTAGTAAGCAACAATTTACTTAAAACCTGACCCTTGCAGAACGTGCGAAAGGCAGAGGGGTTCGGAGCGGGACAACGATAGAGGCGAGAACGACGACGACGACGACGACGGCGACGAGGATGAAAACGATGGCGACGACGACGACGACAACAACGACGATGACAATCCCTTGGGAAGGTGGCCTCACACTTTCAGCCCGACTCTCGCGTGTCTCGGGTGCACTCTCGGTCTGTTCAACATCAGCCGATTCGCCGTGCTCAGCGTGGAATTCGGAGGTAAGACGATTGACGGAAAGACAAGCACACAGGCAATTATTTATCTCAGTGTAGCGACGACGAGACGCGCCACCGCGATGAAAACGCGCGGCACACGCACCTGATCCGTCGATCGTTTCCAGCGAACTTCATCATCCAGTTCCTCGTCTTGTCCCTGATACTGGGCATCCCTCTGTTGACGCTCCAAGTGTGTCTCGGTCAGCGATTAGCCGCGGGCGCGGTGGACATGTGGAAGATATCGCCGCTTTTTCAGGGCGTGGGAATAGCGCTGCTGACGGCGCAGGCCTTCATCGGTGTCTACAGCGTCGTCGGCGTTTCCTGGATGTTCGTCTACTTCAGGTAAAGCGTCGCGTCGTCGAGATGCCGCGGATCCACGATACTTGAATCTCATGTGCGGACCGATCTCTTCTGCAGGGATTCGTTCATCACGGAGCAGGACAGGTACCGCTGGGCCGAGCCTTTCCTGCTCTACAGGGAGGACAGCAAGCCGTCGCAGAACGGCACCGCCTACAAACTGGACGAAACCGTGCCGGACTACTTCAGCGGGGCCGTCCTGCAGAGGCATCACCTCGCCGAACCTCCCGATCCCGGGGTGGTGACCCTCAAGTTCCAGGTGGCCTTCAATTTAGCCGTGGTTTGGATGATCGTGTTCGTCAGTTTGAGCAAAGGTGAGAGAGCCCACGTGTTGTGTAAATGTAGATGTGGACAGGGTGGCTGCAGAGCTGGAAAGCTGGGAAATGCCAGGGAATTTTGCATTTTTACTGGGAATTATGAATACACTCTTGTGTGCACTGAGATAAGGATTTGGTTGAAAGATTTAGTTGGCTTAAATCAGTCGAAATGACAATATATTCATTCAAGTTAAATGAACGTTTTTGCAATCTCGTGTTCTTGTACTCCAATTATTACTTATAGCATTGCTGATTTGATCACGCAAAAATATCAGGGAGTACTTACAAAATTCGAGCTGAAACAGTCAGGGAATTCCATAATCAAGTTTCTGCAGCCACCCTGATAGATATCCATTGTGAAATCGAGAGATCGATCGAATCAGACTCGCCGGGGTTCATTTCCTTTTGTCTTTTGCCCGTTTGTCGTCGCAGGCTTGAGGTCTTACGGTAAAGTGGTGTACGTGTTTACGCTAGTCCCGGTGTTCGGTACGCTGGTCCTTTGCGCGAAACTCTTGGGACTTACGCCGACCGGTACCGTCCACCAGCTCTTTCCCGCCACTATCTGGAGCGAGTTCTTCATCAACGGCAAGTCGTGGGTGGCCGCTTCGTCGGAGGTCTTTCTCACCTGGGGCTTGCTCGGAGCTGCCGCGATGCAGGTGCGTTTCAACCGTCGCGGTACGAGTGCCGTGCGCGTGTCCACATCGACGCGTGCCTCTTCTCTGTCGTAGGTCGCCGCTCACAACAAGCACAAGCACCTGTTGCAGCGCGACACCAGCCTCGTCGTCGTCCTGACTATCGCGGTGCTCCTGCTGGCCGCCTTCCTCGCCAACACCTGCGTACAGATTATCCGACACTACGGATACGTTTACACGACGAGCTCCTTCGGTAAGGCATGCATACCTACACCGCTTAAATCAGAGCCAAATGAATCGGAAGAAATCGGATTTTTGTTCTGGACAATTTCCGACTCAAATATTATTTTCCGATTTATTTCCTCAAATTGGAATATATCGGAAAAGAGGAAAAAGAAGACGTTTAATTTGACGTGAAAGGCATATTTCACGGTGTTTTTTCATTAAACTTCACATGAATTGTCGTTTCCTATCAAATTAATTTGGTCTGCTCAGGTGTATTCGTATTTTTAATTACCCATTATACCAGTATTAAATCTGATGTACTCTATGCGCGTTTCATGGCGATTATTATTTTGCGGTTAAATCCCATTTGAAATAGGAGTTGGAATTTTCCAGTACAAACCCATCGATATATATTTGTCAAATAAGAAATAGGTTCAAATAGGAAAATACTAAGACGGAAATCGGATTGAAACCGATCGGCGAGATGAATAGGTTTGAATCGGATTCAGTCGACGCCCTTAACGCCGCCGCGAGCGTCAAGAGAGATTCGAACGCCGTTTTCATCTCCTTCCAGAGAGGATATCGGGCTACTCGTTCATGCGTCCCGTCGATCAGCCGGCGCCACCGGGATACGTCGGTACGCCGGAGAGATTCATGTCGCACGCGTCGTTCCTCGTCGGTCAGCGCGTCGTCAAACCCGGCGCCGATCTCGGCGTCGAGTCCGGTTACCAGGTCCTGAGATTCGCGACCGAATTGGTACCCGCCACGCTGGCCCTTCTCGGGGCCGAGCAGGTGTCGCCGTTTTGGGCGGTGCTGTTTTACTTCGTGCTCATTTTATTCGGGATAGCTCAGCAGGTGAGTCACCCGCTTGTCCTTACGATCGCGCGATCGTCATAGCGTCACGCGCGTCGCTCTTACTTCGGATGATTCGATCGGCCTCTCCCTTCGCAGCTGGCGATATGGCACTGCGTGATAACGGGGATCATGGCGATAAACACGAAGGCGACGAAGCTCTGGGAGACCACCATCACCTTCTTCAGCTGCGCCTGCGCCTACGTCTTGGGCCTTCCAATGGCAACCGAGGTGAGAGTCCCGTCGCTTTTGCTCGCGCCGCGATCGCCTTATCGCGGTGAGGCCGACGCGGCGAGAGATTAGATTAGTCGCGCGTACGCGTCAGTTCGGTGCCGCAAGTTCGCGCGATGAGCGGCAGCGCGGGTGCGACTTCGCGCGAAAGCGCTTCCTGTTACTTTTGCGACGAACTCGTGGAAGAGAGACGTCTGCCGGAACACGCCAAGCACTGCGGCGCCGTGCTGACGCCGTGCCCGTACGAGTGCGGGGCGTACATCGCCAGGAGAAACGCCCAGAGCCACCGGGAGCAATGCTCGCTGAAGCCGAGGCGCGCTCCGCCGGCGGAACTCGAGGCTCGGAGCGACTCGGCGTGGCGGGAGAAGGTGCTGGCGGCCTTCCGCTTGCTCAGGATCGGCATCGACGACGCCGCGAGGGAGCGGAGGCGATTGGAGGAGTCGCTCGCACGGAACTCGGCGCTCCTGCGATCGCGGGACGAGGCGTTCGAGTCGCTGCGCCTCGGCGTATCGCGGGGCCGGGAGGAGAGTCGATCGCTCGCCGCGGACGTGCAAACTTGGCTGAGTCGCCTCGAGGGACTCTGCCACGACGTGGACCTGCGGACGAGCCGCGCTCTGGAGCGCGTGACGGATCGGGTGGAGTCGCTGCGCGGGGAATCGGCGGAGGCGCGCGACGCTTGCGCCACGGCCAGCCGCGATCGGCGCGCGGAGCTCGACAGCCTCGGGGCGTGTCTCGCGGAGGTGAACGCGACGATGAGCGGGGCGTGGCGCGAGCAGCTCGAGCGAATTCACGACCTGAAGCTCGAGCTGGAGATGAGGTGCAAGAGCGCGAAGGAGTTGGCCGACGGGCAGGACGTTCTCTCGGAGAAGATCGACATACTCGTCGGAGAGTCGCGGAAGCACGCGGAGGCGATAAGGCGGCAGGCGGCGGAGACGAAAGCCCTGAAATGTCGGCTCGAGGATAACGCTCGCCACGTGGAAGACCTTCTCAAGGACGTGTCGATCCAAAGCTCGTCGGAATGTCTTTGCCGGCGGTGCGAGGCGCGCGCCGACGATGCCGCGACGCCCGCTTCCACCAACGGTCAGCTGCTCTGGCGGATAGATCGGTACAAGGAGAAGATGACCGACGCCAAGGACAACGACGGCGTGCTGCACAGCCCGATATTCCACGACAGGGAGTACGGCTACACGCTGAGGGTGGAGCTATTTCTGAACGGACGGGGTCAGTGGAAGGGGCGTCACGTCATCGGCTGCCTGCGCGTCGTGGAGGGCAAGTGGGACCCTCTCTTGGACTGGCCCTGCGTTCTTCGCGCCGGTATAACGCTCAGGGATCAGGAGAACCCTGCAAATGACGTCAGGAAGTTCGTCAAGGTCAGGGGAGGGACAGGCAAATCCGAAGATGCGTCGAATCCCGAGAGGGAGTCCGGGACGTATATGTTCATCCCTCACGCGACGTTGACCAGATATGCGGGATATGTGAAGAACGACGTGATGTTCCTGCACGTCCGCTTGAGGGACGCCCGCGCGAGCGGCTCCACGCCTTCGTTAGTTGCGTAGGCGATAACGGGTGTGTGTGCGGTGATCGATCGACCTCGATCTCCGGGCTGCCGAGACATTTGATAAAGGGAGCGCGGCTGCGCGGACGGAGGCGAAACCGCTCGAACGCGTTGTGAGAAATACGTATTAAAATGAAATAAACAGGGGCTGCGAAGCCTGGAATACCTACTTCCGATCGCGTCGTCCGTCGCGACGAATCGCCAGAGATGACTCACGGCGCGTCGTTGGTTCTGATCGTCGACTCCGCGATCTCTCATTCCAGCTCGGCATCTACGTGGTCTACTTCCTGGACTACACCCTCGGCGGAGCGTGGTGGATCATGGTTCTCTATCTGGTGCAGGTGGGCGCCGTCTTCGCGGTGAGGGGACGCCCGCACACCGGCGAAGCCGTGGTGGCGGAATTATTTCCACCCACCGGAAGCTGCCTCCGACACTGGGCCGGTCCCCTGCTGTCCTTCACGTGGAACGTCATTCTCCCCGTCACTCTCATGGTGAGTCAGCTCCAGCGCGCCACGTTGCCGAGCGCCGCGAATTCCCCTAACGCTCCTTCTCTCGCCGTCGCAGGTACTCAGCATAACGGTCTTCAAAAGCAGCGGCTTCCGGGAGCTCTACACGTATCGTCGAACGAACCGGGACTACTGGGCCGTGTGGTCCAGACAACTCGGCGCGGCCATTCAACTGACGCCCATTCTGATGATCCCGGCTGTGGCGATCGTCCAAACCTGTCGCTATCTGAACAACGGTCCACCGGATATATTCGACGTAAGGTTTTCCGATCGATCTCAAGCTTCGCGAGAATAGTAGGAAAAGAATAGGAGAAAGCTAAGGAAACCCCTCGCGACTGTCGCCCGTTGCCCTGGAAATAACTCGAGCGCTTCTCCGCAGAGAATTCAGCTGCTCTACCGGCCGTCCATGGAGCCGGAGGAGCCGCGAGACGCTCAAACTCAGATCGGCGGCGAGGCCGCCGCGAGTCTGCACGGCAACGGAATTCAGCCCGCCGCGACGGACGTGCCCTTCGAGGATCCACCGCCAAAGTACACGCCGCCGCCGAGCTACTCGACCGCCACGGGCGCCAGGATAGCCAAGATGTTGCGTCACAGCTTCCGACGGAGCATGAGACGAATAGCGAACGTCTTGGGCGAGAGCAGCGCGCCGTCGCCGAGGCCGGCGTTGCAGCCTCCGCCTCCGGATTACGCCACGGTTCTCGTCGAGATGAATCAGAGCCTGCCGCCGCCGCCGCCGCCGCCGCGCCGGGACGTGTCGATCGACGTTGCGGACGTCCGACCGGACGTGACGATCCCGCGGAGCGGCACGCGGGACAGCGAGAGGCGCAGACCGAGCACCGTCGACCGGATGATGCGAATAAGCACGGTGGACAGGAGTCTGACGGAGCGCGCTCACTCCACGATGGACAGAGCTCGACGAGCTCGGGTCAATGCCGGCAGCTCGAACTTGACGGCCGCCGACGTGGCCAATCTGCTGCGCAGCAGCATCAGACGAGGAACAGCGAGGACCCGGCAGACCCTGTGCCACAGTCTGGTGCAGGACGGGTCGACGGCGGCGGCGGCGGCGGCTACGACGACGACGACGACGGCTTCCGCCGAGAACTTGGTCGAAGCGGCCGCACCGATCGGTCAGGATACGATGGAATTTTCGAAAGGTGCGTCTCTAGTCACCGAGCGAAATTACGCTAACGATAATAAGAAGACTGCGGATGAAGTGGGAGACTCCGTTTCTGTGATATAGACTGGCCCTTCTCTCGGACGAGCGGTTTTCATTGGAGCGGATAGCGACGCTGCTCACGATTTCGCCTCGGCTCGCGTATCGCGTCGATTGTCGAATTCTTGAGGTATCCGAGAAATGATTCCTCGTCGACGGTTCCGTTCGAATTGGACGCGCGGTCGAAGGCAACGCGCGATTCGGTACCTCGCTTTCCACGTTGCTCACTCGATTCGACCCACAAAACGGCGTTGCGCTTCGACCGATTGCGTTGATGTGTTCAAAGGCATTTTACATTATCGATTTGTAGTATCAATCGAGTTGAGGTCTCGCAAATCGTTGGGCGATACTTTGCACTCGGAGAAATAGTTGCTAGTATCGCGAAAGATGTTTCTTGAATCAAGAATATATGATTTTACAAATGTTAAAAAATACAGATTTTTGTCTTGATGAAAACATTTTTCTTGACAAATTTCTATAAAACGGATTTTTTCTTTTGCAGTAATTGGAACACTCAGGGAAGTGTCAGAGAAATGTCCAAAAATGTCCACTTTTCTTTCACGCACAAAAACTTGTCTGAAAAAGTCTGATAAATATTGACGGATATCTGGAGAAAACAGTAAAATTGTGAAAAAAAATTCTGCAAAATTTTTCTGAAAACGTCTATGTATGTTTACAGAAATATTAAATTTTCCAAATGTGACCAAATTTCAGCCATTTTTTTAGAATTTCAAATTTTTTTCAAATATCTGAGTTTATTAAAATTTGTTAGGACATTTTTCACGTACGAAAGTAAAATGAATATTTTTGGACATTACTCTGAGATTTTCTCTAACAAAATCTGATACTTCCCTGTCTGAAAACGTTTTAATTACTATAAAAAGTCAGGAAAAAATCAAAATACCTCAGAGTTTTGCAGAAATTTATCAGAGAAATTTTTCCATCAGGGCGATTGACAAATAAACAATAAAAAACTGGAGTCTATCCAATATTTTCTCGCGCGAAAAAAACCATGGCTTTATCCTGAAATCAAATCATGTTTTTGATTGGAAAAAAAAAAACATTTTTCTAGCGCCAGCAATTATTTCTCCCAGTGTAATTTGCAGCGTGCGCTTCTAACGTTAGAAGACTAATTGTCATGTAAATACGTAGGCACACATTATCGTCATTTAATTATAATTATCATTAGTCGATACAACGATTACCGGTCAAGTATCGCACTCGTAGCCTTTAGCCGTTCGATTCTGCGAGTACCTCGGTCCGTCCAGTGTGTGTATGTGTCTGCGCGTTTACGCAAGTGTGCTTGTCCTGTTTCTCTCGATGCGCGTGGCAACGTAAACTCGAGTCGTGCCTTCTCAAATTAGTGTAATATAGTAGGATGAAGATTGAGCGAATCGTCGCTGTGCGTTAACGGTAACACACCCGCGCAATCAGACAGCGGAGCTGAAGTAAGTCTCCGCGTTTATATTTATAGCTATAACTTTATACCTAAACGTAATGCATTTTATCCGCAACGCGCTATTCGTCCGACACTTCTACACACGTACCTAGATACGCGGTATCAGTGTTCAGCCGGATAAGGCCCTATCGCGCTATCCCGTTCAAGGGATTTTGTCCTCGCAAGGGAGGTACGTGTCCCTGCGGAACATGGCAACGGAATGCATAGCTGCGATCGTACGAACGGAGCAGCCTATGCGCAGGGGAATTTGAAATGTGCTGGAACGTGCGGCAGAGTAATCGCGTGCAACGATAAAGAGTACTTGAGAAATCTATTTACATCTCATTTTTTTTTTCACCCACTCCTCAGCTTCAACGAACCATGAGGGGAACCACGCGGTGGTGAGTCGTTAAACTGTAGAGAAGAGCAAAGAATGTTAATTGTGGAATAACGGATAAACGGTATTCGTTTATATTCATTTCAAATTTATATCCATTCATTCGATCTATGTACTTTTCATTAATTCGAAAACTATTTAGGTCTGACATCTTTTCACCGTGAGCGGTCACCCATCCAACTACTGTCCGCACTTTTTGCTGCTTTACTTCATTGATCGGTCGGTGTCCTCGAGTCCCTCATCTGCTGTACGCTCCTTTCGAAAACTATTTAATCGTACAATTGAACATTGATAGATGGAAAAGGTTTGGTGCTGGAAGAAGAAAAGAATAGAAGGTTTACTGCGAATCGATAAAGATTTGCGACGTTATTTCTAATATCGAAATAATGATGCATGTAACGAATTGGCTTTCCCGTCAAAAATTGACCTTTATAATATAGCAAATGAAAGCAGATATTTCCAACCAGATATCCTGACTTCATTACTGCCATATTACGATAACAGTTTGAAATTTTTGCAAGGTTTTTTTCGACCTCTTCCCCCTTGAGTTCTTTCTCCAATTGGTCGAAGAACGAAGTGAGCATTCTCACTCACAATCGGGGTCCCGAGAGAGATTCTGGACAAGAATTAATCTGAAACTTCCCCGGATAATACACAGATGGCCGGCCGCACGCAACGTCGCGCGAAAACATCGTGCGGTGGATCTACACGCTACGTAAAAATAAAGGAGAAAAATGCGACAACCGCGTCGAAAGGGTCGATCGTCGGAATCATTCGAAGACTCAATCTCAACCGTTCGTTCTCCCCCAAAGTATCGCGCGAGATCGAGGCGCCCGGCTCCAAGAATTCGCGAGCGCGCGACGCGATGTGACGTGTACGCGTGAAGTCGCCCCGCCGTGCCGCGGAATCGGGTCTCCGGACCTAACCTCATAATTTCCCCGTCGACGCTCGAGCGCCCGATGTCGGCGGAACCGGAGAAAGCTGCGGCGCCGCCCGCGGACGAGGGCGAGTCCTCCGCGTCCGCCGCCGAGGAGGACGAGCGATTCCTCCGCGACTACATCGAGGAAGCGGAGCGGCGGCTCGCCGCCAAGGAGGAGATCCGCGCGTCGAACCTCAACCCGACGAGGCCGCCGGATTCGTACTTCGGCAAGCTCGACTCGAACCTGAAGAAGAACACGACCTTCGTGAAGAAGCTGAGGAACTTCAGCGCGGCCCAGCTCGACGCCTTCCTCAAGGACATGACCAATCTGAACCTGACCAAGTACGTGAGCGAAGTGGCGATGGCCCTGGTGGACGCCAAGCTCAAGATGACCGACGTCCAGCCCGCCATCAAGGCGTGCGGCTACCTTCACCGCACCTACGCCGAGTTCTCCGGCCACCTCTTCGAGAACTGGCAGAGAATCCTGTCGCCCAAGGCCGGCGAGAAGATCGCCAATCCCAGCAAACTCAGGGTCGACCTGAGGTTCTACGCGGAGCTGGTCAACGCCGGCATCTTCACGCACAAGCAGGGCCTGTCGCTGCTGGGCTCGGCGCTCACCGCGCTCATCAACATGGACAAGGAGGAGCACAACAACGCCAGCGTCATCCTCAGCTTCTGCCGCCACTGCGGCGAGGATTACGCGGGGCTCGTGCCGAGGAGGGTGAGGGAGCTCGCGGAGAGGTCGAACGTCGCCTTGCCGCGCAGCAAGCTGCTCTCCGCGGAGAAGCAGCAGAACGTGAGGAGCCTGCTCAGGGATTACTACAACTCGCTGTGCCGTCACCTGCTCAAGGAGCGCGCCGAGCTCGAGGCGTTCGAGAAGCAGAATCGCAGGATACTGCAGACCAGAGGCGAGCTGAGCGCCGAGCGGAAGGAGAGGTCCGAGGCGCTGCGGGTCTCCTACGAGCGACTGTCCGCCAGCGTCGGCAACTTCAGCGACACGCTCGACGAGCCCCTGCCGGAGCTGCCCGTCGATACTGAGGCGCGCGCGGAGACGGAGGAGTCGCCCAAGACGATCGGCGAGGGCGAGGAGCGCAGCATCGTCGAGGACACGTGGGGTGACGAGGAGACGCGAAGGTTCTACGAGGCGATGCCCGATCTGACGGTTTTCCTGCCCGGTTCGTACCTGAGGGAGGTGCCGACGAAAACTGACGCGGTGCCGGCGACTGCCGCCGCTTCCATCACCGAGGAGGCGCTGGACGAGGAGGAGCTCGACTCGGAGGAGTCGGAGGAGCCCGAGAAGGTGGAGGAGGCGGAGCCGGAGGCCGAGGAGCCGCAGGTCTCCAACGTGAGCAACAAGATACTCCTCGACGCCTTTCTCGCTCACCTGCCCAACTGCGTGAACCGCGAGATGATAGACAACGCCGCCGTCGATTTCCTCATCAACCTCAACACCAAGCACAACAGGAAGAAGCTGATCAAGGCGCTCTTCGGCGTCTCCCGGATTCGCCTGGACCTCCTGCCCTTCTACTCGCGCCTCGCCGCGATACTCCACCCGGTGATGCCGGACGTGGCCAACGATCTCTGCCTCATGCTGAAGCACGACTTCAAGTACCACGTGCGAAAGAAGGACCAGATCAACATCGAGTCCAAGATCAAGGTGGTCCGCTACATCGGCGAGCTCGTCAAGTTCGGCCTCTACTCGAAGATCGAGGCTCTCTATTGCCTGAAGGTCTTGCTCAACGACTTCACCCACCACCACATCGAGATGGCCTGCAACCTCCTCGAGACCTGCGGCAGGTTCCTCTTCTGCTCGCCGGACTCGCGGCAGCGGACCAAGGTCTACCTGGAGCAGATGATGCGCAAGAAGGCCGTGACCGCGCTCGACTCCCGCTACGTGACGATCATCGAGAACGCCTACTACTTCGTCGACCCGCCGGAGTCGACGGGCGGCGTCGCGAGGAAGGAGCGCCCGCCCGTCCACGAGTTCGTGCGCAAGCTGCTCTACCAGGACCTGTCCAAGACCAACACCGACAAGGTGCTCAAGTGGATGCGCAAGCTCGACTGGGAGGACGACGGCGTGTCGGCGTACGCCGTCAAGTGTCTCACCGCGGCCTACAACGTGAAATACCTCAACATCCGCTGCGTGGGCAGTCTGCTGGCCGGCCTCGTCGCGCACTACGAGGCGGTCGGGCCCTACGTCGTCGACGGGGTCCTCGAGGACATACGGCTCTGCATGGAGATCAATCTGCCCAAGTACAACCAGCGCCGAATAGCGATGGTCAAGTACCTCGGCGAGCTCTACAATTATCGCATGGTGGAGAGCGGCGACATATTCCGCACCCTCTACCTGCTGATCACCTTCGGCGTGGGCACCGACCGAAACGCGCCGAGCGTCCTCGATCCGCCCGAGCACCTGTTTCGCATAAGACTGGTGTGCACCCTGCTCGAGACCTGCGGTCAATACTTCAGCGGCGGCTCCAGCAAGAAGAAGCTCGACTACTTCCTCGTCTTCTTCCAACACTACTACTGGTACAAGTACTCGGACCCCGTCTGGACGCCGGAGAATCCCTTCCCGATCGGGATCGACTACATGTACCGCGACACCCTGGCGATGCTCAGGCCGAAGATGCAGCTCTTCCAGAGCTACAAGGAGGCGCGGTGCGCCGTGGACGAGCTGCGAAGTGTCCTCTATCCGGGCTTGGCGACCGGCGATGTCGAGGACGGCAACGACGAGGACGACGGAGAAGGAGGCGGCGGCGGCGGCGGCGGCGAGACGGAAATGAGTGCGATTCCCGAGGTCGACGAGGACGTGACCGCGTTGACGTCGGGCAACGGCAGCGGCGACGCCAAGGCGATGGCCGAGCTCCACTTCGAGGAGGCCGAGGATTATTCCGAAGCTCAGTCGGAGGAGGAGTGGCTCGTCGACGGGGACAGGGACGAGAATCTGGGCACCCGGGACAACACCCAGGGCGACCAGAGCCTCTCGGAGGGCGCGAACGAAGGCGTGATAATGGACGCCTCGGAGCTGGACGCGGCGCTGCCCTCGGGCCCGAAGAGGGTCAGCTGCCCCGAGGACGACGACTTCCTCTCCGCGCTCGATCGCATGGTCTCCGACAACATTCAGGACCGGATGCGGGACGCCGTGAAGCCGCAACAGGTCGACATATCCGTGCCGCTCCACGTGAAGAGCACGAAGAAGACGTACGAGCAGCTGCAGGAGCGGCCGCCCGCCGACACCACCACCATGGACTTCGTCCTCATGCTGCGGAAGGGCAACAAGCAACAGTACAAAAATCTGGCCGTTCCCGTCTCCTCCGAGCTGGCGATGAATCTGAGAAATCGGGAGCAGGAGCAGAAGGAGGAGAAGGAGCGGGTGAAGCGACTGACGCTCAACATCACCGAGAGGCAGGAGGAGGAGGATTATCAGGAGACGATCAATCAGGGAACGAGGCCGGTCACGGTTAACATGAACCGTGAGCGACGGCAGAAGTACAATCATCCCAAGGGGGCGCCGGATGCCGATCTCATCTTTGGACCGAAGAAGATTCGATGAGGGCGCCCGCGGTTTCGGCGCCACGCATTGCGATTTGTCCGAGTTCGCCACGACCATTACGGGACTCGAATTGACGGCGATGCTTTCTCGTCCGGTCGACGATGGCGAACGAAGAACGATCCAGCGAAGAGGAAATCGGCGGGTCGATGTATAATTGTTTATTTCTATCTAGGAAATTGTCACCGCGTACAAAACGAATATAAATAAAGATGAGAGTTCGCGGAGAATCGACGGAACGTACCTCCGCGGCGGATACGCGTTCGCCTAGTGTGTGTATGTGTATGCGCGCGCGCGCCAGAAAGAGAGAGAGAGAGAGAGAGTGTGTAGTAAAGGATTCCGAGTTTGACAAATGAAGAACTAAATGCACGAGGATGCGTCGGCTACGACGCGACGGTTATTTATTCAGGGATCCTCTTCGGCGTCCTCGAATTGACCTGCTTCGACGTCCATGGCTTCGTCCGCCTCGGCGCCGTTGTGATTCGCTGGAATTCGTTTCCCGAGTCGGTAAAATTATGAAGGCGCGCCTCTCGCTACATCGAATCCGGGCTTCACAGTTTGTCCCCTATTCGGAGTGGCTGCAGAAACTTTATGTATTTCCGATTAAATCTTGAAATATTCCCTGATACTTTCGATCATATTACGAGTTTTGCATAATTAGCAAAGCTGTGTATAATCGTGATACAAGAATACCCCAGCCAGACATAATATAAATTGCGCAGCAATTTTGAAAAACTAGATCACGGCGTGCGTCAACTGTGTGTGTTTTGTGAGTTCCTCCTTGGCACTGTTATTTATGCAATTGAATGTTGAAATTATGTTTCGGAAATAATAAGTAAATTTTACACATTGTTGTGATTTAGTGAATTGAATTTTGCACAAAAGTTCGTTATCTTAGTTGTACTTATATCGTGGTATGATCCAAATTTGATCTATAACTTGCAAATTACACGTGTAACAAATGATTTCTGATAATTTGACGTAATTAAGAAAATTTAATGCAGCTCAAACTTGACGCGTGTCGTGAATCAGGAATGTTTAACTGGGACGAACTGGAAGCAAATCCAACATTTTGAGATCATGAGAGTAGCTGCAAAGAGGTGAGGACCGTACGAGGATTAAATCAGATTGCGATACTCATTGTCAGATTCAAGTTACTCAAAAAACAAGAGGTATAAGTTACGAAAACAATCTCCATTCGCTTGGTGTCTCATTGTACACCGTAACAATTATTTTTTTCAACCACTGCACGTTTCTGATTTCTGGCAAATCTTTCCTAATCAAAATTGCCCCCTTTTTTTGCACAAATTCCCCCGTTTCCTCTAAAAATGAAATAAACGGGGGCTGTGAAGCCGGGCTCCGAATCGTCAAACGCGTCTCTCGTCTCGTAGTACCTAAATTCATCCGATTACCTGCCGGTAATATGTACGGGGCATCGCCAGCGCCTACTTCGTAATACTCAAAGTCGTCCTCCTCCGCATCCTCGTATATATCCTCCTCGGCTGCGGATAATTTCACGTATCGGAATACCGGCGTCTATAAAAGTACTTCGTCGCGCGGATAAACTTTTCGTTACCGTCGGAAAAGCTCTCCTGCGGATCGGGATGTAGCGCTTGGCACTGGTTCATCGCTTGGAACATTGCTTCGAGATTGTTGGTGTCGTCCGGCGCGAATCTCATCTCCGTCATCGGAGCCTCGGAATCCTCGTCGTCATCGTCCGAACTATCGTTGGCAGCTGGTGTTACCGGCACGCCTGCGAGAATTATCATACCATACCGTATGAGGCTGAGTTTACTCGCCAGGAGAGAAACTCAAAGCACTACTATCTCATTATCTATGAGCTTTTGGCTCATATTTGCATGATACTTTTTTAAAGATTACATTTTCATCTACAACAAAGTCTTATATCGATGTAGTTCATAAATAATGAGATAATAGTGATTGAAGTTGCTTTCCTGGTGAGTAAGTTTAGCCTCATATAGCATAACGTCGATCGACGTGCAACTAATGATACGTTATTTCTATGTTCTTGATGACGGTGAATTCGTTGGCGTACCTGGGAGATCGACTTTCGCGTCGACCATGACGTAGAGACACTGTCGCGGATGCACCTGTTCGTCTCGTGAAATGGCGTGTAACGAAATGTGAGGATACTCGAGGGAGAATCCTTCTCGCGTCGCGTCGTTCATCCATGAGAGCACGCTGTAAGACGGAGTCAAGTTTACGCGGCGAAACGAATCGCGCGCGCCTGCTTTCCGTCGCGATCCGTAGAAGCGAAAGATACTGGAGTCCGATATTACAGGCTTCACAGTACAGGGACAAAACAGTTTCAGGGAAATAAGGGCTAATATATGTATTGTTCCCCCTGACTAGTTTAAAGTTATTTTTTTTATGTTACTAAAGCAATTGAACTCTAGTATAATTCTTTCGTTTTTCTCCTTAATAAATTGTTAATAAATTGTTTTTTCTTCTTCTTCTCTTTACAGACGTGAATTTTGCGCGAGGTGATCTTGTCTTCTTACTCATTCAATTGTATTTTTCTGTTTATTTTAGTGTCTAAGTTTCATTTTTATGCTCATGCTTTAACATTGTTGCTTCTTTCTCTGCATCTTTCTTCGTATCTGCCCTCAGGGGACTCCAGTCCCACAGTAAATAAATCGCTGCTTCTTCTTCTTCTCCTCCCATAGTCTTTTAAAACCACTGTACAACCCCCTAAACTATACAAGTACTCGCAATGCCTCTTTTCTCCACGATGCTTTTTATTACCTTCTTAATTTCTACCTGCATTACTTCCGAAGCATCAACGGCAATTTTATAAGATTGTCGCACATCTTTCAATGCGTTTTTCACTTTCTTAGCTATTTGATTTTTCCTATCTAAACTCGAATGTACAGTGTTCTATAAGCTATATATGAAAAAAAGGATTTTTAAGGTCGTTATCGTTATTAGGACTTAAAAAAAAAAAACGGGGGGACATCTGTGAAGCCTGAACATATCGCCCTTGCAAATGCTTTGTGGTATGACATACGACTCTCATTTAGATCTCAATATTTACAGTAAACTGCGCCGAAAAAGGAAACGCGCGTCGGACTCGAATCCGATGCGCTTCTAATTGACGATTAACAATAAATCGGAAGAGCTACGTTTCGTCGACATGACTCAAACCGTACGGACTTTAGAAGCTCGTAGAATGTTCTCCCTTGATGTCAAAACGAGAGAACACACGTCCGGATTTACGAACAGAAGGAACGTCTGCTTTGTCATAAATAATCGCAGTCGAGGTGATAGCTCTCTCTTTCTCTCCATCATAGCTTACCTCTCCGTGATGTAAAGCGTACCCTTTCCCACCTCCCTGTCGTCGATGTACACCGTCGTGTGCCGCTCCTCGTGACGAATGCCTTCCCGCGGCGCCGAAAAATTGGTGAGCACCACCATTCTCTCGTTCACTACCGCGTAAAAGGTTAGCGCGTCTCGTCACGAGCAGGAAAACCACGAAAATCGACGCGTGGAAAAGTTAAACGAGGTACTCGCGCGTAAATAATGCACCTAACGCGTGCGTCGCTCGGCGACGACCGCTTCGATTCGGAGATCTTCCAAAATTGAGGTTACGTCCCCGAAGATGTCAACACACTCACTCGCTCGCGTCGACTTTTGCGTTCGTCTCGAGAAATTGCGAACGCGGATACCGAAAGACGCCCTCGGAACGTTGTACGTGTTCACGCGAGACACGCTCCTTTTCTCACAAACGAGGACATCTTCCACCGAGACACACGCGAAAACTCGTACGTCCCGCAGCCCCCGCAGCTAATGCTCGACAACGAGACGGGCGCGGCCATTTTGGTGGCCATCTTGGAGATGCGTCCTCATCAGAGTTGGACCAATCGTAGCGTCCCTTTGGGCTAACGGTACTCGCTTGAACCAATGGGTGCTTTCCAGTTATGATACAACCAATTGGAACGTACATTCTGTTGGAGCAAAGCAATATCATTGGTTCGCTCCAACGGAATGTGTGACACGGTGTCGATCCGAGTCGTAAATGGAAAACACCCAATGAGCATCGGGGTCGTCCGTGTGCGCACTCGCCCGGACATTCCCGAGCGGAAACCAATATGGCGGTTTCTACGTGAGTGCGTGTGTAAGACTGTATACATATACGCAAGGCGAGCCAGTGCGGTGCACTCGGCGCAATTATCTCGCGGGTCGATTTTCTCGCTCTTCGCTCTCTGCCGAAATACTTTACGACGAACGCACGGATGAGAAGCGTTCCCTCGTGCGATCCGGTTGTGCTCAGCGCGTGTTTTGTGCGCGAATAAAGACCGTGGCGACACGACGTTTCTTCCCGAAGTGACTCGTCAAAATGGCGACGATCGGTAGTTGAGCGCTCGTGGAAAATCGCGTTTCATCCTTTCGTTTCCGACCTCGGCGCTTTCCGATCCGGCGGATCGCCACGAGGCCTGCGAATCCTCGTTCCCTGGAGCATCCTGCCGCGGGCCGCTCGTCCGCGTCTCGCACGCTCATCCGAGGATCGACGACGGAGAGGATTCTCCACCAAGGATAAGGAACGTCGCGCGCGCAGGGACTGTGTACTGTCGTGGCGACGGCCGCGATGCCCGCACCACTCCACTCCACCAATTCTAAGAAGCGCATCGTCAGCGAGAAGAGAGGATCGGAGAGAGCGGCGTCCAGAACTCGCCGAGCGACCGCCGAAACCGACAACGACAGGTATAAAAACGGTGCCCCGCGCGCGTTTCGCGCAATATCACGCAACTCGTCGCAACGCCACTTGTTTACTTCCTCTGAAGAGGCAACGAAATAGCGACGATCCGCGACCTTCGTCATTGTTGTTCGCACTCACCTTTCCATCGCCACTGGTTAGACCGCCACCTATGACTGTGTGCGCTTTGTTGAGGTCGAGCAAGGACGTTTAAACTGACCATAGCATTTAAATTACGAGACGAGGCACGATTCTAGAATACGGAGCTGTTCTTCGAGAGAGAATCGGAAGCCAGATTTGCGCCGTCGTGCTTATGCGTATCGTGGTTCTCTCGTTGCAGATTGTAGACGAGGACGGAAGTAACAACCTCGCTCACCATGAAGATCGATCGGAGCAGACTGAAGAAGTGCACGTCGGAGGTGGTGAGTATGACGACGAATCGTAGAGATATCGGCAAAGGCGGGAGCACCTGTGCGACACGTGTGGAGGCTTGCGTAGTGGCTGCGATCCGAAAGAGGGGGAAAATTCTCGGCCACGAATCATTCGACGACGCAGCATTGTCTTTCGCTCGTCAATTTTTGCCACCGGAAATGAAATCTCGTACGGTCGTTCCAGCCCGCGGAATGTCAGGCGCTCATCGGCAAGCTGCGTTCCTGCTCGCACGCGGAACTGCTGGAAGAACTGAAGCAGATCGACGCCTGGACCTTCGGCAAGTGCGAGCTGTTTCACTGGATCGACGTGCTGGATCTGAGCGACAGCATCCTCGAGGAAGCGGCGGCCAGGTCGCCCGACAATCCGTGGGAGCTGGCGTGCGATCTTCCGCAGAACAGAGAGGTCGGTTGAACTGCGCCGCGAGAACGAGATTCGCGTTTCCTTCGGTCGCATAATGCTGATCGCGTTATTTGTACAGGCGAAGGAGCTGTTGCTGTGGGTCCTCCACTTCACGACACTGTTGATCGAACACTCGTTCTCGCGACACCTGTACAACAGCATGGAGCACCTCGTCACCCTGCTCTCGAGCTGCGACATGCACGTGGTGCTCGGCGTGTTGAACCTTCTCTACATGTTCAGCAAGCGCAGCAACTTTATCACCCGACTGAACAGCGACAAGAGGCAAGCGCTGCTGAGTCGGCTCCATCATTTGGCGGAGGTAAGAGAGCCCGCGATTTCCGCGTACGTACGCGCCTCGCGTCGATGATTCTGGTCGACCCGCTTCGACTTATTGTACTTTTATCGAGCGGCTGAGAGATTCGAGTGAATCTCAGGGAGCGTCTTTCAATTCCGGAGACTGAAAATGGCTCGCAGGGATTTTTCAGGTGATATAGTCGGGATAAACCGATTCGACGGATGAAGATCGCTTAATTGGCATTCGATTTTCATTGGTTAATATTTAATGTCATCCGAGAAATATGGATTTTTTTGGAGCGAAAATAATTTGGAAACCATTCGGCATGATATTTTACGGGTCGGAAATAGGTTTTCACAAAGTGTTGTCATGACTAAAAATTTATTAATTGATTATTAAAATTGGAGCCGATAACTGTCACGACTGAGAATATTTGAAATTGATTTGACGGGCACCAAAACTTTGAGCCGGATTAGATGTATTATGTATTTACGGAGAATGCGAGGTAATTTCCGACCTGTGGTTCGCTGTGCACTATTGATTCCGATATATTTCACTGCGATATTTTATTATCACACAGCATTATTACTCAGGACGCGGATGATGCGGTAGCGGGCAGTTTTTTCTGACATCTAGCGCATATTTTGTTTCAGACCTTTTGCTACCTGTCACTCATAAACGTAATGATCAATTTTTTTCTCTGACCTGAAGAATTATAACAATTCAGGAATGACGTACTTACTCTTCAGCGTTACTGTGCCAACGAGTTTCGCTATTCAACCGACAACGAGATCATCTTAAATGTCGCGCTAGAAATTTCTTCTACGAATTTTCAAAATTCCTCGAAGTGAGAGAGGACCCTTAAGGGCTGTCTTTTACTATTGTTGGAAGTTGGCAAAGTTGACAAGTTTCAGTAGGAGGGGGACCGTAATATTTCTTTTTCTACTTATTTCAATGCACTGTAATGAATCTTAATCCATCGTGTTCGACTATTTCTGGGCCGCTGCCGCGTGATTTTTTTGATCTGCTCATCGAAAAAATTTATTATAAATTTGAGAAACTCGCAGGCGATGCCGACGATTTCAAAGGGATTTGACGGGCAACGATATTTCGAGCATTATTAGACTTCGTTTGTACTTACAGTAAATTCGGGCGTGTGGTAGCGGCCTTCGAATTATTCCGCTGAATTCAATACAATTTCCTCCAGCGTCGTAGCTGCTTTCTGCGTGGAGTTATTACAGTCCGCGTGACACACGGGGCGTACCTATTTTCGATTTTTTGACTTTTAGCAAAATATTAAATTTTTTCACGGCACACTAATTCAACAGATATGGTTGCTCAATGAACCTTCAATCGACTGCCCAAAATAACAATGTGCATAAATTTCACGGTAATGGGCAACGAAGAGAATTTTACAACTGCTATAACATATAAAACGATATATCAACGTAAACTTTCTTTATACATTACTTTTGTTGATATATTGTTTTATATATTATGGCAGTTGTAAAGTTCTCTTCTTTGCCCACTACTGTAAAATCTATTATATGTAAACAGAATTAGAACATTGTTATCCTGGACAGTCGCAATGTTCATCGGATGACATTAAATAATAAACCGATGAGGATTGAATACCGATACGGCGATTTTCATCCGATCAATCGGTACGCTCTGACGGACTATCGCCTGAAATATTCCTATGAGTTATTTTCAAAATTCCCTTTAATGTGTTTTGCCACGAAGACTAAATTTGTTTGGTGCTTCACAACAAAACAAGAAGATCCGCTCGAACCGTTCAACTGCGATCGACTCGACGAAGTACCGTCGAGATAACGCGTAACACGGCGCGATCTCGGGGTTTCAGAGTTGGGGCGGAAAGGAGAACGGCTTCGGTCTGGCCGATTGCTGCAAGGAACACCCGGATAAGGTAAGCGCCGCGATGGCCACACCCGCGAGCGAATCCCGCGACAGCGTCGCGTCAACGTCCGCATTTTCGCCGCAGCCCTTTCCCGCCAGCGCCACGACGTTGCACTTTGAGTTCTACGCGGAAAACCCGACCGTCGCGGACGCGTCGGCGGGCGGTGCCGCGAGCGCGAGTTCCAGCGCGAGGAAGACCGGTCCGACCAATCTCGTGACCTACATTCACATCGAGGGGGTGGACAAACTTGGAAAGACACCGGCGCAGATCATGAACGACTTGCTGAGAGTCTACAACGTACCCCAAGAGCGGCAGGTAGGGGCGATAAACGCAGTTTCCTAGCCGAGCGGCGTCGAGCGAACGACGCCGGCAGTATCAAGAGCGTTGAAATAAATCGTTCCGTCCTGCGCGTGTGATACGTGAAGCAGCGCGCGCGTTTTACGAGAGATTCGCCTCCGTCGCGGTGCGTTTTTCTCCGAGGGGTTGTTCGCTCGGGAAAAACCGAAGGAAATCTTTCTGTGATTTCCAGAGATTTCAAAAGATTTCTCACGCGAGTTCACAAGGGATTTCTTGCGATTCAAGAGTTCGCAAGAGATTTCATGAGATTTCCGAAGATTTCAGGCGACTTCGAATGAAATGACTTCCAGCGTTTTCATGAATTTAGCGGTCGCCAAAATCTCCTCTGACTCTTCAGAAGTGATTTCAAAAGATTTCAAGAGATCTTAAAAGATTTCTTGCGTGATTTTTCTACGACTTCAAGCGAAATTCAAGCGACATCTTCGCGTCGACTTTCCGCGCCGCTCGAACCGCGCGAATATCGTAGTCGCGATAATCGCGCCGTCCTCTCGACGCCGCTCAGCCAGGATACCGAGTGCGCGGTAACGCGTTGCTAATACGCGCGCGCGCGCCCCTCGCTTTCCATCCTCAGATGGCTCTCCTGACGCACATCAGGCTGGCGCACAGCTTCTCGGACTACCGGAGACGGCTCTACTGCGTGCAAGCTCGTCTCCAAGCGCTTTCCGTGCTCGTGTACAGTAACGCGCTGCAGGAGAACGCGCACAGCCTCCTTCACGCGGGACTGCTCGAGGAATTGGTTGAGCTGCTCGAACTGCCGCATCCGCACCTCGTGGAAATTCGCGCGGCAGCTCTGCGCACCCTCACCAGTATCATTCACCTGGACAGAAATCCGCACTTTCCCAAGTGAGTATGCAATCGCGCTTACGAAAGCAAACAGTCGCATTGTGCTTTTTCCGGGGTGGCCGAAGACCTGTAGAACTGGGAAATTTCAGGGAATTTCAGGCCTCTCACAGCGTGTTTCTAGTTACCCTAAAAGCGCCCTATTTTAGCACCGTATCCTAAAGTACCCTAGTATTGTAAAATATTCCTAAAAAGCACCTTACTTAAATAATTTAAACGAGGTGTAAGGATAACCAGCCGGCGTACGAGCTAAAGGAGATATTTAAGTCGTCTTCCGGACATTTTATATGCTATTTTCAAAACTGATATGATATTATGATTTATTTATATGATATTCACAAAACTGTCAGGGAATATTTACAGAATTTAAGCCGAAATATAGTCGGGGAATTCTGTAATGAAATGTCGAAACCACCCTGTCCCCGTGATTTCAGGAAGCCCGGCTCCAGATTGAACATGATAATCGACGTGACCGGGGCGAGTTCCTACCACGGATTTCTGCCGGTCCTCGTCCGCACGTGCATCACCACGCTGACCTCGCCCCAGCCGGACGGACAGCCCTTTCCGTTACCCCTGGCGACGGCGTTATTCAGTTTCCTCTACCACCTGGCGAGCTACGAAGCCGGGGGAGAAGCCCTCGTCAGTTGCGGAATGATGGAGAGTCTCCTGAAGGTCATCAACTGGCCCGGCAGCGAATTGGAGCACATCACGGTAAAGTGCCTTAGAAGCGTTCGACCGAGAGTCGCCCCGCAAAATGCTTCGAAGCGAAATTCCCCAACACGACGTACCGCCCCCGTCCCCTTATCTCTCGTTTTCGCATCCTTTCGCAGTTCGTGACGAGGGCCGTCCGCGTGATAGACCTGATAACCAACATAGACATGCAAGGATTTCAGGCCCACGCGGGCCTCTCCAGCTTCATAAACCGACTGGACATGGAGGTGAACGTCTGCAGAAAGGAGCAGCCGTTCGAGATTCAGCCGCGGCAGCCGCCGCCTCATCATCGGCAGCGGGACTCGTCGCAGCCGCCGCCGGAGCGACCGGCGGCGGACGGAGGCGAGGAGGAGGACGACGACGAGGAGGACGAGGACGACGACGACGACGACGACGACGACGACTCCCCGTTGCCGCGACGATCGAACGAAGCGACGTTCGACGAGCGCGAGGAAGCGGCCAATCCCATGGAGTTCTCCGAGGACGAGAACACGAATTCGAGAGCGGAGGCGAGGCAGGAGCAGCTTCCGGATTACTCGGCCGCTAAGACCGGGAAGATTTGCCTGCCGCAGCGCGCGGCGCTCCTCAAGTCCATGCTGAACTTCCTGAAAAAGGCCATCCAGGATCCGGCGTTCTCGGACAGCATACGGCACGTGATGGAGGGCACACTGCCGTCCTCCCTGAAGCACATCATCAGCAACTCCGAGTACTACGGGCCGTCCCTGTTTCTCCTCGCTACGGACGTGGTCACGGTGTACGTCTTTCAAGAACCGTCGCTCCTCTCGTCCCTGCAGGACAACGGGCTGACCGACGTGGTGCTGCACGCGCTGCTCATCAAAGACGTGAGTTGCGACCCGATGTGCTCGAGCGACGCGCGAACACGGATTCGGGGCGTGCGCTGAGAGAAATAACGGGGTTGGGACATTCGCGGGGGGGAAAAAAATGTTCGATCCGCGTGTTACAGGTTCCAGCCACGCGGGAGGTATTGGGATCCCTGCCCAACGTCTTCAGCGCCTTGTGTTTGAATCAACGCGGGCTCGAGTCCTTCGTCAAGTGCCGTCCTTTCGAGCGCTTGTTCAAGGTCCTCCTCTCGCCCGTCTACCTGTCCGCCATGCGGAGACGTCGCAGCGCCGATCCCCTCGGCGACACCGCGTCCAACTTGGGAAACGCCATGGACGAGTTGATGAGGCACCAACCGAGCCTGAAAGTCGACGCGACCGCCGCGATAATCAAGGTACTACGCTTGTTCTCTCTTCTCTCGCGGGGGGGGGGGGGGGGGGGGGGTATCTAACAGTGAGGGGAAATCTTGAAAATCTGGAATTGTCAGGGAATTGAATTCGGTGAAATTCGCCTGGATTTTTTCCCCTGAAGAGTCTTTAGAGTGGCTTCTACGAAAATCGGGTTGTTGAACACTGCAGGTCTGCCGTATCGCGTTGCTACATTGCTATAGTTCCGATCGCTCGGAAAGTATGCGTTCCCTGGTCAGCTATACGCAAAATTGCTCCAATCAACTCACTTCTACTCAGGGCGCACAATATATCTCATCGACTTATCAATCAAGACGTTGAGAGTGTTACACACGTTCCTAAATCCATCTTGTTTTACACTTCAGACTATTAATTTGCAATTTATTATAATGAATCGATCGTTGAGTTTAGAATCCGAACTCAACCCAGTTGGAAAAGATCTACGTTGATTATATATAGGTATATAGTCCGTATATATATATATGATTTATATGTATATATTATATATAAATTAAATAATCCCAAAATTTGTATACGGGGTATTTCGCTCAGGACAGTCATGACGGCAGTGGCCTAATTTGCCCGTACTTGTCCCGCCAATCAATGACGAATTGACGGCATAAGTATTGACTGACAACCAAGTTCTGACTGTCAGTCAATACTCTTGGCGCAGTCCCAGCTCCACATTGGAATAGATACAACCTCTGTGGCGTTTAATACTGCGTAGAATAAAGGCAGACTCTCTCTAACCACATCATTTTCTTGCAATCGGGAATGGTGATCCTATATTCTGCTATAAATTAATAAAAACGGAGGCTGAGCTTCGCGCTGGTGACCGCGCCTACTCGTGGCCCCCGCTGGTAAACGGCCATCGAACGATCGGTCTTTCACCGATGAGAGTGGATATTTTTGAAAGCCAACATCTTCGGTATAGGTCAATCCTGGGTACGGGCGAGACCTTGAAACCGTCACGGGTCAACAAGCATCTCAATTTCAGACAGTAGCTGTCAGTCAATACTTATGTCGTCAGTCTATCATTGATAAGTGCAGACAAATGCAGACATATTAGGCTATACCTGTCATGACTATCCTGAGCGGAACACCCTCTGTATGTTCTATATCGTCACCCTAATTATCAAACTCGCATGAAAATTCTGGAAATCTCGGGAAAATCACACAAACATTTCCTGCATTCTCCCGAGTGAATAGCCCCTCGCGCTCCGTTCTCGGCCGTTCCTCGATCGCGACGCGATCGGCTCAACCGTCCCGAATCTTTCTCGCAGCTGCTGGAGGAGCTGTGCGTCCTCGGATGCGATCCGCGATACGTCTGTTGGCGAGCCGCCGGTAAATCCGACAATTCGCCGTCGAGCTCGCACTCGGGCAACCGACAGTCGTCCGGTCAGTCCGTGGGCGTGGGCGTCGGCGACGGCAGCCGAACCGGCGTCGGAGTCGGAGGTAGCGGTGTCGGCGGCGGAGTAAGCGAAGTCAGAGGCGGCGGTGGCGGTGGCGGCGGTGGCGGCGGCGGCAGCAGCAGCGACGAAGAAGAGGAGGACGAGGAGGAGGCCAGCACCAGCTCGCATCCCCAACGCGAGGAACAGCCGTCCCCGTCCCCGGCTCAGCCGGGACCGCCGCCCCAGCAACCGAGAGAGAAGACACCCATCGCCCTGGTCGAGTACATTCACAACGTGATGAAATTCGTCGAGGCCATTCTCAGCAACAACTCGACGGACGACCACTGCAGGGAGTTCGTCACGCAGAAGGGCTTGGTACCGCTCCTCTCCATCCTCGGGCTGCCGAACCTGCCGGTCGACTACCCGGTCTCGCAAGCCGCGCAGGCCGTGGCCTCCGTCTGCAAGAGCATCCTGGTGAGCGTTTCGCGATCTCGCGGGGGGCGCGACGCGACGCGATCGGCCCTCGGCTAATCGAAAGCACGATCGATTCCTTCGCAGAATCTCGCCCACGAGCCGCTCGTCCTCAAAACGGGACTGACGCAGCTGAACGAAGTGCTGAACCTGCTGAAACCGCTGCACGGCCACATGGAGTCACCGGGCGGCTCGGTGCTGCTGCACGAGCTCGCCTCCGCGCCCAATCTCGAGACGGCGTTCACGAGCGACACCGCGACGCCGCTCCTGCACGCCATGAACGCCGCTCACGGATACGTCGTGATGTTCGTGCACGTATGCCGCACCAGCCAGAGCGAGATACGAAATCTGTCGATGAATCACTGGGGCTCCGAGCTCGGACTGACCGTTCTGAAGGGCCTGTCCGAGCTGTACATGTCCCTGGTCTGGGAGAGCACGCTGCTGCTCGCCCTTTGCAGCGACGACATCATACCCGCCGGTTGCGACTTCGGCAAGGAGGACATGGATAAGCTGGTGCCACCGGAATTGCGGGTAAGTCGCGCGTTTCGTCACGTGTCACCGAC
Organism: Xiphydria camelus; assembly: GCA_963678675.1. Taxonomy (NCBI): domain Eukaryota; kingdom Metazoa; phylum Arthropoda; class Insecta; order Hymenoptera; family Xiphydriidae; genus Xiphydria; species Xiphydria camelus. The sequence continues at coordinate 21,915,845 of OY783200.1, read as the reverse complement.
TGTTCGTTCCAACGGCCGTCGTTAATCGCAGGCTTCGCAGTCTCTATTTTTTTTTCAAGTCTCTGAAAATCCCTAAATTGACAACTCGACCCTAAAAGTCCCCTTATTCCTATATACAGCTTTAAAATACAGTACATTTGAGTTTGGACAAGGAAAAGCGGACAGTTAAGAAAACAAAAAACAAGTTATCGTATGACAATGTTATCGATGCTTCAGAAGCAATGCAAACAGAAATCATCAAGGTAATAAAGTTTCGCGATGAAAAAAAAGAGATGGCAAAGACATGTATACTTTAGGAGATGTAAAGTGGTTTAGAAAGACAATGAAAAAAGGGGAAAGAATGAAATAATTACACTAGATACGTTGTAGAAAAATAAAAAAGAAGCAAAATAGCATAGTTGATCGGGTTCTCTGCAGAAGAAATAAAAATTGAAATTAACCTTCAATGTACTTTGAAGTATCTACAATTTTTCCAATCGGTACTCATTTATGTAGATATTATGTACATCGCGAAAAGTTTTCGTAGTAAACTTCATATTACTCTTATGAAGTTTTTATCATTCAAGTTTATCCATTAAAATTACTATACACGCAATCGAAACAATTAAATTTACTACAAGTATGATTTAAATTTACCACAAAACCACCTTAAACGTATATATTGTAAGCGTGACAAATTGTTTACGCAAATTCATAACGTATTTCAATTTTCAAAGCATTTCGTTATGAAATTTCATATCATATTTGTATTTTAAACACATGGTTTTTTGAAATTTCATGCACTTCTGCGTGTGGATATGTTAATTGCCGCTTCGTACACATTTCTCTTAGAAATTTTTAACAGTGTAGTCCTGCACAAATCATGTGAGTTATCTGTATAAGCGTTTTGAACGTGTGATCACGCTAAAAGTCCCTATTTCTGTGAAATCCCTAAAACTGCCTCGTCCCCGCACCGTGAAGGCCTTCTAATCGCAAACCGTTGTTTCCGGAAAAGGGCGAGGGCGAAAGTAGCGCGTGGACCGCTTCCGGCGTGGGTACTAGCTCCGCGGACATGGGTAGCAATGGAATGACCACCGCGATGGAGGCCCTCAGTACCGATCCTCCTCCCGTGTCGATGGAGGTAAGAGAATTAAGGTCAGCGCGTACGATAGTCCTCGGCGAGCCGACGCCGCGAGTAACGAGCGCGACGCTTTCGCGAAAACAGGTGGACGAGAAGCCCGCCGGCACCGCGGGAGGAAGGACATCGCCGAGCACGCATCAGCTCAAGTACATCAAGCCTCTGCTGGGCGCCTCGTCCAGGCTCGGCAGAGCGTTGGCGGAGCTCTTCGGTCTACTGGTCAAGGTACGTCGTCGTCCTTCGCGAACCGGGCCTCGATTCTCGAGTTTGCGCGCATTTTTTCACGTACGACATTCCGTGGAAATATTATCGGAAGACGGATATAAGCCCAGTAAATGTCGTATGCGAGGAAAAGTCTCAGATATTCGAAGATCCAGAGGTGGGATTCTGTATTCGCTGTCGCGTCGCGCATATTTTTGTAAATATAACAAAACACGCGCGACGACAGCGACTATGGAATTCAGAGTCCCATCTCAGTCTCTCTGCGCGCGTCCTACACGCAAACCCCGACGCCCCGTCACGTCTCTCTGTCTCCAGCTCTGCATGGGATCGCCGATAAGGCAGCGCCGCGGTCAATCGCTCCCAATGACGCCCGCGCTCCCCACGCAAGCCGCACGGAGCGTCGCGACCGCGTTGAACTGCCTGCTGACGCGCGGCCTCTCCTGGGACAAGCTACCGCCGTCGCCCATTCCCAAGTTCCGGCTGACGTTCCTCATATGTTCCGTGGGATTCACGTCTCCGATGCTCTTCGACGAGAAACGGCATCCCTATCATCTGATGCTTCAAAAGTTCGTCAAACTCGGCGGACAGACGGCTTTCTTCGAGTGAGTCGCGCACCCGTTTCCTCGATCGTCGCTTCGCGCGGTGGCCGAGAGCGCGCTCTTATTCGTTAACGCTCGTTCTCTCAGGACTTTTCGCTGGGCGCTCTCCGGCGGCGGGCAATTCTTGCTGTCCGAAGGCCTGGAGCATCCGAATCTGCCGGACGGCACCGGCGAGTTCTTGGATGCGTGGCTGATGCTTCTCGAGAAAATGGTCAATCCCAAGGCCATCCTGGACTCGCCGCACGTCGTCTCCTCCAAGTGCACCGGAATTTACAAGGTCTACGAAACGTTCGACCCGATCAAGTACCTGACCGACATCCACAAGGTAGGCGAATCCGCGTGACGATGTACGGCGTCCTTCATTGGGTGGTATTCTACTTTTCCTTTTTCTTTTTCCTTACGCAGAAAGCCTTCGAAGCTGTGATGCTCCTGTGGGGTAAGAAGCCTTTGAAGAACTACGGGGCGCGCATGACAGGATCGATTCTTTCCATTCTTCGGCACATTTTGCGCGGTGACAAGATGATCAAGGTACGTCCTCTCGCTTTTTTTTTCCATCTTTCTTTCTCTCCCTTTCTCTCGACACGCTACATCGATTTCCGCCTGTAGGAAAGAACCGAGAAGGAGGAGAGCGGCGATAATACCGCCGCCGGTGGAAGCGGCACGACCGGTAGCGGTTCCACCGTCGGCGGGAGGAGCGGTGCCAGCTCAACCGATCGCAGGGAAGAGGTCGAAGCCGATGTCAATCCTGAACACTTGCGGCAGTTGATGGACATGGGCTTCAGCAGGGCCCACTGCGTCGAAGCTCTGCTTCACACGCTCACCGTGGAGCAGGCCACCGACTACCTCCTCACGAATCCCGCTACGCTGCGACGTCCGGTAAGTCGCCGTCGCCGTCGTCCTCTGTTAACTCCAAATGTCGTGTCTGGAAAATTTAAAAATTACAGTTGAACACGTCTTCTCAATCCTTATGGCCTTATTTCATCATCGTGTAAATTTCCCGTGGCGTAACTGCTATTAGTTAGATCTTGTAGAAAGAATTTTCACTAAAGTAACATCTTTTTGAAGGACAGTGACACAAGCAAAATTCTTTAAAGTGCTGTGTCTCAAAAGTATGATTTTCTCAGTTACGACACAGTTGGATTTAACAGCGCACTCCCTATTTATAGTCCCTATTTTTTTTGAAGCCCCTAGAAGTTCCTGAAATTAACAACTTGACTCTAAAAATCCTTATATAAAGTGCAGTGCGTTCGAGTTTAGAGAAGGAAAATCAAACAGTTAAGAAAATGAAAAACGAGTTGAGAGATATATAACAATCGTATAAAAATGCTGTTGATTCTTTGGAAGCAATGCTACTAGAAATTAAGAGGGTAATAAAGAGTGTCGTGGAGAAAAGACACTTGCAGGAACTGATATATTTCAGGAGATGTACAGTGGTTCGGAAAGACTACGAGAGAAGGAAAAAAAATGAGAGAATTACATTTGATACGTTGCAAAAAAATATAGAAGAGACAAAATAGTACAGTGGATCAAGTTCCGCAGAAGAAATTAAAATTGAAATGATCCGTCAATGCATTTCAAAGTAGCTTTAATTTGTCTAATCGCTATTAATTTATGTAGATTGTGTCACAGAGTTAGAAGTTTTATCGTTTCTTATACATAATTTTCACATTGAATATACCATAAAAAACAATAAGGTCTGTATAAGTTTCTATAGTCTTTAATATGAAAGTTATAAGAAACGATTGATTTCAGGCTCTATGATATTTTTGAACCACTTTTGCTATATTCTATCGTTTTCTATTGGGAATGTTTACGGGGAGAGTTTTTTTGGCAATAATCCTTACTTAATAAGCGCAACAGATTTTGTCATAGCTATTGATCAGTAACAGATTTGATACGTATTATGCTAGTCCTGTATAAATTATGTGAGCTATCTGTATAATTGTTTTGAATATGCTCCCTATAAAAGAGTCCCCATTCCTGTGAAATCATGCCCTTATTTCTCGAAAACGACTTTATCCCTGCACTGTGAAGCCTGGCAATCGAAACACGTCACTATTCATTTTAGGACGCGCCGACCAGCGACGGCAGCGGACAAGGACTGATCATGGACTTGGAATTGGTCGACGACGACCAGATAATGCACGCGATCGCCATGTCGCTGGGCGACACGGATCCGCGAAGGTTCTCGGGTGCGGCCGAAGAATCCGCCCGCGATGCTGCAACGACCGCCATCGCCACGACCACGAGCACGCAGAGCATCGATGACTTCACGTGCACCGTGTTGGAACAGTGCCTCGGTCTGCTCGATCTCATGCCCGACGACACGGTGTATCGAATCTACGACCTGCTGGTCACCATTACGAAACGAAACGGCGAAGAGTGGCGCGACGGTATGCTGCGCCAGCTGATACGCGAGGTAAGACGTTGCGCGATTTCTCCGCCTCCGCGATTCTTCGCCGCCTGCGCCGATCCGCGACTGAGATGTCGGTATCTGTCCGTGTTCGCAGATCGGAGACCTGTTGGATCGTCTGATCGTCATTGCCACGACCGAGGGCGAAAACGCCGGCGCGCGACTCGTCGAGTGCGAGGAGGCGAGCAAGTTCGCCGGACGGATTTACCTGTATACGCTGTTCTTCGAAGTGAGTTTCTGCCTCGCTCTTTGGTTCGGCTTCTGTTGGGCGCTTTTCATTGTTGATACAAGTCGCCTTTACGAGTTCTTTTACACTGAATTACTTTCAATTTATCACAATGAATCAATCGTTCACAGTTTCGAATCTGAACTCAATGATTGCTCTAGTAATATAAAAGAATAGCTTTGAACTGGTCAGTTTAAAATACATACCTATATCGGGCCTGGGAATCCTGGAAAAGTCGGGGAACGTCAAGTTTTAATTCTGCTGGACGCCCTCAACCCACCAACTGTTTGGCGGGCTCCAGCAGAAAACCAGTGGTTCGATTTTGCGTCAATTTATATCGACTGGTGTCGATTACCTAAATGAAAAGCACCTATTCTCGCGCGCGCACGCGCGCGAAAGCTCTCCGGGTACAAAGCCTTCCTTTCTTCCACTCACGCAGGGCACGTTCCAAGAGATGCGAGTTCCTTGCGCTCGAATAGTGGAGGAGTGCGGCATGCTGGACAGGCTCGTGCGTTTGCTGGTCGTCAGCGAGGGCGCTCTGACCGCGAGCAAGAGCAGAAACGTGAAACCGGACGTCAAGGAGGGCACACCGCCCGCGTCCGTCGCAACGAAGACACCCAAGTGGTTGGGGCCTCTGCTTCAACTCATAGACCAGCTGGAAAAAGTGGCCGTGCTCACGCAGAGGAAGCAATTGATGCACAAGGTGAGAGCGTCGCGCAGAGCCAGCGACAATCGTGCGATCGATAGACGAATGCAAATCGCAGGGCTCTCAGTTGTTCCAAGTTGTAAGCCAAGTTGCCGGTAGCCTTGGAATCGCACTCACTCTTTCCTTCCGCGCTCGTCAGGTCACCAGTCGCGTGTGGAAGTGGTTCGACTTGAGCGCCGGAAAGTGGAACCTTTACTCGGCAATGAACAATCGGATCATCAACGACGCCTACTGGGCCGGTGAGCCCAGCGTGCGCATAACGTGCGCCCGACGACGCTACAACATCGTGTTCTCGTCGATGACCCAAGTCAACGAGGACACGGAGAGCCGCAGGCCCGTCACTCTCGGCTTCAAGCCGAACGCGAGCAACGCCGCCGGCGAGGACGGCAGCTCGGGCTCCGACTCGAACATGGACACCGAGGACGGCGGTGGTGGACCGGCCGAGGAAAAACGCTGCGCGGTCGTTCAAGGATTGGACACCAGCGTGGTGCCGAGTATCGTGCGGTAAGCCCTCGGATACGAGTACAGGTTTAACAGATATATTCCTATAGTCTTCTTTTTTTGTTTGAAGTCCCTAAAAGTCCCTAAGACGATATGCCGTATGTCGGAAACTGTCACTTTTCAGGAGAGACGAAAAACCGTATGAATTGTTAAACGTTGGTATTCGTGATTTGTCGTGCACGTTCGAAGGAAATTTGCTAGTTAACCAATGTGTGCGCAGCGAGATAATCTATTAGTCAACGCGCGAATATCATTTTGAGCAAATTCGGAGATACGACATATTGTCATGACACTGACGACATCCACAAGTTTAGATATGGAAAATCGAGCAGTTAAGAAAGTGAGAAACAAGTTAAACGATGTGTAACGGTCTTGTAAAAATGCTATTGATGCTTCAGAAGCAATGCAAATAGAAATTAACAGGGTAATAAAGTGTCGCGAAGAAAAAAGAGATCGCAGAGGCATACCTATATACTTTAGAAGATATAAAGTGGTTCTCAGAAAGACTACGAATGAAGGGAAAAAAACGAAAGAATTGCACTAGATACGCTGCAGAAAAATAAAAGAGGCAAAATGGTGTAGTAGATCGAGTTCTGCGGAAGAAATTAAAATTGCAATGAACCTTCAATGTACTTTGAAGTATCTACAATTTTTCTAATCGATACTCGTTTATGTATAATAGATGAATTTACGTAGATATTATGTAGATTCATATACTCTTATGAGATATTTCTGTATCGGTATATTTGGAGATATCCTGTTAGTGAAGGTACTCGCTTTATGGCGATAAGCCTTACTTGACGAGTGCAGCAGGTTTTGCGATAGCAATCATTCAGTAACAGATTTGATATATGTAAGGTAACTGTTCCAATAGCAGGACACGTCCTAGTAGCCGGACGTATTTAGGTATAATTCAAATTATTGAATAGAACAAAAAGAAATGAGATTAGTGGAAAACAATCTTCAATAAATTAAGAATGTATACCAGAAGTGTCACTGGTAAGAATCCTGAGTAAAATCTGTTGTACGCATTTTTACGGCTGTCCGGATACTGGACTTACCCGCCCGATTATTAGGACAGTTACCTTGCGATGCTAGTCCTCTACAAATCATATGAGTTATCTGTATAAACGCTTCGAACGTGGTCCCTAATAATCCCTATTTCTCTGTGAAATTATGCCCTTATTTCCCTAAAACCGCTTGTGTCGTACCTGCACCGCGAAGCCTGCGAGTAGCATCGCGTCGTGCCCCGATCGCGATTACAGCGGATTTGCCCGTTGCAGCGCTTGCGTCAAGCTACTGGCCATCCCCGTGGATCGAGCCGCGCTGCACGCACTGATGATGGTGTGCTTGGCGTTGACGCGGGATTTCAAGAACGCGGAGGTGTTCGCGCGGGAAGGCGGCGTCCGCTTGCTGCTCGACATGACCCAGGCGAGCAGCTTCGCCGGGTGCATCAGCCTCGCCACCCTCTTGATCCGTCATACCATCGAGGAGCCGCGCACCCTCCGCCTCGCCATGGAAAAGGTAAGTCCTCGCGCGCGGGCGTTCTCGCAGGGCGGCCAGCGCGATCGTTGAATCCTTGAAAACCTGGAATAAACCCTTGAATTTTGAAGAACCTTGAACAATTATGGAAAAACCCTTGATTTTTTGTTTACTTCGAGAACGTGGAATTTTTTAAGCGCGTCTGACTTGACTGCGTCCGGTTGTCGAAGTTGCGCGCGTTAATTTAACGCAAACAAGTCGAAATTAAAGAATTAGTGATTAAAAAGGCCAAATGTTTGTCTGACGCAGCAAAGATAGCTGCAGATATTGATAGTTTAATTTCAAATTTGTGCGGAAGTAAAATTTCCAGAATTTATTATTTTTTATTCGCAATTTTTTTCTTTTGCAGTGTGTTCATTCAAATGGCTAGTCATATTTTTTAGTCTCTCGTAGTTCCGAGGTTCTGCGTTTCGATCCTCGAATTATGTCCATTGGCTGAATTTCCAAAAATACCACATTATTCTAAAATACGCGATATTGTATTAATTTTTGCCATGCTAAGTGAATGGAATACTATTTCGTATGGCAATGTTTTGCAAAAATTCGAGTTGCCACTCCGGTGCCACACGGTCGATCGCGTAGCGCCAGAATCTGGATACTCAGTGCAAGAATGTGGGCAATCTGTGTGCTCTTCATTCCAAATTCATTTTCCTCGGTGTTTGAATTTGAAAACGTCTCATTTTCTCGATCGCGAACGAACGACCGTCCTTTACGGGGGCATTCTTCGTCCCGCAGGTCCTACGGATGCGCTCTCAAACCAACATCCCACCGCCTTACAAGGAAATTCTCTTCATGATGCGACAAATCAGCAGCGCCGTGTGCCGAAATCCAGAAGTCTTCACCGAAGTCTGCGAGAACATTCTGAGGGTGGACGTCGGGGTCTTGAAGCGTGAGTAGACGCGAAACCGGCGCGCGAATCGCCCGCCTCACTGAGAGACTTGTCGCGCTCGCAGGTGACGACGAGGACAAGAGACTGCTGGTGAGGGCCGTACCGCCGTGTCATTCTTCGGCGCTGCCGATGACCGAGGAAGTTTCCATCGGCGTCGTTCACGACCTGCTGAACGCCTTGATCAAACCGACACCGGCTGCGCCCGAAGAAGGCCTCTCGTCGCCCCCGTCTGGTAGTCCCGAAAAGAAGACGTCCCACCAAGCCGCTTCGACGAGCGGCGGCGGCGGCGGCGGCGGCGGCAATCTCGCGTCCTCCAACTCCTCCGCGGCGTCCGCAGTAGCCGGCCCGAGCTCGAGCGCTGCCGGAGCCTCCGCCGCCGCGGCCAGCGTCGCCGGAACGACCGTCGCGACCATCGCGTCGGCGACGGCGAGACGCGACGTCCTCCGAAGCAACGCGACCGGCAGCAATCCGCTGGACGACGACGACGATCAAGTCTCGCAAATTATACCGCTCAAGATGTACACCGACATCGGCAACAGCAACGCCAAGGTGGAGCCGGAGGAGGCGAAGCGACCGTTGCTGCCGAAATCGGCGATACTGAAGATCCTGGCGGAGGCGGTCCGCTCGTACGGCGCGGTCGCCAACCTCATCGCCGAGCACACGTACCGCGCGGGACAGAGCGAGCTGATCGCGGAGGACACGACGGCCTTGGGCTTCCTCCTGGACAAGCTGCTCGCCGTGACGCCGGAGAACGCGGGCGATCGGCAGTGCGGCGCCATGGCGAGGATGCTGATCGTCGCGCTGGCCTCCTGCAATCACTCGCCGGACGCGCAAACCACGCTCGTCACCGAGGTGAAAGCCGCGCTGACGCGGACCCTCGCCCTGCCCGAGAGCTCCGAGAAGCACGCCCAATTGCAGTCGCTCATCAGCCAGATCTCGGCGATGATCGACAGTTGCCCGCCGACGTCCCACGCCCACGTGAGGGCGTCGCTCAAGGTCCACCAGTACAACAACGTCAACTACATCGTACGGATAATGCTGCGCAAGGGCATCATCACCGATCTCGCCAAGATACCGCACAGTCTCGATCTCTCCAGTCCGAATATGGCCGGCACGATAAACGCCGCGCTGAAGCCGCTGGAGACGCTGTCGCGTATCATCAATCAGCCGATGCCGAGCGCCGTCAACAACAAGCACGCGAAGCCGAAGAGCCGAACCGTGCAAGAGGAGGAGGAGGAGGAGGCGATCGGAGGCGGGCGAGCGGGCGGCACCGCGACCACCACCACCACCTCCGAAGCGACGCACGCCGTCGGCGAGGAGCCGAACGAGGACGCCGAGAACACCGAACACGACATCTCGGTGACCGCCGAGAGTCTCGAGCCGACGTCCGAGGGTCAGGCGCACGACGAGGGCGACGAGGCCGCACTCGAGGATATAATGGACCAGCTGCTGGAGAGGTAACGCTCGTGTCGTCGCTTCCGGGCAACGCGATTCGCGCGCGTGTCGTCAGGCGAACGGGACAAGTATTTATTATCGAGCAGCGTACTCTTTTCCAGGGACGGCTCGGCCGTGACCGAGGAACCCGCGTCGCGTCAGCACCGGCCAATGGACATCGACGACGAGGCGCTCGCGATGCGCGAAGCCGGCGACTTCGATCCGCCGCGCGACGTCGCGGAGAGGGTGAGTACGATGGGGGGCGGCTCGTGCGCGATAGCAGAGGGTAGCCGCAGATCTGGGAAACCCCGGGAAAAGTCGGGGAGTTTCAATGGAATCTCTTGAAAAAGAAGATCGCAGAAGAAGAAAAGAAGATGTTGAGTTGTCGACGTGAAGTTAATGTTCAATACACATTATTCTTGAGGAATATTTAACCAATGTTTTGTGACGTGGCATAAATATGTATAAAACTCGTGATATTTCTGCAGTATATTAGCTAGAATATAGGTCAAATTTTACCCCTCTGTCCCTCTCGTCGCACATGCGCTCTCAGGAGGCTTTAGCTCAGAGTATGAGCGAGTAAACGCAACTTCGTCTCCCTTCCCGCAGGGTGATCTGATGAGTTCCGACTCGGATTCCGACAGCAACCAGTCCGAGGACAACGAGGACGAGGTTCAAGACGACGACGACGACGAAGAGGAAGAGGAGGACGGTGAGTACACACTCGGATCGAACGCGCATCCGTCTTCGCTCCCCAGCCGCGCGCGCCGCGATCTCATCCACCTGCTCCTTTCGCGTTCCCTCAAAGGCGAGGATAACGAGGAAGAGGAGGAGGAGGAAGAGGAGGAGGAAGAGGAAGAGGAGGAGGAGGAAGAGGGCTCGTCGAACTACGAGGAAGACATAATGGACGTTTACGAGGACGTCGGCGAGGGCGTCTTCCGAATGCTTCCCACCACCGAACGAGACGGCAGCAACGTCGTCATGATACAGCCCAACTTCGACAATCAGGACAACGCCTCCTCCCCGCCCCGATCGTCCGCCCTGGAGATGCAGTGGGCCACCAGCTTCCCCCTGCCGGCCGGCTTGTTCGAGGATCCGCCGTCCGTCTCCGAGAGCAACGGTGAGTCTACCGAGACGCCGACGCGACGATCGCGCCTTCACCCGCCCGCCGCTCCTTCCAGGCATAAGTTCGCACCCGCTGCTGATGTCGCGCAACAACCTGGACGCCGCGTCGCTGCCGCCCACCAGATCTCAGCGCGTTCTTCGCCAGCGCCGGTACCAGTACCTCCAGCTGTCGAACGCGCGCAATCCAAACCCGCCGGTGATCCTGCAGAGGTCCGTAGGACGCGAGACTCGCCGCGCGATCGCGCGCACCCTTCCCACGATTCACGCCGGTACTCGCATTTTGCAGGCTGTTGGGTCCAACGGCGTCGAGTCTTCCACTCTCGGCGAGTCAGGTCCTCGCGTCCAGCTTCAGGGACACGCGCGTCGTCGTGATGGACAACGGTCTCGGGATATTCACGAATCAGGAGGAGGAGCAGATAGACTTTGTGGTTAGTCGGCGATGTCCGTGTTACGACGCGGCGGCGATTTTACGAGTCGTCTCACAACTCTCTCTCTCTCATTCAGGATCAGTCCGGTTATCTGTTCGGGCCGAGCCTCGCGGCGACGTTGAACACCATCCCCGTAGTGCTGCACTGGTGGATCGAGGAGGGCAACTTCCTCGACGCGGACTCGCAGCCGGCGTGTTGCATCGGTGGGTTATATCGCGCTCGCGCTTACCCGGAAGTTCGCATCGATTGATGTTTATTATTTAATGTATCTCGCGATTTCGCTATCGTCAAGGTGTCGCGCACACGCTGATACCGTGGCTGGAGGAGCTCCGGGACGCCGAACTGGCGGAGCGCAAGGAGAAACGCAAGAAGCAGCTCGGAACCGACAAGGAGCCGGCACCGGAGAAGGATAACAAGGAGACGAAGGAGCACGACGAGGATCGGGAGGGTGAGTTTTTCGGGCTCCTCGTGAAATCGACTCGTTCGACCGAGATGTTCGAACGTCGTTTGTTTTCGTCGCGCAGCTCAAGCCAGATCCAACTTGCGAGCCGCCTTCGAGGACAGAACGTCGGCTGTGTCCAACACGCTCAGCGACGAAACGAGGCTGCTGGTAGCCGCGGTGCAAGCTGCGGCGGAAGCGGCCAGGCAGGAGGCGGAAACGTACAGTCCCAACGAGGATGTCATCGGTAAATATACCGTCGCTTCGTGTGTACAGCGCGTCTCGCGATAAGCGTGACAGCGAGAAATGGGAGATCCCTTGTTAAAAGCTAGGCGTGTAAAGTGTGAGTTATAACGTCGAGGAGGGGCAACAGTTGAGGTCCCTCTGTCGACATTATTGCGGTTGGCAGTATTAAAAAAGCTCGCGAAAAGTTCTCAGTGAATTTCTAGTGATTTTTTGCAGCAAAATAATATCACAGGTCGAAAATAGGTTGTCATTAAGTATTACGACTGAGAGAGAATTTATTAATTGATCATTCAAATTGTATCGGGTAACTGTCGTGACTGAGAATGTTTGAAATCGATATGACGGGCAAAAGTCCATAGAAATGGACGGAAGTTTGAACGAGCTAGAATGAACGGAGAAGTAAAAGGGGACGCGCGATCGTCGACGAACTTGCGCGCCTACTCACGTTACGGCTCCGGACCGTGTCGTGCCTTCTTTGCAGAAGTCACCGGAGAAATGGAAGTGAGCGCTCCGGAGGACGAGGACCGTTCGCCTCCACCGCCCCCGCAGACTGCCGCGGAGCGAATGCGGGAGTTGCGTCAGCAGCAACCGTGCCAAGAGGAGGGTCTCCCCGTGGAACAGTACGCGTCCGACCGCGTGGCCGACATCACCGTAATCAGAAGTAAGTCTCTCTACCTCGTCTCCCGTTGTGTACGACGATCACGTCGGGATAGATCTCACGTCGATATCGTCAATCGCCGATAGGACTGCTGCTCAACCGAAGTAGATCGCCGTCGCCCGTGCACGGCTCGAATCGATCGAATTCCGGTGACGTTCCGAGAGGAGACTGCATCAGGCGTATACTCACCGACGACAATCGCGCGAATGTGGAACGAAAGTGAGTGCGCTTCCGGTACCTCGACGCTGTTCGAATCTTGAGATTTTTACTTGCGAGCGTAACGAGTCGCGCCGCCTTTTTATCTCGCTCCAGTGCGAACGACGTGAATCAAGGATCGAGCTCTTCGATGTCCGAGAGCAGCGCTCGGGAATCCGCGCAACAATTACCACCGCCACCGCCGCCTCCTCCTCCGCCACCGCCTCCACCACCGCCACCACCACCGCCGTTACCGTCGACGACGCAGCAGCAGTCGCAGCAACCCTCGCCGCCGCCACCACCACCGCCGCAGCAGCAGCAGCAGCAGCAGTTGGAACAACCGCAGCAGCAGCAGCAGCAGCAGCTGCCGGACGGTGTGGATCCGTCTTTCCTGGCGGCTCTGCCCGAGGAAATGCGAGACGAGGTCATCGCCGAGCAACTCAGGTTCGTTACGTCGAATGTGCAGAACTCCCACTTGGTTATTTTTCATCATCTGAATATGCGATTTCACGCGCGAATCGTTCCCGCTATATTCTCTCGCACTCGTCACACTTAACGTCGACACCGCGCGCGCGCAGACTGCAACGCATCCGACAACGGGCTCAAGCCACCGTGGTCGAGGAACCGGCGGGACCCGTGGAGGTGAACCCCGAGTTCTTGGCCGCCCTGCCGCCGGCTATACAGGAGGAGGTTCTCGCTCAGCAGCGCCTGGAGCAGCAACGCCACGCTGCCGCGTCCGCCAATCCCGAGGATCCGGTCGACGCCGCGGCCTTCTTCCAAAATCTGCAGCCATCCCTCCGACAAGCGGTACGTCTCTCTGCTCGTTCATCGTTCGTTCGACTCGCAATTGCATCTCGCTCGTTCTGACGCTCGCAGATCCTGACCGACATGGAGGAGTCGCAGATCTCCGTTTTGCCGCCGGATTTGGCCCAGGAAGCTCAGAATCTGAGGCGAGAGTGGGAGGCGCGAAACCGACACATGATGCAGGAGAGATTTCTCAGTCACGTTAGCCAGACCAACACGGCGCTGTCGAGCATACTGAGAAACTCCGGCCGAGGTGAGCATCTCTGTTCTACGCCAGGATTTGGTCCTTTTTTTTTAGAGCCAAGTTCCTTTCTTCTACTTTTTTTTTGTTTTCTCAAGAAAAGTTACTAATATTCCTTTTCTCTACATTGGATGAACAATTTTTCCTATTCATAAATCTTATTCATAAGAATATATCAGTCAGTTAAGACTGTTGGTATCACACCGGTTCAACATATTATGTGGTTGCCCAATGAAACTTCAATATTTATCGAATGACACTGAATAATTAGTCAATGAGGATTGAATACTGATTCAGCAATTTTCATCCGATCAATCGGTATGGTCTGACTGACTGTATCACCTGGAAAATTCCTATGAGCTATTTTCAAAATCCCCAGAATGTGAAAAGACTCCCCTTAAATACATTTCCAATCTTCAGAAAGTGCACCCTTGCTTTTCTATCTCACTTTCAGTACCTTTTTTCGGTTAGAGAGGATATCGCTTCTTCTTTACGTTTCTCGCGAGAAGTTAAGTCGCCGGGAGCCTTGTGTGTTCTCGATTTACCTCTATTGCACGACCTCTTTATTTTCTTCCTTCCCCCCAACCCGCATTCGACTCAACGGCAGGCAGAGGCGGTGGTACGCGTTACGCCATACACACCGTGCCTCAACGGGCTCAGTGGAACTCGTGGAACGCTCCCCGCGGCGAGACCAGCCTGGCGCAGCAAGGCGCCGGTCTGCGCTTGCGGGGAAGGCAGCTGCTCGATCACGAATCCATGGCGTGTCTGCTGGTCCTGCTGTTCATCGACGAGCCGAAGATCAACACCCTCAGGTTGCACAGGGTCATCAGGAATCTCTGTTACCACGGCAACACGAGGGAGTGGATCGTCAAGGCCCTGCTGAACATCATGGAGCGCAGCAACGACGAGAGCAAAGAGGTCGTCTCCGACTTCGCGCAAAAGTTCAAGCGGAAAGGGCTGCACTCCTCGACAACGATGGATTACTGCTCGCCGAAGTTGGCCGAGACGAGGAACAACGCGCAGTCCTGGTTGAACGTGAGCATTGACGCGGCCCTCGGCTGCCGCGCCAACGTGTTCCACGTCGTTCGCCACGCCGGTAAACGTTCCGAGCGTCAGGGCAACGTCATCGCCATCCACCCGCAGGCGGCCCCCACGGTTTTCAGGTACGTTCCTCGCGTCGATGGCGTCTCTCCGGTTCGCGCGCTCCCCCTTTGCACGCATCCCGTCGCGTCGTTGCAGGCACACGCTCGAGTTGCTGATCTCGCTGGCCAAGAGCTTCCCGGGATACTTCGTACCGATCAAATCCAAAGAGTCCGACGACAAGGACAAGGAGAAGGACGCG
The DNA here is from genome assembly GCA_963678675.1 of Xiphydria camelus. NCBI lineage: Eukaryota > Metazoa > Arthropoda > Insecta > Hymenoptera > Xiphydriidae > Xiphydria > Xiphydria camelus. The sequence goes on along the minus strand of OY783200.1, from coordinate 21,900,718 downwards.
ACCGCGGTTAAGGAGGAGACGGGCGCCAAGGCCAAGTCGACATCGAAACCCGGCAAAAGCGAGCTGCCGGACTTCTGGGACATGCTGCTGAGGCTCGACTCGTGCGCGTCGAAGAAGGGAAAGTCCGTCGCCCGCACCCACTCGAGCTCGAATCTCGGCGGCGAACCGGAGCCGAGCGCGGCGTCCTTCGAGGCGTCGACCTTCGGTCAGCTGATCTCGATGCTCGACTGGTCCGTCATCAAACGGAGCAGCCAGCTGACGGACAAGCTGCTGCGGCTCCTGTCTCTGATCTCCATGGGCCTCTCGGAGGCGAATCCGTATCGCGGCAGTCGGCAGGACGCCGCGAAGAACAAGAAGGTCGAGGCGAGGAAGGAGCTGAGCCTCGCCGCGCCCGAGGGACACCTCCGACTGGCCGTCCAAGTTCTCACCAGCAAGAGCTGCTCGGAGGAGGGCCTCGAAGACGCGACGGCGCTCCTCCTCAACTTGTCCCACTGCCCGGATCCGACGCGACAATTGGTAGGCGCGATCACTTCGCGATCACCGTGCGCCGATGCTGCGCGGCTCGCGTTGTACTCAACCGATTCCTGCGATTCGCAGATACTCAAGCTGCTGCTCGAAGGTGCGATGGAGCTCGCCAACATGGTTTGCGAGCACATCAGCGATCTGATGGTGGAGCTGCAGGTGTTGAATCGCGAGCTGAACCGAAGAAATTCCATCGAGGAGCAGCCGTCGACCAGCACCGGCGGCGGAAACGGACGCGGTCTCCTCATGGACAGGTAATCGCATCGGGATTTGTTTCTTCCGTTTTATTGCCCGAGTAGAAGGAGATGGCGGTTATCAAAAAAGTTATCTAAATGTGTCACAGGGTGTCCAGCGATCATGGAAATCATGGACTTTTTTTTTTTAAATATGAAAATATCTTAAAGCAGGCTTCGCGGTGTGTACCCTATTTCCCTATTTTTAAAATTTGCCCTTTTTCACCCTAAAACTCACGATTTTCCCCCTTTTTTCTCTCTATAATTCAATATTTTTCCCCTGAAACCATCTATTATTCAGCTTCTCGGTTGAGTTTATCTTTTCATTGTTTCGGATTACGTAGAAAGTGTCAGGATGGTCAATTTCTGTTTTATTTAAAGGGTACTATTGTCTCTGATTTATCTACCTGTGCATCAATATTTCGTTTAAAACGTAAAAGCCCAGTTGAATTAATGTTTCTTACCGGAGAGACTGGATACCCATTACCTTAAATCAGATTGCGATACTCATATTTCAGTTACTTGACGTGAGATATAAATTTTTCAGTTAAATAACATCCGTCATTTGTTCGATAAATATTGGCGTTTCATTGTACACCTTGAAATCTATTATTTTTCAGAACCATTTCACGTTTTTAATTTCTGGTAGATCACCCTTTTTTCTTAATCAAAATTGCCTCCTTTTTTTTTGTTCAAATTTCCCCTATTTCCTCTGAAAGGAAATAAATAGGGGCTGTGTGAAGTCTGTTAACAGACAGACATTAGTTATACATCTTGTATTACATTTAAATAACTATTTGAAAATCGTCATATTTTTCCAACCTGGGGTCTCGTCGAATCTCCTCGCTCCTAACGCGTCGACGACTCTTCCTCGAACCGTAGATTTACGAGCGAAAACGTAGTCGTGACGGCCCCAAGCAAAGTCAAAGCCGGAAGCGATCTGCAGTTACCGTCGATGGCGCCGCTGGTCAGTAAGACCTCCAGCCAAGCCTTCTTCCTGCGAATACTCAAAGTCATCGTGCAGATAAGGGAGGCGGTGCGCTTGTCCGGGAGAAAGAAAGCTGCCGGTAAGACGACGTTGCTTCTCTCTTGCTATTCTCTCTTCTCACGACATAACGTTCAGATTTCGAATTTCGCTCGCGCAGAAACGAGTCAACCTTCGTCGGAAACGGCCATGGACACGGGAACTTCCAGTCGAGCCCCGCAGACGTCAGGTGAGCGGGATTTCAGAATTTAACTTTTTGCCAATCGACATCTCCGCACGAGTTTATCCAGGGCGGCTAAAGACCTGGAAATGTCAGGGAATTTTGGGTTTCTACTGGAAATTATAGGGGAAAGTGTTGGGTAGCTGTGCCGATCAAGGTTTCGGTCACTTCTTCGATAGAAGGAAACATCATCGAGTCGAAATGTTTAACGTTCGTCAACCTTTTCCAGGAGCAGGAGGAAGAGGAACAACCGCCGCCGCCGCCGCCGCCGCCGCCGCCGCTACCACCGCGGTTGCAACAACTGCGGAAGAAACAGCCGATACGGACAACGTGGCCATGGACACTTCGCAAGCTTGGAGCTCGGACTCGGACGAGACTCGCTTCTCACCCGACAGTAAGTAGAACGCGGCGCGAAGAACGCGGCGACGTCCGACGTTTTTTCACGCTTTCGTCTCGTTCTTTTTCAGACTCGATCGAGGAGAAGCCCGCGACGGTACCGTTGCTGAGCGAGAGCCTGCTGCTGGATAATCTTTGGGAGACTCTCAGCGCGTGTTTGCTAGAACTGGAGCACACGCCCGATCACCACGCCGTCCTGGTACTGCAGCCCGCAGTGGAGGCGTTCTTCCTGGTGCACTCATCCTCGAGTACGACGCGGGAGCGCAACAGCGAGAGCAACGCGGAGCCTCGAGAGTCCGTGCCGGACCTGGCACCGGTCTCTCCGATATACTCGGACAACGAGGGTGCCGCGTCGCAAGCGGAAGGGACGGCCGCTGGTACCGTCGCCGCTACCGCTGCCGCTGCAGCTACGACGACGACGACGACGCCGGCGGAGGCTGCCAGTGCCACTGCCACTGCCGCCGCCGTTGCTACTGCCAGAGCTGCGGCCGCGGCCGTTGCGAACGCCGCTAATCCCGGATCCCCCCGCGCCGCCTTTACCACTGCTGCAGCTGCGGCCGCGGCCGCGGCCGCTCCAACCGCTGTCGATCTTCAATCCGCCGTGGCGAACGCGACGTGGGATACAACGCCGACGCCTCTGAAAGCTTTGCCGCCCGATCAATTCAAGTTCCTCAAATTTGCCGGTAACTCGATGCCGTCACCCCAGGCTATCGGAGAATCCCTCCCTTTTTCTTCCCCTTCCCCCTCTCCGATATTCAACGAGCGATCGTCCACTCATCCCTTCTTCGCCGATTTGTCTTGCAGAAACCCACAGAACCGTACTGAACCAGATACTGCGGCAGACGACGACCCACCTCGCGGACGGGCCGTTCTCCGTTCTGGTCGATCACACGAGAGTTTTAGACTTTGACGTCAAGAGGCGGTACTTCAGAACGGAACTGGAGCGAATGGACGAGGGCATTCGCCGCGAGGAATTGGCCGTGCACGTTCGCCGAAGTCACGTGTTCGAGGACTCGTTCAGAGAGCTCCACCGTAGAAACGCCGACGAGTGGAAGAATCGTTTTTACATAGTCTTCGAAGGTACGCGCGTTCGTCGGCGGCGTTGTGTGGCACGGCGCGGGTACGTAAAGCCGGATACGGGCTCCTCTTCATATTCGTCTCCTCCTTCGCAGGAGAGGAGGGCCAGGATGCCGGCGGTTTGCTGCGCGAATGGTACGTCATCATCTCCAGGGAGATCTTCAATCCCATGTACGCGCTCTTTACGGTCAGTCCGGGGGATCGCGTTACGTACATGATAAACTCCTCCTCGCACTGCAATCCGAATCATTTGTGCTACTACAAATTTGTGGGCCGAGTCATCGGTGAGAGAGAGTTTCACCCGAGTCTTCTTTTTGTTTCGCGCGAAACACGAAGTATCTCGCGTACTCTTTCGAGCGCCTAACGAACGATCGTTTTCTCCCGACGCACAGCGAAAGCGATCTACGACAACAAGCTGCTCGAGTGCTACTTCACTCGTAGTTTCTACAAGCACATTCTCGGAATACTGGTGAAGCACACGGACATGGAGAGCGAGGATTACAGCTTTTACAAGGGTCTGGTTTATCTGACGGAGCACAACATCTCCGATCTCGGCTACGAGCTGACCTTCTCGGCGGAGGTGAGAGGAACGTCGAACTCCGGGCCTTCGCACGATCGAAGGAATAAGAGTTACGGGATTGCCACGGGCCTGGAAATCCTGAAAAATCGATTTTTCATCCAATTCATCGATATGGTCTGACTGACCTGGACAATTCCTATGAGCTGTTTTCAAAATCCCCAGGATGAAAAGGCGCCCCTTGTTCCTATTCTTAGGGTCTATGCACAATGAAGAAGGAACACCGCTTCACGTACGCTACGCACATGCTGTGCTTTTAGCGGATGTGTAACGTATGTGAAGCGCTGTTCCTTCATTGTGCGTAGATGCTTTATTTCTTCTTTCAATTGTGTGGAGATCCTCAGTCCGCGCGATGCACTGAGAGAAATACTTGCTAGTGTCAGAAAAGTATGTCTTGAATCGAGAACATATAATCTTACAAATTTTTAAGATACAAATTTTCTTGGTCAAAGAATATATTTAAACACGGAAAATCGATTACTCGAGCCTATCAAATATTTTCCCGCGCAAAGAAAATCATGGCTTGATCTTCGAATGATGTTACGTTTTTATTCGAAGAAAACGTTTTCTCTTGGCACCAGCGATTATTTCTCTCGTTCGGTCGATTTCCATTCGCCACGCTGCAGCTCGTGATTTCGACTCGCAGGTCAACGAGTTCGGCGTGAACGACGTGCGCGACTTGATACCGAGCGGCCGAAATATCGTCGTGACGGAGGAGACGAAACTCGAGTACATCAGACTGGTGTGTCAGATGAAGATGACGGGAGCCATTCGCAAGCAGTGAGTATTGAAAACAAAGAGAAGTCAAGATTAGCGGGAGAATGAGACGCAGAAATGACGCGCGACTCGGTCGAAACTTCGTTCGACTTTTCACTCTTCGTTCGCAGGTTGAACGCGTTCTTGGAAGGCTTTTACGACATAATACCCAAACGACTGATATCGATCTTCAACGAGCAAGAGCTCGAATTGCTGATCAGCGGCTTGCCTAATGTTGACATCGAAGATCTCAAGACCAACACCGAATACCACAAGTACAGTCCGACGTCGTTGCAGGTAAGCACGGCTCGCCACGTTCGCCGGCCGGATTTCCGGTGGCGCGTGACCGGCAATATTTTTAAGTTGTCATTTTCTCTCATCCGTCTAAAAATATCTTTTCATTAAATCCAACAAGATACCTTATAGTTATAAATTCAACGTATAGTTCTCATTTCATCTGTATTTGTGCGCGGCTTCCGTTTCATGCACGCGTAATATTCTCGCTCTCCCCCGCAGATCCAGTGGTTCTGGCGGGCGCTTCGTGGCTTCGACCAGGCGGACAGGGCGAAATTCCTGCAGTTCGTAACGGGCACGTCCAAGGTACCGCTCCAGGGCTTCGGCGCCTTGGAGGGCATGAACGGCGTGCAAAAGTTCCAGATCCATCGAGACGACAGATCGACCGACAGGTTGCCATCGGCTCATACGTGGTGAGTATCTCTGCATTCGATTCCGGGTGATTTTTCATGCCACTGCTTTACTGCCGCGGCAGCGTGAAAATAGCATCGGCAGCGGCAGTGAAACGCTGACTTCCGGTGCAGTAGTTGCTCTCATTTCGTGCAAGAAATATCAAGACTTTTTGCAACGCGAAAGAACGCCTCGGCACGAGAGGCGAGCTGCGGATGACTTTTTGGATTGCGTTGTCCGGGAAAATCGTCAGCGTTTTACCGCCGCTGCGACAGTCTTTCATACTGCCGCGGTACGAAAGATCACCGTCGCGCGCGTCCACGTCCCACCGTCCGAACGATGTGCTTGCAGCTTCAACCAGCTGGATCTGCCGGTCTACGAGACTTACGACAAGCTGCGCAGCAACCTACTCAAGGCGATCCACGAGTGCAGCGAAGGATTTGGTTTCGCGTAAGCGACGGGCCGAAATTCCGTGCGGCAACTTGCGTCGTCGCGTCGATTGTGTCCACCGTCCCCTCCCCCGTTCGTCCGACCGAGTTTAGTTTGACGCACTCTCGATCTTCGTCCGAGACACGCTTGCCCCTTCCCCTCAAAACTGATCGGAACGATATATACATATATAGAGACCCACGCATATGTATATACGTACAATTGATTATAACGTGGTGTAATTACTTGAGACGCTGCCGAGTTTATTTCGAGGAAGACAGACGCGCTGAGCGTGACGGCCGATTCCCGACCAACGAAACGGGGAGATCGCGGCGGGGAGGGGTTAGTTGTTAAATTATAAGGAGGTTTAGCGCGTAAGGTATCGACGATAAGATTCGTACGTAAGTGTATTAGGTAGGGAAACCGCCGTCGTGCGCGATGCAAGGGATAATAAATGTAGGGAGAGAGAGAAAGTTGTAATATACCGCACTCTCGCGAAGCTGTCAGCGGGGCGAGAGGCGCCGCGTCGCGTTCATAACTGGGTTCCGCGATTTAGTTTGGGGATAGCGCGTCGCGGGGACACGCGAGTAGAGGGACTGTCGTCTTACGGGGAGTGAATGACGAGCGCGTGCGTGGCTGCGTGTGTGTGCATGCGTGCGTGCGTGAGGGCAAATACGCCGTTGTAGCGCGAGAGCCTAATTGAGCTGTCCCCGGTAAACAAAAAAAAAACGTATGGTTGTACACTATTATCATTAATATATCTGTAACTAAACTGATTTTTAATCAATAGCAATTCCCTCAAATTAAACATTATTATTATTATTATTATTATTTTACCATTAATATTTCGAAATGTGATGTTAAAGAAGTGTAATTTTTTTTTCTTTTTCGAATCCTAACTAAATAAAGTCGACAGTTGAACTGATTTAGGCTCCGTGTCGCATAAAATTCGGCATTTTCACGGGACGCTTTATTATTTGTATATTATTTACAGTGATCGCGCGGCTGAGCGAAAGAATCGTCGACGATAATTGCACGGCTGTCGCGCGGACAGTGGCGGTGGGCTACTGGCTGTAAAATCCCATCCAGAGGTGGAAGCAGCAGGCGTTGACGAATCCTTCTATCAGACCGTACACGTCCGCGAGGCTGAACGGAGAGCTCGAGATCTCGACGGGCTTTCTGTAGACTGCGCAGAGCTCCTGAAACGGCGAAAGGTGTGGCGAGTCAATCTACGACAGGCTTCACAGTGTATCCTCTAGTCGCTGATTATTCCTCTATTTTTTAAAATTTCCTCTGTTTCAGCCTAAAGCGCGATTTTCCCGCCGTTCTCCTGTAAATCGAGATTAACCGCGCGTTTCTAATTTCCGCGAAATTTAAACACATCAAGATTATCCCCTATTTTTGCCACTTTCACTGAAATGAAATAAATAAATGCCGCGAGTACAGAATCGGGGATACCCACGCCTCTCGAGGTGTGCAGATCGATGGTCAGCATCATGAACGCCTGGAGGTAACTCGGATGCAGGACGAGGTGGTGCGTGACGCAGCCGTCGGGCGCGTTGAACTGTTTGTGATGCTCTTGATACTTGTTCTGCAGTATCTTGGACAGCGCCTGGTACCAGGCGACGGGCTGCTGGCCGAGCAGCGGACCGAGCCGACGATCCATCGCCGAGAGGGACTCCACGTGCGCGAGAGAGCGCAGCTCCACGAATTCCGCGTAGCTCATGGGCGACTTGTTCTCGAGGAGCTTGTTCCAAAGTAAGTGCGTGCGGCAGTGCAAGGCGCCGCGCTTGATCATGCCCGCTATGTGCTTCCTGGCGGCGATCGCTTGGAGCATTATCGTGCGCTGCATCGACTGTTCGTGGGACGAGTAGTAGCCCAGATAATTCACGGACTCCTGTCTGATCTGCACGAGGTGTGACGTCGTCGAGGAATTCGGCGCCGCTGTTGTCGTCGCCGGCGTCGTCGTTGTGGTCGTGACCGTCTGTACGCTCGCCGTCGTGGCTGCGGGGTTTTGAGCGGCGAGCGGCGAACCGGGCACCGGGGGCGGTGTCGGCGCCAGCGAATCGTCGATCGTCCGGCCGTTGACGCCTTCGTCGCCCGCGAGGGAGAACTCGCGATCGCCGTCGCGCTGCTGCGTCGTCGTCGTCGTCGTCGACGGCGGCGGTGGCGGCAGCGGCGGCGGAGGTGGAGGCGGCGAGGGCGGCCGAAGCGGCAGCTGAGTCGACAGGTGCACCAGAGAAACGGGACTGGAGCCCGCGGAACTGTCGACGCGGGACGAGCTCGCCGCCGACTTGACCACGCTGTAGACGGTCCGGAACTTTCCGAGCTTGTTGTTCTCCACCTCCCGCTTGGGATACAGGTCTCGTTTGCTGGTCAGGACCAGGTAATACTTGAGTGTGATCTCGGTGTCCTCGAGGTGAACCGGCTGCTCCGAGAACGACACGATCAGCGTCACGTCGAAGTCGTCGCTGCGCTTCCCGGCGTCCCGCGGATCGACCCGGTGATCGAGCGGGAGCGCGCTCATCGTTCGGACCAAGACGTACTCGCTGTCGTGCTGCTCGTCCTGGGAGTCGGCGGAGACGGCGAACACCTGCATGCCGTAGGTCTTGTCGTGCGACAGGAGATACGAGTAGAGCGTTCGCGCGGGAGTGGTCAAACTGGCGACGGTGACGGCGTCTGCGGCGAAGGGGATGCGACGGAAAACGTGAGACGTGCGTCGAGCGACGGGAAGAGCCGCGAGGGCTTACCGTTGTAAACGAGATTTCGCGCGTAATTGGGCGCTTTGCTGTAGTACTTGTTGAAGTCGTCGAGGAACCGGGTCAGGTGGTAACCTTGCCGCAGCGACCACTGGCCGTTCCCCGTGACGTACGAGTGGATGCACCGCAGGTGAAAGTCGTAGGTGAACGAGTGCAGGTGCATGTTGATCTTGGCGTTGTCGCAGGCATCCACGAAGCTCAGCATGAACTTGCAGGGCGCGAAACGCATTTATTTATAATAAATTCTTATATCGATATATAGGCCTAAAATTTACGAATAATGAGATAATAATGATTGAAGTTTCTTTCCTGGCGAATAAGTTTTTAGCCTCGTGTGATAAATGCCTCAATTAACTTAAACGGGTATTGACGATTATATTTAACAGTAATTTGACAGTACCAAGTAGTACCGTGGCAGTAATATTTGCCAGAATGACAGGCCCGCGCTTTCGAAAACACTACACAAGATTGCTGGTAATTATTTGACAGCAGCGGGGGGTTAGCTGCAGTTTTCTCTCTGCATTTGGGGCAGTAGTATTTTTTTTCGCAAGGGAGAATACGCACCTGATTGACGAGCGCGCTGCTGGTTTTGGTTCGGAGGCGGCTGCACTCGACGATGCGCAGCTTGACGATGAAGAACGGCTCGGCCAGGTGTATCTCGAAGAGCAGGACACCTCCCAGCATCGACTTTTGCAGGTAACACGCCCTGCCGCGCTCGGCGTTCCCCTCGTTCCTGGCGGAGCCACGTCGACGCTTAGATGCGAATACGCGCGACGGCGAGCGACTTTCTACTCACGTCTTTCTCGGTGACTCGACGTGGATCGGATTGAATCCCAGGATCTGGAGGTACTGCTTGTACTCGGACAGCATCGAGGCGCAGAGCTCGCGGTGCCACTCGGAGACGATCGGCCGCTGGCGCTGAGACTGCCTCGGTTCCGCGAGCGAGTGGTCCCGAGTGGCGGCCGACTGCAGACGCCAGCGCGGCAGAAAGAGGAGCGGACTGTGGCAGTAGTGGATGAGACGCGAGTGTCGCTTGAAGAGAGCCAGCGTCGTCGTGGAGACGGGGATGTTGGAAACGGCGGTGCCGCGACTCTGCCACAGGGCGTACAGCCTCTTGAGATCCTCTACGGCGAAGAGAAACCAAGCGGATGAGACGGGCAAGAGTCGACGCGAGAGACGTTCGACGATCGCTCTGAATCTCGTTACCTTTCGAGCCCTTCTCGCGATGACGCAGCTCCTGAAAGTCGTAAGCCGCCTTGACGACGGGATCCGTGCTGGCGGCGGCGGCGGCGGCGGCGGCGGCGGCGTGATGTCCGCTCGGTTTCGCGTCGCGCATCGCCTGATTCCAGGGAACGGAGAAGGAGGCGTTCCTTCCGGACTGCGCGCGAACGTTGGACTTTGGCCACTCCTTGCCGTCGGAGTGCCAGGCGTGAGGGAACTTGGTGAGCGTCTCCATGTCCGTAATCTGATAATACGACGGCACGCCGGCACCGCCGCTTCCGAGTGAGCCGCTGCCGCTGCTGCTGCCGCCGCCGCCGCCGCCGGTACCGTTGCCACCGCCGCTTCTCTCGACGGTGTGACGATGGTGAAATATCCCCAGCTTTTGCATGATAATGCCGGAGAAGAGGCTGGATCGCGAGGCCAACCACGCACCCAAGTTGGTCACTTGCTTCGTCAGTTTCTCGGACGTGTCCTTGGACCAGTTGTACGTGTAAAGGACGATCTGTTCGGGAGGTGGTCGAGTTAGGTCGAGTTAGGCCGTACCGAGTACACAAGGTCGAGTGATCGGCTTACGCTGTCACTCCGGACTTTGGCCAGTAGCAGTCGTTGCCTCGGTACCGCGTTGCAGTCGAGCGTCGAGGGGTTGAATTTCTGCAGGGTCTTCTGATCTGAGAAATAATAGGGATACATGCGCGAGTGTATCGAGACCATGCCAGGCTTCGCAGTGCCCTTTTATTTCTCTATTTTTGTTTTCAGTTTCTCCCTTTTTCACCTTAAATCTCGCGATTCTCCACAAATCCCCCTATATAGTTTAATATTTTTCCTCCAAAGCCACCTATTATTCGGCTTCTCGGTTGAATTTGTTATCCGACTGTTTCGGATTACGTGGAAAGGGCGAAAATGGTCATTTTTTGTGCTAAAGTGGTACTAGAAACCCTGCTTTATCTAGCTACATCAACAATTCGTTTAAAATATGACAACCTTTTTGAATTGACGTTTCTCATCAAAAACCAGATTTGAGAAATGCTTCCTGTTTCCTTAAATCAGATTGTGTGATGCTCAGATTTAAACTGCATGACATAACACATAAATTTGTAAGTTACAAAATCATCCTTTAGTCACTTAATAAGTATTGCCGTTTCTTCTATCTCTTAAGACTTGATATTTTGTTTCAACCACCGCACGTTTCTAATTTCCGAAAGGTTTTAATCAAAACTGTTCCCTCATTTGTGTCAAAATATCCCCTATTCCCCTAAAATTAAGTAAACAGGAGCTGTAAAGCCTGCAAGGCGCTATAAAAAATAAGCAACGAGCAGAGCCTACCTCTGGGTTCCAGCGAGTCGGGCTCCATATTTCGAGCGAAGCCGGACACGATGTCCGAGGAAGCCTTCCACTGCTTCAAGTTTCTTCCGATCAGGATGCACTCGGTGCAACCGCTACGATCGTCCTTCGTCGGATCGCACGGAACGTAATCGACGAGCCTCGACGACCAGCGATCGCCGTCGTCATCGTTCTCGTCGTCGTCGTCGTCATCCTCCTCCTTGCCTTCGTCACGATAAACGTCCACGAAGGGCTGTCGATCGCGGGGCGCGAAAATCGTCGTCGACGTGTCCGCGACGTGACCGTGCACCAGATTCTGCAGTTCCCTGATCATCACGGGAAGCGGGTGCCGCCGCGGAATAACGGCAACGTGCTTCTTCACCGCGGGCACGCCGATACCGAGCGCAAATTGGAACCAGCGCGCCAACGTCGACCGATACACCTCGTGCAACCTTCCCTCCTCGCCGGACTCGAGGCGAGCGACCCGCTCGACATCGTCGTCGCGTACGCGCGCGACGTCGTGCGGTCTCGCCAGCGGCGCGGGCAACAGATCGTACTCCGTCACGAGATCCCAAGCGGCGTGCTTGACCGCGGCTCGCAGCTTCGTTATCAGCGACTCGAGGTTCACCCTCCCCTGCTTCCAGATGCGAAACTCGACGAGTGCCTCGGGAATCGCGGCTCCCTCGACCGCGTCGTAAACGGACGTGGAGACGATCGCTTCCGGGTCGCGGTCCATCGCGAGGTCGATCGGCTCGGCGGAGCGGATTCCGGCGGAAGTTCCGATCGGCTCGCCGTCCCTGCCGACGATCGCGAGGGCGATGCAGGCTATGCCCCTGCTGCCGCTCGAGTGCGTTTGATTGTAGAGAAAGACGTCGGTCTCGGCGACCCTCTTGCGCGAGTCCTCCGGCTGCGAGTAATCCTGAAAGTGATAGTGCGCCCGGGGATCCGTGTATTTGGGTATGTAGAGGAACTGCAGAACGTTCTGCCGGAGGTAATAACCGAGCGCGTCGACGCGCCAGAGACAGCGCCGCGGCACCGTCAGTCTGACGACGCTCTCGGGCGAGCGGAAGGGCTTCTGCACGAAGTGGACGTCGGCCGGTGTCAGCTTGCACATGGGATTCCTGGCCAGCATCACCGAAAGCACCTCCAGCACCGCGTCGTCCAAGCGATTCTGCAGGACCTGCACCAGCTCGCACTTCACTTCCGGCCCCGCCTCGGAGATACCGTGAACCGCGAGTACGATGGCGTCGCCCGACTTGCCCAGGACGTCGCTCTCCTTTTCGCCGAACGAGCGCACCCTCGGCCTGGTGTCGTCATCTCCGACGCTCGTCGCGTCCACTTCCGCCGAACCGACCGTCGAGCCGGGACCACCGCCTCCACCGCCGCCGCCGCCGCTTCCGCTTCCGCAAGCGTTTCCGCCCTTCGATCGCGTGAGCGAGAGCGACGCGACGCTGCTGCTTCGCGATACCACCAGCCGCTCGTCGCTCTCGGAGAGCTTGCAGCGCAGCGGCTTGCCGTCGCTGGTTTCCTCGCGAAGCCTCAGGTAGAAGACGTTCTCGTTGTTCTCCTGGTACACGAACATGTTGCTCCTATTGTTGACGGAGAAACGATTCAGCACTCCCTGCAGCGCCTTGATGCCGCGCGAGAGTCCCGATTTTCCGGGACCGGTCTTCAGTCGCGGGTGCAGACAAAACTGCATCTCCCAGACGACGGGACACCTGAAGAAGCCCGGAATCGTCGTCACCGTCGTCGTCGTCGTCGTCGTCGTCGCCGCCGCCGTCGCCTCGGCGTTCCCGGGGGCCGTCGCATCGCAACGTACCGCGGCCGCATCGCCCTTCCAGACTTGCTGTTCCTGGCTCGACTCGGGCTCCAGCAGCGGCACGCACATCCTCGTGTCGTGGAGGCTCTGCAGAAGGAGGTACTGATTGACGCGGCGGCATATCGCCTTGACGCGGGAAACCGCGGTCGAGCGTATCAGCCGGTAGCAGTCGACCTCGGGTGAGGCCAGCTCGAGAAATCGGCAGTGAAAGTACACGTCGACGTGATCGCTCTCGACGCTCAGTATCAGCCAAAAGTTCGGCAGGAGACTCCTCCGCTCGTCGAGATCGATCAGCCAGCGACAATCGTCGTCGCGCTCGATCCCCTCCGAGTCGCTGCTGCAGACCTCGTAACCGTCATCGAGCCCGATCCTACCGCCCTCGCCCGAGTCTCGCCCGCTCGTCGGGCTCTCGGGACGACGCTCCTGCCCGCGATCCGTCTCGATACCTGCACAGCACCGTGATTCGAGTTAGAAGCGCGCGCGTCGTTCGCGGGCTTCACAGCCTCTGTTTATTTCACTTTAGTGGAAATAGGGGAAATGGAGCAAAACAAGAGGGATAATTTTCATTAAAAAAGGAGATCTACTAGACATTAGAAACGTGTACCTAGTGGTTTTAAAAAGTAACAATAGAGCCCGTTAAGCGAATGAAGGATGTTTTTATATAAGTTAAAAATTGATATCTCATGTCAAGTTATTTAAATCTGAGTATCGCGATCTGATTTAAGATAATGGGAATCTCTAGTTTCCGATAAGAAACATTAATTCAACTAGGTTTTTATATATTAAGCGATATTTCGATGCAGGTAGATGATGTGTAGGAATTATAGTACCATTTTGTAAAGAAAAAAAGAAATTGACAATTTTGATCCTGTAATCCGAAACGATGAAAAGATAAACTCAACCGAGAAGCTGAATAATATGGTGGTTCAAGAGGAGACAGGAAAAAGTCGCGAGTCTCAGGGCGAAAAAGGGCGAACCTAAATAAAACGTGGGAACAAAGAAAAACAGGAGACACACCGTGAAGCCTGCGTACGGTCGATCGACCTTCGCGCGGACGACTCACCCTCGTCGAGCTCTTTCGAGCGCTTCGCGAAGTAGAAGAGGCTGCCCTCTCTGCGAACGCGATAACGATCGATCTCCAGTTTCTTCAGCTCCGCCAGGAATTTCGGGACGCTCCGCCGCGACGGAAAGACGAAGCGCAACGGCACCTCGTCCATGGAACAGCTCGAGCGATCGCGCGATTCCGAAACGTGACGCGCTACGAATTTCAGGGTATCCTCGCTCGGCGGCGACTGGTCGAGAAGAGCGGTCGCAGTCTCGTCGCGCAACAACCATTCGATTTCGTCGATCAAACTGGAGACGGCGCTGTACTGGCGGGACGGAAGGTGCGGTACTTTGTCGTGCAGGCCTTCCGTTATCGTCGTCGTCGTCGTCGTCGTCGGCGCCTTGGCTGTTTCCTCAGACAGTCGAGCCTCGTCGACCGCGCTACCCTCGCTATCGGTGCGCGCGCTGCCGAGAGGCGAAGCGCTGCAGTAGGACGTCGTCCTCAGGCCGGGACTGCGCTCCAGGCTGACTTCCGAAATTTCCTTGGGCAGACTCAGGCAGACGATGTCCAGCGTGACCTTGAGCTCGTTCGTGTCGTCGGAACTCGGGGCTATTTCGGTGAAGCACGTGGGGAGTAACTTGACCGGCGTGGTGGAGATACCGGATGGAGAGCGCACCGAGCAGTTCAGTTGCAGGAAGAGCGGCTGTTCCCGCTCGGAGCCGTCGTCCTCGCGAAGCTTGCGAACGAACGATTCGGCGGAGGCGAGGCTCGATGGCTTCTGTCCGTTCTGGAAAGCGCCGGGGTTGTCGGCGAACGGATAGCGAGTGGCGTCGGCGCGTCTCGCGGTACCGCGATTGACTCGTCCGGCGCGATCGTCGAACTCCAGCTCGTCATCGTCGTCGTCCTCGTCGTCGTCGTCGTCGTCATTATCGTCGTCCGCGTCGTCGTCACTGACGGATCGCCGTGAACTCGGTTCTCCCTGGATGAGAAAAGACGGAAACGCGACGGCGGGTGAGCATGATTTTAATAATCAACTTCCAACGATATTAAAAGACGGCTTCACAGCAATTATTGTTGGAATCAAATTACAGCATTTTTTCGTTGTGTCTTCAATTCTACGTATTTTTGTGCATGTAAATACATTTTTTAAATCCGTTATCGAACTCGACGAAACTCGATAGATTTAGAGTTTATCGAAAAATGCGAAACCTCCTTTTATGGAATTAATTTAACTGTTATTGAAGGTGATAAATCAGCCACGCAAAGTTTATCGCGCGAAGCAAAATTTTAAGCGAAGCGAGGTACGATAAAAGCTCAGATACAAAAGTCGTTTAGTCTCTTAAACCAAACAACTTTTATTTGAAAATTTTTCTCATATCTCGCTTCGCTTCTAAGATAATTTAGGTGAACCGATCTCCAAAACTCGATACATTCGAAGCTATCTTCTAAACAAAGCGATGTACGATAAAATCTTTTCGACAGAAATCGTTTGGTTCTTAAAATCAAGAAACTTTTATCTAAAAGATTTTATCGTATTTTTTGCGGCCGCGAATTTCACTTAGTTCAGAAGATGGTCGAATTTCAAGCGAGATACAAGAAAAATTGTCAAATGAAAGTTGCTTGATTTAAGAGATTAAACAACTTTTATATTACAGCTCTTATTGTATCTCGATCAGTAGACTTTGGAGAGCTGATCTACCACCTTCGCGATAATAGTTAAATTAATTCCGCAAAAAGAAATTTCGTATTTTTTAATAAACTCTAAATCTACCGAGTTTCGTCAAATTCGACTACGGATTTTAACCCTTCGAGTACACACATCCTTTGCGACCTTCAACATGCCAACAAATGCGAATTCGCACCGCACTACTTTGTTGGCTCATAACTTCGCTTAAAATAAAGTTAATTTCATTTGTTTGTTTTTTATATAAAGGAAAGAAAGGTCAGGGTTTTGTGACTTAATTAGAAATATTAAAAAATATCATTAGACGAGTGTGTGAATAATATATTAAAATAAAACCCTTCGTTCCAATGTACTGAAGAAAGCACATTTTTCAAATAGGCATTTAAAAAGGCATTTTGAATGGAAAAGATAGTACCTACTTTAAGACGTGCGTATTAATTTTGGAACATTTGTAACGGCCTATTTTTCAATCCGACGATTTTGCGGCGTTTTGAAGTTCCCTTTTGTTCCGCCGGAAAAGTCGACGCGTCAATGACGAATTTTACGCGTGGAAACCGCAAAAGAGGTTCCCTACTTTTTTTCCCCTGAGTGAAGTTCAATAGAATCGATTTTAACATTAATTCTATACGACCGTGAAAAATGCACTGGTGCGAATTCGCACCTGTGTGCGACTCGAAGGGATTAAAAATGAGAGCCAACTACAGATCGCGATAAAAATCTGACCGTTCGTTCGGAGTTCCAGGACGGGGAGCAATAGTAAAACTCCGGATGGGCCGGCACGGTCTTGAACGCCACGGTGACGATCCTCTCGAACTTGAGCTTGATCAGTTCGTGGAGAGGCCGCACGTCGCAGCAGGACGAATTCGTCGACCGATCGCCCTCGGACGCGACCGCGCTCAGATGACGGCAAACGGAGCGCAGATAATCGGTTATGTCGATCTCGACGAGCGCCTCTTCGCACTGCTCCACCGCGGCCTCCATGTCCTCGTAGACGAGCGGCAGCTCGAGGGCCAGAGACTCGTAGACGGCGACGACGTACGAGCGCCGGTGGGCCAGGCCGAGGAGCTTGCAGTGTTCCGCGAGACTCGAACGGTCTGGGGAACGAGGCGAGAGAAAGAGAGAGAGTCGAACAACGTCATCGCCGAAGCGCGGAGAAGAGCCTCGAGGAAAGCTTTACCTCCGCCGGACGCGTCCTCCGAGTCGCAGCTTTTCACCTCGAGCGACGCGGGCTTCGTCGCGGCGTGACCGAACGCTGGCGGTCGAGCCCCCGCCGTCGCGAAGGTGCGATCCTGATAGACGTCCCTGATCCGCGGCGAGGCGAGCTTGTCCACGAGCGCCTCGATCAGCAGGGCCAACGGGCAGTCGTACACGTAAACGGGCAGGATTGACCCGCGCTCGACGCCCGTCGGCACGTCCCTCTCCGAGGCCGGAAGGAGGGTGCACACCACGTGGGTCACGCTGATACCGCGTACGAAGCAGCGCCAATCGGGATAACGAGCGGGTGCGGGCTCCTCGTCCGCCGCTCGCGATTGAAGGAGGGCGGCCGGCAACGGCGGCGAGCCTTCCTCGCGGGGCCTCGCCAGGAGCATCTCGATCAGCCTCCGCGACTCGTCCTTGGTCAGCAGCAGCTCCTTGTTGTGCAGACGCTCCACGTGCTCCGTCAGTCCCTTGAGGAGTATCCTGTTGGCTCCGTTTCTCTTCTCGTCCGACTTGTCCGCGTCTGCGGGCAGAAGGAAAGGGAGGTGTGGCGAACGCTAGTCGCGTCTGTTCGCTGAGAAAAAATGCGGCGGATTTAACGAAATCGGTGGTCACGGGTGGAGGAATGCAGATCGAGTTACTTTTGGATTGAGGTACGCATCAGTGCATTTATCCGGACACTCGTAAAGTAATCAATTAGTATTGAATCTGAGAAATGTTTAATTTATAAGTAAACAAAATTTAAAGTTACACAATTACAATTTTAAGCTTATCCTTAAAACTTTTCATATTAACCATCTAAAAATATATGTAGCAGATTTGATCGTGTGTTCTTACTGGACGGAATTTGTGTCGCTCTGTGCAAAAAAAAAAAAGTTTGCTTCATTCAACCATCGGTGAGATTGAATACGGCGAACCCCTTAGGGTGTAATTGTTTCAATACCATAAAACTGTAAGGACAAATACAGAGAGTTGACACAATCAATTGGAAGTTGAAACAAGTGAATATATGTTTGAAATAATTACACCGCAATGTTCGCTGTACTCAATCTCACCGATAATTGAATTAAGCAAATTTGTTTCCAGTGCGTGGGCGTTCCTAATTTATTAAAGATTCTCTCCCAGCAATTGATTCTTTCAATAATTTATTTCATACGTTGATATGTCCGGCCACTGGGGTGCTTTTATCTTAACAATTGACTCGAATGAATCACAGCCTGTTTCCTTCAAACGAGTTCATTAATCGGAGCAAATAATTCCGCGTTTCCCCACCCGCAAACACCGATTTAATCGAATATACCATTCTTTATCTCGGTGTACTCCCGCCGTCGCGGCTTCCGTCGCTGATGGCTTTTTAAAACATCATTTCTCTAAGCGTACCAACCAATGAATAGTTAATTCTTACGCCTTTTCATCGGCCAGGACAAACACGCGCGAGAATTAATGATTCATTGGCTTAAGAAATGACATTTTAAAAAGGTCACCCGGCGACAGAATCCGCGATACTGCGGGAGTACCTAAACGCGGAGTAGGATTTCGTCTAACCCTCGGCGAACATGGAGAAGAGGAGCTCCGCTTGCCGACATCTCGGGAGGATGTTGAGTATGTCGAACGTGAAGGAGACCGTGCGAATTCGTTCGTTGACCCTCGTTCGAGCAGCGTCGGCGCGCGCCCGTCGCCGTCGTCCGCCGTCGCGTCCTATCCTTTCCAGCGAGCGCGCCGAGGCGAACGACGAGGCTATCGATGAACGCGAGGTCGAAGAGAAGGAGGACGAGGAAGAGGAGGAGGAGGAGGAGGACGACGATGACGAAGAGGACGAGGAAGAGGACGACGAAGAGGACGAGGACGCGGACGAGGACGACGAGGACGAAGACGGAACCGGTGACGATGTGGAAGCGGTCGACGAAGGGGCGGACTTGGGCGAAGGCACGGCTTGGCACAGCAGGCTCAGATGTTCCAGGGTGAGCAACGCGTTGATGCAGTCCTGGTCGATTCGAGCGATCTGAAAACGAATTTCGCTGTCGATACTGACTCTCTTCCTCTCCGTGTCCCCCTTCCTTCTCACTCTCTCTCTCTCTCTCTCTCTCTCTTTTGTCAACCTTCGCGATCGATACGCCAAACCGTGGTGATAACGCGAGGCGGTGTGGCTTCGTCGTCCGTTTCGAGGATTGGGAAGAGACAAAAATACGTCGAGGTCCCCCGATCGACGGCGTCACGCGTCGCCCGTGGAGACGACGATAGGATGAGCGACCAGGAATAAGTTGGAGGAGTTGAATCTCACTTTTAATGCAAAGCGAAGAGACCACTTCTCCACTTGAACCGTGGCGGCTTTCCGACGGCGTTACCGTCGACCGCTTCGCTCCTTCTTCCGACGACGCGAGTCGAGGGAGTCGTAGGAGAGGACAAGGATGGCGAGGATGATGACGATGTTCGGCGGTGGTGGTAGTGGCAACGACGACGACGACGTTCCCGACGATCTTGAGCTGGAAGAGTTAGATCTGGCAAGTTCTCGGAGCGCGATCGCTCACTGCCTAGATCCCCACTTCCAACTGAAGAGCGCGCGGATCCGGGGCGCTTCGAAATCGAGGCAAGAAGAGAACTCGCGAGCACGACGTGCGCGAAAGGACGCGGAGCCCGGGACGGCGGCTGCCGCGCGCGGTACGCTGACCGAGAATCCGGAGGACGCGGCACTAGCGGGCCCAGGGCGCGTCCTGGGCCCCTATATATACCCGAGGCAACTGATAGGAAAACCCCGTTCTAGGTCCCTCATCGATACCGGAGCCCCACCCCGATAACGATAACGATACGCCGCACGATACGAACGGCCCCGCGTCCACGTACACGCGTACGTGGAGCGGATTCTGCGCGCGGTACACCGCGGGAAACGCGTGCCGAACTTTCGCGCGGGAGCGAAGGCGGTGACTTCCTCCGTCGCGTTCCCGGACTCCGCGCGACGGCTCTTCGTCGGGCCGCGCGAGACGCGCAATTGGGCGTCGCCGCGGTCAAACGACTCGCACGATCCGTGCGCTGATACCGAGAGGCGGCCGTGATATCACGCGCGATTCTCTCGCAGATAATGCCAGATTACGCAAGCGTTCGACGAACGCGCGACGTTCGAGACAAGTTTCGAGTAGATTTTCGAGACTCGGCGAGGAGATGTAGGTCGATCGAACGTGTCCGTGGGAGAACCGGCGTCCCTATCTTATTTGTCCGTGTCAAATAATGACTATCGGCGCGACGTCGACACCTCGAGATGTGTCCGAGTCGAAGTCGCGGCACTGAGAATTCGGACCGAGCGCGATTTGACGACGCGCGATGGAAACCCCAGCAAGACCGGGAGGCGGAGGAGCCGGTGGACCAAAGAGTCGAAGCGCGGGCAGAGATCGAAGGAGCGAGAAAGCGAAAACGAGCGACATATTATTCGGCCGTGTAATAAAATACACCCGACAAAATAAAACACTCGAGAAAGCAACCGATCCGGATAACTCGCGTCCCGTTATCGATTACGGGCGTTATCGAGTCGGCTTAAGATAACGCGTGTACGGGCACCCCGAGAAACTGGAAGGCCGCGTTCTTTTTTTCTGCGCGCTACGAATCCTCGTCGAATTTACGCGTTGGCCGGAACCAGAGATCGAGCGGCACGACGAACCCCGGCAGATATCGGCTCTTATCGTGCGAGCGAACGCGCAATTACGGCGGAGAAGGAAACGAGACACCTCGTTGACGTCGCTCGCTCTTTGCGCATCGATTAAAAAGCGACGTGACACTCACCGCGTCCGGCAATTGGTCGTATCGCAGAAGTTGAACGTATGCCGCGGTCGGTCGGATCGGCGGCACGACTCTGCCGCACTGCGGTTCGATCCAGACTTCGGTCACTATTTCGAAGTCACCGGGACACCCTTCGCTGTCCTCGGTACCGACTTCTCGCGCGTCCGCGGTGCCTGCGAAGAAGCGCGGATGAGATCATTTCGTCGATTTGTGTCGCTCGCGGGCTTCACGGCCGCTGTACATTTCGCTCGAGGGAAAATGGGGGAATTTTCCACAAAAAAAAGGGGCGATTTTGATTAAGGGGCGTCTTTTCGTTCTTGGGATTTTGAAAATAGCTCGTAGGAATTTTCCAGGTGATAAGTCAGTCGGAGCGTACCGATTGATCGGATGAAAATCGCTGAATCAGTATTCAGTCCTCTTTGGCTAATTATTGAATGTCATTGAGGAACCACTTATTAAGCGGCTTAGAAATAATCTCATGCGATCGATTAACATTTATTATTAGGTGTACAACTTTGCTTTCGCCGTTTTCCTAACGTAGACAGCAAAAAACGGCGGAAGCAAAGTTGTAGTGCCTAAATATTAAAAAACCTATTATAGTGCAGAAAAATAAGTACGAAAAGAAATATTACAGTCCTACTAAATCATGTCAATTTTGCCAACTTCCAACAATATTAAAAGACGGCCCTTAAGGGAAAGCGGGGACATTTTTGATTAAAGAGATCTTCCAGAAATCAGAAACGTGCAGTGTTTTAAAAAATTAACAATTTTTAAAGATATACAACGAAACATCAATATTGATTAAATAAACGAAGGATGTTTTGGTAAGTCAGAAATTAATACCCTACGTTATGCAATTAAAATCCGTGCATGTGAAAATCTGATTTATAATTTCCGATAAGAAACATTTATTCAACTGGGTTATATTATATTTTAATCGAATATCGATGCGGTTAGGTGAAATAGGGCTTTTAGTAGCATTTTTGCAAAAAAAAAAAGTGACTATTTTCACCCTTTTCACGTAATCCAAAACGATAAAAAGACAAATTCAACCGAAAAGCTGAATAATACGTGGTTTTGGAGGGAAAAATACCGCATTATAGGAGGAAATGGGGAAAATCGCGAATTTTAGGGTAAAAAGGGGAAAACTGAAAAAAAAATAGGAAAAATCTCTCTTTCCTCCCCTCACCCCTGTCGACTTCAACCGCTTCCGCGTCCGCCTTTTTCCGTTCGCCGTCCTCCGCTTCCACGGGTAACTCGGGGGAGGGTGACGACGAGGTGGAGACAGAAGGCACGCGAGAGGAGGCGACGGAGGATGGCACCGACGAAGACGAGACAGATCCGCTGCCACCGTGACGCTCGAAACTCGGACTGGCGACCGCGTGCGGCGGGAAGAGAACGTACTGAACGACGCACGGATAGGTCTGATCCTTTCCCCGACACTGCATCCGCACCTCGAGCACCATGTTCAGAATTCCGGCGGACGAGTGGGCGAAGCTGAAGCCCTCCGCCAGACGCATCCTGCGTACAAAGAGTCCTCGTGGATGCACGATCGACACGTCGCGCGTCTAATGCCAACAGGGCAAAACTTTTACGCCCTTTTGGCACAGTAAAAGCCAAGAGGGCGTATCATTTTTTTTGCTGCTGTTGAAAGCGGCTAAAACTACTGAAATAACCAAATGGAAAAGTTAACAGCAAGAGGGCGTAAGTGCCGGCGGATACGCCTGCTTGGCATTATCCTTTGCGACATTTTACAGTTGCCAATGCCGGAAGGGCGTGTTCGCAAGAGTTAAAAAATCTCTACTGATTGAATTAGGGGAGAGCGGGCGAATTGTGCGCACTTGAGGCAAGTACATTCCCGTGGTGTGATTTTTGGAATTGGAATCAATATAAAGCACATGGCAATAGAAGCTCCAAATATTCTTTCGTCATTATGCATTCTTATATCGAACAATTTTTCCTCAGCTGATGTTGTATTTTTTAGAGAGGAAAAAAATGCAAAAGAGAAAAATCTCTCGTGTGTCGGGCAATAATTATAGTGCGCAGAGAACGAAATAACCCGGCATAGGAAATAACTGAATGAAATTAATTTTGTATCGAATATTAATACGGAAATGAGAAAATGTATTCAGCGAATGATTATTTTATCGAAAATTAATGATAAAAAATTAGGAAAATTACTTTCTCAAGCAAGAATCACACATATAGATAACTTTCAGCTTTATCAGCTTCTCCTCTTTAGGTAGATACGTCTGTTCTAACGGTATAATCTGAGAATACGCGAAAACAGTTAGAAATAGTCATACATGTGCACAAGAAGTAATTCTGCGTATTTGAAAATACATGCATACAATTACCCGCCAATTACAGACTTACCGCCTCGTTTCCTACTCCTCCAAAGTTACATCAAAACAGACGACTTAACTCTTTTCGATTTAGCTTATTAACTGTGCTTCAAATCGATATAACTAACAGTTATATCATAAAGAATTATCTCTTGCTTCAACAATTCGACTCGATTACGTTTCCTTCTGTCGAAGAAGCAACCAAAACCGCGAAGCGCGCGATTACCCAACTTTCCCCTAATCTTCGGAAAGTTTATGTAACACAATGCATGGCATTAGTGGCTGTTAATTGAAATGTAATTAGATCATTCGCGATTAAGAGAATTATTAGAATATCAGCAAAATGCCCACCGTCTCTGTTGTCAGTCAAAATAACGTTCCAAATGTGACAATGTGACAAAATGTGACCGCAGCCATCGCGAGCTATCGCTTTAATAAATGTGAAATTTCAAAAAAGATAATGCCAGAAGGGCGTATCCGTCGTCACATATACGTCCTTTTGCTTGAAGCTTTTCGATTTTTGATTTTGTCATATTCGAGCCGTTCTCTGCAACGACAACTTAAGTCGAATTACATTTTTATCACAAATTAATCGACGTTTATACGCAGACAAAGTCGCAGGCTTTTCAAGCTGCTGTTGCGACGAATGGCTCATTTACGCCAATTGCTCGATTTTTCGGCGAATTGCGCCGTAAAAGAAAATTTGGCATCAGACACGGGACGCGAGACGAGCACCAGAGCCGCGGGTCCCGGCCACGGTCGTCGACACTCACTTGGTGATCGTCGAGAGGATCCGCGCGACGGCGGTCACGTTCAACCTCGGCAGGGAGATGGCCGGAATCGTCCGTACGACCGGCTTCCTCACGAGCCACAGCCAGCGCGTGTGATGGAGGTACCGCGAGAGGGTCGTCGTCAGGCAACCGCCCGCCATGGGAGCCGACCTGATCGTCGGATAGCCGACGGGCTGCGTCCCGTCCGGGAAGACCACCGTGCTGGGATCGGCGGGCACGCGTTCGTACCGTATCAGGATCCTCTCCAGCGCCTTGTGCATTATCGCGCAGCACGGCGTCTCGCGCTGCTCGCCCGGCCGATTCGGCAGCGTCAGTCGGGACAGCCTCTCGAGCAGGTCCATCAGCACGTTGTGCCTGACGACACCTTCGGTACCGCCGGCGAAGGCGACGTTGAGCACCGAGCACGGTGCCTTGCAATCGACGCGAATCAGCGAGAAGGACACCGGCGGTCTGTCGACCTCCCTGTATATGAATTGCACGTACGTGTGATTCTCCACGAGGACGAAGGTGGCCCAGTTCTTGAGCATTGCGTACAAAACGGCCGCCGCCTGGCGGCACTGGATGCTCTGGAAGCGTCCGCTCTGGTTGGCCTGGTGCAGGTGACGCGGCAGCGGCCTGTCGTGGGAGAGTATCAGCGCGATCCTCTGCGAGTGCATCCACTTGGCCCACTGCTGCGGATCGAGCGAGACGACCGGCTGCCATATCTGCCCGAATTGCGGACACGCGGCGTCGCTGAAACGGAGAGACGAGCGCGGTGGAGCGTGGACGGGGGTGAGGAGGAGGACGCGGCGCTGCTCACCTGAGCGACACGGGGTTGGTCGAGGGATACGACGGCAAGTAGAAGACCGGCATGCCGCTCCTGACGGTGTCCGGCACGTTGTACCAGGCCCAACCGGAGCCGGGGAACCAGCTGAAGTGCGATAGCGTGTCGTCGCTCTCCGTCAGTGAGGCCAGCGCGGCCCAAAATCGGGAGACCACGCTTTGACGGTACTGCGACTTCAGCGGCTTCTTCGAGAGGCACGTCACGTCGTGGAGAAACTCGTACGGCGCTGCGGGGGAGAGAGAGAGGGAGACGCGAGATTTCAAGAGAGTGGAACTTCAGGGCTTCACATCCGGTCGGATGATCGAAAATAGTGGCGGGGCTGGAAGTGGTCTGCGACCTCTAAAATAGGGGAAATAGTGACCCCCCACGAGCACACGACAAAGTGACAGAGAGTAACCCCGAACGTTTATTTTTTATTTGCAAGGAAATTAATTTTGTTATTTAAATTTAACTAATTCTTAAGGAAATATCCGATTAGGTAAAAGTGGGATAGACGCCGCGATTGAAGAGCAAATTCAAAATCGATTATCTCGAAATCGATTGCAGGTATCGAAGAAAAGTTTAGGTAAAAAAAGTGTTTATCTATATTTTTACTGTAAAAAAGTTGCTACGCATTTTTCACATATCTCCACTGCGTTTCGAGATAATCGAGTTCAAAGTTAAACAGAGACTGCGGCATCTGTCCCACTTTTACTCTAATTGGTCGAATTTTATAGAATGATATACGTAGGCGTGTAACAAGACGCAGCGGTCGCTTGGAGTCGACACCAATTCTACATATCTGTAGAATATTTGTTAAAATATTGCTAAAATATCCGTAGAATATTCGAGAGAATATTCATACAATATATTTATAGGATATATCGATACCTTACTTTTTTTTTGAAAACCTCGCAAGTACAATTTTTGACAAAAATGCCATTTATAGCTTACTGCGTTCAGAATTTAAACCTTAACGCACAGTAAGCTATAAATGGCATTTTTGTCGAAAATTGTACTTACGCGGTTTTCAAAAAGTAAGGTATCGACATTTCTATCTAGGTACGCGTCATCATAACGATTTACAGAATCTGGGCACTCTGATATAGCAAGACAATCTCAACACAGAGAATTCATACAAATTCTCGCAGCGTTTCAGCGGCGGGCAGGTATCGTGAAATTATTTGATAGATGAAAGGACGTAATATTAAAAATAATGACTGTGTTAGCGACATTTAAAAATAAAAATAACTTTCTACGGACTTGATTGAAAAAAAAATGACCAAGTGGGAGCCCTGCGAAACGTTCGGACGATCGATCGCTTACCTTCGATGGTGATGGTGTACTGCATCGTACTGGACGTCGTCAGTGACTTCGGGGGCCAGCAGCACGTTATCTGATACTCGAGGGACACGTGGGTCTTCCACGGCAGAACGAGGCAGAGCTCAAGGGTGCCGTCCCTCGGCGTCACCCTCTTTATCAGGCAGCCCTCTCGCAAGCGGCAGCAGAGAAGACTGCTGAGGGTGCAGGTGACCTTGTCGTCGATCTGCTTCTTCCTCAGCAGCTGAGGCGGCCGATCCCCGTGAAAGGAAGAGTTTCCGGTCCACCAGTCGTTCGAGCGCACTTGCACGACCGGTCCTTCCTCCGGACGGGAGAAAGATAAGGAAGAGGAGGAGGAGGAGGAGGAAGACGAGGACGACGATGACGATACCGAGGTGGCGCGGTACATTTGCCAGCACAAGAAATTCCTCTGATACTCGCTGACGACGTCCGTCTCCGACGTGCGCCTTCCGCGAATCTGCCTCGACTCGGCCTGCGCAAAAGCCCGCGTGCCGCGTTCCCTTTACACGAGGCCACATACACGCGCGCGCGCGCGAGCGCGTAAAAAAGAAGGGACGCATCCCCGTTCTACTCACCGTTCGCGGTACGAAGGCCATGTAGCTGCCGAGCGTGGCGGTGGCGAGAAAGCGCAGCAAGTCCTGATAAGGGACCAGTGCCTCGGCGCAGTGCGGGTGATAGCTGCTGCCCACGTGCAGAAAGCTGCACGCGACCGTGGACGCTCGCAGCTGCTGCACGACCGAGTCGAGCACGTGGACGTCGCCGACACCGACGATGCCGTCGGACACGACGATCAGATCTGCGACAAGCCGTCGACTGAGAGATTGGCATCGATCGTTAGGAATTGCAGGCTTCGCCGCTCCTGTTCATTTCGTTTTATAATAGGGGAAATAGGGGAAATTTTTGCAAAATAAAGGGGGACAATTTTGATTATAAAACAAGATCCTTCGCGTGAATTACTAAACGTGCAGTGGTTTTAAGAAAGCACAATTGTGTTGAGATATGCAATGAAACATCAATATATTTGTGACTTTAAAATTTAGATCTCTCACGTAACTTGTCATTAAATGCAATTTAGTTTAAACATAACGTATACGTTTAATAGGAACGTGAAATATAACAACTCTGCAGGTATGCTCTAATAATAAAAAAAAAAACTTCCTGGCCTACCTAAATGTAAAATCTACGCTACACATTTGATAGCAATATCAAATTTATCGTGCTTTATACTAGTAGTACGAATGAGATCAACTCAGAGTTGGTAAGAGTTAAACGTAATTCAACTTCATGAATATAAAATTATCTTGGACAACAGAGAGCTACAAGATGTCTTTAAGGCGTCTTGCGACCAACTCTTTTGGACTATTTCCATCACTTAAAAACACCTTTAAGACGAGTCATATCAACAGTCGTCTAAAAGTGGGACATAAGATGCCTTGAAGACGATTTAAAGACTTTTTTTAGCTCGTACGCTGTTCGGGTATCCATCCTTAAATCCTCGTTCAAAATATTTAAAGTGGGGTGCTTTTACGGATATTTTACAATATCAGGATACTTTTAGGGTAAATAGAGGCACACACCGTGAGGCCTGTCATTTTGCGAAATCCCATTTTTACTGTTCGATAACGTGAAGAAATGTTCAAGTATACCTTTAGTCACAACACACATCGTGTACTTATAATGCTTCCATCGGTAATCAAAATTCTTACTATCAGTAAAAAGAAGGAACTCTGATTCACAGAGAAACTCCCAAGTATCTTTAATTTCCCTGACAATTTCACGTTTTCCCAAATTCCCTTACTGCCGGGACACCACGAGAGAAGAAAGAGGGGGGAACAGAGGGCACACCGCGAAGCAAGGGATCAACTCACGCGCGCAGCTGTGCTCCGGCAGGAGGGCGATGGCCAGCATTCCGTATCTGAGCATATTGATGAAGCTAGCCTCCGGCGAGACCATCGCGACGTTCGACGTCGCGCCGTTGTTGCTCTGACCCGCGCACGTGCCGCCCTCCTCGAAGAGGCCACCGACCAGGCGCTCGCTCTCGGCCCTCAACGTCTCCAGCTGTTGGTTGGCTATCGCCGTAACCGTCGCGACCTTCTCCTCCAGGCGATCGAGCCGTCGCTTCAGCAGCTGCACGAGGCGTCCCACGTTTTCCGTCGTCACCAGCCATCCCTGCACGAGCACCTGTTGCGCCGGGCTCGCGTAGAAGGGCGTGTGCGCTATCACGGTCACGTAGATCTCCGGCCGCAGGACGCGCGCGCTCCCCGGAACGATCAGCTGCGCAATCAAAGAGACGGAGAGAGCCCGGTGCCGCGCGCGACCGTCGCCTCGCGGGGGGCCACACGGGCTTACTTACGGGCTCCGTGATGCTCTCGAGGCACTGCTTGGTGGCCAGGTAAATCTCGTTTATCGCGATCTCCCCGTGTCGGACGTCCTGAAACGAGACGTCGAGCGTCAGCGTCGTCATGCGAGCCGTCGACGCGTCGCGCCCGCGCGGACGTCGGCGAAAACGTACGACCGTGGCGAGGGAGGGGCTCAGGTCCAGACTAAAGACCAATCTGTACTTGTGGGCGAGGAATACGAGGGTGGTCGAGGCGGTGAGTCTGTAGCGATGGCGCGGGCTGTCCTCGGTGCGCCAGGGAGGCGGCGCGGATCGCGGGAGGACGGAGACGATCGCCAGTTCCGGCGCCTCCTCGCTCGCGACGTCCCCGCTCTGTATGGCGATCACGGTGTCCAGGTGCTCCAGCAGCCACTGCGCTCTCACGTTTCGCGATATGGGAAAGCCCTTCTTCATCAGGAGATAGACCGTGTCCGCCTCCAGGACCTTGGTCGCCTGGAATCGAAGCGTGGATCGGCTCGCGCGTATTCGTTTATTGTTAGCGCGATAACACAATGACGCGAATTAACGTCGAATCGAGGTCGAAGAGCGCACGACGTCCGTGATGGGAAAAACGGCTAAAACTTTCAACGCTGAAAACTACAACTGACTGCGGCAAGTGGCAATTGTAGTTTGGCGCGGATAGTTGCAAAAGCATTGAAAAGCTTCTGTGAAATACTAAGACTTTGGACGACGACATATTGTAGAGTTCTAATTTCTCGTAATTTTTAGTACAAGTTATAATTATTTACGGAATGGCACAGAACATCTCGTTTGAAATATTTTAGTAACGTTCTGGGGATATTTCAAACAAAATATTTCAAATCAGATATTCTGATAATATTCTAGAAATATTTTCAACGGAATGTCTCAAGTGAAATGTGTTCCGGAGATGTTTCATTTGACATATTACATTTGAAATATTCTGACAATATTCTGGAGATTGAAACATTGCAGAATGTCTCAAATGAAATATTCTACTAGTTTAGCCTCACATAGTATTATCAAAAGAAAAATAATATTATTTTGACTGTGGTTTTCAGAATATATGCCCAATTTTAATTTTTCATTACTACAATCACGTCTGAAATGGTACACGCTTTTGTACACGGATCGATGAAGAGAAGAAGATGTTAAATACGAATATTTTAGCCAAGTTTAACCGATATTATTGCTCACATTGCAAAAGCATAAAAAATAAGTATGGATATTTATGCTATGTCGCGAAATATCGATTAACAATGTTCGTTCTTCAAGAGATTTTATTAAAATTCCGTGACTTTTCCTGGTTTTCCAGGATTTCCTGGTCTGTAGCAACTCTATAGGCATAAGGTGTGTTTTCAATCCTCCTAGTCAGTTGTAGTTATGAGTATAAAAAGTTGTATTTTTTCCATAGTCAGTTATAGCTTTATTCCACCAGGGATTACATAGTTAGACTTATCGATATCAATGTAATTTTGACTCTAATGTCGATAGGATTTTGAACATGAAACAAAGTCAAAACTTCCTGAAATTATCATCAAGCGAAGCGCGATGTTTTTGGTGTAAAAACTTTGTTTCCAGCACACAGAGGATCTGTACGTGTACAAAAATCATCTCTATTGGCGGTGAACTGATTTAAGCATTAAATGACGGTAAACAATTTAAGTTTTCCACAAACTTAACGATTTTATGGGAAATTCGATATGACGAATTATCGATGGTGTTGACGACGATCCGACATCACCCTTCTTACTAGGAATAACGCTCACCTCGCTCTCCGAATTCTCATCCATAGCGACGATCGCCTCCGGCTCTGCATCCGCGTCAATCTTGGAGGAACGCACGCGACATTTATTTACAACGCTGTTCGGAAACGTGGTGTTCCCCTCGCGGATCCGCCCCACGTCCAAATTGTTCTCGACGGGAAACGCTCGCTCAGATTTGTCGTTCAGCGTCGAGTATCATTAATCGTTATCTCCGAAAGCGGTCAAAGGTCGGGGACTGATATTTCTCTCATCTGGCATTCGCTCTTCTCTCTTATGGGGTGACAACCACCACATAACCTCAAAAAAACTCGCGCACGCTTTGCTCAAAACACCACGCCCCTGTGCATAGGCCACAACATTGATCAGAAGTGGTAAGTGGCACCATCTAACGGTGAATCTGTGAAGCAAAGGCTAAATCAAATTCTTACATTGATTCCGACCAATGAGAGAGAGGAACCAAAGGAACGGGTGCTCTGTGATTGGTTGGAAGCGCACGTCGCGTCGTTTCGCGCCACCCATTTAAGCTTCTTCGCGAACCGGAAACGCGCCCCCTCCGATATATCGAAACTCGCGCGATCGGCGCAGAACTTTTCAAATGTCCGATGACCGCGATGGCGACGGGATGTTTTCGCGTCGCTCACGCATAAATAACGAATTTTCGAGTTTCTCCGGAGTCTCGCCGTCGCGGAACCGCTTCATCGTGTGTCGAGTATCGATCGGGAAGGTTAAATCGGTGCTGCCGACGTCTCGAGGACGCCGAATTTTACGAGAAACGTAGACGAGCTCGGTGCGAGACGTTTGGGTAAGTTTCGAACCGCGTGAAATTGGCCGCGGATTTTCGACGAAGCTCGATTGATCGAAGCATTCGAACATTGAGATTTTTCGTATTTTCACGCGGGTTTCGCGAACGGAACTTCCGGGAGTTTCCCTGAATATCCCTTCACTCGTTTTCGCATCGCAAATAATATTCGCGAGAAGTCACAATTATTAAAAAAGTTACCGAGAATTCACGTGAATTATTGCAGCGTTTTAGCGGCGAGAAGGTATCATGAAATTACTCGACGAATTATAGGACGAAAACTTAAGAGCAATGACTTTTAATGACTTAAAAGTAAAAATGATTTTCTACCGACTCAATTGAAAAAAATGACCAATCATTTAAAGAATGACCAAGTGGGAACCCTGTATTCGTCCTTCTCAAACTTTTCTAATAGATATCTGGAATTGCTGTGTCCGAAGCACAGCAGAGACTCCCATAGAAATTGTCTGTGGGAATCTATGGAATCTTTTCAACAGGTTTTTTCAAGGCTCCAGGAGGAGCGATGGATCACTAAAATAGTTCGCATTCTTAAAATCCGCCGTTGAACTCGATTAAACTTGATAGATTTAACTTTTTTTTTTCGTAGAATTGATTTAACTTAGTCCCACAAAGTTTAATATACACGTCATGCTTCCATAAGGAATTGTGTGGGATTCCTATGGGATTTTAGAAGGATCTGTGGTGTTTTTTTTAAAGAAGGAAGAGAGGGAGTTAGGATTTCGCGGAGTCGACCGAAAGCAAGCCAATGTTGGAACGACGTTTAATCTATCATAAATATCGTCGTTTTGATAAGTACAAAATTTTAACTTCATCACTTTCGCTCAGTTTCACGACGATATGCGATGTGGACCGAATGCTTTCGCCCTAAACACATCAACGGCTCGTCCTAATTACCGCTCGCGAGTAGGCAATCATGATAGAACTTGAAATACCAATTCTCAAAAATTACAGAGATCTCGCGATGAGAACTCGGATCGACATCTTCGCATTTCGACGAATCGCGTGCGTACGATTTCGAGTAATGAACTCGTCGCGTAAAATGCACCGGGACTGGTTAACGTACCGCTTCTGCGATCTGGTTTAGTATTACGGTTGAAAATTGAATAGTAGTTATGGGTTAATACGCGACTCGCGGTTCTCGCCCCTTGTTACGAGTAGAGCGTCTTCTCCACCCACTCCTCCATGGTGAACGTCGCGGCATTCGTATTGTCCGGATCTCTTTCCCTGAAGATATCTAAACGAAAGCAAGACATCGTCGGGTGAACGGAACGGAAAATCAAAATCGATTCGATCGCCGCGTACGGAAGTCCGGCAAACCCATAACAACGAGCTCACCGATCATGGTCTTGAGTCGAACCGCGCACATGATGTAATCGTCGAACGTTATCGTTCCTTCCTTGGTCCCGTAGCGATGTACCAAAATGTTGAGTATGTGATTGTTGAGGCGGTACCCCGCGCTGTTCAAGGCTTGCCTCAATTCGAAGGCACTCAAGTATCCCGATCCGTCCTTGTCGTATAATTTAAAGACGGCCTGCAACGAGACGAATTTTAATCTCGGCCCTGTTGAAAAAGAAAACCCTAGATCCTTATATAATCCTGCAGGAATCCCACACAATTCCTTATGGAAAAATTATGTGCGTTTGAAACAGCAATTCAATGGGTGGCTACCTTAACTTACTGTTTCAAACACACCTCATATCTCTCTAAGGAATTGTACGATATTTCCAAAGGATTTTATATGGATCTATGGATTGTTTGCCACAGAATACCACGCTCCACGAGCCACGCTCACCCTCCAATTCCTGACGTCGTTCCACAGCATTTTGAACTCCTCGAATCCCAATTTACCCGAATGATCCACGTCCAGCATAGCGACCATGCTACGGCAAATGTCTTTGCTGAATCCCTCGTTGCGCGTTTCTGAAGCGAACGAATCTCATTAGACGTCGACTTCTCGCGGTCCGTCGACGATCGCGTGCACGGTACATTTCGCGCTGCGGATGTGAGACGGGCGAATGATATCATCGGATGAAGGACGGCGACGCGAGATTCTTTCGCGCGGTATTGCGTATTCGTTCGAAGCAGTGTTATAGAGGGTGGTGACGCCGCGGCGGTGCCTTACCTACGGGTTTATCGTATTGTTCGTTATTGCAAACAACTCCACACAGCAGAGAGATGACAGTGTCGACCAGAGAACCATCCCCTCGCGGTGTTTCGGGGGCAAGAGCCTCGCTACGTCGAACCGACGATGGCAGCTCTAGCCGTAACATACAGCTACACGTTAGCTAAACTTTTGACATACGTGCATTCGGGTCGTACGAGAGATTTTAAACACTACTCTCGCCGATTCTGCCCTTTCGTCGATAAAAAATATCCCAATTGAGAAAATATAGATTCTCGTAGAAATCTTGTAAAAATGCCGTAGAATCCGTATGGCGATTTGATTTGCTTTTGACACGGTAATTCCGAATACCCACTTATAAAAATGTAAAAGGGCCGTATTTTAATATTGTTGGAAGTTGGCAAAATTGGTATAATTTAGTAGGACCGTTATATTTCTTTTTATACTTATTTTTGTACATTTTAATGAATTTTAATCGAACCTATTTGATTATTTCTAGGACGCCACCGCGCAGTTTTCTTGGTCAGATAGTCGAACAATTTATTGGCAGAAAGCAGCTATACGATGCTGGAGGAATAATATAATAATGATGATTATTATTATTTAATTAATTTAAATTATAAGCTCGAGCGCGGTAGCGACTTTGAAATTATTCAGCTGAATTCAATGCAATTTCCTCCCTGCTTTCTGCATGGAGTTATTACAGTCCGTGTGACACATGGTGTATTTTCGAATTTTTTTACTTTTAGGAAATATTAAATTTTTTTCATGAAACACTAGTTCAATAAATGTGGCTGCTCAATGAAACTTCAATGTTTATCGGATGACATTAAATAAACTGATTCAGCAATTTTCCGCTGATCAATCGGTATGACTATCACCTGGAAAATTCCTATGAGCTATCTTCAAAAAATGCCTAGAATGAAAAGACCCCCCTTGAGAGGGATGAATAAAAATGTATTAGGTTCTATGTGTATCTGTAGAAACAAATAAAATCTTGTAAGGTTCTATTAGTAATTACAAATAGAACGGCGTGTACAGGTCTGTATTATCTTTATGGGATTTTTAACTTGTTTTTACGAATACATACAAAATTCGGTAAATCCCTATTCATCATCTGAGATACACATAGAATCCAATGCAATCTTATTCATCTTTCTCAAACTTTTCTAACGGATATCTGGAATTGCTGTGTCAGAAGCACATCAGATTCCCATAGAAATTGTCTACGGGAATCTACGGGATCTTTTCAACAGGGATATGTCGAGAGAGCTTTGATAGTTTGTCAACGCGAATCAAAAATCGTCGGGCTTCAGCGGGAAAGCCGGATAGCCGTCCGATAGCGAAAGATACAAACGAGTCGATTTTTGGAACTCGATAAGGACGAGCGTTAAAAAGTTAATTGCGACTCGCGACAACCGAAAGACACACGAGTTATGGATCGTCCAAGGTTCGGTCGAACCTTGATGAAACGATCAGCGACCCAAATGTATTTATGCGTTCGTTGCGTACGTGATTCAAACTAGGACGGTAAAGATATATGGCTCTCTCTCTCTTTTTCCCTCCTTTTTCTTTATCCTGTGGTATAAGGAACCCATAGATTCATATAAAATCCTTCAGAAACCCGAAGACGCGAAGCGACGCGCGCGTCTTCCAAAAAAATCGATCACGTACGCAACATAATCACAACAGCCACGTTATTAGCGATACGATTTGTAGGAAGCAAAGCAACAGAATTCGCGTTCTTCGCCATGCAGTTAATGATGTATTTATCGAATGTGAAGTGCGTGGTACCCTTCCGAACGGCTTCGACCGCTATTATCTCGTTAATATCTACCAATTATAGAGCAAAATTGGTATAACGCTTTCTCTAAGGTCACATTTCCTTCTGCGCGAGTAAAGACTATATCACGGTGTCTAGCAAAACGTGAGAATGAAGTTCCCTGACTTTTTTCCAGGTTTTCCCGTCTGAAGTAGATAAATTTCCCTGATTGCTACGGGTATAGATCTAGTACAAAGTGTTACGCATCAATCATTTTTCATCGAATGAACAAATTAAATAATATTCATTGAACGGGTTATGACAACTGGAGGGAGAAATAAACATTGAAATAATTTCATTTTGTCAAATCATATTAATGCTTAATGCCTTTTTTGGGACAAGAAATAACTTAGATACATACATATACATATATGAAATAATTTTTTTTAGAGATTTCTATATAAATTCTTCAAAATTTTAACAGACTAGAAGTCCAGCTATTTATACAATTTGAGTACCTTCAAGAAATTCTAGAAAATTCTTTATTCTCCCTGACCGATTCTCTGACAATGACAGCTTTTCCAAAAATTCCCTGATCGCTGGACACCGTGTATATCGGATGCGAGTCAAAAGTCGAAGCCGATCGGAGCGGTACCAGTCGCGAAAAGCTTTCACTTTACGTGAAACCAAACCACAAGTCTACACGCCACTACGATACGATACGATTGTGCATTTACCTCGAAAGCAAATCCCAAAATGGCCAAACTGCAAAAGCGACAAAGCTGACGAGTTTGCTCGACTGGCGACGCCGATGATGAAACGTAATGTACCGTGAGCGAACGCGGAACGAACGAAACGTCCTCGGAGATCGTCGAAGCGAAATATGCACATTTTTTGGCGCAAAATAATCTCACGCTGCGAGGAGAGTCGTCGCCCGGATATCGATATCCCCCCCCCCCCCCCCCCCCTCGAGAAGAATATTTACCTTTGCGCATCGCATAATCCAGAATCTCCTTCAGTTCCATCCAATCCACTTCCAGGTCGTCGCCCGCGAGTTTTCTGAAGAAGTCCCGCACCTTCTCCTCGTTCTTGTCCACGGGCTCTGGCTGGACCTGCGGCGCGAGCAATTCGAAGGGGAAACCCCGAGTTAGTAGTAATCGACCGCGCGACGTTCTTTCGAAAAGTCACGTGGACGTGGATTCGCGATACACGGATCCGACGTACAGGGCTCCTATTTGGTCATTTTGTAAATGATTCGTCTTTCTTTTTCAATCAAGTCAAATCTATTACAAACACCGTTAGATCGCTTCTTCTTATCCCTTCATAATGCTCTGACGAGTAAAGATTGGTCATTTTTTCGTCATTTTTTAAAAGCAAGTAGTCGTTAAAACCCGCTATTTTTTAATATCTAACCGGATAGGAGCCCTGGACGTACCAATGGACTCTCGCGCCCCGGATACGACAAGTATCGAGAGTGCGAGAGTCGATCGTGTCTACTTGCCGGATTTTGTTTACTCACATCGTCCCTCACACCATCGGGATTATCGTCGTCGCGATTGACGACCTAAAAAAGCCAAGCAACGCAGACATGCGGTGTGTTAGTGATTAATCACGGCGTATCTACGGGTGCGATGTTTTGTACTACAAGTTGCTGGTGACTTGCTCCGTGTACATCTAAGGGGAAGTTACCCAATCATGCTACGGTACATTCAAACTACTCGTCTACTTAAAGGATCCGATTGAAATCTCTCACAGCGAAACAATCTAAAGAAATCCGATTTTTGTCCTGGAAGTTTCCAACTCAAACACTATTTTCGATTAAGTTTTTCAAATAGAAATAAATTGGTCTGAGCAGAAAATTATAGTCAGAATAAAAGTAACGTTTAATTCATTTTACAGTATTTTCCATTCGATTCCACGTGAATTATTATTTCCTATGAAAACGATATTTTTTGTCCAGGTTTTTATATTTCCTACGAACTAATTCTCATTGAATTTAGCCTGCTCAGGTGTATTTGCGAGTGTATCAATCTAATTGATTCCCATTGCATTAGTTTTATCCAACGAAATACGATAATACCGAGTTATTCTGATTGAGACTGAATCTGAGTAGCCATATTAAATCTGATGTACTTTACATGCGCTTACATTCGAAATAGGAGTTGGAATTTTCCAATACAAAACGGTCGAAATTTCTCGAATAAGAAATAAGTTCAAAAATAGGAAAGTACTAAGGCAAAAATCGGATTTCAACCGATTGAAGAAATGAATAGGTTTCAATCAGATTTAGTCTGATCCTTTGAGCAAGACAATGCGCATCGCCGAGCTCCGATCATCGTTGAATATTAGTTTTTGGTAGCACTCTAACATGCACGCTAAAACGCGTCGATTAAACGTACCCTATCGTCGACTTCGCCGATGCCGACTTCTTCGTCGTTTTCCCTGTAACGAGAAAGAGAAGAAAGGGAGTGTAAGCCCACACGAACGCGTTTTCGAGTATCAACGTTAGACTCACTCCAAGTTGTTCTTGTTCTCCGAGAAGATTCGAAGCAGAAACTCCCCTTCTTCATTGGGATCGAACGTACTGGGTATGATGCAGTACACCCCCGGCGGTAGCTTGAAACGGCAGCTGACCTCCCTCAGATTGATAAAGGACGGCGATCGTGCCACCGACGCGTTGTACTTGAAGAAGTTGACGTCCAACGGCTTCGGTAGTCGATCGGGATACTCCAGCTGTTGGACGAACGAATCGCTCGGGTTGAACGTCTCTCGTTCTCTCGGAATTTCGCGGCTCTCGCGCAAGGACCTCCGCACAATTGGAAAAATAAGAATAGGAATGAGCCGACTAATGGCTCAGTCAATGTTTCCTGTTTTTCAAAATGTCTTCTTTGCGTCATTATCCGTCCCTATTGAAGGGGTCCCATAGATTCTGCTGCCCACATGATGTGCTTCGGACACAGCGATTCCCGACATCCGAGAGAAAAGTTTGAGAAGAATGGACAGGAATTCATTATATTCTATAATATGCGTATCTAAGATGATGAATATGGATTTACCGAATCTCATTATTTACCCGCAAAAACAAGTAAAATCGTATAAAGAAAGTAAAGACACGCCGTTCTATTCGCAATTACTAAGAAAACGTTAAACGATTTTATTTGTTTCTACAGACACACGTAGAATCCAATACATTCTCATTCATCTCTCTCAGATTTTTACAAGCGGGTATCTGGAATTGCTGTGTCAGAAGCACACCAAATTCCCGTGAGGATTCTATGGGGTTTTTTTATAAGTTTTCTAAGAGAATCTATCATATCTCTTTTCAATAGGGATTACCAATACAGCAGCTTCAACTGCATTCAAATTTGCAAGCACTAAACGTTCCTGATCCACTTCCTTATATCTAAGTTTCCTTCAGACATCTTCAGATTCTGATCATATTGGAAATGATAGTAAGGAAGCTTGAGTCACTAGATGGCGAAGCCATTAGATAGCTCCGCGGAGCAATGCTTATTCTTATCCTTCCAATAGTGCGAACGCCCCAAGACGATCGATCGAGAACGTACGTGATAAATGGCAAATCCGATCGTCAGACAATCGGCGCCCATTCTTCTTTGCGCCCTCCTGTTCTTCTGCATGAGGGCGACGATCACCGTACACTTGTCGTCGCCCTCGTCCGGATATTCCAGGGTGACGCGGTACTGCGGGTTGTGCCAGAACGTCTCTGCGAGATGATAATCGTAGAATCGAATCGCGCCGACGGCCGCGCGAGCGACGAGACTCACCGAGAAAGTTTCGGCAACCGCCGGCCGTTACGCCGCGCACCCACTCGCCCTCGAACACGCTCATCTCCCACTTCTTCTTGCCGGCGTTGAGATCGTCCTCCGTCAACGAATCGGGATTCAAATTGCAGATCTCCAGCCTCGTGAAGTGTTGCTTGAAGTCCTGGAACGACATCCAAAACTCGCCGTCCACGTCGAAGGTTAAACCCAGCTCTTCCTTCTCGTGATCCGGAATGAACCTCCACTCGGGCGATCTGTCGAAAATAGCGAGCCGCGCCGGTGTCAAAGGACGCGACGCCCTTCCGGATTGTAATGACGCGCGGCGAACGTAATTATGGGAGTTTGCTCACTGATCGCTCCACGGCCCGTTCCACTCGGCCTCGTTGCCCCACGGATTTCGCAGTCTCAAAAGCGGGATCTTCCCCATCTGATTCGGGGTCGCTATGTCGACGTACTTGACCCTGGTGATGCTGTAGGCGTGGCCCCTTATCAGTCCCTGCGGCGTCTCCGCTTCCAAGACGTTCGGATCGGGCTGAGAAAAGCGTCGCGGTACATGTAATTGGTTATTGCCGATAGAACGGCATTCATTTTATTTGTTTCAACACATATGCGGATAGATCTTTTCAATAGGGATTGCTGCTTCAAGTACATATTGTATTATTAGAATATATCTCCGTAAGGAATTGTATGGAATTTTTAACGGATTTTATACGGAACTACGGGGTTTTTACCGCAGGACGGACGAAAGAAAACTTTCGTCGTCGCAGGAGAGGAGAATTACCTCGAGGGAGCAACCCATGAGAGAGTTCCTCTCGTAGGCTTTCAGTAGAATGCCGAACAGGTTCGGCGGTGTCTCCTCCATCTCGTACATTTCCGTAACCCCTCCGGTGAAATCCTCCATGGCCTCGCACGTCGTGCCGCCTTTCAGGGCCTCGTAGGAGCCGTGAAGCTTGGCGTAGGCCTTCTCGAGGAGGGCGCTCCAGAACTCGTTCTGCTCGGCCGAGCTCAGGTACAGCAAGCGACCGTGATAAGTGGGCAGTCTATCGTCTATTACGACGTCGACCCATCTGCCGTACTGCCAAAACCTTGGGAGTGGAATAAATTATGCAGGATGTCTCTAGAATTTGATGTGCCTTCGACACGGCAATTCCAGGTATCTTCTAGAAAAGTGTTTGAGAAGAATGAAGAGAAATTGATTGGAATCCACGTGTATCCGATATGATAGATAGGGATTTACCGAATTGTATGTCTCCGTAAAAACAAGTAAAATTCCGTAAAGAAGTTAAAGACCTGTACGCGTCGTTTTACGTGTGATTACTAGCAAAACTTTACAAGATTTTCTTTCTTTCTACAGATACACATAGAATCCAATACATTCTTATTCATCCCTCTTCAATTTTTATTAGTGCTTATCTGGAATTGCGGTGTCAAAGGCACATGAAGTTCCCATGGGAATTCTATGGGATTTAAGTTTTATGAGAATCTCTGACATTTTTTTCATATTGAAAAAATCCCATAGATACCCACAGGTAATTTCTATGGGAATCTGATGTGTCTTTGACGCAGCAATTCCAGATAAACACCCGCTATAAAAGTTTGAGGAGAACGAATAGGAATTCATTGGATTCTATGCATTATATATATCAGAGTCGATAGATAGAGATATATCGAATTTTTTATGTATATCCGCAAAAACAAGTAAAATCCCATAAAGAAGATAAAGACATTACACGCACACGCCATTCTATTTATAATTACTGATAGAACCTCACAAGATTTTTATTTGTTTCTAAAGATACACATAGAATCCAATACATTCTTATCGATCCCTTTTAGATTTTTATTCGTGGATATACAGGGAATTGCCGTATCTAAAGCACATAAAATACCCATGAGGATTCTACGAGAACCTGTGATATTTTTTCAACGGGAGAATACGTACCTAAAGTGGAATATCCCGGCGTAATTCTCCTCGAAGCTCTGATCCTCGGGGACGACTTGGAAGAACAGGTTGGGGTGCATCGTGAGATTGGCTACAGCCGCGAGCAGCCAGCAGTCGCCGAGCTCTCCTTGCTGCACGTCAAATCTCGAAAATCCCTCAACGAAGAGTTGGGGAGAATCCGCGATTTCCTGTCGGAAATACGAGCTCGTCGATGAGTCGGACGCAGACGCGGCCGCGAGACGTACGACCGATCTCATGAGGTAGGCAAGGCTTTCATCCCGCTTACCATTGGGCGTCTCCACTCGATATATCGGTCCGGCCTCCTCGAGAAGTACAACGAGGAGTCCTCCGCGGGAAATTCCGGATCTTCGAAGAGGCGCCCCGTCGACAGACATTCTTGCCGCAGTTGGTTGAAGTCTTGAACAGCTCCGCGCGGTCTGATGCCGGAACCTTTTTCACCGAGCTGCGGGCAGAAGGATACGGCTCTTATGAAATGCGCTGACGACGCATCTCTTTTTTTTTTCTACGAGCATCGCCGACAGAGCGATCGATATTCGAAGCCGATTAAAAGTTCCTACGTTGCGGTTGGACTTTCCAATTGAATTCGCGCCCTTCCGTGCGCGCTGCGATTCCTCGCGACGACGCGAGGATCTAGCTCTCTCGTCGATCGGATTCCTCGCGTCCCTCGGGAACGGGAAGGGTGACGTTTTCTTCGCGCCGATCACGATCGATCGCGTCACGCGATAATTTCCATTGGCGAGAGTTATCTTGGAATCGAGCGCAGCAGATCGCGACTCGTAACGATCGTCATTGGCTTTGCGCGTGTTGATCTGCAAGTCGGCTAAACCAGTTTGCATGAAATTTGCGTAACGGTGATTCGCGTACCGCGTCGTAACGTTCCGACGTTGATCCATTTTATTCCACGTTACAGCGAAGAAAAATGACGTTCCATCGCGACACGCGGAGAACTGAAACTAGCTGCGCGCGGGATATCATAGATATGTGTATAGACGTACGTGTTATCGAGAGAACCGGAAGAGGAAGACCAATTAACGCGCGCGCGCGTCTATTGCGTCATGGAAGGGTAGTACGATAGTGAATTAGACCGTGTGCGGTTTAATCTTGCCGGAAACGTATCCCGTTGGAG
The DNA here is from genome assembly GCA_963678675.1 of Xiphydria camelus. Classification (NCBI taxonomy): domain Eukaryota; kingdom Metazoa; phylum Arthropoda; class Insecta; order Hymenoptera; family Xiphydriidae; genus Xiphydria; species Xiphydria camelus. Next base: position 21,859,050 of record OY783200.1, on the reverse strand, counting down.
TGTGAAAAAAATCATAATCTCTATTTTTGATTGGTTTCAGAGATTTTGGCAAGGTGCCCAGTTGTGAAGAGATCATTTAGATTTCCTATAGACAATGTCTATGGGAATTTGATATGCCTTTGACACAGTAATTTCAGATATCCGCTGGAAAAGTTTGAGAAGTAGGAATAAGAATTCATTGGATTTTGTGTGTAACAGAGATGATGTGGATAGGGATTTACGAAAATTTTGACGCTATTCTGTACCAAACTGCAAGCTTTATAAGATGCTATATTTTATAAAACTACACCGTTTTCTTAGGACTTTATAGAATTTATAGAGCTTATAGTGTTTTGTACAGAATATGTATCCATAAAAACAAGCAAAATCCCATAAAGAAAATAAAGACTTGTACACGCCGTTCTATTCATAACCATTAATAGAACGTTAGAAGACTTTACTTGTTTTTTTTTTTACAAATACACATAGAATTCCATACATTACTATTCATCCTCCTCAGATCTTTACCAACATATATCTGAAATTGCTGTGCCAGAAGCACATCAAGTTTTCCACATGAGAATCCATAAGAATATGATGTAGTTTTAATATAGCAATTCCAGATATCTCCCCTAGAAAAGTTTAAGAAGAACGAATAGGAGTTTACTGGATTTCATGTATCTGATATATCTGAGATGACAAATATGAATTTACCGAATTTTTAATATGTATTCCTAACAAGAAGTAAAATCCCATAAAGAAGATAGAAACCTGTTAAGGCCTTTCTATTCGCAAATACTAATAGAACCTCAGATCTTTACCAACGTGTATCTGGAATATAATTGCTGTGTAAGAAGCACATCAAGTTCCCACAGGGATTCTACGGAATTTTTTCAAGTCTTTTACGAGAGAGTCTATATTTTTTTAACAGGGCGATCGAACAGATGCCGCCCAGAGGTGCGCCGCATGCTGATAAAATTCATAAACCCACTTTCCGGGTCAAGGACAATTGGAAGGTGGACGACGATGCCACGCTCCCGATTCATTCGCGAGTACCTGCGGGCCCGGTACATTTTGCCGCCCAGAGGTGTGTACATTTCTACGAAGCGAGGTAGCCTTCCCGCCGCCACTCGTACCTACCGCCGTCGTCACGCGATCGGCAATGTGTGCGCGTGCACACACATACATACAGGGTGACATTTTGAAAACTTGCCACCCCAATATCTCAGAAAGTTACAGAGATTTTCTAGAAAAAGAAAATACGGTTTCGGCAGTGGAGAGGGGGAACCAAAATGACATAATCGGAGATGCACCCCCTCCAACCCCCTTAGGGGTAGCCTCTCCAACTTTGTAATCTTAAATAGCAACCCCCATGTGTGATACAGCGTTGGAAAGCTCTTTAAAAATGCTTTACAACAACATCAAATTTTGGTACCTTTCGATGAGTAATTTTTGCGCAAATCGAGAAAGAAACTGCTAGAAGTAAGTTGTCAATTTACTTATTAAAGGTCAATTACGAGACAATAAATTTTCAAAATGATTTCCATTGATTTTTCGGACTTTTTCAAATGTTGTTCTTGAAATTTTGCGACATTCTTGCATAATTCTCTGTTTCAGTTGGTTAATGCTTGCTGGTTGAGTTTGAAAAACAACAGATTTCAGATGTTCCCATAAGAAGAAATCGCAGGGAGTAAGATCAGATAATGGAAATCACTTCGAAAATTTATTGTAACAATATTGACCTTTAATAAATAAATTGACAAAACTTACTTCTGGCAGTTTCTTTCTCGATTTGCGCGAAAACTACTCATCGAAAAGTACCAAAATTTTGTGTTGCTTTAAAGCATTTTTAAAGAGCTTTCCAACGCTGTATCACACATGGGGGGTTGCTATTTAAGATTACAAAGTTGGGGGGGCTACCTCTAAGGGGGTTGGAGGGGGTGCGTCTCCGATTATGTCATTTTGGTTCCCCCTCTCTACTGCCGAAACTGTATTTTTCTTTTTTAGAAAATCTCTGTAACTTTCTGAGATATTGGGGTGGCAAGTTTTCAAAATGTCACCCTGTATATGCATACACTCACGCAAGTGCTCTCGCGCTACGAGAGATGACATATCGCAATGATTCACGCGCAATGATACCTTGGTATTCCACGAATGTGTACGTCGATTACAGCGAGACTCATCAGCGTCACAGACGAAGAAGCCGCGAGACCTCCTCCCCCCCCTCGCAATACGAAAAATAAATAAAAACCACACCATCGACCACCTATATATAGCATCGTGGACTATCGAAGACGCGTCAGACGGCGATCGGCGCAGTTTCGTCGGCCGAACGACGGAACACCCGGTGCCGCTCGCAACACCTACCACTTTGATGTTGAAGAGCGACGGCAGGATTCGCTTGACTTCGACGGCCTTCTTCACGAAGACATCCGAACCGGGCCGCGAGCCTTCCGCGTGGCTATTGTACGTCGATTCTCGCGGGTAATACCCGTCGAAGCCGTAGTACCGATCGCCCATCCTTGATCGAGCGCCCGTCGGTGCTGCCGATTTACGCTGCTCTTATCGAAGCGTCAGGGGAACGCGATGCCGTGACGACGATCGCCAATTTTAGCTGCCTCCGTTGGACTTGTCTATCGCACACGCGGATCGAGCTACCTCGAGTCGTGATACATTCGATTGCGACTGAGCGGCGGCGGGATCGCGCTCCTCGCCCAACGCACGTCCTCCGATTTCGTCACGGCGTGGCATAGTGCGTTGCGAGGCGCCAGCTGTTCGGAATACAAAGCGGTAGCGGGGAAACGCGAGAGGGAATCGCCTCCAGGAAACTCGACTACGGAAATCTGGCGGCGGAGAAACGCGCTGGCACCTTCAATCGGCAATGCATCGCGCGTCGTGCGTTTGTACGTTCTTCCTTATCGCGCGTCGAATTGTAGCGCGCCTTGTTTAAAATACCTACATGTGTCAGATTTTCATAGAAAACTTAATAAAAATCTCATTAAATCCCTGTAGGAATTTCACGTACGAGAAACGAATTATTGGTTTCTACCTTGTGAGGCTAAACTTACTCGCCGCAGGCAAGAAACTTCAATCACTCTTATCTCGTTATCTATGAATTTCTGGCCTATATCAATATAAGACTTTATTGTAGATTGAAGCGTAATCTTCAAAAAAGTATTATACAAATATGAGCCAGAAGCTCATAGATACTGAGATAATAATGATTGGAGTTTCTTTCCTGGCGAGCAAGTTTAGCATCGCATGGTATGTGTATCTGTAAAAACAAATAAGATCTTTGAAAATTCTATTAGTAATTGCAAATAGAACGGCGTGTGCAGTTCTTTATTTTCTATGTGGGAATTATTTACTCAGGCACATGGTCAAACTTTTCCATTCCCCGACAGCAAAGCGTGGATTTACACGCTAGCCGCACGCAGTGCTGCCACGTAGTGGCACCACTGTGGTCTCACCGTGGCGTGATCGCGTGGCGTACACAAACTAAAAGCACCGTGGCTACACAGTGAATACACTGAGTGGTTCACAGCGTAAAAACACAGTAGTTACACTCAGTGCAGTCAAGGTGCCTTTTCGACGTGCACACTTCGTAAATTTACCGACCATGAATGTCGGTAACTTCATTGTCTTCACAACATTTTTAACACGTTTGCTGCCGCCGGCTCCGATCGGAGCCAGTCGACACTTCGCGCCTGTGCCGCCGGCTCCGATCGGAGACACATTGACGTGCACATTACATATAATTATTCAGTCTGTTACCGGCACTGAGCGCGATGCAATCAATCGATTTAGATCTAAATAGATAGATTTAGATCTAAAAGTGGCAGCGAATGTGTTAAATTAGAAAATAACAAAATTGATATAATAATAGGTTTGTTCCCAGAAAGCAATTTGTGACTAGTTACAAATTTTGATCTGCGGATGTGTGCGGTTGTAAATTTACAATTAATTGATTTCACACCCCAATAGAAGAATTTTTAAATTAGAAAATAACAAAATTGATATTATAATAATGTTTCAAACAGTGCAAATTGTACTGAATTATTTCATAAATAATGAATAATTAATTATCATAATCGCTACTGTTTTGAAAAAGAAAGTATCAAATTATTTTTAAAAATTTAATGAGATTATATATATATATAAACCGGCCTTTACACAATGCAACACTGAGATATCTCGGCAAAAATATTTAAAATTTAGTTTACGTTTGACATAGCTCGAAATCGGCTTTCGGCTTTATCTCACTAGTCACAGTACTGTTGCTTTCAGGTATCGATATTATATGTATAACTTAGTCGACCTCCACCACAAAGAGTCGATGGCGCAATTGGTAGAATGCGAGAAGCGTTCCCAGTCTTCTAAAGATCGCAGGTTCGAGTCCTGGCCGGGTCGGGTTTGAGAAAAAAAAACCGACACTCTCTCTCTCTCTAGTAGGCGGATAAGGCAGGCGGGAAATCCTACTTTATCGCCCCCTTTTTGCAAAATTCTACTTTTACCATCGTACTTACACTGCGTGACTGCAGTGTGGCTTCACGGTGCACAGACAGATGGACACCCCAGTGCATGCACTCGAATGCACCGCGTGAAAGCAGGGTGCAGTCACTGTGGTGCCACTTTGCTATCGGGGTTAAATTTACCGACGTTACCGACAAACTGCTATTTCTAGCCCAGGTTCCAGCATTTTGATCGGTGGAGAAATAATAAAATTAAAGATATAATGTTGGCAAGTGTTTGACAAAAGTTTGAAGGCGAAATTTGATCGTGTGTGCAATGGCATAAAAATTGTCTATGGGAATCTACGGGATCTCTTCAATAGGGCGGATATTATGGCAAATTTTGTCCATCGACTCGTTTGCCGTTGAAATTGACGTAAATGTCGGGGAAATTAGGATTTCTCTTGACGAGCTGGAATCTTACTGATTACGCCTCTTCGCGCTTTTTTTTTATTTCTACTTGATCAACCGATTTAATTATTGTAGCTCGACTCGGCATTACATCGCGGGGCGGCAGCACCAAGCTCTCTCTTGCTCCTCGTACAAAAACGACTGCGATTACACAGTAAATCACTAAATTGGGTATTGAAATCTGACTTCAGTTTATGTTTCGGGCTGGTCTACCATTAACAAAACTGATTTTGGTTTGGTTTTTGCTGCTCAGTTAAGCGTTTTTTTTTCAATTTTGTAGTTTTAGGAAATATGAAGAGAAAACGGTCATTATTAAATTTAAAAACAATGTTTTTTTTCACAAAATAGTTGTGGTGGGGGTTTTTAGGTATGAGGAATTTTATTTTTGCTAAAAATATCCGCCAGATGGCGCTACAGATAAGTTTCCTATAAACTTTACGTATTTTCTATGAAAGATCATGCTTGTTTTATATATTTTCATACATTTTCTTACTATTTCTGTTTTATTTGCTCCTTTTTTTTGCAAATAATAAAAATTAAAAAAAAAGAAAAAATATTTTTAAAAGTGTTTATTATTTATTCTTAGTCGCTGTCGCTACTATAAATTACAGAGCGGTTTTCTTCTTCTTCGCCTTCAGCAGCCTCCGCTTCTATTTCACTCTCCTCGTCTTATTGTTAGTCCGTCAGATAGTGACAGATTCTGGTGCCCCATTTTCGCATACAAGCCTCAAAGAGGGTTGAAAAGTACTTCGATTTTGAGTAAAATGAAGGGAAATTTACGAATGGTCCCTGGGGATAACATATGCAAAATTAAATTTTTCTTAACAAAAAAATAAAAGGTATCTCGCCCATTTTTTCACGCAAGCCTTGTTCACTAAATGATTAATTAATAAAACCTGGCTTCGGAAAACCAAAGGCTTGAGTGTTGCAGGTGGCTAAAGGATTGAAATAAGGGCGTAATCTTGTAAGGAAAAATCGAGATTCTGACCGATTTTCCCACACAAGCCTTTGATTTCCGAAGCCAGGTTTTATTAATTAATCATTTAGTGAACAAGGCTGGCGTGAAAAAATGGGCAAGACGTACCTTTTATTTTTTTATTAAGAAAAATCGAATTTTTCATGTTATCCCCAGGGACCATTCGTAAATTTCCCTTCATTCTACTCAAAATCGAAGTACTTTTCAACCCTCTTTGAGGCTTGTATGCGAAAATGGGGCACCAGAATCTGTCATTATCTCACGGTCTATCTGTATCATATGCGTCAGCATCACGTCTGAAAGTCCTGCATAGATTGGCGATCATAGAATTTAATTTCTTTCCTTGATAACGTGCTAAAAAATGTATGAAATATAAAAAAAAAGACAAAATTTATTACATTAATGTTATAAACCGTAAAAGCATTCTTTACCTTCAAAAGGCATGCACACTTGGTGAAATCTCTCACCCTGTTCATCACTTTCTGGTTTCGATATTCAAAATTTTATACTTTAAAAATGAGTAAATGAAACAAATAATGAGAAAATGATATTAAAATATATAAAACAAACATGATCTTTCATAGAAAATACGTAAAGTTTATAGGAAATTTATCTGTAGCACCCTCTGGCGGATGTTTTTAGCAAATATAAATATTGGAAATGAATTCCTCGTACCTAAAAACCCCCACCACAACTATTTTGTGAAAAAAAACATTTTTTTTAAATTTAATAATGACCGTTTTCCCTTCATATTCCCTAAAAACTACAAAATTGAAAAAAAATGCTTAACTGAGCAGCAACAACCAAACCAAAATCAGTTTTGTTAATGGTAAACCAGCCCGGAACATAAACTGAAGTCAGATTTTAATACCCTCTTCATGACCCCCAAAATGACTTACAGTGTTATTAACACTAGATTTACGGACGGTTTCGACGTTCTAAAATGGTCATTTTGGCGGATAATTGTCTCGATATCTACGAAATTTTAGTCTATCCTACTATACCTATCTTGTACAGCGAAATCTAATCTACAAAAAAGTATTTCACCAATTTAGTCCAAAACTTCATAGGTTACTAGGTAATCGAAATTGAAGTGCACTCTGAATAAGTCACCCGTCAAATTGACGGGGTTCCGTGAATTTAGGGTTAACACCATAGAAATTATTTCAGGCTCAAATGTAATAGACGCAATCGTATTTTCGTATTCGAGGAGTGTGTGAGAAGCTGTAAAATATAATACTAACTCTCTCGAAACCAATCGAATCTCGGTGGACACAACACGTTATCTTTAAACAGTCTAAGACGTTAGAAAAAGATGACTTATAGACGTCTTCGTGTTTCTTGGCAAGGGGGTCCAGCCGCACCCCAGATCTTGTCAATGCATACTTGGTCGAATATCTGGAACGATTTCCACTCTTTTTCGTCCGACACTCACCTCTATATCCTTGACTTTTTCTCGCACGAACTCTGGCTCGCTGATGACTTCCATGTTCCAACCGTAACCCGGATTATTCCTCATTTTCAATTCGACGTTAACGAGGTGGTTTGTGTTACTGGAAATCGAAACGACTGCGCGTTCGCCTATTAGGTGCCCATACACTCAGAGGTCGAACTGTCGGTTTGGAACGGCGCGGTTCAAACCGGCAGTTTTACCTTTCAGTTAGTGGGCGCGCCACGCGCCAGGTCGAACTGTCAGGCTGACCCGTCAGTCCAGACCGACGGGAAAAACTGCCGCCGTCCACTGCTTATGGCTAGCTTAACCGCGGATTTCTATTCTGCGTTAGTGGACGACGACGGTTAAAACCGACGGATCGACCCGACGGTTCGAACTGCCGTTCCAAACCGACAGTTCGACCTCTGTGTGTATAGGCACCTAATAGGCGAACGCGCAGTTGTTTCGATTTCCAGTAACACAAACCACCTCGTTAACGTCTATTATCGTCCGTCCGTCACTCGGAGTCGTCGACGTATCGTGGCGAATCCATCGAGCGCGAGACACTGTTTAGATTCTCCTCGCTCTCCCGCGATTCAATGGGGCACTCCCCCCCCCCCGCCGTAGGATATTTGCTATCCTTCGGCTTTATGCCCCGTCTTCGGAAAGCGAGTCGATTAGCAGGTGTCTCATAATTGTCCGGTATTCACCGACAACCCCGAGCCGCGTCGTGTTCTTTAATAGCTTCGCGTGAATCGATCGACGTTTGCTCTTTTTTTTTTCCTCTACTTTTTACTATAGCCTTCGCCCGTCGTCTCGGTCTGCCACTCTCGTGTCGTGCCGATATCCGCGGTACGATCGTAACGGAAATACGAAGGAAGAGCCGATTCGCGCGACGCGCACACCTCGGCCGACGGCGAGTTACTGCGCGCGGAGAGTATCGGGAGAGCCGGGTTGCGCGAACTGTCATCTACGGTGGTGAAACAATCGCGACGAAAGCCAATTTTTCGTCGGGCGTGGATGCCGATCTGTGTTTAAACAGGGTGATTCAGAAACTCGGGGATTTCCTTTCACGAGTATATTCCTCTTTAAGTGTAAAACGTATGTTTCCTCCTCAACTTCTTCCTATGAGCAATATATTTTGAGTTATTTGTGATCAAATTCGCTCGATAAACCAACAGTTTTAGCTAACGATCAATGCCAAATGATACTGGGCGGCATTCCAAGAGTAGCACATCTTTATTGACAGCTTCAAAACAAAAGAGTCTCACTGGTTGGAAGATTTGGATCGATTTACAACGTGTATTCGGCAGGTTTACTACACTTCGAATGCCCCCCCCCCCCCCCCCCCCAAGTATCATTCGGCACTGATCGTTAGTCGGAACTGTTATTTCATTGAGTAAATTTGATCGTAAATTATTCGAAATATATCGCTCGCAGGAAGAAAAATTGAAGGGAAAAAATATTTTCTACTCTTCATGAGGAATATGCTCATAAGAGGAAATCCGCGAGTTCTGGATCACCCTGTATAAGCGCCGCGCGACGCAGGGATAATATCGTACAAGCGGACAGATCGATGTCGATTGTTTTAGGGCGTCGCGTACACGTGGAGTAGGTATGCATCCAAGTCACGGCATTACACGCGGAGTTCATTCCGTATGCATTTAATCGATAATAATGCTCCTCGTATCACCGAGCGCTTCGTATTCAAGGTCGATCCCGGTAACGCGCGGCGCCGCGATAATTACGATACGGGTACTACAGGGTCTGGACTCGTATCCGCAACATATATAGCAATCGTGCGAGTGCGAGAGAGAACATCCCCGTTGAAAAAGTATCATAGATTCTCACAGATTGTCATAAAAAACTTGTAAAATTCCCATAGAATTCCCATGGGAATTTGATGTGCTTCGGACACGGCAATTCCAGAAATTCTCCAATAAACATGTGAGAGAGGTCACTTACGGAAAAAAACTACTAGTGCACACTATTGCAATACCAGCCAATCATAATTTCGAGGGTAGTGGTCACTGCTAGTTAGCACTACTAATTAACATTACTGGTTGGTATTATTAACGTTCGTGTACTTTAACAGTCAAGAATTATTAAGTACAAAAGTGTCAACTGTTTTAAAAAAGTTTGAAACGCAGTAGCATATTATATAATATGAACTTTTAAACATATTCTAAGTATCGTTTTAGTATTTCACTGCAATACAAGTTTTAATGATATCAACAGTTCGTGAAAATAACGCCAATAGTTTCAAAACTGCCAACAGTCCGAAATAGCAGTGCACTTGAAGCGCTCATTACTGCATTAATTTCCACTATTAGTTCACCTAAATAGTGTAGCAAATTTCAGCAGTGTGACAATAGTAACCACCAGCAGTTAATATTACTGCATTAGCAGTTCAAATGAAAAGTGCATACTATTAAAACAAGCAGTGTAGCAATGATAGTAGTGCATACTAATAGTGCTAACTACTTGAGTGCAAGTGCCAATTGAAAGTACGCACTACTAATGTAATAGTGCGTACTACTAGTGCAATAGTGTGCACTTCTGCAGTCAATAGTAATTACTGCTTGCACCGGTAATGGACACTACTGCCCACTAGTAGTATAATAATAGTGCGCACCAGTAGTTTTTTTTCGTAAAGGATGAATGGGAATGTATTGGGTTCTATGTGTATCTGCAAAAACAAATAAAATCGTGCAAGGTTCTATTAGTAATTGCTAATTACAAATAGAAAAGCGAGTGCAGGTCTTCGTTATCTTTATGGGAATAATCCAATGCATTCCTATTCGTCCTTCTCAAACTTCTCTACCGGATATCTGGAGTTGCTGTGTCAGAAGAACATCAGATTTCCATGGAACATGTCTATGGGAATCTATGGGATCTTTTCAATAGGGATGTCGCACATTTCTCTGTACTAGTCAGCTAGACAGCTGCGTGATGTGGCCGGTTTTGAGGCGCGACGATCGTCGGTGACCTCGGGCGTGCAATGTTCGCAATGAAATGTAATTCGAGGAGAGCACTTCCTTACTCTCGCGTTGATATAAACCGCTCGCGTGACGCGCGGTGCAGAAGCACTCGATAACGACGGCGTGGCCCGACCTTCGCGCGGTACGTTTACGTAATCCGTGCGAAGGAAATCCTATTGAAAAAATATCACAGATTCTCATAGAAGGCTTGAAAAAATCCCGTAGAATCCCCATGGGAATATGACGTGCTTCAGACACAGCGATTCCGGATAATCGCTGATGAAAATCTGAAGGATTAGTAGGAATGTACTGGATATTCCACTTTATCTGTAGAAAGAAATTAGATCTTGTAACATTCTATCAGTAATTATTTGCTTTACTAAATTTTACATTCGGTATAAATCCTTATTTATTATCTCAAATACTCATGACGTTCAATGAATCCCAGGCCTTCTCAAACTTTTTCAGTTTTATCTGGAATCGCTGTGTCTGAAGCACATCAGATTCCCATAGAAATTGTCTATGGGAATCTATGGAATCTTTTCCACGGGAAATTATAACGTGCGGGTCGATAGGCATCCGAGCCAAATATAAATTGTGGAAAAGCGCGAGAGAACCATCGAGCGAGTTGGCCCTCGCGATCGCTACTAATATCGACGACGGAAGACAGGATAAAAGAAGGGAGAGCCGCCGCGATCGCAATATCCGACGATAATTATATTTCTTCGCGAAGCTTTGAGCGATTAGTCATTTCCTCGAACGAACGAACGGCGATTCGGTGAGCCGTAACACGTTGCGGGAGAGCTCGGTTTAACGACCACCGCGCGGGTGGAGAGGCGAAGAACTAACATCTCCGGCGAACGCGAACAGCGTTTCCAAAATAGTCCGACTAAAAATATAAATCCCCCTTTCCGCTATCTACGGGATAGGTATTCATCTTGTGAAACGCCGGCAGCCGTTCTCGCGCAAAAAATTCCCCTCGATCGGACGAAACTCCGCGATTCACGGATCGCGAGGCGCGAGCAACCTCGGATCCGTCTCCTCCACATCCGTCCCTAAATTGAAAAAGTATTATGGATTCTCATAGATTCTCATAAAAAATTGGTGAAATCTCCATAGAATTCTCACGGGAATTTGATGTTCTTCAAACACAGCAATTCCAGAGATCCTCTAATAAAAATCCAAGAGAGATAAATGGGAATGTATTGGATTTCATGTGTACTTATCTGTAGAAACAAATAAAATCTTGTAAGGCTCTATATCAGTAATTACAAATAGAACGGTGTGTCCAGGTCTTTGTTATCTTTATGGGATTCAACTTGCTTTTACGGATACATGTAAAAAATTCGGTAATCCCTATTTATCATCTCAGATATACGCATGTAGAGAATCCAATGAATTCCTATTCGTCCTCTTCAAACTTTTCTCGTAGATATCGGGAATTTTGCTGTGTCGGAAGCACATCGGAAATTGTCTATGGGAATCTATGGGATCTTTTCAATAGGGGTCCTCTACACGTCTATTTTTGTACACAGGCTGGATATAGCAGAATTCGATTTAACCTGGAACACCACGTTGGCGGGATGATGAACGTCTCCGGATCCGGAAAGCCCGCCGCTGAGAAGCCTTGAGAGAAGCTTATATCTACCCAGCGTCTCCCAGACGTCCCGTGGTAATCCCAACAGCGACGGATTCCTGTGAGAAGGACGATCCAAGATTCGGCGGGATTCGATCTCTACCCACACGACACACTTACATAATATGATATACGTGATTATTCGTAAAATTAATGTAGAAAATAGAGCTAAATGAGCGGCTAATAATACGCTTATTATTTGTCTACGTGAAATATATATACCTTGTACGCGTATAACATACTTTTTTGATGTTCTGTAAGTGTTGAGAAAAAAATATACCATCTCGAGAGAAAAAAATATTTAAGGTACAATCACGTATAATTGGATATAATCAGATCCGAAATTTGTTTTTATCTGATTGTATATGAAGAATTATAAATAATCACATATATGATGAGATATATATTATATATATTTAGATCTCAACAAAGTCGAAAATTTTGGATTTGATTATATCTAATCTTAGTTTGATCATACATGATTATATGTAGTTCTTCGTGTATAATCAGATAGAGGCAAATTTCGGATCTGTGATTATATCCAATTATACCAACTCGTATATCATCATATATCATTACATATTATATAAACATCTTTTCCCGGAATATCAGGCTAAACTTATTCACCGGGAATGAAACTTCCATCGCTATTATCTCATTATTTATCCATTTTTGGACTATATCGATGTACGACCTTATTGTAGACCGAAACGTAATCTTCAAAAAAGTATCATACAAATATCAGCCAAAAGCTCGTAGGCAATGAGATAATAGTGATTGAAGTTTATTTCCTAGCGAGCAAGTGTAGCGGTATATGATAAGTGCAAAATGCGTGTATTTTGCGCATACATAATATAGCTGTATCTGCGTGAAATTCACGTATATTATACGCAGTGTGTCGTATGGGTGCGCAATTCCGACTTCGCACAGCTTCCACCTTACCCTTTGAGGAACTTGGACGTCCGAACGTTACCGTCGTCGTCGGATACGACTTTGGTATACAGGTAAGCATAATTTGGCATCTTCACCTTCGAAAAAAAAAACTGCACCGCACACGCCGTACGTTGTATTACGCCGAGCGCGGCACCGACATATCCCGACTCGCGCGAAACTAGACTCGAATTGTGTGCAACGGGCAAAGTTGCCATCCAACTTGAGAACAGGCCGCTCGACGGATACACACGTACCTACACGTATACATATATTATATTATTAGCCGCGTGGTGCACCAAATAACTCGGAAGACACGTGTGTTCGCTGACCCGTTTTTCCGACTAATTATTATCGTCGGGTATACGTATCCCAGACAGAACCGAGAATTCTGAAAGGGTTCCCGGGCTCTTTAAAGCTCTTTATGAACAGAAGAAACGAACTCTTTTGAAGCATCCGTAAGTAATCTACAAAATTTAATATTCTTATATCATAATCTTTCTGCATTCTAAGATATAATTTTCTGCCAACTCTTTACGGGTCGAAGGAACGAATTTCTTTGAGAAACCTGCCAAAAATGAGTTGTTTTCTAACTCTTCTCCGATTACTCGTGCCATCTGGGGTCGACACACACCGAGAGTAATACACATCGATTCGTGTACACGTCTTTATTCTTGTCGATATACATGCAGTACTCGTACGCTACCTTCGTAAAACATTTGGATATAATAAAAATAAAAAAAGACTCATTTTCACGCGCGTTCGAACATTCGGTATAACCGCGAATGTATGTAACAAACGACCGTGTAACATCGATATCGGACAGCGACGGGTCGTCGTCCTGTAGAAAATCTGACTGACCAGTTAACTGTTGGGGTATTCGTGCGCGACGCCACGGACGTACGCGTGGCGTACGAACGCGGGTCTCTCGAAAAATTTGACACGCTTCTTTGGCACACTATCGATACAATTCGGCGTGATCCCGTAAAATGAAATGGCATCGTACGGATACTCGGGCTCCGCGATCCGCGGCTGGCCCTTTCGATCGGCGAGGAAGAAACGACGCGGCTTTCGGAGCGATCCATTCCTCGAAATGTGGCAAAGGCTCGGTTTCCCGACTGTGCGCCGTCACCTCGTTAAACTGCAGACAACTTTTCGACCGCGTTGGTACGACACTTTCTCGAATCGTATCCCGGTTTAAGGGAAAAGCATGTTCATAAGTAACGAGATAGTCGTGGTGGAACCCCGCTGCGTATTTTCCCTTCCGATCAAAAATCGCGATACGCGCGCGCTCTCCTTTGAGTTTTACGTATGCGTATGTACAATAGTCACCGCGCGCGACAAAGTCGACGAATCGAGTTTCGCGCTGGTTTGGCACGTGATACGAGCTAGGATGGGTACTCGCCCCTATTGATGAAACATCATAGATTCTCACGGAAAAGTCGTAAAAGTTTCATAGGAATCTTATTGGAATTTGACCTGCTTCACAGACACAGCAATTCCAGATATCCACTAGTTTAAAAACCTGCCCAGGAAAAAATCTTTATATACATAGTATAAATGATCATACATATCATGTGATTATACGATCATGTATAATTGAATATAATTAGATTCGAAATTTGTCTGTATCTGATTATACTATGAAGAATTATATGTAATCATATATGATCAGATAAGATTAGATATAATCAAACCCAACATTTTTGACTTTATTTAGATATAAATATATACATACAGTCATATCTGATCATACATGCATGTATGATTATTCATGATTATATCATATGAGACTAAACTTATTCGTCAGAAAAAAAAAATTCGAATCACTATTATCTCATTGTCTATGAGCTTTTGGCTCATTTGTGCAATACTTTTTTGAATTTCTTTTTATCTACAATAAGGTCTATTATATCGATGCAGGCCAAGAGTTCATAAATAATGAGATAATAAAGGTTCAAGTTTCCTTCTTGGCGAAAATGTCCGGAAAAATAGTTATTTGCTGAGTCATGAGCGCGTTTCTCTTTAGAGTGTTGTAAAGTCATCGAAACGCAAGAGAGCCAAAATTTCGAATTTGATTATATCCAATTATATACGATCATATATGATTTTATATATAGTACTTAAACATTTTTTTTCCTGATGAGCAAGATGGAATGAAAACCCTTCTAAAAATATCCGACAGAAAATGATAGAAAAAATTCAAAAATACCGTAGAGTGAGAAGTTCGATAGTTTTTATAACTTTCTCATTGAATATCATAAAAACCAATAAGATCGTCTTAAGATCTGTATAAGTTTCTATGGCATTTAGGTGTGAAAATTACAAGAAATGATTAATTTCGCGCTCTATGGTATTTTTGAATCAGTTTTGCTATGTTCTATCATTTCCTGTATCGGAAACTTTTCACAGGAAATGTATTGGATTTTATGTGTATCTGTAAAAATAAATAAAATCTTTTACGATTCTATCGGTAATTACAAATAGAACAGCTTGTACTTGTTTTTATTATCTTTATGAGATCTCATTTATTTTTGCGATTACATATAAAATTCGGCACAAATCCCTATTTATCATCTCAGATTCACATAGAACCCAGTGATTTCCTATTCGTTCTTTTCAATCTTTTCCAGTGGATATCTGGAATTGCACATCAGATGCCCATAGAAATCGTCTACGAGAATCTATGTGATCTTCTCAGCAGGGACTACACACGATGATGGCGGTCCTCGTACGATCAATTCGGACGCTCTTTCCTGGATAGACTTTGACGAATTCGATTTCTTCTCCGCGGTTAACTCGCGGCGATCGAATGTAAGTATATCTCGACGCGAGTCGGATGCGAATGCTATCGAACGAAAGCGACTCTTTACCCGTTTGCCCGTATATATATATATACTCTATACACGCGCGCAATATTCTCTAGAAACAACGAAATAACATACAGCGTAATATCATACCTATAGATGTATCCGCAGCCACGCTTGCGATCGTTTCGCGTTATAGCAGCCGGATTGGAATCCGGCGGAAATGTTGTCGTCTTCCCCTCGGCGATCCGCAAAAATCTCCATGAGCACGCGTCGAATGCGACGCGTCAATGGATCTACGTAGACACCTACGTCTAGATGCGAGTGTGTACACATACATATATAATCGCGCGTATACTCGTATAGCGGTAGAGAGTGAAATTCCTCGTGCAGCGACGCTCGCGATAATTTGGAGCCGCGCGAGCGCGCCGCGCCTTCTCTCCGAGATCGACGGCGGCGGTGGCGACGACGGCGATGCGCTTTACAGGAGCGTCTCCTCCGGGGATTGTCGGGAATGACGGCGAGACCGGGGGCGATCGCGTTCAGCGGTCGGCGATCCGGCGGCCTCGCCGTTGCCGCCGGGGCAACGTCAGCCGCCGTCGTACGACCCTCAGCAGGAGCACTCCTCCTCCCTCGGCAACTCGTGCCCGAGAGATCCCTTGAAAGAGAGGCAAACGAGAGGTGGATGAGCGCGAGAGGAAAAGCTCACGACGGATCTCTCTGTGGTAAGAAACCTGTGGATCCGTATGAAATCCTTCGGAAATCCCGTACGACTCATTATGGAAATGTGTGACGTGTGTTTGAAATAGCAATTCCGCACTGAGAAAACCCAAGGAGAAATTACGAGTCGGGGATGACGTCCAAATTATGTCACTTTGATATTAGGGGACGTCAAACGGACGTCACTTGAACGTCAAGTCGACTTACCATTTCACCCCACTGGGAAGAGTTTACTTGTATAGTTGATAAATGTATACTTTTTTGATTAGGGCGAAAGAAATATTTCGTTGGGCACCAAGTAAATATGCAGCCTTGGCCAAAAGTATTAAGCGCTCTGTAATTTTGTAATTCCCATTCTGAAAATCAGCTGTCGACTTAAAAAGACTTCGTAGATTTAAAGTTTATCGAAAAATACGAAACCTTTCTTTATGGGATTAATTCAACTTTTATTTTTCAGGTGGTAAACCAGTCCTCCAAATTTCGCTGCTGAAAACAAATTTTTGAGCGAAGCGAAATACGATATAAAAGCTGTAATACAAAAGTTGGTTAGTCTCTTAAACCAAACAACTATTATCGATCGATTATAAAAATCGATCATCTTCTAAACGAAGCGGGATACGATTCAATCTTTTAGACGGAAATTGTTTAATTTTTAAATTCAAGAAACTTTTATCTAAAAGATTGTATCGAATGGGAATTTTTTTCAAGTGGGAGCTAAAAAATTATAGGATGCCTATATTAATTATTGAAGTGTCTCTTTCATTCAAACAAAAATAAAGCAATAGCTAGTGAATATTTACTTGGCCCAAAGAAATATTTATTTCGCCATAATCAAGTATACGTATATGCCAACTATAAGTAAACTGTTTTCTCAGTGTAAATACCCACCCTTTAAAATCCGAGAAGGGTGAATCGGAAAATTTATGGGATTATATACGAATATGTTGAAACACAAATAAGATCCGATAAAAATGAATGCCGTTCTATTTTCGTAATTACCAATAGAATTGCATTTATATCTTCCAACTGGTTATTATCGATAGAACGACGCGTTCATCTTTATGGGATTCAACTCGTTTTTACACATGCGCATAGAATCCAATAAATTCCGATCAATCCTTCTCAGATTTTAGTGGGCGTGTATCTGGAATTGCTGTTTCAAATACACACATCGTGCTTCCATTCAGGAAAACATATATATAATCATGTACGATTATATGTAATTGAATATAATCAAATCCAAAAATTGTATATGCCCAGATAAGATTTAATATCAGAGATCCAGAAAATGTTCAACTTTATTCAGAACCAAATATTTATCATAATATCATAATCATATCTGATCATACACACAAAGACAAATTTCAGATCAGATTATATCCAATTATACTATATGATCACGTATGTGTGACCATTTTTTCTCGGGCATAAGGAATTGCATGGGATATTCCTACGGGATTTTCTCATGAGGATCTATGGGTTTCTTTCAACAGGGATGGCGCGCGTCGCGTCGCGCGCGTTCGAACGAGCGGAGAAACCGCTCTTACCTCCCGGATTAAAATCGACACTCGTGTGATATGAAATATTGTTCACCTTTCTCAACTCCATGCTACCAGGATTGCTCAAACGCGGAGGTGGCGGTGAGAATGCGATCTTTTCGTAAGGGATGGTTCCTCGACACAGAGTGCTGGGGTCTAAACTGAGAGCCGCCTTCAACGCACTCTTTCGCAAAACTCCATTAATGTTATTTACATTGGCGTTCGGTATCGCGTGACTCGGCGACGATGTTCGCGTGTTCGGCGAGGACACCGACGTGTCCGGCGGTGAATTGGACGAGGGTACCACCAGGGAATCCGAATTGGTGTCCGTGGTCGTGGTGCTCTCGCCGTTGCGGTTCCGCTTGATCCTGGAGTTCGCAGCGGTGTTGTCGCCATTGCCGTTGACGTTGACGTTGACGTTGACGCTGACGTTGACGTTGCCGTAATTATTTGTCCCCGCGTCCGTCGTCGGCCGCTCGTCGTTTCGCTCTTCTCGCGTCGAGACGCGCCCCTGAGAAAGAGCGAGAACCGCGTTGAGAGCTCCGTTCAAGGACAGTTTCTATGGGAATTTGATGTACTTCAGACACGGCAATTCTCCAGATATTCATTAAAAAAGTTTGAGAAGGACGAATAGGAGTTCATTGGATTCTATGCGTAGCTCTCTAATGGAAATAAATTCTCTAACAAATTTCTGAAAAACTGAGATATTTTGACTCATTGTTGACTTTCTGTAGTAATTGGAACGTTTTCAGACACATTTTCAAATAAAAAATATCCATTTTTCTTTAATGCATAAAAATTTGTCTAAAAAATTCGGATAAACTCAGGCAAATATCTGACAAAATTCCAACAAATTTTTGATCAACTGAAATTTTTTGAAAATTTATAATTTTTGCAAGATTACAGAAATTTTCAGAAATTTTGCAGACATACTGATTTTTGCAGGTATTTCTAAGTTTTTATTAGAATTTTTCAGAAAAGTTTTCGCGCTTGAAAGAAAAATCGATATTTTTGAATATTTCTCTGACTTCCTCTGACAAACTCTGATACATCCTTGAGATAATGTCTGGAATTGCTCCAATCTAGGAAAATTCAGAAAAAGTCAGTTTTTCAGAAATTTGTTAAAGAAATTTTTCCATCAGGGATGAGACAATAAATAGGAATTTACCGAATTTTATATGCAACCGCAAAAACCGGTAAAATCCTATAAAGATAACAAAGATCTGTACATGCCGTTTTATTTGCAATTACTAATAGAACCTCACAAGATTTTTTTTGTTTCTACAAATATTACACAGAATCCAATACATTCCTATTCATCCCTCTCAGATTTTTTTTAGATAGGCACCCGGATTTACTGTGTGTTAAAAGCATATAAAATTCCCGTGGGGATTCTATGGGGTTTCTACAAATTTTCCATGAGAATCTATCATATTTTTTTCAATAGGGCAGGT
Organism: Xiphydria camelus; assembly: GCA_963678675.1. Classification (NCBI taxonomy): domain Eukaryota; kingdom Metazoa; phylum Arthropoda; class Insecta; order Hymenoptera; family Xiphydriidae; genus Xiphydria; species Xiphydria camelus. The sequence continues at coordinate 21,839,675 of OY783200.1, read as the reverse complement.
AGCTTTCCTATCGCCACTCATACCTACCCGCCGCCATAGATTCCCGTAGAAAATTCACGTGGGAATCTGATGTGTTTTTGACATAACAAGTTCCAGATATAAACTGGGAAAGTTTGAGAAAGACGTACAGCAAAATTCATTGGATTTTAGTTTGAAATTTACTGAATTTTATGTGTATCTGCAAGAATAAATAAAGTTCCATAAAGAAAACAAAGACCTGTACCTGTATTCGTAATTACTACTAGAACGTCGCAAGATTTTATTTGTGTTGCAGATACACACAGAACTCAATACATTCATATTCATCCCTCTCAGATTTGCATCACAGTGGATATCTGGAATTGCTGTGTCTGAAGCGCATCCAATTCCCATGCGCGGAGATTCTATGTAATTTTTACAAACTCTCTATAAGAATCTCTGATATTTGTTCAGCAGAGAAATCGAAGCCCCGATCACGGAATAGTACCACACCACTCATCTCTGAACGATTCGCCCTTACCCTGTCGCCGTCGCCGTCGCAACCGCCGCCGTCATCCTCACCGCCGCCGTCGTCGTCGCCGTTATCGCCCGGAGCTTCCCGCCGAAGCTCCTTCGGCTCCGTCAACGCGGTCTCCCGCACGGTCTCGTCGTTCTCGCAATCGTCGCAGTGCTTCAAAGAGGCGTACACGATGCCGGGAGCCGGCCCTATACGATAGGATACGGGCCGAAAATTCGCCCTCGGTTGCATGTAACCACATCCGTCCAGCTGTGCAGAAATCATGCAAAACCTGAGAACTCCCTCGCGCAACCCCCTGCCCTCGGAGCCCCTCGCCGCGCGCGCGTCCTAGACCTAGCGAACATCAAAATATAGATCGTTATAGCGCCCACGCGATTCCGTTTAGTTGGTCTTCCTCCGTTCTCGCCTCGCGCGCTTCACGGAGTGTGTGTGTGCGTTAGTATTTTGAGGTTCGCATCGGGTTAGCGTGACTCTGGTCGCAAGAGTAGAGGGGCTGCCTCGCGCGGGGCTGACTCACGTTACTCTGCACGTTGATGCACTCGGTTTCGGGGTCCGGCCTCATTATGGTTATTTCGCGCTCGCACACCGGCAGGATGTCGTAGTTCGGCATCGGGTGGTCCGTTACGTCGGGATCCTGCGATGCGACGTCGGATGAATAAACGGACGAACAGATTTGAGGTGGGTGTTACGGCGCGATTCGGTTTTCGAGCAATTTTTTTATCCCAGAAAAAATATGGACAAAATTGTCTACTCCGTGTTTTTTAATTTTTCATTTTCAGCCCCGTCTGAGCTGGAAAACGACGTTTCAAAATGTAGCTGTACGTCGTCGCGCTCTGTAAGCCTATCTCTCTCGCGCTCGCAGCTCGGCACACGTATAAGTGCGTCTCTCTGGCGTTTCGATGACGTCACGATGTCGTAGAGAGAAACGCATTTAGAATTCAGCGAATAACTCTATTTGTTCGGGCATTTTCCTCTTAGTGCGATTTCGAATATGTGTGCAGATTACATATTGAATTTAACAAAATGCGAATATTTTCTTTCACTTGAAGACCGAATCGCGCAATCCCCAGGTTGGCAACTCTCGGTTGTGGCGTTTCGTGTCGCGCGAATTTACTTGCAAACAGTATCCGATGCGCTCGACGATGGTCGAGAAGCTCGGTCTGTCCTCCGGGTGCGGATGCCAACATCTCGTCATTATCCCGTAGATAGGGTCCGGACATCCGGCCGGTCTCTCCAAGCGACCGCCGGTCGTCACCATCGACATCACCTCCCTGTTGGCGCATCCCGTGTAGGGCATGTAGCCGAACGACATGATCTCCCAGAGGAGAACGCCGAAGGCCCTGCAACGGAGAAAGTCCGTCGCGATCGAGGAATTGACAAATCGGAGGGAGGGAGTGTCCCTATTGATAAGATCCCATAGATTCCCATAGACAAGTTTCCATGGGAATCTGATGTGCTTCAGACAGATCCTATTCCTATATTCGTCCTCTTTAAACTTTTCTAGTGAATACCTGGAATTGCTGTGTCAAGAGAACATATCAGATTCCCGGACAATTTCTATGGAAATTTGATGTGCTTCACACACAGCAATTCCAGATACCCACTGGAGAAAAGAAATAAAAATGCAATAAAAATTATTCACTGATATTCAATCGAATAATGAAAGAAAATTATTTCTCTTGAATTAAAAAATATAAATTCTCATTTTAAAGAATTAATAATTTTCTATTAAGAAATATGAACTGAAATTAAATATTATCAAACTGAAAAATTAAAAATTAAAAAACAGGAATTAATAATATAAAATAATTTTTCATGGGACTCTAATTATGCTTCCGTCACAACAATTTTAGATATCCACTGGAAAAAGAAAAGGACGAATATAGGAATTCATTGGATTCTATGAGCATTTGAAACGATAAATAGGGATTTACTGAATTTTCCATGTATTCGCAAAAACAAGTAAAATCACATAAAGATAATAAAGACCCGTACACAACATTTTATTTGTAATTGCAGGGTGTCCAGCGATTAGGGACAATACATTTCCCCGATTTCCAGGTGAGATCTCTGTACTTTTCCATGATCGTACCTATGTGATTTTTCAAGTTTTTATGCAGAATTGTATGCTCAAATAAAAGGAAATTTCCGGTATTAACCAGAATCAATTCTCAGTGTTCCCTGCCATTGATCACATTCGTGGGCATTTACGCGAAGCTTATCGATTGCACTCTTGTAATGTATCCGACACCTAGAGACCACATAAATATTATTGCAATAAATAATTTTGTCCATAATTTTCCATGACAGTCCAGGAAATCTCCATGATTTCTGTGATCGCTAGACACCCTGAATTGCTAATAGAACCTTACAAGATTTCATTTGTGTTTCTACAGATTCCACATGGATTCCAATACATTCTTGAATTCTTCATCCCTCGCAGATTTTTATCAGTGGATATCTAAAATTTTGCTGTGTCCGAAGCGCATACGATTCCCATGGGGATTTCTATGAGAATCTATGAAACCTCTTCAAAACAGGGTTGCGCCGCGACTCACCAGACGTCAGTCTTCGTGGTGAATATGCCGTCCAAAAAGCTCTCCGGCGGCATCCACTTGATCGGCAGCATCGCCTTCCCGCCCTTCCTGTAGTAATCGCTCCGGTAGATATCCCTGGCCATCCCGAAATCCGCGATCTTCACCACGCGTCCCGGTCCCTTGCACGTCAGCAGGCAATTCCTCGCGGCTATGTCTCGGTGTATAAAACGCGAGTCCTCCATGTACTTGCAGCCGTTGGCCACGTCGAAGGCGCAGGTCACGAGGTCGCGCATCGACAGCGTCGTGGGACGATCCTGAATCGCGTCGACGGGATCGCGAGTAACGAGCAGCGTGAGTAAGTGCGTACTTCTCCTTCGCGTAAACTATCTCAAGGAGAAATGGTAAGTCGAGTTGACGTCCAAATGGCATCCGTTTGACGTCCCCTTTTGTCTCAGAAAATGACATCATTTCGCTCTAACATTTCTCCTTGGGCTTATCGTACACTGGCAACCCCAGAGTCTGCTGCAAGTTCCCGAAAACTTGTAATTTTTCTCGCATATAAACTATATGACGCGACCGAATTTCCGCAATCTTGCGGAAAGATCTGATGAGCGACTTGCATCTTTTTTTTTCTCAGCGCAAGCTTCCACGCGACGGAATTACGGTATTCTTGTGGAAAGATCTTACAGGTTTGCCACAATGAATACTGCTGCGATTTGACTTATTATACTATACAACGTCATCTCTCGCACGAAGCCTCCAAAAGTTAACTAGTCTTCCGCTTTCCCTTCTTTGCAGTGTATTTGCGCAGGACGGTTACCAAGGCACGTATTATCGTCATAACGCGCGCGCGCGCGTGCAACTCACCGGTCGCGGTCTCTCCTCCCTCAGGAAGTTCTTCAAGTCGCCGCCGGCGAGCAACTCCAGCACGATGTACCGCGGGTGCTTGTCGAAGGAGACGCCGATGAAGTGCACTATGTTGGGATGATTGAACTTGCTCATGATCAGCGCCTCCATCATGAAGTCAGCCTCGGCCTGCGACGTGGACAGGGACGGCAGCGTCTTCACGGCAACCGGGTGCTCCTCGTTCGGCCGATACCGGTAAACGCCCTGAAACACTTCGCCGAAGGCGCCCTGTCCCAGGGGCCTCGAGGACGCGGCGACGCGCGAGGTGTATCTCTCGTTTCTTCGTCTCGCGTTCGCTCGCGACTCTACTCACTTGACCAGGGAGATGTTGTCGCGCGGAATCTGCGGCAGGTCCTTGAAGCTGTAGAGATTGCTGGCGAACTCGTAATTCGGGTTGAACTCGGTCATCATGTTGTCCGAAACGGCTCGCAACGCGGTCAGCTCGGTCCCGTTGCCGAACATGACCTGGCGCCGCCTCAGGAGCGCCTTGCGATGTTGGTAGCGGTTGTCTGTCGCGAAGACGCAAGCGGGGTACACGTTTTGGTGGCTTCGGCGAGGATCGCGATCGCGAAAGGAAGAAACCAGCTGTTTTTATCGTGTCATCCGGTGGCGCTGAGACTCGAGCTCGTTTTCAAGAATTTGCGCGGAGAACTTATTTGTACCTGTGTTTGGTGTTTACACAACTGTACACGAAGAAGAAATAACTGCATGCGATCCTGGTGAAAAAGTATCACAGATTCTCATAGAAAACTTGCAAAAAATTCTAAATTATTCCCATGGGAATTTGATGTGCTTCGGACACAGCAATTCCAGATATCCTTTCATAAAAATCTGAGAGTGATGAATGGGCATGTGTTGGAGTCTATGTGTATCTGTCGAAACGAAATAATAAAATCTTGTAAGGTCATCCGAAATTTTCCGCGCAACTCTGAATTCGTCTGAAAATATATGGATTTTTAGAGAATTTCACAGTAAAGTTTTATTGATTTTGCAGAGATTTTTCCAACATCGAATTTCTCTGAAAATATCTGAATTTTTCCGACTAATAACAATTTGGCTTATCAACAAGAATCTTAGAGAACGTCAGTAATCAACCAATGGGAAATATTTATCTGCAAATTTATTTAAAAAGGAAAATATAAAAGTATAACCATAAAAAGAAGTTTCCACTTCTTTACAGAGAGAAATTCCGGAAATGTGAGAAATTTTTAGAAATAATGAGAGAAAATCCGAAATTTTCATAAAAAACAGCGCGTTCAATATATTACTTCTGATTTTCTTCAAATTTTCCTGCACCATACAGTTCATCTCAGATTTATGCCGAGAAACTCATAAACATTCCGAAATAATCAGAGAAAAGACAGATATTCTCAGAGAAAGATCGTTTGCCATTATCTCTGCATTTCCTTAAATTATTCTGAATTACTCTGAAGTGCTGTGAATGCCCTACAAATTCTCCGAATTCTTCAGAGAAGCCTGGAAACACTTCCAGTCACAATCAGAGGAAAGGAAGAAATTTGTAGAGAAATAACGCATAACATTATTTCCGACGTTTCTGAAATTTCTCTACGCTCTTCCGATCTTCTCTGTGAAAAGTGTTTCAATTCTTTAAATTTTTCAGACTTTCTCAGAGTTATTTTCGGAGACCCCGTCAGGCTCTACTTCAGAGAGAGTCTCTCAGATAAATATTTCCGCCAAGATCCTCCGTACAAATTCTTGAAAATCAGCTCGAGTCTCGGATGAAGTGGTAAAAATCGCTGTTTTCTTTTTTTCCGCGCACACTCACACAGCAGGAGGCAGAGTCCGGAGAAGGCGAAGAGCAGTCCCACGCTCACGGCTATCAGCAGAATCATGAAGGTCCGGTGTGCGACGTCCGATTCGTCTGCTACTGGAAGACGTACGGGCGGATTTAGTTTCTCTAACGCGCCAGGGCCGAGCTACCGAGATAAAGCCGCGCGACTCACGGATGCAGGAGCGCGAATCGTTGCCGAGACGCCAGCCGGGCGGGCAGAGGCACTTGGTCTCGCTGAGGTGCTGATCGACGGCCACGCACCGGAAGTCGCAGCCGCAACCGCTGATGGCCGGCACGACGAACGCCTCGCCGGCGCCCTGGTTCACGCCCGATTGGAAGGAGACGTGCGTCAGCCTGGAGGCCGCGTAGGAGTAGCCGCCCTCGCCGTTGCCGGAGTTTTTGCCGCCGGTGCTTCCGCCTGCGAAAACGTTACGCGGGACCGTTACGCGCGCCCCCCGACGACGCTGCCCGGGCACCTACCGACGTAACCGCCGCCGCCGCCGCCCGTGAGACAGCCTCCGCCTCCGCCGCCGAATCCGCCGTTGCCGTAGCTCTCGTTTCCGGCGCCGCATCCGGTGCCGCCGGTTCCGCCGAGCGTCAGCGGCATTCCCGCCGCTGGCGAGGACGAGTCCTCCGAAAGGGACCGATCGTTGTTGCCCCCGCCGTAAGACCCGTTCCAGCCGCCGCCGGCACCTGCGAAGCGGCGAGCCGTCGAGTGAGGGGGGGGAATGACTCGCCCGCGAAATCGCGTAGCGGCGTACCTACCGGCCTCCCCCGCGTAGGTCACACCGGACGCGGGCCCTCTCGACGTCGGATGCGGTCCCTGACCGTGCTGCGCGCCGTCGTCGACGAACTGTCCGAGACCGAGGCCGCCACCGCCCGCCGCTATCAGCAGGGGCTGCTGCTCCCCGTTCGCCTTGACCTGGGGAACGACGCGGTCGATGAGGCGCGGCTCTTGCTCCGCGGCGTTCCGCGCGCACTTACGGTGAAGATGTACGTGGCGCCGCCGCCACCGCCCGCGCCGTCCTTCGGCTTCATGTTCTTGACTTCGCGCATCTTCGAGCGGGACAGTCCGGTGTCGATTTTGCCCGAGCGCTGACAGGTGTGCCTCGTCAGCCCGAGGCTCTGCGAGATGAATCGCGGTTTCGAGAAAGACGGTTTTGCGCGCGCACGGAGAAAAGAGTTTATTTGAGGAGCAATCGCGCAAAAACCGATAAATCCACACTCTCTTTTCAGGAAAAATGAATTACACGTCATTTCCTATTAATTTCGGTCTCCTCTATCGATATGCAACGTCAGATTTGAGCAAAAAAGCCAATATTTCCCGTGTAGTAAAATCCTATATAAACTTGAGCATTTCGAGCAAAACCCGATAAATCCAATATTTTGTGCAAAAGCCGATAAATCCCTACTACTGTGTTATTATTAAATATTATTATTGATGATTAAACATTTTTTATTATTGCGATTACGATTATTATCGTTAGCAGTATTAATAACGCTAGTTTTGAATAATATTTAGGCAAACAAATGAAGCAAAGCCTCGAAAATTTTTAGAAAATACCGCCAAAAGTTGAATTTCGTGCAAAAGCCGATAAATCCAACTAATTTTCTTTTTTAAAAAAAACTTATTAACTCAATTTTCACCCAATAATAGGATTCTATGCTTCAACCCCTAAAACACGTTTTAACGTTAAATTTTTTCCAAAAATTTCCAAGGCGATAGCGTGCTATAGGTGTTTTCGTCGATTTTCTCGAAACTACCAAAAATGGATTTATCGGTTTTTGCACGAATGCTCCTCATTTGTAATTAATGTACGTGTACTTGATCGTAGCGAAAGAAATATTTCTTTGGGCCCCAAGCAAATATTCGTTAGCTTGCACTAATAATTGTAAGTCTGTTTGAATGAAAGAGGCGTACGTTTAATTAACGTACACACATGTATGCGTATTTACTTTGCTCAACGAAATATTTCTGTCGCCATATATAATCAAGTACACATTTAATAACTACAGATAAACATTTCCCTCGGTGTAACCCGTTGAAAATTGCTGTGTACAAAGCCACATGAAATTCCCATGGGAATTCTATGGGGATTTTACAAGTTTTTTTCTTTAATGAGAATATATGATTCTTTTTCAATAGGGATTACCTTGACGCACGCGTCGGTTCCGGGCTGGCCGATCATAAAGTACAGCCGATCCCCCTTTTCCAGCTCGACGACGCCGCGCACCGCGGCACCGAGGGTGCTGCCCATGCCGCTGCTGCCTCGTCCGCCGTGAGCGCCCATTCCGATCAGCCTGCAATGATCGCGCATCGAACAAGTCGCGCGCTTCTTCTCTCGCTCGCGCGCGGGATCGCACACAGAGAAAAAGAATTAGTAGGATCTCTACTGAAAATGACTTTCGGGGTCGCAAGTAATTATTTACCTATGTGTGAATGAATTTTTTTAATGCACCAATTATCTCTTTCGTAAAATCACGTGGAATAGCATGTGTTTGTGAGGAAAAAATATCAAATTGACGTAAAAAAAAAAAGATGAAATTGATGTAAATGAATAATTAGTGGCGACCTCCTGCGAGTAATTTTTAGTAGATCCAAATGATCATTTTTCTCTGGCCTTTTGACAAGATCCCATAGATTCCCATAGGCAATTTCTATGGGAATCTGATGTTCTTCAGACACAGCAACATTCCAGATATCCACTAGAAAAGTTTGAGAAGGACGAATAGCAATTCACTGGATTCTATGTGAATCTGAGATTGTAAGTAGGGGTTTACCGAATTTTATATATATCCGCAAAAACAATTAAGATCCTGTAAAGATAATCGTCGGCTTACTATCAAAACCTCCCAAGTCTGGTGTTTGAGACATTCCCTGTAAAACAAATTTGTATTTTTAACATACTTTTATATATAAAACTTTTCTCCACAATAAATGTGTAATTTTATGAAAATGAATATATTTCCCTGTAAAATTGAGATTTCACCAGCTTATGTACATCAGCTTTTTAAGAATATGAATAGTCGAAAGACCCCAATGTGTCTCAAAACTCAGACTTAGGAGGTTTTGATAGTAAACCGACCGTAAGCCGTTTTATTCGTAATTACTAATAGAACCTTGCAAGGATTTTATTTGTTCCTGCAGATGCACGTAGAATCCAATACATTCCTATTCGCCAATTTAGGATTTTTATTACCGGCTATCTCTGGAATTGCTGTGTCAATGGCATATCAAATGGGGATTCCATGGAATTTTTTACAAGTTTTCAATGAGAATCTCTATGATATTTGTTCAACAAGGTGTGCACTCACGTGTAGTATCCTCCTCGCGGTGCGGTCCACCGCTGGATGCCCTTCAACTTGAAGACGGGCGCCTCCTCGTTGACCGCGGCGACCGAGGACTGCGTCGTCGGTGCGGGCGGCACCACCGTCACCAGCTCCACGCTCGTCCCGTTGAGCTCGTCGGCGCACTTCTCCGGCGTCGGGCCCAGTCTACCCGCTCCGTTGCAGGTGGTGACCCTCACGACTGTCGGATCGCAAAGCCGTGGGATTTACCAGGCATCCACCTCATGCGCGTCGCGTATTGCGTACTTACATTTCGGAGGAGAAACTTACCCGTTTCGTTGGCAAAGTCCGCGTGCCGCTCCGGCGGCGTCTCGAAGGCGAAGTCCGGATCGTAGTAGTTGAAGCCTTCCGAATGCTCGGACGGTACACCTGCGGAGAATCAGAACGTGCGGCGTCGGCAGATTTTCGGGGTATGTATAGAGCAACCCTATTGGGAGAAATCTCATGGATTCCCATAGACAAGTCTATAGCACAGTGATAACAGATATCCGGTAGAAAAGTTTGAGAAGGACGAATAGGTATTCTCTTTGGATTCAATGTGCACGTGAGATGATACACTGAGAAAACAGTTTGTTTATATAGTTAATTAATATACGTATATTCTTGATTACGGCGAAAGAAATATTTCTTCGTGCCCCAAATAAATATTGGTTAGCTATTGCTCTATTTCGGTTTGAATGAGAGAGATATTCTAGTATATATAATTAACATGTATTTATTATACTTGGCTCAATGAAGTATTCCTTTCGCCACAATTCAGTACACATTTATTAACTATAAACAAACCCTTTTCTCGGCGTGGACAATTTTTATGGGAATCTGATGTGTCTTGGACGCAGTGATTCCAGATATCTGTTAGAAAAGCTTGAGAGGAACGAATAGGAATTCATTGGATTCTACGTGTACCTGAGATGTGATTGAGAGGAATTTACCAAATTTTACGTGTATCCCATCAAGAAAATAAAGACCTGTGTGTATGCATCGTTCTATTCGTAATTACTAATAGAACGTTACAAGATCTTTTACCGTCCACTTTTCTCTCGGTGTACGTGTAACAAATAAAATGTTATTTGTTTCTACAGAGATACACATACACTGAGAGAGAAAAGTGTGTAATAAAATCACCTATAATAACAAGATTTGACTTTTTAAGATTATAGTAAAATGAGGTTGTAACTTATGATAGCCACGCGCCATGATTGAATCGTAAAAGCAGATCATTAATAATACTGCACGGTAGTGTTAACTATATGAAAAAATATTAAAAACATTTATCGACCATGCTGCAAGTTGACCTTGTTGCAGCAATTCGGATCTCTTGTTATTATACTACGAGTATAACCAGAATTTCGTTGCTTGTAACAAATATTGAATTACGGTTGACATCAAAATCGTTATGTTTCTTTCGACTAGATTTTTCTCTGAATATAGAAGCCAACGCGTTCTTATTTATCCCTCTCAAGTGTTTACAAACAGATATCCGGAATTTGTCGTCTCAAAAGCACAACAAATTCCCATGCGGATTCCATGGGATTTCAACAAGAGTCTTCCGTGAATATCTATACAAATCTACGATATTGCTTTTCAATGGGGAAATTAGGCTCACCGATCCCGAAGCACTCCGGGCTCAGAGAAACGTCGTCGATCGCCACGTCGCCCTTCGAGGCGTAGCCCTTGCTCGCCTCGAACTGCAAAAAGTATCTGCGAGGCGGCATGGAAAAGAGAAGAAAACATGGAAGCGTAAAAGAAAGGACCTCGCTTTCCTCTCCCCCCACCGACGTATACCTATTCCTCACGTGGGGCAGGACGACCGCCTCGTTGTACCACACGTCGCTCCTGTCGCCGTAAGTCCACCACAGCCTCTCGGACTCGTTCGCGCGCGCCTTCACCTGCACCTGGTAGAGCCCCAAGGAACCGCTGTGCGCCCCGTACTGATGATAGAAGAACCGGACCTGCGAACACCGCGACACGTGAAAAGAGGAGCGACGTCGCCGCTTCGACGCTGATGGAACCGACACCGACTTGACAGCTGCGATAAAACGGGTTCTTCGGGTTGCTGCTGTACGACGGCGTCGGGTTGAACAGCGGCGACTCTATCGTCCCGCGACTCCCGTACTCCGCCTTCTTCGACATGTCCACGTAGGCGTAGGTCCCCGTCGCATTGCGGTAGGTGTGATCGTAGCTCGGTCCGGTTCTCTCCGTGGGGGTCGGTCCGTGGTGCAGCGTCCAATTGAGAGGTCTACCGAGCGCGTTGGTCCAGTTGCACCAGCCGGACTCGAAGTTGCACCTCGCCCCTTCGGGGATCTTGGCTGCGGGCGTTAAGAGAACCCGGCTCTATTGAAAAGCTTCCATAGATTTCCATAGACAACTTCTGTGGGAATCTGATGTGCTTTTCTAGTCCAGGCACATCAGAGGTCTAAAATCGGTCGATGGTTCGAATAATTCCTATAGGGGAGATTTTTTTTCTTCTATCGCGCTTCTCTTCATGTTTGAGTAGACAAGCATCAAAAATGGGCGGCAAAATTCGGTCCGGAACATATTGCTCAAACAAATGAAAGGGTCGATTTTAGTGTTTTTTGCACATATCTCCGAAAATATTCATTCTACGCAAAAAATGGTAAGGAACTAAATATTGTTCGGCACTAAATTCTCCACAAAAAAGTATCTACATTTTTTTTAATCGGAGCAATAGTTTCAAAGATATAACCCTGCGAAAGGCCGCTCGTTCGACTCGGTAACTCGCGCCGCGTGGGCAACGAAACTTGCGCTACAAATGCATGCCTCTTTCGCACAGGGTTATATTTTTAAAACTATTGCTCCGATTGAAAAAAATGTAGATACCTTTTTTGTGGAGAATTTAGTATTGAACAATTTAGTTTCTCATAATTTTTCCGTAGAATGAATATTTTCGGAGATATCTACAAAAACAATAACATTTTCCCTTCCATTTGTTTAAACAATATGTTCCGGACCGAATTTTGGTGCCCATTTTTGATATTTGTCTACTTAAACATGAAAAGAAGTGATGGATAAAAAAAATCCCTTAGGAATTTTTGGGTCAATAAAACCCCTGACGCCTGGACTATTCGGACACAGTAGTTCCGGACACCCACCGGCAAAGTTCGAGAAGGATGAATGGGATTCTATGTATATCTGAGACGACGAATAGGGATTTGCCGAATTTTATACGTATCCGTAGAGACGAGTAAAATCCCACATAAAGTTAATAAAGATCCGTACCCTCTCTCTAAGAAAAAAGAACTACAGTGCGAAAATACCACACGTGTAGTTTACTGTAATCTTTTGTGGATAACCACAGAGTATTACAGTGAACTACAAGCGTGCAAGTGCATATGTGAGGGTGCTATAGTTAACTACAGAAGATTACACTAACTACACGTGTGGTATTTTCGCGGTGTAGTTTTTTTTTCGTAAGGGTAGACGCTATTCTGTAACATTTGTAATCACTGAGGGCTCGAGCAGACAGAGGGCGGTCAGCCGTTCCGCGTTCGGAGTTTTGCGTTCTTTGTCTTTCTGCGAATAGAACGCAAAAGTTCTCATTTCTCATTGGACGCGGAACTCGAAACGCCTGACTGCTCGAGCCCTAATAGAAAAATGTATTTCTCTTTACCGATACACATTCCTATTCATCGCTCTCGGATTTTTATCAATGGGTATCTGGATTTGCTGTGTCGAAAGCACATTAAATTCCCACAGGGATTCTATGGGATGTTTTCAAGTTTTCTGTGGGAATTTATGTTTTTTTTTTTTTTTCAGTAGGGAGGTTTCGCGTGCGCGGTATAGCGTATAATACAAATACGATCCGGGCGATGGCTCACCGCAGTCCAAGGATTCGTCCTCGCCTTCCGCGCAGTCCGCGGTCAAGTCGCAGATCCGGGTTCTGTTGAGACAGGAACCGTTGTTGCAGCGGAACATGACGCCATTGGTGCAACTGCCGGTTGGAGGCGACTCTGAAATCGGAGAGGCGAATGTTCGGCGAAAGTGGCACGCGGGGAGAAGAAGAAGAAAGTGCGTTTATCGTGGCTCCTAGACCTGAGCGTCTCCTGAGAGTACAAAAAGTGCAGTATACAAGGAAGAAAGTAATAATGACAGCACAATGATGATATTAATTATAACTAAGAATGGGAAAGAATAACAACACGACGGTAACAAAGTAGTATCGTTGACGAGAAGAACAACAAAAAGTGAAGAAACATAGTGAAAACAAACAGTGAATAGTAAAATAAATTCGCAAATAGTAAAACCAGATGTTAAATAGTCAAACTGAAAAGTAAAATAATAACATGTGGCGGTAACAAAATAATACCGTCGATGAGAAGAAGCAGCGAACGGCAGAAAGAACAAGCGAAATGGTAAAAAAAGAAATAGTGAATAATAAAAGAAATAAAAGTAAATAGCGAATGGACAAGGCAAATAGTAAAAAGAAATGAGTAAATAGTAAAGGAAGTACAATATGTATTATTCCTGTAGTAACGGAACAACTGGCATCTCAACCTGTCAAGCGGAACAATGATTAACACAAATCATACGCGCGGGTTTCCTTAGTTTTTCATAAGTACAATTTAAGAATTTTCTATTTTCATATTTTATAGATTTACATGCAAGGGGGATCAGGGGGCGATTAATAGTGTAAAAGGCCGAGAGGCCATACAGTAAGAAATAATAACATAATAGTAGAGGAAGTAAATCATGTAGAAAGAGTAAGTAGCAAAAGAAACTCATAAATGATAAAACCAGATAGTAAATGGTAAAAATGAAAAGTAAAAGTAATTAGTAAACAGTAAATAAGTATTAAAAGTAATATAACTAGGAAATAGTATAAGAAATTGGTTAAAACGAACGCGTTAAAAGTAAATAATGAAGAAACATGAAAAATATAAATAACGATAAAATTACGAGGGAGAGAGAAGAAGAGAAGAGAAGAGAAGAAGAAGAAAAGAGCAGAATCCAAGACAGGGCGTACCCGGAAAGCAGTTCACCAGGCGAATATCATCGACGGCGACGCTCGAGTTTTCGTAGGGTACGACCAACTCCAAAACCAAGCGGTACGGTTGACTGATGGCGTTTAAGTTGAACTCCGTCGTCTCCCACCTGTAACGGGAGGCATGTCGATGTTGGTTCTTGCGCTCAAGTCCGAAGCGCGGCACAGAAAAATGCGCGGCTTTTATTGGTATGGCGGTACGAACTTCTCGTGGTCGTTTCCGGATCGCTCCGCGGCGACCCAGCTGGTGCGATTGTTGGTTTCTATCACGAGTCGAATGGCCCCGTTCTTCATCTCCACCTGATGCAACGCCAGCTCCAAGAGGCAACTCGTGCCCGTTCGCGGGATCAGCTTCGACCATATTTGCCCTTCTCCCTGTCCCCTCATCCACAGAAAGTGTCCTGCGCGTAAGACATACCCCAATTGAACATTATCATAGATTCTCATAGAAAACTTGTAAAAATTCTATAGAATCCCCATGGGGATTTCATGTCCTTTTTGACACAGCAATTCCGGATGCCCACTGGTAAAAGTCTAAGAGGGATGAATAGGAAAATGTATGTATGTATTGGATTCTATGTGTATATTATGTGAGGCTAAACTTACTCGCTAGGAGGAAACTTCACTATTATTTCATTATTTATGAATTTTTTTGCATATATCGATATAAGACTTTATTATAGATTGAAACGTAATATTCAAAAATAGGTGTTATATAAATATCAGCCGAAAGTTCGTAGGTAATGAGATAACAGTGATTGACGTTTCCTTCCTGGCATAAAATATAATAAAATTCTATTAGTAATTACAAACAGAAGGACGTGTACACAGGTCCTTAATTTCTTTATCCCGGAAAAAAATGTTTATACAGGTATAATCATATTATGATCACATATAATTGGATACGATCAGATGATTACATATGGTCATACATGAATTTTCATATACGTATGATCAGATAAAGGCAAAATTCGAATCTGATTATATCCAATTACATATTATCACATATGATTATATATAACCATTTTTTCCCCGGTGGGGTTTTACTCGTTTTTACGGAAACCCCTATCAATCATTTCAGATACACATACATAGAATCCAATGAATTCCCATTTGTTCTTCTCGGACTTTTCTAGTGGATATCTGAAATCGCTGTGTCTGAAAGTGCGTTAGATTTCCATAAAGATTGTCCATGGGAATCTACGATAATATCTTTTCGATGGGGGACGGCGGTAGGTACCTACGAATGGCGGTAAAAAATCCCATAGAATCACCATGGAAATTTGATGTGCTTTTGACACAGCAATCTCGGATAACCGCTCATACAAATCTGAGAGGGATGAATAACAATGGCTTGGATTCTATGTGTATCTATCGAAGCAGATAAAATCTCATAACTTTTTAGTAGTAATTGCAAATATTGTAGAATGTGTGACATGGACATATAGCTTTTTATTTTCTTTGCGGGATCTTACACATGAAATTCGGTATATCCCTGTGTATCGTCTCAGATACACATAGAATCCAATGAACTCTTATTCGTCCTTCTCAAGCTTTTCCAGTGCAGCACATCTGAAATCGCCGTGTCAAAGAAGTCGTCTGTGGGAATCCAGGGGATCTTTTCAACAGAGACTCTTTCTCAGGGTAGAGAGCAATGCCATATTCCAATCCGGCCAATCTCACCGGTCTCCGACTTATTCGCGTCGGTCTTCGGTCCGATGGGGCTCGGCACCGGCGCGGTCGTCTTGACGAAGCCGGTGGTCCGGTTCCAGGACCAGTCGCACGTGGACTCGAAGTCGCACTGGCCGAGGTTGCCGCACCGTGCGCCGACGATGCAGCACAGACCGATGAGTAACTTGAGCGAAAGAGCGCCGCGATGACGCTTCGACTCGCGGGACGAACTCAAGATCGAGATTATCTCGGGCGCCGCCGCTCCGGTCATCACTTCGACGTTTGATCGCGTTCAGTGCATCGCAGTGTAAAGAGCGGCCGCGGTACCGCCGATCGGCATCACCCCGCCTCCGCGTACGCCGCTGCGCCGTCGTCGCGTCGCGTCATCCGTCGTGGATCGTGATCGCAAGCTCGTGGGAAACCGGTACGCGTTAGATCCTGCGAGGAAAGTCGGTTTTAACGTATATAGAAGAAGTATTCATATTTTTTAAATCTAATTTATAATTCGCATGCATATTCGATGACACACGAAAGGGAAGCGATTCGAAAAAATTATTGTTCGCTGAGTTATAAATGCGTTTCTCTTTATTAAATTGTGACGTCATCGGAAAGGCAGAGAGACGCACTTATGCCAAGACGCGCACTAGACTGTGACGTAGCTGCATTTAAAAATCTTCGTTCTCCAGCTCGGATAAGGCGGAAAATGAACAAAAATACAGGGTTGATCATTTTGACCAAACTTTCCAAATCTGCAATAACAAGATTAATGTTAAGACCGAGCTGTGCGGATATGCAGCGCTGCCAAACATTTCCGGTAGAAAGCGATTGAATATACCAAAAATGATTGAAAAATACTACAGAGCGTGAAATCAATCGTTTCTCATAATTTTTATATTAAATACTGTAGAAACTTATACAGAGCTTGTATCGATCTTTACTATTTTTTTATGATATTCAATGTGAAAATTATAAGAAATTATAGAACTTCACGCTTTATAGTATTTTTGAATCCTTTCTATTGTACAATTTCATATTATTTTCCACTAGATATATTCAGCAGGGAGGTACATATCATATGAGGCTAAGCTTACTCGCCAGAAAAAACTTAAATTACTTACTATTATCTCCTTATTATTTTTTATAATTTATAAATTACTAAATTATAAATTAAATGCGAGCTTTTGGCTTATATTTGTATAATACTTTTTTGAACATTACGTTTTTATCCACAATAAAGTCTTATATCGATATAGGCCAAACATTCATAAATAATTAGATAATACTAAATGAAGTTTCTTTCCTGGCAAGTAAGTTTAGCCTCACATATGTTATACGGACCTGAAATCATTTGACGTCAACGCGGCTATCCCTATTGAAAAGATCCCATAGAGATTTCCATAAACAATTTCTATGCGACTCTGATGTGCTTCAGACGCAACGATTCCCGATATCCGAGAGAAAAGTTTGAGATGGTCGCATGGGAATTCATTATATTCTATATTGTATATCTGAGATTATAAATAGGGATTTACCGAATTTTATATTTATCCGCAAAAACAAATTGAATTCCATAAAGAAAATAAAGACCTGTTACACGCCATTCTATTCGTAATTGAAGACACTGCTGCAAAAAGGAGGCAGCTCCATTTCGCCCCTTAATCTCTGTTTAAATTTGAAAAGGCACTCATCTTAAAACTCAATGGAGATATGTGAAAAATGTATAGCAGCTTTTTTCTAGTAAAAATATAGGTGAACATTCTTTATTTTAACTTTTTTTCGATATCTACAACAGATTTCAAGATAATTTTGCCCCAAATGGAGCTGCCTCCTTTTTCCCAAATGGAGCTACCTCCTTTTTGCAGCAGTGTCTTCAATTACTAATAGAACCGTACAATATTTTATTTGTTTCTACAGATAAATACAGAATCCAGAACATATAGGTTCTTATTTATCTCTCTCAGATTTTTATCAGTGCAGGGTATCCAAAATCGCTGTGTCAAAAGCACATCAAATTCCCACGCACTGAAAAAAGTCTTGGTTGGGCTAACGCGATATTTTAAATGAATGCGAGCCGATAAAACGTTTTTTTGGAATTGCAAAATTCTTTGCTCGATTTCACGAAAACTTTGACCTCAGCGAGCTAAACACTTGGATGGTTCAACAAATACCTTTTCAGATTATCAAATTATCTCGACAAAATTATTTTAGACTATTTTTTTCTCAGTGTGAGGATTCTATGGGATTCTTACAAGTTTTCTATGAGAAGCTATGATATATCTTCTCAATAGGAATCCGCGCGCTCCGAATCCGACACCACGTGACACCTTCCCCGATTACAATTGGCCGGCGCCGCTGCACCACGGAAAGCTGTGACGTAGAAAGCATCGGACCGTTCGCATCCCGCTTTCAGCAGCGTTTGAAATAAAGCACCCCTCATGACATTTCCACGCTAAACGACGCCGCCAAAAATCGCAAACGCATTTCCCCGCTGAACATTATTTTGCCCGCGCGGAATCTATTCTCACACGCTTGTACACACGTATCGGCTAAACGTTCTCTCTCAAATGCCTCTTATCCTCCCCGCCGACTTCACGCTTTATAAGATCCGCGCGCGCGGAACAGAAGCCGATACGACGGCGAGCGTCGATCGTTCGAGCGGCGCGGCGACGACTCTGCCGCGCTCCTTCCACCTACGCGCGAGAGCGTGAGAGAGGAAGTGCGTGGGACACGCGTCGTGTCGCGCCGCTGGCTAAAATTGATAGGTACGTCCGTCTTAGTCGCGGCATCCCGCGATTCGAAAACGCCCTTATTTCTATTCTGCGCGCACGTGCGCGTCGCGATCCTCCTCCCCAGGACACGACGCAGCATCTTCCGCAAAGTAATCGCGCGCGCGCGCTCGCACCCCGCGTCTAATCCCTCGGCGCAATATTTCCCCGCAGATGCTCGCAGCATCCGCCGCGAATCTCTTACCTCCGCGGATGACAGCTGGAAGCGTCGGGCGGGACGCGATCGCGAGTCGACGACATTTAATTCGCGCACTCTTTTCACGAGTCAAACCTCCCCTTCTCCCCCACCCTCTTCCTCTCCACCGTGGACCACTCTCCGTCTTGCTCCGAGGGTGTCGCAATCCGATGAACAGGTGGAGTGGAGCCGATCGCCGTGATTCACCGAGGCGCGCGCGCGCGCGCGCGACGGAAATAAGCACTCCCCGCCCCGGTCGTCCGCTCGTCGCGCCGAAGAGCTCTGCGAAGCGAGTATAGATGGAGATTTATCCCGCGACCGACGACCACCACCGCGGATTTAACTCTCGAGGTTCTCCGACGTCGTAATGCGAGTCCCCTCTCTCTCTCTCTCTCTCTCTCTCTCTCTCTCTCTCTCTGGCTCTCCCTATCTATCTCCTTCACGTCGGAAACTCGCGGCGCGATTTTCCCGTCCCGTCGCACATACGGACTGCTGTGCACGACGTTTGGAGAGCTTCCAAAAAGCTGGCCGCGACGTTATTGGCGAGAGCGAAGGACTCCGCCCCTGCAAAGCGACGACCCGCGTCGCGCGGCTGCGCCTTGGAGTGTGCGAGCGTCTCTCTCTCTCCTCTCTCTCTCTCTTCCTTCCTCCCCTGCCCTTGTTCATCTTGGCGCGAAGAGCGGAGGTTCTGTTCGCGCGAACGCTACGCCTGCTCTGCGCGCGAATCGAATCGAAGGGGGGCAACCGGACGTGGAAAACCGAGGCGAAGACGCGGCGCGGCCAGCGGAACATCGGTATACATAGTAGCGGGCTTGAGCCCGTGACCTTGGGCGACCGCGCGAGGGCGAGTCATCCCGGGTGCCGCGCGAAGACGCCGCGCGACGCGGCGCAGCGGGGATCGATGCGACGCTCGGCCGCTTCCCGTACCTGTGTGTGCGCCGAGCGGCGCGTCGATCCCGCGTTAATTTCCAATGTTTCCGGCTGTTGACCGCATCCACGCGCGGATTCGAGCCGAATAGAACGCGGGGCGATAATCGATTTGCTCCCTCTCCCCCTTCCCACTCGTATCCCGGTACGCATCATCCTGTCGGAGGAGCACGCGCGCGCGCGCGCGCGCGGGCGCCTGGGGTTCGGTTGAGATTCGATCGAACGCGGAACAAGTCCGGGAAGGCGCGAGAAACGTTCGTCGATTCGTCGAATCGAAGCTGCGTTCGTTTTCTTTGCTTATTCATCGTGAAAGCTAGGGTAGGTCCGTGAAGAGCTCTAACCAAGGTTACGGTGACTTTATCTTTGCAAAAAATCCAAATTGTTCAGTAAAAATTATATAATATAAGTTCCATCGTGAACTTAATTTTAATGTGATTCTTGACGAATATTCTACAAATAATGAATGATTAATTTCATATAGTATAGAAGTTTCATCGTGAACTTAACTTTAACATGATTCTTGACGAATATTCTATAAATGATGAACGATTAATTGTTATAATCGTTACTGTTTTGAAAAAGAAAGTACATATGAAATTATTTTTTAAAATTTAATGGAAAGAACCTTCGCGAGCAGTCACTGCCATGTCCGGTTTCTATATATAACCGGAGTCGACCAATACCACTTGAAGAGTCGGTGGCTCAATTGGTAGAGCGCGAAAGCATTCGCCCTGCAGTTTCGAAGCAGCTCGTAGAGCGCAGGTTCGAGTCCCGGTAGGGTGTGGAAAAAAAAAACCGACCCCACTAAGCGGGTTGGCAGGCGGCAGCACCCGTCGCACACGGGCAGTATCATCAACCACTGTAAAGTCGGTAAAGTCACTGCGTGTGCGTTCCCTTTTTGCAAAATCCTACTTCATTCACCGTGCTCACACTTCGTGATGCCACAGTGGTACCCGTGCGGGCACGCAGCAAGACATCACTGCGATGTTTCTCAAAGTCAACGCGTGGTCTCACAATGCCACTACTGTGAAGTCACCTCAAGCAAAGTATGAAAAAATGAAGACAAAAATAATTTAATTTCAATCAAAACGGCTTGCCGTAAAGCCTGCATTAATTAATCCGCGACATGATACAACTAAGTCGATGATGATTCGACTAATACTCAAAATTTCGGAGTCGATTTGAAACACGAGAGAATCGGATTGATTGGAGTCGGATTGAAAAAATTTATCGAAATGTGGGAGTTTCTGCTTGATTGGGTTTCGATTGTCCAAGTTTTCGGACACCAGTCTGCAGGTGCCGGGGGGTCAATGAACTACAGAGTCGCGAATGCACGGCTCGGTTAACTTCCGAGAGCGACTAGGAGATGGTGCTGGCTGTTTGGTTCTACTCCGGTGTGATTTTTTCACTTTCAATGTAATGATTTTCAGGAAAGCGATAAATATGGTTTGCAATTTCTCTTACCATGATTCTGTACAGTCATAGTGGCTCCATTAGAATGTTTCACAATGTATATAGGTATCTTTTAATGAACAGTTCCAAAATTAAAGTCCGTCCGATATATTACAACTGATTTTTCGGTTGCCTCGCGCTCGACATAAAATCCTCCTCGTTTTTATCGAAGTAAAAATCTGAAACTAAAATTGATGCGTTTATATTATACTAAATTATAACGATTTTCTGTCATTTAATTTTTTTCATCGAGAAGCAAACATCAGCTGGTAAGCACCGCGGTTGAACGGGTTGTCTACATGCTGGAGCAGCTGTGCGTAAATTTCGACACGATTCGTCGAAATATCGTATAACTATGATAACATTGAACATACCTAAATAATGTTGGAGGATGAACTCGATATGATTTCGATCGTTGCAGCATATCGTATCATCGATCTCAAAATTTCCCATATTAAGTTTCTCCAATCGAATTGAAAGATTATTGTTGATTTCAAAGATGAAATGAATATCCAGATAGCGTTGATTTATACCATAGCATAGTAGTCTAAAAATGTTAACCAGAGACTCGATAATTATAACAAAGGTATCAACTGAAATTTTGAGAAACTGTAGAATCAGCTGTGACTGGAACAAGAAGCTGAACTATCAGTGGTCTTATTGAATCAAGAGATTTCCTATAAAGCAAGAGCACATCAATTAACTGAACAAATCTGCAATTAAAATATAAAAAATATATTATCAATTCTAGGTACAATGAATTATTATCCTTATAATTAAATTCATAAATATATATTGCAGGGGTGATAGCTGCCTATAATTCTCTCTTGAAAAGGAAAAATTAAATATTCTCGCAGGGAAAATCGTACGCTAATATCGACATTTGGGAGGCAAAGTTGGGATATTCCAGGACTGTCGAAACTGGAGCACGGCCATCCTTGCGAGTGCTCCTTGTAAATTCGATGTAAAATGCAGTTTATATTCAGTCGAAAATTAGATACCTACCCATACAGAGTAGAAAAATAATTCTCGGTATATCTCAAGCAAAATATGAATAATTGAAGATAAAAATAATTTAATTTTAATAAAAATGGCTTGCTATAAACCCTGCGTTAATTAGTCCGCGATATGACTAATAACTAAGTCGATAATGATTCGACTAATAAATATTCGGAATATAATATGTAGAGGTATAATTTGTTCATAGGTTTTCTCAGAATAGATAGTTTATAATATTTCATATGTTTTACGGGCGCCAGGCAAAAATTGCGAGTCGCACCGACTTTCGTAGAATATAGAATAGACCTGCAAAGTAATAGAAGTTTCTATGCGCGACAATTTGCGGAGCTTTCAGATATGGTTCAGATAAGATAATACAGTAGGCGTTCCTTGCAAACTGGTACAAGTAATGACCCACACGGCTTTTACACCGATTTATCGAACCGGCGTCGCAGAATGGATGAAAAAGATATATCAATTAGATATCAAAAATTACTGAAATAGAATTATTGCCTTGGACAAAAACGCGGTATTTATAAAGTTGCAACGAAAAGTGCATCCCAATGCGACGCTGGTCGACGGTACCACGTTAGGGTACAAATTTTAATTTTCAGTTACACACACATGCAAAGAATATGTCTGGCAGCCTTGCGAGGCTAATCTTATTAAAAAGGATAAGTCGACTATAATTTTTCAGCATAAATAAGCAAGTAAATTTGAGCCTCGATTATAATTAATAAGGTTTATGATTTTTCAGGAAATTAGAATCTTAATTTAATATAAAAAATTATAGCTCATATAGAAGCAGTTGTGATTCAATCTCAGCAGCTCTGGAATATCCCAGTTTGCCTCCCATCTGACGACACTGATTCACAACCAAATCTACAACGAACTCATTTTTTTTTAAGATACGATAAAAATCTACTAAAAAAAATTTCTGCTATAACTTGAACTTTTAAATAAAAATGAAATACGTAGGTATCGAAATGTAATTAGGTAATTTTTCTTAAAGTAATATTTAGTCAAAGAAGTCAAAGAAGTCAAAGTAGCAAATAAGTATAGAAAATTCACTCTCGCAAGCCCACTAGAGAAAGACAAGCGACAGTACGAGAGAAGGATAGTGCAAGAAGATCCGTGCGACACAAAAATTCCAGAGTCAACTCTGAAACGATCCCCCAGTGTCAAGAACTGGACGGAAAATTTCAGAAGATCCTCGGAAATTTTACACGCCGTACGGCAAGGGTGTGGCGCGACGAACGGCGTCCTCTTCACTGATGAGATTCTTCTTATGCGTACGAGTAATTCGTCACGTTTCATTGCTCGACGATCGCTCGAGTTCGGAGGAATCTTCAAACACCGAGCTATGAGAAATCGTTAGCAATAAATGACAGAGACGAAATTCTCGCGATCTTGAAGTACTAAAGACCAATCCGCCCGAAGCAGACTCTGATCGATCACACTCTCAAGCATACATGGACCCCCCCCCCCCCCCAAAATGCGTTGAGATTCAACGGACCCTACTAATTACCTATATTTAAAAAAACGAATGGCTATAATCGCGAAAATCAGCAAGAGTACCTATGTATATTCACAAAATTCGGACATTTTCGCACTGATACATGCATTCGTCTCGTCAATCATTCTCTAATGTTGATCTTCGGTGATGATCCAGCGTCGAGGGGGGAGATCTCGTCTCGACCCCCTCGCAGGAGCTGCAATACGACGCGAAAGCGATACACGGAATCGCGAATTTTTTAAGCTACGGACTCTAAATCGTGACTCTATTGATCGTCCAAAGAAGGACAATTATTGCTAATGGGTTTATCGGTCGAACTTTAGTCCCTATTATTAGCTCTAGGATGAAAGTATAAAACGAGCAGAGAAGCTACCCTGAAAGAATCATAACCAAAGTGGATATCTGACCCTGAAAAAAATCCAAGAAACGAAGCTACCGCGATTTCCAAAGAGCCCGTATTAGAACTGGTAGTGATCAGGATTTTCTAGGCAAATGAGAGAAGTAACACGTCGTCCAGATGAAAGTTATGAATGTAAGAAAAAACGAAGTAAAGCAATCAACGTTAGAAGCGTTAACGAGCTTTCAATTATTACATTTCTTCGAGTGATGATATAAAAATAATTAAGCATCTCTTTGAAATTCGATTTTTATTGAAGAGAGCGTACTTTATAATTACGTAACGAGAAAAACTGCATTGAAATGAGAGAAAATAAAGACTGGTCCGATTAAAATGCCGCTACAAATCGAGTTCTTTAATATTTTTTAGAAAAATTCAAATTCAGATGATAAGATAAGTGAAAAGAGATCCGCTACCAGCACCATAATACAAATCGGCTCTTTTCTTTTCATCGCCAGACTTCAGCCCCTCTTAAGGGGGCTGTGGCGATTTTTCCATCAGTTCAAGAAGCAACAATAAAATCGACAACGCGTCTCGCGAAACGAACAAATTTCCCTGACAAAGATTCATCTTGAATTCATCTACACGAAAAGTATCCACCGTTCGATGAGTTATCGATTTTTGATTTCTCGAGTTCAATTAATTCGCGAGCGTCGAACGGTGGTACCATCTCGCGATTATATTTGCAGCGAATTGTCGACGACAGTTATCCAAATAGCAAACGAGACAAATTTGAAACTAAGTATAAAAGTATCTTCCCAAAACGCGTCTCGCTGCAAATCCCCTAAAGTGTTATCGTCGCGCCACACAGAAAAAGGGACAGAATGAGCGAAGAAAAGGCATATACAACGAACCGATTTCGGTATAGCGCGTCATTCCGCGTACCGAAAGTCGGTTTGAGGAAATCTGAAGGGGGCACTCACCGATGACGATTACAGCCACCGCCGTTCTAGCTCCGACGTAACGTGATAATCCAAAGTTTACTGCACAAAGAACAGAACAATATTGTCAGTCTAAAGCATGGCTGATTCGAGGTTCGTGGGGGAATGTATTATACAATGTGGTTAACACTAGTATCCGGACACCAACAAAAATTTGGCAGATTTGATCGAGTGTTCTTACTAAATGGAATTTGTTATGGGCGTTCCCAGTTTATTGAAGATTCTTTCCCAGCAATTAATTCTTTTTAACACATTCAATAATTTATATCGTACCATAGTAACCTGGCAGATTTTACGAAGCCGACAGTGGATATTTGAAGGAGCGTATCATGCGCGTCGAAGTGAGAGTAACATATGCGAGGAAACGAACGTGACGAACACAAAATTTCTGTATCGCGATCACCGAGAAACTTCTAGAATTCTTGGGAGGTTTTTTTTCGAAGGATTCGCGAGCACCACGATCGTCCTCCCGGTTCGCGAAGCTCTCCCGTCTTCAAAATGGATTTCCAACAATGTCCAGTCGTTCTACTGCAACAATTTTCTCGGAAGAGCAAAGGGAATACGCAAGGAGGGAGCGCGGGGCAAGAGCGCGCACCCTGTAAGCCAGACCGTGTCGAAATGGCATACCCTACCGCTGCGAGCTAAACAGCTGGCGTTACCTGTTATCGCCGCGACTCGGCTGTGAGGCGCGCTCACTCTCTCTTACTAGGTTACCTAGATACGACACGCTCGAAACAAAGTATCTCAACGATCAGCGTCGAACGATGCAACGAATCAAAATAAGCCTGAGCCTGTTTAGAGTACGAAGAGGTATTCCCTGTAATTTTATTTAATATGGTCTTCCCATAAAATAAATATTTATAGCTATTTTTAAATTCAGTTTGAAATAATATACCTATTCAATATCGCACGAAGAGAAAGACGTTCGTTGAGAGATAGCCCCCCTTACGATACTCAAAAGAATGCACAGAAACTTTTATTCCCGAACATCGATACGATTTTCCCTTATTTCGAAATTGCCCCAAAAAATCCCTGAACGTGACGAAAATTGCAATAAATATTACCGTTAGTTGTCGTCGCGTGTACATCCGCAGCAGCTGTAGCGTCGGTCTTGGCATTCTTGATATGAAAGGAGCTCTCGATTTTGCTTCTGCTTACTGCATCCCCGACGCAGCGTCTTCGTACGGAGTTCTCTCCACAGCATCCCGACTGATGTAGAATTTTTCACAAACGCGAAGGCGACAAAGTCCGTCACTGTCTCTCGTAAAACGAAAAGTTTGCACGCGATCTCTTGCACCACTTCGTGTCAACGCGTCACTGCCGTCCGAATGTTATACGTCGAAGCGATAGGTACCCGGAGAAATTGTCTCCCTCGCCATGAGCTTCGAGAGTCTTCGAAGCCACTTTACGACACGCGGAAACGAATACCGATGAAACTGTCCTCCTCTTCGCGATTTTGCGTCTCTCCGTGTCGCGAATTCCGATACGACACCGCGACCCGAACACGCCGATACGACCGACGAAGACGCTTCTCCCGTCACGAAAGGAAAACACGGCGCGAAGGAGTTCTCTCGAAGCACGAGACCGTCTTAAAATGGCCGACGAGGAGGTATTTCTCATCGCGTCGGTATCTCGGCTCGCAAGGCATGACGAGTCGCTCGTTCTCCGCAGGATCGCCTCACTGTCTCTCCGAGGATAAATCCGCGCGATCCTCCCTGCCGCGTCGATACCGCTTATCCGCGAATTCAGCGTCCGATTCCCCGCGCCAACCCGCACGTGCGAGCACGTCGAAGGAACCGGCGAAACTGCGGTTCTTCTCGCCGAAGTCACGCGACTTCGGCGCGAGGCTAGATTCAACCGTTTCGCGTTCGATTCGTAACGTACGCTCCAACATATCGCTGCTTCCCGACAAGACCGTCGCAACTCAACTACCCGGAGAAATTGTCTCCCTCGCCACGAGCTTCGCGAGTCATCGAAGTCACTCTGCGACGCGCGGAAACGACTACCGTTGAAACTGTCCGCCTCTCTGCGATTTTACGTCTCTCCGTATCGCGAATTCCGACGCGACACCGCGACCCGAATGCAACGAAACGACCGACGAATACGCTTCTCCCGTCGCAAGAAGAAAAAGCGGCGCGAAGAAATTTTCTCGAAGCCCGAGACCGTCTTAAAATGGCCGACGAGGAGGTGTTTTTCTCACCACGTCGGAATCTCTGCTTACAGGGCATGCCAGGCCGCTCCTTCTCCGCAGGATCGCCTCACTCTCTCTCCGAGGATAAATCCGCGCTATCCTCCCTCCCGCGTCGATACCGCTTATCCGCGAATTCACGGTCCGATTCCCCGCGCCAGCCCGCACGTGCGAGCGCGTCGAAGGAACCGGCGAAACTGCGGTTCTTCTCGTCAGAGTCACGTGACTTCGGCGCAGGGCCGCATCTAGATTCAACCGTTTGGCGTTCGATTCGTAGCATACGCTCCAAAATATCGCTGCTTCCCGAGAAGACCGTCACAACTCAAAATTTCAGTAGAAGCATTAAAAGCGTATAGCAAATTTAAATTAAAAGCTATTGTAGAATGAGGTGCTGTCTGAATTTAGTGGAAGTCAAACAAATTCAGAAAACTCATTCTACAATAGCTTTTAATTTGAATTTGTAATAAGTTTTAAATGCTCCCACTGAAATTTTGAGTTGTGACGGTCTTCTCGGGAAGCAGCGATATCCTGGAAGAGAGACTGCCAACAAACCGGAGCAGCTATGCCAAGAGCGCCAACCATGATAACGGTTCGGTTCGATGTAAATTCTCCCTTGACTAAGCTAATAGCTGTAAGGAAAAAATTAACAATCCGTCTTCCGGGTTAACAAAATAAGAAAAATTAATTCACAATATATTAACAATCAAAACACGAATACTTAACATACGATCAACTTACGCATCGCATCTCTCCCAGTGTTGCGATCTCAAAGATGACAGGCCATGGGGGGAAGTTTCGAAGACGTAAAGCAGATTTATGTCGTTTTCAAAATTGTTATCAAATTGAACGATTCATTTACCACGAATAGAATGTCCGTCATATTGATGAAATCCTATACCCTCGCGAGAAGATTCTATTACAAAATAGCAGGCGTTGGTAGATCCATAAGACTCGATGTCGAGCGTTACGGATCCTTCAGACCGTACCACGAGAAGGTCCCTGCTAACGACGGTCCGCGACCATCGATAAGTTTCTAGCAATCTAATTCCCGATATTAAATATCAGCGACGATAAATTATCACGCGATGCTTTCGGCATGCAAGGGCCGGCTGTATAAATAAAAAAATGAGAGGCGCGAATGAAAACTTGTCGATGCTCTTACATAGTGTTATTAAAAACTAGTTTAAAAACTAAAGTCCGCTTCCATCGTAGAGTTTTACAAAATTAATTAATAAAACAAATTCCTTTTATCAAACTTATCCTTACAAGTAAATGAATCCCCTACATGTAGGAAAGCTCCCCTGTCTGTGCAACAACACCATGCTTATGACGGCTTTTACTTTCTTGCCACTTAAAAGTATGAAAATGTACTTTTAGGATGAAGGGAAAATCGAGGAGCGTTGTAGGAAACCTGTAGAATAATAACGAAGAGCCTATAGAGACGACGAGGAATTTAAGAAAACCGAGCGAAGCCTATAGAGGACCATGTATCTACCTATAACAAAGACGACAAGACTAAACGAGATCGAAGCCTTTACGAATTCGAAGAAGAGCCTAAACGAGATCGAGGAGCCTATACGAAATCAACGAGGAACCTATACGAGTTCGAAGAGTCTATACGAATTCGACAAAGAACCTACGAGTTCAAAGAAGAATCCACGAATTCAACGAAGAGCCTAAAAGCTTAAGACACCAGCGACGAAACGACATTGCAGGAGGATAATTGAAAGGATGTGGTTGATAGCCGGTAACGAGAAAACGAACAAAGAGAGATAATAAAGGAAAAGCAACTGGTGCAATTGCAAAGACACGGGAGCTGAAGATGAAATGAAATACCCTAAGATGATGAAGCCTAACTAATGATAATAAACTAGAGTTTCGTGTATTCCCACGGCGACAAGTGTTGAGCTCTTTTTTAGAAGTTGAGAAATCCAGTGTCCCGAGAATAAGACCAAATCTATAAGTGGAACATAAAGCTGAACGATTAATAGTCTTATTTAAATATAAAAGACAGTCGCAGTTTGCCTGAAAAAGATGTCATCATTAAAATTTCGGCGATCTGAAACAGAAAGCAAAATGATTAGTCATCTCATGTTAGATAAAAAAAATTGCCGTAGACCGTCTGAAGAGTAACGCTGTATAATGGGACCAAATTTGACGAACTGAAACAGAAAGCAGAACGATTAATTATATCTAATTTTAGCTCAAAAAATTGCCGTAGTCCACCTGAAAGGTAACGTTTTATAGGTAATTGCACGAAGTTTGACAAACTGAAACAGAAAGCAGAAAGATTACAACTATTCACTAGCTACAACAAAGCCCGATAGCCGAGTGTCACAGAGTGCTATGATTTTGGTGACAAGCTGCCGTTGCAAATTGCATTCCATTTGTAATTTTACAGCAGAGTAACAGAAATCTGTAACATTTGGCTAATCGGGAAAGAGAGAGTAACTTATATCTATATTCCCTGAAAAAGAAAGTTTCGTATTAATTCGTAGACCTGAAATAGAAAATGATTAGTAGTCTTAAATTAAATGGATATATATGACATTTTTAAAGAATTCTTAGGAGGGAAAAGGAGTGATAAATGATTAATTTCAATTAATCATTGCTCCATCCTTTACCCCGATTTGAATCCTTAAAAAATAATGATGTCATATGAATGGTGAGATGAGGGAAAAGGAGACATAGATATATTTCTTTATTAAAATTATACAAATTCTCTTATCCTATATGAGAGGTGAACATTTTTCACGGATTCACTGCGGGGAAAACGAAAGCGATGAACGCGATCAATGTTACTCGATCGTTCCTCGTTTCTTACTCCACAATGAATCCCTTAAAAATAATGATAGATGAGGCGAGGGAAGAGTTTATTTATTTATGTATCAATAATATACATAAATATCGGGTCGAGATATCCTTTCCAGGATAGGATGCCCGAAGGCATTGGGGATTAAGTGGGCGTCAAGCAAAAAGGCGAGACGCGCCACATTTTATATAATAAAGAATGCCTCACCGTGTGAGGGTGGTACATTTCCGCGGAACTCAATTTTTCCCGGAGTTCACTGCTACAAGGCAAGTACTTCCTCCGGGGGTCAAGACCGGAGCCCCACTGACGTTTTGAGAACATTTAATATGTTCTCCAGTGATTAACTCTTATGATAAATACTCATCAATAATTGCAAGCTTGATAAAATTTCAATATTATAATTATATAATTTCTGTAAAAATATCTTATATTTTGTGTATCGAATGCAATTCATGATTCTCTGAAGGAGCTTGAATGATATCATTTTAACAAGTATTTACATTCTTTCAGCGTTAAGCGCATTGTAAATTGAATTAATAAAATTTATTGATACAATAATTGTAATGTGAATTTAGCATTCTCCGTGCATAAACTGCAGTTTCATTTGAACAAATAAAGTTCAATACTATACTACGTGTTTCAAATGTTTGAAATAAATTATAGGACTTTATTTATATGTTTAAATATTTAATTAGGACACTGCGTAGTGAGACTCCGGTTGACAGAACTTATACATCTAATCCACTTTTACTTCAGTGGTACTCACCAAGTTTTCTTAAACTAATACATGGTATATGCGAAATGTATATATCAAAGTAGGCGTGCGATGCGAACAGAATAATACTATTAGGTGTACGACTTTGCTTCCGCCATTTTTCCTCCGCCGTTCGATTCAAAAGATGACCAATTTTTTTAACGCGAGATTCGTATGCTACCCGAAAGATGCGCTCTTATGCATGTGCCCGAAATAATTACGAACGGACCTAACGTACCTACTACTACCGCGATCCGCGATTGATGAAGCGAAATGACCAGGGCCCCATCCACGCCCACGTCAGTGAGAGTCTCCAAATTCGATACTCTCTCCTTTAATTTTTATCGCGCTATGTATTATAAATAACTGCGAACGGACCTAACGTACTACTACCGCGATCCGCGATTGATGAAGCGAAATGACCAGGGCCCCATCCACGCCCACGTCAGTGAGAGTCTCCAAATTCAATACTCTCTCCTTTAATTTTTATCGCGCTATGTATTATAAATAACTGCGAACGGACCTAACGTACTACTACCGCGATCCGCGATTGATGAAGCGAAATGACCAGGGCCCCATCCACGCCCACGTCAGTGAGAGTCACCACATATGATACTCTCTCCTTTAATTTTTATCGCGCTATGCATTATAAATAACTGCGAACGGACCTAACGTACTACTACCGCGATCCGCGATTGATGAAGCGAAATGACCAGGGCCCCATCCACGCCCACGTCAGTGAGAGTCACCACATATGATACTCTCTCCTTTAATTTTTATCGCGCTATGTATTATAAATGATTACGAACGGACCTAACGTACTACTACCGCGATCCGCGATTTATGAAGCGAAACAACGGCCCTGCCCCAATACTTTGAATCATAAATGTATAACCAGTTTTTCACAATAAAGCCTCGAATTTCGGAAAAACGGCGGAAGCAATGCTGTACATCTATTGGATTGAATCTTTTGAAAATATTATAGCCATGAACCTTATTTGTAGTGTACCATTAGTTATACGTGGAACTATTACATTTCTTTTACTATATTTCAGTTTGCAAAAAATCATTTTCTGTATCAAAAATTTACGATTAAATAAGAGAACTAGAAAATCTCACAAAATATTGCATATTCAATGTGCACCAGAAATAAATTTTAAAGCTTATTAAACGATATGGAATATCGTTCAAAGAGAATTGACTTTTATCAAAAGCAAGGAACTTGAATAGGTAAAAAAATGATAGTCAAATATATTAAAATTAATTAAATTGAACTAGAGAAATTAAATATTTCTTAATTGAATTTCTAAAATTCTGAAAATTATATGTTCAGAATGAATGCATATCAAATCGCACGCCTACTTTGCTTTCTTCTGAATATAGAAGAAAAAATATATAGAGAGAGAAAGATAGAGGAAAAGAAGAAAAACCATAGGACGTATTCAATTCCAGATTCATTCTCGATATGTTCTGCAGATTTCGAAAATTTGCAGAAGAGTCTCGAGAACTCCTCCGAAATTATACGAACCGTTATGGTCGGGTGCGTGGTGCAACGACCGGCGTCCTCTTCACTGATGACTTCTTTCTTCTTTCTTCTGGCAAGGCGAAGTCGCAGACGGCTTGCGAAACCGATTGCCACCATGCACCACGCAGCACGGTGTTAGCGACCTCGCCGTTGCCTCGCCTAACGATCGTTGGAAAACGCGGGCGAGAGCAATGGAACGCAATTTTTAGAGACTCACGGTGCATTGCTGTACCGTCCCGAAATTCAATTGCACGCGAACGCGTTTCGTGAGCGCTCCAGAAAGCGATAACGAAATTTTTTAATCGAATTCGCGAGAGGATACCCTTCGCGTGTCCTTGCCTACCGCTTTTCGAATTCGATGGAAACCTTCAAACATCGAAATGAAAGCCGCGCGACAACGAAGAGTGATTATCTCGCGAGTTCGAGCCGGAAGAGAAAGCGAAACGAGACCAACGATCGTTAGCCGCATTAATACTAGCAGCGGGCAAGACTGCAACGGTGCAGTTATCTGTAAATTTGTTCAACACCTCGCACCCTCAGTCACACTGGCCAAATTCGCGACGCGATAATTCGTAGATCGGAGCCCTACCTAACCACCTATATTTAAAAACGATGGCCATAATCGCGAAAAGCCTACCTAACCCCTGTATATCCAAAAAAACGACCATGCTCACCAACACATACATTCAACATTCGCACGTGGTATATCCGCTTCCTCCTTTGGATAGCTCCCTCGCCGTGTGAGAAGGGGGAGATTCTTCCTCAACCCCTTCTCAATTGCTGAAAACGACGCGAAAGACAGATCGGTTCGCGATTGTCCTATTCTCTAAGACTCTACGCCGCGACTGCACTTTAGAAAAGTGCTATCGTATTTTTACCGGACGACTTTAACCAATTTATTATTAGCTTTACGATGACAATACGAACGAGAAGCTACTCTGAAAGAAACATAAGAAAACTCGAATTTTTTAACGCGACTCGACTCCTGAAAAAAATCCAAGAAAAATAGCCGACCGCGATTCAAACGCGTGAAACCAAGCTTTTAAGTTGGTCTCAAAGTGTCACCAGGCTCCCTTGAGCTCTGGCAACGATTCGACAAAAGTATTCAAGTATTCGCGTACCGCGATTGAGCGAACAAGTTCCCTGATATATATTCCGATCGATGCACAGAACGTTCGATGTTAAATTTTTAAAGAAAAGTCGGAATTTCATTTGATTCGCGTCCACCGAACGTCTGCGCACCTCGGGCTTAGATCTAAATTTGCAGCGAAAATTAGAGCCCTGATTCGAGAGAAGAACCGTTTACAGAGATTTGATATTTCCCTCTCAAAAGGTAAAATAATTTTGATAAGTATAATATTAACGAACTGAACACAAAACGTTCCGCTCCAAGCAATACAATTGGGAGCTGAGTACAAATGTACGCGCATTTCGCTGCAAATATCACGGACGTCGTTGCACCACGCGAAAAAAAAGGATAGTGAGAGGATAGATAAATACGACCATCGCTCTCGGTATTTCGCCAAATCGCGTACCGAGAGACGACGGAAGAACTTTAACAGCTGGGACTTACTCGGCGATGAGGATCCATCGACGCTCGTCTCGTGAGATGTGGCCTTCCGATGAGTATCTGAAATGGACAGACAATTGCGGTTAGAAATTGCTGTTTTTTCGAAGGAAATTCGGTCGATCGTCTTTCAAATATCGAGAGGATTTTATATTCGATCTGTACTCACCGTGAAAATCACGAGACGGAGCCAAATGCCGACGGTCTTCGGTCCAGCCGAAGCTATCGGCCCTCGAAGTCGACTTTATCTTTAGTAATAGCTCCGGCTACGACAAACGAGCAATTGAATCAACGAGGGAATTTATTTTGAGAGGAATCGAGCAATGATGCGAGAACCGGTAGAATTTACGATGAATTGAGCTTTTTTTTGATAAAGATCATAGTAGAAACAAACGCACAGTGAACAAACTCGCGAATTAATGATCGCGTTCGAAATGGAATGTAAATTTGATTTCAAATGAAGAGATATTAGAACTTACCACGAAATATTCGTGACGGAGGCCCAGCGACGACAGCCCTTCGCGAAAATCGCAGCTCGGGCCTTGATTTCGTCGTCGAATCGAACGTCGTATTCATTATTCGTTCCATCTGAGACACACGAGTATTCGGATCAACGAAGGAATATAATTTGCGGAAATTCGAGCAATATATCGCGAGAATCTACGATGAACCGAACGTTGCGTCGATGAAAATCAAAGTTGAAACGTACACGCGAGGGAAATTCGAGAACTAACGACTGCGCATCCGAAATAGCGCGGCGAATAATGCAATAACTTCGCGAATTAAGAAATTAGTCATAACTCACCATGATTACTCGTGATGGAAGCCCGAGGATGACAGCCTTTCGCACGAATCGAAGCCGAGGCCTCGTATTCGTCGTCAAACCGGACATTGCGTCCTTAATTCACTCCGTCTGCAACAATTAAACGATACCGACCGTTGTATTTCTTTCGAACGGAATGACAGCACGAGAACTGACGGTCACTGCGCAATAGGAGGAATAGGTATGGTACGGAGAACGGAAGCCAGCGCTTTCGACCAATCACATCATTGCTTTAGCAAAGGATGCTCTAAAGCAGTGATTGGATTATATCGAGAGCACTGTTCTGTTTCCCGCTCATTTTTCTTCCTATTGTACAAGTTTCTAATATATTTATTACGTGAATGATAGTCGAGGATTCACATCGACAAGATTCAAAATGAATATCCCGTTTATACGAAGAAATCTTAAAAGCGCGATGATATTCCCAAAACGACGAACGCGTTTGAATTTAACCGATGCACAGTCGCAGAACGCTCCCGGGATTGAAATAAAATAGTACTCACCACATAAGACTCGTGACGGCGCTCGAACGTCGACAATCCGCGGTTTAATGGATATGTCGACCCCCGAAGTCGACTTCCTATGTTCTCCGTCTACGATAACGGAATAATTGCGCGATTAGCGAAATGATTTATTTCAGGAGAAAACGACGGACGACGGGAGACCGTGATAAAAACAACGATAAAGAACTTTCGGATCGGATTCGCGTACGAAGACGAACTGCGCAGAGAGAAATTTTTCGAACGAATTCGACCGACGACGCGAGAACCGACATTGTATAATAAGCCGATGTTCGAATCATTAGACAACAAGATTTTTAATTCGCACTGGAAATGAGGAGCTCGCACCCAAAACCGGATATATCCACTTTTACAAATGTTTCAGGGGATATGAAAAACACTCTACATATTTATTACCCGCCACGGGCACCGTTATTATTCGTATACATAGAATACCATGGGTCCGGGGTCTGTCGGACCCCACGGTGCCCTTCGAAAGTTAAAAAAAAACTTGGCGTTATTGGCAAAGAAACATTAAACATATCCGGTTTTGCACACAAATGAGACACATAGAGTAAAAAAAATATTAATTTTGTTTAAATAAACAAAATAAGTAAGTTATTCAAGTAGTAGTTGCAAAAAGAACAAAAGAAATTAAATATGTATTGCCGTCTCTTTGTCCAGGCGAAATTTGGATATAACCGGTTTTGCTCCAAATGTCGAAATTCACTCAACAATATTAAAGGGATTTATACGGTTTTGGCTGTAGACGAATATATGCACCTATAGATATCACGCGCGCGCGCGACCTACACTCGGAAACCACCAAAACGAGGTTTTGTGTAAAAAGTGGATATATCCGGTTTTGCACGCGAACTCCTCAAATAATCTCGAAGCGATTTGAATTGGAGCGACGCACGAAAAACGGATTGCACGCGGATATACTTTTCGAAAGGAATCGGTCGACGACGCGAAAGCCGATAACTTCTATGATAAGCAAATTTTCGAGTCCGCGGATCGATCGAATTATTGCAGAAATAAATAACACTCACCACATAGTGCTCGTGACGGGACCCTAGTCCACGACCCAGTCGAAGCCCGGGCGTGTAGTGGACTTTCCATCCTCCTTCGCTCCGCCTGCGACGGAGAACAAAAACTACGATTAGAAACGACCGCGTTTTCCCGAGGAAATCGCTCGACGAAGCAAAGCTCCACGAAAATACAAGTCGAAACTCTAGAATTCGCTCCGAGCCGGTCGAATCGACACGGAACGCGTTTCAAGGACATCGAATCATCGCGAAACGCAGAAACACATCGCGATCGCAGAAACACATCGTAGAAACACATCGCGAACATCGAATCATCGCGAAACACATAGAAAGCGGGAAGAAGTGAAATCTCACCGGAAATCTCCGACGGAGATGCAAAAACCGGCCATCCTTGGTCGAGCCGGGCACTTGGTCTTCGCTCGTCTTCTTCTCTCTTCTTTTCTTGACCCACCCACCCATCCCACCCTTCCTCCTATCGCGCCCGGATTAAACGGCGCAAGAGGCGACTATAAAGCCGCCCTACGCGGAATATTCCGGGGGCCCTGGGCCCCACACCCAGGCTCCTTGGCTCGGCATCGCAACCCGTGAATGCTTTCCTCGCATTCGCCGGGCCCACGGCTCTCGCCGATGCCCCAAAACGTCTCGAACCGTGCTAACGATTGAGCCTGATGCAGCAGATGACCGAGACAAGGAGGGGGAGCACCTCCTGTAGGAAGCCAGATAAAAAGCGTCCCACCGTGTTACCAGTGGGCTGACAACCCTTGGGAGACTCCGCCGAAATCGCCGCTGCGTTCGGTAATATAGTTCAGCCAACAGGTGGTCGGGAGTGGGGGATAGAAGATTCTCGAAAATTCACGACCATGAGTGCGAGTGAGAGAGCAATGGAAGACCGCGAGTGCGAGTGAGAAAACCGAAGCCTCTCGAAGGTTCTGGAACGATGCGAGCGAGAGGGCACGATATGCGCGTCGTGCGGTCGATAGAGAGATAGAGCGATAGACGACGCAGCTACAATGTATCCCTTAGCCAACTCGCCTGACCTTCGTACACATTGAAACCCGTGTCCGTGAGTTTACATGTTGCAACTTGCTATCCAGGGGGGAACGAGTTTAACAATCCTCTACGAAATACTACAGGGAAATAATATCTATAAATCACGACGAGCTTCGAAAACTCTGGAAGATTCCTGGGCTTTTCGGATTAAAACGAATGTTTCTGTAATACCCCGAGCAATATTAATTACGTACGGAACTCGATGAATGTTTCTTACAGTTTTAACCCATAACTGGTATACTGGGGTCACTCCAGACCCCAAGCGCATTCAATCGTTACGTTAGAATAAAGGTGTATACTAGTTAAGGATTAACATTTGAAGCATAAATTACGCTTGTAATCGTTGTCAAACGACATCGGTACAATGCAGCCGAGCGTTTCGTGTAACTTCGCGTAGGAGAACGTTTCTGCAAACGTCTTTCGCATCATAGCTGCCGAGCCTGCATAGGCATGCATTGACTAGACTTTTTCACGGTTGTAGAGATATGCAACGAGTTTCTAAGTCACATTAAACGATACCTGCATTGTTGCTCGTCTTTGCAAACGTCCTTGGATCTAACACGGCTCCACAAAAAAATCGAAAAAATGCTTCCTCTCTGACCAGACCATAGGTGTATCTTTATGTTTTTGGGGTCGCTGAATCCGAATCCGGTGTCCGTTTGTCTCCATCACGTCACATTTTTTTTTAATCTCAAAAAACCATCAATAGATCATAATTTTCCAAAAGTTAATGGACTTAAACCAAATTCGCTATAAGGGGGTTTTTTGGGTCGCTGATCACGAATCTGAAATCAGATTTCAAAAATTTAAGATGGATCCAATATGGCGGACGAGATTTTTGAAAATCGACGGATTCATACCGAATTTGGTATAAGGGGGTTTTTGGGTCGCTGATCATGAATCTGAAGTCAGATTTTAAAAAATCAAGATGGCGGATCCAATATGGAGGACGAGATTTTCGAAAATCGACGGATTCATGCCAAATTTGGTATAGGGGGGTTTTTTCGATCGCTGATGACGAATATGAAGTTATATTTACAAAAATTCAAAATTTTCGAAAATCGTCCTCCATATTGGATCCGCCATGTTGAATTTTTAAAATATGATTTCAGATCATGATCAGCGACCCAAAAAAAACCCCTTATACCAAATTCGGCATGAATCCGTCGATTTTCAAAAATCTCGTTCGCCATATTGGATCCGCCATCTTGAATTTTTGAAATCCGATTTCAGATTCGTGATGAGCGACCCAAAAACCCCCTATAGCGAATTTGGTTTAAGTCCATTAACTTTTTGAAAATCATGATTAGATTGATGGTTTTTTGAGATTAAAAAGAAATGTGACGTGATGGAGACAAACGGACACCGGATTCGGATTCAGCGACCCCAAAAACATAAAGATATACTGGTGTGGTCAGAGGAAGCATTTTTTCGATTTTTTTTTTGTGGAGCTGTGTAATCAATGCATTTCGCTGCAATTTTCACGTCTACGATACAACGAACGCTTGCACGATATTAAATCCGCATGAAAAGTAATGAATGTTTTTAGGCTTCGCAAAATGATATTTGTAGCATTAAATCGTCCGATTCAACATATATAATATAGGGAGGATACTCACGTTTATTGCGCTAACGTTTTAAAAATTCCTGGCATGTTTCGAGCATCCTCCCGATTGCAATGAATGCATCTCCACTGAGAAATGCATCGTTGATCGACATCGATATGACGTCGTCTCGAATTCGACTGACGTCGATATACGACGTTACTTTTACGTCGATCGACGATTCATTCATTCAAAGTGAAACGAATGCTCATAAAATTCTTTCTACGACATCGCTGTTGGTTATAAATACGACGAAGGCGTCGAACCATTTGCCAATGCATCTGCACGATCGGTTGATGCATTTAGCGGTCAGTCGATCAGCTCGGAAGAACGATTACGATATCTCGTCGACGATTTCGCGATATCACGAGTATCCGGAAAGATAATCGATCAGCATTTGTCGCATCGAACGAATGCGTTTAGTGGCAGTCTAAAAAATACGGAATTATAGAGCATTGGCGACCTACGGTATGCAACACGCATATTTTACTTCCGCCTTTCTCGTTCCATCGCTCGGCATTAGAACCCTGATTTGGGGAGGAGAATGTACAAAACGCGCTGTTTTGAAAATAGAGAAATAACGCGATATGCGCCAACCGATAGAGTTTTCGATCGCCCTTTTACTCTATAAACGATTATAAGACTGCATTTGATAGGAAAATTGCATCGAAACATCTTCTAAATCTTAGAAAGTACCATATAAAAAATTATCCGAAATCTATTGAATTTCTGAATATAGCTACCGATATTGCACTTCGAGCGGCAATATCGCACGAAGGATTAGACAGAGGACAATTTCGCTTTCCACCTTCTTATTAGTCTTAATGAGTCGAATAATTTTTGTATGAACAAAAATTTCAAGATCTATTTAGAAAAAGCAAGGATGATTTTAGTATCTCGAAAATGACGAGCTGTTTCTAAACTCTTTCATATGCATCGTATGCCCCTTTTGAAACAAAATAACTTTCATTCGAAAAATTTTTTCGTCAAAGGATTAATAACGGAAATAAACCTAATTTTTCTCGCCCAGTCCGGCTAATCCTTGGAGAGCCGATATGTTCGTTCGGAATAGTACGGAGACCGACCCGCTATCGCTTTCACGGCCAGAGATGTATAGTGCAGGGTTACTGACCGAAGCGGGGCAACAGCTGACCAGCTGACTGCACTGTCTGGGTCACTAGGTAACACAGGAGTGCGTCAGTACAGTCTGGCTGGAAAATAACAACCCGGCGAATTAAAAACTGTTCAGTCTGGCTGGAAAATAACAACCTCGCGAATTAAAAGTTGTATAGGAGGGATTACGATTATGCAACGGAATCAGAGAGAAAGATGTAGCGAGCCAACCGTCGAGATTTTGCAAGGTTTTGGTCTAATCATTTCGGTGGACTCTAAAGAGCGAATTGGCTAATTGTAAATGCAAAGAGAGTGCTGCTTAGCGTTTCGAGTAGCTCCTATTGATTCATCGTTAGAATTTTCACAGTTTGGAGATTCCAATCATTGTTACAATCCTTTATAGAGAGGAAGGAGGATATCCTTCGTGAGATATTGCCGCTCGAAGTGCAATATCGGTAGCTAATACGTTCAGAAATTCAATAGATTTCGGATAATTTTTTATATGGTACTTTCTAAGATTTAGAAGATGTTTCGATGCAATTTTCCTATCAAATGCAGTCTTTTAATCGTTTATAGAGTAAAAGGGCGACCGAAAACTCTATCGGTTGGCGCATACCGCGTTATTCCTCTATTTTCAATACAGCGTGTTTTGTACATTCTCCTCCCTAAATCAGGGTTCTAATACCGAGCGACGGAACGAGAAAGGCGGAAGTAAAATATGCGTGTTGCATACCGTAGGTCGCCAATGCTCTAATTCCGTATTTGTTAAACTGCCACTAAACGCATTCGTTCGCGCATATACGCGCTGACTAAATCTTGATTTCGACCACATTTATACCAAATATAGATATCATTTTCTAGACATATAGACATCTTGTAGATGTCTGACAGATATCCTCTGCTACTAGGGTGTCTGAATTTGTTTGACTTCCACTAAATTCAGACAGCAAATCATTCTACAATAGCTTTTAATTAAAATTTTTAATAAGCTTTAAATGCTCCTACTGAAATTTTGAGATGTGACGGTCTTGTCGGGAAGCAGCGATATGTTGGAGCGTATAATGCTACGAATCGAACGCCAAACGGTTGAATCTAGATTCGGCCCTGTGCGCCGAAGTCACGTGACTCTGGCGAGAAGAACCACAGTTTCGCCGGTTCCTTCGACGCGCTCGCACGTGCGGCTTGGCGCGGGGAATCGGACTCTGAATTCGCGGATAAGCGGTATCGACGCGGCAGGGAGGATATCGCGCGGATTTATCCTCGGAGAGACAGTGAGGCGATCCTGCGGAAAAGGAGCGGCCCGGCATGCCCTGTAAGCAGAGATTCCGACGTGGTGAGAAAAACACCTCCTCGTCGGCCATTTTAAGACGGTCTCGGGCTTCGAGAAAATTTCTTCGCGCCGCGTTTTCTTCTTGCGACGGGAGAAGCGTATCCGTCGGTCGTTTCGTCGCATTCGGGTCGCGGTGTCGCGTCGGAATTCGCGACACTGAGAGACGTAAAATCGCAGAGAGGCGGACAGTTTCATCGGTAGTCGTTTTCGCGCGTCGCAGAGTGGCTTCGAAGACTCGCGAAACTCGTGGCGAGGGAGACAATTTCTCCGGGTAGTTGAGTTGCGACGGTGTTGTCGGGAAGCAGCGATATGTTGGTAGCGTACGTTACGAATCGAACGCGTAACGGTTGAATCTAGCCTCGCGCCGAGTCGCGTGACTTCGGCGAGAAGAACCGCAGTTTCGCCGGTTCCTTCGATACGCTCGCACGTGCGGGTTGGCGCGGGGAATCGGACGCTGAATTCGCGGATAAGCGGTATCGACGCGGCAGGGAGGATATCGCGCGGATTTATCCTCGGAGAGACAGTGAGGCGATCCTGCGGAAAAGGAGCGGCCCGGCATGCCCTGTAAGCAGAGATTCCGACGTGGTGAGAAAAACACCTCCTCGTCGGCCATTTTAAGACGGTCTCGGGCTTCGAGAAAATTTCTTCGCGCCGCGTTTTCTTCTTGCGACGGGAGAAGCGTATCCGTCGGTCGTTTCGTCGCATTCGGGTCACGGTGTCGCGTCGGAATTCGCGACACTGAGAGACGTAAAATCGCCGAGAGGCGGACAGTTTCATCGGTAGTCGTTTTCGCGCGTCGCAGAGTGGCTTCGAAGACTCGCGAAGCTCGTGGCGAGGGAGACAATTTCTCCGGGTAGTTGAGTTGCGACGGTGTTGTCGGGAAGCAGCGATATGTTGGTAGCGTACGTTACGAATCGAACGCGTAACGGTTGAATCTAGCCTCGCGCCGAGTCGCGTGACTTCGGCGAGAAGAACCGCAGTTTCGCCGGTTCCTTCGATACGCTCGCACGTGCGGGTTGGCGCGGGGAATCGGACGCTGAATTCGCGGATAAGCGGTATCGACGCGGCAGGGAGGATATCGCGCGGATTTATCCTCGGAGAGACAGTGAGGCGATCCTGCGGAGAACGAGCGGCTCGACATGCCTTGCGAGCCGAGATACCGACGCGATGAGAAAAATACCTCCTCGTCGGCCATTTTAAGACGGTCTCGTGTTTCGAAAGAACTCCTTCGCGCCGTGTTTTCCTTTCGTGACGGGAGAAGCGTCTTCGTCGTTCCTTTCGGCTTGTTCGGGTCGCGGTGTCGCGTCGGAATTCGCGACACGGAGAGACGGAAAATCGCGAAGAGGAGGACAGTTTCATCGGTATTCGTTTCCGCGTGTCGTAAAGTGGCTTCGAAGACTCTCGAAGCTCGTGGCGAGGGAGACAATTTCTCCGGGTACCTATCGCTTTGACGTATAACATTCGGACGGCAGTGACGCGTTGACACGAAGTGGTGCAAGAGATCGCGTGCAAACTTTTCGTTTTACGAGAGACAGTGACGGACTTTGTCGCCTTCGCGTTTGTGAAAAATTCTACATCAGTCGGGATGCTGTGGAGAGAACTCCGTACGAAGACGCTGCATCGGGGATGCAGTAAGCAGAAGCAAAATCGAGAGCTCGTTTCATATCAAGAATGCCAAGACCGACGCTACAGCTGCTGCGGATGTACACGCGACGACAACTAACGGTAATATTATATTTATTGCCATTTTCGTTACGTTCAGGGATTTTTGGGAGGAATTTCGAAATAAGGGAAAATCGTATCGATGTTCGAGAATAAAAGTTTCTATGCATTCTTTCGTGTATCGTAAGGGGGGCTCTCTCTCTCTCATATTCGTTGCTTGACTTATAACTGCGAATAAATATTCCGTCGAACGTCTTTCTCTTCGTGCGATATCGAATACGTATATTATTTCAAACTGAATTTAAAAATAGCAATAAATATTTATTTTATGGGAAGACCATATTAAAATAAAATTACAGGGAATACCTCTTCGTACTCTAAAACAGGCTCGGGTTTATTTTTATTCGTTTCATCGTTCGATGCTGAACGTTGCGATACTTTGTTTCGAATGTGTCGTACCTAGTTATAGTGAGAGAGTGGAGCGCGCCTCGCAGCCGAGTCGCGGCGATCAACAGGTAACGCGAGCTGTTTAGCTCGCAGCGGTAGGGTATGCCATTTCGACACGGTCTGGCTTACCGGGTGCGCGCTCTTGCCTCGCACTCCCTCCTTTCGTATTCCCTTTGCTCTTCCGAGAAAATTGTTGCAGTAGAACGACTGGACATTGTCGGAAATCCATTTTGAAGACCGGAGAGCTTCGCGACCCGGGAGCATGATCGTGGTGCTCGCGAATCTTTCGAAACAAAAACCTCCCAAGAATTCTAGAAGTTTCTCGGTGTTCGCGATACAGACATTTCGTGTTTGCCACGTTCGTTTCCTCGCGTATTTTATTCTCAATTCGACGCGCATGATACACTCCTTCAAATATCCCCCGTCGGCTTCGTAAAATCTGCCAGGTTACTATGGTACGATATAAATTATTGAATGTATTAAAAAGAATTAATTGCTGGGAAAGAATCTTCAATAAACTGGGAACGCCCATAACAAATTCCATTTAGTAAGAACACTCGATCAAATCTGCCAAA
The DNA here is from genome assembly GCA_963678675.1 of Xiphydria camelus. Taxonomy (NCBI): domain Eukaryota; kingdom Metazoa; phylum Arthropoda; class Insecta; order Hymenoptera; family Xiphydriidae; genus Xiphydria; species Xiphydria camelus. The sequence continues at coordinate 21,795,731 of OY783200.1, read as the reverse complement.
TTTTTGTGGGTGTCCGGATACTGGTGTTAACCACATTGTATAATACATTCCCCCACGAACCTCGAATCAGCCATGCTTTAGACTGACAATATTGTTCTGTTCTTTGTGCAGTAAACTTTGGATTACCACGTTACGTCGGAGCTAGAACGGCGGTGGCTGTAATCGTCATCGGTGAGTGCCCCCTTCAGATTTCCTCAAACCGACTTTCGGTACGCGGAATGACGCGCTATACCGAAATCGGTTCGTTGTATATGCCTTTTCTTCGCTCATTCTGTCCCTTTTTCTGTGTGGCGCGACGATAACACTTTAGGGGATTTGCAGCGAGACGCGTTTTGGGAAGATACTTTTATACTTAGTTTCAAATTTGTCTCGTTTGCTATTTGGATAACTGTCGTCGAAAATTCGCTGCAAATATAATCGCGAGATGGTACCACCGTTCGACGCTCGCGAATTAATTGAACTCGAGAAATCAAAAATCGATAACTCATCGAACGGTGGATACTTTTCGTGTAGATGAATTCAAGATGAATCTTTGTCAGCGAAATTTGTTCGTTTCGCGAGACGCGTTGTCGATTTTATTGTTGCTTCTTGAACTGATGGAAAAATCGCCACAGCCCCCTTAAGAGGGGCTGAAGCCTGGCGATGGAAAGAAAAGAGCCGATTTGTATTATGGTGCTGGTAGCGGATCTCTTTTCACTTATCTTATCATCTGAATTTGAATTTTTCTAAAAAATATTAAAGAACTCGATTTGTAGCGGCATTTTAATCGGACCAGTCTTTATTTTCTCTCATTTCAATGCAGTTTTTCTCGTTACGTAATTATAAAGTACGCTCTCTTCAATAAAAATCGAATTTCAAAGAGATGCTTAATTATTTTTATATCGTCACTCGAAGAAATGTAATAATTGAAAGCTCGTTAACGCTTCTAACGTTGATTGCTTTACTTCGTTTTTTCTTACATTCATAACTTTCATCTGGACGACGTGTTACTTCTCTCATTTGCCTAGAAAATCCTGATCACTACCAGTTCTAATACGGGCTCTTTGGAAATCGCGGTAGCTTCGTTTCTTGGATTTTTTTCAGGGTCAGATATCCACTTTGGTTATGATTCTTTCAGGGTAGCTTCTCTGCTCGTTTTATACTTTCATCCTAGAGCTAATAATAGGGACTAAAGTTCGACCGATAAACCCATTAGCAATAATTGTCCTTCTTTGGACGATCAATAGAGTCACGATTTAGAGTCCGTAGCTTAAAAAATTCGCGATTCCGTGTATCGCTTTCGCGTCGTATTGCAGCTCCTGCGAGGGGGTCGAGACGAGATCTCCCCCCTCGACGCTGGATCATCACCGAAGATCAACATTAGAGAATGATTGACGAGACGAATGCATGTATCAGTGCGAAAATGTCCGAATTTTGTGAATATACATAGGTACTCTTGCTGATTTTCGCGATTATAGCCATTCGTTTTTTTAAATATAGGTAATTAGTAGGGTCCGTTGAATCTCAACGCATTTGGGGGGGGGGGGGGGTCCATGTATGCTTGAAAGTGTGATCGATCAGAGTCTGCTTCGGGCGGATTGGTCTTTAGTACTTCAAGATCGCGAGAATTTCGTCTCTGTCATTTATTGCTAACGATTTCTCATAGCTCGGTGTTTGAAGATTCCTCCGAACTTGAGCGATCGTCGAGCAATGAAACGTGACGAATTACTCGTACGCATAGGAAGAATCTCATCAGTGAAGAGGACGCCGTTCGTCGCGCCACACCCTTGCCGTACGGCGTGTAAAATTTCCGAGGATCTTCTGAAATTTTCCGTCCAGTTCTTGACACTGGGGGATCGTTTCAGAGTTGACTCTGGAATTTTTGTGTCGCACGGATCTTCTTGCACTATCCTTCTCTCGTACTGTCGCTTGTCTTTCTCTAGTGGGCTTGCGAGAGTGAATTTTCTATACTTATTTGCTACTTTGACTTCTTTGACTTCTTTGACTAAATATTACTTAAAGAAAAATTACTTAATTACATTTCGATACCTACGTATTTCATTTTTATTTAAAAGTTCAAGTTATAGCAGACATTTTTTTTAGTAGATTTTTATCGTATCTTTAAAAAAAATGAGTTCGTTGTAGATTTGGTTGTGAATCAGTGTCGTCAGTTGGGAGGCAAACTGGGATATTCCAGAGCTGCTGAGATTGAATCACAACTGCTTCTATATGAGCTATAATTTTTTATATTAAATTAAGATTCTAATTTCCTGAAAAATCATAAACCTTATTAATTATAATCGAGGCTCAAATTTACTTGCTTATTTATGCTGAAAAATTATAGTCGACTTATCCTTTTTAGTAAGATTAGCCTCGCAAGGCTGCCAGACATATTCTTTGCATGTGTGTGTAACTGAAAATTAAAATTTGTACCCTAACGTGGTACCGTCGACCAGCGTCGCATTGGGATGCACTTTTCGTTGCAACTTTATAAATACCGCGTTTTTGTCCAAGGCAATAATTCTATTTCAGTAATTTTTGATATCTAATTGATATATCTTTTTCATCCATTCTGCGACGCCGGTTCGATAAATCGGTGTAAAAGCCGTGTGGGTCATTACTTGTACCAGTTTGCAAGGAACGCCTACTGTATTATCTTATCTGAACCATATCTGAAAGCTCCGCAAATTGTCGCGCATAGAAACTTCTATTACTTTGCAGGTCTATTCTATATTCTACGAAAGTCGGTGCGACTCGCAATTTTTGCCTGGCGCCCGTAAAACATATGAAATATTATAAACTATCTATTCTGAGAAAACCTATGAACAAATTATACCTCTACATATTATATTCCGAATATTTATTAGTCGAATCATTATCGACTTAGTTATTAGTCATATCGCGGACTAATTAACGCAGGGTTTATAGCAAGCCATTTTTATTAAAATTAAATTATTTTTATCTTCAATTATTCATATTTTGCTTGAGATATATGAGAATTATTTTTCTACTCTGTATGGGTAGGTATCTAATTTTCGACTGAATATAAACTGCATTTTACATCGAATTTACAAGGAGCACTCGCAAGGATGGCCGTGCTCCAGTTTCGACAGTCCTGGAATATCCCTACTTTGCCTCCCGAAAATGTCGATATTAGCGTACGATTTTCCCTGCGAGAGTATTTAATTTTTCCTTTTCAAGAGAGAATTATAGGCAGCTATCACCCCTGCAATATATATTTACGAATTTAATTATAAGGATAATAATTTATTGTACCTAGAATTGATAATATATTTTTTATATTTTAATTGCAGATTTGTTCAGTTAATTGATGTGCTCTTGCTTTATAGCAAATCTCTTGATCCAATAAGACCACTGATAGTTCAGCTTCTTGTTTCAGCCACAGCTGATTCTACAGTTTCTCAAAATTTCAGATGATACTTTTGTAATAACTATCGAGTCTCTGGTTAACATTTTTAGACTATTATACTATGGCATAAATCAACGCTATCTGGATATTCATTTAATCTTTGAAATCAACAATAATCTTTCAATTCGATTGGAGAAATTCAATTTGGGAAATTTTGAGATCGATGATACGATATGCTGCAACGGTCGAAATCATTTTGAGTTCTTCCTCCAACATTATTTAGGTATGTTCAATGTTATCGTACTTATACGATATTTCGACGAATCTCGTGCAGAAATTTACGCACAGCTGCTCCGGCATGTAGACAACCCGTTCAACCGCGTTGCTTACCAGCTGATGTTTGCTTCTCGATGAAAAAAATTAAATGACAGAAAATCGTTATAATTTAGTATAATAAAAACGCATCAATTTTAGTTTCAGATTTTTACTTCGATAAAAACGAGAAGGATTTTATCTCGAGCGCGAGGCAACCGAAAAATCAGTTGTAATCAGTATCGGACGGACTTTATTATGGAACTGTTCATTAAAAGATACCTATATACATTGTGAAACATTCTAATGGAGCCACTATGACTGTACAGAATCATGGTAAGAGAAATTGCAAACCATATTTATCGCTTTCCTGAAAATCATTACATTGAAAATGAAAAAATCACACCGGAGTAAAACCAAACATCCAGCACCATCTCCTAGTCACTCTCTGAAGTTAACCGAGCCGTGCATTCGCAACTCTGTAGTTCATTGACCCCCCGGCACCTGCAAACAAGTGTCCAAAAACTTGGGCAATCAAAACCCAATCAAGCAGAAATTCCCACATTTCGATAAATTTTTTCAATCCGACTCCAATCAATCAGATTCTCTCGTGTTTCAAATCGACAACGAAATTTTAAGTATTATTCGAATCATCATCGACTTAGTTGTATTATGTTGCGGATTAATTAATGCAGAGTTTATAGCAAGCCATTTTGATTAAAATTAAATTATTTTTATCATCAATTATTCATATTTTGCTTGAGACATATGAGAATTATTTTTTTACTCCGTATGAGTATCTAATTTTCGACTGAACACACAAGGAGCACTCGCAAGGATGGCCGTGCTCCAGTTTCGGCAGTCCTGGAATATCCCTCCCGAATGTCGATAGGTTCATTCCAACGAGCAATTTAGGGGGCAGTTCTAGAACCATCCGGGAACTAGTTGAGAACTACCACATTTGTTCCCATACTTAGCATCCCTCATTACAGTTTTCAAGAGCTTATATCATACACAACAATTCAATAAAGTAGAAAAAAAGTGAGTCCAAAAACAGTACAGGTGCATTCATTTTTTTCTTCTACCTATAACTTGGAGGGAGTGATTTTTCGGTTTTTTTATTTTACCTAAAAAGCTATCAGAACTTTTATATGATGGCCAACACCGCAACTTCACTCATTGTAAAGTTATTATGTTTTTCCATTTTCTCAAAACTATCTTTATGCATTTGTACTGTTCTTGGGCTCACCGATTCAAATAGTGTGCGTCTCGCGCATCTAGTCTTACTACGCTAGATAATTGTCCCAAATAATCTAACAACCGGATTGTTATGAAATGGTAACAGTAGAGATGCCTGCCTCGGTTGTTAATCCATTTGCATCAAAGCGCGGAATATTCCGCACGCCGCGACTAGCCGCTATCACCGAGCGCGAAATATTCCGTGAGGTGAAAGTGAAAGGGCCCGGGTGAAAGTACAGGGAAGGATCGAACGTCCTTGAAATGCAATACGAGTGCTACACGGCAGGACCTCGTAACGGACGAAAAGGAAATTTTAGGTACAGGAGAGATTAAAAATGATGACTTTGTAATTCTAAGTGATTTAAAAAATCGTTTTGGCGAGAAAATAGCTCAAAGCAATTACGAGAGCTACTTTTTATCACTAAAAACATTTTTTTAATCACTTTTAGAATTACAGTCATAGATTTTAGTCTCCTGTAAAATTTCCTTTACGTCAGTTACGAGGTCCTGCCGTGTAGCACTCAAATAGCGTAGTTTTCATGCAGTGTAGCACTCGAATAAGCGCATGATGCAAATGGTTTAATAGCAGTGAGCAGTTGGTAAGTAACCGACTGGTGGTAACGTATTTTCGTATAAAAAGTTCGTATTTTCTCTGTTGTCATAATAGCGGCGCTAACGGCGTATTGTTCGACCGGAGTAAACAACGGACACGCGGTAAAGTGTCTGGTCGAGCAATTTTGGGTCCCCGAGAAGCTCTCATTCTCTAAATTCTCTCGTTCTTTCACGCGCCGTGAAATAAAAACAGAAAAGTAATTCTCATATCGCTCGCGCGCCATGGCGACGATACACTTGCGCATTCAGAAGGAAACTTTGGAGAAGGACGAGTCGGTTTTGCACCTCATGCCGTGCAAGATTCACGGGGACGCACCCGCCAAGATCTCATCCTACTTTAGCCCGTACATTCGTCGAGTCGACGACGAACGTAAGAATCTTTCATCGTGTAGAAGATAATATTGCGTCACTAACGCAAAAAAGTACCTTTTTACAAAGCCAAAAGGCCGAATAATTTATTTCCGTTTTTAAAATGATTTGTTTAATTACGATTAAATAAAGCGAAGACAAATTATGACAAACTTAGAAGCAAAGGGACACTAAGTTTCTTAAAAATCATGAAAATTAATACCATAAGGGTGTATCAATCTTAGGCTTGTACTTGTATGTATATCAATACACCCTTATGGCGTTAGTTTTCGTAATTTTTAAGAAACTTACGCCTCTTTAAGCATATCCTATATGCCCTTTTGTCTTTAGTTTTTCATATTTTTATTTTACCGTCTTTGGACCTTCTTTCTGTATTTCTATCAGTTTCGAGTTCAATTTTTTTATTAGCCCTTTTGGCCTTTACTAGGCTGAAGCACGTAAAGCGAAGTAAATGATATTTTGGCATTAGTAACGCGACATTATGGATTTTATATAAATTCTTGTAGAAAACTTGTGAAAATCCCCTAGAATCATCATGGGAAATTTGGTGTGCTTTTGATACGCCGATTTCACGTAAAAACCCACTGATGGGGATGAATAAGGACGTATTGGATTCTATCTGTATCTGTGGAAATAAATAAAATCTCATAATATTCTATTAGTATTATAGTTATGAATAGAACAGTGTATACAGAACTTACATCTTCTTATGGGGTTTTACTCGTTTTTGTGGATACACACAAAATTTGATAAACCCTTATCGATCATCTCAGATACACATAGAATCCAATGAATTCCTATTTGTCCTTCTTAAACTTTTCCAGTAGGTATCTGGAATTGCTGCGTCCGAAGCACATCAAATTCCTGTAGGAATTGTCTATGGGAATCTAAGAGATCTTTTCATTAGGGGACAGTGGTAGGTATGAGTGACGAGGGGAAAGCTGCCTCCCCTATTGAAAAGATATAAATTTTCATAGATTTTCATACAAAGCTTTTGACTTTATTCAAATCTAAATATATACATATAATCATATCTTATCTCATATATGATTATGTATAGTTCTTCTTATATCAGATAGAGACAAATTTCGAATTTGATTATATCCAATCATATAATACGACGGTATATGATTACATGCAAATATTTTTTCCTGGGCGAGAGAGATGAACGAGAATGTATTGGGTTCTATGTGTATCTGTAAAAACAAATAAAATCTTATAACGTTATATCAGTAACTACGAATCAGAACGGCGTGTACAGGCCTTATTTGCTTTATGAGATTTTAATTGGATTTGTGAAAACATAAAAATCATAAGATTAAAATGATATAAATGAAGTATTAAGATAATATAGAATCCGGTAAATCTCTATCAATCGTCTCAGATACATATACATAGAATCCAATGAATTCCTATTCGTCCTTCTCAAACTTTTGCTGTGTCAAAGGTACATCAGATACCCATAGAAATTGCCTAGGGGAATCTATGGGATCTTTTCAATAGGGATCCGCGCATCGCGATGGACGCGAGACTCGTCGTTTGCCTCTCATTTGCGATTCGCCGTCGTGCGGAACACCGCGAGCAATCGACCGTTCGCCAAAGAGGTAGCGTCATGTTTACGCGCGTACGCTTTTCTCTGCATATTCAGACTTGGACGCTTCGTTCCGGGGCCATCCGTTGAACGGTACGAACGTAACGGTGCCGAAGGGCTACCGGGGGCTAACGTTTTACGAACACAAGCGACCCGATCCCGACGCGACCGAACGCAATTTATACAGCACCGGAAACTTCTCGCGGTTCACTTATTGGAACTACGATAAGATTCCGTCCCGAAACGACGCTTTCGCCGCGGCTTTAGACTGGATAGACATCGCCGAGGCGGTGAGTCGTGAATTTTTGTTACGGCAAATTTCATTTCGCGCGCAATCATTGGGGAGCTCTTATTTTTTTCCTTTTCTTTTTTTATTCTTTTAGCTTCACTCGACCACGGACAATTTGGCCAGTTAACACCGCGACCGTCGACTACACTAACGTCGGTTCGCATATTATACTATTCTTCTCGCGCATCCCTCGACACATTTCGCAGAAAGTTTCTTTCCTGGCGAGAAAGTTTAGTCTCACGTGTTTGAGAATTTTCCCACTGTCGCGAATTGCCATGCCGTTTTTTATCCGTTCGTCGCGCATGAGGATCTATTAATTGATCCGAGCAACCAGTCCTTAAGGGGGGGGATGTGGTTATTTATTTGCCTCGACTGTTTCGTTCTATATACGAGGGTACACCGATATCTACAGCAATATATTAAGGGGGGAGACCTTAAAGAATAATCGCAAACAAGTATCCGTCCGATCGCTCCTTCCATTAGGTTGTAACATAAATTTGGAATAACGTTTTTGACGTTGAGTCGACATTGTTCTATATAAACGGCGTAACTTTTTAACCACGAACCACAGCAAAACAGTTTATTCCTTAAAATAATCGCAAGAAAACGAGCTTTTTCAAATGAGGTATAACACGTCACTGAATTTGCTTTACACACCTGAACAAACAAGAATTATTCCAAATTTATGTTACAACCTAATATAATACTTCCTCGCATATTGATTAATAGTAAATGTCGTGTTGTTGTATTTACAATTAAAAGAATGATACGCTTGTAAATGGCATTCGCTTTAGTCACCCTGCGCGACAAACAGAGGAAGAAATAACGGCAGATCATAAATCCGCGATACGCCAGATAGAAATCAGCTTTTTTCGGATCCGATATCACGACGATCGCAGTCGCGCTATCGTCGTGCAAAGCGCCGTTCTCTCGATCGATCGTTATCTCCCTTCGTATACGAGGACTCGTTACGACGCGTATAGCTATGTACACTCGAGTCGCGCGTTAGCAGAGGATCGTCCGCGATTCATGCGCGCACTTCGTAAGCGAGAAATCGTCCGCGGCACTTCGCGATACACAGGCGGACTTTTCATTCCCCTCCGAATATACACGCGCGTACGCGTGGAAAACGTTCGTAAATGCGCGGAAATGCACGGTAAAAATGTCGATAAAAAATTACAAAATTCGATTTCGCGACGCGGTTTCCGAGTCCGCCGACGATCTAAGCGAACGCGCCCAGTTCGTTGGCTTGGTCCTGACGGTACTTCGCCTGGTCCTGCTGCTGCTTGATGAAGGCGCTCAGCCTGTTCAACAAGAACTGCTTGTCGTGGCCCTCCAGCACCAGTTGGTTCTTCAGCACCGTCACCATGTGCTTGTTGGCCACGGCGACCGCGTAATAGTAGTAGAGCAGCAGCGCGAGCACCACGAAGGCCGGTATGCCGAAACCGGCGGTCCCCAGGAAGAACAGGATCGATCTCAGCCACCCGGGAAAGTCCGCGAAGGCGGAGACGATGACGGCCCAAACGGTGTCCGCGCCGCGAAACGGGCCGCAGGACTTGGACGGTACGAATTCCGCGATGGAATAGGCGACCGGCACGACGGCCAGGACGTAGGAGAGTAGCAGCACGAACATGAAGAGCGAGTTGGAGCGGCTCGCGCGGTAAACCTTGCTCGAGGGTGTGCTGTTGACGAGGCATGCGAACTTCTTCACGTAGAACAGGAAGAAGGAGCCGATCGCGGCGACGAGCGGCAGGAGCGGCACGAAGAAGGCGCCGAGCCAGCAGATGGTCTGCGAGTAGACGACGTCGAGGACGTGCTTCGGCAGATCGAACTCCTGCTCGCCGACGAAGCGCATCGCCCTGTTGTCCGTGTGTCGCGCGAGGAGCGAGCGGGGAAAGTTGACGAAGAAGGTGACGACGAACTGCGTGAAGAAGTCGGTGAGGTAGAGCTTGAAGAACTGCTGGCCGACGAACGTCTCCCAGCAGACGGGTCGTCCGCTCGCCGTCGCGTCGTCGGTGCACTCGTCGTCGCCGCGCTCGGCGGTGATCAGCCGGTAGAAGCTCGACAGCAGGACGCCGAGGGAGGCGAGGCGCAGGAAGACCGTGCGGAAGAGGGTCAGCCTGACGACGAAGAGCGGGCTGTAGTTCTCGAGGGCGACCAGGTGGCGGAAGAGGCAGGGCACGAAGAGATTGAGGCCGACTATGCAGACGTAGGGGAGGTACTCGAAGGAGAGTCGCGCCACTCTGCCGAAGGAGGCGTCGTCGAGATCGCGGGGCGGCGGCCGCGCGACGTTTCCCAGACCTACCCGGTCGAATGAGAACTCGATGACGTAGTAGACGAGCGCCCCGCAGGCGCCCAGTACCGCGAGGACGAGCAGATTGACGAGGAGCCGCACGAGGAAGAGCTTGGTCTTCTCCTCCCTCGTGCGGTTCTGCCTCTCCTCCTCCATCCTCTCGACCTCGAGGAAGGCCTTCATCTCGTTGTACAGCGCCTTGTGCTTTATCGCGGCCGACTTTTCGTTGTGCACGCAGTAGTCCCAGCCGCCGAATATCAGGTTGCAGTACTTGTAGAACTGACCCTCGCCTTCGACGACTCTCTCCTTGAAGCCCTTCGCGGCGGACCTGACGATCGCCACGAGGCTCACGACGAACACGGCGATCACCGCGCAGAGGTACGCGAGGGGCGAGTCGTAGCGCACGGGACTCGCGTCACCCCCGTGGACCCGGTGGGAGTAGACGCCGTAGAAGAGCAGGGTGTGCTCGAGGATGCCGCTGCCCTGGAGGAGATCGGTCACGCTGCCGCTCTCGTTCGACGCGCTGCGATACCACTCGGAGCAGCAGGCCACGCCGTTGCTGTCGCTCGCGTTGCCGCACGTCTCGTTCGCCGGGTCGTCGAGGACGATCGCGGGCAGCACGACGACGGAGAATATTATCGCGAACAGCAGGACGTTGAGAAACATGAGCCACTTGAGGAAGAGGAAGTAGGCGACTATGCCGGTGCCGAAGTTGCCGCCGATCTTCTTCAGGCTCTCGCTCCAGAGCTCCATCTTCGAGTAGGCCTCCTTCAGTCTTACTAGGAACTCCTGCCACGCCTTCCTTCGTTGCCATTTGAGTTGATCGAAACCCTGCAGTCGCAGCTTCGTCGCGCTCTGAAACGAGAGGGAAGGAGGGGGGGATAGTCTTTGAAATTGCCGTGTTAGAAGCATATCAGATTTACGTAGGGAATCTATGGGGTCTTTTCACCGGGGGACGGCGCGGTAGGTGTGTAAATAAAATGTTGTAACCTTCTACTAGTAATTTCAAAAAGAACGGCGTGTACGGGTCTTTATTTTCTTTGTAAGATTTTACTCGGTTTTTTTGCAGAAACGTAATATAAAATTCGGCAAATTCCTATTAATCGTCTCAGGTACTCATACATAGAATTCAATGAATTCCTATTCGTCCTCCTCTAACTTTTCTAGTGGATATCTGGAATTGCTGTATTTTCATTAGGAGACAGTGGTAGGTATGAGTAGCGACAGGAAAGCTACCTCCCCTATTGAAAAAATATTAAATTCTCATAGAAAACTTGTAAAAATCTCGTAGAGCCCCCATGGGAAATCGATGTGCTTTTGACACAGCAATAACGAATACCTACTGATAAAAATCTGAGGATGAATAAGAATGTATTGGATTTTATGTGTATTCGTCGAAATACGGGGCTTTATTTCAGGCTTCACCGTGTATTTCCTATTTCTCTTTATTTCTCAATTTCTTTAGACTTTCCCTTTTTCACGATTAAAACCGGCAATTTCCCCATTTTCCCCCTATAATTCGATATTTTCCCTCTGAAACTACTCATTATTCAGCTTCTCAGTTGAATTTGTCTTTTCATCATTTCAGATTACGTGAAACGGATCAAAATGATCCATTTTTTTTTTGTTAAATTAATATAACTCCTACTTTATTTACCTGCATCATCATTTTGTTTAAAATATAATAATCTTCTCTTTTCCTTAAATCAAATTGTGATACTCAGATTTAAGTAACATAAGATATCAATTTTTAAGTTATAAAAACATCTTCTATTCACTTAAAAAATATTGGTGTTTCCCTATAAATAACTTAAAAATTATTATTTTTTAAAACTACTACACGTTTCTAATTTCTGGAGCATCTCTCTCAATCAAAATTTCCCTTATTCCCCCTAAAACGAACTAAACAGGGACTATAAAGCCAGATATTTTTTTAATGGAATTTTACTCGTTTTTGCGGAAACATAATATAAAATTCGATAAATCCCAATCAATCATCTCAGACACACACACATAGAATCCAATGAATTCCTATTCGTCCTTCTCGCACGTCGAACAAAATTGTCCGCGAGTCGAGACGCTCGTACCGCGGCGTTACCTGCAATTGATTCTTCAGCTGCATCTTCCGCGCCATGCAAACAGGCATCGCCTTGATCTGCATTATCTCCTCCCAGGTGCGCTCCTCATTCGACAGATTCTCCGAGAGATCAGGCAGCATGGACACGGCCGCGTCGTGAACATTGGTGGACGCGCGCCTCGCGGTGCTCGCGCCCCGTGAGCGCGTGCTCGTGCGTCTCCTCAGGGTCGTCCGCGGCTCGCTCCGCACCCGCTTGGTCGTCGCTGAAACGAAAGGAGCGCCTCGAATCAGAAGCTCGTCGATTAGAAGGCTTCCGAGGTGCTTACCGACGCGTGATTTTTTACTGGGGAGCAGGGTCGCTATGCGGGACGGGTCCCTCTGCAGTGCCTGCTGCAGGTCGGCTTCCACGGCGGCCGGGTAGCTCTCTTGGTAGAACTCCGCTCCGGCCTCTTCCCATCCCTGACCCCTGCCGCCTCCGCGCTTCTTCCTCTCGCCTCCCGACATATCAGCGATCGGACTTCCTCGCGCGACGTGGGCAACTCTGAGGGGATCTTACGATTCTCCCGTGCCGGCGTCGCTCGTCCGAAACTCGCGCTCTCGATCGCCCGGCATCTCGTAAGGGGACCGTCCCAATAGCCGGACGACTAAGCCCAGTTCCCCGACAGCTGTAAATATTCATAGAGCAGATTTTACTCGGGATTCTTACCAGTGAGATTTTTCTGTGCGCATCATTAATTTATTGAACATTTCTTTCCACTAGTCGTTTCTTTTTATCCCATTCAATAATTTGAATTACATTCAAACCCAAATAGCACAAGAAAGCGATTCTTGACAAGTTATCTAAATATGATAGAAAATGTGTACCTAATGTCTGTCCGGAAGACGACTTATTTTTTGGATATCTTAAATATAAGTTATCTTCCAGACAGACGTTGTGGATACATATTTTGTATTACATTTAGATAATTTTTTGAGAATCTCCATCTTGTGCTACTCTAGGATGTCCTGCTATCGCTCCCCAAACAACGCAATCCAAAAAGTCATTTTGATATCATTTGTAGGCAGTCTAATGTCTCATTTGTTGTTAAGTTATATTTCATGTCATCTAAGAGATGTCTGTTGGATAATTCGAAATTTAAGTTATCAAAAATTAAGTCTGCCTACGGATGACTAAAAGCCAGCCTTCCAACTTGTATTCCCAAACAGCACAAGGCCAAAAGACGTCCTTAAGTGGTCTTTGGCACGTGTTATGACTCACTTTCAGACTACTATTATCGCTGGAAGACATCTTTAAGATGATTTATGACTAAAAGTCGTCTGAAAGTGGAACATAAGGCGTCTTTAAGTCATCTTTAAGGCATCTCATGTCCCACTTTTAGTCATAAGTCATCCTAAAGACATCTTTTAATAATGAAAATAGTCCAAAAGTGAGTCATAAGGCGCTCTAAAGACAACTCGAACATGTCTTTTGGCTTTGCGCTCTATGGGTATTTAAAGACATCCGTAGCTCCTCCCGGATAGCACACTAGCTAAAAAACGTCTTTTGGTCATCTTCAAGACGACTTATGTTCCACTTTCAGACGACTTTTAGTGATAAATCGTCTTAAAGCCATCTGCCAACAAATACAAATATTCTGAAAGTGGGTCATAAGACGTCTTAAAGACGTCTTTTAGCTTTGTGCTCTCTAGGTTTGTAAACGTCTCTCCGACCACTTTCGGACGACTCTGTTAACTGAGTGTTACAGTGTCTGTTACCCTACGTACCTGATCTACGCGGTTCCTCGGAACTAATCGTCCCTCTTATCGCGCGGTGTAGCGTCGCCTGTGTGCGCAGGGACGACGTCCGAGAGACACAGCGGAAGGACCAAGGAGGTGCACCGATTCGGAGCGCATCGGTCGGGGAGGATGAGATTTTATCGGAAAAAATGTTATATCGCTGCCGATAGCGAGAGTACGGTATCGCGTTGGTCACTTGACACTTTTACACGACGCGGTGCATCCGGGCGGGTCGAGCAGAAGGCGCGCGCGCGCGTGAACGCGGATTCTAGGGACGATCGAGCGCGACACTCATCATTTTTGAGTGCCGACGTTACTTTGAATCGCTGATAGCCGCGTTGGAGTTTTTAGGCTCATCGACGAAACGACGTTGACGTTACAAACACTCCGACGTGCGGTACTCGCGCTTTCATGGCTGCGATACTCGCGGAGCGCGATAACGGCGCACGCGTGCGCCTCCGTGACGTCTATTTGACGGATACGCGCGCACGAGTAATGAGTGCGGAGTTGGCGAACTGTGGAAGGGATTGTGCAAGACGACGTGTGTGTTATCTGGTGGCTGAATTCTGGAGCTTCTAGATAAGCGCTATACCTATTTGTCGGCTGAAAGCTTCTGATGTTTAGTACCAGGTAATGTAATGGGGATAAAACAGAATTACGTGAACTTAAATAACGCTGATTAGAAACGAATTACTTGAAACACAATGTAGGTACATACATACCTACATAGGTATCGTGTAATTAATTTTTAGCGCCGAAAGGAACCCAAATAATGCTGGCGCCGTCTATACTTATCTTGATAATCAAGAGACACGGCAGTGTCTCGCGGCATGCTCGTCAAGTGTTAGTCTCGGCGTGAAAGGTTTTCCGTTCAAAATTCGCGCTCAGAAAAGTTACCCATTGTGCCACCAGTGACGCCACATGAATTTTCCGTAGTGTCGCAACGCGCGCGAGTTTGACAGTTCTCGCCTGACCGACTCATCGAGCAGTCCGCCGTGCGCGACGGTGTTTCACGTATTCGCACAGTCCCCGGCCGACTCGAAAGAGCACTCGTCGCGGAGTTTGGTTAAATTTGTGTTCGCGGTTCGCCGTTTGTCTCTCCCGAGCGGCAAACGTGGCGCGGAGGAGTGTGCGACGAGTCGCGCGATAATGCCAAGTAAAAAGAAAAAATATAACGCCCGCTTCCCAGCGGTAAGGGACCACGAGCGACGTGCTTGCGATGTAACACCACAGCGTACCTCAATTTGCGCGGTGCATCGGAAAACAACGGGGCTCGATCCGTCGGTCGCCGAAGCGCGCGTCCACTCGTCCTCTTTGTTATCGTTGAACCGTCGCTACGGGACGTCCGCGGGTTATCGCCGTCGGTGCATGTCGGACGACGCGGCGATCGAGCGAATTTTGAGGTTAGGTTCGTGGTGCTAAAACGCGATGTTTCAGGGTCGCATCAAGAAGATCATGCAGACCGACGAGGAAGTGGGGAAAGTCGCCCAGGCCGTGCCGATCATAATCTATATCCTTTTTGAATATTGATTCGCGCGCCGCAAAAAGGGTCGCGTCGAATTTGTGAACTCGGGGGTCGACGATGTGCGTTTCCTTAACCGCTCGACACCTAGAACCCTGGAACTGTTCGTGCACTCGCTGCTGACGAAAACTATGCAGATTACCAGTGCCAAGAACGCGAAGACTCTCAGCCCCTCGCACATGTGAGCGTGATAACGATCTTTAGCCGATACAAATGGTTCTCCACTATGTGGGGGAAACTGGGTTGCATAAAGTTGTCCTGTGATATTTTCTCTTGAAATGGAGAAAAAAAATTTTAAGAATTAGTTTGATCGCATGCTGTCGAGGGGTGGATCATTTTCTCAGTAATTTATGTTTTATATATGATTTCGTGAACAATCGCGAGAAAAGAGAATGTGCTTGTAAAGTGAAAGCAATATTTTATTATGAATAAAAATAAATAATTTTAATTTCTTATTATTTTTGGAAAAGTTCAAGAAACGTAAAAGTATTATGAATGCCATTTTAAGTAAAGGAATTAATTTGATTGTTTTGTGAAATAAAAGCAATATTTTAATTGCTTTTAAAAATATTATGAGACATTTGAAATAAAGAAAAAAAAGAAGGATTAGTTTGAGTGTGCTTTAAAGGGCTAGTTCATTTTCTCAGAAGATGAAATTTTATAGATGATTTCGTGAAAAGTCTGGGACAGTGGACACAGTCTTTGTGAAATAAAAGTAATATTTCATTACAAATGAACAATTTTAGTTGCCTTATTTTTTTGAAAAAATTCAAGAAACGTAAGAATATGAAAAATTTTAATTAAACATTTTTCCGTTTTTAATTATAATGTTCAACGTTCATATTCTAATAGTGCAGTAGCTTGTATCATATTTCAAACTTATAATAATATTAATTCTATACATCTCAATTATAAAAAACCACAGTAATATTAATGTCAAAGATGAAAACATTATTTTTATAGGAACATTCATTTAAACTTATTTTAAATTATCTCTCAAAAATATTTATAGATGACAAATTTATTAAATACTCTGTTTATGTTCATCACCCAATTGGGATTAGCTAGCTTTTCTATTAAATGATTATAAGTTATGTCCACGCAAAAGTACAAACTCTTCATTATATAAAAAAGGAAAATATAATTTAATTACAAAAACAAAGCAAAAATTTAATCACCAAGGAACTGTATCGCGAACTGGCCTCAAGACGTATTTCATCAAGAAACGTTTTATGCTTTTAAAGTTAGACCAGGGAACTGTGTGCGATTTTCGGGGACAAAATTAAGCTCAGATTTTCCAATATTTAATATTAAATAAGATAATCACTTCCATCGAATTTGTCAATTTCCATTATCATAGTTTTTAAATACTTGGAATATAAATTAAATGTTCAATTAAAGAATCACATCGACTCTTTTATCATAATTTTGGTTTGGTTTGGTTTGGTTTTGTGAAAACTTAACGGGTAATTAGAACTATTAATAAATTGCCATCCATAATAAGAATTCACGATAATAACGGAGAATTACGACGACACGGAATACAACGCATTTTATCACAAAACAGGAAACAGTGCATCCTCTCAGAGAGTCGATTCGACTTCCTCAAGGACCTGGTCAAGGGCCTGCCGGACGTCGCCGGCCCGGACGAGGAGACGCCGACGCCCCCTCCGACGCCCGCCGCGGTTACGACCGACGCTCGTCCCACGATAGTTTGCCCGTCCGCGCCGCAACGCTCCCCTCGTCGCTCGGAAGCCGAGTAAGCGGGTCCGCGTCGCGATCTCGACCCTCGGGATTCGAGCTAATCCTTTTTTTTCTCTCTCTCTCTCTCTCCCCCTCACTCCCGCCAGGAGCACCGGTCAAAAGAGCTCGCCGGAGAGCGGAGGAGCCGCGAGCGACGTCGCGAGTGCTCTCCCGTCGCCGCCGCACGTCCCGGAGTTCCAAATATCGGTGCCCACGTCGTTTCGGGTCGGCCAACCGAATTTCTACACCGAGGTCAATCCCATCGCCCTCACGACCAATCCGACGGACATGAGCGTGACGACGCCGCCGACGTCCAACTTCGACAACACCGCCAACATCGACGAGGACTACGACACGTAGCGCGGTCCTCGCCGCCCTCGCACGATGCCTCTCGCGCGCAGACGAGACACGTTCCTTCTTCGATACTCGATGCGACGCCTGCCGATGTGTCGCGAACACGCGACGGACGGCTCCGCGTCGATCGAGGGACGGTGCGCGCGGTCGCTCGAAGACGCGGAGCGATCGAGACGAGAAATCGCGCGCCTCGCCCCGGCGATCACTCGGGAGGGGCAGTAACGATCCGTATTTCTCGCGAGCGACACGGTTCGTTTCTCTTTCCCTCCTCGAAACGTAGTACAACGATGACGTAACGTCAAACGGAAGAATGACCTCCCTTTTTTTTTCTTTTTTACCACGCACCCTAAGTGTGCGCGGAACTACGCGTTTGCCTCGCTCTTTCGCATCGATCGAAGAGAGATGGACCGAGCGTAGCTGTAGGTTTGACGAATCGAGATCGGGGTCGAAGCGCGGGCCTTCATTTCGATTCGTATACATAGGTATTTATATCAAGTGTAAATAAAAACTTGCTCCGGTTCACTCGGAAAACGACGATGGACGGTCGACGATCCAATTTATATCGCTGCGAGACGTTGGAGGACCAGCGGCCGCTCTGTCGCTTGTCGAGTGTAGTTCGGAGGTAATAAACGAGATACATACATTGCCACCAAAGAAGATATGTTATTTCGAGATCGGAGAGCAGTCAGCCTGATTTTTCTCTTGCCTCTTTTTTTTTGTTTAACGCGTTCGCGACGACGTTACGATCGATAAGAGAGAAAGGACTCTACAGTGATGTATCTCGAACCGGACTCGGTGATTCGTGTAAATCTGTGTGCGCGGAAAATAAGTGTGACTCTGAAATTTTGAGATACTTGAGGTGGAATATACGAAAATTGATGATTTTTGTCATATTCACGGCTGTGTTACAATGAAACTTAAATTTATCTTTCGATAGCAATTGTGGCACTGGAAACTGTTGTTCTTAAACCTTCCAATCCATTGCTACATGATTTTATAAAGCTACATTTCAGTAGAGCAAATCTACGCGCCTAAATGTTTGCAGTGGTTGAGATCTTTTTTATTTAAATAGTGAATATCTATCTGATCATTTCGGAAGAAATTTATGTTTAGAGAGACGAGGGGAAGAATCAGAGTCGAATTCATTTTCAGCGTACATCAATCTACAAGAGCAGTCTGCTCCGGTTCGAGGTACAAAAAAGAAATTACTTTTACAGTCTTGACGATGCTACAGTATAACTCGTTTAAGATACGAGTCAAGGAAGCGAGGGAGCTTCGTATCTTATCCGGATTTCATAGATTCTCGCCTAATAACGCATGAGAAGCCGGTGCACATTGTATATTAACGTGTTTTAACCATTTGGATAACGTTTATTGATAGGGAACCAAGCGCCAATTGCCTATCAATAAACGTTATCCATTTCTAACTCTTATTTGAGCTATTTCTAATGGTTCTTAACTTATATCAGGTGTACAGCTTTGCTTTCGCCGTTTTTTTCCCCTTTGAAAATCAAGGCTTTATGGTAAAAAACTGGTTATACATTTATCATTCAAAGTATTGCCCATCGCTGGCCACTACTTTCTCCCATCTTTCGGGCAGCGTACGAATCCCGCGTTGAAAAAACTGGTCATCTTTTGAAGCGATCCACGAATCGATCCAATTTCTTACTTCTTCGTAAGATCGGAACTGCTGGTCAGCCAGGTCGTGTGCCATCGATCGAAATAAGTAATAATCAGAGGGAGCAATGTCTGGAGAATACGGTGGGTGGGGTAGGACTTCCCACTTCAACGTCTCCAAGTATGTCTTGACCACTTTTGCAACATGGGGTTGAGCATTGTCGTGCTGCAAAATCACTTTGTCGTGTCTCTCGTAGTATTGCGGCCGTCTGTCTTTCAGGGCTCGACTCAAACGCATTAATTGCGTTCGATAACGATCGCCCGTGAGTGTTTCGGTCGGTTTCAACAGCTCATAATACACTATGCCGAGCTGGTCCCACCAAATACAGAGCATGATCTTGGAGCCGTGGATGTTCGATTTAGTCGTCGACGTAGAAGCATGGCCGGGATATTCCAATGATTTTCTGCGCTTGGGGTCATCGTAATAAATCCATTTTTCGTCCCCGGTCACAATGCGATGCAGAAATGCCTTCCGTCTTTGCCTTTCAAGCAATTGTTCACAGGCAAACAAGCGCCGTTCAACATCTCTCGGATTCAACTCGTGCGGCACCCAATTTCCTTGCTTCCGAACCATTCCCAGGTCTTTGAGACGTTTTGACATTGCTTGTCGTGACACTCCCAATGATCGTGCTAATTCTTCTGTATTTTGACACGAGTTTTCATCAAGCAGTGCCTCCAATACGGCATCTTCGAAAACTTTCCTTCTTCCATCGCTATACTTGTCTTCGATGTTAAAATCACCGTTCTTGAAGCGTTGAAACCACTCGCGACACGTTCTTTCACTGATAGCGGTCTCGCCATAATTATTTGAGAGCATTCGATAAGCCTCAGCCGCAGATATCTTCATATTGAAGCAGAAAATTAAAACCTCGCGCAAATGACGAGAATTTGGCTCGTAAACTGACATTTTCATTCGAGAATAACAGCTTTACGACGCAGGCATAAATCGACTAATGTTTCTATGGGGTTATGTTGACAGATGTCCAAGCTAATTGCATGGCGTCTATGATCTATTTATTTCGACCACTGCTTACCGCTAAAGCCATCAATAGGAAAACGGCGGAAGCAAAGTTGTATACCTAATATTCCAGAGAATTTGAATTCAGGATTTTTAAATGGAGAGTAATTTTGTTATTTTTGTTTATACAAATTTATTGAGTTACCGTTTTGTAATAGTTCAAAATGTCTTTATACAGATTACCCTCTGACGAACTGAAAAGGACAATAACACAAAAATATTGCTCCACCCAGAGATAACGGTAATAAATACAAGGTTTTTCTCTATGGTTCCGCCGATGCTTCGACGTTTGAGATTCCCGCCAATAAGTCTCCGTCGGTAATTCCCCGCGCGTGTGCGCATCCCCCGAGCGACGCGAGATCTCGCTCGCGGTCCACTCGAGCAGTCGGCGACCGACTTCGCTCGTTGCTATAGAAACTGGGGGAGCGAATTGTTCGACCGTGTAGTACAGCCAGCTGTAATATCAATTTCTCGTCGTCGTCGTCGAAGACGTTCGAAGGTGCAGCACAAATCGCCGTAATTACCGATATCACCCGCTCGTGTTCCCCGAGCGTAAGTCACGCCGAGCGAGCGCGGAGCCCTCCGCGAGGGTGTCGGACGTCTCCGCCTTTGTCGACCGAGATTTTCAAGCGACGTCGCCCGCCGCGGATGACGGTTGGAGCCGTTGATGGCCCTTCGGCCGTTAGATGCTGAGCTAACCTAAATTCGATAGCGTCACTCGCCGCGCCGCCGCCGACGACGACGTCGACGCGGTAGTGAAAAACTGGAGCACTTCGGTCGTGTCTTTCGAGCTTTCGAATCCTTCTCCTCGTATTTACGATCAAGTCGCACGGCGACGTGGTTAGTATCCGATCGCGTCGTAAGAATTTTGACGAAGGAGAGGATTCGTTTCCATTTTGAGCTCGGTCCGTGTTTTTTTTTTATGGAGAATTTTCGATAATTTTGGCCCTCGCTCGTTTCTTGCCTCCGAACTCACCTACACGTCATTTCCGTGCTCCCGTCGAAAAATGTCAAACCGATCAGTTTCTTCGCCCGCAGATGGATCCGGCGACTGCCATATCGCTGTGCAAGGAAAACATTCAACCCTTGCGTCACGGGAGGAACGCGACTCAGTTGGGAACAGCACTGCGCGCCCAGGACGACGCCGAGGCGCAGCAGTATCTCCTTCGCGAGAAGCGGTGAGCGGACGAACTCGTCGGTCGCTCTGGGTTCCTCGGCGCAAGAGAGCGCTATGCTTTTTCTTTCCTCATTTGCAGGATATTCGAGGATGCCATAAAGGATTACGAGGGGGACGACCCTCTGGAGAATTGGTACGAATACATTCTTTGGGTGGAGCAGAGCTATCCCAAGAACAGTCACGAATCGCACATAGGAAGGCTCTTGGAGCAATGCCTGGAGACTTTCGAGAAGGAACGGAAGTACCATCAGGATCGGAGATACATCCGATTGTGGATCAATTATGTGAGTACGCTCTCCGACGCAGGGTTGCCATAGAGCTGGAAAACTGGGAAAAGTTGGGGAATTCTTTTAGGGTATGAAAAAGCTGGAAAAGTCGGGGAATTTCAGTAAAACCTCTTGAAAAATAACGCGGCGGTATTTATTAAACTAATGACGTGACATTAATTTTCAGTATATTATTCCTATAGAATATTTAACCGATGTCTTGCGACATAGCTCAAATATAAATAGAATTTTTGATGCTCTTGCGATATGAGCATTTATATAGCTTACATTTTTACGGTGTCTAGCGGTCAAGGAGTTCTGGAAAACCTGGAATTTTGTCAGGGAATTATGTAGGTCAAGGAAAAATCCGGGAAAAGTCAGGGAAAATAAGCATTTTTTGGAATTAAAAAAAAATAATCAGTTCTCAAATAGCTTGACTTTTAGTCTATTAAAATTTTAAAGAATTTATATGATAATCTCTTTAAAAAAGTGTTCCATATATGTATATATACATATTTAAGTTCTTTCTTGTTCTAAAACGAGCCATTAGATAATCATGTGATTTGACAAAATTAAATTATCTCAATGTTTATTTCTCAATTGTCACAACCCGTTCTACGAATATTAGTTAATTTGTTCATCGGATGAAAAATGATTAATGTGTAACACTTTATGATAGACGCATGGATTCCCATGGACAATTTCTGTGGGAACCTGATGTGCTTCAGACACAGCAATTCCCGATATTCATTAGAAAAGTTTGAGAAGGACGAATAGGAATGCATTGGATTCTATGTATATCTGAGGGATTTACCGAATTTTATACCACATGAGGCTAAAATTACTCACCAGGAAAGAGAACTTCAATCGATTTTATCTCATTATTTATAAGCTTCTGACCTAAATACATCGATATAAGACTTTGTTGTAAATGAAAATATAATCTTCAAAAAAGTATTATACAAAAATAAGCCAAAAGCGTATCAATAATAAGTTAATCGTGATTCAAGTTTCTCTCCTGGAAGGGAAATTTGGAAAAAAGTCAGGGAACTTCTTTTTCATATTTTGCTAGCCACCATGATTGTATTCAAATATGATTCGTATTTAACAATTTCTCTTCTGATCCGCGCATGCGGCGAGTATGTTTTTTTACCTCGTTAGATTTTGTATAGCTTTGTCATGCTCGCGATTTCTTTAAGCTTATGCTTCTTTCTATTGTATTATATGCCAGATCGTTCACAGATGTTTCCTTTACTCTCCCGAAATGTTTTAGTGAGTAATTTAAACGGCGTGGAAAACTGCAATCTTTGTTCTGGAAAACCTGGAAAAGTCAGGGAGTGTTTAAAGTTAAAATTGGTGGCATTCCCTGCAATTTATTAAGCGAGAGCGAGAAAGAGAAACTGATTGCACTCGCGTTCCCGCCGATTGTAGATAAGTATGCAGAAGAATCCGCTGGAGATATATCAACTCTTGTACAACAACGGCGTCGGTACGATGGTAGCCGACACGTATAGAGCGTGGGCGTTTGAATTGGAGCAAGCGGAGGATTTCAAAAGAGCCGATCAGGTTTACGCGCTGGGCTTAGCCGCGCGGGCGGAACCTCTGGACGAGTTGGAGTACGCTCACAGGTGTGTTTCGCGATACCAAGCTTCACTGTGTGTCCACTATTTCCCTTTAGTTCGCTATATTTTTTTGTTTGCCCTTTTTGACTTTAAAACTCGAGATTTCTCCCCTTTCTGTTCTCCATAATTTAATATTTTTCCTCTAAAACAAGGCGCAAGTGGATGAATGTGTTATGTTACAATTAGCTTATTTGTCCCATTTATCACATTCTCTTCCACTTTAAAAATACAAAATTTTGTAACATGATACGTTCATTCACTCTAAAAGTCAATGAGAGAGTGTCAATATACTGATAAAAAGTCTGTGATATGATACTGTGATACATAACATGTTTTTCCACCAAATATCTCAATTTTTCGGAAATCGTAACAACACATTTTTATCCACTTTCCCCTTCAATTATTTCTCTCAGTGTAGTTGAATTAATGTTTCTTGCCAGAAACTAGATTCCCGTTTCTTTAAATCAGATCGCGATACTCAGATTTAAGTTACTCTCGACGCAAGGTATACATTTCTAAGTTACAAAAACATCTTTCATCGCTTAATAAATATATTGGTGTTTTATTATACACCTTAATAATTGTTATTTTGTTTGAAACCACTGCACGTTTCTAATCTCTGATAGATCTTCTTTTTAAATCAAAATTGCAGGCTTCACAGACATGTCCTTATAGACTCTAGTCTATAGTCCCTATTTTTTTAAGTTCCTAAAAGTTCTTTAAAAGTCTTTATTCCTATATACAACTTACGAAACACAGTATATTCGAGTTCAGGCAAGGAGAATCAAACAATTACGAAAATGGAAAACGAATTAAAAAATGTGCGGCAATCTTATAAAAATGCCGTTGATGCTTCAGAAGTCATGCGAATAGAAATGAGCAAGGTAATACGAAGTTTTCCGGAAAAAAAAAAGACAGTGAAGCCTGAAATTGTTTCATCTCCTGCTCAAATTTTCCCCATTTCCCCTAAAGTGAAATAAATAGAGGCTGCGAAGCCCGCGATACGTGCCGAGTCGATCGCGTAATCCCCTTCTCGCGGGCAGAAATTTTCAGCTCGCCGTCGGCCGCAAGACGCTCGGTCGCGGTGACGAACGGGGGGAGGTCTCCGTGGCCGAGCAGAGGCAGGCCTTCAGCTCCCTGCGCGCGATACGCGCCGGGAAGAAGGTGAGCAGCGTGCGCACGGGTCATCGCGTGCGCGACTACCTTCCCGGCGCCGTGCCGCAAGTCGCGCCGATCATGCACGCACCGAGAGCGAATCCCAGGATACAGATATATCAGGTAACGCGCAACTCCGCGTCCGGTGATCGGTCCCGACTTTGCGGGAAATCTTATCGCCCCTTCGCGTCAGGACGACGAGGCGCATTACGGCGAGCAGCAGCCGAGGGGTTCGAGCATATTGGACTACGTTCCGACGGAGCAGGTGCACAAGGAGAACACGATAAAGCCGGGACCGTGGAGCGGTTCTGCGAAGAAATGCCCGCTGATACCCTCCACCGTCAAAATGCCCTTCAAAGGTAATCGTCGTAACGCTTATCGCGACGCGCGCGCGATTCTACGTCATCTCTTCCTCCCCCAGTTCACGAGGACCAGTCCGATAACTATTACGACATGGAGAAGGTGCGACTGTTCCCGAACCACACGCCCTTTTACGACGGGAGCAAGTACCACGATCACCTTCTCGTGCCAGTCTTCGTGAACGACCCGCCGAACCCCAACGTGATAACAAAAGTGCATTATCCCAAAGAGTTGGTCTACGCTGACAACATGGATCGTAGCATGGAGGAGATCAAAGCTCAGAAGTACCTGGAGAGGTATTTACAGTAATTGTTCCCCATTTTTGTAAGCCCTTAAAAGTTCCTAAAATGAACAGTTTGACCCTAAAAGTCCTCATTTCCGTGAAATTATATCCTTATTTCCCTAAAACTGCTTCGTCCCTGCACTGCGAAGCCCGTGTTCCGTTTCTCTGTTCTTTTTTCTTCGTTCGTTCGTTCGTTCGTCCATCCATCGGCAAAGTAACGTTCTCGCCGACAGGAAAGCTGCGCTGGACCGGCAAAAGTGCTGTCGACTAGAACAGCAACAGCAGCAGGAGGAGCAAACTCTGCCGTCTCTGGACCGCCCGGACCAGTTGGGACATTCGGAGCGCGGCGAGTCGATAGTACAAAGTCAGGCGACGGAACGCGGGGAGCTGTTGCTCGTCGAGCATCGGCAGCAGCAGGAGCTCGAATCTCTGAGACTGTTGGAACAGCGAAGGCGAGATAACGAGCTGCATCGCATGGAGCGAGAGAGGACCGAGCGGCAGCAAGAGCTCGCGCGACAGCGACTCGAGGCCGAGCGGCAGCGAGAGCTCGCGCGACAGCGACTCGAGGCCGAGCAGCAGCGAGAGCTCGCGCGACAGCGACTCGAGGCCGAACAGCAGCAGCAACAGCAACAACGACTGATCGAGGCCGAGCAGCAGCAGCAGCGCGAACTCGAGAGGCGGAGATGCGAGAACGAGCAGCTGGAGCTGGAGAGACGAAGAAGGGTCGCGGAACAGCAGAGGGAGCTGGAGAGGCAGAGGTACGAGGTCGAGCGACGAGAGAGGGAGAGATTGGAGGCCGAGCGAATAGAAGCCGAGAGGATCGAGGCCGAGCGGATAGAGGCGCAGCGGATGGAGGCGGAGTTGGACAGGCAGCGGAAGCTGCACTCGTCCAATTACATGCACCAGCATCACCGCTCGGATCCGTCGAGCGAGCATCTCCTCGGCCAGAGCATAACCGTCAACACCAAGGAGGCGCTCTCGGCGGTGCAGGACCTGTGGCGTTCGCCCGAGGCGAGCGGCGACAGTACCATCGGCGCCGCCGTCGACGGCGCCATGGTCCGCGGCATCGCCGAAACGAGGTCGAAGCTCTCCTTCGACATCCACATGGACAGCTCGATGACGCAGCAGGCCATGTCCAGCAGCAAGCGGCAACACGACGAGTACAACGTTCAGCCGTACAACGACCAGGAGAATCATCACTTTCAGCCGCCGTTCGCGGCGCCGGAACACGAGATGCCCTACGCGAATCACGGCTACGCGAACTCGTATCACTATCAGATGCAGATGCAGCATCTCCCGCCGCTGCATCACGCGCACCAACAGCCGAACTTGTACCCGAGCGTCGCGCCGAGCGACGTGAGCTACCAACAGCAGCAGTACCACACGTCCATGCAGTCGTCCCCTCCGCAACACGGCATCGACCCCCACAAGCAGCTGCAGTTCGCTCCGTACGTCGACGCGGACGCGGAGTCCGGCAAGCCGTACAAGATGCCGTCCGAGCTGCCCTACATAAGATCGCCGGGGATGAACAGGAGGGACCTGAAGTATCTCGAGGGCGCCGAGGACAAGGAGAACGCGATAGCCGTCGATTACAGCGAGCCGATCGAGGAAAACCCGCCGAAGCCGCCCGGCGAGAACGAGTTGTACGTCGACGAGAGCCTCGGGACCGCGCCGCTCGCGAGTGGCAACGAGACGTGCTTCACCCAGGCGTTCGACACGCGGCTGACGAGTTCCACGCCGATGACCAATCATTTCCGCCAGCCGTACAGGGTGAAGGAGGTCGAACAGTTTCAGGAGACCGTCGCTGCTGCTGGTCGAGCGTAAGTTTTCGGCGACTTTGGTTTGTCGGATTTTTTTTTCGTTTTCTTTCTTTCCTCTCCGACGATTATTATCGTCCTTCCTCCTCGGCGCGGGGTGTCGATCGACACGCAGGTTGTCCAGCGGTCGGGAATTGTCAGGGGGTTTGATATTTCGGGAGAAATCAGGGAATTGTCGGTCGATGACATTCAGAGTGCAACACGCGTTCCTCTAAATCCGTCTTGTTTTACGGTAAACTATTTTCAATTTGCGGAGCTCAGCTTCGAAACGCAATTTCTCCAAAATTGGCCTTCTGAGTGTTATTTCTTTACTGATAGATTTCTGGGAATACAAATTTCTGTGTTATTAAGTGTTACTAGGTCAACAAATTTGTATGATTTTTATTTAAAACATAAAAGGCTATTCTTAGTAAAATAAAATGCATTTTGAACTAAAACATTGAAAATAATTCAGTTTGAACAGAACAGCTTGAAGTATCCTATACTTTTATGCCGCAATCATCTTCATTGCGTTCACAAAGATCATCAAACAAAATCAGCTGTTCAACTATCCACGGCATACACTATAGGTTGAAATTTCACTTTGAACACATCTATATTGGAGAAAATTCGTTTTGAACTTAACCCTTGCTTTGTTAAGCGGTTGTTAAGAAAAATGATCAATTTTAACTAGTTGAGACGCTAATATGATGGGATTCAACGTCACTCACGTGGCGTCATCAGTCGCCCATTTTTCGAAATTTAGGTGAAATTGCGTTTTGAAACTGAGCTCCGCATTTAGCATAATGAATCAGTCATTAAGTTTAGAATTCGAACTCAATGATTGCTTCAGCATAACATAAAAGAATAACTTGAGACCAGTGAGGGAGCAATACATATATCGAGCCTGGAAATCCGAGAAAAAGGTCGGGGAATTTGAAATTCCGACTCCCCGCGCTAGACACCCTGCCACGTTTTCTTCTCGCGCTTCCGTCGTCTCTCGGTCTCTCTCGTACAAATGGATGCGTCTGGTGTAGAACTCTGGACGTCCGCCCCAGCGATGTCGATGACAAGCTGAGCGTTATAATGGAGTCTACGAGAGAATATATTTCCAGCAGCTCTGGGAGCAGCGTTAACACGCGAACGACAGGCTTCACGCTGTCGCGAGAGGACATGGTTCCCATCAAGGAACAGTCGAGCAACCAAGGTGAGACTCGACGCTCGTTCGCGAGCTCCTCTCCGCGAAAAAAAATGTCCCGCGAACCCGCGATATCTCGTTTCAGAAATGGAGTCGACCGAGTCTCTGCTCGCCGCGAATCAGACGTACGAGCAAAAAATGCGCGCCCAGATTCAGGCGGTCCACGCGCAGAGTCCGCGCACCGTTCAGCGGAACGTCGACGAGATCACGTCCGAGATCAAGAACAATTGCGATCTCCGAAAGTCGATCAGTTTCAAACTCGACGACGAGAAGGACGACTCGATGGACTGCGAATACCACCATCAAGAGCCGATGGAGAAGATGGAGGAGGAGAGCTTTGAGCTGCCCTCCGGCGATATAAATCCCTTCGACAAAAGTCTGATCGCCGGACTTTTGAAGAAACTTAAATTCCCGCGGCCCCATCACGCGGAGGGATACGTAAGATTAGACACCAATTTAAATAAATTTGTGCCTTCTACTATGGTTACGCTTGGTGAGTGTGCACCCTTTTTTTTTCTCTCTTCTCTCTTCCACATACTCTTCTCGCGACGAGATCGACTTTGAATTCCGGCACGATAATTCGAATCGCGTTGTAAAGTTGGGACAGAGGTTGTCGCGGGGAACGCGAGATTTCAAACGTACGCGAAATTTCAGGCACCGAAGCGTACGATTTAGAAAAGTGCCTTGGGAAGGGAACCTACGGAACGGTTTTCAAAGCGGTTAACTTGCAAACCGGACAGATCGTTGCTCTCAAAACGCAAAAGCCCGCTTGGGTGTGGGAGTTTTACATCGCGAGGGAGATCAAAGCCCGACTGACAAATCCTCATATGGTAAATAGACAGTCGCGCGCGCGAGGTTGATAGCGTTTTCCACTGGTTTGCACTCAGTTTTTCAGGGTAACCCGGTTGTGACGTCACGAATTTCACTGAACCTCAGCTAGGTTTTCTCTCTCAGTGAAACGTACATTCACAAATTGGGCAGTAAGCGCACGTCAAAATAACGTAAAGGTTTGGAAACAAGAATGAAAATTATTGAATTTGAAGCAAATAATTTAACACGAGCTAGACAATTCGTAGGTGTTCGTTGATCAGGGCAAACGTTGCCGTGGCTAACGAGAACACGAACATTAATAGTCCATTGGCCGGCATGTTTAAAAATGACACTTACAAAAATCACCACCGTGACACCGGGAGTGTAGCCAGTGGAAAACGCCGTGAGAGAGACCCTCGCTCTCGATTTCGCCCGATTCACCCCATCCGTGTTCCTCCCCTCAGCTGCGCGGATTCATGGACGTGACAACGGCTTACGTGGCGAACAACGCGAGCACGCTGGTCTCGGAATTCTCGAAATACGGGACCCTCTTGGCGGTGACGAATCAAGTGAAGATCTCCACGGGGAAACCGTTGAGCGAGGCTCTGGCGATCTTCTTCACGATCGAGATGCTGCAGATCGTCGAGCACCTGCACAAGTGCCAGATCATCCACGGCGACATCAAGCCGGACAATTTTCTTCTGATGCACTTGTGAGTACAGGCGGAATTTTACGCGCGTTCACGGGTGGAGCCACTTTTCAGCACTCGAGTGTGACGCAGTTTTCTCGTCACCACAGACCAATGGAGGACGTGCGACCGACGATACAGCTGATAGACTTCGGGTGCAGTATTGATATGAGCCTGCTGCCCGAAGGCACGCGATTCAACCAGGTCATCAAGACGGAAGACTTTATTTGCACGGAGATGCAAACCGGAAGACCGTGGACCTACCAAACGGACCTCTACTGTTTGGCCGCGTCTAGTCATTGTCTCCTTTTCGGTAATTACATGAGGGTCTCGAATGTCGGAGGTCGTTGGTTCATCAATGCCAAAATACCTAGGTAAGCTCCGTTCTTTTGAGTTTTTGCCACAAATAGTTCCGGAAACGTTCTCGAGTCACCCTCTTGAAAAGTGTTTCGAGACGACGAGATCGCGACGCAAATTAATGGAATAAAAATATGTTTATTTGATATTATACACTCCTAACTCTTAATAATAAGTTGTCAGGATAAATACATCGCTTCTTCTTAATTAATATTTCAGTTCTTTCTGGCGCAGAGTCCACAAGTTTTTTTCTTCCTAATTATCTTCCATTTTTCATGATGGAAAAAATGTTTCAATTCCATTAATTAATATACAAGTCTGTATAAATTTCAGTGAAGGCTTTCATCGAAATTAACGAATCCTTCCAAACATTTATACCCCTATAAAAATTAGTAGAACGAAAACATTTGTGTATTATGAGGTTTGATGATGAAAAGCTGAAAGATAATTGCCAGAAATTCTCGAGTCTACGCTAGAAAAAGGATTGGAATGTTAATTAACGGTTAAGTTAATTTCACGTGAAAGAGAAATCTTTTGATTCTATTAATTAACACGAGGCCATCACTGATTCGCTCGTGCGATATTCACTTTTGACGGTCACTCGCGTGCCCTTTTCAGGTACACCAAGAAAGCAACGTGGGAGAGGTACTTCACGGAGCTGCTGAACGTCGAGTCGTGCGAGAAGATGCTCGATCTCGGCAACTTGCGGATCTCGATGGAGGAAGCGCTGTCTCAGGTATCGGATATGCGGGCGTCTATTAGGAATTTTTGCAATATCCTTAACAAGCGATAACGTTTACTCAATCTGGCTATCATTTTTCTGTCGTAAAGTCCGCCCCCTCTCCCCCACGCCTCTTCCCCGTCCTCCCGCCCTTACTCGACACCTCCCATTGTAGCAAAGGGTCTGACGCTAATTAAAACGAATTAACATTACTGTACTATTTATTATGGAAATTCCACCATTGAAATGAGTACGATAACACGTCTACACGCCGTTTGCTAGTTGTTTACACGTCGGCGGGTCAAAGGAGGGACTCTGTTTTGGCCTCGTTTCGGTATTCGGACGCGGGCGGGTAGAGGAAATTGATCCGTACTTCTCCCTTCTGTATCAATTTGCGAATCGTATAATTTATTCTCGCAAAGTCGGAGCGACGACAGGCGCATTCTCCGCGTCTCGCCGATCGACCTCTCGTCATATTATCGTAGCGAGTAAGCGACAAGATTGTATTATTACAGACATGAATTCGTGTATGGAAATATAATTATTTATACAGTATTAAATCACCTCGCCATCTCGCCACCGTGCGCAATTTCGTTCTCGGGGTCGCCGACGCTTCGGAAGACGTTGGATTGTCAAACATCGCGCATTTGTCGTCCGACCGAAACGCCGGTCGCATTTCTCCGCGGCAACGCGTGGCAGAGATCGCCGCTTTGCAGTGACAGGCTCGTTCGATCGAGCGTGCGAAAATGTCGCGTGTCTCCTATCCGCATCGATTTGACGTGTCGTTCGACGTCTCGTCGCGTCGTAAATCAAACCGATGCGGATGGGAAATAACGTGACATTTCGTTCTTGGTTATGAAACACTTCGTATATCCCTTTCATCACGTTTTACCGTAGAACTTGCGATTGAGCAGATACAGCAGCAAGTTGACGTTGATTTTGGCTTTGCCGAACATGTCCATGATCGGTGCCCCCTCGAATTGCAGTTCGAGCAATTTTTGAATGTCCACGTCCAGCTTCTCCATCTCGACGCCCATAAATTTACCTCGGACCGTGAAGATCCCGTTGTGCTCGGTCGGGCTGATCTCGAAAATGACGTTCTTGAATTGTGAGGACGGGAGACCTTCCACTTCCAAGAGTACTCCCTTCTCTTGCAATTTAGCCGCCGAGTATTTCAGGGTCATCTTCGACTTCAGCTTTCCGTGGCTGCCCTTGCCCGTCGTTTTGAGCGCGTGCAATGAGCTGTTCGAGAAGAGCAAGGAATTGCTAATGGTTCGCGAACGTTGTGAGCCCCGTGGTAAAAAAGCCCATAGAGATCCATATAAAATTCTTTAGAAATTCCGTACAATTCCTTATGGGAATATGACGTGTGTTTGAAATTGTAATTCCAGACACTTTGAATTACGACATATTACGTAATTTCTTTTAGGACACGTCGATGTGTATGTGTATGTACCAAAGTTCCTTCTTGTTCAAAAAAAGCCATTCAATATTAATAGGAAAATACAAAATTACTTTATTTTAATGTCTATTACTCAATATTCATAACCCGTTCTATGAATATTAGTTAGTTTGTTCATTCGACGAAAAATGATCTACTCATAGCGATCGGGGAAATTTGGCTATTTCAGATGAAAATCCGGGGAAAACCAGGGAATATCTCTTTGACATTTTGCTAGACACCGCGCACAAGAAATCGCGTGGGATTCCTACAGGATTTTATAAGGATCTGTAGATTTTTTTTCAACGGCGAACTCGGAAGCCGTTACCCACTCACCCTTTTCCGGTGCCGAGATTTTCCAAACAACGTTGAATGTACTCGTTGTAGAAATGCACCTGCTCCTCGTAGTACCTGGTCTTCTCATCGAGACGTTGCTTGGTCGCGCGCAATGTCTTCAGCTCCTTCACCCTGAGCATACGGTACTTGCTCTTGTTGCACAGATCTCGCGCCACCGCGGTCACGATATTTTGGTACCCGTCGGCTCGGGAAACCCAGCCGCCGAGTTCCAATTTGTTGAGATACGTGCGCAGTTGGAACTTGCAGTCGTTCAGGGACGAGCTGAAAGACGGCGCGGTGCCGAGAGTGAATGTCGCTTGAGGGATTTCAGGTGTTATCCGACGGAGAGGAAATTGCGTTGGTACCTTCTTTGTATTATGTCGACGGCAGTTGTCATGGAGGTGTTCTTCACGTCGTACAACCTCTCTTGAATCGGTGACGACGTCGCTTCCAGGGCGTCCACCAGAGTATCGCCCTTTAAAAATTGAAAAACCGAGACCAACAGTTCCTTCGTCTTGATGAACAGCTTATTCGAGTTCGTCTCGTCGGTTTCCGGCACCTCGAATTTATTCGTCAGGGTGAGGCAAACCTCGGTCTTTCCGAAACGGGCCACGTTGGGCTCGCACACCGCGTCGGCTGTGTGGAAAATCGCAAATCGTGAGGAATCGAGGTTTCCGGCGAACGCGAACGGAACTTTAAATCGCGCTCGCTGCTTACTTATGCCCAGCAAAGACGCGACGGTCGATATCGGTCCCAGATCGTCCAGTAATTCGTGCAGAGGATCCAAGGGGTCAGGCGCTATTTGATATTGATATTCGACCAACAAACCGTGCGTGTCGCAGATTTCCTGCAGATAAATTCGCGATCGTTTACGTGAGGAATAGACGCGAGAAGGTTGTCTCCCGTGTCGCGCAATTCGTTACCTGCAACGATATGTAGATGTCGGGCTTCTGGATCAGGGTAGCCTCGGTGTACTCGTGAATGCTAAAGTGATCGTCCAGCTCCTCGATCTGGCAGCAGTAGTGGAAGAACTTCTTGAACTTTTCGTGGCACTCTATTATGAACGGGTTCAAGCGCACGAGGTGCGTGGCCTCCTCTCCGAACTGAAGATCGAGAAGAGAGAATCAGAGTCGATTAGGATCTACGATCTCGGAACCCCGATGGAAAAGTTTCTCTGATAAATTTCTGCAAAACTCTGAGATACTCGGATTTGTTTTCGGACATTCTGTAGTAATTGGAATATTTTCAGACATTTTCAGGGAAGTATCAGAGTTTATTAGAGAAATGTCCATTAAAATATTTGTTTTACTTTCGTGCATCAAAACTTTTCTAGAAAATCTGGAAAAATTAAAACAAATATCTGACAAAATTCTGAGATTTCTGACTAACTGAAATACAGTAATTTTCTGAGTTTAAAATTTCTGTAAAAAAAATACAGGAATTCTCAGAAATTTTGCAATAGTTTTAAAAAATTCGAATAAACAAGCATCTGATAAAATTCTAACAAATTTTAAAAAATTTCAGACTAACTGAAATTCGCGGATATTTGGAAAATTAAAAATTTTTTTAAAAATACATAACACTCAAAACTTCAGATATTTTGCAGAATTTGGCAGATTTGTCCGGATATTTGTTAGTGTTTATTAAACGTTTTCAGCTAAGTTTTGGTGCATGAAAGTATAGTGAATATTTTTTGACATTTCTCTGATGAACTCTGATACCTGAAAAAGTGCCAATTACTACATAACGTCAAAAAAAAAAACGTCAGTTTTGTAGAAATTTGTTACAACAATTTTTCCATCGGGGTATCAAAATACGAAATAGGAGAGAAATTCCATCGAGGGCGCTTACTCCTTTCTTCGACGCCGCGAATTGCAGTATCTTCGCGATGCTCGCCAGGTTTCGCCTCTGGTCGTTCGACAGGAATCTGTTCACGGGAAGGGTGACGATGTCGAAGGCGTCGGGCGCGACTATGGCCGCGTTGATGAAGTGATAATAGATCAGGTTCCCGACGACCTTTAAAATGTCCTTTTCCGGAGCGCGGGGAAACTTTTCCCTCAGGGTGTCGTTCAGCACTTTCGACATGTACAGCATGCCGTAAGGTATCAGGTCGCGTGATCCCGTGATCCTCGATAAAAATTCCGAGACCGTGCTCTCGAGCATTTGTATGCCGTTTCCCAACCTTTCCTGTACTTGTTGGCAGTTTAACGCCTGCTCTTGCGATACGGTGTACGGGAGATCACTGCGAATAGAGCAAAATTGAAAATTGTCGACATCACGCGAAGAGCGCCGAATCATCGAACAGTGAAACGCCAACGCGACTTACAGATTCTCCCCGGTTTCCATCTCTAATTGATTTCGCCAGCACTTGTAGATGTCCACGGGGTTCGTTTCTATATTTATGCTCTTGTCGGCTAGGACCTTTTCGATTATCGGCCCGACTATTTGGCGCAACGCCTTTTGGCCGTTCAATTGCCTCGCGTAATTGACGACCATCTTCAGGACCAAGGGACTCTCCGTGACGACTTCCGAGGGCTTTTGGTACTTACAGCTGAAAAACGTCGCGATGAGAAGCTCGTAGGGGTGTGAAATTTTTTAAGATCGAACTCTCTGTACGTATACATTGAGATGAATAATAGCTAGTGTCAAAAACAGGTTTCCCAGACCCTATTTGTTTCATTTTACGGGAAGATGGGAAATTTTGGAAGAAAAAAAGAGAAAATAGGATTACATGTATTCTCTTGCACGAAGAAAACCCTAAACCTTGAAATTTATATCATGTTTTAGATCGAAGGAAACATTTTTTCATCATCAGCAATTTCTCTCGGTGTACGCATACGTACCGAATCTCTTCCTGAAGCGCGCTCCTAAAGAGTTTCAGTAACAGGTACTCCTCTCTCGCATTGGATCCGAAATTGAACAGCGTCAAAATAACGTTCTCCAGGAACTTGTTAGACTTGCTCTGCGGCAAGAGGAACAGCAATTTCGACAAGTACGTCGGATTGGTCTGCAGCGCGTAGAAAAGGTGTTGGTAGCCTTCGAGCATCCTTCTGCCCTCCTTCGTCAACGATTTCAGTCCCTTGTGCGTCGCGCCCGTTTCGGAAAACGAGTTCTTCCGCATCTTCTGCGCGCTCTTCTCCTTCGCCAGGGACTCCAAGCTCTTCCCGTGCGCCACCACGTCCTGAAACGGCGAAACGCGCGGTTCGTAAAATCGTCACCACTTTCGCGCTCCGCTTGGCATTCCGTCGACGCTTTACTTGAAGGGTGATTCTGTTCTGCACGAGGAGACCGATCTTTATATCCATGCCGTCCAGTTGCTGAGAGAGATTCCGATTGTGACGTATCGCCTTGACCACCTCGGCCTTGAGTTGCTGCAACGAAACGCGTCGACTCAGCGACATCGTCTCTCCGCGTCGACGGAGTCGTCCTCGGGAATTGCGTACCTGCAGCTGAAGCTCTTTGTCGTAGTCTTCGGCGTTGAAGTTCAAAATTGACGAAAAGTGCCGGACCACGGAAAACGGCGGCTTTTCCAGCCGCAGGAGGGAGTGAAAGGCTCTCCGCGCGGCGCGTCCCCGCCACAGCGCCTGTATCTTCGCAATCTTCTCCTCCTCCGTCTTATAGCGCTCCAGGGTGCTCCGATGCCTGGTCCTTGCCTGCGCTGATCTGTTGGCCGCAATCGCGGCGGTCTGCCTCGACCTCTCCTCCAGCATCGCGGCGTAACGCCGGCGTGCCGAGACGGCCCTCCACCACGCTTGAATCCGTACGATCTTCGCCTCGTTCTCGTCGAAGTGAGCGTACCGGTCCGAGATTCTCTTCCGCAGCAGGTATCCGCGAGCGCGAGCTTGCAGCTTCACGACGGCGTCCTCGTTGATCCTCGTCGAGCGCGCGTGAACCTCTTCCGCGGCGACTTTCCTCGCGATTTTCTGCGATGGAAGAGTGTCTCGATTAGGATTCGATCCGAAACTACAAATATACGACGCGCGATACTCACGTCTATGTCCTCCCTCGTGATGTAGCGGGATTCTGATAAATACTCCGGCCGATCCCAAGTGTAATAGCTCGTCTCGAGATCTAAGTAGGACTCGTTGCCTCGCGACGTAACGTACCTCACGTACGGGCAGGTGTTGAAGTATGCCTGTATTGCGGTACACACAATTTTGGTAACTTTCTTTCGTTTTTCTTGTTCCGAACATACCGCGTCGTCACTGATGTCAAAAAATCGTGTTGTACCGAAAAGTGATCTTAAAAGAGCGTATTTTTAAGCATCTTTATTCCAAAGGAAAGAAACTTGAAATACTGTTATCTCATTATCCACATGAGTTTTTAGCTCACATTTATATAATACTTTTTTTTTGAAGATTATATTCTTATATCAGCAACAAAGTCTCTTATGTCGATGTAAGTCAAAAAAAGTGATTTAAATTTCTTTCCTGGCGAATAAGTTTAGTCTTATACGGTATGTCCTTTTTACCTTTAGTTTTTCAAATTGTTATTTTACCATTTCAGCACTTTTACGTATTTCTATCAATTGCGAGAAACAATTTTTTTATAAACAGTTTCGGCTTTTGCAATGACAAAAGGACGTAAAACGTCATATACGACCTTTTGGCGTTAGTGACGCGACACGTCCACAGATTGAACGGATTTTGCAAACCTTGTCTCGTTTCAAGCTCTTCAACGCCTCGACGCACCGTCCTCCGAGTTTGTCGGACACCTTTATGTCCAACGCCCTTATGCACTTGATCGCGAAGAGTGTGTCGTTCCGTTCGAGCGCCACGTTGATTTCCCTCAGCAAACCGCAGACTGAAAAACGTGGTCGTACGGATTACTCGGTACTCTCTTAACCGGAGAGGGAAGTGCTCAGACCCGGTGCTGTTCCATGAGGGAAATTACCGTCTTGCACCTCCTCCGCTTCCGAAGCGACGGTCGTCGATACACTCTCGATATCTTCCAGCCACAATTCGGAGCCGTCCGAGTGGTTCTCCTCGAGGCATTTCTTAAATAAGATGATGTACAGCGATACGTCGTCCGGACAGACAGGAGTTTGCAATTTCGACGAAACCTCCTGAAGCGCTTTCGTGAGATCCCGTCGATTGCTCTCCACTACGGCGTCATTCAGCTTCCTCAGTAGATGAATAACTGTGCAGACGAAAGAATATTTTCTTCAATCAAAAATATGATATAATTAATTCCAGGATCAAGCCATGATTTGCCTCGTGCAAGATGATATTTGTAATTTCTTGTCCTAATGAAGATATTCTTGAATCAAGTATATTAATTCTTCTACCAAGAGTCTGTATTCTTAAAAATTTGTAAGATCATGTTTTCTCGATTCAAGAAAGATTGTTTTGACAGTAACAATCATCTCTCTCAGTGTAGGATCGTTCAGAAACGTACCTTCGGTGTCCTCCTCGCACTGCCTGTTGACAAGATCGATGCACTCTTGAATGTCCATGTACGTGAGCAGCGTGCATTCTTCTCCCACCAATATCTTGTGACGTCGCGCCGCCGCCAGTGCTCGGTTATACTTGACTCTGTTTTCCTCGTCCAGATCCTGAAAGTGATCAAAACGCAATTAGATAAAGACACATTTCTAAGCGGACTGTTTTGGATTTTCGCGTGAAACACGCTCGACGCGCCATGCACTGAGAGAAATAATTGCTAATGTCGAACAGATATTTCTTGAATCAAGAACATGATGATCTTAGAAATGTTTAAAAATGCAGGTTTTTGGTCAAAGAATACATATTCTCGATTTAAGAAATTCTTCCTGCGCGAAAAAAAGAAAAACAATTACTCGAGTTTCTTAAATATTTTTTCGCGCGAAGAAAACATTTTTTTTAGCACCAGCAATTACTTCGCTCAGTGTATACTAATCCAAATTAGAGGTGTGCCAAAACTAATCAGACGACAGACAATTTTACAATCGTATATCTGGTAGTTAGGTTGATAGCTGGCAGTAATAACTGTTGTGCTACTGGCTGAAAATGTCTCACTGTCAATGACAGTCGTTGAAATTCAGCATTGACAATTCGAAGACTTAAAAGTATCGACAATTCGTCTAATGACTTTAGGCGCACCTCTAATTTGGAATACTGCACATATTCTACTTACGCAAACGTAGGCGTCGGGATTACTCAGAGCCTTGTACACCAGTTCAGGATTCGCGGTATCGACCGCTTTGCTGATCGCCGCGATCACCGAGAGTACGCGTAAGCTCGCTGCTATGTCGTCGTAGGATAGGTCCTTCTGCGGGAGAGACGCGTGAAATTATTTTCCGTGTACCCCGCGATGCTTTTCTCTACGTTTTGCGATTTATGCGCATACCTTGGATTCTGCACGGTCGACTCTCATTTCCTCGTAATACAACGCAGTCGCGTACTCGTCAACGCGACTCGCCAAGCCCAGGTCTTGTCTGATTAAGGCCCGATAGAATTCGTCTTGCGTTCCGTTCTGCAATCTCGCGTTTACCGCTTGGACGGCTTGATCTCCTGTGAATGATGGACATTCGTAGCGGCGGCG
Source organism: Xiphydria camelus (assembly GCA_963678675.1). NCBI lineage: Eukaryota > Metazoa > Arthropoda > Insecta > Hymenoptera > Xiphydriidae > Xiphydria > Xiphydria camelus. The sequence continues at coordinate 21,756,778 of OY783200.1, read as the reverse complement.
AATCTTACGTCACGGTTAGAAGAATAAGTATAAGCATTTTGTCCTGTAAAGCCACATAATCATTAGTGGCACAAACTTCCTTATCACTATTCCCAATATGATCGCCACTTGGAGATGTCTAAAAGGTATTTAAACGCAACAAAATGAATCGGGAACTTTTAATGCTCGCAATTTTGAATGCAGTTGAAGCTGCTGTATCGGCAATAATCGGCAGCGGTTAACATGGCCGGAAAGATCACGAGAAGTAGACAAATAGGAAATATCGGTGGGACCATTAGATTGCTCCACGCGACAGTGCTTATTCTTATTCTTCCAATTGTGTGTGAAAGCCCTAAAAGAGACACTAACTTCTTCGAGATGCATCAGCAGCTTCGTTTGCCGAATCGATCGCCTTTCGCAGCAAGGCGCGCCAGCTCTGACCGTTCTCCGGATATTCTCTCTGCCATTCGGGACTCTGCGTCAAGCGTCCGAGCGCGTCTCTATAAGAATCTGCGTTTTCGCGCGAGACGTGCTGGAAGAAACGTTTCGATCGACGCGTAAGGATGACTTTTCATGCCACTGCTTTATACTGCGGCAGTGAAGATGAGGAAGGATTGCCCCCCCCCCCCCTTTCTTCGGGTGATATCTTTTTCTATAACAATATTCTGACGTAATTATACGTTACGATACCTTCAACCGAAGTACAGGAGCAAGCAGAGCAGCTATCAAATCGTCCGTTCCTAGACGCACGCCCTCTTCGACGTTCTCCCACGCGCGGCGAGCTGAAGAATATCGAGTTCGATTAATATATTTAAACGAGTATACCGAGTAAAGGGGTTCCTTTCTCAACGAGAAGGAGTTAGTTAACAAAAATTAGACATTTTCAACGTACCGTTAACATTATTAACGTGCCCCTGAATTTCTGCCTGAGTCAGTAGCTCGTCGTAAGCGTCCGGCACATAACTGTCGTTCAGGGACTGATAAAAGGGAAGAAGATGTGTTTATCGAATAGGCGCGTAAAAGGGAGAGAGCACGTTTCGTCAATCACCCTCTCGCTATCAAAATTACTCAAACTCGGACGACATACCCTGTCGAGCGCAGCCTGAGTCTTCGCATCCCTGGCTCGCAAAAGGACTCGATAATAATCGTCGATGTAGCGCGGATCGACGTTCTCCAAGCGCACGGTCGGGTTTTTAAGCGCGTCCAGGAACGCGTGGCGATCCTTCAAATGCATCGTAAATTCGTTAACACCGGAAGAAGCTTCTTCGCGTCAGCGGCAACGTTTCTTTCGTTACGTGCACGAACCTCGTCGGATAATGACTGATTGACCGCGATTACGGCCGCGTGCAGAGCCGCGGTGTCGCCTGGCATGTCGTTCGTCAAGAGTCCTCCTATCTTCTGGAAGGCCGGCATTTGAATGCCGTACTTTCGCAGCTCTTTGCTGACGGCGTCGATCTCTTCGTCTGCGAACGCGTCGTGCGATTGAATGTCGCGCTCGTGTGGTATTCTTCGGCTTGCCGTCCGAATCGTAAAGATCGGGTTTGCGGAGATTTCGACCCCACGGAGGAAGCCAATGAAGGAGAGAGAGAGGGCCCAGATTTTCGAGCTCACGCGAGAAACTTTCGTATTCCAGATAGACATCTGATGGTATGTCGTCTACATTATGACGGCAGAATTGTGCACTGATGCGTCCGCGTATATATTGTATAAATTTTGCCGGCATATAAAGACCGTATAAAATGCTTTGAAAAGTGCACCGATATACGTAAAATTGTAGTCAAATTACGCATCATTTTTGCATTACGACGCAATTAAATGTCGAAAGCGTGCTGTGTGTATGTTATTTTTATATTTTTCTACAATTTAACTACACAGATGTATCACATTGATTCCAGCATTTTCTACTCTTATAGTGACATCTTGATGCGGGAATAGAATTTTTCAAGACTATTTTCAGCACTGCTGTCTATCTGGGATACGAAACTCTAGTTTTAATCAATGAAATAGCGGACCAGACGGAGTGGCCGCAACGTGACTGGCGAGATTTCAAAATTCATGTACGAAAGTTTGTCGCGTAATCCAGGTAACACGAGCCAGAAAGCTGTATTTGAAAGTACAAGGTCATGGTGACTCTCGACACGTATTTTCAGAGACAAAAAGATTACGCGATCAAGATTATTCGCAAATAAGTAGTTAATATTTTGCGAAATTCATGTTTGATAATTTGCATTATCGAAATAATGATACGTACGTAAAATGTAAACCGCTTATTTGCGAATAATCTCTTGGTCACGCGATCTTTTCGACACTGAAAATAACCGTCGAGCGTCACCACGAATTTCTGCCTTCAGTCATCCGTAGGCAGTCTAATGTCTCACTTTGGAATAATTTAGATTTCTTAGTCACATCCAACAGTCATCTTTTGGATAACATGAAATCAGATTTAACGAAAAATGAGACGTTAGACCGCCTACTGATGACTTCAAGACGACTTTTTGGGTTGCGTTGTCCGGGAAGCTCGAGAACCGGGGCCCAGGACGCGTTCCGCTCGCATTCGCGCGTCCGTCGCACGCGGACCTGGAAAAGCGAGATGAAAGAAACATTGATCTACCAACCGGTGAAATTGACTTTTCCGTACAAGTCTTGAATTTGCGGCGCTTTTCCCAGTTTGAAGAGATGCGTGCTGAGAGCGTGGATGCAGTATATCACGCGAGGCATGTTCTTCTTATCGTATATATCCGTAGTCTCCGGTTGGAAGGTCTGTAACGAGATATATCGCGATGAACAACACCGCAATCATCTGATCTTACGGCGCTTCACGCGTGCGATCATCGCGAGAGAATGATGTGCGTACCAGGGGCAGCTGCATGGTCTTCAGGCACTTCAGAAAGTGGTTTATATTGTCCGTGTGGCGGAACTGCAAGCCGGCAGCCGCGAATCGCCTCTGTTCCGTGTCGTATATTCGATTTAACGGCAAAACATCGGGCGCCATAAAGTTGCCGAGTTTCGCTAGGTAAACGCCGTTTCGTAGATTCTCCTCTAATTCCGTGGTGGGTGGAAGCGTGTCTCCCAGGCACGCTTCTAGCCATCTGAAATAAAAAGAACGGAGCTCGTGTGGCGCACGGGAAAATGCGGGTTTTTCAGCGCGTCCCCGTCGAAAGAAAAGCCCATAGATCTTTATAAAATCCTATAAGAATCCCGCACAATTCCTTGTGGAAGCATGACGTGTATTCGGAAAAGCAATTACAGATACCCGTCCACTAAAACCTGAGGAAGATTGATAGGAATTTATCGGATTCTATGCGCATGTGTAAGAACAAGTCGAATCCCGTAAAAATGAACGTCGTTCTATTGGTAACCCTATTGAAAAGATCCCATAGATTTTCATTTGCTTCAGACAAGGCAATTCCAGATATTCACTAGAAAAGTTTGAGAAATTCAGAATTGAAGTAGAATGCATTGGATTCTATGTGTACCTGAATTGATAGATAGGGATTTACGGACTTTTATATAATTATATTCTACCTGGAAAATGATTGTTTGATCCTTTGTACCTGGATAAGCCAGGTGTCAGATTTTCTCAATGGGTCATTTATTGGAATTCCTTCCCCTGCCAATGTTAATTCCCTGTTGGAGGAATAGCGGTATCTACAGCCCGCGTATGGATCGGGTGTAATTAGAAATGAGTAAATGAAGGTAGGGTTGGATTAACTTGGGGGTTTATGAGGGATGGAACTGTGGGAGGTATGCATTCTGGAAACCGATTGTAGGGAAAACTGGAGGAAGGTAAAGTCTGGTCTTTTCTAGGGGAGACATGAATTTCGTAAGATTGGAAGGATAGAGACGGTTTCCGGGTCATACATCGTAATAAAGTACTGTAAGACATGATAGGTACACTCAAAGAAAAAACTGGTTGAAAGAACTATGATTCCACCAGAAATCATGGTCGATTTTGGCGCCAACCGCGATTTCATAGTTATTTTAAATAGTAAGATTCTGATTATGTGGATTTATTGTGTCAAAAGCACTTTAAAGTCCCATAAGAATTCCATGAGATTATTACAAGTTTTCTGTGAGAATTTATAATATTTTTTCAAAAGGGTTCATTGAGCAGTAAGAATACATTAATTGGCACTGTTTCAATGCGTGTCAAGGAACTCATTTTAAAATGCAAGAATTAGAGAGGAATTCTTTTAGAATTCTCCTTTTTAGAATATATTTGGGACTGTTTTGATGCGTGTGTAAAGTAACTGATTTTAAAATAAAAGAATTCAAAAGGAAACTTTTTTAGAATTCTCTGTTATCTTGGAAGCAATTTTTAGACGCAATAAATGCCATTCGTAATTACGAATAGAGCGGGATTCGTTTTTATAGTATTTTATTTGTTTCCACGCACACACACGCGTATAGAATCCTATAAATTCCGACTTATATCCTCGGATTTTTGTGGGTGAATATTTGCAATAATTGCTGTTTCAAATACACACCCTATTTTTCCGTAAGGCATTGTACGGGAGTTTTAAAGAATTTCATATGGATCTATGGATTTCTTACCACGGGGGTGTTCCCTCGTTTACCGTACTTTTTGGCTTCCTCCAAGTGGCAGAGATACTCGTAGGCCAGCATTTTCTGCCTTTGTTCGTCCATCTCCTCCGCGGACTTTCGTGCGTCTTTTTTGGGAAAGATATCACGTTGTATTAGATTTTTTTCATCGGGATTCACGAAAAAAGTTTATTACGGTGACCGCTCACTTTTAAGTTGGTAACGTTTTTGAAATTTAGACGTCGCGATCGCATAACATTTCGGAGCAAGTTAATCTTAACGCGTCGTTGTAAAGGTGATACTGATAAAGATTATATATTTAAACGTCCGTTACCTACCATTCGCTTTAATGCTGTCAGAATCCGTCATTCTGTTAAATCCTCTGCTCGGTTTCCGTCTCAATCGCAAAGTAAATACGAGAAGCCGACAAGCACTATCACTGGGGACGTTAGTTACTCTGACCGCTCTGGCCGCAATCGGCCGTTACTGAATGTACATCCCCTCTCAACTCCTCACATTTCGGCATTAGGAGGGGGAAGGTTTCATTCAACAGGTGGTTTTTAACCGCAGCGTCTCGTAGCAGAGGATAGCGGAACTATGGCCATGCGCTTATTTGCGCAGGATTTTCAGGATGGACTCCGTAGGTATGTAGTAGGTAATAATTTTAATGAATGCGCAATAATTCATCATTCTATATTTTATTTTATTAAATAATAAAATTTTAAGTGATTTCTAAATAATTAGGTTACACTTATTGTTAGAATCCAACACATTCTAATTCATCCCTCTCAGATTTTTACCGGTGAGTATCCAGAATTGCTGTGTCAAAAGTACATCAAATTCCCATGGGGATTCTATGGGATTATACCACGGATGTGACAAAAGAAACTTACTTTTGTCACATCCGTGGATTATAATACGTTTTTTTTTATGTGAGGTAGGTATGATATTTTTTCAATTATGGCCCCTGCGTTCAGACAATTCGACTTACGGCTTGCATTTCCATTGCCTTTTTGCAGGGGCAAAAATCAATGAAAATTAATATTACAAATATTTCCCGGCCAGAGTTGCTTGGGATCTTTTGATATGTTTTTCAGGGGATTTTTCCCTATCGATTGGTATAGGTTTCATACTATACACATTAATTTGCATTTCATATGCTATGATGACGAGACTACTTTGGACACAAGCTCCGGAAAGTGGCGTCATCTTCCGACATTCCTCCTCCAGTCAATCAGGCTGTTCAACTCGTCGTTCCAGGAAGCAGCTCCCGGTTTCGAGAACCGACCTCGTCTCTTACCTCTCCCCTCTGCGGCGCGCGGCGTGATCGACTGTGCTCCAGTCTGTTCTGGACGCTAGCGCGGCGTAGTCGTGTGTTGCGCGAATAAAGGCTTAGTCGCCAGGAGCCTTTGTTCTTAGTTTCCTTCCATTTCCTAGCATGGACACGATTCCGTCTCCATGTATAGGTATAAGACGAAACCAACCGCGTCTCTAGTATTTGCCAATGTACTACAGTCGTCATCGTCGTGTTCCGCGTCTCAACCTCATTGGCAGTCAGCAAGGAACGGAGGTCCTACACCGAGTCAATCTAAGGTAAGTATCGCAAAGCGTATCGTATAAGCACAGTTTAAAGCCTAAAAGAATCAGTTGTCCCACTCCGTTTAAATCGTTGAACAAAATCTCATTTCACTCCTGGGAAACAACAAATATGCGCAGTGGAGTGACATGCTTAAATGCAACGTTGCCAGCTTGTGCCCATGAATGCTTAAATGCAATGTTGTCAGTTGTCACCATGCGCTAGGGAAACAAATTAAAGTTGCGCAGTAGGAGAAGTGACACGGAAGATTCAAAGGTGCCGACGCGGAGCGCACCAAACTATAATATGTTATTACAAAAATATCGCTCAACATTATAATGATTGAGGCAAAATGTACTGAACTATAATATACAGCTATATCCGAGCGATATATTATAGTATAGCTCTCTCCGTGCGTTCCTAGCCTTAGGCTATAAACTGTGGTATAGGAGTTAAGTTTTGGCTTTCCACGCAGCAGGGCGCTACTGTATATTCGTTTCCAGTTGGCAACAAGGTTTTAACCAGTACCATTTTTCTGTTTGTCTGCCAGCGAGCGAACGTCTCTTCGCCCTTCGTGTTGCGAGCGTACATACACTTTCTCTTTCCCGCGAACCGAGACCAGCCCGAGGCGACGCGCAGAATGGATCGCATGGCGGAGGACGCTCAGCACGCCTCGGAAACGCCGTTCACCGCCTCCACGTCCGTCTCCTCCGGGAATAACAACTCACTCACCGCTTTGCACATTATAACACGGCTCCACGGCTTCTTCGAGTTCACCTTCCGCCGCTTCTTCGACGACGACGGCGGCCCCGCGTATCTCAGAAGGATAAGTCTCAACGACAACGACAATCAGTGTCGGGGATAGATGCTCGTCGCTCCCGGGACGTGGAGGGAAGGCTCGCGGCCGCCTCGTCGTCGACCAAGAGAGCGAGAAGAGGACTTATAAATCGGTACCTCTCAGAACTAAACAGTATTAACTTCATTTTTCCCGAAACCCGTACTATTTCCTCGATCTGCTGTTCTCAATGTAAGATCGATATCGGGGTGTGTCTCGTCTGTTCATTCATCCCCCGATTGCGAGAACGATCGGCCAGCAGAAAAATCCCGATCGCCTCTCGCGGTAGAAATCGCCGTCTGACCAGTGCGGCGCGTAACTACTCAGTGAGGATTGCAGCGAGTGTCGGACAGTGGAGTAAAGTCGATCGCGTCAGCCGTCGTACGCTGGATTCTTCGTTTCCTTCCTGCGAGCAGTCGCGAACGGGAGTTTTACGCGAGATGACGACGACGACGCCGCGGCGCGAGCGACGCTTACTCGCGGAGACGGAGGGACGAATTTGAAGAAAAAAAAACTTAATCAAGGAAGGATGGAGGAGAGGGAACGTCGGTGTGAGGTTGCGAGAAGAGAGGAAAGGGAAGAACGATCGAAAGCAGAAAGCATAATTAGACTATACTCGATCGTTATTTCGATCCACGAGATATCAACTAGGGGCTAAATGTATTATTATTAATATATTATTATACTATTATTATTGTAATACAACGATACTAATATAACAAATTGTAACAGCGGCTATATCACATTTATGTACTCGAAATATATGCCTCCTTGCGTTTTTGAAAGAGACGAATGATCGCGAGTGAACGAATCCGGAGGATTCTTATCGTTCTCTTAGAGACAACCACGGCGTGACGGTGAGACAATCGTTTCTCGTCGTGAAATTGTATCGCGCGACGAGCGAACGCACGTAATAGCGAGGCTCTTCTCCTTCCTCCTCGCCGCAAAAGAATTCGAGAGACGGTATTACGTAATAACGTCGCACTCGTGCCCAAGTTTCCGGCGTCACGACTGGCGTCCAGCAATTCCGTACTTATCCCGTCGGGTTCGCTTGGCGTTGCACTCTTTAAAAGCAGCCCACAACTTTTCCCTCCTTCTTCTTCTTCTTCTTCGCACGCGGAGACCTTGAAACAGTGCGATCACCTCTCATCTCTCTCGCGAACGCGCGATCGACTCGGGGAAACGACGAGTACATAACAAAACTCACCTTGTAGCGCGACTCTGGTCGCCGTCTCAAAGACCTCCCTGACGCCCTCTCTGCTCTTGGCGGAGCACTCGAGGTACGCGAAAGCGTTGATCTTCTCCGCCATGGTTCTGCCCTCCTCGGGCTTGACCGGCTCCTGCTTTTTCTTGCCGAGCTCTTCGATCGTGCCGGGATCGTTTCGCAGATCCATTTTAGTCCCCACCAGGATGATGGGCTTGTTCGGGCTGTAGTGCTGAATTTCCGGCGTCCACTTCTTGGAAATGTTCTCCAGGGAATCGGGACTGTCGATGGAGAAGCACCATCAGGATCACGTCCGTATCCGGGTAGGAGATCGGGCGCACCCTGCCGTATTTCTCCTGCCCAGCCGTGTCCCACAGGTAGAGTTTCACCTGTCACGACGATGATGAGTTGATAATCGTTTACGGAGCCAGTGACTAACAAACCACATTCGCACGACGTCCACGCACCTGCTTACCGTCCACCTTGATATCGGCGAAGTAATTAAAGAACACCGTCGGCGCGTGGACCTCGGAGAACTGGTCCCTGCCGAAGACGTCCAGCAGGCAGGTTTTACCGCAGGCGCCGTCGCCCACGATCACCAGTTTCGCTATGGATTCTGCGGGAAAAAAATGGGTTGTGGTAAGCGATGTGCATGTCTTAGACTTGGATTACATTGTTCAACCATGTGCTCCAACTGCCGTGGACAGGGTTGCTTCAATGCACCACCTGACGAGATATTAAACGAAGAGGACCCAACAAATTTATAAAAAAAATACATGTTAGTGGATTAGGCCTATTGGGGACACCACTTTAAAAAAAAACGCGCCGGGAGCTCTACCTCGTGGGTGGTGTGGAAACGAGCTCAGATTAGAAAATGCATAGTTACAATATAATGCTCTAAAATACCTTTCAAATTATAAAATTTGACTCAGATAATACTTATGTAACGATATTATAGCACTAGAACTATGAAAATCACTACAATTGAAGTTACATTTTACACGCTAAAAACTACACCTGACTTTGAACGTTATTTGCGGAAATTCAGAAAGGATTAGCTAAAATGCGTGGATCGAGAACTGCCGTACGAGGCTCTAAACTAGATGTAGACTCTCTCGCGAGAGAAGTATCTCTGTTGAAAAAAAAATCAATAGAGAGATCCTTATAAGATTCTCTATAGAAATTCCACGCAATTCCTTGTGGAATGCATCAGTATCTGGAATTGCTGCTTCAAACACACATCTGTAAAGAATAATTGTATGGGATATCTCAAGAATTTTCTCTATGGATCTATGATTTTTTTTTTGCCACGGGAACGCTCTCCCTCTAAATAGTGCAAGAACTTCCAGCGATTTCTTCCGACCGCGAAGACTGGAAAAATGAAAAGCACCTGCAAAAAACAAACATCGTTGGCTCGCGAGCGTGAATTTCCCAACACCTGGAGTCCGAGGACCGGGTATCCCACCACGCGGTACTCGGGTAAAACTGTACATCTACGCAAATACTCTTCTTGAAGAAACCTACGAGGGTTGAAGCTGTAAAGGATATGAACTGAGTCGTACCTGATTCAAAGCACCCCGTATCGTCCGGACCGAGGCCTCGGCCCACAATGCATCCCATGGTTTTAGTCTGTTTCAGCGTCTCTCTGTTTCAAGCTGACATTTTATGTTAAAACTGTTGGATCTCCTCGGGGTCGTAAATCCCGAGGACACTGTTCGTGACACGGCTATACGATTTGCCGAACGTAGATTTCAACTTATCGACTAAATCAATAAGTCGAACACTGCACGCACTATATTATTTACAATATACTCAAGTGTTACGGAGTTACAATGTTGATAATTTCGATCGCGATTGCAAGTCTAAAGTGCTTGCACACTGATTGTACCGTGCGCGTTCCGCGGGACACTTTGTTATACTATGCTTACACTGAATTGGATCGATTCGGCGTCAGACTTTGTTGCCTCGTGGATTGCGAGCGAGACTGAGACGTGGAACACTACGTAATGATTTTGACAGTACAGTGCGAAGGCGAAGTTAATTTCGTCATATATATAATTAAAATGTAACGGGCGACTGACCGTTATGGAGGGGATGGCGTGGGCTGACGCTATGCACTTTGATCGGCTGGAGGAGGAATAACTGGTCGGACAAAGGATCACGCTCGCCCAAAGGGCAAGGGTGCCGGAAAGTGCCGTTGCTAGATGTTTTCTGAACTCTGGATACTTACGTCAGGCGTTGGATTGTCACGATACCGATCGTCAACTGAGTTCGTCATTTCTCCCCTTAAGCTTGCTTGTTATTTGCGTTATGACGATGCCTATCATTAGAGTGGACACTACGAGGGACGGCTTACTACGATGTTCGATAATTGCCTTCCAGGAAAGGTGCAGGACCGCTGGTGCATTCGCGACCTATTGCCGGGTTTACACGCTTGGCACTTGCCACAAACTCCAAGCCTTCACAAACGTACAAACGTGTAAACGCTTCGCAAGCGCTTACCGTTAACTTCCTTTGATTTGTGCCAAAAACCGACACTCGGTCGGATCGGCGACAAGTACTAGCAAGCCTACACAAGCAAAGCCAAACGCGCTATTCACACGTTTGAATTTGTGATGGCTTGTCGAGGTTTGGCAAGCGTATAAACCAGGCATATGCACAAAGGTTACCGCACACTTGGGCGTCGCGTCGCGTCGGGTTGCGTCGGGTCGCGTTGGGGTGCGTCTAAGCCCGGCGATTATTACCTGAATGTCCATAAATTTTACGACATGCCCGGCGATGCTCGGCGATTCTTACCTGAATGTCAGTAAATTTTACGTCACGGCTCGGTGTCGCTTCGCGATGGTTGGTGGCGTCGCTCACTTTTCCGGCGGCAACCGACAGATTCGGACTTGAATGTCCGTAAATTTTATGAAATATATTATAATCAGACGGTATCTAGCAGTGCAACAAGATGCACGACGGCAGCAGTAGTTCTAATGAGGAAATTTGCTTTTACGATAGCATTGATGTCAGAAAGAAATAGAAAGAAGAGAACGTGGATCCATCCTATCAATAAAAAACGCGCCAGTCTTGGAGAATTCGCCCGTCTAGTCGCGATATTAACCACGAGGTATTTCGATCGCGATGATAGTGAGTGGTAAGAATCGATATTCCGAATTTCGTCTATTGTGTGACGGACAAAGACGACCCGTCTTTATGACCGTCCCGTCGGGACGCGTCGTTTGACGCCAAGGATTCGAAGGGAAGAATCTCTGTCCTCGACGCGACGCGCCGCGCCGCGCCGCTCTAGTGTGCGGTAGTACATTTATTTGTATGTATTTTATCCAGTCAGTATTTTGACGCACCGCGACGCGACGCCCTAGTGTGCGGTAACCTTAATACGTTAGCCGAAACGTGCCGCCTCGCCGATTAACTCTAGGTTCGCGAGAGGTATTTATCTATGATCGCGCTAAAATTAAGCGGTGCGAACCGATGTGCAGAAATCCGTCTATCGTGATACACGACATGAGTTCCACGGTGGGATTGACCTTGACTTTGAACGGACTTCCGCGCACGTCTTGCCCCGATTTGAACCGGTTGCTACCCGCCCCGGAGGTGACTGATAAATCACTTCGTATGCTCCGTCTCCACGGTTCTCGATGACCGACCGGCTTCTGAACTTGATCCGTCTTCAGCTTCACGTCCAGCTGAGATATTCCCGCCTTCGAAGTGTCCACCACGAATTTAGCCGGCACCCCTTCGCGGAACATCTCCGGCTCCAGGCCCGGGCCGCAGGCGCTCACGTTCTTGGAGTCTGCGAGACGCTCGATCGATAGGATAAAGTTTATAATTTAATTTATTTATAGTGTTCGCACATCGCAACTGGGGCACATGTTATACTAGCTCGCTGCACAGGGAAAAAGAAATGTTGGAACTATTAATAATTACTTGCAGGGTCACGAATAATTATTGATTTACATCAATTACATTTCTTTTCATACATTAATTAAATATTTCTTTCTTGCAATCACACACTGTTCCACATGATCGTAAGGATGAGACATTTAATTGATGTATTAAACGATTTCACTGATATAAGTAAATAATTACTTGCGACCCTGCAAGTAATTTTCAGTAGACTCAACTAATTCTTTTTCTCTGTGTACGTCGTTTAGCATGACGCGAATGATTTAGGATAGATCGGAGCGAGATGACCCTTCGCGTTCTCCTTATAAGGAGTATACTTTCCGTGACAACGAGGGGCAAGTTTCTCGGCTTGTCCCGTCGGAGCGGATACCGGGCTGGGTCACTCCGTGAACGAGTACTCCTCGCTGCTGACGCAAACGACCGCGAATGCTGCCGCGGCCCACAGGAAGGACGACACGCGATGCATCTCGACTTCGATCGCTCATTGAGCTAAGCGCACGTGACGTTCGTCGACTCTGTCGCGGATTCGACAACGGCTTGTGCCTCGGGTTGTGCTGTTTATATGACGATTATATTCAGGTACCGCGTTAGGTATGTAACGACGGTGGGGAGAGAGGCCTGTGACCATTTGTGGTGGTGGACCATCTGCGGTCAGCGGCGATGACATAAATTGCATCTTTTGGACGTTGGACGTTGGACAACGGTGCTGTTGTGGCAGCAGACTGGAAGGAGTGCTATCATCGGTATACGGACTGGACCAGAAATGCTATTCTAAAAGCAGATTGAAATAAAAATAGGAAGGAATCATTAGATATGATCGGATAGAATTCGCCGCGCTTCCCGTCACTTCGCTTCGCCCAAGTGTGCTTTGCACAGCCGCGCTTATCTTCGCTTCGCGTTGCTTCGGTTCGCCTGGATGTGCTTGGACCTTAACCCGCCTCACTTCTTGTTCCAACGTCGTCCGCCTCCAGCCAATCGCGTACGTGGTACAGTGCATCAGTCCACGCTATCTATCCCCACCGTCTTGCAATTACTGTTAGATCTAAGCTAGGATACAAGTCGGAACCAAATGCGCGTTAGCACATTCAGCTAACGAAGTGCAGCGGAACGTATAGGTACGTACAGTGCATTCAATATGCAAGCGTTCAATCTTGCAATTAGACGGTTCGTCTCATCGTCGCCGTCGTCAGGGCAACCGATCCCCTGTAAGTACCTTGCAACTCTTCAGTCAAACGTGTATCTAATTGTAAACCACGGTTGAATCATCACACTACTGTATCTTTTTAATTCGAATATATTATCAATCGAATATAGTGAGTGCAGTGTTAAATCATTCGAACTAACCGATTGGTTTAAATCCACCTTACCACGTGTTCAATCAATAGCCGAGCGCTTAAAATCCTCCTTGCCATGTGTTCCGTAACTATAGTGTCACGAACGAGTGTCTTCAGGATTTACGACTCCGAGGAGTCCATCTTGAAAATCATCCGCAAGTAAGCGCAAGCTCGAGCTTCCCGGACAACGCAATCCAAAAAGTCGTCTTGACGTCATCCGTAGACAGTCTAACGTCTCACTTTTTGTTAAATCTGATTTCACGTTATCCAAAAGATGACTGCTGGATAACAAGAAATCTAAATTATTGAAAAGTGAGACATCAGACTGCCTACGGATGATTGAAGGCAGAAATTCATGGTGACGCTCGACGCTTATCTTCAGTGTCAAAAAGATCGCGTGAACAAGATTATCCGTAAATAAACAGTTTATCTTTTTACGTGCGTTCTCTATTATTCCGAGAATGGAAATTGTCAAAAATGAATTTCGCAAAATATTAACTACTTATTTGCGAATAATCTTGATCACGTAATCTGTTTGATTCTTAAAATAAGTGTCGAGTGTCGCCGTGACTTTGTACTTTCAAATACAGGTTTCCGGCTTGTGTTACCTGGATTATACGACAAGCTTTCGTACAAGAATCCTGGAATCTCGCCAGTCGCGTTGCAGCCACGCTGTCTGGTCCACTATTTCATTGATTAAAACTAGAGTTTCGTATCCCAGATAGACAGCAGTGCTGAAAAAATAGTCCTTAAAAATTCTATTACCGCATCAAGATGACTCGCTATATAACAGTATAAAATGCTGGAATCAATTATACATCTCTGTGTAGCTAAATTGTAGAAAATATATTAGAAGTACCACTTTGCTTCCGCTGGTGTTCCGAAATTCGAGGCTTTATCTTCACTGGAACATAAAATTCTGCGCGAAAAAAAAAACAATTTCTCGAACCTAACAAATATCTTCTTGCACGAGGAAAATCATGACTTGATCCTGGAGTTACATCATGTTCTTGATTGAAGAAAATATTCTTTTGGCACCAGCAATTATTTCTCTCAGTGTGCAATCGCACCACTGTACGCGAACCTATGGAAAAGTTTCGCTACAGGCGTCGGGGTGTCTTTTGTCTGCACAGTAATGCATCTACTGCGGAAGCTGAATGACGCCGTAGTGAAGAGCAATCGATCGGATCTCAAGAAAGCGCTCAAGGAGGTTTCGTCGAAATTGCAAACTCCTGTCTGTCTGGACGACGTATCGCTGTACATGATCTTGTTTAAGAAATGTCTCGAGGAGAACCACTCGGACGACTTCGAACTGTGGCTGGAAGATATCGAGAGTGTAGCGAGAACCGTCGTTTTGGAAGTGGTGGAAGTGCGAAACGGTAATCTCCCTCGTACAACAGCATCAGATCTGAGCACTTCTCTCTCCGGTTAAGAGAGTACCGAATAATCCGTACGTCCACTTTTTTCAGCCTGCACCTTTCTGAGGCAAATCAACGCGGCGCTCGACCGGAACGACACACTCTCCGTGATCAAGGGCGTAAGGGCGTTGGACATAAAAGTGTCCGACCGAGACGGAGAACGGCTCATCGAGAGCATAAAGAACATTAAACGACACAGGGTTTGCAAAATCCATTGAATCTGTGGACGTGTCGCGTCACTAATACCAAAAGGTCGTATATGACACTTAACGCCCATTTGGCATTGCAAAATCCAAAACAGTTTGTCAAAAAATTTGTTGTCACAATTGATAGAAGTACGTGGAAAAGGTCTTGAATGGTAAAATAAAAATTTGAAAGTCTAAAGGCAAAAGGATACACCATATAAGACTAAACTTGCTCGCCAGGAACGAAATTTAAATCACTACTATATCTTTTATTATTTATGTACTTTTTGACCTACATCGACAGAAAAGTTTGTTGTAAATATAAGAATATAATTTTCAAAAAAGTATTATATAAATACCAGCTGAAAGCTCATGGATTATGAGGTAATAGAGTGTTTGAAGTTTCTTTCTCTTTTGGAATAAAGATTCTTTGAAATAACGAAAACTAATGCCGAAAGGGCGATCGATTTTAGGCTTAAACTTGTATGTACATGGATACGCTCCTATTGTATTAGTTTTCATGATTTGTAAGAAAATTCTGACATTATTTTGTATAAGGCTATAAGTTCTATAAGGTACTACATTCTATAAAGTGACAAAAGAAAGCTGTGATAGAGTCAGTAGCATCTTATAGAGTTTCCAGTTTCGTACAGAATAATGCCATCAATGCCAAAAAAGGACGTGTCGACCATATCCTACGCGCCTTTTTGCTTCAGTTTTTAATTATTTTTTTCCACCTTACTCTTATTCGTATTTAGACAAATCTGAGTGAATAAGAAACATTTATATGCGCTCTTTTGGCTTTAAAAAATCACTTTTCGGTACAACACGACTTTTTGACATCAGTGACGCGGTATGATCGGAACAGGAAAAAGGAAAATAAGCTACCAAAATGTCACTGCGATACAGGGAAAATTAAACTCCGGCCGGTACGTGAGGTACGTTACGTCGCGAGGCAATGATTCCTACTTAAATCTGGAGAGGAGGAGCAGTTACACTTGGGATCGGCCGAAGAATGTATCACAATCCCGCTACATATCGAAAATGGACGTCGAGATGAGTATCGCGCGTTGTAGTTTCGGGTCGAAGCGTAATCGAGACACTTCCGTCGCATATAATCGCGTGGGATATCGCCGGAAAGGAAGTTTTCGTGCCCTCGTCGAGGCGCGAAGTCGTAGAGCTGGAACCTCGCGTTTGCGAAGTCGCTGTGAGAGAGTCTTGCGAATGATCGTACGGGTTCAAGCGTGGTGGAGGGCCGTCTCGGCTCGCTGACGTTACCCCACAATGCTGAATTGGAGGTCGAATATCAACGAGGATACCGTCGTAAAGCTGCAAGCTCGCGCTCGCGGATACCTGCTGCGGAAGAAACTCTCGGACCGGTACGCTTTCTTCGACGAGAACACGGAGAATATCGTACGGATTCAAGCGTGATGGAGGGCCGTCTCGGCTCGCCGACGCACAGTGGTCGAATTTCCCAGTTTAACTTAATTTTGTTGATACCACGACTATATAGTTGGTTCTTTCTACGCAGTTGAGATAGTTTCACTTCTCACTATACAGTTTATTAAAGTTTTTATGTTCATATAATATAGATAAATAAAAAAAGCGATATTTTGAATTTATTTTATTTTATATTGTGTTTATACAAAATATCGTCATCATTGTGTCCAGAGAATCGTGGTCACTATCCGAAGTATCTTGTGAGAATTCTTGTCCCTTATTCGCTGTATCTACGTCTTGACTTATTGCAGGGACATCGAGTAAATTTATTATACATCCCGAGATAATTGATTTAGTATTCGCTTTGAAAAAGAAATTGCATTCTCCACCCGCAACCGCCGATTTAGTCAAGTTTACTGCATTTTTCTGTCGGCGTTCAAAGAATAACGGCAGACTCTTACCAGTATTTGAACCTCAAGATCTTCGTATCCGGCCTCAGAAATGTCGACGGTGGATTCCGTGGAGAAGAAAAAGGTGCACTTGTCAGCGACTCCGGGGCCCAAAGGCACAAGCTTGTTGAGTTTAACGGTGGGATTAACCTTGACTTTGAACGGACTTCCGGGCACGTCTTGCCCTCCGTACTTTACCCCGACCTGAACGTTGCTACCCACCGGGGGTGGCTGATAAGTCACTTCGTACACTCCCTCTCCACGGTTTTTGATGCCCGGCTCCTGAACTTCGCCCTTATCCGTCTTCAGCTTCACGTCCAGCTTAGATATTCCCGCCTTCATAGTGTCCACCACGAATTTAGCCGGCACCCCTTCGCGGACCATCTTCGGCTCCAGGCCCGGGCCGTAGGTGCTCACGTTCTTGGAATCTGTGAGATGCTTGACCGGAACCCTGAAGGGCGACCCGGGAATGTGTTGCCCGGCGAACTTGATGCTGACGTTATAGTCACCCGGTTCGGTCGGCACGTACTCCACGCTATAGGATCCGCCGCGGTTAGCCTTGCAAGTCATAAGGACTTCGCTCTTGCCCGCGATGGTCAAATCCAAGCCGCCCATGCCCGCGCCTTTAAATTAGAACAAATTCAAAGAAAAAATTCTTATTCACCAGGGTGACCAGTACAATAGGGTAGTCGACTGATTCTTTTTTCATTTGTGATTCGAAAAAGCAGAACAAAATTATCAACTCCGTATTTTTTCATTTTTAATTTTCGGCCTCGTCTGAGCCGGAAAACGATACTTCGAAATCCAGCGTACGTCATCGCGTTCGGTAGATCTATCTCTCTCGCACTCGCAGCTTGGCACAAGTGCATCACTCACGGCTCTTCGATGACGTCAAAATTCAGCAGACAGAAACGCGCTTATAACTAAGCGAATAATTATTTATTCGAACCTTTTCCGTTTCATGCGAATTTTGGAATATGACAATGTTTTTCTAGTCAAATGCCTACCTTTCATGGACTCAAGGATTTTTTCCAAACTTTCAATGACGTGAAACGATCAATGATACGCTATATGAGAGGTACGTTATTCCGTGATAAGCAAATAAAATGAACCATACAGTGAAACAACAAGAATATTTATTAAGCGAACAAACGTACTGTGCCTAGTTGCTCATCGGTCGCTCCTCGCTGTTCGATGCGCCCAGACCAAATTAAACTTTACTCTTCAAAAAATTTAGCGCTTTGGTAGAACGAACGAAAAATAAATTTTCAAGGATCTACACAAAAATGCAAGTACATTTCTAGGGCTTCAAAAGGTAAGCGAAATCCAAGTATCATTCAAGTACTTTAAGGATTTCAAGGACCGCTAGACACCCTGTTCACGTTCAGATCGCTCACCCTCTGTCTCAACCGTGAATCGGTTGGGTTCGTTGACGAGCCCCCAGACAATACCGCGTCCAGAAGCGCGACACTGTTCCGGGGCGTATAAATACTGAACGTTCACAAAGAAGGGCGATCCCGGCACGGGCATCTTGTCGTAGAGAATGTCGATCCTGTGTCGACCCACATTGAAGGGCACGTAACTAACCGAGAAAATCTTATCGATAGTGAGAATGGGTACCATCAGTCTTCTGCTTTGGTTGGAGTCGGTGATGGAGCAAATTAAGTTTTCGCACTTCACATTGGCAAGTGCTCTCATGCTGATGATGAATTCCGCGGGACAGCTGACGTAAACCCCTGAAACGGAAAGGAGAGAGTCAGGACGACCCGTGTTTCCGGATGTGATCCTCGATACGCGATACGACATAATCGACGACTGTACACGATCAAATGCAAAAACATCTTCGACTCGTGGAAAAACGCTTCCGGGACTCTCGGGGAGCGCGTACTCGTAACGTAGGGTGAAAAAGGGGTTGTTAGGCGATCGTTAGCGCGACTACGAAACGGAGGACAAAGCGTCGTGAGATTTGGATTGCAAACGATCCACGCGGCTCCTAACCATGGGGCTGAGTGCCGTTCCCGCACACCTTGGAAAACACAAAATTAAATGTTGACCTCGCAAGGAGAGAGGAAATAAGTGTAAACTTACACGGCTCAAGCCCGAAAACCTTGATCTTGGAGACGTCGACGTTTGGCTGCACGTCGATCATCGGGCAATGGGGTACCTCCAAACCCCCGTAATTGAAGTTAATGATATATTTTCCCGGTTCCGGATAGACGTATTCCACCCTGTACGTGCCGTCCCCGTTGTCGACGATACGAGGCTGGAATTCCCGCCGATTGTCGAGATTCATTATGGTGACGTCCAGTTTACCGTATGTGGCGTTCGTGCAGTCCACGTTGAAGTGAGTCGGCACGTTGGACTTTATATCGGGTTGCAGTCCAGGCCCCAAGAAGGACACCATGGTGGGGTCCAACTCCATTGCAACCTTTACTCCATACAGAGACTCCTTTGTGGCGACTCCTTCCTGCGAGTAACGTCAACGTGTATACATTCATACTGAAAAAAATGTATTTATAATTAACACACGTATACTCGATTATGTGACGAAAGAAATATGTATTTCTTTCACCCGAAGTCGCAAGTCTAAGGTTGAAAAGGGGCAAACTGAAAGAAAAATATGTAGAGGAATAAAGGAGAATAGGGGGCACACTGTGAAGCCTGGACTAAGGGTGAGGTTACACACTCAGTCTGGCATCAGTTCAGGCTACGACCTTGGATTGATGGTAGACTGACAGACTGTATTAAAGTACCTAATGGAATATCCGTCAGTCCGATCCATCAGTCAACGCATTACACGATCAGTTTTTCATCAGTTCAGTCCATGATTGTGGTCAGAATGATGCCAAACTGAGCGTGTAACCTCCCCCTAAGTTATCACTCCTTTCTCCGGAACCTCTCGCGCTGACCGATCGCTTTCATCCCGTGTCGCTACACGGCTCGCTGACAATGGAATATTTTTCGAATTCGCATGCGTTGTATCTGTGCGCTAAGCGAATCGCGCACCCCGCGGAAGAAGACGCTCGTTTGCGCGAGCTTCTTTATCGCCGCGTCCCCGGGAATCGTTCGCACGTCCGCGGGTGTTCAACGAAAACAAACTGAAGATTAACCGTTTGAGTTCCAGAGGTTATTTTACAAACATAGTTGAAAAATGCCGAAGAACGTCTTAATCGAATGCGAAGAAGCCTGGAATTTTTCGAAACAAAATCTGAAGAGCGCGATCGCGTTGCTTGACTCAAACGGTTATCGGAACGGAAACGCGCGCGCGCGGGGCTCTATGAAATACGGCTCACTGCCAAGGTATTTTTGAAATGGAGTTTTCTCCGCGGCCGATCGAGCTCTTCGCGAATCTCGATGACGATCGATCGTACCAAAATCGCGATTCGAATGAAAGAAGGGCCACGGCGCCGTGCGCATCCGGGCGATCGCGCGCGCGAAAAAGTTATCGCACCGTCCCTCGAAGCGCAGGAAGAATGTAAAACTTATTACCTTGTGGTGGCGAACCCTCGCAGATGTCTGCGAACAGTGCACTTCAACTTCCACCGGAGCTCCGCGAAACGGAGAACGACGTT
Organism: Xiphydria camelus; assembly: GCA_963678675.1. Lineage (NCBI taxonomy): Eukaryota > Metazoa > Arthropoda > Insecta > Hymenoptera > Xiphydriidae > Xiphydria > Xiphydria camelus. Next base: position 21,736,335 of record OY783200.1, on the reverse strand, counting down.
ATAACACATAAACGACGCTTCGTCTTGCTTCTTTTTCTTATGTGGATCGCGGAGCACTTCTATCCCTTCGCGTTGACTTCAGCCTTGGGCCGGGTCGGTAGACACCACGATACTACAAATTATCAGATAATCTCGTTAGCGCTACGAAATAAAGAACGACCCGCGCATGACGTCATCCCGTGACAAACCAAACACGTTCGTTCAATGCTTGCCTATTATACTACCTATATTTTGAGAAAAGGATATTGAATTGAAAGTATATTTCTAATTTAAAGTAATAATTACATTATTTTATTGAGTAGGATGTTTTAATTTTTTTAATATTTTGTTTTTACTGCAGATATTTTAAATTGATTATAATTTATATTAATAATCATTGTTAAAGTTAAATAAGTTAATATTTATTCTCTGTTTTTTTTTCTTTTTGTGCTAGAACATTGAAGTGCCTTAGGATTAATTATTCGGTATTAAGCGCGGTGATACGATAAAAGAGACACTATTAGAACAGTAAAAAGAAATAAACGGAAATTTCGAAACTTGACAATGAGGTGTTAAACCTTACCGATAAAAGCCAAAAAACTGAACACCCATCGACGGCGGGAACCAGAGAGAGAGAATGAGAATTTGCGGCAAGCGAACGCTGATATCGAGAACGCATCCCCACTCTTGACAGCTGGCTAATTGGGTGATGATTGGCCCTTTTGAATTTGAATTCGGGCCTTATAGGTCGGGCGATCTACTGGGTTGGACTCCTGCGGCAGGATCGTAGTGCGGCAGAACTCGAAGGCGCTTCCTGCGAGATTTCGCAAAATCCCCTCGATGTTCCGGCAGCTACAACAGGACTTCGTCCTACATATCGCCTAGCGTTTGCAGCGTTCAGTTTCTTGGCGAGTAGTGAGCAAGAATTCTGTATGAAGCTTGTTGAAGTTGTTGAAAAGCATTCGTGTTTATATAATTATAAACTAGGTACCTGAATATTCGAGGAAAGATGTTGTGGAAAAGGCATGGGCGGATACCCATGCATTTTCTGTAGTTACCTAGTGTCTTTTTTCTCTATGTATGGTCTGACTTTTTCAACTAATTCTTAAAAAAGTTCTTTCGACATCCTGCAAAATGACTGAAATATCACATCATATTTCCGCAATTCTCTTTCACTTATAAAAGCACGTTTCTTTCTATTATTCTGAATAAACGGATGTATCGGACATTTTGAAAACAACTGCATGAAAAAATCACTTCGAATTCACTTTTGGTGAACGACAGCAATTATTTGTGAGCGAGACTTAGCTCAAAGATTATTTTATTGTATTGGTACAGTGGGAATATATAAGGAAGAGATGCTCTCTTTTTAACTGCTAAAGCCAGAATGAATCCTCGCACAGCGTCATCCAGGGCCCGGAGGGCCTGGTCTCTCCCTCGATCCAACGCTATCGCCATCTCATATAAACATCCTTCGAGCGAGGGGTGTCAGGAATACGTCGATGGCATTCCCATCGACTCGTACCCTTGCATCCCAGCTCCTCGAGATTCGTCTAAAAATCCTTCAAGCGAGGGGTGTCAGGAATACGTCGACGGCATTTCCATCGACTCCTTCAAGAAATATTCCTCACATATTTTTAATCACTTGGCAACAATTGATTACGATATTTTCCTTTACATTGTTTTCGTAGGATCGCTTCGTTGTTTTATTTTCTAAAATGTAGTCATTTTCCGAGGACCACCGTCGCGTCGGTCGAGTCGAATGTCCCGGGTTGAAGGTTTTCCTCATCTTTCGAATAGAATTGGAAAGAATTAGACGTCGCTCTCGAAACACCGAGGATCGCGCTATTGAAGCGAGAGTGAGGTATGACGAAGGGTGGAAGTCGGTCGGGGGAGAACATCGGATGTTGGGATTTTTAATTCAAACTCTCTCTAGCAGCAGTGGGTCGTTCAGACGCCGAACATCATGGGGTTCTAATTCATCCGGATCGCCTGGACGTTAAAATGATGTCGCATTAATCTTGGAATGAAAAAAAAATGCGGAAACGCGCTCCTATTCGTCGTTCTCCGTGATGAAATTTTCGCTCACTCGCGTCTACGTCTTCCTCCTCGTCCTCCTCCTCCTTCTCCCCTTCCTCTAATAGTTTGTCAATTTTCGCTCGATCGATTCACTCGCGCGCGTCGTCGACTACGCGGTGATCCTCGAGTTATACGATATCTTCTACGAATTGCAGTCGACACACAGGACGATAAATCGTAACGTGTGTAGGGAAAACAAACATACTGCGGGTTATACGATATCGTCTACGATTTGCAGTTCGACACGCAGTACGATAAATCTTAGCGTGTGTAGGGCGTTTATATGAGTACGCCGGTGCGCGACACACGGTCCCCGTAGTCCCGGTATGGTCTCGTAGGTCAGCTGTACCGAAAAGAGAGAGAAAGAGAAACCGACCGGAGAAGTACGAGTATTATACATTCGAGGGGAAGAAATAGTTTTATCGATGAATCAATGAAACGATTCGTTAAGCGTGCACGTTATACCAGCATTCTTCGCTCGATTCACTCGTGACCCATA